>VIBL01000017.1:1478857-2957714 GCA_008271625.1 Lutraria rhynchaena | reverse complement strand
TTTAAACTACTTACAGGTTCTCTATCAAACAACTTTGTATCATTCTGATGATGTTCATGTCAACAGTTGATAATTCTACTTGCCGTCTGTTGCAATCCCGGTCCAGGTAGTTAAGTGTCCATTTTTTGTCCTATTTCAAACGGTAGATTATTAATTTGAGATAACGAAGTAACACCTTACCATCCAAAGCATTGGACGTACCATCGAACGCAACAAAATTACTGTCGCCACAACACAACCCATTATTTCTCAACATTTATTCATTATTGTCGTATAACCCAAGCATTCGTATACAGATTATTAGATTATTTCGCCGTTCAATCCTATGTGGCAGGTCAAAGTTGAATGATCATATTACCAGTTTCTGTCCGTAAAATAATACTCTGCCGTACATGTCAGTCCTTAATCCAATTAGGTAAAAAACTGTCTAATATCTTTACATTAATCTCGTTCCATACGGGTAATTAGATATTTAGATCGTACCAGTCGTGTAGACTGCTGATTGTGCTAGGTCAACGAACATTTGGTGCTGAGGGCGAAAGTATGGACATGAAACAACATAAGTTTCTTAACATTCACGTCTTATGTCTCCTTTTGTGAAGATATCGTTAGCATTTTAGAACATTAAGTTTGACTTTCGCACCAAGTGACATTTAAGTTCTGTTCACACTAAGAAATAAATCAACTGACATCATGCCAAGAATGGTGCTGAAAAAAATGACGCGTACTTGTAGAAAAGTCAGAAACAAATGTCATCAGAGGAAGTAAATTTTTTTGAAAGGTCCTGACTTGTTTCTTCTGAAAGAGGGTCACTTGATGTTTGGTCGTATTAAAACGCTTGTAGCATAAACTGATCGTGACGGCAATGCCATGGTTCTACTGCTGTTATTGAGTTGTTTGACGTACTATTCTTCAGTCATACATATCAACGTCTTATCTTAATCTGAATAAGACGAAGGACGTAATGATTTTGTCATCTGAGGAAGATACAGTAGTAAGTCAATACATTACCAAAATAAAAGATGATACGGGTACGTACCTGCAAGTAACTGGAGCCATCGTACTTTCAAACGTTGTAAAATATATTTCCTCAAATAAGTTTATCTACATTCATACAAATATTTCACATCATGTTATTGTGTATAGAATAATCATGTTAACATAAAAATATTAATGATCGATTGATTTTTTTCATAACCTATGCTTGGTCAATTTTCTACCGATAGAGCAACTTAAGTGTTTATGAAAAGAAAAAAAAATGCTTTGGTAGAAAATCATGTTTTGGTCGGCTATGAAACTGATAAAATATACTGATGGGAAAAACGCTTAGCAAGTTTAGAAAGGATTGACTCCTGGGGAAAGCGTAGGTACGATATCATAAAACCAAATACATTTTCAGATATTTGATTCTTATCACCAATGATTCGCATCAATTTTATTCCATGATTTTGCGACGTTTAGTCTCCGGCGTACATGAAGTGAACCAGGGGGTTAGGCTTTAAAGTTCGGACACGGCTCAATACCTAGTGTGCCCACCATTCGCAGCCAAGATTGCCAGACAACGACGTCGCATGCTGAAAATCAGTTTTCTAACCCATTCAATTTGCAGGGCACGTTCAATATCACGGACGTTGTTGGCGTCATGGCGCTTTCTCACCTGATGACCTAAGTGGTCCCATAAGTGCGCAATGGGAGAGAGATCTGGTGATCTTGCAGGCCACTGCAACACATTGACGTTATGGATGCGTAAAATGTTCTGGGTGTGCCTCGCAGTGTGTGAACGGGCATTATCATGTTGGAAAATCCCAACGTTACGTTGTTGCAGATACGGTACAACAACAGGCTCGATGACTTCGTCATAATACCTTTGAGCAGTGAGATTACCAGGTACTATGACGCGATCTGTCTTCCCATCATCACGCTACCATCACGTACCACCCGCATGGTCATGTTTCACAACATTATATTTGTCCAGCCTCTCCCCTCGTCTCCTCCAAGTTAGAACCATGCCATCAGCAAATGACGAGTTAAACCTAGATTCGCCCTAAAACAGAACGTCGCGCCATTGCCTGCGAGTCCAATCCTGATGATCCGTGGTCTATTGACATCTTATTTGGCGGTGTCGCAACGTCAGCGGAATGCCAACTTAGGGACGGCACGCTTTCAATACTACGGCACGTAGCCTATTCCTAACCGTCCTGCCTAACTCTTGTGCCAGTAGCATTCCTCAGCAAACGATCTAACTTTCGACTAGGAAGAAATCTATTGCGTCGGGATGAAGTCGTGAGAAAATGGTCTTCCCGCGGCGTGGTTTTACGAAGTCTGCCTGACCTGGGTCGGTCTGCGACGTTCCCAGATTGCTGAAATCTGTTCAGCAGTCCACGTATTGTCGATTCGTGGCAATGGAAATGTGGAGCGACGTCTCTTGCCGACATATCATTTTCAAAGATTATTTTCCAGTTTATGTGCTTACGATAAGAAAGCTCTCGAACAGTGTACTTTGAGACCGCTGAGGATCAGCCGATTTGCTGTGCACATACTGCACGTGATTTTCGTGAAAGTGACGTTTCACGATTATATAATGGTCTAGCGTACAAAAACAAGTGAAATCATGCTGTCAATGAATGGACACAATTGTTCAATACGGAAACGTTTTAGTGACAGTCATTTATAGACGAAAACCAAAGGCGTAAAAAACTTGCTAAACTTTTTTCTCTCAGTATGTGTATTTGCTGATAATGCTCAGATCTAAATCTGAAAACGAGGCATACTTGTTGGAGTCGTTAGCTTAGTTTAATTGGAGTTGCTATGGGTGAATAACTTTGTATATATTATCGAAATATGTACAGTAAAACCTCGCTAAACCGGACACTCGCTAAACCGGAATCCTCACAATACCGGACAATTTTCAAAGTTTCATATTTTCCCACTATATATTCAATGATAAAAGAACATCACTAAACCGGACACTCGCTATTCCCGAAACCGGACAAAAGTTTGAGAAAATTTGTGGCTGGGTAACATAATTCAATCACACTAAACCGGACAATAATTTTTGAAGCTGCCATAATTTTTCCGTGTATTGGGAATTGAGGATGTACCCTCTCGAGTGCTGTGTTTTGACAGTAAAGCTGTCCCCAGTTGGGCTTGCTTGAGTATTGTCAGATGAATTGCTAATTGATTTATTATTGTATTATCTATGTTAAGTAAATAATTTGTTTTAATAAAAATGACTTGAGTTAGAATTTCTCTACTGGTGTAGGCTATTGTTTGTCATGAATGACTCTTACTAACACAGACCGCTCATGTAAACAGTTCAAGTTCACATTTGGAACTAAAATTCATACTAAGAAAAGTTACCGACTCAGCAAATTTTGCAGATTTGGGAAGGGTAGTATTTTTGGAAGGTAGGATGTTCTGTACGTTCTGTTGTTTTTTTTCTAGGAATCCATTTCTTATATATATTAACCTGAAATAGGATCCAATCACTGACTTAATAACATAATCATGCTGGAAGTAAAATGTGATCGCAAAAATACGTGCACCTGAATCACGTCAGTTGTTTTCTAAAGCTTCATTACTGATTTATGGATATTGTCTGCCGTTTGATGAATAATACCATGATAAGGACGTTCACTAGGGTTTACATTATATGTGAATGATTTCAATAGCATGATACCAGCCATGAAGGAGCTAAAGAACAACTGAATGAATGCCTTAAGTTACTTCTGGACACATATTATTCTAAAAGACCCAGTTGATTGATTATCTACCACTCGTCGTACACAGTTTTGTCACGTTCCATAGAGATCAAAGTATTTCATTCATTCTAAAGACGAAGGCAGCATAATCACGAATTAGCTTAGTTCTAAACCCAGAAAGAGTAAATGAGATTACAGAGAAGTTAATGATAAATCTATAGAAAACAGACGACCAAACCGATGTTTAAAACATCTTTTATACAACACGAAGTATTAAAAATTACTTTGGAGTGAAGAGTGTCACAAGCGTAGGTTATTCGCAAAACAGTTTTTTAAATCTATAGAACAACAGAATTCATATTTAACATTTGAATTAGTTGTTGTAAATTCCCTTCTAAAACAATATTGTTATTCTTTTGAAAGACATTTTACATTGAGAAAAAAATCTATAAATTATTATGTGTGCGTTTTAATTGCTGTTTATTGTTAACAGATCAAAATAACAAAGAAAGTGCTTCATGTTAGGAACACAGCTTTTACTTATTCTCAAATTCACGAGTTCATATTACGAGTAATGTTATACGCGTAATAAAAAAAAACCTTCGACAATTCAAACAAACTTTATATTATAATGTCGCAATGAGTTTTTGGATTTATCCTCTATGCATTTCTACAAAATTAGGGTAAAATGTCTGAAATGATAATTGATTGTATCTTGTATATATGTCTAGTGCAATGTCTCCCGTAATGTCTTATGTTACTAATTCGATGATTACATGTACCGTAAATAGGAACCAAATTATTTTTGTGCATTCTGTCACGCAGAAAAATAGGACTTGTTTTTCAGTTTTCAGACTTGATGAACTTCGGTAGGTTACATTAGTAATAACAGTTTTATCTACCATTCCTCATTCTTTCACAGTCGAGAAGAGCCCTTAACTCAATGGGTAGAGTGTTATGTCGACAGACTACGTTCATGAGTTCGAACTCAAGGCACGGTTCATATTATCTCAGATGATTTGGTTGAAGCCGTCTATGAGCATTCGCCGTTCGCTGCTGATCCGAGAAATAATTTAGAGAAGTCTGCAGTTACTTGTTAAGAACAATATTAGTTTCTGTACGGAATCCATGAATACTGGTTGAGTAAATACCGGTATATCACCGCCCGCCGAAAGCTTTTAATAATAACGTAATGTTCCATGTCATTTGTCAACATGTCTAACAACTGTTCAGCAATGTTTCCACGTGTAGAATGAAGTATTGTGTCTGTCAGGTATTCGTGTTGTTAGCCCATAACTATTGCAAATACTGTGCCACATGTCATTCCTAAAAGCAACGCAAAATTGGTGCTTTACCCCTCATAGCTTGCGTATTTACCAAATCAATTTTATGTCTGATATTTTATTTGACTGAGAAATGTTGCTTAGAACCAAACAGCTTTAATAATATAAAACTACTTCCATTACGGCTTACTAAGTCAGTATCTCCCTTGGTTTAATCAGTTTCTGCTTGCCATGATTATTTATTACAATAATTTTAGAATGCACAATGTATTGACAAAAAAGCAAGTCGTTATCTCTCATAGATATTCGTAAATATAGATTAGCATGATGTTTATAAACATCAGTTTACTAGTTTGGTTTACTGTAGCATTAATTCCTAAATAGAGTAAACTGTAGATATGACCCACGCTCATCTGAGACATAAGGGCGACTAATTCAGTTTCATTATTTGTCGAAAGCATTTTATACAAAGATAGCATTGGTCGTCGCTCATCTACAAATAGTGAAAGTTAAACAATGTTCTTTTTTTCTACCATACTTCAACTCTCTAGTATTGCGATTATTTGTACATATTATGTAGTTTTATATATGGAACGTTCCGTACGTTTTATCTCACTAATACTATATCAGTACGTAATCTGTAAACTTGTGTAATTTGAAAAAATGTTGTTCGCCAATGATGAGCAGAACAAGCATCACTGTATTACTGATTTTCACATCAAAGCCTGAGCGCATTAATTAAAATCCGTCGCGCCACAAATTAAATGTTTTGATTAAACAATTTTAATTGGTCCAAACCATCTCTTATAACTCAATGAATTTGAACAGAGAATGTTCCGCACCCGACGCCACAACATCGATATAAATTTCTACTAACACAGACAACTTGATTTTAGGCACCAGACCACCCATATAAGAGATTAAAATGTCTACAAAATCAGACCTCACATATTCATAATGGCAAATAACAAGAACTTCTGGAGCTTATACATTCACGCAGAAGTAAAATCTTTTATCATTTAAATGTTCCAAATTAATAGGAATTTATAATTGGACATGGTCACAGTGAACTTGAATGTTGTGAATAATCGGATATAATGAAGTTTCTCGACGGACCAAAATCTACTCCATTGTGAAAATAGGTTAGGTGAAGTAATTGTTCGGGATCAAATGAATTCACTAAAGACGTATACAGTATACAGAGACGTAACGTCAGCAAAATACAACGCACTGTATAACATTCACGCCCAAACACTTATACATTAAACTGTGATAATCGCATGTAACCTGAGGAAATTGTTAGTTACGTGCGTGAAGTGGACTAGTGGGCTTTGGTTTATAATCCTAGAGCACTTAGCAAATCAACAAATCGTCGTTACGACTGACAACTATTGATCAAAGGAAATTTGTATTCATTTTACGTATGTGGAAACATTGGACAAACGTCTGACTGCAATAAATCTCCGAAGAGTTATTGCCTGTTGCTTGTTAATTGAAAATGTTTCAGCCAGGAAATCGACAAATTGGCAAAAACATCTCACTGGAGAATAACAATAGAAAAATAGATACATATGGATATACGATGTTTTGAAACGGTCATTTGTCTATGTACCTTGACGGACCTAAAGTGTTTAACGAATAAATGTCACAATACGATTAAATATGTAAATATGATGTTAATAGCGCAAAGCTTCAACGATTATCAATGATGTAATAACAGCAACAGCACACGAAGTCAATTCATACAACAAGGTTTGGTATATTTTCTTAGCACCCTTTCATTCGGAGGTATGTTAAAAGGACTACAGGTGAAAAAAATCTACGCTCATTTTGTCGTGCTTCACACTTTTTCAAACGTCTCAAGTCATGAATCTGTCTGGATTATGCACCAGTAGTAACCTTGTTCTCTTCTAGAAAATGCCAAGTTTCACCATGAATGGGTAGAAGATGTGTAAGAATAGCCATATACATAGTGTCTACTATCAAACGCACACAGAGAATATGGAACCAATGATCGTAGTCATAACGCTATCTCAATTGAGTAGAGCTAAAATCTGAGCATAACAAAACTTGAACTAAAACGGATGAAACTAAATTTAGATCAACGAAACACGAATGTAAGATAAAAGGCACAGGAAAGTATTGCAATGAAATTCAAATAAAATGCTAAAGATTAAATCGGACATAATAAATATGTTTGCAGTCAAAAGTTCGCTCAAAAATTGATTTTTTTTCAGAAATCAGAATCATGAAGGCATAAAATTCTTCATATTCTTTATTTTTTTACTCCTTTTAACGTAATAATACTCTCTAGACATTCATATGTTAAAACATATGTGTATAAGATGTTCAACTCAGACACATGAGTGGAATTCTAACGTAACAATGAACAACAGAGCAACGATAAAAGGATTATCATTATACTGAACATGACAACTGTAGACGATTTACAATCCCTGCATGGCTTGTGGTGTTGAGATAATTGTCTTGTTTTTTGTACGTATATTACAAAACTACGATTACGTTATACAATATTCGCAAACTTTAAATTGGATGTAGTTCTCCAATAAAAAATAATATTGATGTTGTTATGTAAATAATCTAATTAGATATATCAGCCTGTATATTAATGTGATACCTTTATAGCTATGGCTACTTTTGCATTGATATTATATTTTGTCAAATTTTCTTTAATTATTTATTTCGCCAATTGTTCATTGAATATCGGAGTATAATTGGAAAAATGACATATGTCTTATGTGACATATTCGTCTTGTCAATTTCACAGTTAAAACTTTAAGCGTATAATTATGTCACACACGTTTTGATATAAAATTATGGCACTGCAAATTATAACATAATCACAAACATCGCAATTATCATCATCATCGCAATAATTGTGTTTATCATCACTCTCATCAACCACATAATTATTAATTATTGCAATTATCATGACGGTCATCATCATCACGATGAGCAGCGGCATGACAACCATCACGGGAATAAAATGCGACCGAATCGTTTTATAATTTGACGAATTCATGGATATTTTTGTAATGCATTATGAAATTGTGAATTATGAAAGACTGGAACTGAGCATTGATTTGTTCTAAATTTTGGAAGGCATATTAATGTCACCTTTCAACTCAGACAGGAACGTATATTTTTCAAATTAACCATTTACCATTCAAACAGCGACAAGTTCGGAAATTAATTTCCATATTAATAGAGATTTCCATCCTCTGACATTCACTTAACTGGATCTAATTACGTGTTTTAATACATTTTGCAACATCGCCATCCGACACCTTATTGGTAATTTGTTATTTAACAGCAGAAGTTGTGTTTTCCTACAGGGGTTATATCTTAAGCCATCAATCGTCTTTTCTAAATGTTGTACAAAATAAGAAACAATTTTAGGATAACGGCGATTAGAACTTGTCAACTTGTCACATTACAGTTAATGCACAATGATAGAGTACACTCAATGTTACAATAAGTACGTAACATGTGCAAGCGGCATCGCAATACTACGAGTCTGAAGAGTATTTGAGCATTTGATAGAAATTCTGTTTTACATTTTTGGCTTGTATCGTTGTAATATGTTGCCTTTTGCACTTCTGTACTATTTAGAGTTTCTCTTTCAAACAACTTGGTATCATTCTGATGCAGTCAGTCATGTCAATAGTTGATTATTCTACATTCCGTCCATTGGAAGCCTCGTCGAGGTCGTTAAGTATCCGTTTTTTTCCCATTTCAGACCGTCGTTTTTTTAATTTCAAAGGATGAAGTTGTATCACCAAACGCGACAGAAGTATTGTTACCACACCACAGTCCACTATATTATTCACATTTCTTCGTTATTCTCCCGTAACACAAGCACTCATGTAAAGATCATTAAATTATATCGTCGTTCAATCCCACGTGGCAGGTTAAAGTTGAATGATTATATTACTGGTCCAGGTCCGGTCAGATAATATTCTGCCGTACATGTCAGTCCTCGATCCAATTAGGTAAATAACTGTCTAATATCTTTACATTAAACTCGTGCCATATGGGTAATTAGATATTTACATCGTGCCGGTCGTATGGACGGCTAATTGCACTGTGTCACCGAACGATTGGTGCTGAGGGCAAAACCTTGGAAATTAAACAACAAAAGTCTCTCAATATTCACTTCTAATGTCTCCTTTTGTGAATATGACATAGTCAGCTTTTTAGGAGAACACTAAGGTTTGACTTCCGCGTCTAGTGACATCTAAGTTCTATTCACATTAAAACATAATCCGACTGAATGAATGGCGCGGATAGAAATGACATGTAGTTGTAGAAAAGTTAGACAAAATGTCATCTGAGGAAGAAGCAAGCGGTAGTGAGTCAATGCATTGCCAAAATAAAAAAAATGATATGTGGAAGTTGCTGCAATGAGCTAGACTTATCAGCTTTTAAAAGCTGTAAAATATCCACTACTTTGTCAAATAGTTTTTTTTCTACATTCATACTGAATTTTAACATCTTGTTAACATTGAATACGAATGAACTTGTTTGAATTAAAATATTTATGATCGATTTAATTTTTTTTTACTTTTCATAGCTAAACTTATGCTTGCCGAACGTTTACATTCAGAGCACTTAATAGTTTTCGAAAGAAAAAGATTAAAGTGCTTTGACAGAAAATCGATTGTTTGGGCGACTATGGAGCCGTCATTCTCCTGATAAAAGACTTGAAACACAAAGCAAACAGCAACAATATGTCCACAATATGTCAACCTTCACTGTATGATTTAATCTGTAGACGGAACTTCATATGAACAATCACAGGATCCATTATTATTTATTAACACTTTTTGTATATTTTGATGTAATTCCACTTAAAAATTGATGTAATGTTTTATGTAAAAGATAAAACTATTAATTAATTAATGAATTGACAGTCATAGGATAATACTGCGTGTTTATCATATGACTTGGATGAAGTTTATTCAAACATTGTTATTAAAGTCATACTGTCAATGATACAAGACATGAACATAATTATCTACATGTATAAGAAACAGTATTCACAAAATCTCTGGAGATGTTACCTTCTGGTGTCTTTATTAACAGCTTCAAGTAAAGCCGGGAGCGCAACAAACCCGTAGGCGAAATGAAGCATTTGCATGATTTCTTCCGATAAACAGTAAGTCACGTGATTGATTTTGTATTAAACTGAGCTGTGAACTGCTCTTAATTTGTTTACGATTTTCATTCCGAAAAGCTCGCATGTTTTACACCAATAAATCGCTTGCATTATTCTCTTCCAATAACAAGAATATTACTGTAATCGGTAAGCTTCCCGATATCACGCTGCTAGAGGTTGTGTAGGCTTAACCCTTCGTGGAATATAACTTCAACCGATTGCAATCTGCGGACAGAAGATCGGAGACAGTCTTCGAGTTGACAATGAATCTATACAGACTATGGATAACATTTCTATCTGGAACTTTGAATACTGTGTTATAAATATGGACACGTCTTGTTGTAGTTGGCGGCGGCTGCTAACCTTGAAGAACATTTTTTGTTAATTTCGTCCGTGTTGAAACAATCACACACTTACTAATATACACATTTAACTATTGAATATATGCTGATTCCATAAGAATTGAAAGAATGGAAATTGTCCAGGTTATTAAATCATTATGGTTAGTGGTGACAATTGTTGTCGTTGTGTTTTGTGGATTAAAAACTTTGATACGCCTGAAAAGGAATGAACTTATGGCTCCTAGTTTTAAACAACTTTTACGGTATTTATTGACATCTGATCTTTTGAGTGACACGATGTGCTTATTAAATCTTCTGCTGTCTATGGCATCAGGTATCATTGTTTTGTATTTCACCGACATTTTATTGTTGTAACTATTGTTTACTTTGTGATTCCATATTATCTTGAAATGGCGTAAGCTCTATGATAATAACTATATTTATCACGTATTCACTTTTGTATGTTCAATGAGGTGGAAATATTTCGCCGTAAGTTTAATTGATTATTTTAAAGAAAATGGACTGACAATCAATCATTAATGACAATAATGAATAATATATAAATGACTTCATGAGAAAAACAAAGAGGGCGACACCTACACGCTTCTCCTCCCAAAATACATTTCTTATATATGTTACTAACAATGAATATAGAACCAAATGAATGATACATTCTTCAACTACTGAAAAATACACACCACAAACTAAGGAACATTTCTTATTTTCAGATAATTTTATTCCAGAACTGTGTAAGAGTTTATATGTGAAAAAAAAAACTGTTTTCATTGTCCGACGTAATGACATGATTATACACCCTACAGAAATGTTCTAACCATTATGGCGTCATTCAACGAAGAAATGACTGCTCATATTTCATCATTTACCAGAACAATGCGTATATTCACGTTCTAATTATACTGTATAACATACCATTATATGCTATTATAAAACGTAAATCGGTACTTTAAAATAACTTAACAACTAAGCGACACACAATCATTTCCAGCCTACTCATTCAACATCTTTTTGTTGATTACAGTACGGAGATTAACTCGATCTATTTGACATTTTCAACAAGCAGTTATCTTCGATATAATAATACGTTGGGTAATTAGAAGTTTTGTGCGAGACATTTTCTCGGTAAAATACAACCGCCAATAGCTTAAAATATAAATGGCATGTATATATTATGAAGTTCCGTTTACAAGTTCTTCAGCCTAGAGGTAGGACACTGGATTGTTAATTTTGATGTGAAACTGGACTGTTAATTGAGATGTGACACTGGACTGTAAATGTAGATGTGACACTGGATTGTTAATCTAGATGTGACACTGGACTGTTAATCTAGATGTGACACTGTACTGTAAATGTAGATGTGACCCTGGATTGTTAATCTAGATGTGACATTGGATTGTTAATCTAGATATGACACTGGATTATTAATCTAGATGTGACACTGGATTGTTAATCTAGATGTGACACTGGATTATTAATCTAGATGTGACACTGGATTATTAATCTAGATGTGACACTGGATTGTTAATCTAGATGTGACACTGGATTATTAATCTAGATGTGACACTGGATTGTTAATCTAGATGTGACACTGGATTGTTAATCTAGATGTGACACTGGATTATTAATCTAGATGTGACACTGGATTGTTAATCTAGATGTGACACTGGATTGTTAATCTAGATGTGACACTGTACTGTAAATGTAGATGTGCCACTGGATTGTTAATCTAGATGTGACACTGGACTTTTGATCTAGATGAGACACTGGACTGGTAGCTAAGATGTGACGCTAGAACCCTGACAGAGACGTAACGCTGGACTGTTGGTCTGTTGATTTGATGGTTTTTACTTGAAGGTTAACGATATAATTATGCTTATAAACGGTGTAAAGCCCAATTTATATAAAAACAATAAAACATACGAAGAGACTTGCAGCATACATTTTTATAATAAATAACCGATGAGGTGTTATATAAAGGAACTTTATAACTGCCGTCGTTGATCTGTTCTCCATGATTTCAATTCCTTATACTCGCTACCAACATTCTTTGATGCTACATGCGGAGGGAAAGTCGGAACGGGTTTATCATCCAAATAAAACACGTCTGATCATTTTTGCCACGGCGTAATTTGATTTAAGCAATGAGACTGGTTGGGTATTGGGTAAACGTGTATATAAAAACAATTCATGCTTTTGTGGATCCGGCTCTACTTAATCTAATTAAAAATATTTGTATTCTGGCACTAATACTTTCGTTTTTAAATGTGACGTTCTTGTTCCAACCAGATAATTTTGATGATTTGTGGGAATTTCAACAAGGAACTCCCAAATGTGTTATGGTTAATCATTTCACCAACTTCTTTCATTACACAGCGGTCAGCTGCATTTGCAAGTTTATGGTGATCATTTAAACCCCTAATTATAGGACTGGGGACGTGGGCTTGTTTCTGTTTTGGTTTGGTCATGATTGTTCTGGTTCTCTCTTGTTTATGCTTCATTAAAGCCGTATAGCACGTATATACACCGTCAAGTTTTGCGACCTGTAGATCCAACATGATGTCAGAACTTGACACGCCTCGAACTTCGCTTCAAACCTTAAATTGTTTTGTTATAAGTTACAGGGAGCTGGGACAATCTACATGTTATGTGTTGATTGGTTATTAAGCTGTCTGCCAAAAATTGAATTATGTATATTTACGTTTTGTTCCTCCGAGTGCAAGTGTTAGGTAGGGCCAATGAAATCTGTTTAACCCCTTGTAGCTTTGCTGAAGACCATCCCTCGAGAGTGTTGTGTCCCCATTTTGTAGGTTTATATGTGAGGTTAGTTTTGAGTTTGTATGTATTGAGATAGGTTATATTGTGGAAATGATCGGAATGTTTTGTCAAATGTTTTTTGAATGTGTTGTTTTAGAAATCCGTTTCTTATATATAGATATTGTATTATAATGATGTCAAGCAAGAAAACGAAAATATGGAAACCTGATCGCGCCATTTATAATGTTACCGTCGCGTTTTAGGGTCGGCACACGACGATGCGAAGTGACATTGCGACAATGCGATACGACGCTCGACAATTCGAAGCGACGTTAGACAATGCCAAACGAAAGATCGTATTTTCTTTGGCTAAAAAAAACGCGACATTATTCAAATGTCACTTCACATTGTCAAGTGTCGCTTCGCATTGTCGAATTGTATTTTCGTATTCCGTATATATAATGTAATTTATTTTTAATTATTTAAGAAATATAAATTCTGCATGATCTTACGTTTTCATCTTGATTAAAGTCGATACAAGTACATGTGTAATTCTTATGGGTTGGCAAACACGTCATTCCAAACCATAGCTTATAAAATCCCCATTGAGTCTATCTTGTACAAAGCCGTCAACAGTATCTCTGTAGATATTGCAGTTCGGTGATAATTTTATGAGCTATCTTTTAAAAACGTTGTAGCTGAAAAGAAAAACAACAGAATACAGAATAATCATTTTCTCGTTTTCACCAAGCATCATGCATGGAGACGCGATTTTGAACTTGTGAATTAATGGCGCATTTTTGGTGAGCTACCTCAAAAACCTTTGTAGATTAGTGAAACTTTGGAAAATACGAACAAGGACATAAATTAATGTGTTTTAATTGATATAACTGCTGTGAATAGAAACATAAAGTTGAACCTTCTTCGCATTTTCTTTGCGCATGACACATAGACAGGCAGATAACAATGTTGAGTCTTAACATTAAAATTGAAATTGTCTAGTATAACTGAAGCTGACATAGTCATAAGATGGGTTACGTAAAAGCAGCGTGTTTAATGACCGTGAGATAGGTGAAATAACACATTGTCTAGAATGGACACAACGCCAGTAATGTTGGAAACAGACACAATTCAAAGCTAATGTTCTATTTATCCCAACGTCTGTCTAGCATGTTAACATTATCTTACATTTAAATGTAAGAATCAGATATAAAATCAAAATAGATTAATCTATCATAGCTGGAGTAATCAGTCTGAATTGTTATCTGCTATGACTGAACCGATGTTAATTACATGGCTACAATACGCGAGACTTCCATCTCTCGATTTGTTTGAGTGCCACAGCATTACGCTAATTAACCGAGAGATTGATTTCAACCTAATACGGAACAGTAACCAAAGTGCTGAGGGCCGGCTGCACGAACGTAGGTGACATGTTTCTTTATAATTGAATGACAATATCGGAATGCGAGAATCAGGAGCTTAATTTAAATTATCGTCATGAATTCGCATGAGGCCCATGATGAATTGTATACACGTACATGAAAGGATTCGTATGTAACACTATGTTAAATAGAAAACAGACCAGACACCTGAGATGAAGGGCAAGTTGCCGTGTAATAGCTTTCTATGCCATGATTTAACAGCGTTTACGGTCCAATTATCATCACGTGCAACACATTCGCTTTTTTTATTTAAAAATATTTAAAGAAGAAAAGGATGTTTTTTCACCTCACCAACAGCCAAGGTCATTTGGCGACGTTTTCCAGCCTTTAACGGTGGTGGGTGACACCAGGGTACTCCCGAGTACAACTATCAACCTAGAGTAAAATAGCTGCACAGCCACTTCACCCATGAAAGTTGGTTCCGGTCGGGATTCGAACTCAAAGCAGTGAGGAGATAGTAAACTTATTAGAGACCATAACTACACGACCACGAAGGCCACTAAAACATATGTAAAAATACGAAATTAGTGATTGATAAAAATATATACCAGACGCTTTCTAAGTCATAAAAATCTTTGGAAATTGTAAAACTATTTCTTATATTAATGTTCGTTCATGAAACTTAAACATATTAATTTGTCAAGTAATTATCGGTATTTTTTGTTTTTAAAAAACGTTATTTCGTATAAATAAATGTATTGCACACGAGGGGTGTTCGAAATGAAATGCTTATTGTCCTCTCTCTCGATATTCTTCTCGATATCGTGAGGCACGATAAAAACCAATACATACCTGTATACGGTTATTCAATATCTACACAACAGTGTATAAATGTACATGTAAGACTAAGTGTAAGACATAAAATTTGCCATTTGAATACACGCAGTCATCGATCACTGCGGTTAAAATGGTTGGTAGAAGCGTAGACAAGAAAGATGAAATACGGGCTTGCATCTAAGCTCGCTCAAAACTTGATTGTTCTTTGAAGCAGTTGATGACTGAACTTTCTACTGCTTATGGACCTTCCTGTGTGTCTTATGACACAGTTAGGCGGTGTAAAAAGAAATTTGAGTCAGGTGTAGAGTCCATCAAAAATGCGCCGAAATCAGGTAGGCCAAAATCTGCATCTCGCAAAGAAATCGTTTCCAAAATAAAGGAAATCATTGAAGGAGATGCCAGATTTACAGTTCGTGATATTGCACGAAAGGTAGGCATAATCGCTATCAACGGTTCACTTGATTTTGAACAAGCATTTGAAAGTCAGAAAGATTTCTGCTTGATGGGTGCCACATTTGTTGACTGATGAGCAAAAGAGGAAACGGGCTAAAGCGGCCAAAAAGCTGCTTCAAATGTTTCCAAAATATGACAAAAATCAGTTTGCCAATGTCGTAACAGGTGATGAAACTTGGGTCCATAATTTTGAGCCCGTCAGAAAGGTTAGCGATAAGATCTGGGCCACTAAACACAGCAAACGCCCAATAATTGCCAAACGTTCTTTGAGTGTAAAAAGGTTTTGGATGCAATTTTCTTCTCTGGTTTGGGAGTCGCTATAAAAGTGCCAGTAAAAAAGGGCAAAAGCATCACCGGAAATTTCTACAAAGACGTAGTACTGACGAAACTGAAAAAGTATTATCAGAAACGACGCCCTGCCACTGGTTTTAAACATATCCGTCTTCTACATGACAATGCCCCCGCTCATACCTCCGCGATAGTTTTTGAAGAAAGAAAAAGTAACTGTTTTTCCTCATCCCCGTATTCCCCAGACCTTGCCCCATGTGATTTCTTTTTGTTTCCGAAATTGAAATCATTTCAAAAGTTCGGAAGTACAAGTCCCGACAGGCACTTGGATCTGCCATTCATTAGTACCTTATTACTGTGCCCAAATCAGCGTACAGTGACGCATTCAGGAAGTGGATACATCGGCTGAAACTTCGCATTTCTAGCCACGGGGAGTACTTCGAAGGCATGAAATGAGCACTTCTGGGCTAACTTGACATTTGAAGTCTCCAGATAGAAATAAGCAATTCTTTTCGAACATCCCTCGTATATCCATACTTGTTTTCAAAACACAAGTCTTTGACATATGCACGTGACATTGTAAATGGCCAAGGGCTAATTAATGCCGAAATGCCAGTAAATTATGATAGAATTCACATTTTGGACAACCCTCTCTAGATTGGCGGTATTTGTAATTAAGAAAATTATTTCTTGCCAAGTGTAATGAAGATGGAGTAGATTAAAGCAGACAAGTCAATGTTTGTTAATTCATTATTGTATGTGACAAGAATCAATCAGATAATTAAACAGGAGAATACAAAAATAATGCCTAGATCAAAATTTGCTGAAATGTCCCGGGAGTACACATTGTTTAACCTACTAATACAAGAAAAAACATTTATTTCGTAATCTATTGACATATATCCTCATATACCAGAGTCACCTACTCACTGAAAGCGAGGTCATATGATCTGTCAACTATTATCAATCAACTCAGTTTTTCATTCATATTTAGAAAATATTGAGAAATTTTACGGATTGTGTAGTCGACTGTGAGCGCTTGACGGCTGTATCTAAACATTATTTCTAATGATTAATTTCCAGAATACATCCTTAAACGCAATTTCAATTATATGAAATGAGTTCACTGATGGTACAATATTGGGGCCTCCGCGGTCGAGCGGTTATGGTCTCAGTAGGAATTACTAACTCCTTAACGCTGTGAGTTCAAATCCCAGGCGGGACAGACAAATTTGACATTAGAGGAAGGGGTTCATTTAGCGTATGGAAGGTCGGTGGTTTTACTAGGCATACAGTTGGGTTTTCCTTCACCTTTAAAGCTAGGAAAATCACCCTGACGGTTAATGCGACGTTAAACCCAAGAGACAAAAGACATAATAAGTTTACATGAGGCAACTGGGTTCATATATGACATTATTTATGATAAAGTGATGAACAGGAAATAAGTCATATAAAATGAGATGCCAGTAAGATAGAACTATACCAAGACGACGGAGCTATTTGCCTCTATGATGATAGTAAAAAGAAAGCAATTTATGAGCAATGTTAAATTCAATGAGACTAAAGCCCGTGTCAGGTTCAGACATGACAACAACTTCACGCCAGCGCACTGTGTGATAAGTACACAAGTAGATAAGTTCAATGATTGATTTGTAGATTCTGAGAATAAATATTTTAATGTGTATCAAGACTGTATAAAAATATCGTAAAAATGCCCATAAAGGATATGTTTTTGACATGTTTAGTAATGAAGATTACACTAGTACATTAATATATACATATGTACCCTTGTGTTCTCAAATTTTTGTACTTGTATTTCTACGTAAACTAATTTCAGTAACAATTTAACTTAAAATCTGAGTCTAATATCATTTTTCATACCATTGTTTTATCCATAGGTAAGGACGCATTACATTCTATATTAATAAGAAAAAATATCACTTTCACGACCCTTGTTCGTTATACACCAGAGAGACGGATAGGGAGTATGGTAGATGTTCTGTTAAATGAATTTGATAGTTTGTGATATTTGTAGATTAGGACACTTGTTCATTTGTAAGTCTTAATATATTCAATGGTTTTTAGAGTGTATAAATTGTCCTACAACTACACAATAGTAGTGAAAATGGTCGTTGTAAATTAATTATTTTAACCACTTGTATTGTTAAATATTTTTAAAATAGTCATTCTGTATTACTTAATATTACGCATTTCTTTCTTCCTCTAACATCACCAATATTTTGATTACCATGTAGGCAAGTACACCATTTTGGACAATGATCATGTGGTTCAACTTTGTACATTTTGAGATAAGGGACTCTATATTAACTGTACTCCGAAACACCAATTTCATTACTTTCATGTCTCAAAGCAGACAGATACAAAATCACTTGTGGAAGTATTTTAAAGTAATCTGTTTTCGAGAATATCGACATATAACCATCATACAATTCGTGTCACTTAACAAATTTAACAAGTAGAGTCATGTCAAAACTCTGAAACACATGTTTTTTTATAATTTCAGGAGTGCATTTCGTAGAGATGTCTTAGTTGTTTGTTTAATATTAAAATAGTGGCAATGATATGCATTTCAGACGTACAACCTTTAAAGGCCAACTGGAGATTCCCACTACGATCAATTACATACAATACTTATCCTTACAAGCGTGGAGAAACAAGATACATAACTCTAAAATTGCTATCTTAGTTAAGATAAAATCCATGAAATAGGTCCAAGATCTTTTACTATGACACGGTTGTTTACGCCGTAGTGACACTGGGGACATAATGTTGTAGCGAACCTTCCGGCTTTAACTAAATGTATACTTGTTTACTGCTGGTTTCGTCAATTATTTTTTAAAACTTCAACTTCGTATTATACAACAGTTTTAAGAACAAATGAAAGCTTAGAATAAAGACGGTGTTATTACCATTTAATTTACTGGGCTCTACGTCCTAGTTTGTTTGTGATTTTCACAGAATTTCCCGGCTGGTAGTAAGAACCATGTTGGTTTGAAATTGAATTTTATTTCCCTTGCATATCCCGTGAATCCGCTTGTTTTGTACAAACAATGTTTTCAAGCTCGTAATATCCTTTTCAATTAAATTCCGTACGTGGAATGACAGATACAGATGCATGTCGCAGTTATGTCGCTGTGAAACATAAGATCAGTTTAAAATTAAGTGCATTCCCAAATTGTTCATTATTCATGGCGTTTGCGTTGATGTCAAATTGGACGAGTTTATAGATTGAAATATATCTTAAAATCTCAAATTAATTTCATTTAAAAGAATAAACATCAAAGAAAACACATGTTTGGATCTTTCCTGCGCAGTATGTATCACCGGAGACATTGTTCACCCATCGGAGGTCTTTAGTGTAAATTATAATTCTTTAATGCCTGAAAACGTGGTAATACTGACTGGGATGCTGTATATTACCATACCGTATCTCATACAATAAACACCATCAAATTTGTATCTCACAAACTGACCTCTGGCGCACTCTAAGCAAGTCCGGTTTTTTATGAGTGACTGAACCATGAGTTGCAAAATATTTGATGTTCGGTAATAAAGACGGCTTACGTATTGTATACAGGGGCCGTTTAGAAGTTGTGATGTCACATTTTATTTGATGTTTTATTTGTTTAGCATGTCTGTGTTGCCCCCAATTTTCTGTCATTGTTTGTCTGACCTCTTAAATGAGGATTATTTGTAACTTTTTTTTCGTGTATTTGTGAAAATTCAAATGGAACATAACTGTTTGTGTTGATTAGTTCGTAGATTGTGTGAGTTTAGTGTACATTGGAAAAAAAACAATTTCATTGCACTTGGCAATTTCCTGGAATCCGGTTTTTATTTTCTTTTTATTCCTTGTGGTGCCAAGTCATCATTTCAGAAAATAGGCGTAGTTATTGTTATTTCGCAATTGGGTTTCTCGCTTTCAGAGTTGCATTAACATTGAAACGACTTTGATTATCAGCAATGCGTTGTGTATAGAATATGCACGATTCTCCAACTCGGAATAAAGTTTGTTATAAGACAAAATATCATGATTGTCCTGTTTTGCGTTACCCATATTAACAAAGTATTTAACAAATGTAAGTCGGCAAGGAATCAAGAAATGCAATGAACAGACGTGTTTTAAAGCTCTACGTACTATGATGAAATTCGTTTTAAACTTTTTTTTATTTTGACACTAACCAAACAGGCCGTAACGGGCAACAAATGTAATCGTCAAACTATTATTTCTTGTCACCATATGTCTGGAAGGGAATGGGTAGATGACGCCAAATTGATGCGGGAACGGAGAAGATGGCTCTGATTAAATCAGACAGGCACATACTGGTTACTTTATCATCTCAGTGACAATTTAATAATTGAATCGCTGGGTTTACGTGTACTGCTATAATATGGTAGAAAGATGTAGGAAAGCTACATTGTTTTCTACAATGTAACAGCCACGATTAAAGATTTTATCCCATTATGTCCAATATTAGTACATTTGTATATTAAAAAGGGGCGGGGGGATTTTTTAACCTTTATATTCTTTATAAGTTTCCATGGTAGAAAATGATTTACCAAGTCATTTTTCAAAAATAATGACAATCATGAGAGTTGTTGTCTCTTTTAATTTACATTGAAGTCTATAGAAGTGGCCAACTTTTCGAAGATTAAAGACAAAAGGAAGATCCATTTCAGTGAAAACTAAGGGTAAAAAGATTAAAAAAATCACAGTGTCAATTTAATTTAATAAAGAAAAATATATAGCACTACACGAATGTAAGACTACACGGTAATACGTTTCAACAACCTTTAATTTTACGATAATGGATCACGTTTGTCGGAGCACTGAGTTCGTAGGGGGTTGTCAAAGGACAATAGGCAACTACTGTTGAGAGATTAAATGACTGGGCTTTTATATATTTCTAACTAAGCACCAGATGCTGGTATTATCTATTCTCTCATGATTTAAGCACGTCTAAGTTCCGAATCCATCTACGAATTAGACAACTATTAAGACAATTGAATAACATTACAAGAGAGAGTTCTTAGGTCAGCTAGATACGTAACTGATGTTATGTTGACCATGTAAAAGTAACTGATGATCAGTACAAACGTGATTATTAACAAATAAGCTATTTAGCTGTAGTGTTACCGTGTAATATTTTCAGAAATTACTATTTTTCTATTTTCCATCAAAGGCAATAACTCCTACAAGTTTTTCAATATGTCATAAAATAAATCTTTCATAAAAGTACCCCAAGTTACTATCAAGAAGTTGTGATAATTGAGCAATACTGTTTTTATAGTATACTACTCAAAGTTTGCTAAGTATCACTTTTTGACATTAGATATTTTGTTCATATTATCACTGTATAAATGCAGATATTCGGGATTCATAAACGTGTACAGCAGTTATTGATTTGACATGTACGCTTTGCACGAGAAGCGCGGGGAAAGTATAATCGTGAAAAACGTTCATTTTTGACAATATGCACGAGAAGCGCGGGGAAAGTATACCCGTGAAAAACGCTCATATATGACAATTTGCACGAGAAGCACGGGGAAAGATGTACCCGTGAAAATCGTTCATAAAAATAGGATATGCTACAGAAAGCCATTCTATCCCACCAAGTCCAACCAGAAGCTGTCCGGGTCCTCAGAACTAAATAACGTTTTATACAATTTGATTCTTAGTAAAATTTGAGTATTACACTACCATATTTGAGTAGCATTGAGTTAGGTTACCGTTGGTTACAACGTTGTTGTTGGCAAGAGTTAATTAACCCGCAAACAACAATCATTAACTTTCCTAGAATGCAATAAAAACTGTATTACAGTCTCTTTTGGAACATGGATCTGGGCTAGTTATTCCTTGCTTATCGGGCGCGTTTATCTGTTTCTTATAATAGACAAAATGCTACTTCTATTAATTAATTACATTTTTTTCTGTATGTTTGCACTACTGTAAACAATGCATTTGTTTTTCCGAACAAAATCCAAAAAGTTCTGTTAATTACATAGTTGTGTAATTGTTGGATGTAAGGTTTTATTGTTGAACGAAATAACCGTCTCCTCTGATCAATTTATTTTGTATTTATTTACAAACTAGAAACGCTTGTTCAAACTACATGTACTTTCTCTTTACTACATTTTGTACAATAGGATGACAAATACATATTTATCTTATTGTAAAGTCAACATGGCACAATTACCAAGGTTAGGTCATTCCTACAGAACAATGCCTATGTTATTATACAAATCATTATCGCAGAAAATTGGTTGGTTATTAAAATAAGATCTTTTAACAATCGTTCGTTGTCACCATATGTTAGCCAGCAAGTGGGTAGATGACGCCAAAATGATGCGGAAATGGTAAAGACGCCTCTAATTTACTGAGACAGGTACATACTGATTACTTTGTCATCTCATTGACAATCTAATAATTACATTACATGTACTGGATTAGCATGCACTGTTATAATTAGGTTGAAGGGTACAGGAAAGCCACATTGTTTTACATAATGTTACAGCAATGAATTGTTTCGCATCAATGCACATTCTGGCATTTCCATCTATCAATATCAATATCAAGTTGTGTTACATTTTACTATCTTCCTTTTTAAATGAGAAAGTGGAACGAATTTGTTTACATGTTCAAATGTTTTATTCAAGTTATGATGGTCAAACAACTTCGGCGGAATACAGTTTATTACGTCAATACAGCGAATATTGAATAGATGTCGTGATTTTGGTGATGGAAAAAAAACTACACTACAGACTGTGTCGGTACTTGGAACGAAGTTATTTATTTCATTGCTTACTTAGTGTGATTATAAAAGTGTCTCCTTTAATAGACATAACGTTACTTCCATCAATTAAATAGCACTTTCAGAGGATTTCCTGTCTGTATGTGAGTACTTCTGTAGACAAGAAATAATTTAAATTATTCTGGCATTGGTATCGTCAAAACAATTCGAATTAAGTTCTGAATTGTTTTGTACTGGAAAATTTTAGTCTTTGACGACACAACTGTTTCCTCTGACTAAATCATCTTGTATTTACTAACAAACTAGAAACGATTCTACAAACAACTTTCTATTTATTACATTTTGAAAATATGATGACAAATAAATATTCATCTGCAGATTGTAGACGTAAAATATTTTAGTGCGTCTATAAACATTCATGCAAATGATGTGATATTTTCGTTATTCTATTTTCGGCCGACTGATAAGAGGAAATGAATCTCTGAATACTGGTGAACAATTTATTGACGGTTTATTTGTGTTCTCGACGCACTCAAAAACGACAAATGCCCATTGAAGAGGTCCTTGAAAAGACAATGAAAACTTGATGTTTGTTGAGCGGTTGATTATACGGGTCTTATTGTACAGTAAACACGAAACAATAATCAAGGTTAGGCAAATCACGCAGAACAGTGACAAAAATGGAAGGGTCACTGAAATGAAATATATTAAGAATCTTCTCTTGTCACCATGTGTCAACAAGCAGATGAAAAGATGACACAAATCTCATGCGGGAACGGTAAAGACGTCTCTAATTAAATGAGATAGGTACATACTGTTTACTTCGTCATCTCAGTGACAATATGATATTTACATTACGTGGTTGACATGTACCGTTGTAGTAAGGTCGAAGAATGCAGGGAAGCGACATTGTTTTCCACAATGTAACAACGACAATTCAATTCGTACCAATCCAGATTTTGGCGTTTTCGTTTATCGTATGTCAAGTTCGGTTTTATGTTACACAAATATTTTCATTTTATAGAGCTACTGTTGTTTACAAGTATTTCTGGTGTTGTTATCAAGAGTAATTTAACTCGAAAACAACATACAATAACTTTGGTGGAATACAATAATTATGACAATGCAGCGAGTATTGAACGAATGTCTGAATATGGTGAGAGAAAAGGCTGTACTACAGATTGTGTCGCTACTAGGAGCTAAGTTATTTATTCAATGCTTACTGGATGAGATTATAAAAGTGCTTCTTATGATAGACTTGATGTGATTTCCATTAATTAATTTATACTTTTAGAGGATTGACAGTCTTTATTGTCTGTATGTTCGCACTTCTGTAGACAAGACATAACTTAATAAATTTTGCCTTATGTTTCTCCGAAACAATTCGGAATAAGTTTGTAAATTATTTTGTGTTTACATTGACGGATATAACGACTATATGCTTAACCAAATAATGTCTGATGAATTCATATTACATTTACAAACTAACAAGAAACGTTTGTACTAACAAGTTTCTATGAATAGCAAAAAAAATGTTTGTGGAATAGAACGACACGAGCATATTCATCTGCATATTGTAGACGTAGAATATTTTAGTGCGTCTATAAACATTCATGCAAATGATGTATTATTTTCGTTATTCTATTTTCGACCGACTGGTAAGAGGAAATGGATGTCTGAATAATGGTGAACAATGTCCATTGAAGAAGTCCTTGAAAAGACAATGAAAACTTGATGTTTATTGAGTTAGTTGTATGGGGCTTATGGTACAGTCAACATGACACACGAAGATTAGACTAATCTATGATAAGAGACTAATAAGTGGAAATGAATGTCTAAATACTTGCAAACAATTTAAAGACGTTTTGTGTTCTAGACATACTTAAAACAACAGATGTCCACTGAATAGGTTCTTACATATGATGATAACTTGGTGTTTGTTGAGTTGTTGATTCTTTTAGGCTTACTGTACATTCAAAGTCAACATGAATCATTTACGAGGTAAAGCTAGTCTCACAAAAATGCCTATATATATAAAACGTTATCACAGAAAAAGGGAAGGTCACTGAAATAGAATCTATTAACAATCCCCTCTTATTACCATATGCCAGTAAACTAATGGGTAAATGAGGCCGAACTGATGCGGTAATTGTAAAGACGGCTTAATTAAGTAAAACAGGTACACAGTGGTTACTTTGTCATCTCAGTGATAATTTAATCATTACATTACAGGGTTGACATGCACTGTTATAATAAGGTCGGAGGACGCAGCAAAGCGACATTGTTTTCCTCAATGTTACAGTAATGATTTGTTTCATATCAACACGCCTTCTGACGTTTTCATCTATCAATATTAACCTGTGTTGCGTATAACTGGAGTTTTTTGTTTATTAGTATAAAAGTTGAAAAAGTTGTTTACATGTTTAAGTTTTTTTTTCAAGTTATCTTGCAAATAACGTGCGGTAACTTCGCTGAAATACAGCTTATTACGGTAATGCAGCGAATATTGGACAAATGTCTAATATGGTAAGAGAAAAATCTATAGAACATACTGTGTCGCTAAGTTGGGCTGAGTAATTTATTTCATTACTTACTGGGTGTGATTATAAAGGTGTTTCTTATAATAGACCTAATGTTACTTCCATCAATTAATTAATTTACGCCTTTAGAGCATTGACAGTCTTTATTGTCTGTATGTTCGCACTTCTGTAGACAAGAAATAACTTAATTGATTCTGGTATTTGTTTCCACAAGACAGTTCGAAGTAAGTATGTAAATTATTTAGTGTTTACTTGACGCATGTTAAAGGCCTTTATGTTTAACGAAATAACTATCTCCTTTGATCAATTTATTTTGTATTTACTAATGATCTAGAAACGCTTGTACAAACGTCTTTCTATTTGTTGCAAGTTTTAGAAAATGGGATGACAAAATCATATTCATCTGTAGATTATAGACGTAACACATTTGTCACGCATATGATGTGATATTTTCGCTATTCTATTTTCGACTGATAAGAGGAAACGAATGTCTGAATTCTAGTGAACAATTTATTAACGGTTTGCATGTGTTCTCGACGAACTCAATAACAACATATGGCCAATGAAGAAGTCCTTGAAAATACGACGATAATTTGATATTAGTTGATTTGTTTCTTCTCTTTGTATTATTGTACAGTCAATATATCGCAATTACCATTGTTAGACCAATCGCATGGAACAATACTTATATATATTATTCATTGTCGTTATTTATATATGCCTACAGTCTTAACCACCCTTTTAGAAAATGGGAGGTGGTCTATGATATGATTTATTAAGATAAGAAATATAACACACGTGTCGCGTTCATTTATAAAATTTCCTTATTCTGATACTCAGTCATCAATCGCATAGAAATCCAAATGAGACATTATATTACAGATAGATAATGATTTAAAAAACAGAAATATATTCATACCAGACTGTGTTTACGCAAATGCAAAAATAAAAGCGAATGAATGGAATAACAACCAGGTGTTTTCAGCCGTATGTAATTGTTAGACCAACTACGGATTCTAAGAAATTATGGAAAAGAAAACTGCTTTGAACATTATAGAAACATTTAGACAAATGTCGGGTTTGAAACTAATAAACTTAAAATCAAAATACAACTCCTGAGGGAATACAATGATTAAAATAGCCCGTAAAACCACTCAGTGCTTATCTTAGGCAAATAATGCAGAAATCAATAAACTTAATTGGAAAGCCAAAAATATCCTTTGAAATTAGAAGAAAACAAATCTTACATATTTTTGAAAAAATATAGATCTAGTGACAAAATTGTGTAAAGAAATGACCTTAAATGAATCTTATTTCACTCACTTGTCCCAACAGACGTTATCAAAGCAGAAAACGTGTTTTACTAGTTGTTATGGAATGAAAAGAGACATAACTTTACAAGAACAGCCAATGCAGGTCAAACCAGGTAATATTAACGTAACAGTTATGTCTGAGTACAACATTCTATCTAAATATACAAAACTGAGAGATAAGAATTTTTAACCACCTTCCATTACACTGTACTATGATATTATGCATGAAGAAATGGAAAAACAAATATAAAAAAAACGTAAAAAAGATTTCTATTAGTCTCATCACTGCTTGTTTGTCATTTTGTTGTAATATTAATTACCATTATTAGACACACACAAAAGCGGACATTCGGAATCTAGATGTTGCGGATTTTATGTTAATATTGAATGGCAGAAGTATTAGATTGGGCAATATATTTTATCTATGTTAAATTAATCAATGAAATAAGACATTCACAGTACATGTATTATACATGTATTATAAATTAACATTGTGTAAATTACTGATCTACTTTCTGTTCTGCATAATACATTATTTTGTTGTAACAGTGTGTTACTTTCAAAAAGAAATGAAGGTTTCACGAAAGGAAGCAATAAATAGAGGTACTTCTTAATGCAGATTTTTGACAATGAACATAAATAATTAACTTTCGTTTTGTGTTAATTTTAATTTGTGTTAATGTCGCGCCAACAGTCGACTTTTGCCACTTTTCAACTTTCACGACATAGGAAGACCCGAAGCATACACATGGGTAGAAGCACTAATCTCCCATTAGCTAGTTGAACAGCTTCCTCACATGTAAATCCTGAGCTGGATTCGAACTCACAGCAGTTAGGGGCAAGTAATTACTAATCACAGACCATAACCTTTCGGTCACAGAGGTCCTTGATAAATATTTGAAAACATGCAGTTAAACATGTGACTGAAGGGAAATATTAAATTTAGTACTTGTTGAAAAGACTTCATAACAGAAGCTTTGTTTAAGAACTGCGAAGAAAAGAATGGTTCTGACTGAATTGAGTGTATTATTATACGTTGGCAGCCATGATAAATCAGTCAGCTCACCAAAAATTCATCTTTACAGAACGGTGCGGTGAGTATATTTGGATACCTGTCAAGTTTATTGATGGTGCATTAAAGAATCGTAAATGTATAAGAAATTACCCGGAAATTGTTAATAATTGTGTTAAAACCCCCACGTTTTCTCTTCTTATGCAAAACGCTCATCTACTTCTTCATCTATTACTTCATCTACTTCTTCATCTATTACTTCATCTACTACTTCATCTACTTCTTCATCTTCTAATTAGGTGTGTGGAAAAACTGTCTTGGTCCATTTTATCAGCAGAAAAGTTAATCTGTATGCAATTAATCCAGGTTTCTCTATTTATATTGTCGGATGTGAAAATTTAAACGATTATTTGATTTCTACAAACTTAAGGTATTTACGTCGCTTTCTAATTGTGCATAAATCGTGTTATCTCATTTGCACAACGTCGCCTTTCATTTTCCTTTTTAATTTCCGAGTACTGGCTAACTTAAAACTCGGTGTGACATTCCACACTTGTTAAACTGCCTGCCGTCTGCTGATGTATTTGGCGACAAACAAGAACGATAATAGCTACCGGCTTCCAATTTCAACAAAAATGCAAACTGATGTGACAGGTGACAAGATTTAATTATGTGATAAAGTGCACGTGTGGAATGTTGCTTTTTTAACGAATACTATATAAAACATGCAGACTTTGATTCAATTGCCGAGACATTCGAGAATATAGTGCCATCACAGACTGGTTTAAATTTGGTATTTTTTTCCTGGAAGATCTTATCAAATGTCCAGCCTTAAACTACATGATCCTGGATCAGGACCTCGGGGTCTGAGTGAAAAAGACAAACTTTACCTCAGATACATCTAAAAAGGAACAGTGAAATCAAAACTTTTTCATCAATGTAACCAATACCTTACTCATAATCTTTGTCATTAAATTTGCAGGAGTGGACGGTACGTGATGTTGAATATGTTTGACGGATGTCCTTAAAGACGATTTCTGCATTTTGTTTTATTCAAGGAAAAGTGATCATTTTTTCATATTTTATAGAAAAAAGTATAACAAATCAAAAAATGGAAAGAAAAACAGGGGTCACCGAACTCGTTTTCGAGATAACAGCTCATACTTTGTGTAGGTGTGCAGCTGTTTTTTAAGATTTGCTGTGTACAAAGAGCTTATCGCTAAACACATACTATTACTGTTATATCATGATAAAATCATGCTCAAACATACTGTTTTTACATGAAAGTATTCATTTGGCATATATTGTGTTAATTTAACACAATTCATACCATAAATGATCTAATTCTGTCATACTATGTTTTTATTTTCAACTGCATGCATGAAAAAATGGGTTGCAATTTCGACAAAAAAAATATTATTTTTCATCTTTTATTCCCCCTTATCCGATATTCTTCCAACAAAACTTTCTAATTTTGATATATATCTTAGAACAATGTCTAATAAACATATTTCAGTGATAAAAACATGAGGTTACCGAGCTAATTTCAGTCTCAACTCTGAAATTCAAGTATATTGTCAAAAATAGTCGACAAATATGATTAATATAAAAAATATGCATATCAAGTTAATAAAGATTTTGCCTATTTTCCAATAAAACTTTCTAATTCAGATATACATATATATCGTAGAACAATGTCTAATAAACACATTTCAGAGATAAAAACATGGGGTTACTGAGCTAATTTTACCAACAACTTCTAAATTCTGTTGCATTGTCAACAAATATTTGCCAATTTCAGTTAAATTTTGTAATGTGTATATGAAGTTAATAAAGTGTAGTTTTCTGTTTATCATCCAATAAAACTTTTTAGTTTTGATATATATCTTAGAACAATTTTGTACCACATATTTCACTTTAAAAAAACATTTGAGTATTTGAGGTAATGTTAGCTCAGAGTCCTAATATCAGCTACATCATCAACAAATATTTGCAATAAATGATGAACCTCCATTACAGTCATATGAAGTAATTCAATTTTGAACTGTACATGAAGTGTTTCACATAAATTAGTCACTATTAAAAAATAGAGCACGCATTATAGGTTGCGTTTTTAGCGCGCTCGCGGATACGTTAGTTGTCCGAAAACTATGCAAGTGTTTCTTCCGTGAAGAGCTTTATTGTCTCCCTTATGTGCAGAAATGTTGCGCGTTACGAACTACCGAAATCGTCTTTAATTACCGATTCTTGTAGAACTCTCGATGTCTTTTCTGGCGTTGATATGCACTTAAATTCCTAGCTTCATTGTGTGATATACGACTGCATGTAACTGATAGGGCGGCAAGTACCCATAAAGTGATAAAAATAAACACCACGAAATATTGAGAATAGAAACATGTTAGTTTATTAACAAATTGACAGGAAAAGACGAATGTGAAATTATCTACATCTAATATTAGTCAATAAAACTGAAGCCATGCAATTACCAAAGAACACTAATTGTCCCAAAGGAACTGCGTACTTGAGAAATTAACTTCCGAATCTATTGGTAAACCATTTAGTATTTTGCCATTCAAATGTGACAAAATTGCAACGACTTATATCTTATGACTTCGTTACATTATACATATTTGTTGAAATAAGTTGTACGGTAATTATGCGCAATGAAGTAATACCTCGCCGGTAGCTATTTTAAAGTTGGTTATGTAACCATAAATTCGAGCGTAGATGACATTTATTGTAAAGGTTTGAGAATATTCTTGTCATCTGGATCATATAAAACGTTGTCTAGACAGAACATGTGGCTTATGGTGATTTATGGATATCAACAGTCATATTAGCAGTATAAACATCTGCAGAAATGTAATACATACAACAGCAGTGATCATGTAAATATACGTCTGTGGTATACAATATTCTAGTTTTCTAAGTAACATGGTACAAAGGAATGGCATTCAAACCAACCGCTGAAAACATATTTTATCAATACTTTGCTTTATGTTACGGCATACCATACCCCGTCTTCCCATGAATTAGTGACAAAGGAATTTCTGACAAATTGGACATAATACCGCAGTGTGATATAGTCAAGCTGTCTAGCTATAGCCAAACACATATACATGAAACATGTTGTTACATTTAGAATTTAGAGTTGTTGTGAATAGACTTCATGGTTGTTATACGTGACCTTAGGGTCGTCAAATGTAGACTGAGGGTTGCCGTTAGTAGGCTTGTAATGGTCATATATAGACTGCGTGCTGTTATATGTAGACTTAATGGTTTTCATATGTAGACTTCAATGTTGTCATATATATCATATATATTTTCACAATTAGTAGTACAAAAGTAATCACATGTAACCACAAACTTAACATTGCACAATATTCTTTGAAAATCTGGTTATATGAGAGCATTATTAATAAGTAATTACTTTATGATATATAAATATATACCTGAAGTGAATAATGGTTTATATTCTATAGTTTTCTATGACCTGAATGTCACACAGGAATTTTTTGTTATTTAAACCGCATGTGAACACTAAACAAACTATTTTAACAGTTAAACATTTAAAAGGTAAGATAAAAACACGTTTTACTCAGCTGTTTGATATTTCTAGAGCAATAATAAATCTTATCTGGCACGGATATAACACGAATGAAATATACTGGCAGTCTTAAGCAAGTAACCATCATAATATTCCTTTGTTTTGGGCTAATGTACTGACCTTGACATTTTAATGGTATACAACAATTTTATGGTCAATAATGGATAACAATATGATTACACATAACGGTAGTAATGGTTGGTTGGTTTACTCGTGGCGCACGTGCAAAATTGCTCTTTTTAGAATAACTTTTATAAAATAAAATTTTATACCAACATCACTTACTGGTTACTTTCTTATGACGGCCAGTATATAAAAACTGCAGTCTGTCACAACATTATTGTATTTTCAGCCCATTAAATCCGACATCTTGCTTTTCTTAACGATGAAATTAATAATAATAATAATAAAAAAGGGAAATGAACGCCTGTAATATACAATATTATGTTTATTCACGTGTTGTACAAGGACCATTATTTACGGTGTAATACATCATGTATATCTCTGTCGTTTCGACCTAGTACGATTCCGTCGTCGTCATAGCAATTGATAATTGCAAAATACGGTGCCAGTTTGAGAAATTGATGGCAGTGAGATAATTACACTAGCGGTCGAATAAATTCTGTCAAATTGGTTGTTAGGGTAACATGAGATTTCTCTGGTTCTGTTATTAACTTGTCACATCATCTCCGTCTAATAACTGATGGTAAAAATTTACACCGTTACTGAGCGTTATATCCTCCAAAATCAGAACAAATAACAGCAAATATCTGGTTCATTACTCTATATGTGTATCAGCTCAGCGCTCTAATTAACCAGGAGTGATGTGGCTATATGATAACTTATATAAAAAATAACACGTATGTGAATAGTTTAATTAATTGTATTATAACTTCAACAGGAAGAAGGCAAAGTTGTAACAGACATATCTTATCTTTCTAGTTTCATTTCTTCAATTTGGAATTCAGTAATTCAGGAATTGCTGTTAACATATAGAATAAACAGTATTTATATTATTATATTGTCAATCATAGGTTGTTTTTTATTAAAATTGTAGTGATATTTAAGTGTAGAAACCAAGATGCCAAGTAGCCACTTCTACATGACATTACTACCAGGAACGGATTTATTTAATTATATGTGGTCGTCTAATAATTCATTTTCATTGAGAAACACGTATTAAACTGTCGTAAATCAAATATTCTTGACTTTGAAAGCTATATTTTACTTGGATTCAAGTTTGAACGTTTCAAAGCTGAGTTTTTAAAAGCACGCACACACAGACAGAGGCACAGACAGACACGCACAGAGACCTGGCACACAGGTTCAAACATACAATGTATTATATACTGTGTATTTCTACCCTCAAATGTTATTCAGTTCACAGTACTTTGTCCTAAATTAACAGTACATCGATGAAGACTGCACGTATTTAATGCGCAAAGGTTTGGTTGAATGACGCCATTGAACATTTTATCCGATAAATTTTATTGAATACGTTACTTTGAATGTACCTGAAATAGTGAAGTGAGAAATCGTTTCAAATGACCGGGTTGTGACAAGAAGTGTCAAGATGTGGCAGGTGGGAAAAAAGCATCTAGTATTATGACAATGAATTGAAAAACCGGAGTTTTCCGCCGACCTAAACATGTTTTCATTTACAATCATTTTTTCAGTCGATATTTTCATACCTCCGATCCAAAAAAAAATCTTAGAAAAATTCTGCCTACAGACTGACCCTTAATTCCTGGGAAGCCAGGTATTCATTTTTTCTACCGAGTGGGTAATCTACACAGATGTTTCAACAACTCTCTAATGAAATGTAACAAATATGGATCTAAACATTGTATGCTGACAGTTACATACGTACGGTGAATTGTATATAAACACTGTATATACAATGAATTCATAACTAATGTTTATATCAAAACGGAAACTCACAAATTATTTTGTTTTTGGTTACCTAGACAACGATAAAGTAGCATAACAGCCAACAAACCGATTGCGTTGTAAGTATACAATGAAACGTTTGGGTGTCATGTCTTGAAATATTCAGACAAACATCATCCATTGCACCAAACGCATCTTATCTGCTGTTTTTTATTAGTTTTGTTCTTGCGGTTTTTTTCAGGACAGTGGCCCCTAGGATTTGGTATGTGCGAATTTTGGGGATTTGTATCGACAATAGTATCAGTATTCGCTGCTTGGATTCTTACGATCACAATGCTAGAAAGGTGACTGCATCTTATTCTATTAGCAATTTTCTCCCATACGTGCTGAATAAATTATTTTGCTAAGTGATAAAATTAATCAACCATACGACCAACAGTATCCAACAAGTGTAGTCAGTGGCGTCACATGTCTGAACACCGATTATTAATCAATCTTTATGAACTTTTTATAGACCCTTATCAAACGTATTGCGTTCGTTTATTTTTATTTTAACAGATATGTCGCTATACTGACGCCTCCTGATCTGCTGTCGACGTTTACGGCCAGAAATATACGAATTATTGCTGTGGGAATGTTATTGTTGATAATGATGGCGTCCACTGGACCTTTTTATGGGTTTGGAGAATACACGTATCTGAGAGGTTTGTTTTTATATGTTTGTTATATTGTTATATTGCGTGCATATTATCCAATGGGTCGATTATAAGCTCAAAATCACTGAAGTAATATTACAGAAAATGCTGAAATTTAATGGCATATAATATGCTGTTTTATATAGAGCTCCGCATTTATACTTGTTCTAATAAGAATACGTGGTTTATCAATTCCTCGAAATGATATGAATAAAAATGTCACTATAATTGTAAAATCTACTTCTTTACCAAACAAGTCATAATACTGACGTACACATCACTACAGTGTTTGTACATTGGGTATAGAATGCACTCTCTACATGATTATATATAATTAACATTTGGTAGTTATAACAAACGTAAGAGTAAGCACCGTATCAACAGATCTCAACTCTGAACTAGGAAACCGTTCTGACAGGCGCGTAGCTTCTATTAGGCAGTACTAGGCAATTGCCAAGGCTTCCAAAAAATGAAAAAAAAATATCATCGAAAATTGTTATCTTTGGCCATTTATATCACTAAAACAGTACTATGATTTCTTTTTCGTTTCTAATGGTCATAAAATACCCCCCAAAATAGACGTAAAATGCACCTACGAGGTTCTAGAATTTCAAACTTTTCCTGGGTGGCATGCCCCCGGACCCCCAATGAATTTTGTCTGGACTCTCTTTTTAGGCAAGCTACGCCCAGTTCTGCGTTACTATTAGAGAGACTGGTTTTCATGATGGCTGTTTTCATGGCAAAATTACACAATTTTTCGCGATGGTTCATTATCATAAAATTATTTATGTTCAATTTTATATACAAACACTTACTTTTACTAGCGATTATCGAATGATTGCTCCCGATTGTGGATATATCATTCTGATTTAATCTGAGTTTAATATTTCCGTTTAACTTTCAGGTTACCTTAACGTTTTCGTATCAACAAACATATCTCTACCTTCCATTCTTCCTAAGGATGTAAACCCAACTTCAAAGCTAGAAAATATTCATCAACTGTTCAGTCATCTGAAGAGTTCCTCCAATGTTTCACCAAGGACTAGTTTACTTAAAGTGATCTCCCTTCATTTACATAATCATTATGACGTCATCGTGAGCAAAGCGCAATGGATGTCACATGGCATCCTATTCAATATTCGCACAATTTCTGAACCAGCATTGAATACATTTACAAGTCATTGTAGAGACAAAATTTTTGCATCCAATCTGACAGAATTGTCATTTCTAGAAGACATTGCAAACACATTAAACATCAGTGACACGGAAATTACAGTTCAGATATCAGACGAAGAACTTTATGTCTACAAGAACACACATCTACATGCTCAAGGTAACCATTTCATGTTTTAAACCGTAAATATATTCTGGATGACCTTTTTTTCTCTCAAATCTAGCGACAAAAAATAAATCTGAAAATCTATTCAACGTGTTGACGAAATGTTATCCAAGTATGCGTATCGTTGTCCGATTATATAAAAGCCATATAAATTTGCCTGTCTCTAACAAACTGATTTTAAAATTATCGTGTAAAAACCTGCAGCAAGAGAAATTTGGAAGTTCATAATATATTTACCGTAAGGCATTGCATTTTACACAGTTGTGGACAATACAGAGTTCCTGATATATAATTCAAAAATCGTTCCCATAAACAGTCTGCTATACGCAACTGAAATTCTTTTGACTAAAATGGTTGAGACGGACGGACGGACGGACAAAGGGAGTATCATTTAATCTAGATACAGAGCTCTTATTATCTGAATGTCGTATCAACAGAACAACGCTTAATGCTTGATCAAAGTATGTATCGTCAGACTCTCAGTATTGTATATAAATTGGAATTAAGTTGATTCTTTACATGGCTCTTGCACTGTATTAATTAGTTTAATACTGAAGAATTAGACGGACACCACACCGCAATATTTGTATGCAGCGGATTCATTGCAATATATGAAGTTTACATTGTATTGATAGTGAATATAATTCCACTCTTGCATAATTCGAACAACACTAACTTGTAACATTAAGACAATATGTCAATATCAGTAGAAGACATCTGTCTATACATAACATATTTGTTTTCTATTACAGATATCGGTGTTTGCTCGGCTGATCTGACAACGCCAAATCACCATTCCAGTATATGGACTGGGTATTACTTGTCCATCATATTTATTCTTCCATACTGCATATCTTTAATTGGGTTGTGTTTAATCTATGTTCGTGGGTTTGGAGCGAATTCTCTGGCTGTAAAGCAGGCATCGGATCGAGATGTTGCCTTCACTAACGTCATATCTTCATTCTGTATGACATCCTGTATTGTAAATCTATTCTTGTATACAATAACATTAGCTAGTGCTGATGGTCAGAGTTTAAGCACTAGTCTATTGTTACTTTGTAATTACCTGGCATCTCTGAAAACTGTTTATTTAGTGATTATCTTGCGATGTAGTTCTTACGCGTGCACCTGTTACTGCACGTGCTGCTATAATTGTTTCCGGTGGATAAACCGGTGGAATACTGCTGACGGACTGACGTTTGAACTCACTGACATTGAAGCCAGTCAATCATTGACCAACAAAAGAAATAAAAACAGCATTTTAGCGTAAGGTATATAAAAAGTTTTATAAAAAAAGGTTTCCTTGTCTCGAAACATTTCTTTATTATTTTCTCAACAGTAACAATTTAGTATTTCTGTAAATGATTCAATGTAATATATTAAATGTAGTAAGGATAATAGGCATTGTTTTATAGGTATGGCTGAACGATATAATTAAGCAAGATTTATTGGTGTTCATGCCTAATAGAAGTGTGGTATATTGTATTTTGCGCTGTGCATACAAATTTGTTTATACAATGTATTTACCAATAATCAGCATACAGTCTTACAGATAACAAGCATTAAATTGTTAACAGACTTTCCCTAAAAGGAAATTTGTAAGGCCATTCATAAAAATTGGTTGGCAGTTACTTGAGAAGTCGTTAAAAAATCTCCCCTACCAAAATGTGTTGTTCTTTGTTCAATCTTTTCGTTTTTTATACAAGCATTTAACTTGAACAATGTTACCACAAACCAACATTTTTAAGGATGGCCTGATCTTGATTTTTCTCAAAACTTTTGATACAATATTAATATACTCCACAATAAATTTATAAACTGAAAATGTATGTCGAAGAAAATAAACATGACGAACAAGACTCACGAAGCAATAAACAGCAATCATGTAATTTACAAGTAGGAATTACATCGTGGATTCGCCAAGCTTTGTGAACTCATACAACAAGAGTTGTCGCGAATGAAATATAGGTTCCATTGACAGTTAACGCACTTGTAACTGATTGTACACGTATAAAAAAATGTTGCATCAGTAAAATTCTATAACAATTAACTTTTTGTGTTTTGAAACACAAATAAAGTGTGTTATTATCCATCATCAGTACTATAAAAAAAATGAAGATCATCCATAATACAGACGTTAACTTGAAATTGTACATTCAAGACATGAGCATATAAATGCTACATACAGTGTTAAACTTGTTAATCACTTTCAATTAGTTCAGCAATTCTCTTTCTGATAGGATTGTACTTCTTCGTGTTCCCATCAACGCATCCGCTGGCATCACATTCAAATATTTGCCATTGGCTCCCGGCTCTCACCAGAGAACACATGACAACAGCTTGGTGACGGAGCGCATGTCCAATAGTTGTACTGCACAAATTGGTACCCGGTGTAGAGGCCTCATAGAACTGCAGTCTAGGATTGTTGAATGCTGACAGGTTTGGAGCTTTCCAGGAGCTCAGTGTGAAGTACAGATGCGTGATGCTGGATGGGAGGCGTTTTAGATAAACATGGATAGCTTGGTGACCAATTCTTCCACCGGCAGTTTTTACGTTTTTAGCAGAGTGTTCAACGGCACCTGATAAGTCAAAATGGTGAAATTCAATTTAGTTAAAACAGAACAAACCACGTTGAGCTATTCTTGAATATAATAGAAATATCTCTTATAGAGAGCTGTATACATTGATGTTTGAAGAATTGTTGCCTCATCCATTAATTTTCATTAATTTCTGCCTATGAGCATACTAAAAAAATCGAAACCCTGGCATAAATATTCCAATAACACAATCATTGACGATCTTTAGAAAGAAACATGTAACGTGTAATTTAACCCTATTTCGTCCTCGCTTCCAAAAATATCGGTAAACCAGACACGTTTTTTTTCGAAAATCATAATACATGTACAAAGTTATTGAATACATATCTAAATAAAAGTATATGCACCATTTTGGCCCACTGTTATTTTGATACAAAAACATTCTACTAGGAAGGTGTGGCATTAGAATTTTTGATAGAGTGTATTACCTCAAAGAAAAAATTATTTCATATAGTCACCTAATGCAAATGTATAACTCTATTGCAAATACCTTTTAGATAATACTGGTTTGTGGAATGATTCCAGTCAATCACTTGTATGAACTCAGTCTTCTCAAAGGCCAAACATGATGCGTCAAGAAAGTCAGGATTTCTTGCCGGAAACTCCCATGACAGGTCAAATACCACGTGATCAAGATTTTCTGGTATGCAGTACAACGGAACAATGAGGGACAAAGAATAATTCTCTTTGATTCCATAATCTGACAATCTGAAGAGCTGCCCAGGACCTTTGTTGACCTATAACGCAACATGTTTCATTATGATTAAATTGTCGTCTTTGGTATTATACGAAGAGAACACAAGGGTAAATCAATCGATAATATGTTTTGCATTACTTAACAAATAACAGGATTAACAAATAACAATTTTCAAAAAAGAGAATTGCATCGTAATTTTTAAAGGTGTGTACTGGTATTTTTTAAGAAACGGATATAGAGTACCTTCAATCCCCTTTCATTATATACAATCTTCTGTTGCGACTCTTTGATGCCAAGCTGTGACTCAACTTCACGTTTCAGTTCAGCAATCGACATATCAGCTCTGTATGTTACCCATGCAGTGTCGCCGTTCATAGCAGACACAGAAATCATTGGTCCACCTTTTTCACTCATCATCTTTCGGGTGTCTTCTATAACTTTTGAGTAGTCCACAAACATGCGCTGAAGTTTTGCTTCATACACCCTAACACGTTCGCTGTCTGGCTCAATAAGTATGTCACATCCTTCATGCGGACATCGGCCATTCTCCTTTACGTAAGCAACAGCGCACTGGAAGGAAGACACAAATTAGCGTTAACCAGAGTTTTATCTGAATGTAGCTCATTGGTTTAAGTGTGCAATACATTTTTCTATTGATAAACAGATATTCCGTTCAGCTTACGTGTTCATTACGTGCCTCCACATCACAGATAGTAACGATGAAAGGCAGACATTACATCTAATTTTGAGTTTAATTGCATGCTATGTTAAATTTGTCAGGGAAATTAAGTGTTTTTTTTTTTCTAAATTGATCAATAGTCGACATTTCATCAAACATGCATGTCAGATTATGATATCTCACTTACTCGTAAACAATATCCGGCATAATGGGTGCATTCTTCCGACACAGGGGTTTGTGGGAACTCGTTGGGAGGCTTTCCCTTCTTGCATATTATACAGCGCATCACTGAAAAAGAATCAAGCCAATGAAATCGCAAGCATAACAAAAGTGATTTTCATAAACCTTGCCTCAAAGCAAAACTGCTTGTGGAAAATAACAAGTTCGTAGGTATAAGACCAAAAGATATACACTTATACAAAAGGTTATATAACGTCTTTCTTGAAACCGTCGTATGATTTCTTACCCAGCTCATTATCACTTTCATCCTCATCATCGCTTTCATCTGATAAGTCAAAACTTGAATCTCTCGAAGGCATTAACAGAATGTTGTCTTCAGCTGGTGATATCGATACTGGGGTGGATGTAAAACTTGATGGTGAACTTGTAGTCTACAAAATGACCGTAAGTAGATGTATTTTGTGAGTCTGGATAATTATCTCCTGATATATCGTTACACGTGTTTACTAAGTTAATGAATATAGTACATACAACATTTATCTCTGATAATTGCTCATAAATAGTTGAATTAAAGAAATTTTTAAATTGTTCATATTCGAGCAACATAAATGAGATGGCATATGGAAATGAAGTTTTACAATTTTATGATTTATGAGCAAAATGAGGAAGAAGGAAAGTACGTACATCGTCCAGACCAGCCTCTCTGAAACAAATTTTCATCATCAGTTCTTTGACTTCGTTGAAATTTGAAAGCGGCATGAAGTAGCCGAATGAACGTGCCGCAATATACTGGTAGAATGACTCACAATAAGTTCCATTGCACTCAACAGCATATATTTTAATATCCTTGAAGACAAAATACAAAATATATGATAATCCAATGTATAGCGCACGCAAACAGATTATACATAGGAAAGTTTTGAAGAGAATTAGATCAACTAGGAAAAGGAAATATGATAATACAAAATATTTTCCTTATATACATTTTGCCAATATATTGATATACAGGTATTTCTTAGAAAATGAGATTTAGCATTTTGCTAAGCTAAATGGACCAAATCTCCAGACAGAAGTTTAAATGTCTTATGTAATTACATCACCACAAAGTAAGAAACAGATTGAAATGTGCACAACGCAAGAATAGTCCAAATAGCTCAAGTAAAACACATATTAAACATATATACTTGTGCATCAACATTACTAATATGACTAATGAATAATTTTTGCCTAAATTAATAATCTTACCCTATCCCGAAGGCGCTCGGTTTCTTCCTTCCAATCTAGATGACGGTAGTTTTGTTCCTCAGATTTTTCATGCGGAGGCGCATCACCGATCATAACAAGAGCTTTCTGAGAGTCTGAGCTCCAGGAAAGCTCCTCTTGAACTTCACGCATAACAAGCTCATAGCATTCAGGAGTATCTCCTCCACCGGTTGCATCAACATTACGAACAAAATTACATAGTGCACTTGAATCATTAGAAAAGTTGATATACTTCGTGACGTAAGTGCTTCCGGCATCGCAATAGTCTCCATGGGCAAATATTGCAATTCTTATTCCAGGGATCTTTCGACGCAGTTCCTGAACAATATCTCCAAGTCGTTTCCTAACTTCCTCAAGACAACTGTACATTGAACCAGTCGTGTCAAACGAAAACACGATTTCAAATTTATCTGACATAGTGATTTTCTGAATAATTCAAACTCCAACGAAGACTTCAAATGCAGTAATATATCTTAGAAAATAATTGTGACAAGCCACTTGCAGTCGGAAACTATGGTGAAAAAGTAATATCAAGTTATAAATCATTATACAAACGTACATGAACACAGCGAATACATCGATCTAAACACACTACTTGTAATTATGCTTCAGTGCATGTAAGTATGTCAGATATTTATTCGAGATGATGATAATAGATAATTTGACATTAAGTACAAGAATAAAGTACAGATACACTATCACATTTAATCTGACAAAAATACAGAGTCTAAGTTTAAGCATTGCCTTTGGTGTAGCTTCAACACAACCAGCACAAACTCATCCCGCTGTCCAAAATAGTTGTTTTTTTGTGATTTTACAAGCCTAAGTTTTGGAATAGGTTTTTAACAAGTCCACATTGATTCTCGGGTATATATAAAACTTTTTATATATACCCGAGAATCAATGTGGACTTGTGTGGACAATGTGCAAATGTGTTTTGCATCGACAGCAAAAATTATTCTAATCAAGGAAATACAGTCATGTCAACAATGGTCCAATTTTATATATTCTGATTTTATCGCTTTAATTAAAGAACTAGTTATTATCTGTAAAATATGATATATAAAAATGTATTTTCATTTATTGATGCTTAAGGCTTAATTGTTTGCATGCTTGGGTTTGAAAATAAATAAAAAAAAACAACAGTGAAGGGATTCTTTATAAGTGATCACAACTGTACTGAAAGAAATAACAACTTCTTTTGTGTGTTCATCACAAGCTCAATTCATTGTTTTTAGAACATAGCAAGTGTACAAATTATGAGTTATAGACAAACGTATATATCTGTATGTTATTGTAATAGAGGATCGTGATCCAGTTAATAGCATTGGTAATTTGATTAACATTAACATAAATTTAACAATACAGTGGCACAAAATTAAATCAAATCAATGACTGTGCAAAGCATGCGTATTGGTTTCATACAGGTAAATTTACTATATATCGAGATAAAATAAAACGCATTATGTTATACGGCCATTTTGACGATATAATTTGACCTTGAAAACATTTCATTATCATTACAGTCATGTTGTTCGGTGAACTTATGAGCATAATTCTATTCAGCATGATATTATTCATGTTTCGACGTAGCCTACACTTCTACCACCAGCTAGAGTAATACTTTTTAGCCCCAAATTTAATATATTAATCAAACGAAAGTAGATACAATGTAATTATATATTAAACAAATAAAAAGAGTAGGCTGATTTTTAAGCTTAAGTACCGTCTTTATAAAGTAAACACGCTAAATGTCTGGTATAATCTGCACCGTATTAAAATAAGTACGGACAGAACGAAGGAATAATGTCAACGTCGCAATTGGAAATCATTTGGTGTACAGTCATGTTCAAGTTCCACATTGATATGTTTAACAACGATATTTCAGGGGCAGGTAATCCAGACCTAATGAACTTTGAATGTTTACAGAAACTTCATTTAAAAACCACGTCGCTACGTAATATCTGACATAGACAGTACAGTAAGAAGCTGTTTTATAATGATTCTGAAAATCTAAGTGACCTCACAGACTAAATCTGAGCGATCCGGGCGAACCTGGTAAAAGTAAGATTTGTCATTTAATGTCCATGTTATTTAACAAGAAAAAAAAAACAGTTACATGCATGTATTAAGTTTGGACATACCAGCACACATATTTACTGAGTTGTGTTGAGGATTTTGATAAATTTCTACGTACCTTTCACCTTTTTATCCTCTCATAACATCCAAGCAGTCAGAATCGAAACCGAAAGTTGAACGTCATAAGGTCGATTTTTACAGTCGCGCATTATGTACGCGTTTTTAGTCCACCAGTATTTGAAACTGAAGCTTAATTCAGATATACCTGATTGCACTATTTCCACTATTTTTAAATAGATCTATCCTTGCTTAATTATACCCGTGTCAACTGTGAAAATGTTACAATATAAGATGCTCGCTTTTTATCGCGTATCAATCCCCGATGCATCAACAGTGGGTTTATTTTCAGAAAATTATGTTTATAACATATATACGTATGTCTATCGGTCAGTCTAACTATACTAAACACAAACCGGAAACAGATTCAGAAGAAAAGCCGACTTTCTAATATGTATTATTACACCTGGACACCTCGGAGTTTAGATTATGAGTTTATAGAAAACAGTTCTGTCCATTCAGAAGACGTGAGAGTGAAACATTTTCGCTTCCGATCACATTTTTTTCTGTATGTTCAATGTTATGTTCATGTTATGTTATGTTATGTTCATGTTATGTTATGTTCATGTTATGTTATGACAAATGGAAATGTTTTGTTGTTATATGTTATATTCTGATTATAATGTAAATTTATCCATTTCAGTGGTGGTGGTAATGTGGACTGGTATGAAGGAAAATAAAATACACGTATAGTGACAAAACAAATGTACAGAGCTGTTGAATGGGAACAAACAATGCATGTTTTGTTTAGAAGAAAAGAGGAAATTAAATCTCCTCAAGTGTTTGAAGTTGGTCTAGGCAAGCAGCTTGGTATTTTGATAAAAAAATACAAATGTTAAATCCTTTGAACAATAATAAAAATGTGACTTTTCAAAATAGAAAAGAGATATAATTTTCGAAGGAGACAATAGCTTATTTTGTCTGTTTCAACAACCGTCCTCTTTTTTCCATTTGATAATAGCATGCATGCTGTTTTGAGGAGGACTTTCGATGGAAAAACAAAGTATTGTTAAATAATCCGCAGACAAACCGTAAAAAATAATTATTTATGAACATGACACATCAACTATCTCGAATGAATTACATGCTAATAATTTTGAACTGAAACTGAATCATAACTCTATTTGTTTTAAATTCATTTAATAAGTTGAATTCTATAGTTTTATGTGTCGTTCTTATCAAACTAATTGTTTATGATTATCCATTAAAACACATGTATTTGTTTTTCATTCAGAGTTTCATGTAATTACAATAACATAGAGTCGTATCCTGGATTGAGATGTTTTGTACTTTAATTCTTGACCCCTTGATTCAGTATTCAGATATATGCTGGAATAATGTATCAGTAGATATGCAGTAGACATTTTCTATGACTGGGTGAGAATTTACCTCTACTGTTTTTCCTATTCGTAAATATCAACACTATAAACATTTATAAACAATGTTGAACCCATCACGTGACTTTCTGTAAGTTTTCATTGTTACATTTTTGGCGTAAATCGTGAGTTGAGTCTCCTTAAAATAAGTAGGACAAGATATGAGTGTATATGTTCATATAGTGATGTAAAGTATTTACTAGGACAGTTATATGATATATGATAATGTTTTTAAGTAATCCTATTCTTTCAAAGAGGAGTAACTGAATGAAAATGTGTTTTATATGTTTTTATCTAACTGTTTCTGGTCTCTTTGTTCAAATAATAATAATAAATAATATGTGGTCTTTCAAGCAATAAACTAGTCTTAAGATCCAGTAGATTAATGTGACAGTTAAGTTCCTTAGCGAGACAGTATGATTTTTCCGCACAATTCGTCTCACACGTGCTGATTAGATTTAAAGCTACGATCAATATGACCATATATAACCATATAAGGCGCTTGGCGAGTAAAAATAATGTTGACAAACAGTAAGGAAGGCTTAATTAAACATCAAAGTTCATGGAAATAGAAAAAACAGCAACAACAAAAGCATCACACACACATTAAATTATGTAAATATTGTTCTTTTTTAAACAAACGGATGGTTTGAAGTTTTTAAACATTGCCATATTTTAGGAACGTCAAATCTTCCGCTGAATTCATTGATATAAAGGTGGTTACCTCCCCTAGCAGAAAATCAATCACTGAACGTGTTACCTAAACAGGTCCCTGTTCCATATTACCGTCTTTGTACGCCAGAGTCAACGGGTACTAGTTTACGTGTGACCACGTATTAGTGAATCATTGCATATTAGATAGATATTTTACCTTTAAACCAAATAGGACTACTGGCCCATGAGGACAAACAACACATTTACAAACATGGACATATACCTAGATTAATTTCAATGTATCAGTATATCAATCAAAAACGGTATATGATATATAAGTAATACTTAATAATACAGAGAACAGCCCGTTATTTTCAAATATATTGTCACACATTGGATTGTGTAGAATATCGTTGTTTTGAATGGTAGGGGCTGCTGGAGTTGGTACTATTTGATTTCACAAACAATGCGGCAACAATTTAATATACTATATATGCGCATATTTTTCACATATTATATCTGGGACCAATATATATATTGGTCCCAGATGATATACACCATTTATAAACAAAAGCCTTCAAAATAACAAAATGAAAAAGAGTTATGATGTATATTTTTAATAAACCCCAAAAATATACATGTACGTACAACTCATGTATCTCATTCTTAGTTAGCAAAATCACCTTCTTTAAAAAAAACAAATAGGTGTCGAAATATCTCGTGTCAATTACCCCGAATGGGATCGAAATGTCTCTTGAATTATTGAAGGGTCGAAATGGGCAGGGGTCGAAATGTCTGGTTTGTTTGTTTTATGTGACTTAATGTCACCGGGATCTAACTCCGCTTTTCATCAAATTTCAGTTATATACGGCGACCGGTTCACCTAACCAGTTTTCCTGGACTGTATACTAACCAGTACCAACTTACCCTTCCACCATATGCCGGCAACTTTTCCACATGTGGAGGAAAATTGACATTTTTGTCATATTTTTTTAGAAGGATGTGACCTGTCGCAACTGGGATTCAACGAAATGTCTAGTACCCAGGCGTAGGTACCGGTGAGTAGAGTTAAACTGGTCCCCGTTCCAATTTGCAGTCCACCAAAGATCTCTGTATAGCCTGAATCAAAGGGTACCAGTTTAGCGTAAAGTTTGCCCGTTTGGTCACATTTGATGGTGTCTGACCTAAAGATGGCGACAGTTGTAAGACTGAAACGTCGGATAAACGAAGATCCTCTCGAGGTTTTGTTTCTTGCATCGAAACGACACAAATCTTCTACCGAAGGAAGTAGCGGAAATAATTCAGCTGTTGACAAGAACGTCTTTAAGTTCGCTGGTACAGTTGCGTCCAAGGTAGATCATTAATTCACATGTTTTCGCGACAATTGCGCAATAGGAATCTTAAAATTAAGAATGTATACTTTCTATATTTGTGACTATCATTTTAAATCATGTGTCAAAAGCTTTATTTTTAGTGAAACAATAGCCGGTAATGCTGTTTTAGTTTGCAGTTATAGGACACCTCTGTTCTTGAAAATACCCGACAATTGTCCCTCAGATGATAGGAGTTTTATTAAGACACTTTTCAAATTGGGGTCCTGAATGTTTCATTGAATTTGAAAGTTCAACGAATTGTATGTATATATAACACTTTAGATTATTTGAGAAAGAGATTTATGTGCAAAGATGATATCCTCTTGAATGGACTCATTGTGGAGGATGACCAATGAAATATCAGACTGTATATAATATATATCAAGCTTTGACTAGGCATGCAATCTACATGTTTTTAATGTTATATTAACTATTGATACCAACATGTCGAATATTGAAACCAGTTGTAGAACATATTCATTTAATGAAGCATCGTATTTGATCTGGATATTACGTTATGTCATTTTTTATCATAACAAAATTGAATTGTATTTCTTGTATTGATTCAGGATGACGGTATTTCTGTTCAAGTGCGAGAAGCAATCAGGAAGGAAAAACTTGAGAGGGAGTACAAACAACATCAAGCCAGAATATTTGGCGATATTAGACAAGACAGTAGAAAACAGTCTCATCAGGTAGTTGATTGTTGACCTGATTTGAATTCAGGATTCTGGAATTCTGACCAAACTATTTTCTTCAGACTGTCAGATTCAGAACAGTCATGTTTTATGTATTCAGAGGTTTATAATTACTCTCATCTGAGAGTAACTGCCAGTCTATATAGTTCTTTTGTTTTTGAGCGAAGAAAATTTCTTATCTTGCTTCTCTGGCAATCAGTCTGACTGTATTTATTATCTGTCTTATCTTTTTCTATTTAGACAATTAATTGTTACAATAATTCAGTGCACTCTTGTTTCATTGAAGCAATTACTGCAGCTTTATATTGGCATCATGTCAAAATCACTATCGGGGTGTCATGATCCTTACTGAATGCATTTAAATATAAAATTACTCTAGAAATTACAATTAGGGGTCATATACATGTATATATGGATCTGCATTGTTTTTATAGCTGTCTAGGGGCAAACATATTCTTCTATATTTTATCAGTTAAGGGGCAGGACAAACTTGGTAAAAAATCATAAATGCAAAATTGTATAGGTCTAATATCCAGGTCTTTGATTATGGAAATACCAGTAATTGTATTAATAATGGAGGGATATTTATTTGTATATGAAACTGTATTCTAAATCCTCACAAGAGGTTGAAGAACACTTGTAATTTATGATTGCATCATTTTTATGTTAAGAAGTTGTCATTGGACCAATATTTGTGGAAGTATGCTTCTCATCACGAAACTCGAAGATGAAAATCAGAAAAGAAAGTATTTAATGAACTTACCAAATATCTACCCATTTTCAAACGTCAATTTTGCTCAATTCCTTGACAGATAGACATCTAAGTATGGATTGAATCACTATAGTCTTAAATTGATTAGATCATATGAATATCTTAGTGTCAGCCATCTTGAAAAGAGAGGTCATCACTGAACTCTCGGTAGACTGTTTTACATGCTTATTTTTCAATAATGGGTCACAATCATCTGGCACAAACATGTAAATAAATCTAGAGGCTTTTGGCCTAATTTGTATGTACCAGTCTGCAAAATTTGCATAAACATTTAGTGTGAGTATGCTAAGTTTGACCAATGACACGTAAACGAAAAAAAGCTTATTGATACAGCTGATGATTTTTAATAAACTTTTGTTATTTTTTGGGAGAAATTAGTAAAACATGTTTTATTTCGATGAAACTTTCCCAGATTTTACTCATTGTGAATGAAAATTTTATTTCTTTGTCAAAAACAAAATATAGGTTGGCTTTGACCGATGTTAACACTGGTTAGAGTAAATACCGCAAGATTAGTGATGATGCCAGTTTAATGATGGCAAGTATATGTTGATAATTGCTTTGACATTGTTTTGTATCTTGTAGAAATCAAAACAGAACAGGTTAAAAGTAACGTTCAAGCATAGAGCCTTAGAACTTGACAAACTAGATAATATTGAAACAAAAACAGATGACAGAGTGGAAAAAATGTGTCCAAAATGTGGTTTGCTTGTTCCCAATTTTGAACCAGAAGAAACTAATGAAAGTGTTACTGGAGGAATCCAAACTAATCCTGATAAGAAAGATGAAAAGAGTATTGTCCATGAAACTGAGATTGTGTTGGATGGAAGTACTGGTGCTATATCAAAACATGTGGAAAGATCAAGTGTCTTGAGAGAACTGAAAGACAATGTTAAAGGTGAAGTAAATGAGATTAAGACACATAACAGAGGACAAATAAAATCTGAAAGTGAGAATGTGAATGAAATTCCAATTGATAGAGAATCTTTATCTGCTACTTGCAAGTGTAATAGCAGAGCTGCTGCCAAGTCAGCTAACATCAATAAGTCAGCCAAAGAAAATGATCAGAATCATTCAGCAAATACAGATAACAAACAATCAAATGTATCAAAAACAAAACCTTTGTCTGTATCGGGGAGTGGCAGTACTGGAGATGGCCCTGTATTCTGTCTGGTTGATATGGAGGCTGAGAATGATACAACGACACTAACAATGGTGTGGCATTTGCATCTTGAGTATTTAGTGAATATTTAAACAGATAAATTCTTTTTTTTAGATGTAGTTTAATTATCTTGTATGACTATGATATAGGTTAAAAAGAAAGTTACCATTTAGTACCAGTGATCTTTATGGTTTAAGTAATTTTTGTGTCATCAGAAGTGTAGAAAGCTGACCTACAAACAACTTACTTTGCATTAATTTTTTTATTAACCAAAGAATTTCTCAGGTCTTGTTTCAAAAGGTAACTGTAGACCTTGATCACACTTGTTTTCTTGATTTTAGCCCAGTTCTCTTGCTGATCAGATAACCTGCAACTCAGAGCCAATGGTTCGTGAATTTGTGTCACAACAAACAGATGATGGATATGTTTATGACATTTATTATACGAACAGTCGAGAATTTGATTTCCGCTTGTTTGAAAGAGACCTGACTTTCGAAGCATTTAATAGCGATCTAGTGGTTGACCGAGCTGGTGAGGTTGATGATGATGACTTTGTGTATGGAGATGATAATGATGATGAGAATGCTGAAAACAATTGGAGGAATGATTATCCTGATGAAGATCCAAGATTTTACAATACAGATAGGTCCAGATATGACTATGAAAATGGTAAAGATTTCACCCTACTTGTTCGTCTTCGGCTTGCAGTTTTGTGTAATTTTGAATAGTTTACTATAGGATGCCCAAATTCGTACATAGGGACTGATGGGAAAATGCTAACTTATTGGAGTTCTTGTGTACAAATGTTTATAAGATATGCGTGGTAAATATTACCAGTGTTTTAACCATTCTCAAGGCCATTACTGTGACTTTTAAATTCAATAAATTACTGAACCAGCTCTTTTTATTTCCTGTATTTCAGATATGACAGAGTATGAAGCATTTCAGACTGAAACAGGTGATCAGCTGGCTGATTGGATGTCTTGGAGATGTAACATTGGTAAGTATGTCCAGGTTTTTGTTTACCCTTATATAATAGGTACCAGTAAACAGGCCCATTACCAATCCAAAATAGTGACAATTTTCCCCTATTTGGACCAAAAATTCCCGAACAGAAGGTACATTTCAGCTGAAATGTTCTGTCAGTATGCATACAATTTTACTCAATCAATAGTCCTTCAGTAACGTTACTTGAACATACTCATTTTGGTAAAACATTTTCATAACCCTGTTTACATTAAAAAACTGTTTTTTTAAATACAGGCAAATTGCTGATTTGCATTTCTTTATTGCATAATTTGTGAATTAATCAATTTAATGTGATAAAGGAGCATACCAAACTATTGTCTGCTTTGGTGTAAAACTTTCCCAATTCAGTTAGTACAAGTACCTTGATCAAAGTGAAGGTAAAAAATTGCCATATATTGTCATACTACAGGGGTGCAAGTTTTCCGGTTTATAGGGGATTTCCGTTTTTTTAAGGGCTTTGAGCATCACTTTCCAAATTGTCTAGATCTGTTGAGAAATTAGGGGGTTGCGTTTCCATGGCACATAAATGGTAAAGTGTTGAGGGGGAGTTATCTATCATTTTAGGGAGACTTGTAAGAAAGGGAAACAACTCTTTTTTTGTGACGTATGGCAAGGTTTTCTCTCATGAAGGCCCCCCTAGCAATATTTTCAGGTTTTTAGAAGTATTCTACTTGCACCCATGATAATAAAACATCCAAATTTGCTGGCATTTCTGACAAACACAGTAATTACAAACTTTACATGAATAAAGTTGTGAAGAATGTCAATAATTGTTTTAAACTTTAGATGAATTTCAAAAATATTATTAATGTTTTCTGATTGGGTCTATACATCTGTCTGAAGAATAACATCAAAAAATTTGCTTCTTTAATCTAACATAACTCTCAATATTGTTTCAGATGCAGGTGAGGATCTATCAAGTGATGATGATGAGATTGTTGACTACTATGCTGACAAGGGCTCATCGTATGATGCTTATTATAAGCGTGTAAAGAAAGAAATGGATGAAGATGAAGATGATGACCCTGATAGTGAACTTGATATCTTGTAAAATGTGTTGAAATATTGTATATGTCTTACTGTTTTAGGGATAGAAAAAAGAATTTTTACCTTATGAACACTTTCCAAACCAAAGGAAACTAAGAAGTAAATTCAAGACTAGACAACTAGACAAGAATAGTTAATTTTACTGTTGTCCAACCGACTCAAATCTTTTTAGGCAACTTCAAAGTTCCTTAGAAATCCAAAATCCAGAGTAAAAAAAATGGTGACAAAATGTACCTCCAATGTATGAAAGGTATGATCAAAAAAAAATTTAATAAATGTTTTAGACCTACCTTCCCTATTTTTGTGTCAAGAGGCCCTAAACATGACTATTCTATTTTTCTAGCCTAGAATAGGTTATAATCTTTTAATATTAGTGGCCTTGTGATATACTTCTATAAAAATACGTACTGTAAATTTTGTAAGTGGATATATGTGTGACTTATTCATGTATCTGTTTTAATAAAATCTTGATGAATTTATTTATTGTTTGTGTTAGGTTTTATTGTATCCAAATTGTTACTTTTTTACTGTTTTGTAAAATTCCACACATGTATTATCGCATGATGTTGTAAGCACATAAATTATACTAGGTTCTATAACCCCAATCTGACTTTCATTAAAATTTTGCACTTTTTAGACCTAAATGCTATTGTTCAGACATATTTTAGCAACACAACTTTTATGTTTAGGCATGAAGTAAAACCTGATCTTCAGCAAAAATATTCAGCTGGCCTCAGACTGCACTGAATCGAATTTCTAAACAAACACCATAAAAAAATTCTTGGTCGAACCAAATTAAATGAATTCTTAATTCACAAAGAAATCACATGTTCACAATAAATTTTGGATTGTATGTATTAAAAGCCCTCCTGATATTACAAGCGTATTCAATGGTTTTCTTCCAGTGATGTAAAATGCAAGGTTTAACATAGGCTTAATTGAGCATCATAGCAAAGAAAGTGCAGTCTATTTAGTAGTCAATGCAGCTTGTACCATTGGCCAAACAACACCTCTGAATCAGTACAGTCAATGGTGACTCCAATCTCAAATCAATAATGTACAACATCAATTAATCCAATTAATACCATTCACAACATCGACTATATTGTTGATGTAATTAGTCTATGATGTAGGCAGCTATTTAGTTTTTATTCTTGATTCGACATATTGTATTTGTTTATTGGCTTGGTATATTAAGAAATCGAAGTTAACAAACGAATGATTGAACCACTCAAATTCATTGACCATATTGATTTTATAAGACAATTATCAGTACATTCTTAAGACTAATATGTCCAGGCTACTGAAATTGAAATCAGAAATAAAATTACCTCTTTTATTTAACAAGTATAATTTGTTACAAGCATGCTCAGGTAAATACATCATCATATGCGTACTTTTATATTAAATCCCTGCACGTTCACAATCTTTATGTTTGTTTGTTTGTTTTAATGTGACTTTGTCACTAGGTTTAACGCCATTTTTCAACAATTTTTCAGTTATATATGGCGGTCGGTCCATATAATCAGTTTTCATGGACTGTATACTAACCAGTACTAACTTACCCTTCCAAAAGGAGTCGGCAACTTCTCCACATATGGAGGAAAATCAACATTTTTGTCAAATTTTCATAAAAAGTATGACCTGTCATGACCGGGATTTGAACCCAGATAGGAACGTGAATAAATGCATGTATCCATTATCTCTAGAACTGTATATAACATATTTTAAGAAGTGTTCATGTCTCTGGGTTCTAAGAACAAAAAAATCTGATTAGAATCTGACTCAATGAATCTGCAGTGAGAACGATTGTGTTAGCATCAGTAAGTTGGTTCAAACAGGCGCTGTTTGCTGGGCTTTATTTAAACCATAGCTAAAATAGCCAAACGCCGGTATTTCTATTGCAACCATAACTCTACCGATTTGATTTGATACGTCATAAATATTCGAATTAACTTAAGCTTTCGTATATTCCTTGGAAGAACATACAAGTGTGCACGTAATGTTATGATCATGCATTTAAATGGACAATGTTCCCACAACGTGTTGTCTGTGAATGTCTGGCACTGTGTCACGATGTTAATCCGTCGGTTATCTTATTACTGATACTGGTGTATATAGATGCGGGCTGAAAGCCTTAGATTCTGAATTTCAAGATTTTAATAAGTGCGTATCCTAAACAACGCATCAATATCAATATAGCTATGGCTGTGTAAAGCATTATTTTGCGTGTCCACATTGCATACTGTTTGTACTGAAGGCGGATCTATATTGATATCAGATTTACCTGTGAGAAGTCTCCGTCAGCTGACATCATTTTCTCTGTCCGAAGTTAAAAAAGTAACATGACAATGTGCATAATCTGGTTTGATTTCTGTTCTCATTGAACATATAAAGCTTTCAGAAGTGTGTTGTGACAATCATCAGTGTAGATAAAGTGATTTTAGTTGACTCTGGATCTTGGAAAGATTACGTAGCTTATTTTATTACATTGGAGGAATGTTAACATTTCATGTAAAGATTTTATGTAAAGTATTTGTTTAATTTACATCACTATGTATCCATTGTCGGAGAAAATTGTAATTGTTACATTGATGTATTTAATTGTTTTACGAATTCACAAATTTAACGTCTTTGTGTCAATAGGCATTACATGTTAAATTGTAATGCAATGAATATATTTGTATTTTGCAAACTCTTCTACGTATCAAGTCACTATCTCTGTTATACCTGACTTTACCTTTACAATTGTATTCTGATATAACTAAGGCAAATAAAGAACTGATGCTCATGCTATGAGTGAAGTGTGTTTTCATTCTTTTACTGAAAGTTTTGTTTACAATGAATTTAGATGAAAGCGGAGTGGAGATTACAACTACGCCATTGATGGAGATATGGGTAGGAATCTTTCATGGAAGGAATCGTTAGCCTCAGTTTCAAGTCTGATTATATTTCAAAATTAGATAAATTAACACTATCTGTAAATGTATTTCATGCAGATGATTAAATTTGGATAAATTTAACAGCAAAAACGCATCTGCAATTGATTGACTTTTGATAACATTTAGAATGATAACATGCAAGTTTTACAAGGATTATAACCTCAAAGCAAATCTTTAGAAGTCATGACATGATGTGCTAATGTAGGTATACATATAGAAACACGTATCCATGCTAATAAGAAGAAATAATAAGTAAATAAAGTTAATAATTTGAGAATAAATGATTACTAAAATGTTGCTGCGTATGTTGTTTTATTTCATAATGATGGAATATTGGATTTAAAGTCATTAGATCGTAAATTCTACAATAGAACACATGAATATTGTACATAAACGGGACGTGTTGCAATCTGTACACGAGACGTGTTAAAATCTATAAATGAGACGTGTTAAAATCTGTGCACGAGACGTGTTAAAATCTGTGCACGAGAAGGGTTACAATCTATACACGAGACGGATTTAAATCTCTATACGAGACGTGTTACAATCTATACCCGAGACGTGTTACAATCTGTACACAACTCGTGTTACAATTCACATAATCTGTTCTTATTTGTATGAAGGTGTAAAAGCTTCTATATCGAACAGCCTGAAGTCGTTGTTATTTTATTATAAATTACGTTATTTGCATGTACATATCGGGTATGTGAATTGTTCCATGTTTTATCTATGTGTCCTACATATATGATTCATAAATATTATAGATCACGCATCTACTGTTAAACAGAACACATCAAATGATGATTATTTGCACCCCTTAACCAACGAGGATGGTTCTGCATTAATCACTTACGCTCTGTAACATTCATCTCACTTCATTTGCGCTTGTATGCATCACTTGGTATTAAAATATCAATCTTTGCCGGGCATTATCTCACGTTATCATTGTATGAATAAATTATGAACATGTATCATTTTTACATACAATCACACCATACGTACATGTTCAGAAATCATCTCATTTTTATACACCTCGCCACAAATTTATGATTGTAAGCTTCCGTACTGAGTTGCAAGTCAGGTTTCACTGTTTTCGGTATTTCAACGCGCATGTGCACTTGTGCAAAATGCCCACGACACTCATAGAGAGAGTACGTCTAACTCTCAATGATGTGACATTTTTATTCAAGTTCAAAACATAACTGTTAATTGTTTTCAAGTTCTATTATAGATATTGATTCGTACTTTTTTTGATGAATAACTAGAACACTAGACGGGTAGGAAATGTGATTGTTGTTCATTCGTTAATTAGGATACATTATTGACGTACCATCGCAATTTGGTGCGAGAATTTCAACCCTAATATGAAAGAAACACATAACGATTTATACTTCCATAGGAACATCTTTCAAATCTGCCCAAACCCTCTGCACATTGCTGATCAATTGTTCACCATATTTGTCTGGGACGGTCGTATCAACAACCCGCTTTGATTCCTTACTATCTATCATTCTATAATGATGCAAAAAGCCTGTATTAACCGGCACGGTGACGATATTCAGTTGATATTCCCTCGGATAATTTCGTACTTCATGGATCATCATTTGAGAAACAGCTTCAGCTCGTGCAATGTACTTAGAACGGATCCCCTTGAAATAAAATTTTGCCTCGTGTTCAACTTTTTGAAGTGTTACAAGTTTGTATTTATCAACCAAATTTTTGTTTACATGTGTAACTCCGCCTGTCCAGTCTTTACTAAAATACGTATTTCTGAAAAGAAAGACATCAGCACTGTCACCTACGCTCGTCAATATGTCAGACCAATTCATCGTCTGCTTAAAATGTGGAATAATAAACTCATCCAAATCTATGTTCACTACAAATTTAGATTTATTCTTATTTCGATACAGACAATCATTTAATGCAGCCACCTGACCAAAATAATGAATGTCCGAGCCCATTGGTAGCTGCCAGTTTGTCACTTCCGTTATGCCTCGGTTTGTGTAATATTTCACAACTTCTGCAACATTGTCAGCGATTGAATTGTTGTACACGATTAATTTTTCAGCCCCAAGTATTCTATTCAACTCTATCCATTCAACAAGCTCATACGCGCGAGAATACATGGAATGTAATGGCGACAGACAAATTGTGAATTTCCGAGTACCCACTTCCGGTACAACATTTCTTTCCACGCTCAACAAATGACTTGGCGTTTCGCAGTAAGTTGAAACCATAGAAACGTATCGTGGTGTTTCGTCTGAAGATAACCAACAAATATACAGACGTGCTGAATATCTGAAATAAATTAAGTTTTAATTGATGTGGAATAACAAATATTCGTAGGGACAATAGAAACTTAAATATGGAGTCATCTCTTACATTGTGCAGTATGTCTGTACAAATATCAGGCTAAACCAACTCATGCGGATACACGAACACTGAGTGTCGGCAATGGAGCGTTTGCATGCAAGAAGGTTAGATAGAACTTCAAAGAAGCTAAATCAATCAGAGAATTAAGTTTCAAGTAACTGGAATTAACCGAACCGACGGGCCCACCAAGTAAACAGGAAGAACATCTTTCGAATACTATACAACAGATAAACGTAAAATTTCTAGTCCATGTAAATAAAGGTAGATGAGAAAAGTATTCCTAGAAAGAAATACACGCAAAAATCCCACCTTCCCTGTAAATATTATAAATACCTTCCTACAAATCTCCCGACCAAAAACCCACGTAACTCGTAGGACCGTAAAAAAATGGTGGACAAAATTCAGTCCCCTAGAGTATACCGTCTTGGAACGGTCTGTGGCAAAGTTACGGGGTGTTAAACTAGTTTTAAGGGTCCTACATAACCTACATAAATGAAAGATAGACACAAACAAAATTTAAAAAGACGCCTCAAAATGATTTATTGTAACTATGAAATATCTTTAAACACAACATCATTGGTCACTATCATAATTATCATTGACAACTATGTGAGTTTATCGGTTGAAATCCTGATTAATACGATTATTATTACACTTAGTACTTGAAAGCCAAAATTATACTAATGTAAAGTTTGATTTGATTTTGGTGTACTAGGTGAGTGCCTCAACACACTATACAATGCTTTGTAAATGTATTATAAAAATATAAAATGAATAAGTTCTACATTTTGAAAAATGTTTAAGTTGCACATTAATTTCTCTATGTAATGTAATGTAATGTTATACTATGCTATGCTATGCTTTGCTATGCTATGTTATATTATGCTATGTTATACTATGCTATGTTGTGCTATGCTGTGTTGTGCTATGCTGTGTTGTGCTATGCTATGCTGTACTGTGCTGTGTCATGTCATGTCATGTCATGTATTCATTTATAATACATCTACATTACATGTACATAATCAGCTCCCTAACACTGAAAAATGTTTCATAGTTATTACACAGTGTCATGTTATTCGCGGCGGCCCAGTCCTGGGTATGCTGACCCGTATTTTTGTTGTCTTTTTTGTTGTTTGTTTCATGCTTCTCAGTATATTTATGGTTAGGATGTAAAGGTGCTGAAGCTGCCAGTGTTGAGCGGAAAATACCTAAGATACCAAAAGTAAAGGACAGTGACACATAATCCGACAATATGATACATGTTTAAAGTGAAAAGTGAACAGTGAACTTATTATATACGCCGTACAGGTTATTTCTATGCAAATATTTGAACAATGTGGGGATATTGTCCTCAGCTGACTGCAATAAGGGACAGACTACGTCCTTATTTTATCTATAATCGGCATGACCTACTTTTACAAAAAGAAGAATGACGTCTGACATAATATATCACCTGCCAAACGCGTTAAAATTTGATTACACTAACATGTATTTGCGTCAAATTTATAAGAAAAGTTAATTTGGACTTTTACATGTGTAGGGGTTTCGCTGGAAGTATAGGTGATTATAAACACAACAACCTGTTCATCGGTCAACAAAGATTATCCATAAAAATCCGATGTTTGTCTTGATAGTACAAAGTTTTGGACACACTTCAACTACACAATGACTGTAACCTACATGCCACACATACTTGTATTTGCAATACCATAACACCTCCCTCTGCTAAAGACTTTGAGTATAACCCAACTGACTACAGAGACCAATAGTTATATTTCCAATATAAACGTGATTATGCAGTAAATGTTATTCTTTAGATGAAGATTATTTTGAATAAAAACCTCAATCTTAAATGTGGGATCTAAATGGATGTTTGATTGTACGTAATCAGGAAAAAGAGACATAATTATAGATATGAAAATGAAAACGCATGCAAAATATCCGCGCATTTCCGAAAAACTGACTATCCCACCAAACATATAGAAACATACAGTACATGGAAGATGGAACACAATCTCCTTGAGGGGTACTGCCCTGGAACAGTCTGTAGCCAAGTTAAGTATTGGTAAAAGTAAAGGTTGTAAGGTTAATAATGTATACCGTAAACCGTGTCCCTCAGGAAGGAACTTCGCCTCAGCTGGTACTTCATCCTTCAACTCAACTTCTCCGCTTGTATTGTTCCGGTACCATGTTTGACAGACGTATTTGTCTAAGCCACTTTGTGCTCCCACGATCACCACTTTAGGACGATTTTGTGACTTTATATAATAAGCTGAATAGATGTAAGTTCGTTCGTCGTCTGCAACTGGAACCCATGTTTGTGACGTCATTGTTAAATATGGCGCCTGAACATTCGTGCACTTGGTCTTTTGCTGAATCTCAGGGTCACGTGACCCCATGTCTTGCGGAAGCCGTTCATGAGGCTCTTGTGTCACTATAACATCCGAATTGAACGTGGTTCCCATTGCCAACATGCTGTCATAATAAAAATACACACAAAATGCAATAATAACTTTGACAAGCAATGCTCCAAGAAATTTCTTCTCCGCACTCTTCATCATTTTACCAATGTCTATTCCATTTCCGTGAATCAAATTAATTAATACACTCGACTGTTCAGTCACATGCAAGCTATTTGTGTAACTTATGCTCATATATTCAAGGTAAAAGTCATGTTTGCGCTTGATTAGAATCAATAATCACGTTCGCTCAATGTTCCGCCGGACAAAGTACTTGAGTACACGCATTCGAATCAAATTCAATTAATATTTCAAAACAACAACAACAAAAACAGAACACAAGAGACACTTATTCGCGCTTTCATTTAGACTATTACAATTTATCACCGCTAAATACACAAGGACACAGTCCATTAACATTACGTTGTAACTTTTGTATGTAGGTTATGATATCTAGTAAGTTGCAGACTGTTCGGGTCAATTGGTTTGATTACAACTCGGGATTTCTCATTAAGTACATGTATTATTTACTTGCGTCGTATGTTCATCTTTCTTTTGGTCGAGTAGAAGCTAACATTGATTTTATAATGAAAATGGAGATGAATACTTAATTATTACGTTTAGACGGAGTTAATCATATCCAATATTGTCACGGTTGACTGATATACTTCACAAGATGTATTGATTTATTGACTACCTGATAACATAACAAAACAATACATGTAACCAATGTCAATTGTATTTTTATTGAAAATATCAGAAATGTCAGCTAAATAGGCAAACGGGACCACATTTTGTCATTCTATATTACAAAGCGGAAGGCCTAATTTATTCCTGTCTTGCACATATCAATAATTAATGAGTTTACAAATAACTACTACAACAAAAGCAATGAAATGTCGCCGACACGTGTATAACACACAAGTAGAAGCATTATGGCTATTATGTTAATATTAATTATACAATATATCTAACAGTCTTTTGTAAGGAAGTGTTCACTTGTAAGCCAGCTAAATTGTTCAATATGATTGATTTTTGGCTTTATATGGAAAATAACCCAACGTGTTAATGGTTTTTGGTTTTGCTAATGATTTTCAAGCATCTCACATCACGGCGATGATATTTATTTAATCGACCAACCATTGACTTGAGTCGAAACTTTCGCTTGTGTAGTTTATCTAATCTCTATCTTATAACATTACAATCATTGAATCAACACAGAAACCTTTAAGCGTCATCATGATGTGTTGTCCCATTTAATGTTGTATCACACCATATTCGGCTTACGTGATTTCATCTTTTTATAATTTTTCCTACATGTGGTGTGTATAGCTGTAAGGTTATTCTGACAAGTCACGTAAGCCTTGATATACTAGTACAGTAAAACTACGTTACTACGAGCATCGATATTATGAGCACCCGACTTACTTCGTGGAGTTTTTAATGTCCCGTTAATTTGTTGGTTATTAGATGTGTATAATTTTCAACCAACATACAAACACCTCGTAACTACGAGCATCACGTTTATCTCGAGCTGTTAGTCTGTTCCGATGACTCCTGAAGATAATGAGGTTTTACTGTGGTTCATAAGCTGATATCTTAGTAATTTCATAAGATTAAATGTAACATTATAACTAGATCAATTTAAGTTTGACACTCGTTTAACATATACAGAAGAACACAGTAGCGAATAATTGATTTATTTTATTTGTGTTCCATATGTTCATAACAACGAAAATGTTTTTAGATACATGAAATTTCGATTTATTACGTTGTATCATAAAACTGCAAACATTAACATGCCAATAAAAGAGCCGAATTGATTACACGCGCAATGTATATCTATGGCATTAATTTAATATTAAGAGGAGAGGCTGAATTATCATTGATAATAAAGGCTGAAGAACATGAGATGAGTCGTTCCCTATTCAAACTTTCAGGACATCACAGGTGACCACGAATCACTGCCCCATCACCGCCGCGAGTTCGAATCCCATCAGAGACGAAATTTTCACTAGTGAGGGAGTTTCCCAGCTAACTAACGAAAGGTCGATGGTTCTATCTGAGTGAACGCCTGGGATCTTCCTCCGCAGTTAATCTGCAACGTCGAAAATGACCGAGGCTATTTGTGCGACGCAGTACCCCAGTGAAAACAAAAGAAATAAGATACTACTGTGGTTGAAGCATGATAAAACAAAATCAAAAGCAGGCGAGTAATCAACATTATTATTTTGGCAGATTTTTTTTTTACAATACATCATTTATATACATTGATTTGTTGATTGGCAAGGTCTTTCCAAACATTACGGACATTCTTTATTAAATTCGGTCCAAACTTCTGTTTTACAGTGTCATCAATTATCATCCGTTTGTTTTCTTCTAATTTGCCCCAAAATCTATAATGATGAACTAGACCTACTTCTACAGGCACTACCACTCTCTTCGCTCGCGGGACTTCGTGTACAAGTATGAAGTCTGCACCGGATGTACGTACAATATATTTTGATCGTTGATTGGGACGAAATATTGTGGTTTCATGTCCAAATTTTTGCAACGTTGTGAGATTAAATTTTTGGACGAACTCCGACTCAGGAACTTTAACCTCTGTGTCGATCCATTCCATTCTGAAATAAGTACTCCTAAACATGTATGTCACCGTATTCGGCATTTCTATTGTATGCAACAGTTTCGACCAATCACTTACATTGTTAGCGTGTGGAATAATGAACTCATCTAAGTCTACATTTACAAGAAATTTCGAAGATGATCTGCTTCTATAAAGACAGTCATTCAAGGCGGCAGTTTGTCCAAAATAATGAATTTCAACAGGTTTGGTTGTTTTCGGCTTTGTGTTGACTCTCATAGGAGGCCGCCATTTTATTATGTTTACTAAGCCTCGTTTTGAGTAGTAACCAAGCACTTGATCGACGTTAGAAGCTACGGAATGATTGTAAATAATGAATCTGTCGGCGCCGAGCACTCTGTTTAATTCAATCCACTCAATTAGTTTACTGGAATCATCAAATTCATAATATAACGGTGACAGACATACAGTGAAATTGTAATTATATACTTCCGGTACACTGGCGTCATTAACCTTCATCAAGTTCAGTGGTGTGCCACATGTGCTTTCTGACAATGATACATGTGTTGGTATGAAATTTGGGATCAAAGGACATTCCATAATTGTTGCAGTGTACCTGTAAACAAACAATAATATAATAAATATATATTACTCCAACAGTCAATGATTCCGTCATTTTCAAGGATGAAATTACGATTTATTCTAAAGAAATTAGTAAACTAACACATACAAAGCCATAATTTGGTAATGGTAAGTCTTGATACAGTAAATTTATGACCTAGTGCGCATGCGTTAAAATGGCGGCCGAATTTTCTTTTTACTTTGAAAAATTAAAAAAAGACAAATTCGAATTTATTCAAAAGCATTAATTTAAAGCATGATCTTCACGCTCGTCAAGTGTTGTAAGAAATAATTGGACTAATTTCTACTTTTTGTAAATTTGTCTTGTTTTGTAAATAAGATTCTTAAGGTGTCGTAAGTGGCTATATGGTGATATCAAGTTTTACTAATTTACAGTTTTAAAAAGTCAACCATAATTGTATACATTAAAAAACCCACTATACAGAGTCTATTGCAAGTGATTTGAAACAAATATTGTACTTGGTCTGTCTTCTATAAACCAATATTGCACGTAATTTTCATATTTTTGAATAAAGATCACTACTCTGTATATAAGGATATATTACAACAATTAGACTTAAAATAACAATCACGGTATCATGCAGGGAACCGTGTCTCAGATTTTTGATAATGTCCTCCATTCAATAGATATTTGACTTTAAAGAATTTCCGTAGCCTGATCCCCGCTGAAAATTACGTAATACGTCATAGACAAAAAACGAAAATAAATATCAAAATTCTGTGACACGGTTCCCTAGATAAGCATTTCCGCTACAAAATACCGAAAACCGCTTTGAAATCCATCATCAAATAAGGCGGCAATCTTTGTTCAAAAATAACACCCACTGCGTTTTTTTCTAAGCGAGAAATTAACAATAAAAGTGTCAGATCATTATCACCTCGTGTAATCAACAATTATCCTATAAATTAATACAGGATATTAAAGTTTGATAACCAATCAAATTCGTTCATCGTTAGCGGATCAATTAGTGAAACCGCCCATCATTTATGATGACTCTAAAGAGTTTAATGACGAATTATTTGTCAAAATAGTATCATATCGTACCGATGCAATACACAGTACATCAGATTTCTCGTTAACAGAGAGGCTCTCAACGGGGAAAACGGCTGATAGCGAAATCGAGTTGAAGATGGCTGGGGAAACCGCTATATAAGTTAAATGAAAGGTAGCCATGCATTTAGTATAAAAGTAAGAACTTAAGATGTGATTGATTTGTAGAAAAGTGTCTATGTTTTATGTCTGTTAATGTAATCATTTAAAAAAATACTAATATATAAAGGCAATTGGATATATAACAGAATAAAATAAAATTCTCGAAAAACATGCACATCCGATGTCCATAAGACGTTACTGTTTTTCATCCTATTGTTTGTTTGATAGCTTTCAATGTTTTACTAAAATGTACAGAGTTGCTTAATAAAAGTTCACGTTGAAATAACTTTATTTTATTGATTACATCGATGAAATATCGAAAATAATAATTTTCGTTGACCCAGTCTCCCTGTATTAATTTACTGGCAATTAAAATATATTGTAGTTTTATAACTTTAATTGTGTTTGAAACCTGACTCTGGAATATATAAATTTAATTAAACTTGTAAAAATGGTACGTCATAACATTAACGGGGTAACAATCTTTGACAGCTCGTTTTCTTATCGTGTGCGTTTTATTGCAAGGTGCATGGAGTGTCTGCATACCATATTGCTGTTTATTATATCTCCAGCCAAAACATAAAGAAATGTGTGATGCGACATATATACGGTCTAAATTGACCCATATTGATAGTATAATTAGCAAGGCGTTAGAGTATGATATCGATATCACACTTCAATAAGACCACCGTTTCGGATCAGTTATTTCATCATATATTTTATATTAAAAGTACATTAGATGCTAGTAGCCCAATCGACCAAGGTGTTAATGAATTCACACCTTTCTTTCTTCATCAAATGATTGTTGCAGTTATATATCTATTACGTAATTTTCCACCATAAAGTTTCCATTTTCACAATATGTCACGTCACTATGGTCAAGTTTTTTACTGGATATAGATTTATGCAGTTCGGTATCTTTAGCATTCGTAAACCAATTTCCGCGAGAAAGAGATTTCTAACTACATTTTCACTTTTTGAGAACACTCTAACACCTTGCTTAGCCTTATTTTTCTTATTTCCGATTTTAATCTGCTTGATGTTGATAAACTGTCGAATTTCAAATACTTATGTTAACATACGGCAAGCGATACCAAATTTAATATCGACTGATACAATTTTGCCCTTAAGGAGCCCCTTACAACGCCGCCTCCTAGATCGTTCTCGCTGATAAAGTGGAGTCGATATAGGGGTGCAGTTTTTATCGCTATAAAACACTATTTTTGCATATTCGGATCGATTTTTTTGTTGCATGGTATGATAGTATGATATTTAATTATTGTTAATAACTTAAAATGTCATTTTCGCTTATTTTTACGTTTGTAGCCACTTACGCTACCTTAAGGTTTTATACCCGTAATGTCCAAATAAAGTATCTCAAAAGTTTTCAAAAACACTGTCAGTCATTTTAGTTATTGCCCCTTTTGATTTGCATTAACGTCAATGTGATAGCCAATGTTTCGAAAATGAGAGAAAAGGGATGATCCATTTCAATGAAAACTCACTGTAAAAAGATGCAGAACAAAGTAGCAATCCTATTTAATAAGGGAGAATATAAGTCATCGTGAAATGCTTTCAGAAATTACTATTTTTCTATTCATTAATAAGGGCAATAACTCTTACAAAAGATTGAAAATGCTCCATAAAATTCATTGAAGTGTCTAAAGTAACTAACAAAGACATCACGATAATTGGGTAATACTATTTTTGTAATATTACCATTTTTGAGTAGCATTGAGCAGATGCGTAAAATGATTACCGTATTGTGGATATATATATGTAATACCTTAACTGTTTACAACGTTGTGAAAACCTGATGCCTGGTTATTTCATGACTCTACAACTATTTATATCTTACATTGAATTGGAATCATATGATCAACAATTAGATATGTCAATAGATGAGTTAAAAGAAGCCCGCTATTTAAACAAATACCATCATTGGATAGGGTGTTAATTCTGTTAAGCTAAGGATATACAGATCGTCGGGTTATTTCTACAAACCCTTATTGTCATTTTTTCCGATTTCGAAAAAATCGCATTTGAAGTTTTGAACTGCAATAACTTTTATCGAGTTACGGGTTTGTGGAATTGGGATTAACCCTATGTAGGATAGATCTACGAGCAGGTTTATATGGTCATTGTAAAGAGCTCATCGACACGACAAAATAATACCAAAATTCAATATAGCCAAAGATTGAGTTACGGGGCTGTAGATATTAGCCGACGATGTGTAATTATAAAGCAATAGTAAGAAAATTGGACTATGAATACATGGATTGGATAAATATATGTTTGACCTCAAAAATACCTTGACAATCATATAAACCACTTGTTAGATAAATGTAGCTACTTGAATGTCTATTCATACTTGACTATTGTTTGTACAAGTATTATGTACATGAGAAGCCGGGTCGTTCTACGCCGATACATTTTTTTTGTATTGATATCCGATTTCGGACACATTCCGCAGGTGAGCATGTACTGACAGTTTATACAATGACGGACCATTACAAAATAAGCTTGATGAGAAAAAATAAGATCATCCAAACGAGCTATATTGGTCCATATTTTCCACCTCACAATATGAGATACAAACCAAATCTACAACACCATATTTGAGGATATAAAATTTGAAAAATGTCAATGAAATATTAGGCTGAGTCTACTTTGAACACACCGGATGCCAAAAAACAAAACCTCAGTTGACCGTGTTGGGAAATATGATCAATTCGTAGGCCTAAGATTGTCATCATACGGGACTATTATGGCGACAAAACAGAAATAAAAAATGCTGCTAGATTACAGCCGGTAGGTCCCCTTTTCGGGTTGGTGATCAATTACGTTGAAGTTATTGAATGCAATGGAAAGGCGCTATCCGGTTTCAAATTAAAAGTGAATGCATTGATACTGATATAGACGTTAACCATACGCTCATCCTATACTCCACAAGGAGAATCAGGTGTATACAAAAAAACACAGTCTATATTACATGATCATGACGTTTCTAAAACGCTCGAAGAAAATATCATTAATTACAGTCAAACCTGTGAACAAAGGTCACCCTTGGGAAAGACAAAATGTGGCCTTTATTGACCGGTGACCTTTATTCGAAGGTCGGTTTACTCTAAATAATTAATGATGGTTTTTCAAAGAATGGTCTTTTAGACTATATTGAAATGATGATAGTATTTTAATAGGTGTTTTGAATGCCCGTACTAGCCAAAAATCATGACTTTACGTTTAATATCAAGTTTGATATATTTATCGATATGCCACTGTAATCAACCATGCGATATAATGCCGTGTACATCACGTGATATTACGAGCAATAATTTCGGGAATAAATGGTTGTCTTTATGTATATTCAAGCGGGAATGCATGTAGTAAATAGTCAACTTGAACCAGGACATTACACTTGTCATAATGATTCTCCTGGTGCTAGCCTCGATGATTATATTATTTCATAAGGGTTTAACGTCGCACCAGCAGCCAGAGTCAATTGGAGAAATTTCCAGCTTTAACGATGGAGGACTTGAAGGCCCTATGTGTACATACCCTATGGGTAGAACTGCCGACCTTCTGTAAGCACATGTGATTTATTTTCCACTCCTAATCGGGATTCAAACTCACAGTGGTGACGGAGCTTGTGGACATAACAACGCAACCGAATAGGTCCCTGATTTTATTATTACTGATTTTGATAACTTTTCACCGTTTGAAAACATGTATATACATGATCTTAGTGAACTGAAATGTGCTAAGATTTTTAATACGTTTTAATACGTTGATTCCTTGTAATAATTCTTATTTTTGTTTAAGTAATAATATTGAAACATCATAATGGACAATAAATTATCACCACGTGACCTTAATTCCAGAAACATATAACTTCATTTTTTTTCGTTTTAAGAAAAACGCGTTTAAAGATTGTGAGGTCACTAGAAAATGAATAGTTAGACGTTTGTGGCACAGCGATTTAGCCTCTTTATGTTAGAGCTACAAGTATATAAGTTAGTGCATATTGTAGAACGTTTTTAGACGAATCCAACGATAGCAAAACTCCATTTTTATCAAAAAAGAAGTTATACGCTGCTGGAATTAAGGTGTCGTCCAGTTAATGTTTTAATGAAATTACATGTATTGAAAATCTTTCCACGGGAGTGCCTGGTATAATGGATAATATTGACAAAATTGTTCATGAAATACCGTTTAAATTGAACTGAAAAGCGTAGGTATAAACATAATTGTATATAAGCGACATATCATTTCTTAACTTAAGTGTAAAGAAATTATAAGTAGACAAGTTTTGTTGAGAATAGAATTCTATTCATAGAAATTTGAAAAGATTACCCCAAAATAACTGGTGTAAAATGATAGTGTATGAATTTTTTTTATCATAGAAAGCTGAAAAGATTACCGCAAAATAACTGTTGTAAAATGATAAAAAAAAAACGGAACAGGTTACTGGTAGATAAATTCTGTTTTCATAAAATCTATTTTTCATCCACGGGTACGATTTTACAAGCGGCCAAAACACTGAAATACTAAAGTTTCAGAGAACTAAATAATTTAATTTCTGTATTAAGCAGAGAGCCAATCTTGGCATAGAAAACTCACTCTTTGATTCATTGATTTTTCCTATTTTACTTAGCGCCTGCGAAGTATGGGAAATATATAATTTTACTGAAGTGGACAATTTTCATGATAGATTTTGTAAACATATTCTTGGTGTTCGACGACAAACTTCAAATACTATTATCCTTGGGGATCTTAAACGATGTCTGTTATATGTTATATGTCCCTAATTCTTTGATTTAAAATTGGAAAATAGTTTGTGCTCTTCATACTGTTGATAAGTAAGCCGTATCATTTAAATGTTGTGATAAAAAATAATATGTGTGGTAAAACAGTGTATCTGCCCAATTTTGAACATTTAAAATACTGCAGTATTTACTCAAATTTCTAACCTACAATGGTCTTCAAGGGAAAACAATTTACTATGTATATCTTAGGGATAATGCCTAATCAAACTCGCGAGATTCGGACATTCATCAGAAGTTCCTAACCATGCATAAAATCAATATCAATATTTGTGTATGCGCTCGGTGTCGTTAAAAGCGAATTTACCACCGTTTGACTACGTATTTTAATTCCTTTGTATGGTTTATAGAAATACAATAAACAAGAAAATTGTACCGTGTTATACATTGAACCATGTATAACGGGCCGTTCATAAATTTTTAATGGACTTCATTTTCAGGAGTGTACCACAATAATAACGATTGATACAATTTAGAGATATTTCTGACAGTCAGAAGTTTTGGAATACAAAAGACTGGTATTTATTAAATACTAGTGGTTTAAACATATTTACGAACTGGGTGTAGAGGAAGTTTTGAACAGAAATAATTAGTACAAACTTACTTCCGTCCTTGTCCTTCTTGCGGCATTGTACTGTGGGCTTTAGATACTTTCATGTGTGTGGTATTATTAACACTATCCCATCTCCACATTTGACAAAATACCGCCACTTTTAATGAACGCAGTTTAGCGCCAATAATGAGAACCTTATTTTTTGACCGAATCATGTACGCCGAAAATACGTAAATTGAATTTCTTTTGTCGAATGGATACCAATCCTCCGAATCTGCATATTGAATCGGAAAAATCGTTCCATTGCAAGCACCATGTTTTGAAATGGTATTATTTGACAGGTAATTAGAATCAATACCAAGGTGACCTTTAGTACGATGTTGTAATTCATCAACTCGTATGGTAAACACTGTTTCTGTTTTAACATTCAAGAATTTATCATTCTCCTTGTATGAGAAAAATGATACACATAAAACAAAGAATAGGAAGCTCGTTACAACCAAAAGTCCGAAGAACACACGAGTTAGTCGCATGTTTTGAAATTCAATATCACTGTGGATCAAATGCAGTTCCAGAACAATATGTTTCCCTTGAATCCATTCACAATTTTAGGTTGATTTAACAAACAGATCAATGTTTAAACATCACATGACATTACCAAGTAGAGCACAAATTGTTACGACAGACGAATTGCTGTCGACGGAGTTCAATTTTAAAACTTTGGTAAATATATTACCCAAACATACCAATAATAGAATAACGATCGTTTAGGCCATCTTAATTTGTTTTTCGCTTGCTGTAACGCGACCCAACATTTTTCGGTAGATAGGGATTTTTTTCTGAAAAGCAATTCTTAATAATGAAAGGGTAAAAAAATCTTTTTTACTGAGAGGGTTAAAAAAAAGTTGAGTAGCGGCGATTTTTATGGGTCGGTCGCAATACAGTAAACATTTTTATGATGGCCTTATTGATAACGCGGAATACATAAAATGATATTGATAAACCGATCAATGGTCTCAAACAATGACAGTATAAATATACTCGGCTTGTCTTCTGTACAGTGTGGTATAAAATATAGAAACTTGTTGTGAACATTTTAAACGGCCGTTCACAATCCATAATTAAAATGCAGTTTGTAGAATCGTTCAATAAATAATTTTATACTGACGCGATTTAAAAACATGTTAAAAATTGACAAGATAACATCATTCACATTTCGTTTGCTTTAAATGATAAAAAAATCATAATTCTAACATTTTACCACCTTAGAAAGATTTCATTGCATATTTCATGAGAATTCGGACGGGTTAAGGAACATATGGGTAAAAACAAATGTCCAGATGTATATACTATGCACAATTTTCAAATCGCGTCAGCTTATATGTCTTTTTTCTAATACAGCAGATGAATACATGATATATTCATGGAGTAAAATTAATAGAACTGATTTGAGCAGAACAAGTATACAAATTAACAATAAAGTATTACGAATGCATTCAAATATCATGTCATTTAAATATATTTTGTTATAAAATTAACAATTTACTGTTTAATATTTTTTCCAGTTTCCTAATGATTAAGCCGTCAAGCATAGTACTTTGAAATCCACATACCCCGATATATACTGAAAGAATAATGAAACGCAGGATGAACTTTAAACCAGAAATAAAGTATGATATCGGGCTTCATTTAAAACGAAATTTTGTATACTTACAAATAAATTAATGCTTAAAAATTTCCAAAGTCTGTATTTTGCATCTGACAATTGGTTTAGAGGTATTGACGATTAAATTGAATGGACCCATAAGATTTTGAAATTGAAATTGAACTGAGTCATCAATGTCTTGTGTGTCCGCCGTTTGCTGTGGTCACGGTCCTTATTCTTCTGGTCATAGAGTTCATGAGAGCGATAATCCGTCTTATGGGGATGTTGTCCCACTATTCAATCAGAGCTCTGGTCAACTGCTCTCGAGTAGCAGGGGGGTGGCTGGCGCTTTCGAACCAGTCTATCCAACTGATCCCAAAGATGCTCGATCGGGGACAAATCAGAGCTATATGGCGGCCAATCTAGTGGTTGAATGTTGTTGGCCAGGAAGACTTGGCAAATCCTTGCTACGTGGGGCCTAGCATTATCCTGCTGGAGGGTTAGATTATGCTGCTGTAAGAAAGGGATAACATGGGGTCGGAGGATCTCATCTCTATATTTAGCTGCTGTTAAATTGCCATCAATAACAACCAATTGTGATTTTAACGCGTGTGAGATTCCTCCCCACACCATTACTGAACCGCCCCAAACCTATCCCTCTCTACAACGCAAGCGTCCGTAAAACGTTCGCCACGACGTCGTTAGACACGTTGACGGCCGTCAGATCGATAAAGACAGAATCGAGACTCATCCGTGAAGAAAACTTGTCTCCACTGCCTCAGTGGAAACCGTCGTGGAGCATGTGCAGCGACCCAGGCCATACGACGCTGACGTCGAGCAGGGGTAAGGTGTGGACCTACGTAGGGGCGACGTGCTCTTACACCAACTTCTCGTAATCGATTCCTTACAGTTTTTGAACTTAAAGAACGCCCATGATTTCCATGAACATTAAGTGCACTCTCAACGGCAGTAAGGCGCCGATTACGCACATGAGAGACGACGATATAGCGATCCTGACGTCGTGACGTTACGCGCGGACGTCCTGACCTAGGTCGATCGGCGAATTGCCCAGTTTCCCGAAGACGTGTTACAGGACGTTCTTTGGTGGAAACATTAACACCAAAGTGCCTAGCAACCTGATTTTGCAGCTGTCCTTTCATCAGCATCTGAATCGCCTGACTCCTCTGAACTTCTGTGAGTCGTGCCATTCTTAAAACGAATCAAATTCTCAATTAATTTTAGGGAAGCAGTTGGTCTGTATAAATATTAACGAAGAGAGACTTGACCAACGCTGCATGAGACGAGAACAACACGGTGCACGAGATTCTTGTTTTTTCCTTCCTCCATTTACCAGAGCTGCGCACCGTACCGTGACTAAATTTTCGATACATGGCAAGGTGTAATATGACCTAATTACTCAATCCACAAAGTTTCACTTTATTTGGAGAACGCGTTTTAAAATATCGGAACAAATGTTACCTGCGTTTCTTTATCCTTTCAGTATATATACCACCCTCGAAAACCTAAAAATGGATCGTAGTAATGAGGTGGTCGAGTTGAAGTATAAGGGAGGTATTCAGGCACTGGTACTGAGGTGGTCACTGTGTGAGGTTTTACTGTAAAAAGAATTATGCAAAACACGAAACTTACACAACAATTTTTTTCACAAAATACTTGTTATATCATGACAAGCCAGGAGAATAAAACTGACATTTTCGATCATTATGTCATTGTGAAAGCTTATAGTATTACAACTATTCGTGTGTTGCGCAATTCATTCATTATATATGAATTATCTCTTGATTGTTTACTTGTCATTAGGTTTGGAATACAGGATATCAACCACAACATCATGAATTTTAATTGGTTAACAGATAAACGCTGGTTAATATTTTATAGACACCAAAGGGGATAATGTGGAACCTACACTAAAGCCGGATTTTTTGTAATGCCAATTAAAATAGTTGTACATGCAAAAATATGATAAAATATGCATATGAGATTTATGGTTCTTGCACACTGTACGTCTATCATAGAAATCTATCTACAAATGAAGTTTCGTGTTCATACCTGCAATACTTTTGTATAATGACCCGAACAAAATTTAAGCATGAAAAATAACAAAGGACATTAACTTCTAAAATATGCATAAGAGAGTTTGGTTCTCGTACACTGCACTTCTCCTCATGAAGGTTTATCTACCTTTAGGTTTATCCTACCAAATATTATTTACGACGCCGGACGCCCGAATATAAGCCGATTTTTTTTTCGTTGAAACATCCGGCTAGAAATCAAATTAAAATCATACCATACTCTTAGACACTAATTAAACCTCACTAAAGGGAAAAATATTTATTGCAGGTTTAATGAAAGAAGCATTTCGTCCATTCATTTTTGTAATAGGACGATATGTTTTAGTTTGGTTCAGGTTTATGCACGATCAAACTGGTCCCCTTTCGTCTCGTGATCGTGAATGTGTTGATAAAAAACGTTATCCAGCAAGCAGGACTCAGCTTATAAATCTCCTGTTTAAGAAGCGCTGGATCTCGGGTGACAAACGACATAAAGTTAATGAAGGAATTGTGCATGATAGTGAATTATTAGCCTCGTTTATTCAGTTTAATTTATACAATAGCACGTACCTATGGCCATTAAGAACATTGTTCGGGTTAAGTGCAGCCCATTCAGTATACGAACAGCCGATGGAGTGAACGTCAATCTGGTTACATTAGACAAACTTACATGTGAGATTCAAACATTCACTATGTATGCCGACAAAAGCCTTCATATTGTGGACTATGTATTGTTTAGTCTTGGAATCCTCGTTTCCTTGGCAACCGGCATTTATTATGCGTACAAGGAACGGAACGAAGTATCAACATTTCGTTTTCACAGAGGCGGTGGAAAAATGAAAGCGTTGCCTGTAGCTTTGTCTATGCTAGTTACATTCGAATCGTCCATATTTTACCTCGGATATCCTGCTGAAATCTACATACACGGTTTTATGTTTTGGTTAGGCAATATCGGAATGGCTATAGGATTTTCTTCCATGTTTTGGATTTCCATCCCTCTGTTTTATCCACTCCAGATCACAAGTGTCTATGAGTATTTGCAGATGCGTCATGATTCTTTGATAATTCGTCAAGTCGCCATGACTTTAAGTACAGCTTTTATGGTTCTATATGCCGCGATAGTTCTGTTTGGAGCCGCCATAGCTTTGCAGTCAGTGACAGGGGTCCAAGTTTGGATATACATCGTAGTCATGACTGCTGTAGCTGTCATCTACACGTCATTAGGTGGAATTAAAGCTGTCGTTGCGACAGACGTTGTACAAGGGGTAATTATGATAGTAATCATATTTGCGGTATTAATTTATGGTACAATGTACGTTGGGGGAGTAGAAAAAGTTTTAGAGTACAACCGACCCTCCGGACGATTGCGGCTAGTTAATTTTGACCCGAACCCATTCATACGGCATACCTTTTGGACATTGACGGTAGGTACCGCCTGCCGAACTGTCGGGTTCTCTTGCCGCCAGCCTGCTGTACAAAGACTTAATGCGACCAAGTCCGTTTCTGAGGCCCGGAAAGTGGCTGCTATATCTGTTCCAGGTTTTATTGTTCTGCAGTTACTTGTAATGGTTGAAGGTTTGGTTGTGTACGCTTATTTTTCTTACAAGGGTTGTGATCCTTTGGCGTCAGGGCTGATATCTAACCCCAATCAAATCATGTCGTTTGCTGTGATGGACATGTTTGAACACGCTCCTGGAGTGACCGGATTATTTCTCGCCGCATTATGCAGTGCGTCGTTAAGTACTATCTCTTCATTGCTGAGCAGCGTGTCCGCCATTGTGTCTGAAGATGTGTTACGTCAAAGATGGAAGAACGCGTCCGATGCAAAACTGACTAAAGCTTCAAAAGTGATTGTATTCATTAGTGGCGTCGTATGTGCCTTGGTCAGTGTGGTAATTAGTCGGGTTAAAGGGCCAATTACACAAATAGCAGGTAGTATTCTTGGAGCTATAGACGGACCGATGAATGCTTTATTCATATTGTCGATCTTCATCAGCTTTTCGACCAGGAAAGGTATACTTATCAGTACATTTTGTGGAGTTTTATTCGCGTTATGGTTGTCCTTGGGTTACAATTTTTCACCCGGAAGGAAGGAAACACCTTGGCTACCTCTTGGACCAACCGACCAATGCTACAATGAAACAACCTATCTTTCGTCGAATTATTCGGGGACTTTCACTGAAGTAACTTACGACACGCTCAGTGTTACTGAAGCATTGACCACGAATGATGAATCCTCCCAAATTAAAGGTCTAGATAATCTTTACTCGATATCTTATGTATATTTTGGTGCCATGGTAACGATTTTTACTCTGATAATTGGTCTTTTCGTCAGTTTGGTTACTAAGGTAGAGCGACAACTTCCCATTCCAAAATATCTAATGCTTTCATTTAATAAAAAATTCTTTCGCTGTCAACCAAATGTTGCAGATGTCTTAAAGAGTTCTGATATGGCAATAGAAGTTGTCGACAAATCCCTTACACAACAACTAAAAGACCAAAGTGACACAAATAACGTCGATTCAGAACTCTCAAAGAACAACTGAGGAGAACTCAGCTTCATCATTGTCTGAGACTAACAATACTGTTTAGCAATTCTCTATTCTGTCGACTACAATTAATACGATATTGCGCACATTTTGACTTCGTTTTAGATTTCTATTCACAAGTATGTTTAATCTACACTAAAACTTGATTTAGCGGTAACTGTAGTGTCAAAGCCATTTTTTATAACTATCTCTTATTTATTAACTGTTTTTTCCCTATATTTGTTCTATATCTCAACTTAATAATAAAGTTTCTTAAAATCCATTTAATTTTTATTCTTTGGTCCCAAAGGAGAGAAGTATATTTAAACAGTTATTTTTAAGTAGTCCTCATTAATAACAAATTTGTGCTGATTAAAATTTGAGTGGTAAAATGAAGTGAATGTCAACTTTACAAGTTTTGTACTATATGTAGTATATGCTTTGTACTTGATAAGGCTTGAAAAATTGTTTGTTTCTGGTTACTTGCTGATTTAAAATAGGGTAGGTAGGGATTTTTTATTTTTATTCTTAAAAGCCGTTTTTGAGATTATTTTTGTGCGGAAAGGTAAAAAATAGACATTAGTTGTACCCTTCCTCGGGCCTTATAAAAAGTCTGAGGTCGCGGAGGAAATTAGGGTAGGTCGGATTACCTGAAACGAACAATTTATTACGCCTAAAAAGGATATGTTTTTGTATTTAGTGACATGTAATTGCATGAATATACAGTGTATAAAGTATTTGTTATTCCATGTGTCATTTCCGTTTTTTTCTCACTTTCACATATTGTTCTAAAGCCAGGGAAAGATACCTTGTTTTTGTGTACTCTACAACAAGATAATTCGTTACTTTTCCGGAACACTGGTTAGGTTAACAATCTGTCAGTATATACATGTAAATGAAATATTGTTGACACAGACCCCGGATGGAACGCTATTTAGATACGCAAACAAATCCTACTGTAGCCATTCTATCTCTAGAACACAACTGTTTAATTCTCAATGAAATAAATAATCAGAACATAGTATCTTGTTTCCTTTTATTACTCAGCATATTCAACATGCTTGGGTTTATATGTTGTACCAGGGAATTGTTAGAACAAAACCGCATCATTCACCAGCGTACAACTGCACACTTAAATCTACGTTCACATGGCATACAAACGACTATCAAAATTAGCTTGAATTGATCACGTGACAAGACACGAAATCACAATAACAGGCTGATATTAAAACATCTGCGCCAAATTGTATAAACATTAGTTAACTGTAACCAAATGGTTAATTTAACCCAAGGTTAAATTTAACCATTTAAAAAAATCCTTAAAACAGCTATGAAAGACTGCCATTTTGGTCCTGGTTACCGTTTATGTTAAGATTTAACCAGCATCTTAGACTTGGGTTAGATTTATTTGAGCTTTAACAAAAACAAAATTTGGTTACACTTAAACAAAATTTTCTACAACAGCTAACCGACAATTTAACGAAAAGTTTTGCCAAAACTCTGATTTAACCCAGTGGTTAAAGTTAACCAATGTTTATACAATTTGGTGCTGAAAAAGAAACTAAATCTACATTCAAAGAACAATCTTAGGTGTGTCTGTATGGAAGTGCGACCAAACGCGAAATGAAGAATAAACTAATCACATAAATATATAACAATCACAATTATTGACAACATTTATCATCTTGGTAACAAGACCGTTACATTTAAAGCAAATAACTTATCAACAACAAAAATACGAATCAAATATTTCTTGTAAATGTTAGTAGAGGCAGCGTATTAAATATAGAACATTACAATATAAAATTGATAGCAGGTTTAAGCGGCAACTTTTAAGACTTGACCTTGGGCCAATAAAAAATTTAATCAGGGCGTTCCTTCTGGATAATTGAGAAACAGACAAACATGTTCTCCTACATATGACTTCTCAAGAACTCATAGAACAGTTTTTATCGGTATAAGAAATTTAAACTTAAGATTTTCACCGTTTCACCGTAGTTCACTTAAAAAACCTCTCTTTTTGAATATCAATATAACTTATCTTATTTTACTATTTCAGGTTTAAATCACAAACAATATGTTCAGTTACATGTCTTCAATTATACTTAAATCGCCATGTATGAAACAGACTCATTATTATGGTTAGTAGATTTCATTGCAGCAGACGTGCTGTATGCACTCAAACCAGTGTCTGTGTACGGAGAACCAAAACTTTGACGACCCGTGTACTGAGGACTGGCCTTTGATAATCGCCCGTATGTTGTTTGATTCATATTTGCAGCCCTTCTAAGCCTGGCTCGGTATCCGTCATCTTTATCGTCTGATAGATCCATATTATTGTCTGAATAACCATTCTGAACTTGATGACCGCGTGACATATTATTTTGAACTCCATTGCGCATTGTGTCATTATCTTCCTCACTGCGCATGTGCGGTGATGCGTACATATCACGTGATCTGTGTGAATTTGAAGATGGTGGGGTGTAATAATTATTATTGCTAGTATTCTGAGACCAGTAAGGTTTGGGTGGAGACTGATTTCCTTGTGGCGTTGAATAAGAACTTGGAGGAGAGAAAGGGTTTGACGTTAGATTGTCTAGACGTGCTAATGGTGAAACTGCATTTTGTTTTTCAGGGGAAACGTAACTTGCTGAATGTCTATAGTCACCAGCATGTTCCGTCTGTTGTGTTGTTTTGTTGTGTTTTGATGGAGATAAACTAGACCGGGGAGGTAAAGGCGGAGAGGCCTCATTAATGTCACCATTGGCCATTGGTTTTCTATCAGCAATTGGTGTCGACGCTAGTGTACCTGGCTTTGATGAAGATGGAGACGTTTGTTGTGAAGTGGGTAACGCCGATTCTGGGTGCCCATTGTTGTTGTATTTATCGAATTTATCTATTAATGAACCTATGGATTGCACATTCATTGGCACTCTGTTACCTGGTGTGAAATAATTCCTGTTTTCAATGACGGCCTTTTTCTTTGGTGTTCCAGCTGGACTCCTACCCGTGTCAGAACTTCTGCTACCAACGTCTGAATATCTGCTTCCACGTGAACTGCTTGTATATTGATTGCTACTACTGTATGACTGCTGGTGGATGTCTGGTTTATTTAAATTCTCATTTAGATCACTTTCATTGTTTTTGTAAGGCATGTGTTCGTTCCCAAAACGCGAATGTGAGCCTCTCTGATTGTCCGAGTGTCTTCCTAGATAACTATCAACAGGTAGAGCTTTGACTGGTTCAGCAACCTGTCGAATAACATCCGGATTTTCGAATTTTCCTTGATTTTCATAGTTGTTTATAATTCTTGCTTTGTACAATGGAACAGACTGAGCTACCACTCTTTTGGAATCAACATTAGACTGATCAAGATTTTGAGCCATCGATTTATCCTCTTTTGAATGTTTACCAATGTCTCTTTGCACACGACCATACGGCGAATCCTCAAACCTTGATGAGAATTCATTGTTCCTAAATTTATCGTTATTATTAACGTCACTTAGTCGAACAGTTGTTGAATCTACGTTTTGGTTGTTTACAGCTGGTGGTGCCAAATTGTGTTTACCATTTTCACTTGGAGCAACCAACTCTTCCACATCTAAATCGTCAATAGGAGATATGATTGTATCTGGTATTGGACGATTGTATTCCTCTAAACTATCAAGGTTTAATGCTCCAGAATTATCTCGATTTGGTGTTTGATTGAAACCCATAACACCATCCATGTTTCCATGGTAATTTGGTCTAACAGCATCATAGGGCACGGCGTGATGATCGTTAGTTTTGTGTTTGTTAGGTGAAGTTGCAGTCCTATCATCTTTTGATCGTTTATGTGGATGATCAGGTTTTTTACTTGATGTTCCACTAGAAAACTTTGAGAACATTGAGTTTTTGAACTTAGTAAATGGTCGAGATGATGAGTTTGGTTGTTTCACGTCTTGTATCGGTGAATCATTACTATCACTTTCCACGCCCTTTCTCACTTGTTCACGTTCTCGTTTTAACCACGCTTTGAGCGAGAATTGTTGCGATGACTTCTTATCTTTTGACGGTGACAATGATTCTGGATGGCGGTTGAATGTGCCACCGGGAGATATTTCATGGGTTGGGTTATACGTCGAGTTAGATGAAGAAGTCTGTTTTTGATGCAGTCTGTCGTATTCAGCCTGGTTTTCATAATTTGGTGGGTATGTAGTTATGGCACTTGTCATATGAGATGAAGCCTGAACGGGCGCTTTAGGCAATGGTTTATGGACGTCACCTGATGACGGTGGAATCGATGTTAATGGTTTTGGTGAAACGGATCGGTCACTTTGTGACGCGTTATAATGATTATCAGTATTTATAGATCGACTAGGTTTGGGAGGTACGGCGGGTCTGGAAGAATCGTGAATTTCCATTGCCCAGCGATTTGATCGACGCTCTTGTGTAGATGTTTTCGGGTCTGTAGTATTGGTTGATTCTACTCCTTTCATCACACCTGCCTTGAAGATTCCATAACCACCCTGAATAGAATTGGCAGACTGAAAGTGGAAACAATGGGGAATTTTAAAAGTCGAATCCCCAATGTGTCTTGATTTTCATTCAGCCAAGGCATATGAATTAAATCAATCAACTCGTATATGTATAAAACGAAAGTAGTGAAAGAATGTATTCATTATAAAAATATAACGCGTGACATAAGAAACCATGAACCATTAAGATAATGCAAATAAATAAGCGATGACGTATGCAAGATAGTACATGAAGACAATGATCGTATAGCATATAATACTGAATCAGACACATACCTCGTGACCTTTGCATTTGAACTCCAGTTCAAATCTTTCCTTTGCCAATCTACGATGAGCAAGTTTCCAGAAATATTTACAGTCATGTAAAAACACAGCCCATACTTGGAAGAACTGATTTGGTGTCATCTGTAAGGAAATAAACAAACATCAAGACAACTCTTGTTTATGTTTCATTTGAACTGATTATACAAGCTTTATCAGTAGCAACATTTACCGCAAGTAGCATGCCGTCCAATCAAGCATACTTGGGATCCCTAACATTAACGCGTTATATTATATTGATGTTTTGGTTTAATGTAATACTTACAGGTTTTTTACTTATATCCATAACAAAATATGTGGTAGTTTTATCAAACACATCTCTTGTATCTTGTAATACTTTCTCTTGTTCTCCGATTACTTCTAGCGCTGAAAAGTTTGTTCAATTAAAGTTAGTCATATGAACAAACATTGTTCACAATAAATCCATGCAATTGAAATTAACAAAACGTTTTACAGGGCAGCCATGTTGAGATTGTTCTGAGTGATATTTATCATTAAATACAGAGTCATGAATTTTACAGTTCATAGAAACATACATTGCCAGATAATATTTAGCTAAGTGGGAAAACCAAATAAGCAAAGCATCATTGTCATCTATCCTAATGAATTACTAAAATTGTTTCTGTAACCATATATATAATTAGATAAAAAATGTCTGTATTATATACAGAATTAGATACAAATGTCTGTATTATATACAGAATTAGATAAAAATGTCTGTATTATATACAGAATTAGATAAAAATGTCTGTATTATATACAGAATTAGATAAAAATGTCTGTATTATATACAGAATTAGATAAAAATGTATGTATTTTACACAGAATTAGATAAAAATGTCTGTATTATATACAGAATTAGATAAAAATGTCTGTATTATATACAGAATTAGATAAAAATGTCTGCATTATATACAGAATTAGATAAAAAAAATATCTGTATTATATATGTATACAGAATTAGATAAAAAAAAATATCTGTATTATATATGTATATAGAATTAGATAAAAAAAATATCTGTATTATATATGTATATAGAATTAGACAAAAAAAATATCTGTATTATATATGTATATAGAATTAGAAAAAATGTATGTATTTTATACAGAATTAGATAAAAAAAAATATCTGTATTATATTTGTATATAGAATTAGACAAAAAAATATCTGTATTATATATGTATATAGAATTAGATAAAAATGTATGTATTTTATACAGAATTAGATAAAAAAATATCTTTATCATATATGTATATAGAATTAGACAAAAAAAATATCTGTATTATATATGTATATAGAATTAGATAAAAATGTATGTATTTTATACAGAATTAGATAAAAAAAAAATATCTTTATCATATATGTATACAGAATTAGATAAAAAAAATATCTTTATCATATATGTATATAGAATTAGATAAAAAAATATCTGTATTAAACATGTATATAGAATTAGATAAAAAAATATCTGTATTATATATGTATAAAAAATTAGATAAAAAATATCTGTATTATACATGTATATAGAATTAGATAAAAAATATCTGTATTATATATGTATACAGAATTAGATAAAAAAATATCTGTATTATATATGTATATAGAATTAGATAAAAAATATCTGTATTATATATGTATATAGAATTAGATAAAAAAATATCTGTATTATATATGTATATAGAATTAGATAAAAAAAATATCTGTATTATATATGTATATAGAATTAGATAAAAAATATCTGTATTATATATGTATACAGAATTAGATAAAAAAATATCTGTATTATATATGTATATAGAATTAGACAAAAAAAATATCTGTATTATATATGTATACAGAATTAGATAAAAAAATATCTGTATTATATATGTATATAGAATTAGACAAAAAAATATCTGTATTATATATGTATACAGAATTAGATAAAAAAAATATCTGTATTATATATGTATATAGAATTAGATAAAAATGTATGTATTTTATACAGAATTAGATAAAAAAAATATCTTTATCATATATGTATATAGAATTAGATAAAAAAAATATCTTTATCATATATGTATATAGAATTAGATAAAAATGTCTGTATTATATACAGAATTAGATAAAAATGTATGTATTTTATATAGAATTAGATAAAAAAAATATCTGTATTATATATGTATATAGAATTAGATAAAAAATATCTGTATTATATATGTATACAGAATTAGATAAAAAAAATATCTGTATTTATATATGTATATAGAATTAGATAAAAAAAATATCTGTATTATATATGTATATAGAATTAGATAAAAAAATATCTGTATTATATATGTATATAGAATTAGATAAAAAATATCTGTATTATATATGTATACAGAATTAGATAAAAAAATATCTGTATTATATATGTATATAGAATTAGATAAAAAAATATCTGTATTATATATGTATATAGAATTAGATAAAAAAAAATATCTGTATTATATATGTATATAGAATTAGATAAAAAAATATCTGTATTATATATGTATATAGAATTAGATAAAAAAATATCTGTATTATATATGTATATAGAATTAGACAAAAAGGTCTCGAAAACGTACCGGCAGCAAAAAAGTTTTCCGCACTGACACGAAAACTGTCCATAGGTCTCATAACATCCTTGTTGAGTCGTGGATCAAGTAACTGAATAGTCAAATATCAATGTATTATAAACTGAGGTTTACTTACAAACTGAATCAAATCCCCCCAAATGTGTGGTGAAAACAATTTCATTTTCAGATTTTCAGGAACATTGCATCTGCATCAAGTATTTCCAAAATTGATTTAATCTTAGAACAAAATGAATAATTTGGATGTGAAGGAAACGGACTAGAGACGAATAGAAATTATCATAAGAATGATAATTACATCGAAAAATAGAAGACTGAGATGACTAAGGGGAGGTAAATCAAACTTAGAATTTGTATTTGTAATAGTTTTCACTTAATACCGGTGTAGTAGCCGCTTTGAAAGAGTCTAGAGTGCAGACGTCCTATTTATAATGTTACTTCGAAGACATTAGGTTAAAAATAGTCCTGATATAATATTTACCTTATCCCTAACATGTCTAAGGTCAGAGTGTAAGTTGGACAGAGCATCTTGTATACCTTCAAATGACACCTGAAATATACGAAATTGTTTGATAATTTTAACTCATATGTTAAACAAGTTGGCAATATAGGTTTTGATGTAATGAATAAAAACTGACGATCTCGGTTATTTGCATATAAATCAATCAATCAATCAATCAATCAATCAATCAATCAATCAATATTAAATAAATAAAATGTATGAAAAACAGCAATGTCTGATAATATGTTTTCATTGATCTCTATAAAACCGAAAGAAAACTACAGCCTTAGTACACGAACTTTTGGGTCGACCCTCGTACATACCTGGGATGCATGTCTCATGTTTGATGGTTCTGGAAGGCGGAATCTTGTGGGACATCCTATATCTACTTCATTTTCGTATATCTGACAGTATGTCTTCAGTACAAACTCTAACAGCGTCCCTTTGTTGTCCTGTGTAAAAAAACAGATGAAGATACTCTTAGTACATATGTATTATCTATTTACCTTTTTTGGAGTACTTTTTAACCCTTTGCCACATAATACCGCATTTCCCCGCTTCTGAAGCAGACGACTATTGAAAACATTGCGGCAAAAGAAGCCATTGCTATAATGTGTAATGGCTACTTTTGCAACAATGTTTTCCTCATTCTCTCAGAGAGAAATAACCCAATTTTCTTAAAAAAATGATGTTTTGTATAGTTGCTTTGAATTTGGAGGAGTCCATAGTATGCTTATGAGGCAAAGGATTAAGAAACTTAATTACAGTACATCTTTTTACGTTTGTGGGAAGTTTAGACGAGTTTAATTCCAGCCATTTGTCGCAGGCGATTGCCAATGTTGCTTAATTAAGCTATGTTTTAAATACACGAAAAAGACACAAAATGTTGATAGTTTTTTATATGATGCAAATATTAAGAGAATAAAAATAACATACCCTATCTTGTATCTCCTTCAATTTGTTGAGTACATCAAGTCCATAGCCATCTGCCTGACCCATTTCTGTGGCCCCATTGAGATAATTACCGACTGCTAATAGGGTCTCCAAAAGGTTTTTAAGGGATGTGCTGAAAACAACCATCTCAGCTAGATGTAACTAATATTTAAATGTGAACAAGACACAGTTTTGATAAAATATTATACACCAACGAACGGAACAACGCTTGAGTCACGTGTTTAACGCCGAAAATTATTAATAAAACTTGCCTACAATTAAACAATTACGACACCATTAGATATAAATGTATACTATATTGGTTATTTACTGGTATTATTAACTCACTATACCTGTTCGTGATTTCATCACAAGCTGTGTGTAACTCACGTAACTGTTGATCTGGAAAATAAATGTAAAAATATGAAACAATTCAAAGATAATCTGATTCATAATATATGACCCCTAACAGAAGAAAATAGTGACTCCTGGATAGGATTTTTAACTTAAGTTAAATACATTTTTATGTATAATACACACCAGTTAATATTATATAATTGGAACTGATTCAAGTATTTCCTAGACTTACCTATTTCAAAAAGGTGCCAGAGTAGCTTGAAGCGAAAACGAATAAATTCTACTCTGTCTTTGAAATGATCAACTTTCGAGAGTTCAAATACTAGATATTCTGGATGGTCCAAATGACCTGGAAGATAATAATACGTAGCAATAATTCTAAACAGTAAAACCTTGATAATAAGTCCACTATCGGGGCCAGGAAAATCTGTCATAATAATGAGGTGGTCTCATTATCAAATTAGATTATAGGGGAGTTATTGAAAGCCTTTACGAAAATGTCTGGTCGTTATAACAAGGTGGCCGTTATAACAAGGTGGCCGTTAGATGAGGTAAATAAGAACAAGGAAATAGCTGAGCGTTAATCGAGTCGTGAAAGTTTCCACTGGCCAATTTTAATACGGCTCTTTGATAATGGTCGATATAAAGCAGTTTTGGTATTTTTTTATCCATTTTGTGTGATATTTCTACATGCACGTAGTCGCCTTCAAATATAAAACAGCATTTAAAGCGATAAATCGGGCAGATTAACACAACGTTAATGTTAACTACATGTTGGCGATTTCAAAAAAGACAGTCCGAATAAACATTGGAATCACTAAAATATCTAAATAATTGTAGATGACATGCTTTCAAACGTAACTTAATACATGTACATTATCATTGAAAGTACTAAAAAAGAAGTCATGTACTGACATGTTTTACAATTGTACGAGTATATATTAACATAATTAATCCATACCAGCTCCCTTTTTCCGGACATGGTAGAGAATTTTATCAATGTCAGATGATGGTGACAATAATTCCATGAGTTCAGCAAGTCCTTCATGGTTGATTTGTGATGTATCTAGGCTGGATACACAAGCTACAACATCATTCAATGTAGCGCGTAAACACTTCATACATACAACGACACGTTTCGACCGTTCTATATCGTATATACTGACCAGCTGAAATTAGGAATAAACTATATAATGAGGCGCCTCTGTGATCGAGCGGTTATGTTTTCTGATTATTAATCACTAGCCCCTCACCACTGTGGGTTCGAATCTCGCCCGGTGTCAGGCAAATTTCACAAGTAAGGAAGTTATCCAGATAGCTTATCGAATGTCGGTGGTTCTCCCCAGGCACACTCCCGGGGTCTGCCTCTACCGTTAAAACTGGAAATCGCCAAATGACCCTGGCTGTTGGTGTGGCGTTAAACCCCAGTGAAAATAAGTGAATGAAGTTAATTACAAACATTGTAATTTATAAAATAACGACATCATTTCATCAGTTGATCCATAAAACAGTATGAGTACAATTACTTCAACCAGCATCAGCCTTGTACATTTGTATTTAGAATCTGACTTCGACGGAAATATTTACACAGGCATTAGACGAACAAACATGGATCGTATGAACTGGCGATCTAAGAAATCACATTCTACTGTTATTTGCTCAACCTCTGACATTGAATGTGAGTGACTGGTTACCACCAACATTTAAGAAGAGTGTACTTATTTGTATAGTTAAAAAATTTTCCTTGTTATCTGTAGTTAGTATAACAAAACATTATATCATAAAACATATATCGCATAACATACTTTATCATAAATGGAAATAATTTTGTTGCCAAAATACCACCATGTTACTGCTTTATGTATGAGACATGTGGTGATATTCTTTATTTTAAAATTCAAATTTTGCGCAAAAAAATCTTGAGTCAGGAATACATCCGGTTTAACATCTATCTACATTTAATAAGAATATCTTGCGCTACCGCGAAATATAATGTGTTAAGATCATATAACTAGCAATTTGCTTTTTGTTGTAAACAGCAACAAAAATATTGTCGCACTTGTTCCAATCACGTGTTTTACAAATCACGTGACCTCACAGGTCACATGACCTCACAGATAATGAAAGACTATTCATTACAACAAATTACCTGTTGTCGGGAACGTCCCCGTCGGATAATGATATCGTCATACAAGGTGACACCATCAGTTTGTGATATAGCAGGTGTGCTGAATAATCTGAAACAAAAAGTAAATACTGAGGAAAAATTTCATAAAATAATCAGGCTGTCATCATGAATTAATCCTACATTATATGGTCTGTTAACATGAACATAAGATTTGTCATAGAATAGAATGGTGAGTCCTTTTCTTTCTATCAGGAATGAGTTTATTGAACAGCTCAGCGTGTCACTCTGAGTATTATACAGGTATCAGCGGTACCAGCTTAATGTGGACACTCATATCTCAATATTGATCAACATATTTATTATTTTAAGTCAGCATAATTCTATAATTCAAATATTACGACAAAAAATGGAGCAAAATAATGAAATAAAAATCTAAGGGAGATAATCACAACAATTTAGAACTCAAAATACAGTCAAACTTGTGAACAAAGGCCATCATCGAGAAAGACAAAATGTAGCCTGTATTGAAAGATGGCCTTTATTCGAAAGTCAGTTTGTTCTAAATAATCAGTGACGGTTTTTGAAAGGATGACCTTTATTCACGGGATGGTATTTATTCACGGGATGGTATTTATTCACGGGATGGTATTTATTCACGGGATGGTATTTATTCACGGGATGGCATTTATTCACGGGATGGTATTTATTCACGGGATGGTATTTATTCACGGGATGGTATTTATTCACGGGATGGTATTTATTCAGAGGTGACCGCAAACAGAGGTTTGACTGTATCACCAATATAATTACCTTTCAATATCTTCAGAATCTATCTTTGGTTCCATCATGGTGTGCCATATTGTTGTTTGTTCATCTGTACCTGAAAATAAAATGAACAATGTAAATTAACTCTAGTCAGAAAATAACTTTGTACGTCTATGTCGTTTGTACCCACAGTTACATGTACATTTCCATTAAACAACTCACAATGCTGACTGTAAATTGATTGGAAGTGTTATCAAATGTATCACCAGGCTGTAAAAATAAGGAATCAGACGTACAACCAGGTCAGCGTCCTTTCAAGTATTTCCATTCGGGGTAAAAATTGAAATATTTTAGATTTGTAAAGTTTGATTAGTATTATATAGAATTTTGGTGGTTAAATGTTCTAAAATAGCATATAATAAGGTGATATCATGAGAATATCAACGGATTTTAGGTAATCCCCAAACACGATAATCTCACCATGAAAAAACAAGTTTATATCAAAATATTTCTCTTTGTTATCAATGATTTATCGTAACAAATCACAAAAATTGTACTGCTAATGTAAATAGCTTAAATATCATTGGAATGAATGCAATTTTTCTAGTTTACCTCTCTCTTCTATTGAAGTCATGAAACACTTGACGTTTCGCGGTTAATGGTATGTATATATTAGTCAAACTATCCTGGTGTAGTGGAGTGAGTTACGATGTGAGCAACAATTGTCATGTATGACAGTCCTGCAGTACTGTGTATGATACCAGTTTGCACAGTAAATACTTTCAGCATAATGATTCAAGCTGTATGTATCAATTTTCCAGCGTGAATATACTCAAGGTCACGTTAATCGCGAAAACTGATAATAAATACGAACATCTTTAAGAAATTATTGAGATTAATTTAAACGCGGTTTATTTAAATGGTGATAGAGTTTGATATCAGAAAGATTTTAAGTACGATTTTTTCTTCTATACCCGTGATTTGACCCTGATACATCTTCCGTAACGTATTCTTTGTGTTTTACTTTGCTACATATTATTGAAGTATGTTACACCTACTAATAAATCATATATTCAACGTCTATTAGCATTTTCATATCCACAAACACAGAGGTTGTTCAACTTCGATAGTATACTAGCACTAGTTAGTATTCAGTTTTGTTCACATGTAATTTTATTCTCATGACATCACGTATGGCTATAGAGGTTCAAACTAAGAATGGAATGGTAAACATATAAACATTATATAAACAATTACATACCATCCCATGAAAATCCAAAACACGATGTAGTTCAAAATATTCCAACATTTAAACATTGAAAGTAGATACAATAAATAAAACAAAACTAAGCTGTTTAAAATTAATTCTAAACACGATAGTTAACACTTATCATAACAGATGTTATGCTGATATAAAATATTTATGCAGTTTTCAAATACCTTAAAATAGGTCAGTAGAATTTCATTCAAAAATATAAGCTTGAAAATAAGCGGAGCGTGGCGACTACATTATAGTAGAATGGTAAACTCTCTAAACGTTGTAAGAAAGTCTTTACTGATGTCATGTGTAAAATTAAACATTACTTAGCAGTGAACAGTATAACGTCGACATTTAGACCATCTTTGGGACCAAATAAGTCAGTCTCAATATTTACGTGCTTCATTGTGATAATACGCAGAAGAAATAGTAAAGACCGTACCGAAAATAATCGGTCGCTATAATGAGGTGATCTTAAAACTCAGGTGATCGCAAAGCTAGTTTTCACTGTATTAAATACATTATTGTTTAATTAAATGGATTATAAAATATTTACAGAGATGTAATCTAATTGTATAACTGTCTCAAAAACAATTGGAAACATAAACATCTAAATGACACTGATTACAATAAACAATAAAAAAAGAAATAAAGATTTAGTAAGATAAAAGGTGTTCTGGGAAAACTGTATACATTTGTTAATATTTTTGAAGGCAACATTACTTCAGCAATCAATAGAACAATCAACATTAACGTGGAATAGGAAATTATATGACAGTTAATATTATTATCCAACACATATACAATGCATGAGGATATAAATAGATGGACGCTAAATTTGAGAATAGCTGAATATGATCCCAGTAGAATTTACCCGAACATACAACGAATTATATTATATTATATTCTAAAGAATAAAACATAATTAATGACCATCTTGTTGGGGTGGGGGGAAGACATATTGATCACATGATAGAAACGTTACGCTCGTATTGTTATACATCAATACGTACAGCTCTGGATAGTGAATTGAAGTTTGTATCCCAGATTTTATCATGCGCTTGAAAAAAAAAATGTTTGCATTAAGTCACACAAAACAGTTTATACCGGCGTGAAACTCAACTTAAATGCACATTTCATCAAAGATATGATTATGGTGTTGCTCCCAGCTACAGCACAATGTCAATTATCAATGAAAGAGGAAATACATTTAACGTTCTATATCTCACATTGCACAAAAAAAACGACTTCGAATTTTGTATCAAATAACGAACAATTTAACACTTAAAGAAAACGCGGACAGGAGGTGAAATGTTTTGTGTAAATAATGTATGTCATATAATCTTTCAAAATTTGTGATTTCAGCATTTAAAGAAAATGTCTAATATGTTTCGGTTAAGAGAAATAATGATCAGGATTTTGTCAATTTACATTACATATGAGTATGAATGACATGTACTGTGAATAGATTTTAAATGCTGAATGTAATTGGGAAATATTAAAACTACACTTACTGTCGTCTTTCAGGATAATCCTGGACCACGGTAATTGTTTCATCTTGGCGTCCGTCTGTATTAAAGGTTTATTTGGATTAAGTCGGCTCCCTCGTCCTGGTCTCGGCGGAAGTGGTGGTGGATCATCATGTCCGGTACCGTTTGTAATCGGTTTACGTTCGTTCTCCGCCTTTGATGCTGAATAAGAAAATACCCTGTCAAAATTCCTGTCCAGAAAAGTCGCTCAATCGAGAAATTTAAATATACAATGGCACGAATGTTTCCAAATAAAGAGTAAATCGTGCATTTCTGGTCAAATGCACAGTGTACTGATACAACGAAGTAGAATTGAATAAAGATCGCCGGTTTGATTATTGCTATTTCAAATTACCGCGAATTTGTTACGCTTCTGGTTAGACGAAATGAAATCTTTAACCGATATTTGCTGGAGTATCGGTCCCTCTGATAAAACTGCAATGATTATTCGCTGCATGTAAAACTTAGTTATTGATTTTCATGAATAATAATTAGCAGATTCTGAGTCCGCAGATTCGCATTCACCGTCGAAGAATAAACGACCAAATTACATCTGTTATAACGGGGATTTAATTGCCACAAAAATCAATTAAAACTGGACATCTGATCGTATCGGATGTTGACGATTGATTTACTATCGCGTCCGAATGTTGTACTAAGATTTATTAATATTTGGACTGATTCACAGGTGATTAGTATCAAATCTCTTTAGTTGTCCGCAGACCCGTCTGAAATTGTACTTCCGACGACACCATGTGCCACGCGCTGAGACACTAATAGAATCTAATACGCGGAAAATAACCTAAAACTCAAAATAAGGAAATGATTTTCAAATGTTTGCAGAGTAAACTCTGGACGTATGGACAGTGGTTTAATTAATTTTCCAAACGGCATTAAGCAGAAATTAAGCTGAGGAAAATAAACCCTTTGAAGTGCAATACCTTTCTGCACACATGACCTTTGTACAGTTTGCCAGACTAAAATATCAACAGTATTAAAACTAAACAATGAAAGTAAATTAATCCTATTGCCACCTTATGACTTTTCTTCATAAGAAGTTTGCTATACTAAGCCATCACGTTGGCATTGGTGCTGGTAGTTTAAATTCGTTCAAAGCGTCAGAAATATTACTTGCTCGAGTAACATGCTTGACGCCACTTAGATTGAATTATTATAAATCTTGACAGAAAATTAAATAACTTTAAATAAGTTTAACCAACACTTGTATAACAAATAATAAAAACATTAATCTACTCACTCAGAAAGGTTAGAACGTTTGTCTTGTTGGCCATCATTCCGTATGGGGAAGATTTTGTACTTGAGTTTTCCAACATCTCGGCAATACTTCGTAATTCATGCATTTTAGCCATAAGTTTATTAATTCTATCCTCATAAGTTCTTAGAATATGCGAATGTTCTTTTTTCATTCTCTTCATTTGTTCAATCAATTGTTTTTCGTTGTCAGAGTAAGAATTTTGATAATCCTGAGGCCAACGTCGTTGCGACGTCATTCCTTCCTCGTCATTGTATGTAGAAGCATCAGTATTAACACTCCTTGGTATACTAGAAGAGCCGTCATATTCCGTACTCGTCCCGGTTTGTTCCATGACCGGTACATGTTCTTCCTGAATCACTTCTTCCGGAATGACGTCATGGTCACGTGAGTGTGCCATGGCCGGCATAAACGCTGTCTTTGGGATGTGCTTGTCTTTGTTTTTACCATAAGAATGAGACAGAATGTCCACGGAACTTTCGCTAGATGCGGTACTTGCTCTCTGAAGATTCCATGTCGTCTGGTAACTGTTCATGTGTGGATGATGAACGTGTGAATGGTGAGATGTCATATGATGTTTCTCATCACAGCCGATTTCAGTTCGAACGTCACGTAAGTAATCACTTACTTCGTAAGAGTAACCAGCACTTGTCGGAATCGTGTCTCTCGATCCTTCAATAGGCTTTATTGATTCTTTTTGTTTATATAATTCACGTTTTGTTAATGTTACATCCGCGCTAGAAAATCCGTAACTTTTTCTAGGACTATTCACCGGATATGACGTCATTGTTGAACCATTCTGGTCCTTCCAAGTATATAATTGCACTGAGTCCTCAAAGGTATCAGCTCCGAATACTCCTCTTATAACACCGTCATTGAATAATTGTCTGCAAAATTTTAGAGCTGTTGCCCGGCTTCTGAAGCTTTTCGGGTGTCTTTCTAAAATGCTGGTTACCAGCTGTGAACCTTTAAATACACTCTCATTTCCGCTACTGCGCAGACGACTCCAGTTCATCTGAAAGAAATAAAAGTGAAAATTGTATATTTTTCTTTCAATCTGTTAAGTAGAATATGCATCGAGGCGATATATCTATCAATGTACACGAATGTAGAATAATCCACGTGTGAAGATTTTCAATAGTGAATCATTCAATATTATTTAATTTACCTAAGGGAAGATAACAAACAGTAAAATCTTGAAAAAGTAAATATCCGAAAAATCTGATAATACTGTCGGACACAAAATAAACACAAAATCACGTTTCATGCAGAAAAAAAACTATCTTAAAAACTCATCAATTCATTTTATTAACGCACACACTAGAATACAGAAATCCTCAAAAGCATTTGTACAAATATTTTGTTCACTTCTGTCAATAATTCGATGGAAACATTGTTGCTTTCTGTTAAGTTAAGCCATATTCTCGGTGACTCTTCGATTGAGCAATAAACAGCGTCGTAAATATGCATGACAAGTTTTGTAAAATCTATCAATGTTTAATTACATGATTCTAACCTTAAACAGAATTCCAGCAGAGTTACCGCCAAACACAAACGTATTTGTCAATATTGTAATTGAACACAATGTTGACAATAGGAAACAAATTATCTATCGTTCGTATGAATGAAATTTTCGCTTGAAGGACGACAAAACTGAATTGAACCACATAGAGCAACAAAGTTGAATAAAGTAGTTTTGTAACAATAATGAAATAACAGCAGAAGTAACAACTTTCTTGAAGAAGTCTGACGATTAGATATGACAGATCTCCAGACGCATTTATCGTTGTTTTTAATGCATAAAATGTTAATTTGAATATACATATACGTACAATTAGTGAACGAGAAAACGAAACATGCACAACCTATGAAAATAGAATAAATTTCCAGTGCATCCTCATAAATATATATATATTCATTTCATATTCATCAATTGATTATATTCAATTACATACTGTATATATTCTTTATAAATGTAAAGAATATACACAGTATTTAATTGAATATATTATATATATATTATGTAATATGCATTGACAATTGTAAAAAGTATTTTAAAATAATACACGCGATAAAATACAATAAAAACATCTACCTAACATAGGACTCCATTTTATGTCCGATTATTGCGCAGTGACACGATAATACAAGAAGTGTTCTTCCCTAATACAAGGTAAGTAATCCACTGTGTATAATTTGTCATTTTACATACAGTTAAACCAATATTTGTCTGACCTCTGAAATAGCTTTCCTAAACATTTACATTAAAGAATGATTTTATCAAAGATCAAAAGATAACTAAGTGCCCCACTCCCTCAAGGGTCAAAAAAGCGCCTTGTATATAATTGGTAAAATTAAATAATGATAATCTACAAGGCTCCAAGCTATTTGTAAATAATACATAAATAATGCATTTTACATACAAGCGTATTTGCGGTTTGTATTTTCTTGTCAAATTGTACAAATGTCATTGCCCAGTAAAGCGGAAAAGGTCAAGCATAAGAATAAAAAGCTCTACAAAATTCAGGATTATTTCTTTGTATGTGCATAGACTTCTACGGGTTTGTTTGAGTTAAAGATCTCTCTCGCTGCTTTTCACGTTTATATGATAAAAATATGAATACAGTTATTCACTTTTATTGAACATTTCGACCATGCCCGATAAACACTTCATAGTTAAAAAAGTAAATAAAACAAGTAGCCACATCTCGAGTCAAATTTATTCAGTAGGTAAACTGATAAACAGATAAACAGTTTTATCTAGGTATACTTTATGATAAACATATTATTAAACATACATGTAAATCAAAGGGACGGTAAAATAAAGACTGAGTTAATAGCATTAAAATGCATTAGTACTATATGAGATTTTATCATTTAATAAAACGATTAATTAAAACTGGCAGATCCGGGCCTAGGTTCGAGCTTTAACAAAACCTCAAAACCACAGAAAACTATTTATAAACGCACAATACAACCAAAATCACAGTTTATGAAGATTTATAGCAAAACATTTTGTTTTTAACCAGGACTACATCGTTTGTGTGTAGTCACCACACGAGTATTCAGGGTCTGTTGTAATATATATTTGTAACACGAACGTTTAACAATTTTGAGACGCAAATTTTGCCAAGTATTGGCTTTAAGTAAAGTCGGAAATGGTGACCATAAATTTCCCCGAATTTCTGATCAAGACGGTAGATAATGCGAGGTAACTGTACCGAAGTTTTGAACAATCATTGAATGAATTTGCGTTTGAAGAAAATCTGAGCATTAAGAGGTATTAAGAGTCGGAGTACGAACAAATCAAGTTGACACTACATCTGTGTACAGTGTTATAATTGTGAAATACTTCAAAGAACTGAAAGACGAACATAAGGAGAAATAGATGAACACTCTTAAATTACACGACATTTAGTTAAACACATGTATTAGGAGATGATTAACGAAACATGAAAATATTCATACATGCAATATATCGCTCATTGTACTGAATGGAATAAAAAAAGCACATAAGAACTGAGACAAAAATATAAACAATTACTTTCGTCGAAGTGACCCAAGGTAAATATCGGATCATTAATACCTTCAAATTGACACGTGCCAAAGGTGGTCGATAGCATGTCAGTCCATGGATAATTACATTTTCTATTTCAAAGTTTCGTGCGGGTAAACAATAAAACTATTTTATCAGTACAAATCATCACCATGATCATCAGTTGTAAACAATTAGAAATATTAATTTGCAACAGAAAGAAAACCAAGAGACTCTTTGACTCAGATGTCATTAAATGTTTCGGATACATTTATTTGACTGATCCGACAAACGGTTAGACCTTTGTTTTGTGAAGTCTTACCGCTTGGAATGTTTGCTTTCGGTTCAAATTCCTCATTTAGTCATCATTTAGATACAATAGCGGTTTCATTGTTTGTACTTAGAGACTAAAGCGGGAATATCGCTTAGTTTGTGGTTAGACAACCAAGGCAGATCAATTAACAACCTCGTGAAATTCCATTAAAACCAGGCAAATCACGAGAGTAATGCATACCAACACATGTACATTGTATATACGTTAATCTAAACAATTTCATTACAATATCATTTAATATACAAATGTTTAATTCCATACCAAACAATACAGACAAGTTTGATATATCAGCCCGAAATAATTTGTCTTTAAAACAACAGTAACATGTTTACGTGCTGAACCAGAATTGTTTTCATTCGCATCCTTAAGCTTATATGTATGTTCCGTACATGAGGTCGATTTTTCTAAATGCTTCTCCACGACTCTTTTACAGGTAGGGGCATTTATTAGAATAGTGATAGCGTCGCCTTTAATACCATCATAATTATAGCTGACCTGGTTTAACGTAACCCGCGGGCTGGCCTGATGATATATGATAATGTAAATATTTGTATATTTGTGTTCATGCAGACAAGATAATTAGTACATTTTTATGGTGATAATATAGAGAATTAATCAGCATAATGTTTAACTTTATTTCATGTATTTACTTCTGAAATATAAATTCGAGATGATGCAAAAATATGACGCATATTTATCATTTTACCATTTTAGTATGTAATGAAGTACATCATCAATCACGTTGTCATGGCACAATTAACTAATGTGTTCAATTACCGGTATAAAACAATAATATTCGTTATTCCAAAGAGTTCCCTGTACAAACATACAAAACTTTTACATCCTGTATCCATCACAAACATCATGACATGGAAACTTGATGGATTACGTTTCAAGGTTCATTGTTTGAAAATCTGTAATTGTTAAAAATAACAAAACAAAAAACCGAGAAAAAGTCAAAGTACAGTAGAACACGGTTAGAGTATATACTTGCGGACCTGAATAATTACTTCACTGTATCATCAGATTCTTCACAATATCCATTATCACTAAAACCATGATTTACCGTTTTATGTTTCATTAAAACGGAAGACTCTTTCTATTCCTACAAATGTTTACCTGTCGCTAAAACACAAAAATAACCAATGAAGAGCAGATATAATTCCAGTGAGATATAAGTGTCATGTGATACCCGAATTCAAGGAAACCGCGACAAAGAAATAAAATGGTTAATAGTTCAGGTAACGAATTTTAATTTGATTCGCTCGCAAAATATTAAGAAACTATTTTAGTTCGTACGAAATAATAAATTGCTAATAATGGGCGTATATCAGAACAAAATTAAATGAAAAATAAAAGATTTTTAACTAGATTAAGGTTAACAGATAATATTCAAAATTTACGTGCATTTCAATTAATTACTTTTTTTGGTTAGTTTGTCGTCTGACAGTTAACCTTGAAACAGTATGATGATACAGGTAATACCATAATCATTACATGTTTTGCCATACTTTTGAAACATTTCTGTCAAAAATCAGATAACTAAAACTTTTATACAAACTTTTAAGATTAAAAGGCAATTTTTACCGTTTAGATCATGGCTTTACGCTTCAAATAGACTCATTTCCATCTCAGCAGTGGTCTAATATTTTCGAATAGTCGTCCGCTCAAAGATATTATCAGGTTGTAAATTAAGTTGTTGTCAAAAGCACCCAAATACCCGATAATAGATAAATACGAGGTAAGACACGGTCATAAATTTTCTGGATTATGAGAAAATGCGTGAACGAGTTCATTTAGAGTAGTTGTTTGATGCCCAGGGCTGATAACGTTGTGGTGATAAAACGTTTTATACATATCGTCGCATGATTTGACAAGTCAATCAGTCACGTTGAAGCTTTTAAATATTTGATCATTATAATCAACCAGTTTAATGTTTTATGACCGTTGTTTAATCTCGTATCATTCGCTTAATGCGAAGTCAAAACCCTAATAAAAATATATCGGTACATGTATATAATTATGTAAATATACACCTCAACATTAATTGTCGAGATTAACTCACAAAGAATACGAGTATAGTGACATTATATTGAATTGTTTTCTGTGAAAAAATACAGCCAATTCAATTTTTCTCAATCAGACTCAAATTTTGTGACTTTAAATTAGTAATTACATTTATGTTAAAACAACTTATATCATTACTAGTATTCAACTGATTCACCCACTGCCATTCTAATAAGCCAAGCCAGATGAAGCAGTATAACATTCTTTGTTTACCATTTAACTCCAAACAGATCGTGTGCAATATACGCAAACCTTTTTTATTTATATTTCGTCAAAATGAAAATTGATTTTCAGCTGAGAATATTATTCATCTCGCATTTAGTTTACAACCACCAAAACATTGCAATCTGTACTTAAACCCTAACAGTAACATTTTCTCTATTAACATCGGAGACAAAAAGATTTCTTGTTATACACTAATATCTTTCACCGCTGTTTGTAATATGAAACATATAAATACAATGTAGTTAATTCATGAAAAAAATAAATGAATACGACATCAACACGACTTTCTCGCAAAACAAATTTTGCATCGACATTAAAATCTGTTTTTAAGTACGTTGATTTTTTTTCAAATATTTGCGAAATAATTGCGAACTTTTCAAGCAAAGAGAAGTCATACTTTGGTATTGAATTATCAAATGTGATTATATTCACTACGTCTGGCGAGTCATATAGGATATGTCTTCTGCGACAAATAGAATATGAAAATATTAATCTTTGTACCATGCAGTATTAATTTCAGACTTATGAAAGAATGATCGAATTTCAATTTAGAAACTACGAACATTAAATCGTATCCCCATACATGAATACATTCATGTAACAACAAAGGCAAGCGCCATGTTTAATTTATCTTTTTTCTCCGGAATTTAACATCGCATCAACCGCCAGGGTCATTTGGCGACTTTTCCAGCTTTCATGGTAGAGGAAGACCTCGGGGGGGGGCACCTCGGTAGAACCATTGACCTTAAGTAAGCCAGTTGGGGGGCTTCCTCACATGGGATTTTTTTTATGATATTGTAATAATAATAATGATTATTATATAACTAAAGACCTTAAGTAAGCCAGTTGGGCGGCTTCCTCACATGGGAATTTCTTTTATGATATTGTAATAATAATAATGATTATTATATAACTAAAGACCTTAAGTAAGTCAGTTGGGCGGCTTCCTCGCATGGGATTTTTTATGACATTGTAATGATAATGATTATTACATAACTAAATGGTTGATGTTAAACAGAATTTGCCATTTTATAAAAAAACCCGGAACATCTGCGTAAAGAGACAAACACATTTCTGCAGAAGGAATTCTTAATTGTTCTTCAACACTCTTAAGTACAAATATTTAAAAATTGCACGTCACGTTTCGGTAATACGGTTATGAACAAACATACTTTTAAACAACCCCCTCAAAGACTAGAACCTAGATTGAACCATTGAATGCTCTTGTCGCGTAATAACATCTGAATTAATATAAAATATTCATATCAGAATATAATGGGATCATGTAAAATGTAAAATATGTAGACTACAGATCTGAACTGATAATAAAAATTGAGACCCACACACTTAAAGAAATCGTTAAATTTTAAGAATGTTAAGTTTCCATTCCGGTAGTTCAACGAGTTTAGAGTCAACAATTTTACCTCAGATCGATTCCACGATTTAAATCATACAATATATATATCAATAATAATCGATTTTTATGTATGCACTTTTAATAGAAATTTGATGTAAATTCTATGAGTTGAATAAATAACAAATTAAAATCTCTGATTACAATTTAAACGGGCGTATCAAGAACAAATGCATGTATTGAATAAATATACAATTTAGATAATAGTACATGTATTTATGTATTTTAATTGGCCAATTCACCTTGTCTCATCTGTATGCTCGGAACATCCGATTAGTTCGTAGAATTTAGTACATTATATCAAATCAATGTCAATAGTTTTATCCATGTTTACCGTACGCCCTTATAGTATCTGATAAAATCACTAGTAGTTTGTCAACAAGTTTCATATCTGATAAATCCGTCAAAATATGCTCAGACGGACAGCTGGACATACAAAATTACAAATTCTCACGACATTATACTCTGATTATGTAAAAACAAGGCCAGCTTATTCGATCAGAGATTATTATATCTGATACGAGCAGGTTTTATCTGAGTATGACTTTTGTACAAGTCTTTTCCATGGTCATAAAAATCGCAGTTTTAAACTTATGGACTATGAGCTATATTGACGAGCGAAAAGAACTCCCTATGCAAGTAAGCCCGGTAAATGATCGCACTTGAATATTTGAAAACCTCTTAAGTGTGGGCTGCGGTTATATTACTTGTATAATTATTACCTGATAACTCAAAACTTGTTTCAGAAATATGAGTAGAAATCAGATTATATATGCCAAATGCCAAACAAACATGAATTAATATAAAAATCCGTTAAAATATTTTTAAGAAAAAAAAAAACAGATTAAAGAATTGGGAATAAGAACGACAAGTAAAGAAAATAGTGACAAAAACAAAACAAAATTCTCCCTAATGAGGCAAAATGACCGAGACATAATCACAAAACTGACTTCGAAGTGTCACTTTATCATTGCCTCGATTTGCGCAGTTTTTGTAATCTACAAGACTACATGTATTTGAAACTTAACAATGTCAAAATACCCTTGTCACAACAATTGTGGGAGATTCTTTAAACCTGGAATGTAGTATCTTTCAATCGCTTCTATCACTGATAATTTAATGTTTTATACGCCACATCAAGCAATCATTGAGCAGCCAGTTCGACAAAAGGTTACAAATTAGGAGACGTCATCTGGATCACTGGACGCTTAAATAGAGTATAATGCCGCTCAAAGATCGCAATGTCAAGGTATTTGTAAAGGTACAAACTATTTGTAGACAGTCGACAGAATGGATGTTCATTGAATATATGATAAAATCTGCTATAATTCGATATTTTCTTTCACGAGTCCGTCGTCTGTATAATAGATAATAATAAAGTTTATAGCTAAAATGAAATGAACACTGAATAAATTGGCCTTGAGGGGTTTTTTTTGAAGCACAGACAAACAGCCAGCGCACGAGCTTAACATTCGAAATCTTTATATGGAAATCATCAATGATAGATTATTTCAATAATTGATAGGGACAATAAAAACTTCTAGACATTTGAGTAGACTTTTGTGCCAATAATATGCGTATTGATCTCTGCTGAACTAGCGCTATATTAACATCTACACCGACAAAGTAACATTATACATGTATGCATACACACTTATCTCAACAATGTATGAATCAAAATTGAAGGAATTGCACAATTTAGCGTGATTAGATAGTGATTTTATCATTTGACCTATATCTTTTTTTCTAAATTACAATCAGCACATACCCGGTACGACTAAGTCTAGTACTGTCTACATGATTCTTTCCTTTATAGATGCATTTAAAAACACCCAACAAAAGTCTGTACACGCATTTTCTAGTATAAAGTGTAAAGAAGCCATAAACATTCACCAACACAAAGGTCACATTGTCTCTTTTTCCTATTTCAACCGTTGGTCGGTTCTCTCGAACAGAAGTTAAATCTTGTTAAGTCTTCGGATTAAATGGGAAAGCGGCATATTTGCTTGTATAGATTTGTAATGTATGTTTTTACATAGCTTGGTTGACAAGATAAGAAATTGATAACAGTCGTAATGATGTCATCTCTTCAGTTTGTTCAATTTATTAATTTGATATTAAGCTTGTTTGTGGCATTTTGCATTAATTCTATGTTTTCATTATACAGACCCATAAAGGAAGATGTCATTTGTATTTTGTAAATGTGTTAGTACTAATTCTTATTATATTTTCGTCATTAATATCATTATAAATTGATCACTCAAGCATACTTATCCTAGTATGTTACTAACACAACCATTTTTATAGACTCGTTCGAGTAAAAAAAAGAAAGTCGCGATAAAAGGCGGACCGACTTGTCAGTACAAACTTATACGGCTGTGTTCAATATTTTTACAATTGAAATGCCTTGGTTCCGAAACGTTAAGAAATAATTTCACCGAGTACACGTACATACAGACGGTCCGAACGACTCGTTTTTATCCATGACCTTAACACAGTTACGTTAAACGTCTGGTAAATATGTTTTATCGCGACATGAACGTAAGTGAACCCATCATTATATTAGTCATATTGTACTAATGTATAAACCTATATAGATGACACATTAAACACGATAAGTGATCAGGGCATAAAATAAGCATGGAGTAATAGAACAGTATATAAGTATATTTCTAACATTCGTACGAAGGATTAGCAACAAACTTTTTTAACAAAAATACAAGGATATTTTTGTTTGGAATTAAAAAAGAATATAATAAATTATCTTAAGTTTACACAGTATAATAATAATTGTATTGTTTAAATAGAACAACAGTCCAAAAAAACTATAATTATTTCTCTTTTACTTTTAGTATGCTTTTTAAGAAGGTAATAATATACTGTACTTGATTTCCGAAACAGATGCTGCGGAATACAGGATCATCATTTCCTGTTATAATGAACGAATACCACTTTTTTATTATCTGTAAACAACACTACAGAACCAGAAACAATAAAGTTCTTATCAGTCCGAGATATATTTACATCCGTATAATGATAGGACGGACACGAACGATACGCTTGTAAATAATATATACATGTTTAATCAAAGGTTCTGGTTTTCCAATGTGTTTTTATCTAGCATCTGTTGAACGTCACGACCTATGAATGTAGAAAATGTATACCAACAAAATGGTCGTTTGACTGGCTTGTAACACGAGGCTTTTATGAAATAGATACTTAACTTATATTGATTTGAGAGACGTGATGAATATTACATTGAACTATAATAGATATTAGTCAATTAGCAAAAGTTTTAAACGCTGCTGAAGTAGATATATGAAAAAGAAATTATGGTTTAAATATGCGCAGAACGTGGTCATCGAACTCAAAAATAATTTTACGTGGAAACACTATCCGATTGAAGAAAACAATTCATAAAGTAAGGTTAAATAAATAGGAATTTAAATTGGTGCAATTTGTTGCATGAAAACTCTTAAACATGTTTCGGTGTGTTTCATTACCTATAAATTTGTATATTTGTCTCTTGAATTTAAATAAAAAATCTTACCCATTATACAATTATGATTTAATATCCGCACTAGAAGATGAATGAAATATTTAAATCTTTTCCTTCAACAATCGGCACTGTTGGTATCTCCAAATGTCTTTATTTACCAACCGTCTAACGTTTTCAAAACTAGAGTTTCGCTAGATTGACTCTCGACAATGATTCACTTGCATGTGTGCTGATACCGTTGACCGTTGTGATACTTCGAAATTATATTCCACAAAGTGTCATTATGATATCCAAAACAGAAGATGGAGTCCAGTTTCAAATTCACGAAGTATCAAAAACCAGATATGTACTTCTTACAATAAAATATCAATTTCCACGACGTAGATATTCTATTCACATAATAAGGTGTTGTATTTTATGAACCTGCAAAAATCATCGCTCACTGCCTAATTATCCAAGTATTTGATATTTTGCTCCGTCTTAAAAAAGCGTCGAGTCGACAGAACGGTCCGCTAAACAATAGTAAACTCTCACGGCCTTCAGAGACTAAAGTTGAACTACGAACTACCACACCATGAAACGACAAGGTAGTGTTATCATTAAAATTGTCACCACAAAACTATGTTCGTGTATTTCCAGTTAGATGTAGCAGTAGTCAATTTATAAAAGCATCGTACGGTAATTTATTCCCATTAAATAGATATGACTACATACCGTCAGTCGGACATTCTTGTCGGTTATTGTTAAATATGTTTAAGGTAAAATCCAATTTAAACGTTTTAATACAGGGTGATATGACTGACATGTAAATCGATGTGGAATGTACAGTATAGGATAATAACGCTGTCGAAGCTTGAAGTAAAATGGAGCGAGTATTAAGGGCAATCGTTCGGCTTAATTAGATTTAACACCGTGTTCTGTACTCTTCACAGGTATGGAATGTGAAGTCATTAAATGTTTGATCTGACGATCAGAAAATATGTCTACAAGGAAGATAAATATTTTTAAAGATTAAACAACTCCATGTTGTGTGGCTGGTACTGCGTTATTAAAAAGTTAAAATATAGAGCTTCGTTTAAAATGCTTAAGTAGCCATGAAGTAATTAAAGGCATATGTTTGCTTTATGTTTAAATGAAATACATTTAGACAGCAATCAGAATGTGGCCCTGGGGGACAATTTAAGTCGTGAGTCAACTGTACGAGCTATATATTTCATTACCACGGTCGATATCCTAACTTAAAATAAAATATTCACACAAATATCTAACTCAAGGTTGAAATTCTACACTAAATAATACAACTTTGAATGGTTACTCATTTTACATCAAAGCTGAACTCTTTACATTGTATAACTCGAAAAGAACTCAGCTACCAAAACGTTTTAAAGCAACTACGGAAAGTTTGTGCCTATATTTTTTCTAAAAAAATGACACTATCTGACAAGGTATGAATCGAGACAGGGCACGCTTGAAAAAAAACAAGTCGTCTGGTAAAATATGTTATTATCACCTTTGTGCGGTATTAGTCACTTCATGGGGGGAGTAAAAGTGTCAGATGAAACATTTACAGCATATTTCGACGAAGAAAAGATCGTCAGAACACAAACATCGGACACAACAAAACGTGATCCGAGTATCTCGTACCTCCCATACTGTGTTATAACATTCCAATGTGCAAAATAATCGTCTCATTTTCGTCACCCTGCATGATGGGTCCACGTCTCCAGTTTCAAGTCACAGTTTTTATTGTAGTTTGATGACAAACATGATATTAGTGACCTGGCTGAATTAAACTATATACCCAGCATGAGAGCAGTTTGAACGCAGTATTTAAGGTAAAGTGTAAATAAATATCTGATGGCTATTTTATATTCGTAAAAATAGTTTGTATTGCATTTAATACATGGATAAAATACCAGCAAGGTCAAATAGGGTTATCCTTAACGGTTGACATTTGTATCATACACTGACATGCAAAAGAATCATTCCTGTCTCAATTTTTATGTGTGTTTTATTAAATTTTATTGATTCGTCATTTAATCAATTTAATTAACTATCAGACTCTTTGTCAATTTTTTTTGTATATTTAGATCATTTTTATTGTGATATGTCATTTTTAGAGATGTAAATGCGTCCTTAGACACAGCAAGCACAAATGTAAAACAAGGTACTTCTTCACAGGCGGGGGGGGGGGTTAACGTCGCACCAGCGGCTAGGTCATTTGCAGACTATTCCAGCTTTACGGTGGAGGAAAATCAGATATACACCTAGGTAGAACCATCGACCTTCCGTTAACTAGCCGTAAAGACAGCGGTGAGGGGCTAGTGAGTACTGTTCAGAGACCATAACCACTCGACCACGAAGGTCCCACACATCTGTTATATAACCAATTTATTACCACATGCATGTCTAACTATTCACGTTTTTAGTTCAATGACTACACTGATATGGAATATATATGGACCTTCATGATGTCATGTTCTACACAACAAGATGATATCGTTATAAATCTTCAAAACTTCTATCGATCTAACTGAAGATAACCTAATTATTTAATCGATTGATTTCAATCTGATGTAAACAGAACATAAACAAGAAAAAAACTATAAAAATACAATAACCTCTACAATGACACGGTGATACCTGAATTTATACTTCCGGTCCTGACGACTTACCTGTTTTATTAACACTTTCATGTCTTGTTGTTACAGAAAACTATTACGGGGGGTTGTACGATGTCTAATGGAATAAACCGTTGTCAAAATGTGAATTTTGCATTTTAATGTCCACATGATAAATTCATAGATGGAGAATGCGCAAACCATCTTAAGATCATTAATCGAATGTTTGACTAAGAAAGGAAAAATGGAGTTAGTCGTATTTCCACGATGTAGTGAATACAGAATTAAAACATATTAATTTTAAAGATTACTAAAATATGTACTTGAGACGAGGGTGTATATATTTAACAAGTTTACAAGTGAAAGCAGACAGCGGGGAGCTTATATAGAACGCAAAATGGGATAAAACAATAAAAATTCCAATTAGTTAATAAAACTTACTTAGTTGCTAGAGCACGATAAAAATGTCAACATGATGTTAACAGCTTAATCACAAACGCATTTTGTTCAACAAAAGTTTAAATTTAATTAACATTCGAAGTATGACTATGAGTGGGTTGAGTTTATGTCAAAATTTCAAGATTTGACGGGGAAAATATTGACAGAAATGAGTAAATCAAATATCAAATGTCAGCTGCAGTCAGAGAAATGTGTTAAATTGACCGATTGAAGTCAAATTTGGTAGAAGGAAATATCTAATCAAACATGAGGATACAGTAAAATCTCACTCAGCGACCACCTCAACATACCGACCACTTCATTATAACGACTATGTATTTTCAGACTGGCTTTCAATATTTCGTAATATTTCAGCTTGAAAATGAGACAACCTCAATAATTAGACCACTTTTTAGATCCTCAAAAAAGTGGTCTTAATATTGAAGTTTTACTGTATACGAAAAATGAGGACACGACATAATTATTAGCTTATGAAGCTCGTCATCCCATAATAATGAAGTACTAATTTGGTTTTGTAATCAAACTGAAACAGTTAGTTCGTCAGTCTGAGCAACAATAAAATACTATATCTACTGATCCATTACTATTATCAATACAATTGTCAAGCTGACAACTGGTGTAAATCATTGTGCGGTTTCCAGTAGTACTTTATGAATCATTCCGATAAACATCCACATATTAATATTAATTTTACCACGTGCCTAACATTTTTGTTCAATCGTAGTTGAGACCCGGTGCCTCAAACTTCGAAAAACTTGAAAAATTCTTAGAGATAAACGTTATAATTACAGCATGTTCTCTCATTCAAGTTTATTTATGTTGTAGGTGTTTTTTTATTCTTGCTGATTAGATGATGAATTGATCATTGATGTAGCAGCTGGTGGTCTGTATACGTAGTGACGTTTACATTAAATAAAACCTTAAAGCTTTCTCCACGCAGGGTTCACCAAGAATGAAAGTCATCCAAACGACAAAGTTTACAGTTTTTTCTTTCATTCTGACACAGGAATATGGCTGTGTGGTGCCTTATTTATTAATTAATTTGCCTCATTGTAGACATTTGTTTGATATAATTATCTTAACGAATACAGAAATATTTCTATTTATTGTTTTAATCGAACGTCAAGTAATTCTTATCTTTATTTGACAAAGTGATTAAAACATCATTTCTAAAAGATAAATAAATCGTGAGAAATAAGACTGGATAACAACGACCTAAAATGTGCAACTGAGGCCTCCTTATTAACAAAAAATGTCATTCCTCTAGTTCAAATGTTATCAATCATAAAAAATAAATTAAATTTTAATTTACGTAGAACTAATAAAGCGTATGAAACAAGCTGTATAATTATTCTAACCAAATACAATACACACAAAAACAATTTAATGATAAGCCTTTGATGAAATATCGATGTAAACCGTGATATGTTAAAAAATGTCAACTAGCTATGAGCAGCGCTACTTTAGTACAGACTTAATCGATCAGGTCAAATATATTACAACATTTATTGAACTTCTATCGTTTTAATACGATAATTAGGAGCATATTTTGACATGTTTGATGTAAGCTGTGATTCACTCCTCGTCAAATCACGATCACCCTGATATAATAAACGAGACCGTTCTGACATAGATAGTTTTATGTTAGAAAAAATACTAAAATATCTTTACACACTGTAAGACTTAATTTGATGTTGATTAAAACGGAACTTAAAGCATTCGGAACACCTCGGCCGTTTCCGTACATCCATCATTAGAAGTAGTCGGCTCGGGCGTGTCAAATGGAACTTACAGAAAGCGGTAACCTATCAATAATGATTAATAATTTATTTGTTCAAAAAATTGTTAAAGATGAAAAGTCCGTCCTAGTATCAATTCTATCTTCATAACGCGTGTAAATATCATTCGTAATAACAATTGTAAATACTTCGTCAGTGTTTTGTAAAACTTGAATGTTGATATATTAATCGATTGTTTGTCTTTCCACATGATTTATACCAAAGTATGTAGATATATAAATGCTTGCATCAGTTATATATTTAAACCTCATGTGAGTGACGCGTACACTGTTGGCAAACAAATAACTGTCAACAAGCGTACTTCACGATGTGGCGATCTGTTTGAACACCGTCTAAATAGCATATATACTTTTTAATATTTACCCAGTAAATCATAGGAAGTTATATATTTAATTTGGAATGCCACGATCGGTTATATAATTACCAACAGAAATAATGTGAATGAGTTTTGTACAAGGAAGGCTTAAATTTGAAGATTTAAATGATACTCATTGTACATTAGTGTATTTATTTCATCGACCATGTATAAAATATGTCAATTTACGCATTTCAGGGTTACGTGGTAGTCAGGTATTAAAGCACTTCTTAATGTATCTATGAGATAAATAGTTAGTTTTCATATATGTTAAACTGGTTACTGTTCCATGTAGCAATGCACCTGCACAGACAGAGTCAACGGGAACCAGTTTACATATAATATACCGGTAAGCAAGACAGCGAAACTTTGGAAGCCAAGGGAGATCACTGAGTGATAAATTTGTACTAAACTGGTCCCTGTTCCATGTAGTATTGCATATGCACAGACAGAGTCAACGGGAACCAGTTTACATATAATATACCGGTAAGCAAGACAGCGAAACTTTGGAAGCCAAGGGAGATCACTGAGTGATAAATTTGTACTAAACTGGTCCCCGTTCCATGTTGCAGTGCACCAAAGTCTTTGTACATTCAACGTCGACGGAAACCAGTCAAAAATTTGTACTATTATACATAAGAAATCTTACATCTTACATTTATATATCTACATACTTTGGTATAAATACACTTAAGCGGAAAATTTCTTCATATTGTGATAGTTTTTGCGTCTTCAAAATGTTAAGAATTTAACAGTCATGAAAAGAGAGCTTTGTAAGAATTACGCGAAATGACACGAGCATGCTATACGCAAACATGTCAGTAATAAATTTATGATGTAAACGTGTTAGACAAAGGCATTTAAAACGATTACAAAAGGTTATAACATGCCCACAGTCACTGTCAAGTCTAATTAACTCAGATGAGTGAGTTTAAAATTTATGAGGAAAATCTTGACAGTTACATATTATTTTATGAGGTAATGGCTAAAATACATTACACGACAAAAAAGCGTGAAATTGTCTTACCGGAGTAAATTCTAAATCCATTGCCATAGGAACATTTAGTCCTACACATATAAAATAAAGTCCAAAATGTTTGAAATTCATCAATGTGAACGACACACATAGTTTAATTTCGTCTTTTAAAATACAACAAAAAGATTGAAAATTCCTTATTTCACAAACCTGGCAGAATTTTAAACATATTTTGTCTCAAATACCAAATAGTTAGCGTTTTAAGTATGACATGTGATATAAGATTAGTACTTCATGTCACCAGATGTAGATACACTTTAAGATGGTCGTTAAAAGACAAAGCAACTTCAAACATTAAGCTATGGTTACTGATCATTATCAACCTCACACAACACTATCATCTGTTACTTCGCTTTTTGACAAAGTTTTTAGTCAGACGATTTGTAAAAGACAAAATGTGTCTGTCTGTTGAAATGATAAAGAAGATCTTTTACGTAACATTATACAGACAGATAAAATCAACATATCTAAAGCCATGTAAATTACTAATGAGATATTTAACCGATTTAAATAGACGTAAAGTACAGATTAGCTACAAAAAGAACCAATATAGGATTATGACAATTAATTACGTAATCTTAGAATTTAATTATTCTATTCAAAACACTTAAGTGTCAAAAAGCGACACGGACAACGTAATTAACATAACAAAGTTACATGTTTACTGAGCAGATAAGGATCACAACGCACAATGTCCCATACAGTATTTTTTTATACAACATGACTCATTTACACATTCAGTTATAAAATAGTTACGGTGTATTTCAAGTTATTATTACAGTTTGGGATGACATGAACTAGAAATGGGATCAGAGGAATGTTTAAGACAAGTTTGTATTTAACAATTTAACACGACGAAATAGTTTATTATTACAGTCTTCCCTTCTGTTACAAACTTTTAAGCGGGGCTGTTCTGTATGTAACAGTAAAAAAAAAACTAAATCAACATTGAGCCAATTGAGAAGACCCAATTAATGGCAATATATTTCTACTGATTATTGATCTTAAAAAAAGACTAAATATTTTCAATCCCTAGCGTACACTGGAGATAAAGAACAAAACAAACTTACTGAAGAACAGCGAGGAGAGAGGTTAGTTTATTTTGAAGAAAGTTCTGTAGACTTGTAGTATTGACAATCTACTCTCCGACAAACAACTTGAAGGAGATTATCAAACCATTTGTTGTTCAAACATGAAAAATGTTTTTGAAACCATCGAACGCTTAACACCTGTTATTTTTATTTGAAAATAAACCTAGTGTCAAATATAATACAATTTTGGTAACAAATTAGCTTGGCAGAACTCTTAATTCCAATTGACGTACTGTCGACTAAGCTTCGTACAAAACTTCAATTCTATACCCAATTAATACCAAAATCCGTTGCCTAAAATCCAGATTTTGAACAAAGACTGAAGTACTTCATATGTAGGAAATAGAAAAGTGTATTATTAACAGTTCAGAAACATGACAGATTGTGAAATATTCAGATTTGTCCATTTTGAACTTAATAATGACTCATTTCTTTGGACTTTCATTGTTCTTGCACATACAGTAACAACCAGTAACGGTATCTCGGTACATACATTGTGTTTAAAATGTTATTTTGGTTTTGTAGGTTTAAATTTCCAAAAATTTTAGCTAATAATTGCGTATCCTGGAATTCCATGCAACACCTAAAGGCCCGCTTACTATAGTCAATTGGGATCGCTTGATAATTATGTCATGGTATTTATCATAAATTTCGATAAAAAACAGAATTAACCTTTCGAAATGACGAAAGTTCGAATAATGCTTGGAGGTCTAGCATCTTAAATGAGCGTAATTTGACCGCAGTAATAACAAACATTAAGACCGTAATATATGCATACATGTAAGGAAAATAAAAAAGAGAAGAGAATGCTTTGGATACAGTTTCAAATTATTTAATTATCATAGGCTGATCCAAGATTTCTAGTAAGTGGGGCGGAAACTGAACAAGTAGGCAGGGGGTCAGGTTCAGGGCGAAGTGTACGTGATGTCATTGTGTTACTGTACTCGCAACTTATTGCACGCGTAGGTCCGCCCCGTCCCGCCCCGCCCCGGAAACGCCTATGATTATTAAGCTGCATTACGAAGCTTGTGGTTTAGTCCGTATACAAGAAGTTGAAAATATTTAGGATAAATTTGAATGAATGAACACGGAAAATATTTAAGACAAACTTGAATGAATGACCGCGGAAACTTCATGCCAGTCTGACTATCTGACCATGTCGGATGTGGACGCTACTGAGGTTTTAATCATGATTAATAGTTGATAGATTTGATAATACGAGTACATTCTGTGACAGGACAAACTATATATGATGATAAATCTTCATGGGAATCCTAGAGCCTCAAGTATGTAAGATAGAATTTGTGGATTCTTACAATTAACGCCTATTTACTGTCGAATAAAAAGTCTTGTCCCAAAATGTCTCAATAGGGGCAATAATTTGTAGCTTTATAACAATATTAGGAACGTAATATTAGAAAAGTATTAGGTTTTAATTAAGACTTCCTTTCAATTATCAGATAAGGTTTGAAAAGAACTGATTACAACGCGACTATCATTCCATTTTGTTGTTGCGTTTGCAATGTATACATATGCTAAAATCCGCTGCCGAATTTATATTTTGTACAAATATCTACTTCTCTCATAAGGTGCTGGCGTTTTCTGTCTACTACACGGTGAGTTGTACTTGCAGTAAAAATTTGACAAATAGTACACTTATGCATTTTTGTGACGTTACGGTCTTTGAATTTTAATCAAATAGTATTCCTCTTCATTAATTATTTAAGTTCAATGCTACAACATCAACGTTGAAACAAATAACATTAAGCACAATTATTAATAAAATCAATCAACAAGCGAAGTGTTACAATCAACTTCAATGTTGTTTGATCGTCATATTTATTGACCCCCCACTCTGTAATACATTATGACAACCCCTTTGTAAATTTGAAACGTATTTCAACAAAATATAGATACGCATGAATTTTCGCTCGGAAACATCAGAAAACAATGGGTACAAACGGGTGACATTGAATATCGGGTGTGGCTTACAGCGATAGGCTTGTGGATGTCAACTGTATAAACAACTTCAAATGTTTACGGAGCAATTGTTCCGTGAGAAATCCGTTATCACATTATTTGAATAATTTATAAATATTTCAATGAATGGAATATTCGAATCGTTTCTATAAGACGCCGAGTTGCAATGGTTTGAAAATGTATATAAATCACGAGCTAAAGTTTAATATTCGGTTTGACTTTTTGACATCCAAATCAATGAATTGTAAAGATGTCCGTTCAAAAGATATTCAATATCTTCCATATGATGTAAACTTCTACTTTAATACTTTGTATTTACATGAATAAGTATAACGTGATATCAGTCTAGATTAGCAAGTATTGTCGACAAACCAATATGAATGGTCAGTCCAAAAATTCTGTTTAATAATAAATGTGCTACCATCTAGTTAAAGATCCAAAATGCCGACAGGTATTAATTACAAACTATGCCATTATTAAAACTAAAAGTCTCAAATGTTATGTGAACTCGAAGACCATATCTTGTGTTTAACATCTCCATAATAAAGAAGCATATCTCTGCGACAACTTCCCGTCAGTAATAAAACAAGTAGCAACAAATTGCTAAAATGAGCTCGAATTTCATGATGACATTAGTTTTCGCGATTATTCCTTCACAACAAAAGATTTACACCGAATTTATCTCGTGATATTAAAATATTATATCCATGCGTCATTACTTTTTACTGAGTCATAAATTCGGATTTTATGCATAAGATATTTTTTTATTAAAAATGGATAAAATAAATTTTATCACGCAAGAATAGTCCATTATAAAAAGTAGGCACATCAGCTTTCAGAATTAATTGCATACACAAGGTCAGGTTACAAAATAATGAGAAAGTGCAAAATGAATCAGACAGTGTGCTGTTCATTAATGGTTATGTTGCGTTTTTTGGACAATTACGTTACTGTAAACTAGGATATAACGAGCAACGCTTTGCGTAACCTTACTTAGATTTTTATCTCAAAGAATTATACATAGAAAATAATATAAATTCATGACATACAAGAGTAAGTCACAGATTTATATATTAGCTCGTGAATACAGGCTTTGTTATAAATATCATCACATCATAATGAGGAAAATATCTTATGATAGCCATAAGATTTTTTACAACTACCTGTCATATTAAATGTATATAATTTATAATAAAATAAATTTTCCTATTTATCGTAGGAACGACAACTCAACGACAACGATATAAACGCATGGCGCGTATGTGCGTCCATAGTTCACAATCGTAGTCACTGGAAAAAAGGAGATGGCCTGACAAAGGCACCATACGAGTGAATACAACAAGTGATTCCAAGTTGGTACAAAATGTATTTCTGAGTGTTTACAAATGAAAAAATAAATGTTCGCATAGGGGAAACATGTACATGTTGATACGTTTTGAAATTTAAAGTACAATTCACGGTCATAAATTTGCTTGATTAGTATTTGTTCGTTCAAACAGATATTTTCCAATCAGTGATCGTCGCTTACGTTGCATTTATCAGATATTGTATACCCCGTATGTCTGTTAGAATACAATATAGTCAATGTTGCGCGATGTTGAAATAAAATAAATGTACATGTATGTTCTTTTCGCATTATGAATAAACTCCCGGAGTACGTGGACGTGCTGACTGCAATTAACCATGTTTTCTTGTAACGTAACACGCATACCTCGTGCACACACAAACAATAAAATATCGTATTATGACGAATTTTGTCGTCTGCTCAACTGTCAGCAAAATCTGAATCAAAGAGACGATTGTGTAAAAATATTTTGTCGAGACAGAAAAGGCAAAAGGTCGCTAAAAGATACAACGTAAAACTTATAAAACGTTCAGGTTAGCATCAAAATGCTGACAGATTATATTACGTCACATAAAATAACTCCAACCTTAGTTCACGGGAAAACGCCGCTTGTGTAATTATAAATTTTGTTGAGTCTTCTGATGATTAGATGTGGATCAAAGCAAGTTGAATACATTTGTTCATAAAGTACATGAGAATATTTATCTTACTAAGTTTGCTGTTTTACAATCTTAAAGGATAGTATTAGCAGACTGAACTCTAAACTCGAATAAATATTTTTTTTTAATTTTTGTGTTTTGTTTATGAAGTATTCGCTGAAAGCCTTTGTCTAGTAAATGACTCCTAGGTAATTCTCACCACAATTAATTAGACAAATATAACCATCAAAACACAATTAACAAAATTTATAATGAACTATAAGTCACTGTTATAATATGATAAATCCATTCATTTTTCTGGCTTAGGATGTTGTAAGTTGATGCATTAGGCCAGACCAAAGTTTGGCTTCTACAGTGCAACCTCTCCAAAGCCACATCCTTTGAGAGACGCAAAATTATTCCATTGTTGAGAGGTTGCCGCTCTAGAGAGTTTAAATAAATAGTCAAAACGTACAATGGGGGAAAAGCATGCTGTTGTTGAATGGAGGTTGTCGCTCAAGAGAGGGCCGCTCTGGAGGGGATGCACTGTAGTATTTGATTAGCGTCACCGCTATTTCTAAAAACTTCCGAGTGTTAACGGTATCTAAATGAGTATACACATTTTTGTTTTTTATTACATCTAACACACGAGAAATGAAACAAATATATGATTCTTACATTAATTCGGCCGCGGCCGAGGTCCAGTGGTTAGCACGCTGGACTTGTAACCCGGAGATCCGGGTCCGAATCCCGGTCGCGGCAGATCATACCCTTCTATGAAAATTTGACAAAAATGTCGACTTCCTCCATATGTGGAGAAGTTGCCGGCTCCTTGTGGAAAGTTAGTATTGGTTAGTATATAATCCAGGAAAACTGGTTAGGTGAACCGGTCGCCGTATATAACTGACTGAAAAATTGTTGAAAAACGGCGTTAAACCCCAGTGACAACAAGTCACATAAAAGACAAAGCAATATTTTTTTACATTAATTCATTCATTTGACGGAAAGTATCACTTAATGTATTAAATAAATCATAAGTTACATTTTGACAGGATCGGTCTCTGACATTTCTGCTTATCTGCTATTTCTGCTGTTCAAATTTACGAAAAAAAACAGACAACCAGACCAGATAAAACTTAGCCTCACATAGACGCCAAACTAAAATCCATGTCGGTATGACCTGAGGATGTTTACAGAACAGTTATCTCATACAGCAGAGCTTTGGAAACATTGGGTCTGTCAGACTGTAGATAACAGACCAAATTTGTACTACCGGTACATGTATCTTGCGTTCTACAAACAAATATGTTACGTCGACTTGTGTTACATTTACGAGACAAAAAGATTCAGACAATAATCGTCTAAAACAACCAAAATTTTTAACCGTTAACATTAGGACAAAGAAGTTACTTATGATTCTTCGTATATCCGCTAAAAATCAAATTTGTTCAGGAATGTGGTTATGATGTTTCAGAATTATACATCAAAATACACAAGTCATACATACGTGTATATGTATACAATCAAACACTAAGTCATATAATTTACCTTCATAACGCTGCGACATCCATAAAAACACACTTTGAACCCTGCGCACTATTTAAATCAAATCCTCGAATCTTGCGTTTGATCATAGTCATTTCCAGACTTCTACTAGCCAGTGTCCAGTAATTCACAACACTAAGCAATATCCCTGAACAAACTTTCACAGGATATCTTAACAAAAAACCGATAAACCTCAAAATACACGTACACTACTGTAAGCCTTAAGCTTGGTTAAAATATTCATGCATGTTAATGTACTATCTATAATATACTTTGTAATCGTCAGATAAACACTGAAAGATGTCACAACCTTGTCAACGGAACGATGGTTTAATGGTATTTCATTGAATTTTTGTAGACATTACTCACAAAAAAACCCATAAAATAACTGTTTGTCTTAAAACAAGATATTTTATAATGTATACATAAGTAAGTAGTCAGTACTGTGTACTTAGTGACACACGGGTCGAGTGATTTTTTTTCTAAAATACGAAGCCATAAATTCACGCTGGATTTATGATAAAGCGTATCATTGTCCCAACAAATATCTACAGAAAACCGTTAATGACGTCTTTGAATTAATGCGGTGCGTAAGTTGCATAAACAATTGTATTTGTGTCCAGCTGTTTTTCTTTGAATTTGAATTCGCGCATGCGCGTCAGATTTAAATTATACGTACCATTAAAATTGTGATGTGATATAAAATGAGCATCATACAAATATCGGAAGTTTTAAAATAAATACGCAGTTATTTTACAAAAGTTTACCCTAATATTGGTCTGTCAATTATTAATTCAGAAGTCAGGAAGCCATCGTTCAGTGACCTTTGAACCATAAGACTGGTGTTTCGACTCACTGCGTACCTCTGGGACAGCATGAATGAACCAGTAGATCACACTTTTGAATATACTCGAATTGTTATAATTTAATTTATGCATATTTTTATACAACGTATTGACATAAGGAATCACTTAAAGGTCACGTTATTAATATTATTAGACATCATACAAGAAATACATTTACTTTATCAATAACACACAACCAACCAGGGATATTATCTATCAATAAACACTTAATTGATAAACAATATTAAACATACATTTGTAAGTGCGCCAATAAATGCTTACAAGTAAATACACGATCATAAATCTATATATTTCATACGAAAATTATGTTTGAAACCCCTTTTCTGATATCAGTCAATTAAAGGTAATATTGTCCAGAATTTAAAAGTATGCAAGAAACTATGAGAATAATTTGCTTTTAGTCATCCAGACTCGCATCCTTGCGTATCGACATAAGAACCAAATGATAAGTATATTATCAATCTTGGCCTAAATGAGAAATCCTTATCAAATTAACGCCAATATAGCAGGCCATCACCACTTCCAAAATTTAGAGTAAGCTTACATTCTGTTTATATTATGATTAACTTCAATAAACTGCAACAGCCATTGATGTCATTCGTTTCTAAACAATTTCAACATTAAACTGAGAGTTAACCAAACAACGGAATTACGGCACGTCAGAGGAAATGATAAAATCCGTCAAAATGAGATTTATCTACAACCCGTACTTCCGGTGATTCGCGCCACACACTCTTTTTTGTTCCTTTTATTGCAACGTAATTGCTTGCTTGCATATAACATGTTTTCGTTAAGTAATTTATTGTGGTTTCTGCATGTGATTACGTCGTTGTTTGCACATTTACTTTTTTTCCTTTGAACCAAAGAATGAGATAAGGTAACCATTGACGGTCGTGCTAAAGTCCACATCCCACACCGTACTTGTGAGTCTGAATCACGTAATTTGTCACTCGCGGAATTGCATTCCTATGATTCAGGTATTTAGTGGTTAATTTTAACCACTAGACGTTCTAAAATTAAAAGAATTTGAACTGTTTTAATTTTACCCACAATTCTTGTCACGGTTAAACCGCGAAAATATATGTCAACCTCTTTGTGGTAAGATAAAACAGCCCAGTGCTGTATTAAATCAGTGAACACTAGAACTAATGGTGTAGGCGAGGACATAAGTTATGTAAAATGTAAGAATGATTACACTGACCTACTGCTGGCATGTTTTATGTCTAAAGTATTGATGTAAGATCAGTAACACCGTAACTCTGAGTCTTATATTGATTGATATACGTTTTATGGCCATTTAAGTAACAGTATGTTCATTGATTCTGCCACATGTTAACTCACACTTAATCTTCAGTTTCCAATTTATGTTTGCTTATATTTTAAGACACGCAATAGTATAACTCATTCTGTTCAGAGAAATACAACAAATACTCGCGCTAATCCAAGAACAGTTCTAGTTAATTTGCTGACACTTCACAAGCTGCAACAATTATACATTTGTAACAAAAATATCATCATATGTGACCATTATAGTAATGTATGTAAAAATTCGGCATTATCAAATTAATCAGCTTTATTTTAGGAAAATAACTTACCAGTGGAAGTAAATCTTTAATAAGATCTTCAGACATAATGTAAAGAAATTATACCAATCACATCCACAATAAAGCACTGTTTATGAATACTAGTAACATCGGTTACGTAACATATCTACATACATGTATAATGTATCATCACAACTGTACCTCGTTATTCAAGTGTTAACATGTAAACAACGATATATCACGTATCATTATTATATCTTACTTTACATGTCATCTGGATTAATTTAGTTTCGTTTTCGCTTCCCAATAAGGAAATATTACTATTTACCTTTGATAACACGTTCCTCGCAGATAATAATATTATATTCTTGGAAATATGTCAGGGGAAGTAAAGACATTGTTTGTGATAAATAACTACCCCAACTATTTCAGCCAATGGTTGTGTCCGGAAGTAATTTTAAATTAAATGAACATTTAGTTAAAGGATGTGATATCAGTCATGGGGCAACTGTTTAACACAAACTGTTCGTTAAAACGGTTTGCTTAAGATCGTCATAAGATAAACACACCATTAATCTTTCTACCATACAGACATTTAGTTCAATACATTGCCAGAGTATCATAGATAGTTCATCTTTACTTTTTGATAAAAACCATGTTGCACATAATTTATTTTCCGAATGTTGAGTAACTAGAGGTGATAATAATCACATCCTTGCCTATGAAAACTGTTCACATTAAACCGCATTAAAAGTACAATACGTTAAAATTAATTACCCTTGAAAAGTAGACACTGCACCACCAAGTTGAAAATAGGAAGTTAACCAGGGTGGGTAATATTCAAATCACAAAATTCATTTGCAGACGACATTTCAACGAGTCTTAAGTGACATAATGCTTCAACAATGATATATACTAGCATTGAGTAATTATCTAATATATGCATAACTTTCATGGCTTCGAAGATAAGAAAGTTAATAATACTCCAATGAATGGAAATCCGAGTCTGCTCTCTCGGATTCACATTTGTAATTTGCGAAAGAATAATTGTTTTACCTTGTAGCATACAGATATATCCATATACGAACTCAAAACTCGGATATTTTGCACTAAAAGTCGTTACGTCTTACCCAGAATGCTTGTACACAATTTGTTTGGTAATGTTCATATCAGTAAAAACGGAATTATTTATGAGTACAATGGGTTTTATACGCAACGTTAGAAACTTAGACAGAATATACGGAGTACTACTTTTCACCAGTCACCATTTGCCAGTTACTCTGAGCAATAGAATTTGTTGATTTAAATCTACGATTATTCATTCAACAAAATAACAAATAATCAAAAAACAAGAAAGAATTTACAAAGAAACAATACCTTGCACAAATTGGGTTGTATCCAGAACAAAATATATCCAGCCACCCCGCCCCTGCAGTAACACTCTCGCTAAGGGAGCCAAAAGAGTCCTTTAAATCCCTTACCACTCGACCCTTATACGCATCCGTCCTTCAAATCAGTCCATCCACCACAAATCGTCTGCTATAGATGTATTACAACATTAAACTCACAACATGATCATCACGTCTGCTTCTAAACGACCAATTAATCAATATTAAACCCTCACATGCATTTGTTACGCAGTGATATGGAAAACCCAGCAAAGAAATAACTTATTTTTTCCTATAAAACTACTCATTGAGTTTTACCCCAGTTGAACTATAAAGTCCTACTCGCAATATCCGTTCACAGTAAAAACTCGGGTTGTCAGATAACGACAATAATGTTCTGTAACCGCAAATACTTTACTAGACTTTGTTTGTTAAGCATTAATATAGGAACTCTTGTATTAAGTGCAAATTTATTTAAGGTCGCCTGACGTCCTCGACTTTATGGGTATTTTGTACGCATGTTTATAATGTACATCGTGGGTCGTACAAAAAGTTTATTCATTTTCTTTTATTTTCATATAAGAGATAGTGTTACACTTGAGACGTGTTCGTGTTATACATGTATCCACATATGTGTGACTTGAGGCAGGGGATTTAAGATTCACTCCAGATCTCTCCGGATTTAAAACGGTCACTTGCTGCATAGTAAAGGTCGTAATCACTATTATACGGTTTCTCTAAACAAATCCATTGGTAAAACGAAGACCGAAATGAGGCAATCTTGGTAGGGTATAACCAAAGCAAAATGACGCATTAGACAACAAATAGAGAATCAACGTCTCCTTAATAACAAGGGTCCGACAAGCTATACGACTTGAGATTGACCTCCCAGTTCAAATCTCAACTTTCTGTTGTTTGTTTTTGTTTTCAATATTCTTAAGGGAATTACAATAATGTTTAATACTTTTCAAACACTATCCTGCTTGCAAGCAAAATGATCAAAATATTAGCTAAAACTTATTACAAACAAACGTAGGGACCTGAAATAGGTTGAGAATGGAAATGAGATCTAAGCTTGGAGACTGATCTCAAGTTGTATAACTTCAGCCAAAGGTCTACGCACACAAAGCCCAGAGAGAAATAATTGGAGAGTGAGTGGAATCTCACAACGAGGAGACCCAACCAATTGAGAAAGTTCAAAGGACAAAGTATAATAACAGTTGCAGGTAACAACGTAAACTGATTGAACATTTCACAATGGTGTAATACTAAATACAGAAAAATAGACCAGGAATCAGCCAACAGTTAGCGAAATATTTGTGTATATGTATAACATGTGTGGTGCCCAGAATTCGAACTCACAAACCAGAGTTCCGTATACGTAACGTACACTACAAGTTGACTGAAGATTAAGCGGGTGCGTGCTGCACGTGATCAGAGTTCATGTATAAAGACATGGGATAAAATATGACAGTGCTATTCCGATAAGGTACTGATCGAATAATATCAAAATATGACAGTATATAGAACATATCATTAATTGCTTATTGCTTAAGATATCTGCAGTATTACGTCTGGGGGTTATCAGTCACAAATTAAAAATCTCAACAATGACAAAGTTCTGGCACATGACTTCCGGTCCATTATTGTCCTACGTCCGATTTACCACTAAATACACGACGACTGCAGACACCACGTTATTGATGGAATACATAACAATTAATCATTGAATTACATGCCACAACTGTAAAATTGTAAAATTTGTGTTTAAACCGGTTTGTAGCTGACAATTAAAACATTAAATAATAAACTGGCATAAATATTATGATAAATTAACGAAATAGACATCATGGGCAATTAAACCTTTCATTTTTGTCTACTGTCTTTGTTTGTGATGATAAATTAGGGTGCTTTATGCATTAATTACATACGTAATCAATTTTAATAATAACTAAATTAATAAAAAATGCGAATATTTTTTTCAGGTACATTTGCTCCACGCCTTGAAATTAGTTTCCACGGTATATGAGTCTTTCATAAAAAATATTTTTTTACATATTTTTTAAACCAAATAACTTTTTTATGACCATTTCAACTACATGTATAAGCATATAGGAAATCAACTTATTACAGTAAAACTACGTTATTACGAACATCGATATTACGAGTAACACGTTTATCTCGAGCATTTAGTCTGTTCCGATGACTCCTCGAGATGACAAAATTCTACAGTAAACACGGCTGATTAAATTCTTGCTCAGCCAAACTCGTATATCCTCTTTCAACTGATAAAACATTGGTACATACCAGCATCTTCGTTAAGCACAAACGTGTGTTAACGACTCCTTCGACGAAGGTAATCGCTTCTTGATACCCGAATACTAATTGACAATCAGAATTATGGACAACGAATGTAGTATTGTTACACATATAGTATTGTTACACATATAGTATTGTTACACATATAGTATTGTTACACACATATAGTGTTGTTACACATATAATGTTGCTACACATATAGTGTTGTTACAAATATAGTGTTGTTACACATATAGTATTTTTACACATATAGTATTGTTACACATACAGTATTGATGCACATATAGTATTGTTACACATATATATTGTTACACATATAATGTTGTTACACATATAGTATTGTTGCACATATATTATTGTTACACATATATATTGTTACACATATAATGTTGTTACACATATAGTATTGTTGCACATATAGTATTGTTGCACATATAGTATTATTACACATATAATGTTTTTACACATACAGTATTGTTGCACATATAGTATTGTTACACATATAGTATTGTTACACATATAATGTTGTTACATATATAGTATTGTTGCACATATATTATTGTTACACATATAGTATTGTTACACATATAGTATTGTTGCACATATAGTATTATTATACATATAGTATTGTTACACATATAGTATTGCTTGCAAGGACATAAGTTACTATTATGTGATGATTACAATTTGATATAATTTAAAACGAGCCACTTCTTGACTAAATCTAGACTGTAATTTACACCATGCAGAGATATGGGTTTTATCAGGCATTTAATATATAACTGATACTCATGGTGTTATAATAAGCTGTTTTCCTTGGTATAAGAGATTAAAAAAACTTCATGTATAAATATTAAGATATCTTCAAGCTCGCATCAATATTTTCCTTTTTAGTTAGTACTGTTATCGTCAATGGCTTTACAAGACAAGTTTGAGTGGGCACTCAGACAGAAATGTTATACGAACAGCATGAAGCATGTTGCCACAATATGAAAGTCGACTATTCATTTATACAATACATACGTATGATTACGTGTTAAATCGATTGTGGCTGGTTGTGCTTTTAATACGTAACGGATTACATCGCGAGAACTGATAAGTTGAACTGAGTATCAAAAGCATTGAATTACTTGGGTAGAAAATCTGCAAATAACGCGGCGAATGCTGATGGATACACTACTCTTCTATATAATCAGTCAACTGGCAAATTCTGAATATTTTGTGAACGGTCACTTACTTTAATTAATACTTTACAGATGATGTCAATAATACCTCTTCATTCTTTCATAAACTTCACTTATACCAAAATACATGTATTTTACATTTTATCCATGAGTTATCGAATAAAATAACTGACTGTCTCAAATATTTTCGTGGTGTAATATATTTATAAAATCTTCAAAAATCTAGGTGAGTTTTTCAAAAGAAGGTGAGCAGCGCACAGATAAGAGAAAAACAAATGTTGTATGTAAAGCAATTTAAATTATATTTACTTAGATTTGACTGTAAATGACAGGTTTGAAATGAGTGACTTCTTAAATATTGCTGTGCCGATTGTAAGACGACAAAATATCTTTGCATACATAGAAATGACGATAATTGATGTTCAATGTTATCATTTATAGACAAATTGATTCATAAAGTTATTATAAAATTACCTTGTCGCTATCCTTCGTGTCCGGATCTTGTCGACAAAATCCAATCAAACAATAAAACATCCCACAATGCATTGTTTTTAAAATATCCCACAATGCATTGTTTTTGCACGAGAAGCATGTGAGCATGCCACCACAATTAGCGTTCAAGTGACTTGAGGTCACTAAACTTGATTTACTGGCTCATACAAATCCAATATTATTTCACAGAAATATTTTCCTAGCAAGTTTTTATTGTTGCAATGTATACAAAATCAATATTAAATTACAAACATGATCGTAATAAGGAAATATGCAAATGTATGTGCAATGATATTGCATATAATAAATATCGTTATCAATATTTAGAACAGAAAGCACCGATATTTAGATTTAACCGAACAATTAAGAACAAGTTGACTCTTTCAACGGGATACGATCTAGTCAAATGACTCCAAAGTCTAAAGGTTTCAAACATTCATCAATGAACACTAAGTCTGGCAGCTTCATTTCTATTGGTTATGGAAATTTTATGTTTGTATGTTAACCGCTACAAGCCTCACCCTCGTTCCCTATCGGTAAAAATAACACGATGCTCAATACACGGGAAGTACCGTTGAAGCAGCTTACATCCGGATTAGTGGATAGAGAAATAGAAAAATAATACAGTTTTAAATGTCTAGTCATAATATTAAGTCGGTCGTGAGAACCACTCTTTGAGCGTGTTTATATTCCCCTTATGTTTAAAACAAATAAGTGATAATAGAAAATAAAATCGAGTAACGTTTCCATAGCAACCTTTCAAAGCTACGTCGTCACAGATGGTAAAGGGAATAATTTGACACTATATATATTTTAATAAAGCGATGCAGGAAGTTGTACGCTTATACCTAATAAGTAACCTGAGAACTGATTTGTCGCACGAGTTCTCGTGTGTACATTGCATCAAAATTTGCACCCAAATTGAATACATGTAAATTAATTCATTCATGTATTCAATGAATTATTTGAAACCTTTGTCGACACATCAGACCGAGAACAATGAGAAAATTATACCGCAACTTTTATTGGCTTATCACAGCAGAACACACCAATGTGCAGTCAAAACAAGACATTTTCATGACAATTTGATCACTAAACGATCAAGAATTAAGGCTAAAATAAAGTAAACTACAATGAGATATAGTCTTTATCTATCATGCATTTCTTGAACACTAAAACGTAACCAGTACAAACATGTATTACGTGTATAAATAAAATCAAAATGATTTTTCTGTGTACGTCATTCGTGTTATATCTGAAACATGACCAACGAAGCATAAACCACAATGAACCATTCCAAATGTTCAGTTGTAATTTTCATCAAAATATTTCACCATTTTTATCATTTTACATATCTATTGATTGGAAATATGTCGTGTTCCTTAGTGCGGTCAGTACAGTGTGACAGATACGTCACTAACGTTACGTTGTTAATCTCTTCATTGTTAACTGAAGCGTTATTTTTGTCCACCGAGGGCTAAATTCATGGTCGAACTAATTTATGATCTCATACGGGAAGCTATTAGTGCCATACCGTAATTATCATCAAACATACCGACGTTTAATTACGTTCTGTGGTTGATAAAACAATGAGGCATTTTAATTAAAACATTGAGTAATAATTAGAAATTGCGGACTGTAAAATATGAAAAATATTACCTTAAATACAGACTTTATGACTGGAAAATGATTCCAATATCGATATAAGAACAAAGAAACAAGCAGCGGTATTGTCGTCACATCCGTTACCACAAATAGTACATGTTACCAATTGTCTTATTTATTGTGTTCAATGACAGATTCATTCATTATAAGATAAATTATCATTCCATCAATGATATAAGAGACATTAAAATGATGTAAGCGATGCCGATATTTGTACAGGAACCATATGGCAATGACCCATTCATTCAACATTTTATATATTTGTATTAAAACTAATGGTTCACGTGATCAGAGCGGCATGGATTGTTGTAACGCTTCGATTACAAATTGTGACTACAAGCTTAGAACAATAGGTAGAGACAGTCATCTGTATGATCATACTGGAATCGATCATATTTGTTTAATATCCTGGTGAGTTTTTATCATTTTATCTCTCATCTGGATTTGCTGCGAGCAATGTCAAATAAAGCTAGAGTCGAATTGAATTCACAACACGCATCTCGATTCTTCCAACAGATGGACAGATAACAGATACGTTTTTTTCGTTTGTGAATTCTCCGAGTCTTTATATCATTAAAAGAGTTCGCATTATTCAATACAATGAATTTGCAGAATTATAATTGACAAAAACTTATCATAACCACGCTAAAGATGCAGTTTCCGTATCTCATTCCTCTATGACACATCACATAATCACTCATTTGCTTTTCACTCCGTATTTTTTTTCAACTCAGCTCATTTACAGCTCACTTCGTGAAAATCCCATTAATTGTCAGTAAAAAACATCAAGACAAAGTCGTTAAAATATAAAATATGAACCCAACTATTGAAACAAAATACGCTATTTTGAAAACTATACTTTTATGTAACTACTGATAGTTACATTTATTCCAAATGGCAAAAATTACGAATCAGGGTATGAGTTACAATAATAAATGCATGTAATAACACTCAAACAGTCACTAAGCCATCACTTAATACCGTAGCGCTCAGATAGTGGGTTTCTTTCAACTTGGTGCTTCGTAACTCCAACAAGTTAAGAAGTACAAATGTAATTCTTTTTTAATACAAAACTCACCTGACGGGATAATATATAATGTAAGGAAGGCTTTAAGACTCATATTAATACAAACATGTGTTTTAGCTTTGAGATTTTAAATATTGTGTGTTATATGCAAACCCCAGATTGACGAGTTGTTTTTCACCACGATTTAATGTCGTACCAACAGCCGGGGTCATTTGTAGACATTTCAGGCTTTAATGATGGAAGAAGACCCTAAGCATACACCTGGATAGAACCTTCCGTAAGCTAGCTGGACAGCTTCCTCACATGTGAATTTTGGTCCCGAGCAAGATTTGAACTTACAGCGGTGAAGGACTAATGACTACTAGTTAGAGCCAACCACTCGACCGTAGAGGTCACTTTTTGACGAGTTAGTTTAGCTGGCCAACCTAACGAGTGAGCAGATCCATTTGATCTGGCCATTACAAGATATGATATGCGCGGATTTAGAGGGACGTAGCCGGCGTGCACCCCCTAAAAAATCTGGCAAACATAAGTACAAAAACGTCAGTTTTGTGCAGATTGTGTCCATATTCTACAATAACATCGAGACTTTACGTTCCCCCAACCATAAATTGTAATCATCCAGCATTTTTTAATGCTTATTAAAACAATGAGCGACTTAATCAGTATGAAGTACAGTGGTGTGTACAAATTAATCTTACAATTACAGAAAAATAAATATCACTATACTCCCATGTAAGAGTTTCATGTTTGGAAGTAAAATTCAACGAATATAAAGCTTGGGGAACAATATAGACCACAATGCTCAAATCTAAAACGAAACAATGTTAAAAATAACTTACCATATGGTCTGGCTTATCAGCACGGCGAGGCTCATGCCCGTATGTTAGACCTTCTATTTGATCCATATAGTGCTCAGTAAACAACATTCCTAATTTCTTTATTGCTTACCTCAACAAAAACTTCCTTATAAAAAATGAATCAATTAATTCCGCTTGTATTGTTTAAAATCACGGTGAAACAATCAACTTGTCCGTATTGTGTTTAAGATTTTTATCATTAGATTAAGTAATTATAAATTTCAACGGAAACCGATAAATTAAAACCATTATAACAGCTTTAAATGCTTAACTTTGGGATAAGATTAGGTGCATGTTAAATACATTGGTATACACACAGAAGGTTAATTAAGAATTAATCATTTACGATATCGTTCAATATGCAAATCTGCTTTTCACCGACGCCGTTTTTCTCATTCATTATAAGCGACTTTTTTCTCCCACGTTTAAGCTATTTCGCCTAAAACATTACGAGTATTATAATCAATTATATGTTAATAAATCATATTTATTATTTTGTTTCCGTTATCAGACAGATCTAACAGTTTAAGTTAAGATTAAAGGCATGAAGGTAAAATGGTCGATTTCGTCTATTAATCAAAGCCAAAATGAGTTTTGTCTAATTTTACACATGAAATACAATAATACAAGACGGCAATTTAATCAAATATATCTTCAACAATGCCTCCAGGTTATAAAATTTGAGAACAGTCTTCGAGCTCGAATCTCAATTCCATTCTTTAAGTATTGTGGTTGAGAAGATAGTGCTGATTAACGTTTACAACATATTCAGGTCACTCATGCTGTCAGAATAATGTATCATTAACACCATTATTGTCTGACCATAATTAACTTTGAAACAAGACAATAAATGAGATTTGAGCTCAGAGACTGAAGTTTTATAACACCGAACCCTGAATATCACAACAAATTTACCGCTCAGTTCTATGAACTGGGGACCTTTAAATCGGTACCTATATGAAGATGAGAATAACGAATGACAAACTCGCATCATTCTTTGACTTGAACTGAGATAAAAAAAAACGAATGCATTGTTTTAAAAGCAATTGTTATGCGCGTATCCGTGACGTTTGTGACTTGACGTACGTGAATAACAGTACATCAAAGTAGCTAAATTTTATAAAACTTTACCCGGACGTACACGTCCGTAGCTGATTCCGCGTTGATTTTTTTAATTAGAAAATTGATTCATGTTGAAGTAAGTGAAAATTTTACACATATATATTTAAACATGTATCCAAATATTTCTGTATAATGATAGTTCAAAAATAATGTGATGAATTCACGGTTCATCGACTTTTTTGAAGGAAAGGACTAAATAAGGCAAGTTACACGTGCATGTCGTGTTTCTCTCTACCTGTCATCAGAAATAAAGTATGTTTCATGTGCATCTCGTGTTTCTCTCTACCTGTCGTCAATGTTTCAGTTATTTGGAAATAACCCGTGCTTGGAGGGGCATTAGAAGTTTTAATTAGCATACATGCACTGACATTCAAAGAACTGTTTTATTATTGAATGAACAATCTGTACAAACCAGACCTAGACTTACATAAGTTGATGTTTGATGATGCATAACCCGTTACATAATAAGAAAATGGTAGAACTGAAATAATTGTAAACTATTTCAATAATTTGGAATGTTGATTTATAAAATATCGTTTATACGAGCATGAAAATCTCGGAATGATATCAAGATACAAATAAAATGCATTTTTGTCTCGCACATCATTTGTTAATGAAATCTTATTACATGCAAGGTAACACCGTCCAAGAGGCACAGATTTACACTTTGCAGTTCCAAAATAAAATACAACATTAAATAAACTAATACTTATTTTACAAATAAATCTTACAGTATACAAGGACTGTAGGATTGTACAATTTTCGAGTACATGCGCACGTATATTCTAAAACCGTGTTTTTTATGCATATTAAATTCGTAGAATTTCTATAAGGTGCAAGAAATGGTGAATCTTTGGGTCATTTTTTCTATATGTTATTAATTATCGATATATGACCTCCACCATCAGACATTGATGATCTACAATGTGACTCACTTACAGTGCCTGGTGTATTGTAAATAGCTGCTTCTCCGATACATTAAATTTTATTCTGACTAGTTTGATGCGTAACAAAACGTATGTTTGTGTCCCTGAGGACGTGTCTTTAAATCATTAACTGTACAATAAGAGCTTACCGTATCCAGTAACACAACTTTTTTAAATTTATAAACAACTATTATCATGACTTCGTGAGAAACGGGATCTAAACCACCAGTTGGCTCGTACCCATAGCGTGCTTAAACATCATAATACTCTAACACGGAGTTAATTAGAGAAAATCAAATATTAAGTACGTCGTGTAAACATGAAATTAATTCGAGAATACGGACATTGTTTGAATAAGAAGTAAAATGCTGCATAGAAAACCCCGGGTATTAGCGTTAAAGGAGCTACTGTACTTTATCCTAATCTATTTACGAATGATAATTGGTCAATTTTATTGACAAATGACTAAAATAGAGGCTTGTTTCTGTCACTGAGGTATAAATCGGACACTGGGTAGTTATCTGATCCAGAAATTAGATATAGCGAATTTTAACAAATTATACGTGGTTAGGTAAATATTAAAGGCACATTTTGGTTCAACTTTCACATTAAGAACCAATGTTTCAGCTATAAGATAATTGTTCAATATTTTTTGTACCTATTACAAGTAATATTTATAACTAATGACTGATGCTAAACAATGAAATATATTATCAAGGTTTTTGTTTGAACATATGTATAACTTCATTCAAAATATGATAAATTAGTTCAACAACGATTTACATTCATTTGTGAGCAAGAAACATGGTAAAAAGCATTAAAACATTAAATGTACCCTCAGTGATATTTTTTAAATTATAGTCCTAGATGTATCTTTAAACGAAATTAAATTGGATTTATGTATGATTTATATTTTAGAGTCACAAAACCAGCGAAAATTGAGCTAAAGGGTGAAGAATCAGAACAACGTTTGTTATTATTCATTTGGGTTTAACGTCGCACCAACAGCCATGGTCATTTGGTGACCTTTTAGCTTTAATGTTGGAGGAAGATCTAAGCCTATATCTGGGTAGAACCACAGACCTTCCGTAAGTTAACTCTGCATGTGAACTTTGGTTTCGGATCGGATTCGAACTCACAGTGGTGAGGGTTAGTGATTACGGTCAAAGATCATAACCATTGGACTACGGAGCCCCATTTAGAAAAATGTTTGTATGAATATTTTTGTGGGCTAGAATAGTACATTGTACTATTTTAAAGATAGAAAGCATCAAATGTGAACTGTCTCTGCGTAGAAATACGTTCGACATGATAATTGCTCGGTTCTAGATATTTCTACGTGGATGTTAAGGTCCCGGAGACAAGTTTAAATATTTCGTAGTTTTAATCAAAGAAAGTTTCACAGTAACTTACCAAACTTTAATGTCGACATTCTCAAACATTCTGAAACGAGAAAAATAACCAACTTATAAATAAAAAAGCGTCCGCTTTATAAACATGATACATGTTTAGTCATTATGAAGATTAGTAAACAAAATCATTGAATGAATACATGTTGGAATAACATCTTGAACATCTTGGCATTTATCTCACATACGGATTTGAACAAGAACAATTGAAAGACATTTAAATAAGTAATTCTGGTTCAACTCAACCCAAGAATTAGTTGTATGTCGTTCAAACACGGTCATGATGCACACTCACACATACAAATCAAGATGTACCATCCTTTTTTTGTTCAAATAGTTTTAACAACAGAAAACAATGAGATGTAAGAAGATATTTACAATAGCATTGTACTGACATGAATACTGGTTTACAGCGTATTCACAAACAGATTAGAATGCTCTAATAAACATTGCTTTATGACAAGGAAAGAATATCATTATCGTCAACAACAACAACAGCAACAACAACAACAACAACAGCAACAACAACAACAACAGCGGCTGCAGAAACAACAATGGTAGCGTGATATTGTAAACTTCTGATAAAGTTATAAATATTTTGGTATAATTATGTAAACCTTGTGCTTAGTGTCAAATCTTGATGTTTTATCGTGTTTAAGTTAATCACCACTTTTTAAAAAAATGATAACAATATAGCCATACCGTACTCGGACGTAACATAGTCTGAATATAATAAATATAACAACAAAAGTACATATCTGACGGATATATGTTGATACTAGATGTTATAATTAGATGGCAGATGCAAGGTTTTGGAATGTCACACTCTCAGAACTAGATGAATCTGATTGAATAGCGCACAGACAGTAAAACATTTACATCGATCAGTGAGGAATGAAACTTAAATTTACGCTGCAACTGTGTAAATAACCAATACGTGAAATTGACACAACGATGATGATGTAACGAACCTTTGGGTGTGTAAGTAATACCTGCCTAACTTGATGGCTCGAAGTCCACATGTCAATTTTAAACAAAACAAAAAAAAAAACATTCACACAACACATGTTATAAAGTCCTTTATTAAGTCCTGCAGAAAAAAACCTTAACGGTACACAGTAAACATTGTACTTGTTCCTTATATAGTGGAGAAAAGATGAAGTCATATAACGCCGAAGATTTAAACAATCGTGAAGTATTATATTGAAACAGACTGACATGAGACTAGGAGTCACAAAAGGCGCATCCATGGAGCAGAACGCAATTAAGTCACATTATGGAAACCTGTTTATTACCAGTTAACAATAGGTTTGAAATATTAGCTTCAAAGTCATTGAAATCTAAATGATAATCTTCTAAGTCACATTATGCATTGATACGGCATGTTGGATAAGGAGATTATAGTTTTAACAAGACGGTATGATACGGATTTTTTCTTGATTTTTCGGCGGATTTTGAAATTCTCTCGGTTAACAATGATTAGAACGATTTAATCGTACGTGATGTGAAGGGCGATTAGTTTACTTATTCGGATTATCTCCGACTATCACTGATTGGAGCGATGATTTCTTCTGATCATATCATCAGTGTAAATTAAGAAAATCCCTAATTACTTATTTGTAATGGGAAACCCCTAAATGGTAGTCTCTCATGCCGAAACCATGCGCAATATCCCCATATCGAGAGGCGGGTCATCAAAAACGTTCAAATCACTAACAACTCCGATCGCTTATTTTAAGGACGACAACATCATAAATAACTCCACATATAAATGCGTCTCAACGGTTGACAGAGTTGTCTAACTTAGAGCGCATCGTTAATTCCCCGCATCATTCTACATTTTCACAATATAATCTATTTAGATCGACAACTCGACCTATCATGTGTGTATCTTAATGGTTGATAGAGTTGTTTAACTTAGAGGTTACCATTAATTCCTCGCATCATTCCACATTTTAACAATATATTAACCTATTTCGATCGGTTTTCCGTTGTACTTTACTAACACTGTCGTTTGTTCGTTATTGATTGTGACAATGGTCAACGTTATTTTGAAATCTAAACTAGCAATCTTGATTTAAATGCAGCATAAATCCAAGCCACCCCCTAATCGCTGATGTTTTCAATTTGAATAGAGGTGACCCCTGTAAACTTTGGGGTAATGTTAAGGATCGTTCGTTGAAGACAATATATGATGTGTGAAATAATCTAGATTGTTTTGTGTTGCTATTTTTATAGCTACAGAGTACAGATGATTGTCGTTTACTTTCAGCTGATAACAAGAGTAATATTATCATTATACGTTCATAGAAGAGTGTTAAAATATTACGCAAATATTTAGACATAAATCCAATGACTTTCTGTAATGATATTGCGAAAATCGTTTACCGTACACCGAGGATAAAATAAAGCAAGTTGCACGTGCAAATCGTGATTCTCAATAAATGTCGTCGATGCATGAATTACCTGTCTTTTTCTCATTTACGAATAAGAATAGATAACATGACCAGTGGGTATAGCTCGGTAGGTGGGTATATGTACCGGAATGCAGAGGCTGGGGGCTGGTTTGATACCCAAAACCACAATTATGTTTCTTCCTGGCAATTTGGTTAAGTATTAGAACCATTTATATGATATAATCCGAAAATGATAGCATTGTATGAATTGTCATATACATGTAAATTACTGGTCCAAGATATGAAATATGAAGGGTATATCGCATGGTTTCGTGTACATTATTATATTGAGGTGGAGTAGCGAACACTGAATGAATGATTTTTACATTCTCAAACTCAAACCAATTTTCTTCTACAGTCCGATACCGTTATAATCCCAGTTATAATCAGTATTGATTGATCGGGAGTATCATGTAGATGTAGATGTACCGTCTTCTGACGACACCCACTGGTTTCAATAGTCTATTCTAACACGTGATGGTGTTAATTCCAGCTGAAGTTGGATATATCTCGCTATTTGTACAGCTATAGTTTCATTTTAATATCAGAAAATTGTTCTCCATTAGAAAAAGACTCTTACTTGAGCTTATTATTTCATAATCAACGCCTCAAGAAAATACGTGCATTTACACTTGTACATAGATCTAGGCTTTGTGCGAATGCATAATTGTGTATACTTTACAGTCATTAACTTAACACAAATAAAAAAATAAAAAAACTAACCTTTTTTATCATTTTAGTACAAAAATAAAATCCCATAAGCACATGTATAGAGTATGCGTCGTATACACACGCGACAATTGATATTTCAAATCTTGTAATCTGAATTTCTAAAGAATATTTACACAAATAGTGTGTTCTATTTGTTGAGGTCACATATTCATGCCCCGTATCTATACGAGATTTGATGTCCTAACATTCTGAGGTAAATGTCCCGTGTCCTATTATGCGAACCCTTTATAGGGGCCGACGTTATCACAGCTTTTAAATCGCATTAAAAAGATGAATGTATGTATAAATAACAAGAACGCCCATTAAAAGATCCTGAATAAAGCTTCGTCCGTATGAAATTCCCACCTTTTACACAGGTAATTTATCCAAAAACAAATCTGTTCAATTCCGTATATTTGAAATAGTGTCCTTTTTTGTGTAGTCTTAGTCTAAGTACAAACATATATACATGTATGTAGTTGAATTATTTAAACGCGTACTTGCTATAATATTTTTTTAATAATGTCACACCTCTCAATTCCATAAATGATTTATATACCATGTGTGTGGACTTTTTCAAAATTCATAAAATAGGACAAAAGTTCTGTAATTCGAGAAAAAAATGTCGCACAATTCAATTTATTTCATACATTTGTCACCAAAATAAATAAACCAGTGATTGTATTAAAATTAACTTCATTGTGTCACAAACAAAAATTTCTTACCCTTTAATTATTTGATTAAGTCATTTACCTATCATTGTTGCGAAGAAAAGAATTTATCACCTTTACGGAGACGCAAGACGCCCCTAATCTCAACCAATTAGCTCCTTTTGTTCGTAATCTGACTGTGGGATATTCAAAAAATGAATGACTGAAGCGATACATTATTTATTTGCTTAAATAAATACGTGTACATTGTAATGTTTTGTTCAAAATATTTAAGGGACAAGACTTCTGATTTGTACGTTACTTAAATAAATATTTATTTGACTTAGTGGTTTATTATCAAAAAGTACATATGAAAATATGCTGTAATGCTTTGTGGTCCATAATAGTTTTAAGCTACAAAAGCACAAACAGTACGATGGCGTTGTTCTATAAAGCTCAATTCAACAATTGGGCCCCATCCCCTTTTTATTTTACTAAACACATTTCACCCGCGGCCATCACTATGTCGGTAATGATTTATATCCACGAACAGTTCAATAAGTACTGCTACAACCTGTTTTACCAGCATTTCATTCGAAACCCTGATAAAATATTTGGATAAGTACATACATTATCTAATTGTTAGGATGTTGGTTAATTCATATCCAACGACTTCATCACATTGTCCGAATATTGACACTATTGTGTTGATCGCTATGAAAATTCGCTGGTATCAAAATATTATTTTTAATGACGTAGAATATAAGCTTTGCCCACAACGAGCCTACGTTTACCACCATTGGAGACGGACACAAGTTCCGTAGAGAATGTTGACCAAACACGGGTAATGGAAAGTTGGGACTATTAAACAGCCTGCATCGTTAATTACTAGAAGATCTATACCTTTTGTAATGAGTGGAAACTGGAACGATTATTCCATTTGTTTTGACGACAAATATCGATATCAGATACGATAAACGCTGTTAAAAAACGCGCATATCACAGTCAGGGGAAATTGGCAATATATTAACAAAGCGCATGGTAGGAATTAGCCTATAGCAAACAGTTAGCTTGATGCGTACAATCGCAACATGATGTACCTGAAAATCACATTTTTGTGCATAGTCTCAAACTTTTGTTATGCGAATAATTCTGCTTTATTCGAAAGCAACCCAACAAAAGATGGGTACACGTGCTTGTCTGACGGTGTTGTTTTTTCAGAAACTTACCGAAGTTTATCTGGATGTGCCCGGAAGTGTCAGTTAGACACGAAATGTCAGAGATTTTACTATGAACCTGTAAGCCAGGTTTGCATCGGATGTACCTCAGATATGGACCAGGCAAGTGGATTTCAAGGATCTAAATGTTACGGTTAGTAGAGAAACTGGTTATTTCATGGGTTCAAACAACATGAGAATTTACGACCATTTAATAACAAAAAAAGCTGACAGCTGCATGCCCACAATGATGTAATTAAATAAATACAACAAACACATTTAAAAAGGCATATTCAAGTCAACTTTGAGAGAATACATATTCATGTAATAAGTTAGTATAATATTATGTCATTATTGAAATATATTGCTCTCGTTTTTTTTAAATATGTTAAATATGGAGTGTCACAATAGCTAAATACTGAAGCTAATTGAAGTGAAAATACAAAATAACAGAACTTAAATCAGTAATCATGATGAAATACAATACGTTCTCCATACAAGAATACTAAAAAGGTTTTGCAAGACACTTAAAGATAGTTGTTTCTGTTTTTTTTCTGAATAAAAAATAAATAAACAATAAATCCAAGAAAACAGATTAAATTCGCTATTACAGAGAGGAAAATTGCATACTTAGGATGCTATCAAGATTATGGACACAATCGGGTATTAACCCAAGGATTTACATCATCTGATTTCATGACAAACCAGTTGTGTTTTCAACACTGTGTCGTTACACTTGGACTTCGTTATGCTGGGACTCAGGTTAGTTTTATTTTTTTCCGAATTGTTTTACCCCCTTTATCAACAGCACCTATCACTATTTCCTGGATTATTAACCAGTACAAACCTATTCCCCTATTCCACAGATAAGTGCCAACTTTTTCACGTTTTGCATGGAAGACAAACAGCAATCAACTAAATATTTTCAGCCAAATTGTCTTAAAAAGTGCCTTGCTATTAATTTAACAAACCAGACTGGCTTACGCAAATAATTTTGTTAATTAATGCAATAGATACATATTTATTTTGATGATGACAGACCATTATTTCTTTACATAAAATGTATTCGCCAAAAAAAAAAAACACACATACAAATGTTATAAGAAACAAACACACTGATACATTGATGTATGTTTATTGACAGAAAGGAGTATAACTTACATTTATATTTTTTTCCATGATATTTTAGCAAGAAGGTATTTGCTTCTGTGGAAACAACTACAATCCATCTGATTTGTTACCAGACAATAATTGCAACCATGTCTGTCTTGGAGACAGTGAACAGTTCTGTGGTGGTGGCTACAGGAACTCAATATATACAATACCTTTTACGTTCAATGTGATACACGAGGGGGGAAAACGTAAGTGACAGGAAAACTGCCATCTGCCCTTTTTCAGTGACATTTTAGTACCAGGAAATCTTCTATACACCCTTATTTGGTGATATTTTGTAGAAATTCCATTATGTTTATATTCATAGAAACCTTTTTGAATCACTTTATTTATCTTGATTCAGCGTTTTCGAGGAGAAATAGTTTTATACATTTATACATCTTTTTTCTAATGCCTGATCGAAATTCATTGTGACAAAAATTCAAAAAGCCATATTTTCACAATGCATACTTCCCAAGTTTTTGTACCAGAAACAAACACACAGACTATGTGATTATCATGTAACAAGAGATGTTTGTGAAGTATGTATGCCCCTAACTTCAACTACATAATGCCGACGCCACATGATATAAAACAACCCAACATCAAAATCATTGTCATTGTCAAAACTTCGGGTACGATTAACTAAATCCGATAAAATTATTTTGAGTGTTCTCTAGTTATCAGTCAAAATCAAATGGGGTCATCTATCACGAACATCCACATAAATCATACAAATTCTGGGGATTGTACGTCAAGGCATTCTCTTCTTATTGATTGGACAAGCTTTGAGTGGTCAAGGAAACGGTGACCTTGACATTTGACCACAAAATCAATAAGGGTCATCTATATGCCACAACCGACCTCCCTACAGAATATGCCGACTGTAGGCCAGAGTCCACTCTAGACATGCCTTTCAGCGGTATCGGACTAGGTAACCTTGACACATGACCAACTGAACAGTAAACCAATAGGGGTCTCCTGCAGGCCGCAACCAAACTCCCCACCGTTTCTGTGGGCTGTAGGCAAAGCATTCTTTAGTTACTGATTGGACAAGCTTTTAGTGGTCAAGGACATGGTGACCTCGACCTTGCACCAACTGACCACAAAATCAATAGAGTTCATCTACAGGCCACAATCAACCTCCCCACCGATTCTGTGGGCTGTAGGCCAAAGCGTTCTCTAGTTATTAAACGGACAAGAAGCATACAGTGGCCAAGGACATGGTGACCTTGAACTTTGACCAACTGGCCACAAAATCGGTAGGGGTCACCTACAAGACACATCCAACCTCCATACCAAATCTTTAGGTCGTATGCCCAAGCGCTCACTAGTTATTGATCGGACATGTTTTGTTGCATGCTTCTTTGAAATAACAGTTGATGTGAAATTGAAGATTGCATTTTATTTTGACACGAAAAGCTATCCAAATTTATGTATTAATCATTTTATGGCGAGTTGTGTTCTTAAACATTTAATTTGTGTTTTCTTTAACATTTTATTATCAAAACTTCAATAAAAACTTTACCATTATAGACTTGGTGTTGCAAATAGAAAGAAAAAAAATCGTTTCATAGTCACAAGCTATTATTTAAATACCAAAATGTCAACTTTCAAAAGCCTGTCATCACTTTGCAACAATCTGGAAGAGTAGCAAGAGCAGGGACAAGAGCAGGGCAAAGGCATGAGCACGGGGGCTGGAGCAACAGCAAGGGCTGTAGCAAGAGCAGGGCAAAGGCATGAACATGGGGCTGGAGCAACAGCAAGGGCTGTAGCAAGAGCAGGGCAAAGGCATGAACATGGGGCTGGAGCAACAGCAAGGGCTGTAGCAAGAGCAGGGCAAAGGCATGAACATGGGGCTGGTGCAACAGCAAGGGCTGTAGCAGGAGCAGGCGGCAGGAACATGGGCAACAACAGGGGCTGGAGCAACAGTAGGGGCTGGAGCAACAGTAGGGGCTGGAGCAACAACAGGTGCTGGAGCAACAACAGGGGCTGGAGCAACAGCAGAGGTAGGAGTAACAGAAGGGGCTGAAGCAATGACGGAGACAGGAGTTGGGGCAACAGCAGACAGGAGCAATAGCAGGGACAGGAGCCAAGGCAGGGGCAAGAGCCATAGCAGAGGTAGGAGCCAAAGCAGAGGTAGGAGCCAAAGCAGAGGCAAATGCCAAAGCAGAGACAAGAGCAGGAGCTGGGGCAAAGGAGTATTGACAACAAAATGAACAACAAGAGTTCAACTAGTTAATTATAGAAAAGTATGTTGCATAATTAACAATAAGATAAGTAGCAGTATGTTCATGTTTACAAAATCCATGCATATTTTTTTTCATTAAACACCATTTCAACTATCAGATAGCTATGATAATACAAAGCTTGTAACTATTCTTAACCATTGCATGAAATATAAGCATATAACACAATAATTATTCGAGATAACTAGGTAGTTACATCATACAGAAAAATGTTGATCAATAAAAAAACTTAATAAATACATACAAATGTTATAAATAAGAATAAAGTGCTAATAACTACCCAGAAGACATACCACATCACATGAAACAAAAGAGATCCTGATCTCCAGAATAAATGATCACACATTAGCATTTTAACTCAAACAAAAAAAAATTTGATATACAAATGAACATTTTCAATAATAAAGTTAACGGAAATGTAATAAAGTTTTAATAGAATTAAGTCAAAATCCTATGGTACAATATACAATATACATCACAATACTTTCTGTACAAAGCTATTTTTGGTAAACACATAAGCATCAATAGTAACAGTAACATTAAGTGAACATATTTTTTCTAGTTTGTTCTTTTATTTTCTTTTTACTGAAGTTTAACATCTCATCACCAGCCTGGGTCATTTAGCGACATTAAAAAGAGAAGGAAAACCCCAGGTGTACACTTTGTAAGAATCACCGACCTTCTGTAGGCAAGATGGATAGCTTCCTCATTATGAAATTTGGCCCCGGATGGAATTGGAGAGGGGCTAGTGATTAATAGTTAAGAGAGGATGACCCCATGGTTTGTTCTAATCTTTGTAACCAGAAATATTCTTAAACACAAACTCCTGTAAATTTGTAATGAGGTTGTTTTAATGGAAACATTTAAAAGATTTCTATGTATAGTAAGCACTTGGGAGTGCTGACAGACTGAACAATAACAAAATGTATGTAAAATGTTTGTAACAGAAAGAGTAACAAAAGTTAAAAATCAATCACAAAATACACTAACAACATACTAGTATAAAATACACATCAAGCATGTACTGCAAATACTATATAAAAAAGAAATTTGTTTCAAAAAGTTGATCAATAAACATATATGGTACAGATCACTAGATCCCATGCTTTATTACAATTTCATGAAATCATAGCTGAGATATTCACAATTACAATCAGACACTTCGTTTGTTCCAACTTCCATTTAAATAATTATATGATTTTAATCATTGCTTCAAAATGACTAAATGACAAAATATAAATACCGCAACAATCAAGAGAAGTTGCGGACAATGGATGGATAATGGAGATGTCATTTATTGAATAAAATAAAACGCAAGTAAAGTAGCTTCCATTAACAAGATTATTCTGAAGTGTTTAACATAAAAAAACTTTTATGGACATAAATTACTTTAATTAAATGACAAAGTAAACTATATCTGACAGAGCAACATAGTTACAAGTTTATGACGTCATTCAGAAACAATGAAGTGTGTATTGAATCTTCTTTCTATCATAATTCATAGTTAAGTACTTACAAAAAATGAAAAATCATGAACTCCATTGTATAAATTTAACATTATTTGAGTCCAGTAATTTTTCCTGAAAATTCTAATCAGATAATCAATTATCAAGTAACATGACTAGATAATAGGGTCAGTTGACTGATACGTTCAATTATGCCATTTTATATATCTCATTATATAAAAAGGTAAATCATACAAGACATACATTACACCCATCCATTCATTGTATTTAATTGATACATTGTGAATATATAGCTAGTCTAGAGTAGTTCACACGAAGACAATTGAATCCATTTTAAACACAGTGTCATACAAATACATGGACAATGAAAACTATCATTTATACAGTTTAAAAGTTGAAAATAGAACAAGACACATTTGACAGGTAATCATAACACCATGACAAAGTTTAAAAACACAAAATTAGATCCATTGATTGGAAGCAAAGTTGTCCAGATTAAAGTACAAGCTAAAAGCAATATAAGCACAGATAAAATTCAAAAAGATTCATGAAATATTCATTTTTTCATCATCTGGTTTCAGAGTTTCATGATGAATGGTATCGAGTATTTCATTGTCAACAACAGGTTCCAGATATTAAATGATCATACTGATAGCTTCAAAAAAAGTATTGTGATCCATTGTACAGAAAGTATTTGTATGGCATAACCCTACCAAACAAAGTTTTAAGTGAGACTAAATATTCATTCCTTTTGTATGCACAATAATATTACTGCTTGGAAAGTTTTAATCAAAGCAAATCCTTTTCAGAATAAACCTCTGTATTTTGGAGCTCATATAGACCAAGCCAAACTTTTAAATGTATTTTATTGCACCAGAAGAAAATCATTGATCACACTTGGTTCATTACCAGGTGGACTTTTAACATATTTGAGCCAACATTCACTTTGACTGCTCGATTTCTTGTGTAGATCAATTGTAAGTATTGTAAGACGTGAAAATTAATTAGGGTTCTCCAAAGAATTGCTTTCTATGGATTGGATGTTAAGAAATTTGTCTTGGTGTACAATACATGCGTATATATTGATGTTGAAGTCACGCCAAACATACATGGTACCATTGTTTCAGGACATAAGTGTAATATTTTATCATTTTCAGTTGTCGAGCAATATTTATGTGAAGTTCCTTAGCTACGGAATCTCAAAAATAAGACATTTTTTAATGAAAGCAAAATACTTTTTTTTATTAATAAATAATAAAAATACACATAAAAATGCAATTCTCTGAGATAAATGATTGACTATTTCACTCAACTATATATCTTTCTCAATGAAAATTAGGCAGCAATTTGTGGTCCCAGAGATGAGTAACATTAAGAAACGATGAGGGTAATATCTGATAATTATGTCATGAACCACTAAACTAAAATCAGGCTTAAACACAAGAGAACATAGTGGCAATGCAAAGCTAAAACAACAAATTGGGGAATGTGTCAAACAAATTTTGACTCTATCAATCTATAGGGTACAAAACGTAAAAGTGTTTTTGTAATAAAATATTCAATTAAGTCATATAATTATACTGTTTGTGCATATTTTCTATATGGTTAGTCTTTTTTCATTTAAAGACATTTTTACCAAAGCAATTTTTCAAATTACTCAATATCACTGTTATTATCAAATCAATTTATAGTGCATGTATCGACATTAATTTGTAGTAATTGATTAACAAGTTCTTGTGTTGGCTAATTAGTACATGCATATCCCATAAATAGCATGAATGTACAAATCAATCATCAGTATTTAAGACATACAGATAAGAGAGATATAATAGCATTGATCTAAATTGCTCAAATATTGCTCTATTGACACAATTTTCCCATGCTATAATTATAACAGAATTTTTTAATAGATATTTTTTAATCAATACTCCTATGTGGCTAAAATCTTGGAGCAAATGTGATACATATCAGCAGAAGTAATTTGTTGTACATATTCAACAGAGAATATTATAATATATATATAGGTTTAGAAAGGGATTCTTATAAGAATATACATATAAAGCTTTCCCCAAAATAGTAACTTCAACCGAATCTCCCGACCAAAAACTCATCAAACACATAGGACCATACAAAAACTTGTGGACAAAACACAGTCTCCTGGACCCAATTGTATAAACATTGGTAAACTTTAACCACCGGGTTAAAGCAGAGTTTTGGTTAAAATCTTTGGTTAAATGTTCGGTTAGCTGTTGTAGAAAATTTTGTTTAAGTTTAACCAAATTTTGTTTTTGTTAAAACTCAAATAAATCTAACCCATGTCTAAGATGCTGGTTAAATCTTAACATAAATGGTAACCAGTACCAAAATGGCAGCCCTTTTTAAATGTTTAAATGATTTTTTTAATGGTTAGTAAACCAAAATGGTTAAATTTAACCTTGGGTTAAATTAACCATTTGGTTAAAATTAACCAATGTTTATACAATTGGGCGCTGGAGGGTATCATGTTGGTACAGTGTGGGCAGTATGATAAAGAAGGCCAATAGAAATATATCATTCTAAATTGAGCATAATACAGAACGAATGTTGTGAAAATCAGACCTGAAAATGAGAACATTTTAACATTCCATTACCTAAATACAATCTCACACAGCATGTACTTATATATTATGGCAGAAATTTCAAATGAATCAATAAAAACAAAGCGAGCCAAATATATCACATTTGATACATTGTACCTCAACAATGTGATGATTTATGATGCCAACATGTGATCAATAAAAAATACCCATACTTAGTAAATATTTGCATCACAACAGTAAATATTATAAAACAAATACACTTATTTCATTATATCAAAAGCATACATTTAGAAAGCAATCGTTTAAAATGCAAGTAAACATGCCCACAAATTCTGGAAGATTGTGAGAAGGAATCAATCAGTTTTTTTTCACCTTGAGGTTTTCAATGCATTCAGTTTACATGTTAAACATTAAAGTACAATAATAAATATCAATGATTCATGTTATAGATCCCAATCCAAAAAAAGGTATAATGACACAAATAATACAACATAACAATAGTGTCACAATAAAAATGTATACAAATCCTTAGAATTGACTTAGCTTCAATATACGGTTGTATTGCCATCTTAAAGAGCTACAGTGAGAAAAAAAGCTCACAAATAATAATTTTTTGAAGTCCTTGTATGACCTTGATGTTGACTGACCTTCACCTTAAGCTTGACCTTGAGGTTGAACTTGGTTTGGTTGCATGCCTCTCATTGCATAGTACTTGGTGACTTGTTGAGGAATTTCCATCAGAACATGTTTTGCTAATTCTGCCGCAGATGACTGTAAAATTATAAAGTAAAAATATTTTCCGTAAGAAAAATATTTTTCGACTCAAGACATCACAAACATTATAATCATTTACTGAATTATATTAAAGGGACAATTGGTTGATAAATTGCTCTGTGTTTTAAGAAATAAAAAGGCAATATAAACAATGAATTAACATAGTACTAGTGTTAGATTTAGCATCAAAATAAATATGTATAGAATTGTGTAAACATATATATGCAAACAAATCTTTGTGGATCTGAAAATAGAACATACACTGAAAAGAAAGAATGTGTGTATATAAAAACAAGGGACTTTTCTCTTTGAAGAAAAAGTAAGTGCAAATAAGTGATTTGATTAAAATTGTAAGAAACCATTTCATTCACCAATTGGTTTCAAGAAAATGCCTTCAATCAGCACCTTGGTGACAATAAATTATAACCAAGATCTAGGAAACAGCTCAATGACATTGCCTTTTACAAAGTATAGACAGGAATTCTAGGCATGGAATGATATATCATCTAATTGACAAGTGCTTACAGGAATATCAGTTCTATGGACCAAATTTGCTGGTGCCACAGGATTAACAATAATAATTGTTATTCTCAGGCTAGTAAAAACCTGATCAAGTACAAGGTAACATTGAATCAAAACAAACCATATAGACTTCTTTAAAACATGAACTAGTTTGGTATAAGATTCCAGTTTTTCTTTTTCAATATTGTAGAGTTATTACTCTTAAAATTAACAAAAGACCAAAAATTTTGAACTAAAAATATCTGTAAGCAGGTATACAAACATAAAGGAATGATTAATCTAAATGTGTGGAGGAATGTTCAACAAGTGTGTACACAGACAATCAAGTAGATGCCTGACTTGGTGCTCAAACGAAGAATTATGAAAGTCAAGCAGTGAGAGAATGTTTGTATCATGCACATGTATAATGATGTATTCAAGTAACTGCATTGAACAAAATGATAAAACTATCCAATCAAAAGGAATTCCCATATGTCTCCTCTTCACTAAGCGATTAAGAAAATGGAATTTAAGCTATATGACCTTAAATCACTGTGAAAAAGGTCAAAGTCAAAAATTTTTAAGAGGAAATTTCGAAGTTGGTCGACTATTTATGTTCAAACTTTGAACATAAAATATGAAAGAACTCAGTAGTAATGCCGTGTTCAAAGTAGGGATGAAGTAGAGAAAATAGGAAGATAACTGATAAATCAATGTCGCCCTTTATTGAAGAAGAGACATAGAATGAAATATAACAATTTTTACCAGGGTACTTTATTATTCAAAAAAAATTTAATCTCAACTGAAACTGGTTAATATCAACTTAAGCCAATTCAAATATGAAACAAGCTTTTATCAAACAAACATATGGTTGAATTCAACAAAGCAAATGAAAGCTATAGAAACTAATTCTAGACAAACTATCACAGTAAACTGACAATATTGAAAATGACTAAAATATAAATGAATATTGTAAATAACGGAATAATAAATACATGTAAGAAATGTGAACTTAAAGCCACAGAGAAAAGGTGCATCTTGATGATGTAATTTTTACTGTAAAGAAAATTATGTGATTATGTTATTAATTTACCAGAAAAATTATCTATTTTAACTCACAACAATTATTGATTGAAAAAACTTCTTAAAGTTTTATAATCCAAAGTTGATATCATACAATACTCCAATACTTGTTTTATTGAGTAGGTTTAAAATTCAAATCATTTGACTTAAAATGTTACAAGAGTAACTGAACGCATTGTACAGAATGCAATATTAATGACAACTTTTTAAAACTTTAACTAAATGAAACCTTTATTATTACTGTTGTTAAAAGAATATCAGATTCTTGAAAACTTGAAACCAAAAAGGGGAGAAAGACGGGGATAAATAAGAAAACATGCACACTTACAGCGGTGTCACTTACTCTCTTGAAGTCTCGGAAAGGTACAAACTGTACAATATCACGTTGTACAGGTTGTCCGTTAGGTGCTTTCAAAACGCCATCGTCTCCATCCAGCATCTCCATGGCAGTAAAATCAGCATTACCAACACCCACTATGATAATAGACATTGGTAGACCGGAAGCATGGACTATAGCACTTCTTGTGTCATCGAAATCTGTGATTGCACCGTCCGTCAACAATAACAGTACAAAATAGGCCTGAAATCAAAAGTATAATATTAACCTACTGATACTGAATCTGAAAGATTTGTTAGTGCTGGCTTCAATACGATAATCTACTGTGTTTCAGCATCACTGGGTGGTTACGTGATTTCAACATTGTACCTGGAGATGTACTAGCACTAACCTTCTGTGACGCAAACAATTAACGTATGTTCACTTTGTGTGATAAATTAAATCAAATTATTAAAGTGAACTGATACCTCATTGGGGCTGACAACCCATTACCCACTGTTTTATCCATTCAATTAAAACTCTAAAATCCAAGCCTTGAGTATTTTAACTTTAATCCGGATATACAATTCAAGCTGAATTTAGAAAAAAATGTGAAGCTGTAAACAAGGGAAACAATTCTTGACATAAATCACATGTCTGTTAATTAGTAAATGTAGTGATGTCCCTTGCATGTCGTACTAAAATTACAAACTTGTACTTCAATGCTTATTTGTCATAGGAATTAATCTACTTTGTAATGAAAAATATAAAATAAATCTAATACAAAACAACATTTGTAATAAAAATGGCATCCAAATTCACGAACATTAAAACACACTTATAGCTTATACACAAACCATGACATGTGTATCTATCTCAGAAATAAGAGTAGACATAATAATGTATAACATCAGCATATTTTTGTATACTTTTCTACGTTTATGTAGCATACATGTATTTATGTTATTGTTAATTGTGCATGTATTGATGAATATAATTATTCAGTATTCTTTTAAAAATAACTCAAGTAGCTATTTAAGCCAGTCTAAAAATTATGTATGATTTTAAAAACAATACAAACACATCAAAACCATGCTTCCCTGGGTGCGGTCTTCTCTTTGTGATCTTTTCACATAAAAAAGGTGAGAAAAGTGTAAAAATTTTCAGATGTTCCCATGAAATTGTTTAACTCTCGCAACTCAACTGTATATGGATAATGTACATTAGTTCTCAGATGTCAATAAAATGATTTTAAATGTTCCTATTACTTTACCATATAACTTTTCATATCAGTAAAACATGGGTGAAAATTAATAAAAAAAAAGAAATCTTAAACTCAGTGCCACGGAAAAAACAAAATCCAGTAAGGTTGGACCTGTGAAAAACTGGAGGTTCTGGAAAATGCCAGAAAACCTTTAATCATGGTAACAGATAACTAATTAAACATTCCTATAGGGTGGCTAATGGTATGAACCATGCTGGCTGCTTTGTAGACTGTGTCGTTACATTATCTTTCCTGGTAGAAATAATAGCATGTGACATTCCAATGAATCAGACTTTACATTCTACAGTCTAACACGGTTATAGTGAACTTGGATATAGTGAAGAATCAGATTTAGTGAAGTATTTATTTCTCTGAAAACACATCATTCATTATTTCAGTCTTGCTGATAAAATGAAATATGGATGTAATAGAGAAAATATTAGGTCCTCGGGAAAACACCCTAAACACTCGACTGTATACACCGGAATACACTCGAACAGGGTTCTACTGTATACATAGGAATACACTCTAACAGGGTTCTACTGTATACATAGGAATACACTCTAACAGGGTTTTACTGTATACACAGGAATACACTCTAACAGGGTTCTACTGTATACATAGGAATACACTATAACAGGGTTCTACTGTATACATAGGAATACACTCTAACAGGGTTTTACTGTATACATAGGAATACACTCTAACAGGGTTCTACAGTATACATAGGAATACACTCTAACAGGGTTCTACTGTATACACAGGAATACACTCTAACAGGGTTCTACTGTATACACAGGAATACACTCTAACAGGGTTCTACTGTTTACATACATGAGCTCCTTTAGCTTGTTCCTCTTTTTGGGCAGCAGCAGCAAATCTAGCCACATGGTAGATGATAGGGGACACATTAGTGGGACCCCATAACTCAATTTGGGGGACACAGTTCTGGTAGGCCTGAACGATTCCTTGAACACCTGAAATAATGAAGTTTGATTGCATAGTGTAGATAATCTCCAGACATTCTAACATTAAATCAATTTGGAACAATTGAGAGCTTCTCAAATCATTTCACAGGTAACATTCAAGCTCTCCAAATCTATTAATCAGTTGTATATACATGTATTTATAAAATCATAAGAAATGTTAGTTTATGCACATTACAATAAAAATGTAAAAATAAACCTACTAGAGTTAACTTATATTGCAACATACATGGGTGAGAATTCTTAAAAAATGAAAAAATAATAACCTTATGGACCTAGGTTTGTTGATTTGAGCAGAAAAAGAAATATTTGTATCATCATTTATAAAATATATCAGTATGAAGAACATTTATATGTTTAAATAAATTCTTAAGTGGATTGCTGGGGTATTTTAGTCTATACAATAAAATGTTTCTTTTTTTAACTGCGGTTTACAGTCGCACCAACAGTCAGGTCAGTGATGACTTCCAGCTTTAATGTTTGCGGTAGGCCACCATGTACATCTGTGCAGAATCACAGACTTTCCATAAGCCATCTGGACAGCTTCCTCACATGAGAAATTTATCCGGTCACATGAGAGATTCGAACTAACAACATAGAGGTGCCAGTAATTACTAGGCAGAGGCCATAACCACTCAACCAGAATATTTCTATGCACTTACCAGCACAATAGGGGTTTTGAGGATTGAAGTTCATGGCAAACTCATGAGACACAGTTTGATTTGGAGGGATCTTGGCACCAAATCCTAGAGCTGGGAACATTTTATCACTGAAATAAAACCCAGAAAATGTTATTCATTTATCATACAATACAATATACCTGGATGTAACAGGCAAGAAGATAAATATATTAAATAAATTTTGAACATAAATACATATATTATTCCAATAATAATCATCACCGAGTTCCTTCTAATGTAACAACATGCCAAGTGTTAACTCATGACCATGTATGAACTTTTTCAGCAGAACATCAGAAAAAGCAATATAACATTACTTGTAGTATGTCTGGCATCAGTTTCATCCCATTTTGTTCACATGACTCAAATCAGAGCATGAAGTTTGTTTTGAAATTGTTGCAAGAAGAGCTTAAATCTTACGTATCATAATCCTGACAGACAGCCCCTACAGCTTGTATCGCTTGCATGTAATCATTAGGTTGATATGGGTTGATATAATGTAATGAATTAGGGGATTTAGGGTCACCGTTTGAACCTGTGAAGTCTACACCAACCTAAAATAAAACAAACAAGATGTTCAAACATCAAACCAACTAACAGGCTTTTAAAATAAATGTGGCTCTACATGACTCAATGAAAAAATCATTACATTTTGTATAGAGATTCTTATAATAATAATATATGTAATGATAAAAACTTGGCTGAAAAAGAATGAAAAAGCAAAAATGAAAACAAATAATGTTATTGTTATAATGGATGATGAATGTTGATGGTGTAGTTGTTAGTTGGTGTAAATGTTGGTGGTAATGATAATGATGGTGATGAAAATAGGAGTGGTGATAATGTTGATGACAATCGTGTTGTTGATGATGTGTGATGATAATAATGGAAATAATAACAATGATGATGATGACTATGGTATAGTTGATGTCGTAGGTCATGATAATGGTGATGACGATGATGGTGGTGATGACACAAAAGAAATGATTTACATTAATGGTCTTATAACTTACAGTAAAATTTATCTGCATTCCACCATAAATAAACTCCAGGAAGCTTGCAACTTTCTTCACCTGAAATATTACCAAAATATGACAAACAGAATCCAAAGACAACAAAGTAACATCATAATTCCTATTAAAATTACAGAAAAAATACAGTAAAACCTCACATAACAACCACCTCATAATTACGACCACTTATTTTGGACCAGCTTTTGATAATTCCCAAATAATTCAACTCGATGATGAGACCACCTCATTATTACGACAGATTTTTCAAGTTCTGAAGGTGGTCACATAATCGAGGTTTTACTATACAAAAATACAAAAAGTCTCTACCATAGACTATTATGATCACATCAAAGTTCCACGGATTAAGGCTCTGTCTATTAGCAAGCAGGACACTCAAAAAAGCGATCTCTGTGTAACTTCTCATTTCTATCAAGAGATCATGGTGCATCAAAACAGATACTTCAATGAAATCATCAGGTATTTTAAACTGCATTTGTTAATGCTTGTATGAAAAATGTTTCTAGAATCACATTATCTAATCAATGCAGAAGTAATGGGCATCTTGGTATAAAAACTACAATGTCTTTGGGCACATACTGTAAGATTATCTTAGAGTGAACTATAAGCCTTCAAATATTTGTGAACTGTGCATAAAGGCAGAACAAACTATATTGTACGCTGGCTGTGTTAAGCACGCTTAATAGCACAATATAATACAGACTGAGTGACATGGATTTAATCACAAATAAAGGTGGCCTGTGCATGAAGGCAATGTTTGCTCCACCCACCATACAGGGGCCTTGTTCTGCAGGTTTTATAGTACAATATGAGACAGATTTACTCACCTGGATCGATTCACAAATAACAAATCCTGAGTTTTCATACTTCTTCTTCTTGGCTTTTTTGTGTTCATTCACACATGGAAACTGAAATCATTATAGTGATAAATGATACATCAATGTATAAGTATGTTTTATTGGCGAGCATAAAAAGTCATGTATTAATAATATAACACACACATATATATAAAATAATACTGAGAATTTTGCAACAGGCCTTGAGTAAAAATTAGTGACTGAAGTAAGATCCTCTACCCATCAAATAAGCTACAGAAAAAAATGACATCACACTCGTAATGTCACAAATATTCATCACCAAGCAACCACATGAGCCCTTTTTAAAGAGTAAATTGGATAATAATTTACTACTAAATTCATCTCAGTCGCAGTAAGGGAATAGTTGAGTAAAACATTTGACATAATGTACTCTCTAGAATATCTTCTCCCCATAATTGGTGTGGGGGTGGGGGACTAACTGGGGGGCAGTTAGTAAGTCAAAAGTCATAAGTAACTGTGAAGGCAACCTATTTGATTTCAGCCTTTTAACAACACATCAAAACAGGGTAGGGAAGTGCTATAAAACAACATGTTTTTATTCCACAATAAAAACATACGTACATACAGATATGACACGATAAAAATACAGAATTTTACAGTCAAACATGACTTTGAGCAGACAAATAATGATAGATAATTTATTCTATTTGATAAACAGACACTGTGTACTCATAAATTGAACATATGATAAAACCTCAGTATATATTCATAGTCATGAAACAAATCATAAGACAGAGATTTAATTTAAGAGATTAATTACTTATAAGCCAAAGCAACATGTATGTACGTTCGGACTAGAAATTGTGAGCTGTGTAGAATTGAATTAATCAGACACTGATACAAGATGTCTGAGCACTGTGTACATGGTAACCAATTATTACTAAAATCTTAAAACAAAAGATAATGATCAGAATAAAGCTATATTATCATAATAACACTGATTTACTGTCAAAATCAGATAATAACCAATTAAGCAATCATAAATATTTATGCAAAATACATCTTATGCAATATCAATTGGAAAATTGTAATCTGTTTCTTTTTTACTACTTCCATAATCACGTATCTCTATCCATGTATGTAATATTGTATTTGCTAAGATATTAACTTGGGCTTTTGGCTTATTTGAATTGAAATGAATAATACTTTTCAAGTGGAACTATTTTTTTGTAAATATATTTCATCTCAAGCAATGCAACATTTATAAATGGATTACACGTATCTTGTTCATAAAAATAAAGCTTTGTGTCACTTGACAACTAACTCAACATAAAGGTGTAATATATTTAAAGTAAAACATGTATAGAGTATGATTTGATTTAGCATTGCAGTGTTTGTTAGTTTGTTAGTGGGGAAATGATAAATTGTATGTTAAATGACAGTAAAACATGTTATGTATTATATGATATGAATAGTACTTAGGAATGATAAATAACTTATTTACTAAATATTTCAATATCAATTACCATGTTGAATACAGCTCATTATTCAGGGATACTTATCAGAAGTTGATTCAGCTAACACAGAGATACACAAACTATAATTAGTGAAAAACATCACAGAATTCTACAAAATGCCAGCATGCACTTTTCATCATTATGTAAGCACTTGACAAGCAGTGGAGTAATTTTGTTCTAAATTTCCAAGCAACATCAGCCTTTGATACAAAATGAAACAACAATATTACACAACAGCATTGGTAATTAGATATTTTTGCTACAGAATTATGCTGACTGACTGTTATTAGACTGTTAATTAAACCCAACATGCGCTACAGTAAATGTTTATCTATGAATCTTTATAAATAATACAGCAACCATATGGATTCATGTAACAGTTCGACAGAAGAGTATCACAATAAAACCATTGCATTAACATATCATAGGAAAATTTCTTCTTAACAAAAACTGAGCTTTCAACACAAACCTATTGTTACAACATCTTAACCAGATTTGTGGTAATATAGTACTGCTCCGAACTATCGATATAATGCTCTGGTAACAATTAAGGTGGCGTGTAGAAAAGTTTGGACTTTGTAAGTTTTGATATTCAGTAGTACAGACAGTATAAAAATTAGACAGAAAAACCAGGACTGAGAAACTTGTTCAATTTTCAGAAGCTTCCACTTTTTGAGGATTTGGTATTCTGAAGTTACTATGTACTAACATCCACATTGTATAAGGCACCTGTTATAAAACAAGTCCTCCCATAAATAGAAATAACTGTTGGTGGAGGCAGAGAGACATAGGAGGAGAAATGACAAAAGGTCAACAAATCTGTGTGTGACATTGATGTCAGCTGACTAAATAAATCTGTGTGTGACATTGATGTCAGCTGACTGAACAAATCTGTGTGTGACATTGATTTCAGCTGACTGAACAAATCTGTGTGTGACATTGATTTCAGCTGACTGAACAAATCTGTGTGTGACATTGATTTCAGCTGATTGTTCAAATGGGTCTAGTATTAAAAGTCCAGTGAATGCATATACATGAATGATAATAGTGCATTTTTCCCCTTTTCTCTCCAAGAGATCTTTGGTGTAGAAGAGAAGAAAGCTTATATATTATTAAAACTACTGAGTCAAATGATGAGTTGGATTCCTTAATAAGTATCAAAGATTTTCTATCTAAAAGCATTAAAATCATTGTCAGTGGTGAGGTGATAGGATTGCACCGAGATAAACAATAAATAATTCATACACATGTATCTCTGAAAGATATTCAATCTTAGATAATGAGCGTTCTAATTATTACAGGAGACAAAGAAGAAAAACAGTAAAATATTTTTTAGATGTTGCAATGTAAATGAAACCCACATTTATTTAGATATTGCAATGTCTGCAAAAGCATCATCAACAAAGTTCAGATAAATCAAGATCGCATAAATTTGGCACACATTTTAATAAGATTCTTATGCCCCACCGCCATTCTAATGAAGTGCACACATGATATTGAAAGTGACTTGTGTACATTTTGTTGATGGCAACTTACAAATATTTTTCTTTTCTCCATAATTTTTAGGCCCAATAGCCTCTTTTTAATTGTGCGAGTAGATTAAACTGAAAGCGATACTTTACCATTCATTTGTAACAACTTACAGATTCATGCAAATATACAAGAGTACCAGTTCCATACTGTCATACCTGGCCTTGGTACTACTATAAGACATAGAGATTCAAACATATGTGTCATATTTAGTTCAGATTAAGACTATTTGCAAAGCAATAAAATTGGAATGATTATTATTAAATAATTTTTTTTGAATGCATGTTGAAAGATCCTTTGCAGTGACCATGGTTATTTTTGTATCATACTAGGTTTAAGTTGCATGTACTTCAATTATTAACCAATTTTAGGATATACCTTTATCTTTTATAAGAATTTTTACATCACTGTCAAACTGAATTTGTAGCATAGTCTATCATAGAAAGTTGCTTTGTTTATTTGTTAATAGTTTGTTTGTTGTTTATTTTTGGATTTGGTTAAATACAGTTTATCTAAAGTTTACCAGTGCCGTGGCCGTGGTCCAGTGGTTAGTGAGCTGGACTTGTAACCCGGAGATCCGGATTCGAATCCCAGTCATGGCAAGTCATACCCTTTTATGAAAATTTGACAAAAATGTCGATTTTCCTCCATATGTGGAGAGGTTGCTGGCTCCTTGTGGAAGGGTAAGTTAGTACTGGTTAGTATATAGTCCAGGAAAACTGGTTCGGTGAAACAGTTGCCGTATATAACTGAAAAATTGTTGAAAAACGGCATCAAATCCCAGTGACATTTTACCAGTTATAAACAATGGTCAAGTATACATCACAATAGACTGAGACACAACTTTGTATTACACGCAGCCTTACAACTAGATAAAAACTCACATCCTTATAAAGTACAGTCTATTCCTAGGTAACAGCTGTAAACATACCACAGTAAACAAACCTGTGAGTGAATACCAGTACAATCAATAAGGTTAATTTCACACTATTAACAGAAATAGAATATACCTGAATGCTGTTGATTTTTTTTTGATAACAAGTGAGCCTAATAACACTGTGACAGGATTTCTACTATCACCTGACTGTATGTCACACTGGATTTTATGAACAGGCTTACAGGTAATAATTTTTTGTATATATGATTTTTTCTTTTCTATTAAGCGCTTTAGAAATGGTAAAAAAACAGAGAACATAAGATTAATGTTAAAAGTCATCATTCAAATAATTAAGAGTATAAAATGCACAAAACTTTCTACACACAAACAGTTTAAATTGACAACGCATGTGATCTGAATGTCTGTTATTTAAGTAGCCATTTGTGAACTATACTTGTGTCAAATTCAAATGAAGAATCATGCATTTTGTCCAAATTATTAAAAACCATTGGTTTCTGTATCAAAATACTTAAATATTGGAAGTAAGTTAAGTTATTACAAGTATCACTACAAAAAATGTGAACCACATGATGTATCAGTTAACACATGAGACAGACCATCAAGATTATGATACATGTGTACAATTCATAACAATTATAAACCTATCAAAGAGAACTATATCACAGAACTTCTAAAAACAATATTGTCTAATTTTCTTCTCTGAGGTTACATTTCCCTAACAGCCAGAGTCATTTGGCAGCTTTTCCAGCTTTAACATTGGAGAAAAAAAACGGGTGTGCACCTGGGTAGAATGACCAACCTTCTGTAAGCTAGCTGGACAGCTTCCATAAAAGCGAAATTTTGTCCGGGGTGGGATTTGAACTCATAGCAGTGAAAGGCAAGGGATTACTAGTCAAGAGACCACGACCACTATATGGCCACACATTTTTAACTTAATTAAAAACTTCTAGAGGATGACATTTCCCTTTGGTTACGAGACAAATCACGAAGTTAGGTAGTGATAACACCCGCCCACATATCCACATACTCAGATAACAATATTCAAACATTGTTGAAACTCAGATATGAAGTTTTCATTCAACCCTAATTGATTTTACATTCATACAGTTTGAAGTATTTGACAGGTCAACATCAGATAAAATGAACTTTTGACACTAGCTGTTGTAAAACTACAAAACATACATTGAACTGCCATTATTTGTAGCAGGATACTAAACAATAGCACTCACACATACATAATAATCTTCATGACAAGTATTGAAATTCGAAATCTGATCATAAATTAACGTCAATGTTAAATGTATGTTTTTAGGTCAACTGTGGTGTGACACATACCTAGAAACTATTGAACATTGACCCGTGTGTGGTTCATATTGTGATAGATTCATGATCTATCAAAATGATTTTAGGTCATTGACAAAACAATGAGTATTCTGCATAGCAACATCAAGTTTTTGTTAATTCACACTTACTGACATACATATCAGATTTCATGATTAGTGAAAAGTAAAAAGTGCTTTCAGTACAAATAACTTAAAACTAAAAGTTGTACTTTTACAGACTGGTTTCTGTTTTTTTACAAAGTAATAGATCTTGTTGACATTTCTAAAATATCCATGCAGTAGTTAACACAAACATTCATATTTGTTTATTGCCAAAGCAATTTGATTCTACCATTAAACAAAATTATTTGTTTCATATAACACACAGCCGGAGAATATTACATAAATGACCATTAACAAAAATATACAGATGTATCCTTAGAGGCCACGGCCGTGGTCCAGTGGTTAGTGTGCTGGACTTGTAACCCAGAGATCTGGGTTCAAATCCCAGTCGCAGCAGGTCATACCCTTCCATGAAAATTTGACAATAAAATGTCAATTTTCCTCCATATGTGGAGAAGTTGCCGGCTCCTTGTGGAAGGGTAAGTTAGTACTGGTTAGTATACAGTCCAGGAAAACTGGTTAGGTGAACCAGTCGCCGTGTATAACTGAAAAATTGTTGAAAAAACGGCGTTAAACCCCAGTGACTATAAGTCACATAAAAAAAACAGGTGTATCCAGACACATTATGTAATTCTTGCAAGCAAATGGAGTATAAGTTCAGCAGTCAACATTTTAAAACAAAGGTATTTTGATTCAGCACCTAAATAACTCAGGAACACAAACAACTATCAGGATACATGATTTTATAATACAGAAATCAATTCAAAAAAGAATTTAAACAATACATTGTGGTGTTTTCTGGTCCACATTGTAGTCAAGACTTGATCTTGCTCGTCAAAAAACTCATACTTATTCTCCTCACTCTACATCCAAGACAAAATAATATAATTATTGATGATAAACAGGTGCTTCTATGGTAAAAAAAAAACATCAATACTATTTTCAATTACAAATAGTTTAAATGTATAAATAAAAGTATTTTATGCAGGTAACTCAATTTATCGACTTCAAGTCTATATTCTGGTATGCAAAACCCATCAGTGTACATGCCAAATAGAAATTAAATTTTATAACCACACTATTTGATCCAGACCACAAAAAGGACTGGTAACAGCAGTCAAAGAACTGGGTATTAATATTCCTGTCATAGTAATCTTTATAAAACTTTTATCAATACAACAATCTGTTCAAGTATTTTCCGACCACTGTATCAGATTTATATGCATAATGATTATATCACGCCTGGTAAACAAAAACTATAATTATGTTTGGCCTGACAGCAAATATTGCTGCGTTTGACCTGATAAACAAATATATGACTACACCTGGCCTAAAAATGAACATATAATCGGCCAATGAATACTCATAAATACATATCATACCTGTGTTGGAGGCTCTATCCATTACAGGTGGGTGAACAAGAGAGTCATATTGTATACTGATATAAAAGTTTTAACTCAAGGCGTGTACTACTACTTCACTTTAAATCTTCATATTACAAGTTGTAATATAGCAAGTCATAGTCAAAGGGTGTTAGCAGGAAATATACTAAGATTTAACATCCTATATTTACAACATTTTGGACTTAAACTGTAAGTGTGGAAATTTCTAGCAACAAAAGTGAGTACATTTGTGTTATACTGCTATATGTGGTACGCTGTGCATAACTGTGTTTTTTCATTTGTCTTTTCTTTGTGCTGAATTGAATAAATTATATGTTTATTTGAATCAATTCAACCACATTATTTTATCAGCAGCTAAAAACATGAAATTTTAGACTGCAAATTAATGATTAATTCTATCTAAGAGTTAATCAATGTTTATGCAAGGTATAATTGTTCTATGAAGTTTGCTACAAACAGATGATGAAGGAAATTTATTCCATATCTTAATATTAACAATCATGGCAATGCTTCACAATAAAAAGATAAATCAAGCTATTATGAGTCAATTTATCAAATCATTTGAGAAAATTAAATTACCTGGAATATTTGCCATTTCGTGTAAAACTAAAAATTACATTTAATATGATTTGTTCTGATTTCGTTCAAAATATATAAACAAATCCACTAAAATTCAATTAACAGGTGGTTGAAAATTGCTTTTCAAAAATGGATGGTAAAGAAAAAAAGAATTGAATATCGTAAGATTTCAAGCAATAATATGGTCAATATCATCTCATATCATGGACATTTTTATGCAATTTTCTTTGACATGTACATGATAATATTACATGTACATAGTATGCCTGATGAGCATTAATTGACCCTTATTAACAAATACTACATGATTATAGAATGATAGTAAATACAGGTCAACTTATCACTGAAGGACAGTTATTCATATTTGACTTCATAAGTCTGATATAAGAAGGATGTCCAGTTTTCCGATGACCTTAATGGCACAATTAATTTTAACAGTTTATGTTCAGATTAGAAATAAACTTCATGCAGGGTTTATATTTATCATATCATGAAAGTTCTAACTTTTGAGGTTATGTGGGGGGGCTGAGCTTTAAAATTGTGCTAACTGCCAGGATCATTTGCAACTTTCCAGCTTTAATGAGCGAGGAAGACAAAAAATGTACACCTCAGCAGAACCTACAACCTTCTATAAGCTAGCTGGGCAGCTTCCTCGCATGTGAAACTTGGTCCTGGGTGGGATTCAAACACACAATGGTGAGGGGTAGTGATTACTAGTCACGGATCAGAACCCACATGACCATGGAGCCCCCCTCTCCCCTCCCCCCCCCCCGAAGTTACATCTAATTTTCATACAATAAATATACTGTTAAATTGTTCTGTGACATTGTTATTGTTCTCCTTATGGACAATTATACTTCATTAACAAACCAAAACAGCTGTTACAGTAGGAATTAATGATCAACAACACATTGCTGACAACATGGTAACAGGATAGTGTACATGATTTGTATATGCAGTTATTATTTCCAGCCAACAATTAGGGATCCCTGTCCCCTTTTCTTACTACAGATAAAATATACCTAACATTACCACCATAAATACAATATCCAGAACGGTTTATTTTAATTACTGAGAAATATTTTCCTTCGAGGAACATCAACTTTACAGTAAAACAAACTCAATGAATGTATGATTATATTACATACATTAATGCAGTTTTTCACTTTTTGCTTTAATCATATATTGTAGTGTTATACTGCACAACAACAATATGGCAACAATGCTGTAACATTGTAACTTTTAAACTAATTTTAGGACTCCAATCAACCAATAACTGCTTCCTAGGATACTGCTGATTCATCAATACAATATTTACTTTAAATCAGGTATTTCAAACTGAGCCTAGTTTCAATGGTTACGCACAGAAAGCAATCACACTTTCTTATTCAACTGTAACAATGTACTAGCTACATTTGTTAAATTTTTTTCATACAAAGTTATTTTCTTCAAAACACACCCAGTAGAAATGATTGATAGTAAAACGTTATAGCGAGTGGAGTCGTATATGTTTGAAGCAGAAATCTCACAAACCAATAAAACAAAGAGAGCCACAGAGCTATTAACTCTCATCAACAAAAGTTAGTATTCCACATAATGAGTGCTACAAGATCCTACCTGTAATATAACATTGTTTGGATGTGTTAGATGTAATAAACAAAATTCATGTTCACTATTCCATACAAACCAGTTTATACTATGAGAAATGCTGTATGCAAGAAAGTTCATTTTCAGTTTAATTGTACAACTATACTTACACAGTTAGATGGTTACGACAAAAAGACATCTAACTAGATATTTAACCTATTCCCTCATAAGCATATTATGGACTCTTCCAAATTCAAAGCTAATATACAAAATATCATTTTTCTAACAAAGAAATTTCTCTCTGATGGAATGGAAAACATTGTGGCAAAAGAAGTCATTACTCATTACAAGCAATGACTTCTTTTGGCACAATGTATTCAAAAGTCGTCTGCTTCAGATGCGGGGGGGGGGATGCGGTATTATGAGGTAAAGGGTTAAGACAGCATCAATGAACCTACAGGCATACAAGAAATGTTTAATGGCTTCTAGCTATCACCATAAAGGGATCAAATTTTTAACAACACACGGCCCATAAGAGCTAATCCCAGGGTTGAAGGTAAACAAACTCGACACTAACTACATATAGTATATAGGTACAAATTATAGTTTCACAGGTCAGTTATAGTTGCAGTTCATGTATATGATTACAATTACCATAATAAAGTTAATCAATACACTGAAATTCTCACAACAGACCACCTCTAATAATAAACAATATCTCACTGAATAGAAATTATTTCTAGGGTCAATATGCATGAAAATTTCTCCATGGCAACACTGAATAAATGCAATCTATTTTCTGATGAAGCTGACCAATTGATACCTTTAACAGGGTATATTATTAATATGTGTATTTATAACCGTTATGCTCCGGAAATTTAAATTCTATTATACAGTAAGATATCAATTGATGATTGTAATAAATAATTCATGAATTAATTGATAAATAAAAAGTTCACTGACACAAGATGCTGTTTCATGGATTCATTGAAATGAGACATAAAACAAGCCAGACAAACATTACCATTTACAGATGAAAGCTTATTAACACTATTAACTATTAACACTAGAAATCAATGCTCAATGTTCAACAATGGACATAAAATTCTCCTTTTAAAATTTATTGATCATTCAGGCATTTAAATAGGATTGCTAAGTACAACTGGATTTAATTAAAATCTATTTACAGTTCACATTCACCGACACATAACAACCAGTAAATATTACATAACAAGGCAAAATAATGTAACCAGGTTTGTTCAAACATTGCTCCCTACACACTGCTATAAGCACAGATTAACTTATTAAATTACATGTTACATGTTTGTGGTGAACAAATTGACAACAAACTCCTTTGTTTCAGTTTTATATGTTTTTTCACTGGAATTTGCTTTCACATCCAGAGCCAGGGTCATGTGACAACTTTCCTGATTTACAGTGGAGGGAGACCCCAGGCTTACACCTAGGTAGGACCACCCACCTTCAGAAAGCTAGCTGGACAGCTTTCTCACATGTGAAATATGTACTCGAGTGGAATTCAAACTCACAATGGTGAGGGGCAAGTGATTACAAATCAGAGACCATAACCACTCAACCATGAAGGCTACTCTTTTAAATTCATCAAGCACCATGATAACAGAGCCAGTCACATTTTTTACTTACTTATCTTTAATACTCATGAAATTCTTAAAAAAACATAAATCTAACTGAGAGTGGATTTTCTCTGAGATCATGTTTAAGTGCTTTTGCATATAACCCTCCCAAACAATTATTGAAGATTAATCCCAATCATAAAAATCTAAATTGGCATGAAAATCTGCTTCATGTATATCTTCAACAATACACACTTATACATACTATTATATGAATAACACATACCAGATATAAACATACATCAGACCATACAACAAACACTTCTAAGTTGTCAAAGAAATACAAACATCAGCATCCAAAAACATTAAAACTTTAGTGAGAAGGTATACGCAGGTCAAGAGGCCTTAATGTATGAAGTATAAGAAAATCAGCTGGCGTTCAATATTTGCGAAAGGAGAACAAACATCGGCGAACTTAAAAGTAATATTATATTAAACTTGTCGTTCACGTAGTCTCGTAAAAGTTTGTTTAGCCAGGGCGTTGAAATAACAATCTGTTATAGTAATAACAGTTATGTACACATGTTCTGACTCTAAGTACGTTTTTTGAAAATGAATATTTAAGTACTTTAATAATGAACCATGTAGATATTTGACGGAATGTATGACACAATTATGGGATACTCAAATGTACAACGAAAACACAATTAATTACATATGGATGAAATTTAATATCAACTATCTACATAAAGACCTGTAATGTTAGAATGAGATGAAAATTCAATTGAAACGGATGTATGCATAAAATAATTTTTTTATACATGTATGTGTAAATTCTAATACATGTATCAGGTAACAGGTACCATGTGAGAACAGACTAAAAGATGTTGGAAACAAACAGAACTTATAAACCTAAGTTTTAAAAACAGAATAAGTTTTTGTTGTAAGGAAATGCAGTGCGAGTTAGGATGCAAGATACATTGGTGAATGTATGTTGACCTGACAAAGAATTCAGATTTCTTAGATTAATCTAAAGTTGTCATCAGGAACCAATGAATGCAATATTTTTGAGAATTGTCAAACTATGTTTAACTGTTATTTTAATTTTATAATTCCAGATCCATCATCTGATGCATAGTTAAACACTTAAAACAAAGTCATCATCTCACCATCAGAACAGTTTTAGACCATACCTTAAGAACTATTGAATTATGGGAAGTGGTGAAGGTCAAGGAGAAGGCAAAGGTCAAGGTGGTGGACTGTGTCCAGGAATACTGTGGGGTATTCTGTGGTTTATAATCCTCATTTTTCTAGGCTGGCCAATCGCATTCTTTGTAGCATGGTGGTACATTTTCTTGCTCCCATTTAGTGTATGTATTGAACCCTTAAAAGGAGTCTGCGAGGCCCTTCTTAAGGTGATTAATTTGCCACAGACATGTGCCGAAAATATGATAGAAATGAAGCCATTATGTGGATAATCACCATACAAACTGTTTAGTGCATAAAACTATAAAAATAGCTGTTTTATACATATGTGTGTATATAGTGCATGACTTAAAATGTTCACTGACTGAACGTATAAAAGTACAATTGAAAATTAGTGAACTGAGACTCAACAAAAATGGAACATAATACAAACTCTACAGAAAGTTAACAAAAACCATTTACCAGAAGTCTTTTAACGCCTGCAGAAATTACAAACAAAATATACTGTATCCATTGGAAGTACTATTGTTAGCAAAATGAGGACTATGTTCAATTAAATATCAATATGATGGAATCTCTACTGATATATATCATTATTATTCATTTATAAGTTGTATTGCATGTAATGTTAAGTCTTGAATAAATTTTTACGTAAAATGAAGTAAAGTTATCATTCTAAATCCATTAGTGATTGATTGAGGGCAAAAATATTTCAATCATCACAAAATTGTCTGATACACAATCATCAAAGCCAAGCACAGAGTATTTAACAAAATTCCTAGCTTTAACAACAAAATTCATATTTACAATAATTTACAATTAACCTAACAAGCATGAATATAAACACTTCATTGTAGTAACATTAACTTTATGAAATCATGCTACATTGTAATTTACTAGGAAAAAAAAAACACACAATAAAATATCTTTTTAACTCTAGACAGATATAACTAAATGAAATTCAATACTGATAAACATACAAACTGATTTCTTTTTTTGAAAATACTCAGAATACAAACTGACACTACAATCTGCTTTTCACGCGTGACAATTGTCAATTTGACCAATAAATGACAGACTTATTCATCATCTACAGACATTTCTCAGTACCATAAAACAGAAACATCACAGAAGATGAAATCATTTATTGATCTTTCAAACATGGATACAAGCGATCCTTAAATCGATTTAAGATCAATTCGATGAAAATATCAATATCATACAAACCTGTATGAAACACAAAGAAGCATGTGATAATCTGCCAAGCATTTATCTTAGAACATAATGCTTATAACAGAAGCAGTTAGATTAATCCTTTATGGAATAACAACTCAATAACTAATGGTGGTCATGTGACTCAGTAGGAGCAGAGACATTGAAATTTAAGTCAAAGAATTAACTTGTTCTCAAGAAAAAAAACAACAAAGTCTCCACAAGTAATAAACCAGGGCTGGATTAAAATGGACAACCAAAATCAGTATCATTGTTGAGCGATTGTTGACAAAAATTGAGAAATTCTTAACCTCTTGATTGGCAGACACTCTTTAATGATCAGTTTGAGAGTTTAAAAGTTGAGAACAGTCTCAACTCTTTACTCACTGCTTCATCTTCAAAGTGTTTTAGGTCAATTGCCTTTGTAATACATGTACTAAGAATACGAACGTATATTCACTTTGATAAGATTCTGTTTCTGTCTGATTTTATGATCTTATCATGGTTAAGTTGAGAACATTTAAAAACAAAATGTTGAGATTTGGAGCTTGAAGACTGATTTCAAGCTCATTTTATACTAGAATATTTTAGCTCTATTGTGAAACAAGCAATTTTGCTGGACACTACACCAGTACTGTGTCCGAAAATAGGATTGTGAAGTGCATGAAAGAAACCCGTTGAAGCAAGGATTCAAACTCGGGACCTTTGGATCAGAGGTCGGGTGCTCTACCTCTAGACCACGATGCCTCCCTTTATGTCAAGTTTATAACCCTGTACAAACTGTTCTCACAAGGTGTTATCATGACAAGTTATATATCAAATAAGTACATTCAAACAGTTCATAAAACCATAAAAATTAGATATATAAGAAATTTGACAATCATGAATAAAATAAGAAATATTTTATAGTCACTGAGACCCAGAGGGCATTGATTAATATCACCCAGATGGTAGATTATAATTACGTAAATTATTCACAAAATAAATTAGAAATCTGTACATGAATGGGTAAACAAATACAAGATTTACATTAAACTATCTTTACATTCCTACACTGCTATGAATACATGACCCCAGGAGTCGAACATAACTATTTACATAAACAGTCAACAATATAACTGTATCAGTATAGATAATACAAGGAAACTGTACAATTATTCAGATATCTACCTGACAACAGAAGCTCAACGTCTGTCAATATGACCAGTAAATAAATAAGTTATGGTCATATTGACCAAGCTTATAGTGCACAGAGTGACTTTACTATTTCTTTTTTTCCATCGCACCAACAGACAAGGTCATTTGGCAACATTTCCAGCCTTAACGGCGGAGGAAGACCTTGGGGGTACACCTGGCCCCAGTTTCACGAAAAAACTTAAGTTTTAGCACACTATTTTGAAAGTATTATATAAGTATATTTGTATTATTTGTACCTTATTTTCTTTTAAAGCAGTGTATTTCTTGCAAAATTATAACTCTAAGTAAAAAATTTGTATTGAAAACATAGAATCATCCTGCTGATTAATTTTTTACTTGAGCACGTTATTACAGACTCAAGTTTTTGCTCAAGTGTTTTTATTCTTTCTAGATACTATTTTCCATGAAAATCAATGTTATGTTTGTTCATATTTTAAACTGGCACCAGTAGTACTCACCAAGATCCAATATTAAACCTATAATATATTTTAACACCTGATATTTGAACTGGAAAATAGTGTGCTCAAACTTAAGTTTTCTGTTGAAACTGGGCCTTGGGTAAAACCAGTAACTTTCTGTAAGCTAGTTAGACAGTAGTGTGACAGCTTCATCTTATGTGAATTTTTTGGCTGCGGGTGGGATTTGAACCTAATATGGAGCTAGTGATTACTTGCTATTTCTATTTTGTAGTCAATGAAGTATCTATCAGAGAAACATAAAGCTTTATTAACAAGAAGAAATATTTAAATAACTCAAACATGCTGCTCCAAAGCATTTTTTTTTCAATAAGAGCTAATTTTTTTAAAGAAATGTGATTATTCCTTTATGGTAGAAAAAATAGACATGTTTATGAATATTAGACAAAAAAATTGGGTATGTCACAAAACTTATCTATTTTTTTTTCACACTTTCCTATTAGAAACTAAAGAAGCAGTGCCATAACATAGGTTAGTTGGATAACTAAACACAACTATTTTTTTCTGACCTTAACAAAATTCTGGCATATTCAATGAATTATGAATTCTTTCATTAAGAATACATTAATAACGAATTTAGATGATCTTAATGTAGGTTACTGACACATGACCTACTTCTGTGTCATCAAGTTGTACATTAATCATACATTTTACATTTGTGTCACATCAGAATTAATACACAAATGGATTCAGACCATTTATATCCATAAAGTACATACCTTATACACATAAGCATACATTTATGGTTTATTTATAATAGAACACATTACATTATAAAGCTACTGTCAAATTAATAGTACGTAGAAAAATGTAAAGCTAACAATTAATCAGAACCAACTTACTATGCCCACCAAGATCTGCAAAAGGTCTGCTGTGTAACACTTTCCTTTTTTTCACTGGGGCTAAATGTTACACCAACAGCCAGGGTCATTAGGCGACTTTCAAGGTTTAATGTTAGAGGAAGGCCCCAGACATACACCTGGACAGAATCACCAACCTTCTGTAAATTAGCTGGTTAACTTCCTCAAATAAGGATTTTGTTTGACCCTGGCGGGATTTGAACTCACAGCCGAGAGGGGCTTGTGCTTACTAGCCAGAGACCATAACCACTCCATCACAGTGACCCCAACCAAGCTGTGTTTCAATATATAAACTAAAACTTAAAACAAACTAACTACAAATCTATTGAATTAGATAACATTGGCAGAATATGAAACCAACAATTTATCAATGCTAACCTGTTGTACATGTATCAGGTAACAACATGTAAGATTTACAATTATAACACTTGATAAAAACACTTGGTAATAAAAACTACAAACAAGCATATCTAAATATTGTGAACCATCTCATTCATAAGATGAACTTTAGTCATCATAAAGTGACTTGCAAAATTCATTTCATTTTTGAGCTTACATCATAAATTATTTATGATCATCAAGATTAGGTGGTGCTCCTTAACAACCATGAAAGGGGGGCCTAAATCATAGAGTGGATATGGTCTCTGACTAGTAATCACTGGCCCCTCACTGCTGTGAGTTCGAATTCCACCTGGGACCAAAGTCCACATATGAGGAAGCTGTCCAGCTAGCTTATGGAAGGTCAGTGAGGTTTTCTTCCACTGGGGCACATTCATATCCAATTTAAAAACACTCATTTTGGATAAAATCATTATGTCCACTACAGTCATGTAAATGACTGATCATGATTTTTCAATCTTGAGCCAATAAAATTACTTTGGATACAAAATATCGCAAAGTCTGTTGCCATAAACTGATTGATAGATTCATACACACATGTGACATACAGCAGCCAATATTTTGTACTCTACAGAAATTAGTTCAATTCACTGAGAGCCTAGTTACAGTATTGTTAACTATATCAATATACAAACAGAGATTTCTGTCACTACAACCACTCTAACTGATAAATTTATGAAGTGTCAACAAAATGAAAAGTGATTTATTTGTCACTACAATAAAACAGTTTGTTATTTGATATTTGACAATTCACCACTTCCCTCCATACACCTCAGTTTAGCGTTGCTTTAATGTTCAATACACAAGGTATGTAAAATGTTGTATGTATTAAACTAGAACCAGTCTATGTACATCATATATTTGTAGGACGTGTCATAAACACTCATGTTTTTGAAGAGTCTGGTTTAGTTTTTTGATAAAGCATAAATTAAGTAGAACAGAATAATGACAAGATCTTCATTCAGAATTTTCTCTATTTAAATGATAAATTAGAAAAATGAAAAGTGTCAGCATTCAAGGGAAATGATTCTGATCAAAAGTAGATTTTTAGACCTAAAATGTATTCCTTAAATTAGTTTCCTATTTTAGAGACAGATGAGAACCATTAGTATTAAAGGAAGTTAACTCCAACCGAAAGCTAATGAATAAAATCTGAGTTCTCTCCCTTTGTTGGAAATGATAAATGAATGAATACATTACAAGCTTCAATAAATACATAACAAAACACATGATATCAACAATGAAGTAGCTTTGCTTCACCAAAAAAAAATAAAAAACAGAAAAGTCTTACTTGCAGCCAGACATCTTGCAGACGTTTGATATATGTAATCAAACCAAGAGCAAATGCATACAATATACCAACTAATTACAGTATACAGATAATCAAAAAAAAATACAATGTAATTATGAATTCATAATTTGAACAGCTACATATACCTACACAGGTACATCAATTTGCTACATGATAACCGAACTAATGCAAAAAAATTGTGATAATAACTCTAAATAAAGAAGGGGTCTACAAAGCCCCAATCTGTTAAAAGAAAAGGGTCAACCAAATATCAATATCAATTGATGTTAGTATTTTAAAGTTAAACAAATTCAGAGTATATCTCGTGTCTGTATATTGCACTGCATATTGCTTCATACAGGCCATTAATGAATATGATTCTGTTAGATTACTGTTTAACAAATATACAAGTTTTACAATTCTGAAAATATATTTCATCTTTCAGTCATTCACCCACAAGGTTTAAACATTAATAAACAAACATAAACTAATGTCAATCTATACAATGATTTACTCTTCTTAATACAAAATAGTTCCAATACTAACATCTTACAGATAAAAAAAACATCCAATTTGACACAATATAACCAATGAAGCACCATGTTAGCCTTCTTTATCTTTGTTATAATGATGGATTAAAGAAGAAATGTTATTCCGAAATTACCTCGAAGAACACAAGTATATGAGTCACAGTGTGTTATAATTATAACATAATAAGTATAGAGTATACATAGTAAAGTTAAGTTGATACAGGCATTGTTTATGTCTTCACTTGATACAGTATTCAGGAATACAGATCTACACATTGGTTATAATGTGTGTGATTCAAACAAGACTGTCAAACATTTGAAAAGAAGATAAAATAGTTTTGATTGATTTCGTTTCATAAAGATTGCTTGTCGTTTTTCTTTTTATGAGTCTATATTAAATGTAATTCGCAAAATGCTAGGAGGAAAAAAAGACTAACAAGGGGCGGTCATAATTTTTCTAATCACGGCCATTTCCTAGAATCAGCCAGGTTTTACCAAATAAACAAATGCTAAAGAATATACTTATAGAGGAAAGTATATTTATCTGAAAGTCAGACAAAGATCAGACTTATCCTTAATCATTAACAAATTTCACCCATGTCCATCATTTACAAATTACATACAATATCACGGAATAACAGTAAAAAAACTGTGTCTATCAGACATCAAGTGAGAACAGACAGTGTTACGCTATATGTATCCGTATTAAAGCAACATTTAGTGTTTAAAACAGACTAGCATAGCGTGATATACAGCCACCTGGATGATTAATATATGAACTTTCATACCTCTTTGCCAGGAGAAGATTCAAGTTCAGCCAATGATGTTGTAGAGCCTCCAATGAGGTCGTGTTCCCCTTCTTTGTCCCAGTCATAAATATCCAACTGAAATATTGGAACCTGTATATTTACGGTATGCCGACAGACAAGTAATAAAGAAAACATACCTCTTTTCCACGAGAACCCTGTAACTCCGTCATTGTAACTCTAAACCCACCTATGAAATCATGTGATCCATCGCTGTCCCAGTCATATACATCGAACTGAAATACCATAGTTGGTAAACTATGCTACACTGTAAATATTGGACGCTTACAAGTCATGTTCCCATGGTATCATTTAGTTTTATTTGAAATTTGATCCATGGTTTAAAATAACATGAAAATCAAAGCATATGTCCAAAAGACACATATAACCATGTTTGAAACTCATAATTAAGGCAACAAATAAAATATCACTTTATGTTCTTCCAAAAAAATGATACCATAGTGATGAAACAACAAGCAACATCACAAACACACCAGGTGCTTTCCGACAAATCTGAATTTACGTTGAACACCTATTGCTTGAGCATAACGTCTCAACTATTACTAGAACACTAAGTTTAATCAGAATCCAAAGCGATGTTCATGGCACCAATGTAAATTTAATCCCTGTTGCATCCACAACATAACCTGTCACAATTTGGTGTTTAAAGAGTCATCTACAAACCATACCATCCCTACCTCTTTTAGACCACCCATTCATGTTTGGCAAAATAAAAAGAGGTACAATTAAAGAAATAAAGCATACAAGTCAAACAACACAGTCTGATTATAAAATAACTAGTACATATAACAATGAATAATCAAGTAAAAGAAATTTCACTTCATTTACAGACTTGGCAAAATAATCATATACCAATAAAAGGTTTGTAAGAATGTAATATGACATACTGATATTTGTTACAAGAAAGTACGAGTTACCTACCTTGATTGGTTTGGATTTATCTCCGCTACACAGTGTGTGCACAGGAATAGAAAATGGTCGCCAGTGTGGATTCAAATTATTCTTCACAACCTGAAAGCATATTTAATATGTGTAAAATATTCCAAATATAAATGTATGCAATTAACAATAATCACTTGATAGATTCATACATCTGGGGCAGATAGGACCAGTGAAACATTCAAATACCAGACTAGATTCATAGTCAATACACAACTTATGAAATTTGACAATAAGTAACCTACTATGGAGACTTTTGCATTAAATACGCCAGTACTTCTAAACAAAGATCACATTGAATACACAAAAAATCTAAGCACTTCATCATACATGGTAAATCAACATTCTTCACTAATGAATGATTTTATGCATAAAAGTAACCTTCCCTCACCTCTGTTCTATGAACCACTTGCCAGCTTCCATCTGGCAAACCTCGTAATATCTCCAAGTAAGGATCAGACTTTCCAAGGAAATCCTGAACAAGAAAATAAAACAGAAAGTCTTACATAATCATTAACGGCTAAAACATTAACTTTCACTAAATCATTAAAATAAAAAGTTGGATGGTCAATCTTATCCATTCACAGAACATAACTTTTATTAATGAAGTGAATGTTTCACAAATAATGTTCAAAGATGAATAACCTTTGAATGGATGTTAAAGCTTGCATTCACCTTTAATGACTTCTAACCATTCTTAAACTCATTTTATGCTTCTTGGTCATTTATATATTTAGTATATACATGTAATTTCTAATTATTCAATATGTTCACTAGCATGAAATTGTATATTTTCAGAACAATATAGTATATTTTCAGAACAAAATAGTACATTTTCAGAACAATATAGTATATTCTTAGAACAATATAGTATATTCTTAGAACAATATAGTATATTTTCAGAACAATATAGTATATTTTTAGAACAATATAGTATATTTTCAGAACAATATAGTATATTTTTAGAACAATATAGTATATTTTCAGAACAATATAGTATATTTTTAGAACAATATAGTATATTTTCAGAACAATATAGTATATTCTTAGAACAATATAGTATATTTTCAGAACAATATAGTATATTCTTCGAACAATATTGTATATTTTCAGAACAAAGTAGTATATTTTAGAACATACCTTATTGTCAAGTTTCCTGGCTTTGAAAGTCAACATGGCAATCTCACCTCCTTCCTTCACTTCTTCAGATCGTATCTAAAATATAAAGCAAACCAGTACTTGTCTCATCCAGTGTGGCATGTTTACAGTTCGGTGTAAACAGAATAAGAATATTGACTACAATAATCACTGAGAAACCCAAGTTAATCACTTCCACAAAAAGTAGACACAATTGGTTGTCAAAAGTACTAATTTGTGCTAAAAATTCAGTACTTTCACACTGTGCCATCAAGTTAATATTAAGCTGTTTTAAAGACCATTAGATTTGCTCACCAGAACCTAATAGATAAACTATTCCTAATTGAAAACATTAAAATATAGAATTTGGAATTAGAAAAGTTTACATCCACAATAAAACTTCGTTTTTACGAGCATTGATATCACAAGCACCCTATTTATCTCAAAGGGTTTTTAAACTCCTATTACAGTTATACATAAACAATAAACAAACAGAAACACTATTTCTGGCCTCATACCATACATTTTACATAATCATTTAATACTATTATTGTTAATATTCTCATGAATTACATGATACACAAACAAAAAAAAAACTTATTTCTGGCACCTGGTTTACATCGATCATTTTGTCCGTTCCAATGACTCTTCAAGATAATGTGGTTTTATTGTTTCAAAGAAATCTCTACAAGAAGCACCAATTTTTTATTTACAGTTTTGTATTATTTCTAGTTCCAGTTACATAGTAATTAAACGAATAAGAAAATTCATGCAAAAAAAACATTGCAAGGAAATTATTTGCCAGTACTTACGATAATCTTGCCTTCACCAGCTGATTTCCCATTTTTCAATTTTAGGGGCTGCATAAAGGGTCTGGCAGCAACAATCTGTAATAATTAAATAATTCACTACTGTCATGGTGAACTCAGGTTGCTGGTTCAGGTACTTCCAATTGTAAATTTAAGATTTGTGTATTTACAAAAGCACTATTGTATAATTATATAAACACTAAACTCAGCATTTAACAGCATTAGGTTCGATCCTATTCAACTGTCCACCATTCTTTTTATATACAATAAATGCTGAGAAACTTTCATCTTAGTCTTATTTTTGATATACTAAACTTTCCCTTTCACATCTACTACAATATGCAAAACCCAAGAATCAAGTAAATACACACCTGTCCCAGTGTACATTCAACTTGTCCCAGAAAATCATCATCGCCGAGCTGTGGTGTATCATTGTCAAGGTCATATACAGCTACCTTGACCTTCTGAACTTCTTCAAACATGTAGTCAATAGAGAAACATTTAGCAAAGTCAGGGTCTAAACTGTTGACCACATTCTCAGTTCTTCCATGCTGAAATCAAATAGCAAACACAATTTTTTACGATTATAATTCAATTATGTAACTACATGTCCAATGCATATTTAGAGTTCAAATCCTTCCACCATTCAAACTTGTACCCAGTGAAAGAAGCACATTTAAATCTTGTGTCTCAGTATTGCATGATTATCTGGAAATAAAGTTGATAATGTAATTTTTACAGTATTCCTGGTATATCTACTGGTGTTTATCTGCTCAGGCCAATATTCCTGAAACAACTGACAACTTACCCACAGCATGTGTGATTCAGAGTGAGAAGTCACATGACCTAATATGTAATATTATTAAAATTGTGACAGAGAAACATGCATCTCATCTAGGTTTTATGCCCAACAACTGTCCATCAACAATCCAATGACTAGCGCTAACAAGGCAGCTGGGTCACTTCTCTAGAATCTCGTAAGAAAAATGCCATTTGGGAGGAGTCTAATAAATTACACAATGGACACATAAATATTAAGAAAGCAAAATAACAATAATATACTATGTACAATCTACACTTACTTCAATCCATTGTCCACCTGTATTTACGAACAAGACTGCACAAGGGTCAGATTTAGATGTTATATCTTTATTTAGAAGTTTCCTACATGAAAGTCGAAGTTCAACCTTTGACATTGGTCGACTAGCTGTACCAGGAAGAGCCATTTCTGTAATATACATAAAGCACCATTAAAAAAATTACTTAACTAGATACTAAGATGCTAGATTGAAAAATTTATGTAATACATATAATCATTGTTCACCAAATGTTTCACAATAAAATTTGAACAAACAGCAAGCTCTATAAAATACTGAGCAATATAGTAAATTTCAATGCGGTGAAAACCATCAAAATAATTTAGTTTAAAGTAGAAATTAAATTAAAAGTAGAAAACAAATTAATAACAAATTATTATTACTCAATACAACAATGATGAAAAAACACAAAGTGAGGAAGATTAAAATCATCTGAATTTAAAGAAGCTAGCCATCATCATCATATTATTATTATTATTATTATTATTATATACCAGAGATCACTGAATTAAAATAAAATCAAACAACACCATGAATGAATTTAATTTTTACAGTAACTGGTAATCAACAAAATTAATGTTGTAGTGGGTGGATAGGGAACAACAGGGTTATCTAATGATCTTCTTATCTTATAATCTTTCTTATCACATAGGAGGATTGAGTCTGGCAATGAACAACATGTTACAAAACTGCAGAAGACTTACAGGGAAGGTAAGGTAGGAATAAATCCCCAAGTTTAATGATTAATACAATTCAAATATTGTATTTCATTAAAATATTGAAATCATATCTGAATTACATTCTCTATAATATAACATACAAGTATAGTAAAAATAAACTGTACCAATAAAAATTTCACAAGACCTCAGTGACAACACTAAAGCAGACTTTGAGCAAGTGTAAAAGATAGAATAAAACCAATTTATTATGCAGCCCCCCCCCAAAAAAAACAGTATAAAAAACACAGCAAGGGCTAAATGGAAGAGTTTAAAATATACTTCAGCCATCATGCAATAAAAAGGAGATAGATGAATGTTCAACTATAAGTTAATCAATAAACATGCATTGTCTGCAGCCTAAAGACATTTGTCGAACAACTGGGACAAATGAAAATTATGTCAGAAAAAATAGTACAAATGAGCCCACGGAGATACATAAAACTGGCATTTTAGGCAGTTTCACAGTAGTATTTCATATAATTTATTGAGTGAGAAACAGCAGATATTACAGTGTTTGAAACATTTCATCAATGTAATAATGTCTACACCTCTATCAGTGTTATAGACATGAGACATTAAGTTTAACTTTAGGCGAGGTTTTAGAAAAGCAGTTTAAAACTGACTGAGGGCTTCAAGCCAAAGCTTTAGATAGTTTACTTATTTGACAGAAAAATGATGAAGGCATTTAATAGTCAGTAATTTACCGACTGATCAAGTATTATTGACCATTAGTCACAACCTGTTACAAGGTCAATCACAACATTTGTCGTATAATGCTAAACATTCCTTTTGTAACTTTTTGAGATAAACTTCCAGTTCTGTAAGTGTAATAAGAGTCTAATGAAAGTAGATAAGGTATGTAAACACCACAATACGAATAATATTTATAATCAAAATAAAAGTACATGGTTAGCCAACTCATATTAAAATATTTATAACAGTAATAGCAAAGATAAAAGCAAATTATGAATGCCATGCCAATTCTAAAATAACGACGCGATTTGTTGCAATAAAAAAAATATTGACCGAATATTTTTATCCGAAAGCTAAGTCATTTTTCAATTAGTAATATAAAGCGGCAATGACAATTCATATTTTTAGTTGGCAAAGAGACAAGCAGGTGAAAAGTGATATCAACAATTCCGTACAGACCTTAATATATAAAAAGTTGCTTATCCGAAGAGAAAATGGTGTGTTTACTTCGTTTTTCACTTCCTGCAATAAGCTCGGTTACGTCCCTTGAAAAACAGTAATGGACGAGTCTAAGTAAACGTTATAGTGGGTACCTGTATTTAAAATATCAAATCGAGATGTTTTTGAGAAATGATTTAGATCATATTTGTAAGTCTAGGTATACTACCTACACTATTTTGAGAAATAAATTCTTGATTTCATTGAATCGTATTTTAGTTGACAGTGTCAAAGTGACATAGACTCATCATATCCTGAGGACCCATATTTTGTGTGGCACAGTCCGGGTATAACAGGCTGTTTTCCGAGTGGTTTCCAGAAACTGGACCGCATTATGTCCATTGATAAAGATCGTACGTACAAGAAGTGCAGTCCCTGAATGATTCTCCATCTGAGAGATGCATCGTATAAACAAAACATTTTGAAACATTTGGTCGTTAAAATACCATTGATATGCCTAGAAACATTTCAGTAGTGTGTTTATTTTTTAATAGAAGAATATACGAACTTGACACAAAATACATTATAAAATTCAAGTCGCGGGTCAAAAATATTCACACATTGTAATTTTTTAATACTTCATTTATGATTTTTTATGCAGAAAAAAATGTATGGCTCAAATTATCACAGAGGCCGTCTTCAATTAATCAATTTGTTGACGCAAAAGTTGAAATATCACGATACGACTGTATCGGAAGAATGACAATATTCTTTTTTCCTGCATATTCCGTACTTTTTAAAGCCATCAGTCTGGGTTCAGCCTAAACCATGGACTGATGTACAGATATCTGCTTTCAAATCCAGAAAACAGAGTGTCACTCATGGTGCCGATATATCTATCTACAGGACAGACGAGTGCAAATGCTGGACATTATAACTACACGGCTAGAAACATTTAATTAGTACAATCTGGGACCAAATTGGTCCCAGGTACAACAGGGATTAGGCCTGCCATGATACGCACGTACGATGGTACGCATTGTACAATGATACCCAGTTTGGAAAAATAGCATACTTTATGTTGCAGTGTTTTCAAAAATGCAAAACAATATACAATGTATATCAATATGTTCCGATCATCTGCGAAATGATGCAAAACAAAACAATTCGATTTCATTTAAGCTTGGACTTTCTTTCAGGAAAGAATCGATTACTCCTACAGAAAGATCCCATTATGAACCATTATTTCATGAAACAGAATAAATAAAATCAACTACACACAAAATAGGTTTACGGTCAATTAAATATATAAATTTATAAAACATTAAAATCCGTTTAGATTGTGACTCCAAGTATTAATCAAATATTTAACGTTAAATGGGGTGTTAAATTGCAATAATGAGCGGATATTTAATAGAAATAACTCTCTAATATCGATAAAAAATACATTACAAATTAATCATTGTCCAATATCTTCATTATACAATCCATTACTACAATTAAGCAATCGGGTGGTGTTTTAAATTCAATGCTTCACTTTTACTTCTCTTAAAATATGGGAAATAATTCCTCAAGCAAATTAATACAATGTACTTAAACATTATTGTCTCCCTTCAGTACGCAAACCTCAACCAGAAGCTGGCGAAGATTTCTGTGAAATTAAGTAATAAATGCTCATTTACATTGTAATTCACAAGTTATCCAGGTGTAGTATCACTCAGTTATACAGGGATATAACTAGGCACTTCATGGGAAAATTATTAGCCACGGCCATGGTCCAGTGGTTAGTGAGCTGGACTTGCAACCCGGAGACCCAGGTTCGAATCCCGGTCGCGGCAGGTCATACCCTTCCATGAAAATTTGACAAAAATGTCGATTTTCCGCCATATGTGCATAAGTTGCCGGCTCCTTGTGGAAGGGTAAGTTAGTACTGGTTAGAATACAGCCCAGGAAAACTGGTTAGGTGAACCGGTCGTCGTATATAACTGAAAAAATGTTGAAAAACGGCGTTAAACCCCAGTGACAATAAGTCACATCCAAACAAATAAACATCATGGGAAATTTTTTTATTTAAGTACATGTAATGAACTAGGAAACGGTTACTTTCACCTGGTACCCGTTTGCTCTGGTGTACTTTGGTGCACTGCAACATGAAACAGGGACCACTTTATCCACCAGGGTGATGTAAGAAACGTTTCCAAACCGATCCGGTATTCCCTGGAGGTTACCCATCAGCTGTCTGTCTGTCTGTCTGTCTGTCTGTCTGTCTGTCTGTCTGTCTGTCTGTCTGTCTGTCTGTCTGTCTGTCTGTCTGTCTGTCTGTCTGTCTGTCTGTCTGTCTGTCTGTCTGTCTGTCTGTCTGTCTGTCTGTCTGTCTGTCTGTCCGTCTGTCTGTCTGTCTGTCTGTCTGTCTGTCTGTCTGTCTGTCTGTCTGTCTGTCTGTCTGTCTGTCTGTCTGTCTGTCTGTCTGTCTGTCTGTCTGTCTGTCTGTCTGTCTGTCTGTCTGTGTCTGTCTGTCTGTCTGTCTGTCTGTCTGTCTGTCTGTCTGTCTGTCTGTCTGTCTGTCTGTCTGTCTGTCTGTCTGTCTGTCTGTCTGTCTGTCTGTCTGTCTGTCTGTCTGTCTGTCTGTCTGTCTGTCTGTGTGTCTGTCTGTCTGTCTGTCTGTCTGTCTGTCTGTCTGTCTGTCTGTCTGTCTGTCTGTCTGTCTGTCTGTCTGTCTGTCTGTCTGTCTGTCTGTCTGTCTGTCTGTCTGTCTGTCTGTCTGTCTGTCTGTCTGTCTGTCTGTCTGCAAGAAGGACCAAGCATAGATGCGCTGTAAACAAATACATCACAGGTGCTTTACTTTACTGTCAGATAATTTCGGGGAAGAAACGTCTAGGAGGAGGGGACGTGTTATTGTCATAAAAAGTTAAAACAAACACTCGAGTTGTCTATATTTAATCGGTACCTGATGTGACGCATCGATAACAAGAATGACGATGTTTAATGGCTCATAAACTTGTTTGTTTTCTTTGATTGCTGTCAGTTTTATGATTACCGCTTCCAGATAAATCGTTTCTACTCAAGTACTTAAATAAGAGATCTGCTGAGCAAACAACATCTCCTTGTTTTACATGCATTCAAAAAGAGCCCGGCGTTCAGGCGAGTCTCAATAATGAAGGATTTCCGGGTTAATCCTGGAATTATGCTTACAGCTAAAAGACTGTATGCATGTTTCCAACGCTCTTTTAATTAATGAATTGGAAATTGCTTAAAGATTCCTGTCACAGTAACGTTTCGTGCATTGTAAGTAATTGCGTATGCCTGATAATATAGTTCGCTCATTTCTAAAATACTATCATGCGACTAGATGCGTTCAGAAAAAAGTCACGTTTAGTTTGCGGCCTAGTTTTTGTTTGACATTAATTGGCTCTCGACCAGACTCAGCATTTTATTCCTATAAATCATTGTTAAGGGGATATTCACTATTTCAATACGTAGGGCAAACAAACACAATTGTGCAAATACAGAGTATATCCCCCTGCGTTGTGAATACTTGGATAAACGGGGAAAGGTTAACTTGAACTTGGATCAATCATTAACATTTGTTTAATGATTCCGGACATAATGGATTTTGTATATTTTCAGATTTTTTCCCTGTCTACAACAGTATTTCTGTTATATACCATCGGACAGTTTACCCGAGTTCCCGAATTTTGTAACATTACTAACATTGTTCTCCACACTTAACTACCAACTTCACATACATATTTATTAAAAATTTAAATTTTGATTTCTTGAATATTGATTTATTAAACATTGTATTTGTATTTCAATGATATCACTCCAGACGAAGCATATACAAGAACAGGTCGTGTAAGTGCATATTGCTATATTGCGTATTACACTGTAAATCTGCACTGACGGTGTGTCACGTGATTTTTTGGTTGGCCATATTTGGCTAATTGTACTCCCGGCTAGATGTTTTTTTTAAGTTAGTCGGTCACAAATCTTCAGGATGACATAGTTATTATTTTTGTTTCCACCAGAGAATTTTGTCAACAAAACATCTACTTAACATAACTATGTCAAACATGTAATTCTCTCCTATGTGTATACTGACTGACCGATATTTTGAACATGTCAATTACATATCAATTTTCATTTTCTACCACTATTCCCTCATTTCATTTCGCTTTTTTTCATCATCAGCCTAGGCCATTAGGCTATTTTTCAGCTTAAATAATGGAGATAGAACCACCGACCTCTCGTAAGCTAGCTGGATAGCTTCCTCACATAGTGGTTAGTCCTGGGTGGGATTTGAACTTACAGCAGCGAGTGGCTAGTGATAACAAGTCAAAGACCATTACCAATCGACCAAAGAGGCCCTTTACATTCTATTTCAGCCTCATATAATGTTAGTTTGAACAAAAGCAGTGGCTAGATATGTTTACGCACTTTGTGGTAATTATCTCCTAGTTGTACAAATGTAGTGCGTATACAAGAAGATTGTTAAGTTTCATTTTGTTCCTGAATGTTTCGTGTAACGAATACTTGATTGTACGAATTGTTAGAACTAGAATTTCTTCACTTTTCACTTCTCGACTTAGATAAATCTTAATAATCAGGTTCTATCCTGTTAGTAAGGCGACATCTCGGTTACATTGAAGCCAGTTTTAAACATATTAATAACGTATTAAGCGATTATTCCGTGTGTATTCATTTATTCTTTAATGTAAATATTTTCACTGATAAACATTGGAGAATTTCAATTGATACGAATTGTTTATTTTCTTGCTATAAAACCAGTGTACATAGTTGCAAAATGTCAAACTTCAATTTATGGCTTCAGAACGTATCACTGCCTCGATAAATCTTTGTTTGTATATTAATTAGATGATTAGCAATGGTCTTATCTCTAAATTGACCCCATGTACGGATTAGCTGGTGTATGTTTATTGGGCTTTAAGTTTTTTATCTTTATGTGCCATTTTGTCGGTTTTCAAGTTGACGCGAGTGGTCAAACAGGATGTTATACCGTAAACAACCTAACATATACATGTACATACGTATATATATTCTAATAGTATTGCAAGATTTTAGGCACTCAGCCTATGAATCAACATATATGATGCATACAATATATAGACACGATTCTAAAAAACAACATTGAATGAGTATCTTCTGAATGTAGGACATCTATTCGACAATAGAACTGTATGACTGATACATTCTAATACGAGTGCGATTTAATAAAGAAAACACGAATGAATATATGAATTATTGTCAACATATCAATTTAATACATAGTATTTTCGATCAATGTGTACATTATAATTATATATTATGAGTACCATCTTTGGACCGTGTACGGTAAATCAATCTTCCATACATTGATTTCATTAAACAATTAAAAACGCATGCGCGCGCATCAGGCGCACTGAGAAAGGACACCGTTAATTGGCCCGACATGTGTTTACTTCGTTCATACTGGCTTTTATTCTCCTCTTGAACAGACACGAGAGCAAAGCATCATTTACACATTTACATTGAGATAAGCTGGCGATCGGATTTAACTCTACAAAAGTGCCAACTGTGATTTAGAATGAAAATTTTCGATTAAAAAAAAAACATTAATATAATTTTAAACAATATTGACTTTTGTGTTTGCACGCATATTAAAAACGGAAGCTGCGGATAGTGTTTTTAAATCAGGAGAAGATTTAATCAGACGATAAAATAAATTAACTTGAAATCTACACAGGTTTCTGTTTTATTCTGTATCGCATCTGGTAATCGTTCATTAATTAATTCACAAGATTAATAGCGCGGATACTGATTAACAGCGTGAACGGACACAGACTGGAATAATGGAGTTTAACATTTACCTTTTTGCTATATTCTTGGAGATCTTAATTTTCTCGTGCGGTATGGATGCGTCATGTGATATTGAAAACTGCAGAGCCAGTAATGGGACAAGGTGCAATTATAAGGGGGACTGTGACTGTGGGGTCTGCTCGTGTTATGAAGGCTACTCGGGCCCCACGTGCGAAGAGTGTGCTACGTGCGCATCTCCTTGTGATGTGTTCAGAGCTTGTGTTGGTTGCAAAATTTTCGGCACAGGACCAAAAAGTATTATGGATTGTCTGAATGAGTGCGATGATATTGCGACTTATCTACCCGAGTATGGCAAATATGAAGAACCCGTCTCTCCGAGCGAAAAAATCACGTGTCATACAGTTCGAAAAATGAGCAGAAATAAATTTTGTAGGGAGTCATTCCTCATCGGGGATATGTCGCAGGGTTATAGAAACCTGTATGTTTACACCGAGGTAGATTGTTCAATAGAATATAAACCAACCGAAGGACCAGTGATTGAAGTTACGGTAGATTTAAAAGAGGAAAATGAAATGACCACAACGACGAGAACGAAGATAGAAATAGATGTTGATAATAAAGCGCACGGCGAAGACGATAAAGATGATGTTGAAAATGATACTCAGAAACACCAAGTCAATGCTTCTCCTGTTTCGGGGTCCAGTAGGGGGAATTCTTACGACAACAATAGTGCAGACACTGTTAGGTTTTCTGTGTACAGTATATTGCTAATCACTCTGTCTGTCCTTTTCTCGTGATCAATATATGAAGTGTTCTCAGGGAGTTTCTGTTCGTCTGTCTGTCTGTCTGTCTGTGACTCTGTTAGTAAATTGTACACTCTGTGTTAAAATAATTGAGAAAATTAGAACGGTGGAAGAATCAAGTGCGAACATCGTGTCTTCGGAGTTTCTGTTCGTCTGTCTGACTGTCTGTGACTCTGTTAGTAAATTGTACACTCTGTGTTAAAATAATTGAGAAAATTAGAACGGTGGAAGAATCAAGTGCGAACATCGTGTCTTCGGAGTTTCTGTTCGTCTGTCTGACTGTCTGTGACTCTGTTAGTAAATTGTACACTCTGTGTTAAAATAATTGAGAAAATTAGAACGGTGAAAGAATCAAGTGCGAACATCGTGTCTTCGGATGACTTCGTGTTTCCAGCGGATATTTTCAGTAATTGTTGACTTTCGTTTATTACGGATATGTGTATTTGCTGAAATTGGACCTATTGTTTTTTGAATTCATTAAGTTTCGTAAAAGTCTTAACATTGCAACTGTTTCTTTTGTTTACGTGTATGTAATTTATCGATGCATTTTAATCGACCAGTCTGCTTTATTTCTATATTTGTAGAAATACATTTGATTTATTTGTATATGATTTTAATTATTTTTCAGTGACTAAACTTTAATGTTGAATATATACCGTAGTCATCAACCTTTGGAATTTATCATACCAAATAAAAGAAAGTAAGAAAAATAGAACTATCAACCAAACCCGACTTGAAATTATCACGTGACTTGTCTGCGTTTCATTTTCTCTTTAATAATCAGTTCTGTTTTTATCTACTAGTAAACACAAGGGCAATTATGTCATCTCAGAAATAGCCAGCATTCTTTAACTTCTAGGGAACAATTAAGACAACATGCCTTCATTATTCTTCATATGATATCTTGGCTTTGTGTACACGATTTGTCATTTTTGTGTACACGATTTGTCATTGAATAAAAGTAAGATATTTCATATTATGGTATATAATTTACGGAGGAATAAATGTCAATTTAATCAATTGTTTTAAATTAGATATGATTAATTATTTTTTGAGATCATAGCAAACTGTTACTTCGTCGACACAATGAGTTAAACAGCAGTTAAGTATATTTTTTGCGCTAATGATCCACGAAGCCACGAAATATTACTCAATATTAACGAATTGTCAATGTATAAAAATTGACTTATTTGGACCAGTTTCGGATAATTATCATTCACAAAATATGATTATTATTACTGTACTGTACTGTACTGTACTGTACTGTACTGTTCTATTCTGTTCTGTTCTGTTCTGTTCTGTTCTGTTCTGTTCTGTTCTGTTCTGTACTGTACTGTACTGTACTGTACTGTACTGTACTGTACTGTACTGTACTGTACTGTACTGTTCTGTACTGTTAATACATATTATTTCATTTAATTTCATAGTAAGTACTTTTACCACGAATGTAACAAGGGCTTGAAAATGTTTGTAGTCACGTTTCAGGTAGATCTTTATCTATATTATCACTGTTTCCCCGGCATAGCATCGTGGTTTTCAATCCAGTACATATTACGCTTCATTTACCAGTTCATTTCGGGTGAAAGAGCGAAACTTGTTTTCGTTTGTTATGTATTATGCTGAAATATCGGTGTGATGTTGCTTATCAGATGATTAAATCTGAAACCGGAATGCACGTGTATTCTTTGCATGCACGATAATATTGATATTGCTCTTTACATTTATGCGTATTTGTTATTTTTGTGTGATGTACCTGGACAGTGGAGATATTTACTGATGAGTAAATAACGATAATTATCTCAAATGTTATGCTGGCATGTTAACAAGTTGTATGAGAGATATGATTCTTGTGATGCAACACTATAAGTGTCTGAACTCGTCTCGGAACGGTCTGCTTCGGGTTTTAGCATTAACTTAATTAAGCGCGCATTCCAAACTCCTCTTGTTACTAATTTGTATGGATATTCGCCGACATGATCCGGTTGTAATGATCCAATGTCGTAGAACTTATTCCCATCGTTTTGATGAATGCATGTATGAATGTAGTTTGTACGAAACGCTTTGTATATATCACATTTAATATTTGAAAAAAATAAATTTATAAAAAAGTGCTTCTCGTTCATTCCTGTTTATTTCTTGACAAACTTAATGAAATTAGCAAAAAAAACCTTCACCAGCCTTCTCGGGTTTCGGATAGCGAAGAAAGAGTATTTAATCAGAGGAAGTAAGACTTACTCATGAATTATGATAATTACACGGTGCAGAGTGCTGCTCATTCAGAAATAACAACAAAAAAAAGCACATCACATAATGAGTCAGGGTACTCACATGAAAAATGTTTTACAGAGAGAAATTATGATGAGTGCGCGAAGCTGTAAAGCTACGTGAGATTTTACTATTTCTGTATACTTATACATATAAAAATCATTTCCATTAAAATGTCAAATATCTGAAGAAACCTTACTTCATCAAATTTTAGTAAAATTTGAATTGTTTTTGGAGAAATACTAATTCTAAGTTGAAAAAAAGTCCACGAATAAATCGGACATCCTGTTTATTGTCTAGTCTACAAATAGATCTGCTAAGTTCAGTTTGAAGGCTTTAAATAGTACAAACTAGGTGACATTTTGAGAAGCATTTTTTTATGATTTGGAGGTCTGTTAAACTACTAACAAAGAAGGGTTGTGTAATAAGTTCTGAAGCTTAAAATGCTTAGCAACAGCATTTACAAAATTGATGAATGGTAACTAAAACCTAGGCTTTACCATACAGTATAGGTCTTTGATGGTTTTGGTTAAAGCTCGGTGTTACAGACTCTATAAATGAGACAGTGACGTAAATTGGTATACCGGTCATCATTGTCATAGACCATCACATGAACCATGCGAATTTTGATTCAAGGACTCGCCTCAATATCTCGTTTATCAAAACCAACATAATGTGAGCTCATTTAACAGACATCCGACAAATTTTCAGTTAACGAACTCATGGCGTGTGGTAGCATACATTGGTCCCCGTTCTCGAAAGCAGGAATACCGCATAGTCTGTAAGTCGTTAGAGTCACTTAGGAACCAGTTTACTGATTGATCATCGTCTGCTACTTAAAAAGGTTTCATTAAAATAAAGCACATAAAAAATATTGACAGGTTAATAACTTGTTGCCTTGGTGAAATGTACACTGCATACAAACATCGTAACGTAGGTTTTCACAGAAGCAAATTTCTTATTACTGGATCACACGAATAGTTTAAAAAAGTGTTTTAAAAAATTGACATCGTTTATTATTATCAAAACTAAACGATATTCTTAAGCGGTTTTGCCAAAATTGACCGTGGTATAGTATAACAAATTTAAATTAATTTGTAAGCATATGAGGAGAAGGGAAGCGTGACAGATGTTGAATATTTATTTGAAAACAAAGGTACGAAACAACTGGGAAAATAAGTTTCATTTCGTAAAGTCTTTCTTCTTCCTTGAGTCAATGAAAACAGCGGGATTGCTTGTATATTTTCCTGAAATATGTGATTTAGGTCAAATTATATTTGTATATATTATTGTTTTATCATTTCCGGTCATCTTAATGGGATTATCTCTAACATGTGTCTTGTCATCATTGTTTATTTAGCCATAATAAATGCAAATATATTTACATGGCATTTATGACGCGTGTCAACCTTCGGCACCCTTCGGAGTTTATATTCATCCCGTCAAATTACGAAAATCGACGGAAATTGTCGATCGGCATGTCACGCTCGACTCCTTTAGGTATCATGACATCTTTATTACTTACAGACAAGATACAAACGATAATGCTAATTCTTGATATAATTATCATAAAAATCTCTCTCCGATTATCTAAATCTGATAAATAGACCGAAATCTCATTAAATCGTGTTTCAACTATAAATCTTCCGTAGCAACACTGATGGATTGTTAACTTAGGAATGATAGCGGAACCCTGTGATATGTGTGGTTAACCACAAAAACAACAGAACATCCGTTGAAGTGTTGTTGGGTTACTGATATAAAAAAATTTCCTGATCAACAACATAATTCGAATTTTTACTTATTTCCTAACTTATACATCTCAGAACAAAGCAGTGTTAATATTGAGACAGTCTTATCATGAAAATGAAACAAAGTCTTTGTCTGGATACCAAATCTTTATGTACACATTTATAGATAATTAATAAGAGCGTAGAAAATAATTTCACGCCTATACTGTTAGGAAAGCCATCCATTTCTATTAAAACATTGATTGCGTCAGGATAGTAGATTCATATTTTTTGTACGGGCTTCAAAAAACCCGTCTTGGTTCCAAACTCGTATTTGAAACAAATGAAAAATGACCTTATCCTTACGTGTAAATTTTATACACTTACTTGGCCATTGTGTGAAATATTTTAACTCAAATTTCACATAAACTTGATGATGTTGACAGGTAGATATAAATACGTTCGATATATTTCACTAGTTAACATCTTTATAACGAAAATTGAAACGTTTTTTATCAACTTATCTACAATCTTTGTATTCAAAAAGTTCAAAGCATCATTTCACCCTTGAACCGACGCCTTACCATGAAACATAAAAACGAAATAACTCTATAAACTAGCGCTGTTTGTTAACCCGAGACATGTTAAAGATTGTCGGATGATATCATACTGGGACCCTATTCGAAGCGAGTCATTTCTGGTTCGGATGTCACTTCCCCAGGCGTACGTCTGTTTATTTTCACTAAGTGTTTTTTTTCTTTCCAACCAATTACATCTTTTTTTGTTCCGTACCGGAGCCAAAAATGTCGATTAAATGGGTAATAAAATGATGTTAATTAATGAAATTTTATCTACGATAAATCTAAATCCGAACTTTTTTTTTGATGGATCACGCTGTACGAATGTATTGAAAGTCAGAAGAATGGTACATGTAAAGTTCAAAGTTCAATATCGAAGTTCTGAAATCCGCGGCCGCGCTCAAAATTTTTGCTTTGGTTTCATATTCAATAAACTGAACATTGGGATGAATCATGATATGTGACTATTACTGTATTTTTTAAGCACAATTACATTTAAGGAAAAACAGATAACAAGCACTTAATCTTCAAACACAGAAATCTTGACATTACGACTTTGCTCCCCGGATGAAACTTACATATCACTACCAGATACCATATATATGTCTACTGATGTAGATGTTAATACTTTTCTAACCAATTGTCTTTTATACTTTATAAGTTACTGCATCGTTAATGAGTCATTATCAGCTTTCACAAACTATCATTTAGCAAACCCTAGTCAATTTAGCAAGTTCGTACAAATGCGAGGGCATGAATCTTCTAAGTTGTGATTTGTGTATATTTCATATCATCAACTGATCTTAATGCAACAGGTGTTAACATAAGTTTAAATTAAATTAAATAAGTATTCAGGCATTTTGTCCACAATGAATTACTAATCTGAAAAGTATACAACAATAATACGCATCGTTAACTCATACGAAAGTTAATTCAATTGTATTGAAACCATGTACCATAAACTGAGTACCTACTGTGCAAAATGACCATATTTAGTATTTTCTCACAGTTCCAGTCCACAGGTGTGTATAACAAAATGGACAAAATCTAGACTTTCATTGCGAGCATACTTTACTTTGGGCAATGTTCGTGTACTTTCACATGGTCATACAATTGTTCTAGTCGCTGCTGTGTTATATTGAACTGACCGTTTCAACTTAACTTTTCATTTAAAACTTAAAAACTGAACTTAGCAACTAGACACAAAATACTGTTTTGCCATGCATTGGTCGATCATAATGTCTGAGTTCGGTAACAAACAATGAGGTAATGAAATTGTGTATTATATCTGGTCCCGGTAAACGTGTGTCTCCCTATGAACAGAACCCGGGAACTCTGCACACTAATTCCTGTAAACTTAAAACAAAAAATACCAAATGTAGTATACACATAGTTAGAAGACTTCAAACAGTATGTATCTTGCTTGTTTTAGCATTTCAATTAACCTTGATCGCTTTGTGCCATCACGTCATCGATTTCGTACCATCATCCCTATCGTATTTGAGGTTGTTGACGCGATGACACGATGGCAATGAAGCAAACGTACGATTGTATAACCCGATGACATATTGCGGTGGAGCGATGGTACCAAGTCGACGGAGTGATAGTAGAGTGTTGGAGTGGAATGATGAAGTATGATGATGATAATTCTCTTCGAGCTACATTGATCTAAGAAACGCAGCGAAGCTGACTGAACATTATTTCTATAATTAGCTGCTTAGACTTATTTCTGAATCCTTTTCCGAAGTTCTACAGTTTTCGTTATCACAAAAACATTCTGTGCGTAACGTTAGCCTATTTTGTTGTTCATGATTATGATGCTTGTAAAAGCAGCAAACATCATAATCATCATCATCATTAACAACAACAACAACAACAACAACAGCAGCAGCAGCAGAAGCAGCAGCAGCAAAAAATTAGTTTCATTAACAAATGCAACGTAAGTACAAACTCTATCAGATTCCATCATTTATAATTCATTGTTACGGACAATTTGCTATGGAGTAATGTATAAATTGTCAGGTTATTCGTAATGAACAGAACATATCGTTCTACTTAGATATTACTATACGACAATTCAATTAATATAGATAAATTGTCACACATTTTGTACCGCTGATATACTTAATAATTCATTAGTTGGTTCCACATCAGCGTAACACTTATGTTGACTTTTGATCAACCCGATTTTTAATGTCACTGTATCAGACTGACAGTTTGATTTTAGTAATGCATTTCTTGTGTATGTAGTTTACGAACCAAACCAAGGAAGTGTTGTGGATCACGTGCTGTCACGCATTCTTACAAGTTGAAGACGTTTTTTTTCCGATTACCATGGCAATAAAATAAGTATTATAAGAATTATTTAATAATTAATAACCAATTAACTTTCGTTAATATGGGCCATTAAACGATTAGAAAAGAACATTGGCCTTTTTCCAAACCTTTCCGCCTTTTCTTTTAGTCAGACACAACTTATTTTTATGGTAAAGTGCATTGACGCGGTGTAATATTTGGTATATAATTCAACATCTGTTGCATTTAGTCATTGGTGAGCACCGGTGACTGTTGTGCTGTGGGTTGAAGGCAATCTAAGTCTGTTAGCATGCAGCGCTACATTATAACTGAGACAATTATGCACAAATTATACACGCGTATAATGGTCTCAGATTATTAACATCAGAATTTTTAAAATTCAGGTCATATGTTGACAAAGTGAAAAGTACTTTAAGGAGAAGTTATCGCACAAATGTAATTTAATTATACAGGTGTATGTAATGCACATATGTTTAAACATTATTGTCTGTCTGAGGTGAGTCATGTTGTATTATTGCGTTACGGCGTTCATTCATTGTTGCCACACATAAATAATTTACTGCGTACTTCCAGAGAAGAACCAAGCGTCCTTGGCAGAATCGTGCGAATTATGAACTCCAGGAAACAACTTTGTGATAAAATAAGACTTCTTGAATTTGAAACACAGAGAAAATAAAACTAAACTAAGGCGTCGTCGAATAGAACTGTAAACAGATCGCATTTCGCATGTTTCCACTTAAATCATCGACAACTTTTATTTCGGTGCATTAAATAGTTTAGTGGCTTTTTTGTGGAAAAAAAATACTTGATTTCAGTCGAAAAGTCATCATGACATGAAGTAACACATTATCACGAATAAAGCTTCTTAAAAGGTCGTATCTGCCTAAGATAGATTAAATGTGCAGATTAAAAAACTCTTTCATTCAGCCGTGATAATTGAGGCTGCATTTGCCCCCCAGCATGCTGTAAGCCTTCCTTCACTTTGAACATGAAGGGGTTTGTTTTAAAAGCGCTGGTGCCACGCCTGTTAGCTATCAGATAATTTGATCCCTATATCCGCATGATCCTCACCAGGTAACCAGTCTAGGGGTACAGTAGCAAACAGGGGTATGTTTTTGTTGTTTCTCTGCAAAGGAATAAACATGCTGATTACAGCTGAAAGCCTACTCCCAGATATCTTGATTTTGTGAATGCAATTTCGCAGGTTCTTATATTATTTCCAGGCATAATACCATTGACACAAAAGTGCAATCCCATGCTGAAGACATGTACGCCTCTGAGACCCTGGATTACTCATCTGTATATGTATTAATGACTTCAATATGTTTATAAGTCTTTATTTCTAGACAGAGAATGCCTCAAGGTCATGCATCAACTTGAGTACTAGTCAGCTCATTGTGTGATACTAGTATTAAAGTCTTCTAGTCTTAATAATATTATATCCATTAATTCGCTCAGCACTTACGTTGTAGACAGGGCGTATATACGAGTAAATACGACGTCACAAAGAAGCGGGGTGTTTCGGTACGCATGTACCGTAGACATGGTGCTTCTTAAAGATTTTATGTTCTCAAACTTGCAAATGCATTCATTCCGCCGTGAAATTTACGATAAACTAATAAAATCCTATCAAGGTTCAGCTTTATAAATATTCAATTTATCAAGTCAATTTAAAAAAAGTAAACACAAATAAACTTGTTTACGCCAATATTTATCCTTTTCTATCTCTATAAACTGATCTAAGAACATGAACCAGAAATGTTTGTGAGTGTTTTAAGTCTTTGTTGCTCTGGAATATAGTAAAACTCGGTTACAGTGAACTCGGATATAGCGAAGAATCGGACAATATGTATTTTTCTTTCCGGAGATGTCTTCTTTATGCTCTTGTTATGGATATAGTAAAATATGGATATAGTAAAGCAATTGCTAGAGTCCCAGGGATTTCACTATAACCGTGTTCTACTGTAGATTATACTTATACATAAATATACATGACTGGATTAAGATTGTGAAACCGGACTCCAAGTATGTAAAACATGTAATCTAATAAAATATCCACAAACACTTGAGTTGAGATTAATGGTTTAAGGACTACTTTCTATGATTTAGAGAAGATGGAAGTTCATCAAGTATAGTGTCTGATCTTGGCCTTCGTTCAATGGGTTTTATAGTGGACTTCGTGAGAAGTTTCTATTAGACCGCTACTTTGATGAACTATACGATACGATTATTAGCGAGCGCGAATACTATATGACTCACAAACAAAGTGATAGTTGAACAAAGATTTCTACTAGGAATAAAGTCAAGAGAAATCTTAAGAATTAATAGACATAAAACAAGGTTTAAGGGCTTGGATCATCTTCATCAAAACTCACGTTGATACTTAATTTGTAGATCTTTGAATACATGTATACAGGTACACCTGTCAACAAAAGCCGCCGGGGGGAAAGAAAGAAAATGGCGGATATGCACAGTTTACCTTTATTCAGAGCATTGATTGAACTATAATATAAATAAATGTATGTCAAAATGTTGTCGTTGTCACCGTGATGGCCTGTATTCACTGTAATGGTCATTAAGTAAGGTTTGACTGTATAAGTTACCAGCTGTGTGGAGGTCAACTTGTGACTGAGAAAACGTACGCGTTTAACAAAGATGAAACAGCTCGTTTTGAAGACTTGACTGAGTTCGCTTGATGAAGTTTGGAATCTAACCCATGAAAACAATCATGTTTTCTCAAGGATTTCGACAGTTTTCTCGCCAAAGGTTGATTAGTTGTTGTCTGTGGGAAGAGAGATGTACTTACACCTTCGATATTATCGTAACATCCAAGTATTGATGTACAGTTGTTTGTCCTTGAACTGTTCACCGCTTTTTAATTGTACATGGGTATTTTAAAGTAGACATAACGATTGTAGCATTGCTATTAATATCTACATAAACATAAAAACAACGTGGTGTAGTCTGTGTCGATTAATTTTATCTCCAATATTACAGCCAGGAAAACAATCGGAGATGATAGTGAAGCATGCCTTTTAGTCCATTAACTTTAAACACAACACTTCGTCTAAATTCATCTGTATTGTGGTTGAAATCAATCCGTCGATCATATTTATAAGGCCGCAAACTTTTTTTCTTGAATAAAAAAAGAGCCAGCATCCGCTGATCGGTCACACTCTACAGTGGTCGAAGGTTGAAACCTTACACAAGAAATATCAACATAGAAAATGTTTACTCAAAAATGAAATCTTAGAATCCTGACAAAATGCATCATATACATTATACACAGGTACTTTAACGAAAAATAAAAGTGTACGTTTACATTGACAGTAGCACGCACGACACCTCAAATCACTAATGGAACAAGAATGGCAGTGTACAATGATCTAAATCATCTAAAAAACAAATACGAAATAGACATACCCATTGCCTAAGAGAAAATATTAATTATTTCGTACATAGACATTCGGTTGTATATTGTTGTTGTTATTTTTTCTAGCGCTATTCATCACCGTTTTGTTACAATGACATTAAGACCCATTTGTTTTGTGTCTGTTAGATAACATAGCAATCTCGAACAAAACATATATTTGTCTGCACAAACGATGCATCCACTGTTCTATGTACAGATTGTACGTGCATCTTTCTTATATCACTCTTCCATTGTTTGAAGCGGAAGCTGGTTTCGCGAGAGAAATGATAATTTATTGAATTGAAAGGAAGCCGATGTTTGCATGTACGGAAATGCCAACATGAGCTTCAGTTTCTGGAATAACTCAAAGACTTGGGCCATTGAACGCAACTAGACATCTTTCAAATTGAATCCAGACATCAAACTTTCTTGACTCAATTAACAGGGCAGTAAAAATATCAATCGTTGAACTAAGGTCATGTTATGGATCGCTAGTTAACCTAATATCATATGCTGTACATAATTAATTCGCGCTGTAGGTGGTCAAAACATTCATAACTTTTTCCGAGAATAATTCTTTCTCTAGGGTTTCACGTCGCACCAACAGCCAGGGTCATACGACAACTTGTCAGCTTAAACGGTGGAGGAAGACTCTAGGCGTATACCTGCGTAGAACCACCAACCGTCCGTGAGCTAGCTGGATAGCCTCCTCACATGTAAATTTTTTCTAGTCATTGGTAGGATTCGAACTCACACCGGTGAGTTTGATGAATATTTTTGGGTTGGTTAGTAAGTCACGTGATTCTATAAATTAAATTCAGCGATAGATTTTCGAATACATAATCAGACATTTAAAACCATTGCTATAAACATCGTGTCCCGGTCACTTTTACATCCATTGGTAGGTTAACATACGGCCGTCAATTTACAGCTCTGATGAAAAAAATGATATATAGAATACTGGAAACCATATCATAGTGGCAGAAAGCTACATGCTTATCAGCTAAAATGATCCCTTGCTTCACGATTTCTATCATTGAAATTGACTAGTTAACCGCACGTGAATGGTCAGCTAAATCAATTATCACGCGCAGTTTGATCACGTGACAGACACATGGTAATTATCCCACCTGCTTTCCACATGCAGTCCGTGACATTTACATTAATCTAGGCAAATGATTGACAGTGGTTAAATTGCTGTTAACATGTGAAGATTATGAATTTGACGGGTGTATCTTTTTAACGAAAGTTCATATTTTTTGATTGACGCTACAACATCGCTCACAGTGGGTCCATGGCATTTATTGGTAAAGTTAGAATTATGAAGGCATGGAGTTAAGGGTCAATTAGAAAAAAAGGTAATCTTATTAATTATAAACAGGTCAGTATATCTAAAGATGTATTAGTACATGCTAAAAAGTTGGCATATCAATCATGTTTATTTGTTTGTTTTTATGTGACAGTGCTACTGGGGTTTAACGCCGTTTTTTTTAAACAATTTTTCAGTTATATACGGCGCCCGTATCACCTAACCAATTTTCCTGGACTGTATACTAACCAGTACTTACTTACCCTTCCACAAGGAGCTGGCAATTTCTCCACTTGTTGAGGAAAATCTACATTTTTGTCGAATTTTCATAAAAGGGTATGACCTGCCGCGACCGGGATTTGAACCCGGATCTCCGAGTTACAAGTCGCGGCCCGATGTAAATCATGATTCATTATGGCCATGATGTACATGCACATTTTTTCACTGGATTTTAACTTCGCACCAAAATAGCCCGGGTCATTTGGTAACTTTTCCAGCGTTTACGATGGATGAAGAATTGGCGTAGATTGCTGTGTAGATTCATTGTACTTCCGTAAATGAGCTGGACAGCTTCTTCACATGTGACATTTGTCAGGACCTGAATTGTGGTGTGATTCGAACTCACAGCGAGGCTGATGATTACGAGGCCATAACCATTCGATCACGGAGTCCATACACATGAAATCGGTAATCAAATTCAAATGCATGTATAAGTATAATAGACTAAACGGTCTGTATTTAAAACTTATCTTTAAGGTATCAAATAAATACACTCGAACATCCCCAAAGATATAGGGCCAGTAGGTCGGATGAACTTCGAACATATATATATTTTAAGTTCAAAGATAAAGTTCATATGAAAATGAAAATAACGGCGAGAAAAAGTAGACCGCAACAGAAAAAGTCTAGGATTGGCCTAAAGAACCGTAAACTTATTTCAAGTTTTTTTTTTGTTTTTGCAATGATATACATTTGTACTTGTGTGCTTAATTCGCTAACCCAATAGGGAAAAACATGTGACTAAGTTTAGACATACTTGAAAATTATTACCGTCTGATTATCTCCCCCCCCCTCCCCGTTTATTGTTAGAACTCATTGCGTACCATAAAACAAAGGAGTGCGTTTTAGTTTTTGTTTAAAAAAAGCAGACATACGCCGTCGCTATAATTGTATTTCAAGCCTAGTCAAGCGTTGCTGTTACAAAGTATAAATCATCCGTGTAACTAGACGCTCTTGTGTTTTGTTACTGCAGTTTCCGGAAGAAAATTCGAGTCAAGGATACAAAAAAAAAAAACAAAAAAAAACTGATTGATGATTGTTTCCAGATGTCTGTCCAAGGATGAGATTATGAAATACACGGATTGTTACCTAGACAAGGTTTTCCAAATCTTGGCAATATCGTACTGGAAGTACAAACCCTAATTACATGTATATATATTGTATTGCAAAATACGGAACTTTTCAAATACCTTGCTTGATTTATTCTTCACAATGTCAGTGATTTATTCTACAAAATGTCAGTGATTTATTCTACGCAATGTCAGAGTTCATGCACATTTTATGGGTTTCCGTTTCGAGGAAATATTCAACCATTTTTAATTCGAATGTCAAATATTTAATAACCGAATTGCAAAATCAACATGTTTAATTGGAAAGTATGAAATATTTTGCTGGAAAATATCCAAAATTCCGATTGAAAATTTCCTACATTCCACAGAAATATTTGCATATTCGGTAATCAAATATTAGATATTCGAATATTATATACAGTATCGTATAGTACGATTCAAATGGTTGATTTGCGACGAAATTTCGATATTGACAGTGTTTGTATTTGTTATTAGAACTCATATCTACAATAATAGCAGTCTGTTATTATTTAATATGAAACTACAAGTATTGTAATAGATTGTATTACGAATACATTCACGAATTTGGAAGTACTGCTAACTCACAGTTGAATGATTCTGGTATGCATGTATACGCTACAATATATATGTGGTAATGAAATCGTTAATTAATGCGATAAGGTCCGCATATTTACACGTACCGGTACATATACAGTATATCATTCAATTATTTTGATGGTTCATATCCCTTATTCATACTGGTTTCATACTTGTATCTATAAGTAACTTCACGGAGTAAAATAACACCACGCATGTTTATCCCGTCAGTAACGTAAGCCCTGATATCCTTCATCATATTTCCATATCTACTCTTTAATGTTGTAAGTTAAGGGAATCGAGCATTGAATTCATTCTGACACTATTAATGATTCTAAGTGTTAAGTTCGATAGGCCAGTAATTATACTATAGCCTCTGGTAGACATTTAATGTGAAGATACGATGCTATAATCGCATGTTAAGATGTTTCAGGTTTCTGGAAATACAATTATGAAATCATAGCCTCACTACAGATAGCTTAACATTAACACCAGACTGAACTTTTCACCAGAATTCTCCCTAAATCTGAAAATATCACAGAAGGTTAATCTGTAAGATGATTGTGTGAATAATGTATAACAGAACATTACAGATAATCGTCCAACAAGTAGTATGTGTTATGGACTGTTAATACACATTGTAATTATATTATTTGTTTGCTATCAAAATAATGTAATTTAATAATTAAAGAGTTAAACAAAGTTTAAATTCAAGGAGCAACCAGTTATCTTTGTCGAAGATTGTTCCGAAGTTTCAGTCATATAGCCGAGAAGATAAAATCCCCAGAGTATGGGAACCAGTGGTATAGATCGTGTACCTGACTGGTTGTTTCCATCATCCGTTTAAAACTGACCAATGATAAGGCCGCATTCTGAGACTGGTCCCGCTGCTTATATTCATGTATAAACACTTGATCCCTATTTTTTAAAAATCTAAACTATTGGTGAGCAAAAAGGACGAATTAGATTCACGCTATAGAAAATAAAATAATGTAACTGCAATGTATTATTTTATACGATAGATGGATGTCACTGTAGCGCAGAGCATGCGTGATAGATGCATGCGCATGTAAATATCAAATATTGTACATGTACACATATGAATGAACAAGTAACAGTTTTATAGGGATCTACATCTCTCCCCTTCAAGTAGAAATGGGAGTCAACATGTTCAAGGTCTATAAAAATATGTTTTTATAATTATTCGAGTGGAAAAACAATTTTCCCCGATCCCGTTTCCCCGCAAAAACCCTTTTGAGCTTTCATTTAGAGAAACAGCTGTAGTTAAAAGGTTTCACACAGCAAGACGATATTTGACTCCAAACTAATAGACGCATTATTTGGTAAAGTCATTAGATTTTCAAGAATATCATTGCGTTGGCTTATATTTTGTCAGTCTGTCATTTTATTTTACAAATGAATAATTTTAACTAAGACTAGCGTGGATTGGAGTTGCCTAATCGAGTTTCCTGTTTAGTCTTGTACACAGCTCCGTGGCGGACTTTACGACTTGAATGCTAAAGGTCGTATGTTCCATTCATAGCCACGTCACACACCACGGGACTTATAATAGTAACCGAAAAGTCATTTTAGACACAATCGATCAACCGAAGCTTCATTACGTAACTTGCATTTTTTTCATTCTTTTTCACAACATGCTTGCAGTGTTTATACACATTGGTTTTAACAGTTTAACAATGAGCTTGAATACCACTCTGGACCAGGCAAATTTCACATGGGAGGATGCTTTTAGTTCACTTACTTGATGGTTCTACCTTAGCGTATACCTCGGTCTTTCTCCACCGTTAAAGCTGGAGAACTCACCAAATGACCCTGTTTAGTAAGGTTTGAAATTGTCGCAAATTATGAGGCAAAGAATCGCTGTTTTATACATAAATATCATTAGAAGCTTCTATATGAGAAATAACCTTAGATTTTCTAAGTCTTTGCAATAAAATGTTACGTACAAGCGTTAAAATAATCTTATATTGTGATACGTGTAAAGAACATGGCTATTATTATTATATTATGAAACGAACAATGTAATAAGGGCGCGATATTTTAAACTTAATTAATTCGATGAATTCTTTGATCTTGTTGGCGGTTATGTTGAACTGAAATGAAAAGGTTAATACCAGAGACTAACTAGATCATGCTATCAGCTCTAAGCAGTTGTTACATGTAATAAAATCACAAGTTTTCTTTACGTTTTACTAGATTTTAACGAGGTTAAAGGTGCCACATACACGTTTATATGTGAAAAAGTTAAGGGCATTTTTATGTCCTTGTTTGATGTGCCAAATAAAACGTACCGATAAAATAATATAATTGTGTTGTTAGATTAAGACTTTAGAATAACTCATATCTCTAATGATCCTTCATATCATATGGTAAATAAATCGTAGAAGATTAGGGATTATGTTTTTATCGGCACTTATCGGTGAGATTTCTACATAGCAATACAGACACAGAAACTCTCTTTGTCTATGTTGGCCTCTTCGTGGTATGGTCATGTCCATTCCGTTCTATTCCGTTCCGTTCCGTTCAGTTCACTTCTGTTCTTTTCTGGTCTGGTCTGTTTTCTTGATCTCGAATCCTCGCAGCATCAAATCGCTTCGATCTTTTCTGCTTTGTTCTATTCCGTTCAATTTCACTCTTTCCTTTTCTGATCTCATCTGTCCCTTTCTGATCCTAATTTTGTTGATTACGCTGAATACTTATTTTTTGCACAAAATATCTGCAATGGAAACTATTTGAAAGATAATTGTCCACCGCATTTGCAATAATTAAAAAGATTCAGTGGGTTGAATGTTGTTTATTTATAACAATGGGGTTATTGTGAAGTTGGTGCGTATAAATGGTTGTTATATTATTCATCTGATTAGCCTAATGAACTAAAAAATTAATTAACCAAAATTTATATTCATTTAGTATTCTTTGGTCTTTTCGAGATAACATACAATATGGAATAAACCTTCGATATTAAGACTATCCATGGAATACAAAAAGGGTTTAATATGGAATTTTGGCCTCGTTATCAAGCAGCGCCCAATTGTATAAACATTGGTTAACTTTAACCAAATGGTTAATTTAACCCAAGGTTAAATTTAACCATTTTGGTTTTCTAACCATAAAAAATCATTTAAACATTTAAAAAGGGCTGCCATTTTGGTACTGGTTACCGATTATGTTAAGATTAAACCAGCATCTTAGACTTGGGTAAGATTTATTTCAGCTTTAACAAAAACAAAATTTGGTTAAATTTGAACAAAATTTTCTACAACAGCTAACCGAACATTTAACCAAAATTTTAACCAAAACTCTGATTTAACCCAGCGGTTAAAGTTTATCAATGTTTATACAATTGGATGCAGAAAGAAAAATATAATAATGAGAAGCTGGTCCGAAAGTTAGTGGTCGTAATATTGCGGTACAAATGTATGTCGCAATGGGAGGTGTTCCGCGTTGTTAACATTCATTATATTTCGTTTCCATGCGTTGTCTTATTTACATTCCACGGACCAATCCATTAAAAACACGCCATTTCTCGCAAATAAATAAAAGTCAAGTTAATTGGTTCTTGATGAACATAGCTTACATGTCTAACTGAAAACCAAGAATAGATGCCCGTCAGCAAGAAAGAAAAGTAAATATTTGTTTGTGTACCTCATACACATCATCTAGCTAAGTTAAACTGTCAGATGAGTACTCTCAATGTTCGCCTCATTGTTCCAAATAATGTTCTATGATGAACAATACATCTGTTTGAGGTATTGTAACCTCTCGTTTGAACCATGAATAAATATAATACACTTACTAGGCTCGTAAGTTAAAGAAAACTTGATTTATGTGATTTTAACGTGTTACATTTACAACCCGTAAAGTAATAAACTAACAATAACATTGTAATGTCATCAAGCGGCTAAAATTAATGTGGTTTGAATTGATTAAACTTTTACCATCAGTTACAGTTAAAATACAATTAAAGCTTCAGCATCAATTACCGTAAACTTCCTGTCAATAGCGCGGTTTGGATATCTAAATATACAATAAAATCCCGCATGAGACAGATAGAGAAATGCTAGGATTTAAAGAATTATATCCAAAACATTGTATCTTATGTGTGCTAAGAGTTCCAACATTTAGACGTTTTGTTTTTTGGTTCAATGTTATCGTGTTATTACATATTATCTTAGGTCGCCTCATACATCAGTATGATATTTCATTTACAAACAGACCACTTTTTATCAAAGAATATCGCGGCTGATGTTTCCGGGTAAATGTAAAAGATCAAACAGGCATATGTAAAGTATTATTGTACAGAATTTTAAAAAAAAATGAATAAACCCAAACAAATCAAACATGATGAATGGCGACCATTTGAACTACGTATTACGTGGTACTTCAGATAAACTTCCCACTGTACGCATTTTTGCAGTCGCTATTTACTTCATCTGTAAAAGACTTCTTTCTCCAGTTCCACATGCACAAATCATTATTTTGAAACATTAAACCACAGTTTGAGCGGATTTGAGTGTTATTTGTGAGTCTTCTGTTTAAAGTCGTTTATCAATTGTATTTTCTGTTGTATATGCCGGTCATGCTGCCACACTGTGGCACTCTGTCTTCCTGTATTGTCCACCAACAACATCTTTTCCACGTGACTGATGTGGCTTGGGACATGTGACTTTCGGTCAACTTCGGTCAAACGGTCAAGCAGACCAGTACCGCTTGTGGGTTAATTTGGAACCGCCATATCTTGATCGAAGTGTTGTGCTCAATCGTTTAAGCACACAGAGCGAGATCTTTTAGTGGAAACTTCACAAACACATTCTTTATTTCATTGTTATGGATATAGTGAAGTAGGGATATAATGGAATTATTTTCCGGGTCCCAAGGAATTCTCTGTAACCGTGGTCTACTGTTTTAAACTCGGCTTTACTGAATACATTTACGTAATAAATAACAATTATAGATCTGGTTAACCACGTGCGTAGTTTTAGCAGTTTTATAGTCTCAAAGCTATAATTTCTTGGTAATTAAACATTTCTGTGCACTTAAAATGACAGTATCAGAAGTTTTGAGATGACGTTGATTACACGTGACATACGAGTTCATAAACATTTGAAATAATAAATTTTGTCTGAAGGAAAAACGCGCCTTGCCCAGCGGCACTGTCTATTTTATCTTCGAATTAATGCTTTATGAGGTTATTTTTTTGTTGGAAAACATCATCAGTGGGGTAACATTTGCACAAACTCAGATATGATCAACAGTCTAGACCATCTGGAACAAGGAAATAGCCGCGACAACAATAACAAACAACAACAATAACAGCAGCAACAACACCACCATAAAAAATATAAATATTGTTTGATTATGAATCTGCGCCGAAAATGGTAGAAGAAAATAGAAATAATGTAATATCAAACATCGAACGAGAATGTTTGGTTTCATCTGTTCACTAGTATTGGTATTGCGTTCTGTTGAATAATCGCCATTGAAGCTTTGAGTACTATATGTATGCAGCTACTGTACTGAAGAACAATTTCTATGATAAAAAATAATTTACCTACATTTTCGTGTAATCTAACATGTGAACTTCTGAAGTCGTATATAATTTAACTCATAGTTTGACACGAACACTGTATGTCGTACGCGTGACTGGTTAAGCTTAAAACATGGCATATCGCGCCCCAACAGTCGTTATACGCACCCAGTCACCAACAATAAGCTCATTTATTGCGATAATTATTAACATTCATAAGAAACAATTATCTGTATGAAGAATAAAACGCTGACGGAAACTGAAGTGGGGTAAAGATCTAGATTTATTCTATTTATGAAACACAAGACATAAAACATAAGCTATCACTTTTTTGATAAAATATCACGTTAAGATCAAATAAGCTTATCTCATAGTTTTCTCCCTGTTTTAATTAGGCAAGGCAACTAACGCCCAGATCTCGTGGAGATTTTTGTTTCAAATTTATGAGTTGTTCTAAACCTAAAATAAAAGATGTTCAAACAGCTGTACACCGGACTTCAATATTGTAACTGAATGATCAATTTGACACCGTGGTAATACATGTATGGTGGATTAGCAAATTTATTTAAAAATGCGATAAAGCCATTAAGATGAAAATGATCATAATTCGAGTTTGTTTATCGTTTATCGTTAGCTTATCCCCACGAAACTTCTCAAGTTGAGATTTTTAAGTGAGTAAGTAAATAAAGTCATAATCTTATTAAGGTGTAACAGTGAGCTACACAAATCTGTTTGATAACTGTTTTGGGGGAGAGGACGCCGTGGTCGAGTGGTTATGGTTTTCAAACTAGTAATCGCTACTCTCTCACAGCTGTGAGTTGGAATCCCATCCGGGAATAATTTCACGGTGGTTCAGCCTAAGTGTACGCCTGGGGTCTTCCTCCACCATCTTAGCTGAAACGACCATGATTTTTGGTGCGACGTTATCCTCCATTTTTTTTAATATAACTGTAATGACTACGCATGACTAAAGCAGTTTACCGATAGAAAAGTCAGCTAGACGGGTTATAGTTCATGTCCGCATTTTTTAAATGATTCTGAAGATTCTCTTTGCTTCATTTATAGATAATTTTGACGATGTTATAAACAATCTTATTACTTTGCAAATTAATTTCCAGTTTTAGATTTGTGAAGAATTTTCAATTTTCGATAACCAACCACTTGCCAAGTTTATGAGTGAAGTATATACAAACTTGAACATAAAAAGTAATTTAATTTTATAACTAATATATATTCATTGCTCGTACACACTGCAATCATAGAACATTATACCAATTGGCAAAAATGTACAGTACAACCCCACTTTGAGACCTCATCAATATTAGATCATCTCATTATAACGACCACTTATTTCAGACCAATTAACTACATTTCTTTCATAATTCGACCTTTAATGATACCACCTAAATAATACGTTCTAGGGATGGTCTTAATATCGAGGTTGTACAGTACTTGTGTTTTTTGATTACTGATATACATACAAGTGATGAATATTATATGTTTTTGGGTCACATGCAGGCAGAAGTCTGTCAGATATACATTAGTTCTAAAAACTGAAATGTATTAATACCTTGTTGTTAATTAACCACGTCATATGGTTTACATATTAAGTTCATTTTAATTATTTTTCATTGCTAATGTTGCATGCCATACGATTACAATATGCATAATAAAAAGTAATGTGAAGTTTTATAAGCGGATTATCTCAAGTAAACTAGTCCAACTCGGTGTCTTAAAATAAGCACAATGAACTGAAACTACAGTAAAACACGGTTAAACTAAATTCGGATGTAGTGGAGAATTGGTTACAGTGATGCATTTATTTCCCCCCGAACACTTCCACCTTATTACAATACGATGTTTATACTTTAATCAGATGATCGACGCTGTTAGAATTAGCAAATTCTCAAATTAAGATTTTTTTCAGAAAACTGAAATTTTAATCGAGTGCCATGGTATGAGGTTATAAATTTCCCACACTGAACGTCCGGACTCCGTTTTCATTTTTTTTACTATCAATTATTTGATTAGATGTTTGAGTAAGGTTTAGATCAAACATTTAGATGTAATTGAATGTTGATTAATGTACACTGGAGTTAAATGTTGCACCAACTGTTAAGGTCATTCGTCGAATTACTTTAACAGCGGAGAGAGACCCTAGACTTACACCTGGATAGAACCATCAACTTTCCACGAGCTAACTGGACAGCTTGCATCCATTGTAAAAGATAAATGTACAATGTAATTGTGCATGATTATTGTATGATTTTTGTAAATATTGGTTGGTGGACTATAAAAATAGGAATTAAAGTTTAATTACAAAACTAAAGTTGTTCAAAATGGTCGCAAATATTTATTATATCATTTGTTGTAATGCATTTGATATTTAGAATACGCCAAGTTTATCTAGCAGAGAAGTAACACATATGCCTTGAATTCCTCAAACAATCGGTCTCTTTTAATCGCTGTACGGATATTTTTATAAAAGGAGATGTTCGACAAACAAATTGATGTATAGAGCGGGTCAAGCGACCAGAAATAAAAAACAAATGTGTTTAGTTTGAGAGAACTTATGAAGGTACAGATGTACTCAAATATCAAACCGATTCTTAACGTCTTATCTGTTCACCATAGAAAAATTATTTGTTATGTTTAGGGTCAATTGACCAAAACGAATAGGGGTAGAGGTCAAAAGCCTTTATTTCTATTTTTATCTCCACACCTTTTGAGAGAAAACGATTCATCTCCAATCTTTTTCTTATTTTGGATTTTACCGTTAGAAACACAAGGGTCGGCCAAAAAGTTGGGTAATCGTAAACACGGCTATTTTTTTCTGGCCCAATTACAGTTTAACGTTTATTTAAACATGTATATAGTATTAGTGATGGATGTGATTTCATTGAGATCAATGAATAAATCAAATTAAGAACATTTTATCTGACGTAGATAGATATAATTACAATTTCTTTTATTTAATGAATTTATTTATTTTGAATATAACAACAACAGATTACAAAGCACTGTCATACAATATAAACAAAAACATGAAAATTATCAAATCATTTGAGGTACTTAAAGCAGGTTTACACTGACATATTGTTGTTATTAACAACATGATTATTAATCAACAACAATGTTAATATAAGAACAGAACATTAGGATGATGAAATCATAAAATTTTCAAAAACTGCAGATAAATCAGTGAGAAAACTGGGACTAATTCTAAACCTCTAAGGTTCAAAACTTGTAACCAACAACAAACCAAATCACATGCTTATGAACCGTGTAAATTTTTTGAGTTTTACAATAACATAAATCTTGCTAATTCTATAAATATTCGATTTTAATAATTCGACTACTAATAACATTTTAAAATCGTTTGTAAATACAAATGTAAATTAGGGGTTGTATAAAAGATGAACACATGCTTAATTAAATGAAACTTTGAACACGAAACGTGTGGCAAACTAAAACATAGTACTTAAATCATAATACATGTGTAAAATACATAATGCTATGTTTTGTTCAATTGTATGAAAAATACATATACCAGTGTACGGACAGTACCATACCTCGCACAAAATGCACAAAATATAAATCTGTTGAGGCTTAAAACGAGACATTAATCATATCAAGGCTGGCAACAGGCATTTAAATGCGCAAAAAAATGGAAAAATATAAATAAATCTGAGAGAAAACATAATTTACGAAAAAACGAGCAATAAAGACTTTAAGTTAAAATACAGTAAAACCTCAATAATGAGACCATCTTCAGGACCCGAAAAATCGGTCGTAATAATGAGGTGGTCTCATTATCAAGTTGAATTATATGGAAATCATTGAAAGCGAGACCGAAAATGAGTGGTCGTTATATCAAGGTGGTCGTAATATTGAGGTGGTTGCAATGTGAAGCTTTGTTGCACTTCGTTAAGCAATATTAGCGTGGAACTAGATATTAAAACAATCTATTTTATTGTCTTTGAAAAAGTTTCTTACTCTCAGGTTTGACAGTGTAAAACAGAACATTTAGCACTACAAGCTTTTAAGATGCAGGTATAAACATTTTGATCGCAAGAAATATCCAGCGGTAAGAAGATTTATAGTCATTAAATGAACCATAAATATAGCATCCGGTATTCGAGGAGTAAAGTCAGAAAATTTTTATTAACAAGAACCTGCATATCTTAGTGAAATAAAAGTTTTTATTATGATGTATTTTACCGATAAAAACTACATTTGTGAATTATATGCACTTGTGTGCACTACATCAGGACTGTAAAACAATAAACACATGTTTGCTTCAGAACTTATGGTTAGAGTGCAAACTGCAACAATAAAAAACGAAAAACGTCATTTATGTTTACAATTAGACGGCGGTAGATTTAATGTTACAGCATGGGGATTAATTAAGATCATTTATAAATTATATTTTAATGACAACCATCCGGTACTCTGCATGCGTGCTATCCAGATGCACACCAGATATGAAATGACTCGGTTGCCCATTTAGATCAGAAGCACAAAAGCTGTGTAAAAATTAATTAGACCTTCACTATAGAGCATATAGGACCAACACAGAGCCTCGAATAAATAACATACGACATTAAATGATTCAAATTTAACTCATTGAATGAGATAAATTAGAAACGTTACTCTGTATCTTGTGGACGTGATAAACAGCCATACCCCAAATAGTTGTAAATAAAACATCTCAAATATTATCAACAAGTACTGTTCAAAGTCAACAAAATATTTCAAAGCACATTTAAGCTATATTTTATATATATTATATAATAATGCCACACTTCGTATATCAATCAATACACCGGTACGAAAAGCCTTATACACTTTACAAGGTTTCAAAAAGCCTGCGGGTCAGCACCACAAGATTCATGGACAGTTCTATCACTCACAGACTCAAACACGGTCGAAGGCGAAACTAATCCGGAAATAGAAAAATCGGAGTTTCTTTTATAACTGTCAGAAACACAAGATTCCGGAGACAACTTTGTGTCTGAACATTGGGGAAGCTGAGCGTCATTGTCCCGAAAGGATGGGGTTGGAGGGATTTCACTAACTGGTGTACGATTGGTTTCTTCATTTGGTACAGAAAAACAAAGTGAACTCAGGTGTTCAATAGCGTCTAATGATGACCTGGGCTCGGCTTCCACGACCTTTCTGACGTCATAGAGCGATGCTGGATAGTGACAATCAGTTTTTGTTGATGTAACCGATGTATAGTTCTGAACATCAGATATAGAGTCCATTTTAGGTACTGAAATGTCTTCACTATGCGGGAATTCCTGTCTTTTGTATGCGTATGTTGAAAATGGTGACTCAGCTTGATTGAAGCAATTGTCAACACGAGGCAGGGATACATTGAGTTCATTGATGCTGTCAGTGTCAGTACCTGTGTGGTTAGACTGGGACACCAATGTTCTTAACTTGTTCTTCTCCTTTGAAAGCGCTTTTTTCTTCCTTTGTTTCCCTTGGAAACCACAGTCTGGTATTTTGATAGGTGACAGATTTAAATGTTCATGTATTGTTTCCTTATAATCACCGGATTCAGCTATTCTGTTGTCTTGGCGTAGAAACATACTCGCTGTAAGTTTTGTCGTGTCTACAGTCCAAAGATTGATCTGGGACCTCACGAAACAGGGTGTTTTAGACAAGTTATTTCGTACAGAATCACGCCATCCTGTGTAAGATCCACGAAAGAAGGGAAACCACTCCATCATCCCCATAAGGATACCGCTAAGATTTAACGCTTTTTTCTTAGAATTCCAAATCACTGTAGCAATTATACCGTTGTAGCTATAGGGAGGTTTAGGCCAGCGTTTATACTGAGTAACTAATGGACTGTTTCTTTGCTTCTTTGATTGTTTAGTCTCGTTCTCAGCGCGCTTCCGCTTCCGGTCCGTCTGAGATTCTAGCATATCCTCTCTGAGGTTGTAAAGTTCATTATTGGAGCGCTGGTTGAACACAGATAACTGAGACGAGCTTGAGAGTGTGGTGTCTGTACTACTACATCTGCAGTCGTCGTGGTATTTCAACGTATCTCCAGCATTTGACTCATTGAAATACGATACTTCGTCATCCGGGATATTGTATACAGGACGGAAACACACGTCACTTCCGCTCCATTGGGTATTTGGAATAGTTTGGTTTTGTTGGACGTAACTATAACCACCCATATTTCCGAGCCAGGTGGTAGTTGGTTCATAATACCCACTGTTATACACAGTACTACCTGTAGTTCTAGCATATCTTTCAAATGACGCGTTCATTGCTTCATTATAACTTGGTGGATTATGATCCTCGGCCATTTTCCGCACAATCTGAAATAAGGGAAAAAGAGATGTACTAATTAACAAACATAAATACCACCCTCTTAGCTCAAAAAGAAAAAAATACGGAAGCTTAGGGACATGGGTTTGTTTCCCATGGTGTATTAGTATTTTTAGTACGAGACAGTTCGTGCGCATTCTTCATGAATAAATTTCCATGTCTTGATCTACAATTATATAATAAGAAATGACTTAGGTGCATCGTGGTCTGACCAGTCATCCTGCTGTTTACATCTTGGACTCCGATTTCCTTTGATTCATTTATTAACAGTAAATCTGCATAAACTATATGCCTTTGGCATAATGCTCAGATAGATTATGGCTTAGGCAAACATCAAAATATAGCACAAAAGTTTAATCAACAGTCCTGGCATCTAACCACTGGACGTCCCTATCAGTAAAATGTTAACGTTTACTGGACAGAATTTATTACACAACATTACATAGACAAGAAAGCAAAAAAAAAAAAAATATTAATCTTTTCAGTGTATAAACTAAGAGCATGATTTTTCGTCGAATTCTGAAGCCTCACTTCAATTGACATACAATATGATACAATGAAAGAAACATCTTCATCTAAAATGTTTATCTTTCCCGATAAAAGGTCAACAATTTAGTTTAAAAGACCGACTTTCAGTCAGTTATCAAAAAATTCTCCAAAAAAAACATAATCTTATTTACCACAGACAATATTAAAGTTACCAGCTCAATGTATCGTCAGATTTGTAATTGTTATGAATCCTTTGTTCACTTTGACTAATTATAAGGTGAAAGAGATTTCGGTTTCCAAGAGTAAATGACATTGACCAGATATGTTTATGCTCAACGTAGGCTAGTCAAAATTTTCGGTTTGAAATGATTGAACTTTTTATCTTCGTGAGAATTTGAAAAATTCGATTTGTTAAGGATAACAAATGTTTTGTAATAACCAAGTGTCTACAATATGTAGTCTATTATGTAACATAACGTTTACCTGCAAATTCAAACTTCTTTACTTTCTATTTTTATATATTCGTTAATTGACCGTATTTATCTATTTAGCATGTGAATATGTCAATTATATAATAAAAATTATGTAATCTTGAAGAATAAGGGAATATTGAGTTGTTTACCCTCTCCTCTGGGATAATCCCATATGGCGAGCAGTCACTATTTTAACAATATACATGTAACTTTTTATGAGTAGTGATTTTGAACAATGAAAATTTAACAATTATTGGCTACTTAATGAAAAAAAGTATCTATATTTTTGCCAACAGACTAAATATTGACTTATGAAACTTTTTGGATAAAACTAATTATATAAATGACTAAATTGAGAATATATCTATTTTCAACATCTTTTTTAACGTCGCATCAACAGCCAGGGCCATTAGGCTTTTTTCTTGCTTTAACGGTAGGAGAAGACCCTTGGCGTACACCTAGTTAGAACCACTGACCTTCGGTAAGCTAGCTAGACATCTTTCTCACATGTGAAATTTGTTTGGTCCCGGGTGCGAGTCGAGCTCACAGCGGTGAGGAGCGGGAGATTACTAGTCAGAGACTCGACCGCGGTGGCCTCACAGTAAGGAGAATAAATGAAATGTTTTGTATTTATTGTTGGACTGAAATATTAGACATTGAACAAGAAACTTTTCATCAAATCATAAATACCGGACAATTTTTACATATGACTGAATAATTCATTAACGAAAATGGCATATCGTTCGTGAAATTCTAATAAAACCATTGAAATGAGATTTTCAACAAATCGTACATACATGAAATTATGGTTTCGCCATTTGACAATTGTCTGAATTAAACATGAGTTGATATTTTACTAAATCATAAATAATTATATTACGGATTATTATTTTTTATACATATATAAACTTGTGGGGAAAACTGTGCAGTGGATGTGGTCGCATCGGTCAAGATTACAGAAACCACGTAAATTTCAGTCATAATTTGTTAATTGTAAAATAGAAATGTTGGATAATCTAAGTTGCAGATCTCTGAGTACATTTGTTGAGAAAATGCAGACGCGAAAAGTTAAACGACAATATGTACTAAAGTCCAGATTTATTATTATTTGTTTTTCGAAATATAAAACTCAAAAAATGTTTTATTTAGAATTAAAGTAAATGCCAAATCACACATTCATGTTCTACAGCACTCAGATATGTAGAAATATGTATTGACACAAATGTAGCTAAAATAACACTGTACTAAAGCAGTGTAGAACAAAATCCTCGTCGCACTTTTTCCAGCCAGAACAAATCCATTTTACCCCTTTAATATAAAACAACACATATGCCTTTATGAATTTTACTGAAAATTAAGCGTGTCGTTGTTACTTTCTTCTTGAATTAATTGCACGTAGATGCTAGAACAGCCCATAGATGTTTGTATAAATTACAAGTTCTATGACATGGGTTTCGTCATAGTTGAAAACAATGCATGATGGGTTTGTCTTAGATAGAAACTGCGAGATGGATGTTATCTAGGAATGAAAAATCACTGACATTGGTTAAGCAGTTTTTTGTCCGTCCTCCATAATTATTATAATATCATACTGTTGATATAACAATAAGATACACTGTGTCGAACGATTAATTTATACAAATAATATTTTTTCAGAAAAAATCTGAAGTTAGAGGTGACATTGATAAGGATTTTTGTATCGATATATCAGTAGAGAATTATCGACGATACAGCAATATATCGATTGACAAGCATATATGGCAAAAACTCTTACATTTACCCTCAGAACTTCAGTTTTTTTTTGTTATAAGAGGGTATTTACCAAATACAGTTATATTTGATCAAATATAAAGGATAAATAAACAGTCGAAACTGAATAACTTGTTTCTTATTATAAAATTGGAATCGATATCGAATGAAATTTTGCTGTAAAGAAAACAAAAACAAGCGGATATTTGTGGTTTGGTGATCAAACACAAATCTTTCTTAATATGTCAATGGAATTCGAAAAAAAACATTAGTTAGAGCCACTATATTTATACAACTAAAAGACGCGTTAATTTACATGTAAATCAGGATATTGATAGAAATAACTTACCAAAGCATTCGGTTTATGATCCAAGTTCTCTGTCACAGACGTTATGTCACGAAATGAGCACTTAAAGAACCCTGGAACCTGATTCGGGGTCAATCGAAATTATGTACAAGTGTGAAAACTTTTTATCAACCAATCAGAAACAATGATTACTGAGTTAAAGAGATTATCTGACCCTTACACTTCAATAGATTTCTCCGCTCGTCCTCACAGTTTGTCACAATTATTTACCAGAACGAATTACTGAGAACAATAGAAAACGGGGCCACAACAATGTTGTAATAGCTCGGTGTCCCTTTAATTAAAAAATAAAAGAGCCACGTGTGAATCACGTGTTTAAATTATTTCAATGTTTTTCACGTCACGTGTTCTAAATCAGTCAAATTATTAATTAAACTGCATTGAGCAGTAATTATTATTCCACACAAAAGGAATTTTAAATCAGAAAAAAAGACATCAAATAACATGTGCATCATATAGATTTCATTGTCATTGTAAAAAATGTTGCATACTAAAATAGTATAATCCTTCTAAATAGTGACTGTTCGCCCATTATTATTATCATCATCAAAATTGTAATTATTTTTATCAAAGATTTTTACCAAACATGTTTCGTATAGGTTTTTTGTTATTATATATATGTATATGAAATTATCCAGGCGGCGTGGCCACACATAACTCATTACACATAATTTGCAGACTTAAGTTGTAACTACAATGTTTTAACGGACTAAGTATTCAACTCAACACAAAATCATTTCGAAAATTGGTGGTAATTTAGAATTAATTTGTTAATCTACGCCCTTTTGAATTGTATCCTATATATTAGGCCTATATATTTTTCAAAACCATTTATATGTGTTTGAAAACAAGTATCTTAATGACTCATACCAAGTATATCAAACAATATTGACATAGTAAAATAGATAATAGATCTAAATTCTATTAAAACATAAACATATGAGAATATTTAATGCGAAAGGCAGATTTAGCGCGAGAAATCTGTTTTTATTTTGTAATGTACGGAAGCGAGGTTCATCAGCAGTCGCTTATGTTACTAAAAAAATGACGAGTGGCAATTTGTTGACAATTTTGAAAATGTAGGTATTCTGATATTTAAATGTTTGATTGCCATAGAATTCAACCAGTAACTGCACAAACATAATACACACGGTAAGAAATGTTCAAAGTAGCTTTATATTCAACCATTTAAATGAAAATAATGGTCGACCGAAAATGATAACTATTCGGATGTTGAATAGTTTTTCGGATACTATTTATCTACGAATGCAAAGAGACATATTGGGTCCTTGAAACATAAATTAATTATGATTTTTACTTAAGGTAATTTCATATGTCATCTTTTTTTGAGTTATCAAGTTGATCCAAATTCTGTTTGGTGCTAGAACAAACATAACACGAGCAATTAATAACAATATGGTAATGATTAGCTGGTGATGTATGTTTTATTTAACTGTACCCATCGATGCTAACACAAGAAAACCTTTTAACGGTAATTACTCCAGCTTGGACCACAGTATTTCATCATTGTGATACCTATAAATGTCCTTTACATGCATTGAGTTTTGAATAATCCTTATGGGAGAGAATTCACTATCTTTGACAATACATTTTTTTTAAATATAGCCATTTTGGATAATAAATATTTAACAATTTACTTTGATAATTGTCTATTTTAGGGAGAGTTTGTATGTGTGTCCATATTGGAACTTGTATAATAATTAACATATACTGGCCATTTTTGGAAAAAAGCCTAGGCAAAATTTTAAAAAATCGAGTCGTAAAATCCAATAATATGGGAATAAATTATCAGTCGAAAAGCCATTTTGGGAATTTTTCATTAACTTTTTTCTCATTAAAACAAGTGATAAACAAATAGTTAATGAGAAAAAACAGTCAGTGGTCATGGGCTTGCTCTTACCCTAATAGGGTCCATTTGGATGGACCTGTCTTAATTTAGAACTATATTGAGGAGGAATATCAATATTGTAAAATTAATTGCTACATCATTTTATTATCTTTCTTTGAACTGTCAGTAATTTATTGCAGTTTAAGTTATAGTTAAGAACTAAGTTACTTGTAACATCTTAATAAATTTATATTTATAGATGTCAGATTGTTCCTCCTTTGAATTGTAAGTCTCACCAGCTCGGGCCATGTGACACTGGGGATGAAGTTCAAGTTACAATCTCATGAATGGAATGTTTAATCATGCACAATAGCAGATAAAAACTATATAAAAACAATCAGATCTTTCTGGGTAAACAATTAACCAAGTTTTGTTAAAATGGACTCACACCATATCCTTCTGGTGCTTATTTTAGATGGAAAATATTCAAGGCAATTATTGAGGAATCTAAACTAATCTTCAAGCACTATGGCAAGAGATCAAAGAAATGGACAGCACAGTCTCCATGTGGATCAGAAACTTACAGAACTAAAAAATGCAGTAAAGCCAAAAGCTGAAAATGTGAAAAAGTCACTGACTTCTGTGTCATTTCTAACACTTGCTGTCAAAACATGTGCTTTAGTACTTTTTTATTATACATTTTCTATTGGACTTACATTTTATAACCAGAGGTTCATTAAGGTATGTAAGAAGTGCTGTCATGCGGTTTTGGATTCTTTGACAGTATAAGTAACTCATATATTGCTTAAATGGTTGGTTTCTTTAGTGTTTGTTTGCCGAGGCTGAATTTATTAAATATAGTTTAATTGTATTCATTACATGAAAGGCATACTTACATTGGTATTGTTAGTCGTACTGGATAGAATTCTTGGGTATTGATAAGGAGTCTAAGACTACAAGTATTATTAGGACCACATTTAAAATAGACCTGTTTAACCAGTATTGACCTCCAGCCCAGTTAATAAGAATATTAGCCAAATTTTTGCCATCTCTGGGTAATGTTTTAATTTGAAGTATACTAGTGAAATCTAAACTATCTCAGCTTCATGCATTATAAAGCCATTCAATGTAGCAAACAATCTTAAACTGAAGTAAAAAAATAGTATACAAGATTCTAATCTTTTATATTATATCTATTGGTGTCACTGTCATGACGCTTGAATTGACCATGATTTATAGCACTGTTCAATGTGTTTACACTAAGAATTATGATTCCAGCATTTTAATTATCCATTGTCTCTTACGATGGCACATCTTGTAACAAAATTCATGTTGGCTGGTGTAGTACGTAAGTTGATGGAATGTAGAACTGGTGAACGAAGGATTATGCTTACTTGGAAGGAGTATTGTAAACGTATTGGTCCACCAGGTAAGATTATTGTCATCACACATATTAATTACTGTTATATTATGTCTCATCTAACGCATTTTCATTGAAGCCTTATTAGTCATTTTGCCTAGAAGTATTCATAGTCATTATTTTGTAATAATGCATACATGAGCAAACATTGCTAACTTTACCTTGTTCAATGATTCAGCTATGCTCACTTGTATGTAAAACTCCGAATAAATATTACCTTTTCTTAAGAAGTGACCTATGACCCACGATATAATTGTACTTTTATTATTTTTCATTTGGTTTCTATGTAAATTATCTGAATAAATCAAATGATAAATTATTTGACAAGAATTGTATGACATATGTTCTTTTATCTTCAGGGATAGCCAGTGTGCTTGATATTGGTTTATCAAACTGGAGTTTTGAATTCATTACTGTATCTTTGTAAGTAGAAATACTTTTTTAATTTCACTCACATGAATTTCAGCACCAGCTCTTAAAAGACATTTTTGTGAACATTTTCAATTGAGTTCAAATACCTTACAAAATATGAGAACATAGGTTATTACCATTATTGCAAATTTGCTGATCAATTTTAATGCAAAATATGTGAAAATTTGTCCTGTGCCATTAATGATAATACCACAGTATTTCCTAATAAATATTCAGATTCACATTCCCAGCTCACCTTTACTTGATATTAAAACATGCATTTATAACTTGGTTAAAAATAATATAGCTTCTGTAAGAGATTTGTCAGTGATTAATTTAGCATATAGAGCAAAACCTGAGTTAACTGTCATTTGTGAACAATTCACTTGTACACATATATTGATTTGGGGCCGCGGTCGTGGCCCAGTGGTTAGGGCGCTGACTTGTAACCCAGAGATCCGGGTTCAAATCCCGGTTGCGGCAGGTCATACCCTTCTGTGAAAATTTGACAAAAATGTTGATTTTCCTCCATATGTGGAGAATTTGCTGACTCCTTGTGGAAGGTAAGTTGGTATACCATCTAGGAAATCTGGTTAGGTGAACCGGTCGCCACATATGACTGAAAAATTGTTGAGAAATGGCGTTAAACCCCTGTGACAATAAGTCGCATAAAAACAAAACGTATATTGATATACCAAGGTAGAACTTGCTAGTTACCTACCATTACATATATACATTCTTCAGAATTTATGGCTTGGTGGAATGGAAAAAGTCAGCAACAATATCTGTCTGATAGAAAAGGCCACTTTTATTAAAACTTCGTATTCAGTGTTTAGTCAATGTATAAGATCTACTGATAGTTAGTATTTTGATTAAAGATTGAAATTTTCTATTTCAGATATACCATGACCAAATCATCAGCTGTGATATTTATCCTGTTTTTTGCATTGGTGCTTCGATTAGAAAGATTTGTAAGGAATTTGCTTGTTTATAGCTTCTTATGTTCTTAACTCATCTGTGTGCGTTCTACTCTTTATTGAAACTTGCTGATGAAATTGTATATGCTTGTTGAAATGGATAATTCTTTCATTATTTGCGGATTGTTTCTTTATTTCATAAAAATGTGTTTTAATAGTAACTGCAATTTGATAGCAAAAATTCTAAAGATTTGGAAAGGGGTAGAAGGTACTATGATTGTTGAATTTTTGACATGTTTTTAATGATTATTTTCATACCATATAAATAATGCTTGTTAAATAAATACAATTATTTTTAAGTTGCAAAATAACTTTGAATAATGAGATCACAATATTTTGGATATATGAAGCCATGCTAATTTTATTTCTCGGTTTAATGTCACACCAACAGCTAGGGTCATATAGTGACTTTTCCTGCTTTGACATTGGAGGAAGATCCCAGGTGTAAGCTAGCTGGACGTTTTCTCCATATGCAGATTATTTCAGGTCCTAAGTAGGATCCTAGTCAGAGACAGTCACCACTTGACCACGGAGGCCCCAAAGCCTCTTTAAAATATGCATGTAGTGATTTAAAATCTTAGATGATAGAAATCATTGTCTAAATGTGATATTGATACTTGTACTTGTTTCATTATATTGTAGAGATGGTCGTTGGTTCTTGTAGTGTTATTTATAGCGACGGGATTATTCATGTTTACGTACCATTCTACACAGTTTAGCACAGAGGGTTTCCTAATGTGTTTGACTGCTTCATTACTGTCTGGAATAAGATGGACTCTCGTACAAATTGTCACGCAGAAAAATGAAATTGGTTTGTTTTCTTGAGTTTTGCTTCATTAGAATTTTGTTAATATTTATTTTTAGATAAAATAATTAAAATCTTGTGTTATGAAACATTTGTAAATGCTTACATGTGTAATTCCACGTTAAACTGTGCTGGATTCCTGTACAATCAAAACTATCACAGTTACAAGTACCAGTATGCCTATCAAAACTGTCACAGTTACAAGTACCGGTATGCCTATCAAACTATCGCAGTTACAAGTACCGGTATGCCTATCAAAACTGTCACAGTTACAAGTACTGGTATGCCTATCAAACTATCACAGTTACAAGTACTGGTATGCCTATCAAAACTGTCACAGTTACAAGTACTGGTATGCCTATCAAACTATCACAGTTACAAGTACTGGTATGCCTATCAAAACTGTCACAGTTACAAGTACTGGTATGCCTATCAAACTATCACAGTTACAAGTATGCCTCAAATGTGATACCAAATACAGTGATAATGCTGTAGACACTAAGTTTTTCTATTTCTTTATTTTCTAATCATAATCAAGCAGTATGCTTATTCAAAATTATTTAATTTCAATTTAATTTAGCCTAATTCTCAACATTTTTCTTATTATCACAATTACTATACACACAAAATTTAGTCATCTATAAATGAAATTTTCTACATTTATTAGGTGTGTTGAGTAATTTAGGTAATAAGAAAAATGTTGAAAATTTCATTTATAGATGATTGAATTTTATCGCATGAAGTATAAGCAAAATTAGTGCAATCATAACGATAGTGCAAAAAGTACACTCAGTTCTGAAAATCATTCAATGTAATTATAAAGATGACTCTTTAGAAGTGGTAGCCAGAAATATATTGATATAATTATGGGATTATGTGTCACTGTTTCAGGTATGAGTAATCCTGTAGATATGATGTTTCATATTCAACCCTGGATGATTATAGGTTTATTTCCATTGTCTATAGCGTTTGAAGGTACAGTAAAACAATAGCTTATGTAACAGATATAAGCCCAAAACTTCCCAATATGTACAAGTTTAGATTGTGGGGGGATAGTGGCAAAGGGACTTAATTGTATTAGGAATCATTTATTTTACTACGCTACTTCATAAGTTATTTGAAGATTTCCTCATTTAATGGTTGTCAGGTTTGATAGGTACATAATTAATAAGATACCACTAATTGTAAATGAGACACTGTTGATTTAATGTAGAGCATAGAACTTAATGCTAGTATGCACATTATTCTTGTTTGACGAATTGATCCTTAGAAATTTCCATACTAACGTTGGTGGTATACTCAGTACACAGTTTAGGGATTATCAACATTGCTCAAGGTGTCATTTGTGACTGGTTTTGACGTTTAGGTGTAGGAAGTATAATATTTTGTGTTTCATAACTTTGAAGTTTGCTTTTCTGGACAATTGTGATAATTTTCTAATTCACTCACTCAGTCCTTGGCTTCTTTTTTTATTTATAAATAATTTTTCTTTAATTTTTATATCATATATTATATAAATAAGATGCAGTACACAATCATTAAAAATTTTCTTTTACACTATTGCAGGCATTCCTTTGGCGACCACAGATCAGTTTTTCCGGTTTTATGACTATGAGATTTTGTTTAGAAATTTGGGACTAGTATTGCTTGGAGCTTGTCTTGCCTTTATGCTTGAATTTAGTGAATTTCTGTTATTATCACAAACGTCAAGTCTCACCTTGTCTATATCAGGAATATTCAAGGTAATAGTTATTTTTATACCAGAAGTCTATTTTACAATCATATTCAAGGTTTCCGCTACCATACACCAGTTTCGCAAATGGCCAAAAAAAATCTGCAAGTGGCAAAAAAAAAATCAAATTAGGTGTACTTTTTTGTATCCCTGACCCTCTCCTCTGTACATATGGTGGAAAAAATATAATGTCCAGTGGAAACTTTGATATTTTAGCTCTGATACCAGTTTTTAAAGTGACAATTTGGCACCCTTTGTTCGTAAAGTGTTATGTTCTATTCATTGCTTCTGAATTCGTTTCAGCTACTAAAGGTAGATGACTTGATTGTATATTATTCCATGATTTTTAGATCTAAATTGTACTTAAAATCTTAGCTTAGATAAATATCCAAAATATGGTTCTATAAAAATACCTGCGGGATGTGAAGTCACAACTAGTCACAATACGGATGAAATCTTGGTGATGATGTTTTTTTCAGCCTGGTTGTAATCATTAAGGCTCAAGTAATGATTTATTTTAATGAATGCTATGTGATATTGTTTAGTTCTATACAATTCCGCTCGAGGGTATCACTGTCCCCCCCCTCTTTCTCTCCGAGAGCAAGTGTAGCTTAGTCTGACTGATTGTTGCTCTTAGTATTTATTTATTATTATTCTGAAGTGTTTAGGTTCACTTATAAATTCGATTTTTTCTATACTTAGCTCAAATTGTACATTGCTCTAATCTAAATGTCTTAGTGTATCTTTTCTTCGAATCATACCTTGGTAAACTGGATTTAGATATAAAACATGAATAAATACGTAAATGATGTGAATAACTAATTACTCATTAAACCTGATTTATATATTTCCTGTAAAAAAGTGACAAACCTATGTTCACGTGTACAACACAATTTAACAAATAGATAAAAAATATTTAAAATGCAAAGTTTTCTGCATACAATTTTCTGATCTTGTTTATTGCAGTTACACAAACATTTGATAATGTTGTATAAATGTACTAAATATGTACTCAAATTAATTTCTGACTTTTGTGTACAATTTCAGGAGTTGTGTACCTTGATATTGGCTCATATATTTAACCATGATCAGATGAACACTGTAAATGGAATCGGTTTAGTTGTCTGCTTGGCTGGAATAATCTTACATGTCATACTCAAAGCAGTGCATAGTGAGTGAATTATTTGAGTTTTAAGATTAATTGGTAATTAATTTTAGCATGACTGTGTTCAAAATATTCCACTTCACAGTCCAAATTATTGAAAGGTTAACAGCAAACCAGTCTGTCATTGTTTTTATACATGACTGAGCTGTGTAGAAGTCAATTAGTACTGATTTACAGGGGTACAGTCTTCCGGTAAATGGGGGTATTGCATGCTCATGGCACATAAATGGCAAAGTGTCAAGAAGGAGTTATCCATCATTTTAAGGAGACTAGAATGTAAAAGAAACAACTCTTTTTTACAACATACCGCAAAGCGTTCCTGCTTGAAGGACCCCAACAATATTTTCCGGTTTTTAGAATTTTTCTACTTGGACCCAAATATTTAAAAAATATTATGCAAAAAAGTAGAAATCTTGAGTCTGTAAATCACAATAAGGATACTGTGGGTTTTGTGGCTGAAATTTGTTGACCTGCACTGTTCTGATAGTGTTGATTTCAGCATAATTTTAATGCTATGTCAGCTACCAAGTCAAGTTTCTTCAAAAACCTGATGTTGATATCATACAGTAGAACCTCGATTATCCAAAATCAATGGGACTAAAAAATTATTTTGGATAATCTGGGGTTTCAATTAATCCAGGGTTTAGGAGATCTAGACTGTTTTGTATGAAAATTTGGGACTGAAATTTTTTTTAGATTACACCAGGTTTTTGGGATAATCCATTGTCGAAAAATCAGGGTTTTACTGTATGTATCAACTTATTCCAGTTTTTTTTCTGAACTTTTTTTTGAAGAAAGACTGATGCTCATTATATTCTTAGAGTAATTTGCTTCATTTATCTAATGAGCATGAGCTCTCTGCTACATGAAATAATGTCCATACAGCCAAGATTGAATATTGATGTCAGATGTTTTCCTTTTTTGTTAAACCCAGAAAAAAAGATCAAATCTAAACATGGTTGAAAGTCTGCTTTTCAGCCATGGGTTGTCTTTTGCCAACATGAGTTGTCTACCATGCTAGTGTGAGCTACATTATGAACTGGACATGTGATATTTATTGCAGAGCGTGAAGAGTCCAAATACAAAGTTGAACACATAGAAGAAGTTGGAATGTTAACTATGGATGGTACTGCTAATGTTAGTGATGATAACGACGATGAAGAAATATTTAATGTTAGGCACAGATAGCATTATTCACTGACGTATTGTTTGTTGTAAAATTTTAACACTTCCAAGTTCTGCATGGGTATTGCGCTGTATTACTATTTTTTAAGAAATCTGTGGATTTTTCGTGGTACAATGGAATCACTTGTTTCTGAATTTCATTTTTTTTAAAAATCTTTATTGTTATATAATATTATTGTATTAAAACTATTGTATTTAAGGTAAAACTATGTATATATGGTAAATTTATGCTTTATTTGTTGTTCATTAACTAACATATATAATTACATTTCTAAATGGTCAATTTTTATGTTATGCTAAGTTTACAAAAAGAATACTTTATGATGTACAGGGTGACATTTTTTCACCGGGTTAAATGTCAGACCAACAGCCAGGGTCATTTGGTGGCATTCTAGCTTTAACAATGGAGGAAGACCTAAGGCTGGATAGAACCACTGACCTTCCGGAAGCTAGCTGAATAGCATCCTGACATGTAAAATTTGTCTGGCCCTGGGTGGGATTCAAACTTACAGCTGTGATGTTTAGATATCAGAAATCATTATCAGTTAATAATAAACTTTCTGCACCCAATTGTATAAACATTGGTTAACTTTATCCACTGGGTTAAATCAGAGTTTTGGTTAAAATTTCGGTTTAATGTTCGGTTAGCTGTTGTAGAAAATTTTGTTCAAATTTAACCAAATTTTGTTTTTGTTAAAGCTGAAATAAATCTATCCCAAGTCTAAGATGCTGGTTAAATCTTAACATAAATGGTAACCAGTACCAAAATGGCAGCCCTTTTTAAATGTTTAAATGATTCTTTTAATGATTAGTAAACCAAAATGGTAAAATTTAACCTTGGGTTAAATTAACCATTTGGTTAAAGTTAACCAATGTTTATACAATTGGGCCCTGATAGTTATGTATCTTTTTAGCCCACCTGAGCATGTAGTGCTCTGTGAGTTATAGTGATAGTCAGTGTACTCAGGTGTCCAGCGTCCACACCTGGGGGTTGTTAACACTCTAGAGATCACACTTTTTAATGAATCTTTCATCAGACCAGGTCTGAATGTTCATCTCAATGATATCTTGGACAAGTTTGAACATGAGTCATCTAGTGTCAAAAAATAGGACGCCAGATCAAATCACAGGAAAACCTTGTTAACACATTAGATGTCACAGTTTGATTGGATCTTTATTAACCTTGTCAGAATGTTTGACTTAATGATATCTTGGACAAATTCGAACATAGGTCATCTGGGGTAAAAAACTAGGTCAGTAGGTCAAATCTCCTGAAAACCTTGTTAACACTCAAGAAGTCACAGTTTTGATTGGATCTTCAGAATGTTTGTATTAATGATATTGTGGACGCATTTGAATATGGGTCGATTTGGGTTAAAAACTAGGTCACCAGGTCAAATCACAGGGCAACCCCAGAAGTTGCAATTTTTACTCAGGTGAGCGAAAAACAGCCGTCATGGCCCTCTTGATTTTTTTTTGAAAAACACACACAAACATAAATTATACGTAATTCTTTTTTCACTGGTATATAACATGGCACCAACAGCCATGGTCAGTTGGTGATTTTCCAGCTTTATCAGTAGAGGAAGACCCCGGGCATACATCTGGGTAGAACCTTTGACCTTCCATGAGCTGGCTAGACAGCTTCCTCACATAATGAAATTTGATCCCGCTGTAAGCAGCTCGTGATTACTAGTCAGAGACCATAACACTGGACCACGGAAGCCCTCTGGTTATAAACTTATTGATCAAAATATATTACCATGTGTAATATGGCCATTTAGGAAAGTTTTTTCTGTTCAAATTGTGTATTGTATTGTTTTATGGAATTGGGATCAAAACATTATTACATAATAAAATGGAAATGTTGGTATGAATGTCTTTGTATTTAAATACTCTTCGACAATACATTTTCATTAGCATAATGTAGTTTGTTAGTTTTTTTTGTAATATCTTTGTATAATATATGTGTTATCATATTAGTATTTGTTCTGTGTACTAATAATTTGTACATGAAAATGCATTTTGGAAAGTTTTATGCAAATGTTAAATTTATAATGTAGCTTTAAGTATTTTAATGGTCAGTAGAAGATTTTGAAGGCAATAAAACACAACATTTCTCTGTTTAGAAGTAAAGATGAGATCAGCTATTTGCCATTTACATTATGATATCGAATTTTATGGTTCAAGTTTAGACAGACCACACCAATAATGACTTGTTGTCAGTTTTTAAACATACGAGGGATGTTCGAAAAGAATGGCTTATTTCTATCTGGAGACTTCAAATGTCAAGTTAGCCCAAAAGTGCTCATTTCATGCCCTCGAAGTACTCCCCGTGGCTAGAAATGCAAAGTTTCAGCCGATGTATCCACTTCCTGAATGCGTCACTGTACGCTGATTTGGGCTCAGTAATAAGGTACTAATGAATGGCAGACCCAAGTGCATGTCGGGACTTGTATTTCCGCCCAGCAAGAAATGATTACAATTTCGGAAACAAAAAAGAAATCACATGGGGCAACGTCTGGGGAATACGGGGGGTGAGGCAAAACAATTACTTTTCCTTTCTTCAAAAACGCCGTGACTATCGTGGATGTATGAGCGGGGGCATTGTCATGTAGAAGACGGTTATGTTTAAAACCAGTGGCAGGGCGTCGTATCTGATGATACTTTTTCAGTTTCGTCAGTACTACGTCTTTGTAGTACTTTCTGGTGATGCGTTTGCCCTTTTTCACAGGCACTTTTATTGCGACTCCTACACCAGTGAAAAAAATTGCATACAAAACCTTTTTTGCACTCAAAGACCGTTTTGCAATTATTGGGCGTTTGCTGTGTTTAGTGGCCCAGCTCTTATAGCTAACCTTTCCGACGGGCTCAAAATAATGGACCCAAGTTTCATCACCTGTTACGACATTGGCAAACTGCTTTTTGTCATATTTTGGAAACATTTGAAGCAGCTTATTGGCCGCTTTAACCCGTTTCTTCTTTTGCTCATCAGTCAACAAATGTGGCACCCATCTAGCAGAAATCTTTCTGACTTTCAAATGCTTCTTCAAAATAAAGTGAACCGTTGATAGTGATATGCCTACCTTTGGTACAATATCAAGAACTGTAAATCTGGCATCTCCTTCAATGATTATCTTTATTTTGGAAACGATTTCTTTACGAGATGCAGATTTTGGCCTACCTGATTTCGGCGCATTTTTGATGGATTCTACATCTGACTCAAATTTCTTTTTCCACCGCCTAACTTTGTCATAAGACACACAACAAGGTCCATAAGCAGTAGAAAGTTCAGTCATCAGCTGCTTCAAAGAACAACCAAGTTTTGAGCGAGCTTTGATGTAAGCCCGTATTTCATCTTTCTTGTCTACGCTTCTACCAACCATTTTAACTACAGTGGTTAATGACTGCGTGTATTCGAATCGCAAATTGTATGTCTTGCACATAGTGTTACATGTACATTTATACACCGTTGTGTAGATATTGAATAACCGTATACAGGTATGTATTGGTTTTCATCGTGCCTCACGTGGATATCGAGATAGAGGATAATAGGCAATTCATTTCAAACATCCCTCGTGTTGTTTGAATAAACTGTATGAACTTAGATTTAGGTGAGACCTGGTTCAGTATGAAGTTAAATCCAATTTTATCCAATTCTTGTATTATTACATAGATACTAAATCAGCCCCAAAATACTGACCTTTTTGTTGTGTATGGAAGCAATTTGCTGCATTTCAACCAATCTGACATACTTCGTTCTAAATATGAATGTCTACTGTGGCATTACTTAACTCAGAAAACAACTAGGTCTGTACAGACCACAGCTTTGTTAACTTCCAAAAAATCTGTTTATTTTATCTTGGATCAACACACATACGCACGCATGCACCCACACACAAATTGATCTTAGATTTTACTTTATCTGTCAGTGTACTTCCTTTAAATTATACATAAATGACATGTCAACTTTTTCAAATAAATAACAAAAATTCTTTGCAGCAGCTAAATAGAAAGTTTATTGAGAAAATAACATGGTTAAAGAATGCAAGAAATGTATTAGATAGAATGATAATCATAAAAATGATCATTCCTAATTCTGAGAATAAGGATTTGGAAAAGTCCGGCCGGTTTACAGTCAACTTTTTATCTATGTTTTTTGTCTGAATGTTACACATAGATATTCCTTTTTTTTTTTTAAAAAAAAGTTACCCATGTATGTATGTTTGTAAGGTCTACTGTAAGAAATATAAAATCATTAGAATATTTTTTAAGCATATGTGATAAACCGTGGCAATTATAATGTCCAGAGTTATGTGTTATCACAAACCTCGTTCATTATATAATACACCGTCCTAGTTTGTTTCAAATACTTACAGATTGATAGTGTCTGGTACCAATGTGTATATTGGTCCCAGATAGTGTATGCACAATTTTGTCACTGAGTGGTTAAATAAAGTTGGAATTATTCTACATTTTTTGTGTGATTTCAATGAATTTATGTTGTGAACGAAATAGAAATTAACAAAACATTAAAACGTGTCTTTGTTGATATATATATATAAGTCCAGTTCCGGTCCGTCATCTTTGATATTCTGTAAAACTTGTCACACGTCCTTTCGATACTTCTGCAAAAAACAAGATGAAAAAATAAACTCATGAAAAATACAGTCATTAAATAAACAAGAATTCACCACTCCGAATCCATCCCACAGGTTTTAACTATCACACTAGAATGAAACTAAAAAGATACATCAAAATACAACAAGAAGGTAAGTGAATAAATACATTAAAGAGAATAAACCACTGGAGTTTAACGTCGTACCATTTAGCGATTTTTCCAGCTTTAACAGTGGAGGAAGACCCCAGGTTTTCACCTGGCCTTCTGTAAGCCATCTGGACGGCTTTCTCACATGTGAAATTTTGTCAATTTATTTTACAAAACAGGCCTGTTGGAAGCTGGACAGCTTCCTTGCATGTGAAATTTTGTCCCGGTTTGTATTCGAACTCAGAGCGTGGAAGCCATGGAAACGATAAAGCAAAAAGAAATGGAAATTTGGTGAGAGAAAAAAGAAACTCGATCGCAAATTAGTTAACACAAATTCGATAGCAGCGAACATTGAGATAAAATTAGCATCAAGACAGACAAATGCAAATTTAAACCGATATTTCACCAGTTCGGTGCAAACAATTTCAAGCGATGCAAACATTATAACGAACGTAAAGTTACGAGTATTTTACCTTTGGCATAAGCATACAGTGTATGGTGAGAAACTCGAGATTGATCAAATTCGAGCTATTGATTTTATCTCATTAACACACAATACCTGTCCGTTATATTGTTCTTCGTGTTGATTTAACCGCAGACTCAAACGAAACATGGTAATAGTTGCATTTCTAAAAGTGATTTTTCAAGAATTGCGATAAGTTCGGGTTTATTTGATAGCAATTTAACAATAAATTGGCAGTTTCCTGTTACACAAATATGTTAATCTCATACTTGATGAATTATATCCTACCAGTAAGCAGAATCTTAACCAACCTTTATTTTTGTAAGTAGTCGTGTTAGCATTCTTGCTGTTTCAGCGTCGTCAGTATCCGAGTCAGAGCTTGAAAGGTCGTCTGATTCATCACCACAATCTTTTATACGATTGTCTTTTGCAATCTGCTCAATTTTTTCCATTTCTTTCACAATAGCTTCGTGTTCCAAATGTTCCGAGCTGAAGGCGTCCATGCAATACTCTGAATTTATGTTTTGAATTACAAAATTACGGTGAAATTCTAAAAGTTCCACTGGATGATTCGTGAAAAAAAACATATCCACTAGTACCTTAGTTCTTTTATACATTAGTAGCAGCTTTACTGGTCGAGAAAAACATGATTCTGATTTGTTATAAACTTGCACAATAAAACTTGATGTAAGCATCACAAAGATTGTTACAATTATTAGAAGACCATCTCCACAGTGATTGGGACAAAATGGTAGCTGATAATTTATGATAGTGATATCGATGTCGCTAATAAAGATTACAACATTTCATTGCAATTTTATGTCCATGCGTCATAGGGAATTACACAACAATAACTTACCACTATGTGCTTCTGGATCATGTAGAACACCTGAAATATAAGAACTAACCTTTAAGTTCATTGAGATTTTATGGAACATTTTTTAGAGTAGATTTGGTGAAACTTTGGGCCGTGTTTCGTTTGCTTTGTGGATTTTCGTCAAATAAAAAGTTTTGTCGTATAGATAAAACGTTCGATTTGTTAACCACAGGAAGAAAATAGTTATCTGGCCGTTTTTTATTGCAGTTCAGCATGAATGTTTCTCATGCCTGACGAATTAACGTTGTATACCTTCCCTTTTTATTAGCCTATGGAGCTAAAATTTGGTTTTGTGTCAAGTACCTGTGATACAAAGTAAAATTGATAATCCTGACTTTCAAGTAAAAAATTAATGTACATTTTGTAAATACAATTGAAATATACTTGTATGCAGAGTATTTCTGTATTTCTTAAAGGCTTAGTTGCACAGGCAACATCTATTTTTGCTTTACTATACTGACGCATAGACTGTTATGACCCTTTTTTTAAAACATGTGATCACATTTAATTTGTAACGCTACTTACAATACATCGCATCTTTGTATTGCCACATCACATCGAGAACAAAACGATGGCCTTTATCACTCAGACACTAAAACAGTAAGAATTTGATAAAGCGAACAGAAGCGACAACAATAACACCAACAACGATACGCAAAGAATATTGTTGACCCGACAATATTGAAAATACAACAACAGTTATTCGTTTCATTTTATGCTGCAGTTTTTGTCGTAGTAGTGATAAAAATTTAGAAGGATCTACGTGTTCACCTAGATATATCCATATGAATCAATATTATAAATGTGTGTTAAATACTCTATGAATACTTTTGTTTGGTACATAGCAGGACATGTTCAACTGATCAAATTTCATTATCATTTCTTGATCACGTAGAATCTGTTCAAGTTTCTTCAAAGGTCAGTACCGTATATTAAAAAAGCTCTTTCATGTTCATGCAGTTATATTTTATAGAACATTTAATATATGTTTACATATTTACCTTCATGGCTTTATCAACTCTTAAGACATGTTGACACTCATACCGATCTTCTTCAGTCGTCTCACAATTTTCAAGCACCCCTCCAACTGGAAATAATGATGAACATTGCTCTTATGACGTATTTGAATATAACTACATGTAATTTCCTTCCCATATTCCATGCAAGATAGGTCGATAGGGGATTTAGTAAATTGTAAAATAGACAAAACACCAACTCTTATCCATTAGTGTAGATTAACAGAAGTACAATGTACTTAACATACGATATATTTACATTTAGTATTCTGCACGTACGGATACTAATTTTGGGGTGACGAAATCAGCGTTTCTGGAAATCATTCCGGGTATTTCTTTTACGTACTGATCATCGGACGGCAAGGGATCAGTGTGAGAGTTGACGAGCCAATCTGAATATATTACCTATTGGATTGTATCTTTCAACGTTACTAATACGTAGATGTGTCTTCAATTCAAACACAAAGTATATATGCAGATACTTATTCAAAATTACTATTTATATTAAGTTTAAAAATAGCTAGTTACAAAGTGTCATTTCAACACACGGAACATTACAAATCTTTTGAAATGTATTTGCATTTGTATTTGAATTTTTTAGTTCGTATTTTTAAAAATGTTTAAACTGGAGACATCAACTGTATTAAAATGATGCAATTTTCTATTCAAACATTAACTGAAAAACTTGTCATAAAATTATCATTAATATGTAACGACAGCAATTAGATAAAATTCCAATTCGAAACTTTTATTAGTTCAAATATTCTTCTAAAACCAACACTTACACACTTCGAGCAATTCAGAGTCTGTGTCACTGCAATATGGTTCACGGTGATCTTTTGCAATCTGCTCAATTTTTTCCATTTCTTTCACAATAGCTTCGTGTTCCAAATGCTCTGAACTGAAGGCTTCCATACAATACTCTGAATTTATGTTTTAAATTATAAAAATACATTGAAATTTAAACAGTCCACCGGATGATCCGTGAAAAAAAAACATATTCACTAGTAACTTAGTCAGTTCATTTCTTTAGCTTTACAAGTCGATGTATACATGATTCTAATTTGTTATAAACAAATACTTGCATAATAAAACTTGATGTAAGCATCACAAAGATGGTTACAATTATTAGAAGACCATCTCCACAGTGATTGGGACAAAATGGTAGCTGATAATTTATGATAGTGATATCGATGTCGCTAATAAAGATTACAACATTTCATTGCAATTTTATGTCCATGCGTCATAGGGAATTACACAACAATAACTTACCACTATGTGCTTCTGGATCATGTAGAACACCTGAAATATAAGAACTAACCTTTAAGTTCATTGAGATTTTATGGAACATTTTTTAGAGTAGATTTGGTGAAACTTTGGGCCGTGTTTCGTTTGCTTTGTGGATTTTCGTCAAATAAAAAGTTTTGACGCATAGATAAAACGTTCGATTTGTTAACCACAGGAAGAAAATAGTTATCTGGCCGTTTTTTATTGCAGTTCAGCATGAATGTTTCTCATGCCTGACGAATTAACGTTGTATACCTTCCCTTTTTATTAGCCTATGGAGCTAAAATTTGGTTTTGTGTCAAGTACCTGTGATACAAAGTAAAATTGATAATCCTGACTTTCAAGTAAACAATTAATGTACATTTTGTAAATACAATTGAAATATACTTGTATGCAGAGTATTTCTGTATTTCTTAAAGGCTTAGTTGCACAGGCAACATTTATTTTTGCTTTACTATACTGACGCATAGACTGTTATGACACTTTTTCAAAACATGTGATCACATTTAATTTGTAACGCTACTTACAATACATCGCATCTTTGTATTGCCACATCACATCGAGAACAAAACGATAACCTTTATCACTCAGACACTAAAACAATAAGAATTTGATAAAGCGAACAGAAGCGACAACAATAACACCAACAACGATACGCAAAGAATATTGTTGACCCAACAATATTGAAAATACAACAACAGTTATTCGTTTCATTTTATGCTGCAGTTTTTGTCGTAGTAGTGATAAAAATTTAGAAGGATCTACGTATTCACCTGGAGATATCCATATGAATCAATATTATAAATGTGTGTTAAACACTCTATGAATACTTTTGTTTGGTGCATAGCAGGACATGTTCAACTGATCAAATTTCATTATCATTTCTTGATCACGTAGATTCTGTTCAAGTGTCTTCAAAAGTCCGTACTGTATATTAAAAGGCTATTTCATGTTCACGCAGTTATATTTTATAGAACATTTAATATATGTTTACATATTTACCTTCATGGCTTTATCAACTCTTAAGACATGTTGACACTCATACCGATCTTCTTCAGTCGTCTCACAATTTTCAAGCACCCCTCCAACTGGAAATAATGATGAACATTGCTCTTATGACGTATTTGAATATAACTACATGTAATTTCCTTCCCATATTCCATGCAAGATAGGTCGATAGGGGATTTAGTAAATTGTAAAATAGACAAAACACCAACTCTTATCCATTAGTGTAGATTAACAGAAGTATAATGTACTTAACATACGATATATTTACATTTAGTATTCTGTATGTACGGATACTAATTTTGGGGTGACGAAATCAGCGTTTCTGGAAATCATTCCGGGTATTTCTTTTACGTACTGATCATCGGACGGCAAGGGATCAGTGTGAGAGTTGACGAGCCAATCTGAACATAGTACCTATTGGATTGTATCTTTCAACGTTACTAATACGTAGATGTCTCTTCAAACACAAAGTATATGTGCAGATTCTTATTCAAAATTACTATTTATATTAAGTTTAAAAATAGCTAGTTACAAAGTGTCATTTCAACACACGAAACATTACAAATCTTTTGAAATGTATTTGCATTTGTATTTGAATTAATTAGTTCGTATTTTTAAAAATGTCTAAACTGGAGACATCAACTGTATTAAAATGATGCAATTTTCTATTCAAACATTAACTGAAAAACTTGTCATAAAATTATCATTAATATGTAACGACAGCAATTAGATAAAATTCCAATTCGAAACTTTTATCAGTTCAAATATTCTTCTAAAACCAACACTTACACACTTCGAGCAATTCAGAGTCTGTGTCACTGCAATATGGTTCACGGTGATCTTTTGCAATCTGCTCAATTTTTTCCATTTCTTTCACAATAGCTTCGTGTTCCAAATGCTCAGAACTGAAGGCTTCCATACAATACTCTGAATTTATGTTTTAAATTATAAAAATACATTGAAATTTAAACAGTCCACCGGATGATCCGTGAAAAAAAAACATATTCACTAGTAACTTAGTCAGTTCATTTCTTTAGCTTTACAAGTCGATGTATACATGATTCTAATTTGTTATAAACAAATACTTGCATAATAAAACTTGATGTAAGCATCACAAAGATGGTTACAATTATTAGAAGACCATCTCCACAGTGATTGGGACAAAATGGTAGCTGATATTTTATGATAGTGATATCGATGTCGCTAATAAAGATTACAACATTTCATTGCAATTTTATGTCCATGCGTCATAGGGAATTACACAACAATAACTTACCACTATGTGCTTCTGGATCATGTAGAACACCTGAAATATAAGAACTAACCTTTAAGTTCATTGAGATTTTATGGAACTTTTAAATTCGCGTATACATACAAAGTAAATGTATAATCCTGACTTTTAAGTAGTCAGTCCAAAAACAATTGACAAATGTACTTAGTACGTTTATCTGTATTTCTTAAAGGTACAATTGCATAGGCAACGTCTATTTTTGCTTAACTATTCTGAAGTATATACTATAATGGTACTGTTTCAAAACATGTGATCTCATATAATTTGTAACGCTACTTACAATACATCGCATCTTTGTATTGCTGCATCACATTGAGAACCAAAGGATAACCTTTATCACTCAGACACTGAAATGATGATGTTTCAGTAAAGCGAATAAAAACATCACCATCAACAAAAATAATACACCAAGACCGTTAATAAGGAAACAATATATGATATACAACATTAGTTATTCGTTTCATTTTATGCTGCAGTTTTTGTCGTAATAGTGATAAAAATTTAGAAGGATCTACGTATTCACCTGGAGATATCCATATGAATCAATATTATAAATGTGTATTAAACACTCTATGAATACTTTTGTTTGGTACATCGCAGGACATGTTCAACTGATCAAAATTCGTTATCATTTCTTGATCACGTAGATTCTGTTCAAGTGTGTTCAATGGTCAGTACCGTATATTAAAAAAAGCTCTTTCATGTTCACGCAGTTATATTTTATAGAACCTTTAATACATGTTTTCATACTTACCTCCATGGCTCTATCAACTCTAAAAATATGCTGACACTCATACCTATCTTCTTCAGACATCGTGCAATTTTCAAGCAGCTCTTCATCTGGAAATAATGACGAACATTGCTCTTATCACGTATTCGAATATTACTAAAGCATAATTCTCTTCACATATTCCATGCACGATAGGAAGGCAATTTATGGGGGAGGTGGGGTGTAAATTGTAAAATAAACAGAACACCGACTTATTTTAGTTTAGATTAATAGATGTTCGATGTACTTGACATACGAAATATTTACATTTAGTATTTTGTATTTATTGATATTACTATGAAATGAGATGAAGCATTACTAGAAATATTTCTCACTTCTATAATTTACTCATAGTCGGGGAAAATGTCAGCGCGATTGACTTTGAACTAAATGTTGTACCACTCCGATTGTATCTTTCAAAAGCTAGCAACGACGCATCGAAATCTCAACGTCGAACGCAAATGTTCATGTGCGGATACTTGTCCCAAATTACAGTAAGTTTAAAGATAGCGAACTAAAATATCATTTTAACAGTGAAAACATTATAAATCTTGTGAAAGTTATTTATGTAAAATTTTCAGTACGTAATGTCAGAGATATTATTCAACAATCCAATTATCTAATCAAATACAAACTGGAAACTAGTTATTAAACTGTTCTTTCTCATATAATGAGATGCTGATAAATTTCAATTCTAAACTGCATTAACATACACTATTTTCCTAAAACTAGCACTTACATAAATAAATCAATTCATTGTCATGGTCCTCGTGGTATGTGCGCAGCTGTTTGCGTCCAAGCTGGTGACTCTCTGTTACCGAGAAATAAAAGTAAAAAAAATAATATTGCTGTGGTTACATCCCATGGATCCCCACGGAAGGTGGAATTAATTGCCTTCGTTTCTTTTACGCTTTGTCTTCGTTGTCACGTTCTTGAATGATTGTTACTTCTTGAGAGGTAGCAATAAGATCAGATATTATTGTACATATATATATATATACAGAATGTACTTGTTTTTTTTAAAGTTAACCATGCGTTTATTGCGAAAACACTAGTCTGCTCTAGACCAGTTGCTGTGATCAGCCAATTAAAAGATTGGCACAGAATAACAGGAAAACTTGCAAAAAAGTGAAACGTATTTTGGAAGTGATGAAGAACATACCATCTTATTTTTATTGTAATACAGTTTGTTATAAAATAGTTTTAGTTCAAGTGAAGCAAAAAAAAAATAAATCAATAAAATCAGTTAACAGCAAAAACATATAAATAAATAAATAAAATCAGTTAACAGCAAAAAAATAAATAAGTAAAATCAGTTAACAGCAAAAAAATAAATCAATAAAATCAGTTCACAGCAAAAACATATAAATAAATAAATAAAATCAGTTAACAGCAAAAAAATAAATAAGTAAAATCAGTTAACAGCAAAAAAATAAATCAATAAAATCAGTTCACAGCAAAAACATATAAATAAATAAATAAAATCAGTTAACAGCAAAAAAATAAATAAGTAAAATCAGTTAACAGCAAAAAAATAAATCAATAAAATCAGTTAACAGCAAAAAAAAAATAAATAAAATCAGTTAACAGCAAAAAAAAGTAAAAAAGTAAAATCAGTGAACAGCAAAAAATAATAAATAAAATAAGCTAACAGCAAAAAAATACAAAGCCGACGTGTTAATTAATCTCATTTTTAATGTAACTGAAAGAAATTGGAAATATAAACAATTACATAAAGTGTATGAGACGTTACAAAAACAATTACAAAATGATAACTTACGTCTTAGGGCTCCTGATAGTCGTTGTAGATGCCATGTTGGTCTACACTCCACTAAGGCGAGCGCACAGACCAATGCGAAACACGCTAGTAAGCTCCTCATGTCGTTTTAGTTGAAGTCAGAAGTGACTTGGCAGTGTTGTAGATTCTTATTTATACTTTCATGATCCCGGAGAACACAAAAGAGCTGACATTCTTATATACGTATGTACGAGGTTCTACCATGGGGTTTATTTATTTATCTATCCAGGAACATTAAGACTAATTAAAACAACCGTATAAGGTAAGGAAATCGGTACGATTTATATTTTTCAATAAAACACATGATACACAGTGAAGTTAGTGAAATTTTGTTAAATTTTCAATTACTATTTAAGTCATTAATCCAACATGCGTACATACTTTCTTGGCCTCTCAGTTAATGAGGAACAGGGCAGGTATTATTTCGCAGTTTTAATATTTAAAACCTTTGAAATGTGTGCTTTGATTCAATTCAGATCAGGGCATTATGAATCGAATAAATGATATACAGTCAAACCTTTGTTTGCAGCCACCTCTGGATAAAGACCACCCTGTGAATAAAGGTCATTCTTTGAAAAAACAGCCACTGATTATTTCGAACAAACTGACCTCCGAATAAAGGCCACATTTTGTCTTTCCCAATGGTGGCCTTTGTTCACAGGTTTGATTGTACAAATCATTTCTAAAACTACTCGTTTGTCTTGAATTAATTGTTACTTCTATTAGATGTTTTTTTTTTCGTAATACAAACACCTACAACTTACACTTCACATTCATAATTAATGATTATTTCTAAAATGTTATCACACGATTAACATTTTTCTTTTATCGTACGCTTCCATGTCTATTCATCACGGTTCTTTTCACAGGTTTGGCAGAACCTCAATGCAAAATAAGGTTGACCTTTGTATTCAAGGTGAATGAAATTTAGGCTACTTCGTTTGCAAAACACATATTCGGCAACATCACGTGACTTCACTTGACGACAGTTTTGTTTGTTAAACACAATATTATGTTAATTAAAACGCTTTGGGCAGTGGGTATATTCATTTGTAGGAAAATAGCTGTAGAAATGAATTAAAACCAGCACGTAGATTTAAAGATATCGGATATTCACAAAGTCGCGAGTAAAATAATTATCTGTCTGTGTCTAATTATAAAGTACAAACAAAATACATTGTCCAATTAAGCGTATATTGTTAAAGCATTAAATTCCCATACACCTACATGATCTCTTTTTTAAAAATTCAAATATCAAAATCAACAGTCACAACTTACTGTAATTTGAGCTTCAAAGAGAACAACACCCTTTTATTCTGGTCGGTTTCAACAAACGACCTGCATTATAAGAAACACCGAACGATTACATCCCATAAAATGGTTGCAAATAATGCATCGACTCGGGACACACATTACCGTTACTACAGCAACCCCAATGTCCATATGCCTGTTCACTTTTCGTTGGAGGGGGTGGGAGAGTAAGGAAGAGAAAGTGTTCGTCAGTTTAGAGAACACTTTATATTTAAGCAGAAGTTTGCCAGCGATATACGTGTGAATAAGATAGTTATCTCATCTTTATACACACAATGTCAAAAATTAGTATTTCAAAAAGCAGCGGATGAATTTCGGGAAGCTTTATATTTTTATAGGTTTCCTTGATATAACATGATTTTCAATGGGATTTTTGAAAAAAGAACAATGACAAACCTTGGAGTTATCGTCCCTTTAAACTTGAATTGAAGTCTATGGGAGTGCCCAATGTTTCGAAGTTTAAAGAAAAAGGAAGACTAACTTCAGTAAAAACTCGTGGTAAAAAGAAAAATACACGTATAAGTTATTACGCAACGTCTTTAGCAATTAGTATTGTTCTATTTTCAACAAGGGCAATAACTCTAACATTTTTTTCAAAATGTGTCGTCAAAAAATATTATTTAGAGTAACTTAAAAAAACGATAATTGAGCCATACCATATTGAATATAAATTTTATAACATTACTAATTTCAAGTAGCATTGAGCAGATATGAAAAAATAAATACATTATATATAGATATAATACTTTCAGTTAATTCATCTACTGACTGAAGAATGGATATTGCTATCATTGAATGCAGCCCCCGATGGGGGCATATGTCGAAATTAATTGTAGCTTGTAGCGTAACGTTATGGTATATAGAATATATCAAGTTACATTACCACTATCTGAGATATGAAGTATACAATAATCCACCGTCCCTTTTCAAACCATAACGGATGAAAAAGGCTTATTTGAATGCGTATCAATTTACTACCTATACCTGTATCGGCTAAAGGGTGAAAAATATCTTTCCCATGTCTGAATATATTCCTTTATTAAGATCATCAAAATAAAATCGTTCTCAATTCATCGACATTGTCATTAATACATTCAGGTGAATACAATGATGTCAAATTTTTTTAAGATCAGAATTTAATAAAATTTTCGTGACATCATGGAAGTTTTTAGCATTAATATGATCTATTCATAGTTTTGTATTGTGACACCAGGAAAATATATCTAATATGTACCCACGAATTTCTTCACTTAGTGGTGACATCTATGATTCAGTACAGACTCATACACAATGATGTCATTATGAAATTACATTACTAGTAATTAGAACGACCCAGGATTCCGAAAGGCGGGTTCCAACAGATCGATTTGCATATAACTTAAAAAAATTGAAACTTTTGCAATTTTTATAACCAAAATTTAGAAATATTATTGATGATACTTGGATTATGATATGGGATTGAATAAGTAATACAATTCCAGGTCCCCTTTTCAGAAACATAAAATTAGTTTTAAACATGGTACTTTTTGTTTTTCTAAAGTAAATCTAAAAACATAACGGTGTATGTCTCTATCTTTAATCTTTTAGTTTTTAAGACACTGTCGGTGTAACATTTTTCTTCATGTTTGATGTCAGTACTGGTTAGTTTTCATCAATCCTCCCTTTTAAATTTCGTTAGATCGAATTGAAAAAATCTGTATTAGCGGCACAAACAAACAAATACAATGCGTCAACTTTAAAAAAAAACATGTAGCACGTGCTGTTTCCGGTGTCAATATAATTTGTTCGGAAATAAAACATGAATGGTCCTTCATACAGGGAATCGACAAGATATAAGCGGGCCTTTCGATGTTATGAATCTAATTCCGTTTAAACCGCTATGGACAATTACAGAAAATAAACAAGTCTAACATTTCATAGTAATGCTTGAGCAAACAAACTTTACTTGTATCCTTACCAACATGAATGCATTTTTTTCTCCGATGCATAATGAAACTGACTCCACGCATCAAGTAAAATTCTATTTAACATAAAAAACGAACATTGCAAAATCACAACAATCTCACAAATCTAGGTTATATAGGCCAATATCTATATCATTTAGTTGCAAAAGAAAGCCCACTTAGTGTTATTATTAACGCTATAATGAAGTTATTAACAATTTTACCAATGTCCCAATACCCAGTACAAATGGACCTTATTACGATTATATTCGGCTCCTTTGTTACATTGAAAAACATCAATCAACTTATTCAAATTTTGTTCAACTAATTTTATTCACTTCATTCATCGAAAGTGAACATGATTCGTGTATTCATTTATCGACAATACAGAACGAAAAAATAAATACAAAAAAGATTTCAGTATTTACTTCTTTTACAATGAATTGAATAGATTATTCCTTTACAGACAATACTGAAAAATAGAAATTAGAAAAATGGTTTTGTTAAAAAAATCATAAATCATCTAAATTTAGAACATAGTTTCACAGGGGGGAGTCTTAATGATTTAATTTGAACAAGTTCGAATCGATAAGTTAGCTATTAACTTATTTCGAAATTCTTAAAGTAAACACAGTATGTTCATGGTTTCGTCAAAACAAAATATATAGCAAAACTTGAATGCATTGAGTTCTCCCTCAAAATGTTAGAAATATGGAACAAAATACTCACGTTGTTTTATATTTCTGGTATTTGGAACAATGTGCTGCGCTGTTTTGCTTTCAGAACCTTGTAGGTCTATGCATTGAAATTTCTTCATGAGTATCCTGATCCTTCATTTTCAGAATGATGCGTGTAACGATTCTTAATTTCATAAATTGTTGGTTGTATTGGGGTTTAACGCCGTTTTTCAACAATTTTTCAGTTATATACGTTGACCGGTTCACCTAACCAGTTTTCCTGGACTGTATACTAACCAGTACTAACTTACCCTTCCACAAGGAGCCGGCAACTTCTCCACAAATGGAGGAAAATCGACATTTTTGTCAAATTTTCATTCCGCGACCGGAATTCGAACCCGGATCTCCGGGCTGCAAGTCCAGCGCACTAACCACTGGACCACGGCCGCGGCTTAATTTCATAAATACTGTAGGTATATAACGATACTTCATTTTCAGAATGATGCGTATCGCGATGTATCATATTCAAAACGGTACCTGTTACGATACGTCATTTCAGAACGATATGTATTGTATATGAAATATATATATATATACGATATTATAGTCACGATGAAATATGCATTACTGTACTAGTCGATAACGATTCTAATAAGGACGATAAAATCGCAATACCGATCTTATAGTTACAATAACAAAGAATCTGAGTTAAGCATATTTAAGCTGATTTGACAAAAAAGTTAAAAAAGAGCGTATTTTCTGGTTTCTGAATGATCAACAAATTGTTGTTTTATTTTATTAAATCATAATTTCCCGTGTAATGCGATAACGTATTTTTTTGTGTGTTACGTAATGTGTAATATGAAATGATTAATACGCGGTATCTGAAGATAAGGGGAGACAACCACGACACTAGATCTTTGTAAAAATGTATCAGTTGTCAATCGTTACGTAAAAAGCTCATACTTGTATGTAGCTTATTCAGGCGAATGCTTATATCCATAATCATAATAAAAAGTAGCGCGGCGTAATTGGCTTTGGCAAAAAAAATCAGAAAATGCTAAAACAATACATTCTCACTTTCCAAACAGACCACATACCAACCAAACAAACGTATGCTACATAATGTATACATACAGATAGAAATATCGAGGACTAACGCGAATAAGTATGCGCAAAAAGACGATGCAGTTGATTGGGGCAAAGTTATGCTAATTTTAACATAATTCTAATGCATTGTTTGTCCTAGTTTGGTGACTGATAAGATATAATTTAACTACCGTGTATTTGTATAAAGGTCAGTTCACTTATGTCTCTATAATGATATTGTAGTGTTGACAATATGGTGTTGTTGTTAAGTACTTTGTTATTAGTTATACCAGTCGTGAATCTCGTGTCTTCAGATGTGTCTCCGAATGAACGGCTTAGAAAACTGGAAGACCAAGGTACTTGTTCGTATTTAAACTATAAATACAGAAATATAATACAGTTGCTAATTCTAAACATGACTTATGTCAAACAATACGTGCAGACATATTTTTTTCTTTCTTAGTGGGTTATGCTTTTGTTTACTTCTAACTAAACATACACAAGTATTTGTCAACGATAAGCTCACAATATCTTCGCTCACCGAAATGATCCCAAAATCAATTCAATTAAACAAACTCATTAAGTGCTAGTTCTATACACATTCGTATTGGCATTTGAGGAATGTATTGATATGAAAGTCTTCAGTCACGGAATTTCTCTTCAAGGCCTGGGCCGTGGTCCAGTGGTTATTGCACTGAACTTGTAACCCGGAGATACATGTTCAAATCCCGGTCGTGGCAGGTAATACCCGTCTATGAATTTGACAAGAATGTCGATTTTCCTCCATGAGTGGAGAAGTTGTCGGCTCCGTATGGAAGGATAAGTTAGCGCTAGTTAGTATACAGTCCAGGAAAATTGGTCAGGTGAACCGGTCGCCGTATATAACTGAAAAATTGTTGAAAAACGGCGTTAAAAAGTCACATAAAACAAATAAACAAATCGTTCACAGGATCACACTTCAGGCTAAATTTGAAATAAACTTCGAAAAAGTGAATGGTTTATGTTGATAAATAATGGTACATCAACTGCCACAGAACTTCCAAAATATGAACATTTTATATCAACCAGTACGCTGAAATTGTTGTAATTTAATAAACACAATCAACAGTAGAATTATGCGTTAGAAGTAAACTGCATACACGCCATTTGTGATATTCAAACACACAGGGCTCACTGTTTCAGTGGTTACACAACAGCGTTGGCTTCAAGAGCTTCAAGAAACAGTAACAGAACAGCAATATATTATAACTAGGCTGAACTCACAAGTGCAGCAACATGCGCAGGAAACCAAACACTGTAACGTCGAAGTCACGAAGTTGAAAGATATCATCACATTGCAAGACCAACGTATTTCTAAACTGAAAAAGTATTCTCGCTATGGAGTTGAGAATGGACCGGATGCTGGAAAGTGGACAGAAAAAAATGCAAGTCGTCATGGCCAACTGAGCCTTAGAAATTTACGTATGTTTTACTTTGCTAATTGTTTTGTGTTTTTTACTATTCTGCATATAAAGTCGTTTTACTTCAACTGACGATAGTTTGTGCATTGATGTCTCATTATATCTGTCAAATATTAGCATAGATATTGTACTTTTTATATAACGATATGTAATTTACTGTGGGCTCAAAGTTTAGCATCACCGTAACATTTTTGTGATCTTCTAAATGATTCGCTTTTTCTTGTAGATAATGATGATGAGATTAGAGACTTACCATCCTCTCCGGTTATGACAAATGACGAGTCTGTTGCGTTTCAGGCAGTAATGGTTGGACATGGTCCTTCTCTAAGTGCCAACCAGAATGTCAATTGTGACACAGTTCTTTTCAACATGGGTGGCGGGTACAATAAACAGAATGGAGTATTCACTGCTCCTGTAAGAGGAATATATTCATTCTCAACTACCGTCACCATTAAACATCCATCTAATGTGCTTCAAGTTGACATTGAAAAGAATGGTATGGAAATAGCTGGCTGTACCGCTTTTGGAACAGCGGTGGTGAACAGTCATGATCAGTGCTCTGTGACTGTTGTGGTTCTACTGGAGACTGGTGATCAAGTGTACGTCCGTACGGAGAGACACAATTCAATCTCAGTGTACGGTGACAAACTTACCAGCTTCTCTGGTTTGATCGTTGTTCCACTGTAGAAAATGCATAAATAAAACAAAATTGATATTGCCGCATAATCTCGCTTGTCCTAATTGACGTGGACTTGAATTTTACGCTGAAATATAATGCTCTCTGATGATATATTTGCAAACTGTAACGAACTATGAAAATAAATTTGTATGCTTATGTTGAAGATGTTCTATATGAATGATACCGCAGCTTTGGAATTTTATGCATTACTGAGAATTATGTGTGTCTGTGTGGGTAAATTAATATAATTACGGAAATAAATGCATTGTTTTCAATGTGGCGTGATTTTTGTACTAGGCAGTTATATTCACATCAACGTATTTTTAATAGTTCTTTTTCTTTAAATTAATTTACCTAGAAATAACATAATTATTATATGTCAGCCGATGTTTATAAATTGCCAATAAACTGAGAGATGTTCCCATAGAATCTATTGGCTGCTAACATCAACTCTAGATTGCTAAACACTAAATGTTTTAAGCTGATAAACTTTAACTGCCTTTATAGCATTCAGTATTATTTATACACACATAACACCTGCGTTAAGTTTTCATGTGATGTATGGTGTGCCGTACAGGGAGTCAACTGTAAACTCCTTGTTGAATTGGATCAGGAATGCGTTTCGTTTCGAGGGAGGGGATAACGTAGCACCAGCTAAGGTCATAATATATATTATAGCGACTTTTCCAGCTTTTATAAGTAGAAGAATGAATGAGAGTGAACATCCGGGTAGAAGCTTCAAATTTCCGTAAGACACGTGGACTACTTTCTCGCATGTGATTTTTTTTCTGGTCCCTGGTGGGTTTCTAACTTTTGTCATCGTTAGTAAATCTAAGAGTGTTTGCTAGCCTAGCAATAAATTCGTATATTCAATGGGTTCATTTTTCTACTATTGACAGTATTTCCACATTTTGTTTATTCAATATTAAATATAATGTGATCATCGGATCAATCAATCATGTTTTGCAGATATTGACGTAGCTGAAAGCCCGCGCGTATCAGAAAAGTATCGATTGTCAGAATCTAAAGTCAAATCCACTTTCACAAGTCTAATTCACAAATCAACAGGCTGTGTTCAATGGTTCCACCATGACGTTCGATAGTGATAGCAAACCTCATGTCACCGAGGCTCGTGGGTGGTTCGCACTAACATCTTATAAACATTAACAAGACGCGTGTCGAGCAAACAACGTAATAATTGGTATTTTACCACGTCCAGTAGCTTAACAACAATTCCTAACGCACCAGTAATGAAACGAGCATACTATATTTGATAAACTCCGCTAAAGAACGGCAAAATAATTGCCAGTCTGTAAAACCGCGTCGCTTAGCGGGATTTCATTATGGTGTCATATAAACGTCCAATATTGACTTAATATGACGCGTGAATTCAAATTTTAAGTTGGATAACGCCATTCGTTAGGAGGAAACAATACGTATTGGAATAATTCACCGTGGGATGGCAAATGGATACAGGTTCTGTATTTATAGTGTGTGAAGTAATCATGCATTGAATCAAAATTGTTTGATGACAGTTATGTAGGGTAAACTTTATGGATGAAAATTATGAATGAAACAGTGTACAATTAATCTTCTTCTTATATCTGATTAAGTATACGTGTGTATAAGGGTAACTCATACCAGGAATAATACGGTAAATCTCAGCTATGGGTTTAATGATTCGAGCGAAACGGAAGAAAAGTAAGCAATGTTGTTAAACTTGTTGAATCTTTTGTAATTATTCTGTCTTTGTGTTATAATTAAACTTGGCTTCTAATTGCCTTGCACTCATGAATGTCTAGCACATAATGAATGAATTGAGTATGGTACGTTTATAGAAAGTAGGCCACAGTGGCAGAGTTTTTTGTAACTATCATTTTATCAATCCAATAGTATGGAAATTATGTGTAATAATTTTGTTTGACAGTCTGCTTAAATGTTTAATAATATGTCTGTCTGTACATTCGTCACAAAGCAGTTAAATGATTAAGTGATAGACAAATTGGTTCATACATGCTCAATCTCTTCAAGCCAAATGTTGTATTAAACCTGATCGTTTATAATAAGTGGACTGATGTATTATACCAGAACCGTTATAGTGCAGCCATCTCAATTTGAAACTATGCCGTTCACTAAATGTTACCTCTCCGTTTTGTGATAAATATCTACACTATTGTAAAGTCTTATCTCTGATTAACAGTACCACTATCTATACGATAAAGATTAAAAGCAGCTCTTGAGTTCCTTCTCTTTATCTTAGAATAAACACTGAGGTTTGTCTACAATTTGATACGTTTGTAATCAGTATTGTCTGGAACAACAGATTTCAATTATGTTCGTAGGTGATGATCGAGTAGTTGGAGAGACAATAAATTGACAGATCTTCAACTCATCCCTATAGTGTCTCGTATTAATGTACATAAAGTGGTCTTTAATCACAGTTAGCGTCAATGATACTTAAAAACGATATATATTAATCATTTTACCCATATCTATGACATGAATTTATCATCAAAGATATATATATAAAAGAGCTCACAATTTCTCATTCTAGTGAGAAACTTCATACAAATATTGATGCAACGGATTGATTCGAACAAAACTGATGGCAATAAGCACATATAAATCTTATTCCTCAGTCACCAAAAGCTTTTCTAAACACGTCTTGTCCAGATATATCTTCCTGTAAATCTCTTACGTGTATGATTTCATCATTTAGTCCCTCTAAGAAATTTCCAGTTAAAATAATACAATATTCAAACGCTGTAAGACAGAAATATGCTTATCGTATTAACGTCAAACTTGCGTATTATTCTTATCACCCTGTACACCGATACATGGAATTACTCATATAAAATATTTATTCAGGGTCTTTTTTCGTAGTTATTCATTATAATGGATTGGTCCCAGATGGATAAACTCGCAAATGAATAGTCGCCGTCAAATACAAACAACTCTATTCATATAGATATGATATCATCACGGTGTAGGTGAACACATCAAGAGTCCAAGTATGTTATATACATCATGCTATGTTAATATTATTTTCAGCATTTTTTTTTTTGCTAAATATGAATCAGAATCATCGGCGAATTTATTTTAGTATGTAACGGTGCACGGGTCCAGAATGTAGACAAGTGAATTGTTTCTAACACTTTTATATCAAATTTTACAACACATGAAGAAATAGCGCAAATGACCCATCCTCTTAGCCAAACTCTTGGAACAAGAGGTTTGTCCTACAAAGTGGTAAAACATACACCACCCCAAAACAAGCACAGAGTGCTACCAAAAGGTCTTCAAATACGTTTGTATGGTTTCTTGCTTAATTTTCATTCCTGCTAAATTACATCTGCCGCAAATGCAATGTCAATTAATAACACAATGATTCAGATCCGGTAATCCATAAATCGGCAAATACATGCCTTGAATTTTACAGACATATTTCAATATATATTATATAATATATCATAATAATAATTTAAGCCTGATTAATCGTGTTTAAGCGTAGTCTGAAACATTTTGATGGAAACAATACAATTATGATTTATCTCAGAGATGCTATATATATTAGTCTTATTTAGATTATCTTGGAACACTCAATTATATTTCTAATTGTTTTTGGAGTGCCGCTGTCACCTTTACACGTGAACACGCTTCTGAGTGTGGAGAAATGTTTGTAAATCGAAATAATTCGATAAATCAGCACAATTACAGACACCATGTCGTTCCGGTATATTATATGCTACAAGCGTCTAAATACATAGGTTGGAAAAATAACTATGCTTTTAACTTCTTGACGATAAAAATTTGGTTAAGTTTCGGTTCGAAATAAAGGAACATTATGTTTGGCACAAAACAATGTCAGTCGGCTAACTGTGAGGTACATGTCTTTCTGGCCTAGCGTATATCTATTTAGAAAGCAAAAGTCATGATAGATCTTAGATCTTAGAAAAATTGAGATGTTAGGAAATTTTTTGTACAAGCAGTGTTTTAACGCGGCGGTTTTCACTCTCTATTGTTCTCAAGTGACGGAGTTCAAGAACGTAATGAAGTATAATGATATCCTATTATTTACATTCATTCGTAGTATAGGTGTACCAAAGAACATCGAAAAAAGAATGCCATCAAGTACACATAATCATATGTGAACGAAATAAGTAAAACCAAGAACGATTATAACAATAATATACCAGGGTTTTAAAGTTGTATTCTTTTCACTGGTGTTTTGTCACACCAACAGCCAGTGTCATTCGGGGACTTTATTTATTACGGTGGGTGGAGGCTCATATCTGGGTTGAACCACCGACCTTCCGTAAACAAGTCGGACAGCTGTGAATTTTTGTCTGGTTCCAGGTAGGATTCGAACTCCTTGCGGTGACTAGTCATTACTTGTCAAAGACAAATCTACTCGACCACGAAGGCCCCCTCCAAAGTTGTATAAAACTAGATAAAAGTCATAATTATGGTGTGTATATCAATTTTCTCAAATCATGCATAGTTTAACAAATATTTCATGAAACGTTTACGTCTCAATACCCTGGTACCCTTTATCGTTTTACTACAAAACATATTTGACCAAATAATACGAACTTCATATCACTGTGACTGACAAATGAAATTAAATACAATCTCTTTGCTATTTTGTTTTGAATTAGGTTATTAACAGTGCTTTACATCATAGCCTGGTTCAACTAAAAGAACGATCTTAGCTCATTGATTGAAAACCCTGAAGTAGAGGCAATCTACAAAAATCCTAATGCACAATACTCATTTTTCAATGGCCGATGTTATTTGCATCATTGACCAGGAAAGAGTCACTAAGTTATTGATTAGATTTCAATACTACAGATATTTCAATACTATAGATGCATCAATGGTAAGTTCAAAGATAACACGACAGCTGGTTCCAATCAACCACTGATTGTACGCTGTCGTTAACAAACGGGACAGTGAGAACGCGTATAATTGCGTCAGTGTAAGCCAAAACATTTCTGGACAAGTTTTTCTTTCCAATATTCCAATACAGATTTGTTGTCGCCGTTTTTTGCTTGTTGCAGTTTTAGGCCAGACGACCTAATCAATTAGTGCCTCTTGGACGGAGTACTTTATTTTTCTGACACGCATTATGATATCACGTCTTTACGTCAACAATCTTGCTTCGATTTCTGATTCTCTATTTCATACTTCATCACAATTTCGTTCACATCAGTCTTAATCGTTATCATTTCCTGATACACAAAATAGTTATTTCGTGTGCATCTTGATGTACAAATCTGGGCTTCACCTTGGTGATATTTCCACGTAGAAACAATAAATTCATCGAGAGGAGATACGTCTAAACTAAGAACTGTTCCCAGTCAAATAACACGTAGAGACTAAATTAATCTGTTTTCAGAGATACTCAAATCTACCACACCATTTAAAAGATTTCATTATAGGACAAGGTAGATAGATGCTAAAAGCAATAATGTTCATTACTGCCACGGCGAATGCGGGCTTCATCTTCATTTAGTCTTACAATAATCATTATGAGCTTGACCTCTTGAATTCTTTTTATATCCAACTTGGTATTCAAACAAAATAACATAAATAAAATAAATAACATAATTCCTTTAAATCAACTTAAAACAAACTGAATCAAACATTTGTTTAAAGTGATCCTAATATTTGATCATTGTGTTATTGAATATACTTGTTTCGTTGATAAGGCCTTGATGTTCTACGTTCATCCACATTGCTTGTTGCTACGTGGTCCTCGCCACTTACCCCACCCACCTCAACCTGAAGGCTGTTTAAGTTCCGTTATAGATTAGTTCTTATATAAGGCGTAAAATCGCGATTGTTTACCTGAAGGCATATCTTTTATACTACTCTTAACCGGAGCACATAGTTATAAAAGTGCTAAGATATGTTAGTACAAAATTACCGTCACGTTTGATCGCAAATTGTTAATAACAAGATGTTAACGGATGTATTGACGTCCATATATAAAGCAATATGTCCACGTCGACTTAATGGCTTCGAAACACCGTCACATGTAAATCGATTAAAATAATTAACATCAAATGTAATTGGGAGTTTCAGTTACATCCAAATGCATATATGTGTTATTGGGTCAGTATGTTGTAATCGATGGTTTTTATGTCCGACTTGTAAGATTTTTTTGAATACTCGTCAGGCGTTACTCAGACATTTTAAAATCAACCTATTAGGCTGAAAAATGTAGAAGAAAATATTCTACACGTACAACAAAGAATTGCGTTCAGCAAGATGTTCAAAACAGTTTCAACCAGAAAGTGAAACTCTACTTCCGGATGAGTTAAATCATATATTAATATCATGAGTTATCTTACCTCATACAGAATAAGCCTACATGCCGTTGATTGGTTGAGCCGGGTCACGTGCTGATCTAATATTTTCCCGTATTAAATCAGTAGCAATTCATATCCAGTCAGTAATAATAATTTCAAAATAAAAATTGCTGAGACAGCATTTTGGAATTCAAAAATAAGAAAATGTAGGAAGGGGGAAAGGACCAAGTAAGAAGCCATGTGACTAATAATATTGACATTAGGGTTATTGAACAGTATACCTGATCGTGTTATTAATATTGGCATTGCCAGTCTAAGCCATATAATTATTTTGTTAAAGAACTTGATCAGATTTTTAAGCATTTTTTCAGACAATTTTAGCTTCTCTTCTTCAACAAAGTTTTTGATATTTTTCGCGTCTCAATCTCCATTTCATTTGAACGTCAGCCTAGTTTTTTTTCACCATAGTGGACATAGCATGTAAACCTCAGTATATCTCCCCTATATTTGCCCCCTTTTTACTTTTCATTTATTTCGGCTCCATGTTGTTCTTTGTTTCTGATCTATTCCGGTTTAGATTGTTATGTTGATCTTAGTCGTATTGTCTGCTTGATTTACGGGTATTTCAGTCTTCGTGGAAAGATTAAATTCATTGAAGTGACTTTCATCCGTGTGGTACCTATTTACATCTCAGTTTGTTGCTTATCTTTCACTGCCTAGGTCTCTCTTCTTCATTCAGATTATTTTCAAACCCGATGGATTTGTACGGCGATGAATTATTTTGTATTGCGGCTTTTCCTTGTTGCATTAAAATGTTTTTCTTTACGATTCCGCAATAAATCTGCATACAACATATCTGATACATTTGTTATATGTGAAAAATAAATGGTATCTAAAAGCCACAAGTTGCTCGTTCACTCTCATTGTCTTGTTATTAACAATTTATTATTCTGTTACGGCGTTGTCATTGCATATTGATATGACAGCTTTGAATGGGCCACCAGACAATTGGGAATTCGAAGCCAACATGCATTGTAATATAATATATTATCAAATGATTTCACATTGGTCTTGTTTTATTTGTCAGAGGGAAGTCAATGACGAATCAGCAAAGTACTCTGTGAAAATACTTAATCATTTCAATTTTATAGTTAAATGCCTATTTGATATGATTCGTACGCTTTCATGAAAAAAAATCATAAAGATAAATAAGTTTGCGTAATATATCGGGCAACAAATTTATGTCAAACTTAATATAGAAGGTAACTGTGTGAATTAAAAGGATTTACTTTATGTTGCAGCCTTGGGTTGACTGTTCATAATATCAGAATACATACGCTTGGTATTGGATAATTCTAGATTAATACTTATGTTTTGAATTTTGTTACCTAGGAGATGTCTATTCTACGGTCTGTTAGCGCAGAACTGGTAAATTATTATTTTTATTTCTTTGCGACCCTCGGATCATTGATGAAATCAATTATACACTTAACGGTTTTAAAAGGGGCACAAGCGAATCATCCACATTCAGTTAAAAATTCTCAATTTAAAACATTTGTCAACACTGAAGGCGTGGAATATCAAAAAGATGTTCTCAAGTAAGGCACCAAAAAATGCACCATATTTAAAGACTTGCGCTTTTTAAGCTGTTACGTATATATTCCATTATGTTTAATCCGTCGCCACACCAAACTGGTTTCATTCCAATGACCAGATTTATCACAACACCCCATAGTGGTGACTGCATGACTTTTCCCAATCGGTGGACCCACTTGTGTTTAAAGTGTAATGTTTTATTCCAGCTGTGATTGTCACGACTGGAGTTGGTTGGTTGGTTTCAGGAAACTTTACATATTAAAGACAAATAGGCAAAATTCACCACATGGTGTTCAACCCGAGTACGTTTTCATCCTGAACACTATTATATATCGCTATGTATGTAATGTGAACGTAACTGATAAATATATGTATAAATAGATATTGTTTTATGGATGTATATGATATGTATCTATTCATCCCAGCAGGGCAATGGACAATCTGTCTATAGGTGCAATGTCCATTAGTTGATTCAGTTTTTACGGTTGTAAGTTTATAATAAGTCTAGATACGCATTCGGTGACCTTTGTGTCGCACAATATTTTGTGAAAAACATATTATTGCTTGATTACCCCAGAGGTTATATAAGGTCACAAAATGTTGCAATGCATAGATTTCTAGTTGCTATTCTTGTAGCATATAGTAAGAATTGATCAATACTGGACTATATATTGGTTGCTCGAAAATCTAAATTCAATTGTCCACTGTCAGCGGTCGGCAAGTGTCTGCTATATAAGGCCATTTAAAGAGCGTTTATCGTTGTGGGTAAATTACAGTGTACAAGTGGTCGTTTTTCACGGGCTTCCTTTAGCACAGCTTAAACACCCGTTTAAAAATGAAATTAATCTGATACCTGTAAAATACCTTTAATTGCAAAAATTTATGGTCAAGTCGAACAACGAAGCGTAGTTTTTTTTCAATATTCCGTGATAGTCATAGTTTTTTAACTACTTGTATGTATATTCATATGTTAAACAAAGTCGGGCATTTATAAACCAAACAAAAACTGTCCGTCCGTACAGTGATACAGTATAAACCTCATTGTTCGAGGAAAATATTATTTTCCATGAAACGATTGGCATGATCTGTTGTGGTGAGTCAGAATGACTGTGTGATTAAAGTGATTCAATGATACGACAAAGCATCGTGTAATGATCATTTATTAGACAGTAGAATGAACGTGTGTGACAAACCTGATGCCAAATCTCCTACGCTCCTTGATTGCATCAATTACGCCGGTTTGAGATTGTACTAAACAAACATCCACTCTAGTCTGGCTGGTTTTTTTACTCAATTACTCTAATAAGGAAGTTTCTCGTCCCCTTGTATTTCGCATAAAGTATCATTTTATAGTTTATTAGAAATACAAACAAATTTTAACCATCTTCGTTAAAGTTTACGATTATTCCAAGTTTTGGAGTTTGAAAAAAATCTTGTGATGTGTGCGAGATGCGGAAAACCAGTGTGACGTCGCAAACCTTGACTTTACACAATTTGTAACCAGTTTACGGTCATGTGAAGCCAAGTCATTTATCATAGAGGACAAAGTTAAAACAATAACAATGATTATATTTTTTGATCTGTAAATATTTGATCAACTTCTTATTAAAACTGAAGTCCACACACATACATGGTCTTTCAAATTACGTTTCTGTTGCCAGGATCTGGGCTGAAATACTCTTTTGTACTTTGACAGGTACTACGATCTATGCCAGCACGTGCTCATAGTCGTATTGTACCAATATATTCACGTTAGTTCTGTTGTAATTGTATGTTTCTTAGTAATATTATGAACTCTGTATCTAGCTTTTAGTATGAATTCACGCATTACTCGATGGCTAATACACTTCACTTACCCTACTGCAGTAAGGTTATTATTATTGAAGAAAGGCCATCGGCTTAGAAGCTCTAAAATGAACACAAAAATAATTAGATTATATATCACTAATGAGTCGCCTCGTGTCCGATTGTTTCACAAGTAGTACAAAGCGTTCATACATTTAATCCAATTTCTAAACGCCCCCCTCATAAAATTCGGATTCTCAGAAGAACCCAAGTAAGTGAATTAATGCTCCTGTTTTACAATACCTACAATCGATCAACACAAAGAAATTGTGTATTTAAAGTAAATCTTGGATTGAACATACTAAAACTCCACCTGGCAATCAACCAAGCGCGTTCAATGATTTCCTTCCAATGCTATAAAAATACAAGATGGACGTTTAGAATTTCGGCTCAGTGTAAAGGAAATTATACATCTCTCGGCCGTTATAGTTTTTCCTGGTTTCTGGTATTATTCAAACCAGGATACATGGTCTCAAATTTCGTAGTTACGTAATGACAAGCGACAAGGTATTATTTGCATACCAAATGGAATTATCGTGTTTGTTTTCAGCGGGACATTATTGTATGTTATTATTATAAACACGAAAGGTGTCGAACATGGCAAACACTAATTGAGTCGGTATTACGACAACAGTTGGTGTCAGACAATGGCTTGTAAGTGCCTAGATGACGACTGTTTTAATATAAAATTATATTTCTATTACTGTTTTTATATAAATTATACTCATAGTAACTATACTCAACAGCTTTAAGATGTAAGTTCTTTAAGGTGTTGCATTTTTTGTGCCTGACTTGAAAACACCTATAATATCGAACTGGTGTTTTTTTAAGCCATTAAGTACAGAAAAAGCAAAACTAAACCTTTCAGATTTTAATTTGAATTACGATTTACAACATAATTAACATGTACGAATGACAGTAAGTCCGGTAAAATAACTTTGCAAAGTTTATTATTGTTATATTTGGATCTGGATCTGAAGCTGATCCCCTTAATACACATTTAATGGACATATCCCCAATCCCCAAAGTTGAATGCAACAAAAATATTTCATTACTAACTCCTTGTACACCACTTTTAGATTGTCGCATCAACAGATGTCGTTTTAGAAGCCCAGGGTGTTGAACGCGTGTTCAGTTTGGGGAGATAAAATCAGTGCTATGGTGTTTTCAGTTTATGTCGACCCATCTTAGCATCAAATTGTAAGTTTTCAGGTTCTGTAATAAATAAATACATAGCATGGTTTACGGACTAATCCCTGGTATGCTCACTCATTTCGTTGACACGCGAGTAAGTGACATGTTGCAAAATATGCAAAAACATATTTTCGAAAGAAATCTACGTATTCCATCATACATTCATAGTTTTCATCTCATAGGGTTATTTTCCCGAATATCATTTCCGTGATACATTATTTATGGCTGGTTGTCCCGTACATGTCTCGATCTATCCCGCGTTATTAATCCCTGGGGTAGCATGAACAATTGACACGTTCCTAACTCATATTTAGCTCCCAATAATAATTATTGTATCCTTACAAACATTGGCCTGACATTTCAAATTATAAAGCGCTCTTCGGGTTTGTAAAACACAAAGACGATTTTTAAATTATGCCCGATGTAATTATGGCCTCTCTGAATTTGCGAAATAATAAGTTTTTGCCCGATTAAAATAGCAGAGTTGAATGAAAAAAGAGACACTGAGATATTTTTTTAACAAGAATATGCTATTTATTAAAATAACAAATAGCAGTTGAACACCACATACAAAACGTCGACGCTACATTACCACGCTGATTTTGGACATATTACACTGGACAACTCTTATGTTTCACATCAAGAATTTGAAAAAAGAGGAATATGATAAATCCCAGTCCAGTTAAACAATAAACAAAACACTAGAGTGAATGTTGTTAAATAGTAATTTTCTAACTCTGTAAACAAGAACTTCATGAAGGTACTTTAGAACAATTGAAGATAGTTCTAAGCCGTGACGGTGTTTTAGAATTGCATTTACACCAGAGGTAACAATTTACCGTGCACTTGATATGCAGTTCTGTAAAAGTGTGCATCGTTGTATGCGAGGGAATTTGGGGAACCATAAAAACAAGTCCTACATGAGCCAGTGTAACAGATACTGATCAGTAACATGTAGCGTGTAGCTGTTTTATGTATTTATGTACACTTCACGTTCACAAAAATCATAGGAGGAGAGGTCGTTCTTACTGAGCTATGTGCGTTTTGTCGTGACTTTGCTATTTAATTATATCAGTTAGCATTATCATATAATCATTATGTATCACGTAATCTACTTTCCCGGCATCCACAATCACACATACAAATTATGCTCTGTATGACAGTGTGTGTTGTTAATATATACACATATATATAAAAAAAGAATTTGAATAACATGATCAAGAGAGGATATTTAGATTTACTTACAGATGAGGGCAAAATCCACTTGTATCTAAGGATCGTGAACAGACTTTAGTTAATTATACTGCTTGCTTAGACGGTATACCTCTAAATGCTGCACGAACTATCGGAAAGGACGTCCGTTTTCACGTGCTTTTAGTCTCCCAAGATAGTTGTTATGTATTATACAATATTCTTATCCTATTCACATTGTATTGGATCCAAAGAGATGGATTGTCATATTTGACAGTTTCTTCTCGCTAAATGAATAGCATTTCTTCAAAAGCAGTGAAGCGGTTTAAGCTTTTATTCTCTTCTTCACAGAATTGTGTCATACACCGCTGAGATATAAAAAACAACACTGACAGATTATGATGAATGATATATAAATATCGTTACAAAAAATGGTCAGGCGTACTTATTAATTATGTTGATATATTTCTCAGGTAATAAAACACGTATCTTGTTTCCTTTGGCGTTGAATGTGTGTTATTTTGGCATATACAGAAAGCGATTACGTTATTAAAAAGCAATTTCATAGACGTTGTGTTTTTGTTGTAACAAAAAAAAACAAACACATAAAAAGTATTCTTCTGTCACTGGAGCGATTTTTAGAACTGTTACCTCCAATAAAGCAATCAAGCTTTTTTCGACGTTCAATGACGACTCATTGCCTTAAAATTAAAACTTTTCAAAGTTTTAAAATGAATCGCTAACCTGGTCGGTCAGTACTGTGTCGGAATATAACGATACATACCGGAATGTACCGATCTCACACTATGTTAACCTCCACGTTGTCTATTTATTACGTAACGGCACATGTTTCCCATTCGCACTTTTTTGTATGTTCCTGATAGATGCTTTGTTGACTCGCGAGCTTTTTCTGTCAGAATTCATTGCAAACACAATCTTGCAAACAATTGTCTATTCCAAAAAAAAATATCATATAGAAGTGAAAGAATCGACGTACATTGTTGTTGGTTGTTGCTCCATTTTTTAATCGACAGTCAGTTTCGTGTTTTCTAATTGTGAGTTCTTTATTACTAGTTGTAAGCTATGTTGATGTTAACATTATGATAGACAGAGAATCCGGTTATTATTCAGTTGTTAACCACGGTCGGATTTGTGTTTAATACTTCAAACTTGGAAGTTACATAAAAAATTTATCAACTATGGGGCTGATGATTCGTGGCAAGAAGAAAAAGCAACCCGTAGAAGGTTCGTTCAAACATACATTTTTTTGTTATTATGTATATATAGGTCTTAATATAAATTTACTCAGGTTTAGATTTATTGAATGATGTACCATGTTTTAATTCCAAAAACGATGTTCTTTTCAGCTCTCTACTTTTTGGGTCAGCTTAGAACTGCTCTGCGCTGTTCTGGTTATCTTAGTTATGCTCTGTTCTGTTCTGTTCAGTTCTGTATAGCTTGGCTATGCTCTGTACTGTTCTGTTCAGTTCTGTATAGCTTAGTTATGCTCTGTACTGTTCTGTTCAGTTCTGTATAGCTTAGTTATGCTCTGTACTGTTCTATTCAGTTCTGTATAGCTTAGTTATGCTCTGTACTGTTCTGTTCAGTTCTGTATAGCTTGACTATGCTCTGTACTGTTCTGTTCAGTTCTGTATAGCTTGACTATGATCTGTACTGCTCTGTTCTGTTCTGTTCAGCTTGGCTTTGCTCTTTTTTTAAAGTTCTTTTCTGTTTGTTAAAATGGTTGTGGAAATGGTATTAATTTCATGCGACAAATATTTTACATCAATACAAAAAATTGTTTCTTAAAAATAAGTGTAATCGATGCAATATAAAGTTAAAAGATAGTACGAGAGTTCTGGATTTTATACGGCCGTCCCATGGTTTCCTTACAGTTCTTGATTTAAATAGAACACCATTATTTAGTGCCAATTAGGATTCAAGTGAGAAAATAAACGCAATCCTGGAAGTTTCAGTCCATCATTTGTTATCCATATGTTTTGTAATTATGACATTACTATGTAGTATTATAGATATTCCACATGTTTAAACATATCAAATAAAAACGGCCCAAATCTGTACAGAAATGTATTTATGTTTGAGATCAAGTCAGATGTGGAGTATATTAGATAAAGATTTACCCGTAGTATAGTCGGTGATCCACTCTCTTTTTTACCTACTATTCTACCAATACTACGATATCAACTGATATCTCGAATGTCGACTGTTTCCTGCCAATACCAATATCATATCGATGAATATCGTAGCCCAAGCTACCTTTGGCTGAATTTATTGTCCAAAATATATTGGTGCACCTATTATTATTTTACGTTATTAAAACTTTCACTTTTGATAATGACGTACACCTGGGAAGAACCACTCACATTTAGTAATATAGCCGGATAGATGTGAAATTTGTGATTACCAATAAGATATTATAACTTCCTGATTGTGGAGTCCCCCCCAGTTCCCAGTTCTCATACAAATTCTGGCTTGGTATTTCTTTGTTATAATTACACAGTGAATCTTACTTTTTCCTGATATATCAGGGCACTTATTAGTATAACGCTTAATTCAGCTTCAGCTAACAAATCTTGTTGAAATAATTCAATAATGTAACTGGCAAGCACAGCCTGAATTAGTAGAACTAATTTCACTAATGAAATTCATATGTTCTGTGTAATAAGGCGTGCAATTGTAGTAAATCTATGCTGTTTTTATACAAAGGGAAAACAAACAAAGCTATATTCAATATTGTGGATTAACTTACCAAAGAAATTAAATCTACCGTGGTTTATATTGGTAAGTTTGTGTAACGATCCAGTCTAGTTTTGGAATGATTGATAAAATTTATTATTTACACGCAACACCAACCTAAATATTGAATTACCAATTAATCAATTTGGTACTTAGTAACTTAATCATATAGCGACTAATAAAAAAACTTCTAGCGTCTACAATCACATATTTTCAAATAACTCAACTATTGACGGAATAAAAAGAGAAACACGATTCGCACGTGCAACTTGCTTTTCATTCAGTCAGTCGATCTTTGTTCGTATATTGTACAAAATTATTGGATATATGTCTAAACATACGTGTGTAAAAATTAATACCATTACTTGTATTTTTTTCAACGAGGAACCAGGGAGCTTTAGAAGTTTCGTTGGACGTAATGTAAACAAATTTTGAAACATGCAGCACGAAACGCGTTTGTAGATATCAATGCAATTTATCTTGGTACATAAATACAATTCTGTCCATGCATTGCATTATTTAATTGGATTTACATTGTAGTATTGTATTTGATGCATTTGTATTATGTTTGACAGTTTTATCAAATTTATGTACATGCTTATTTCAAATACGACTGTAGTTATCTATACTGAAGAAAAAAAGAAACTACCGATTTCTGTACGATATTTTTTAATGTAATGAAAAGAAATCAACATGTCCATATGTTCGGGCGAACGATTATGTGTCAAATAAAACCAATTATTACTGAATTGTAAGCATTACACACAGCAAAAACGTTAAACACGATTTTCTCGTGTATGCACGGATTAGTATAAGCCGTGTTTATAAAATCAAACCTTTCGGTGTGATTTTATAGAATTTTGTAGTCAATAAGAAAAAGACGTCGAAAAAAGAATTTTAGTGAGTATTCTTTCTTTTTGATATGCCTAGAATTGCACCAAATTTACGTGAACGTGCCATTGGAATGCTTTATACTGGTATGGCGACGAATGAGGTTGCTTGGGTTGTTGGCAGTTCTATTTTATTAAATTCTATTTTAAACCTTAGACAACGTTTCCAAGCAACATGACGTACGGAAGATTTACCGCGTAGTACTAAGCGAAATACTAATTCGTAATTACGAAATGTTTTGAATGAAAAACGAAATAAAAAAGAGTGCTACACGTTAAAATGTAAGTGTAGAATGCCACTTTAGGGGCTCCGTACTTATTTATATGTCACAGAATGGAACATCATCCCGTTCTGTGATTTATTTCATTCACTTGTAACAGTTTCCGTGTGAAACACCGACATCGGCTGGTGATCAATTAGTTAGCATGATAAATGCGCATTTGAAAAATTAGAAAATAATTAACTTTAGCTTTTTCAAAACAATGACCATCCTTGGATTTATTTTCCCTTTGAATTTGCGTTAAAATCTATGAGAGTAGCTATCTCAAAGATTTATAAAAAAGACGACCAATGTCAATGAAAAGTTACTATAAAAAGATGCAAAAACACAATAACAACTTACATTAATAAAGAAAAAAATTAAAGTCAATACATTTGTATATTCAGAAATTGATACTTTTGTATTTTTCGAACAAGGCCAAAACTTTTTTAAAAAATCATCTAGGGTAACTATCAAAGAAATTGTGATTATTTGTTTGTACTATTTTAATAATATTGTTCTGCATTTTTGTGTAGCATTCAGTAAGTACGTAAAAAGTTCAGCATTGTGGCTATAGTTTCTAACACGTGAAATAAATTAATAAAAACAATCAGACATTTGGAGTTTCGTGACTTTGATGCATAATAATTCAGTAATCATGTAAACCGTGCATTTCGTAGACTTTTTGTTCCGTCACATCAACAGCTAGGTTCATTTGGTAACCGTCTAGCTTACAATGTGGAAGAAGAAACAACGACCCTCCTCGCGTGCGATTTTTTTCTGGTTTTCAATGGTATTCAAACTCATAGCGGTGAGGGGTCAGTGATTGCTAGTCAGAGACCATAACCACTTTCTAACGGAGGCCTCCTGCATTGTATCAAACACAGCAAAATATTAAATACCGAAACTTAAAAATGTGAGAGTCTATCGCGGAAATTCCAACAGGTGCATCACGCATTTTACAACTTTACACTTTGATATCATAAATAAACCATAGGAAATAATTAGTTTTGGATTACAGTATGGCACGCGAACGATTCTGTTCGAAATAAATTTACAGAGTTAATATCTTATTAAACATAATACTCCCAGACTGATAGAAAATTAGGCCTCGTTGATTACATGAATGAATGGATGATGTAACGCAGATGAAAGACTCGCGTGTTCATTATCCTGCGAGATCTTTGTTGTATTTTTTCAACATGACGTGGAATGTTCTAAAATAAAATACGGCACTAAATCTTGTAATAAAAGATTTAATGTTGCAGTTCTTGTCATGAAAGTCAGTTTATTTTTATTATTTTTCTATGCCATCCAGTTTTGTCGATTTAAAGCAATACTTGGTGCAGGTATTATCCGGTAATTCTACCTATTCGAAGATTGATGAAGTAAAATGAACGTTAATAAATAACGTATTGAAAAAAACACGTTAATAGTGTTTTTATCCAACCGTAAGGCATTTATTAATGATCCAACATTGACATTTAATTCTACTGGTATCTAAATCATACGATATAATTACTTGTATACTCCTTGTCTTGAGCAAGTTTTGCAAAGGGAGGCAACCGTACCTAAGATTTTTTTCATTGATTTTTTTCCAAATGTGCGGAATTCTATCTAATATTTAATGTCGCAAAGCGTATTGAATTGGTTTTATGTTAAGTTTGTAGATTATTCAATACAACTTATACATACCTATAATTAGGAATACTTTTTTCGTTCATACATTTAGTATTTAATTAGGTGACTTGTTTATCTAATAAAGTATTGAGTATTTCGTGCCTGATTTGTAGTTATTTTAAACAATCAGTTATGTAGATTGTTGTTCATACTAATTTAAAGCCGATCGATACTATGCACAGGGGGCTAGCACGTTGAAAGGATGGAGTATAATGGCGTTTTAGGCCTAAAATGGCCACACGGACCAAAAACACGTATATCATATATATACATATACAAGGGTTACACCTTCCGAAATGACAGTTTCTGCACCAAGTTTGTTTAAAACTACGTAACTCTTTAAGGAATTGCTCAAATTTCTAATAACTGGTGTCTACAGATAGCTAATACATTATACTACACATAAACAGTGAAGCACTTTGCCCAATTCAAAACTCACTGAAAAAGATTAAATACCCGTTTCATCGTTTTGAATTGGACCAAACGTTTATTGGTTATGTGTAGTATAATGTATTAGCTATCTGTAGACACAAGAAATTTGAGCGATTTCTTGAAAAGTTACATAGTGTTAAACAAACTTGGTACAGAATCTGTCATTTCGGAACTTGTAACCCTTGTATATGTATATATGCAATATAGGTGTTTTTGGTCTGTAGCCATTTTAAGCCTAATACACCATTATACACCATCCCTTCAACGTGCTAGCCCCCTGTGATACTATGTGGTATCAGAGACTATTACCGTACTTAAAGTCAACTGATCGATTAAAATATTTATATCTTATTCCGTGGCTGGCAATAAACGCTGATAGTAGATTACAAGTCCAGTTTGTTAACCAAAAGCCCCATACCCAAAACCTGTCATGTCTACTTTGTATATTTACCAAACAGCTTACGTGCACTCATTAACATACCACTAGAAATGTTAAGCCGATTAGTATCAAACCCAAATCTGACGCATCACGCTTGCAAGTCGATAATTCGTACCATGTCAGTGCTATATAAGCAAAGTGATGAACTTAAGTATGGTATTGATGAAATTCTGTCTTAAGATCAATCTATCATTGATTAGTTTGGTTGAGATTCCACGTGCGGGTGTTATGGCTTATGGATTACCTGCTTCGTGCAGCCTTATTTCCACCGACGTGTTAAAACAATAGATGCACTAAGATCTGTTAAACAGAATGTTTACACAGATGTTCGATCGATGTGTGCTATAAGTGCAGGTGTGAAATAGCGTCAATACGCTTGCTTAGGAAAGAGTAAAAACATCTTGCTATCAGAATTAAGAGATAGGAACATGATTTAAATATCATTATAAACGTGACCATAGACATGCCGGAATATTTGTCGCACGAATTGTCATATTGCCTACCCCCGGTTCTCTTCTAAAACAATATTTGGAGCTCTCTAGTATCATGTTTATTTTTTGTGTTTCAAACCCATTTATTTTATGTATATTAAAAATGAGAGCGTTTCAATACTAAGATAATTTCAACACATTGATAAAACACATACAATACGCATACATAATATGTTATAGTAAATACGCACCAATTGTTATATATATATATATAATAACAGCATTTCTTTTATAATTACTTAATTCCGAGACGGCTCATCAGTGTATCCCTTGATAAGAACGTTTCATTAATAAAGCAGTAATTACAAATATGAAATAACTACATATCACAATCAAAGGCTGTAGACACATGCTCAACGTGTCTGCATCTATGGGAATTTCATATTTGGAATGTAACCCATCATAGCGAGCATGCTTGCATTGTATTCATTTCTCATGTTCATTTCTAAGTTTGTACTCTTTATTGTTATGGGGTTATTAGCTAGTACGTCTATTTATCATCACAAGTAGACGCTAACTTAGGGGATTTCAACGATGCCCCAAATCAGCTTTGAATAATTGACTAATGTGTTAGTTATATCAGATACGTTTGTACTGAATTGATCAACTGTACGCACTCTAAGTATATTGGTAAATCTAACATGCAGCATGTGAACAATAGGTTGCATTTTCATTTTATATGATTGTTTTATGTAGTAAATTTTGCGGCCGCACTAAGTCACAACAGGGCGTCGATGTTTTCAATACAATTCAATTCAATTCCAGAGTTTAATTATGACCATTGATCTACAAGTTATAAACCTTCCAAATTGTTGGCTATTTGATTACGTCTAATTTTAACGTTTAACTATTTTAGATCGAAGATTGAATTATGCAACACTTAAGTCTATTCGGCCAGTTGTGTGTTTACTGTTACCCGAGTTGACCCTTTTGTCGCCGATACTCAGGTTTTTAACAGCTAGCGATATAATTATGCATAGCTAAGTTTTGTTCATTGTAATTTTCATGATTAGACTGACTAAATTCTATGTTATCTGGGTTCCCGAAGATAAGTAAAAGATATCCTTTACATGTATCTGACGAATTTGAAGTCTACATTTATTTAAGCGGCTAATTGAAAATTGTTTATATGGAATGTCTTTATAAAAACTCCGAATGGTATTATTAATCTAACATATTTTGATGGCTCAGGCAATTATTAGCTATTTTTAATTTAATTGTAGTCAATGTGTTATTAATATTTTTTTTGTTTATTACTTTGGTTGGTGTGTATACAATTCAGTACTAAAACCCGTATGCCTTAGTTTTAATGCATTTCTTTCTGTTTTGGTTAGTCTATAGGTTTATGAAAGAATTTTCATCCTAGATCTCATGGTTAGACATGATGATATTTTCTTTGGGCAGTTCAGTTATATAAGTTGATATCAGAAAATCAACTGCATTTCAAAAAAGCAGTATATGGAACAAATAAAATTAAATAATTGAATTTAACAAATATTACTCTAATATTCATGATAAAAGCTTTCTTTCTGATATTTATTCATTTGCGCAGTGTATATAATGTGTTAGTTGCATTTAATTTCGTCTGTACCAAATTTCGTGGATTTGCCTAAATTTCTTCGGTTTCTTCGTGCATTTTCTAATTTCGAGTACATGTATTTTCGGATACAATCGTAATTTTACGAACATCTTTCGTAGATAGTTAAACTGGTGGATAAACTCAACCACGAAATTAAAGGTTCCAAGAAAATTCGTGTAGCCACGGTATATGCAAATGAAAGTTATTTAGTGTGATTGTTGTTTGTCTATTTTCAATCTCTTTACATTATTTACTTTCCTTGTACGTCATGGGTCTATTTTAATGTTTTGTATTTATTTGAATTCAACAGTTTCTGCGTTCTTTAATTGATCTTTTACCACCGTTACATGTTCAAAACAAACTTAAATAAACAATAGCTTTGTAACTATGGTAATTAAATGCTCGGTTCAGTTAAAATGTTTTCTTAATGATGTTCAGTCTAAACTTTGACAACATTCCAGTTAAAATTAAACACTGGTGAATTCTGGAACGCAAACAATCGGTTTGTTTATATACCTAAATCTTCAGAAGATTATCGACTGAATGTGTTAAGCATCTTTGCACGGTCCATTGACAGCGGACCTTTGAATTTTCATTGCGCATTGAACGCGGAGTAACTCTGTAAAGCATATTGTTTGCTGTATAAATAGAGTTACTTCCCTTTAATCATAATGTAACGGTAAATCTTCATACTAAAATTGGCTAAAACTATCTTAGGGGAGGTAATGAAACTCATTTTACATTATCAGGTTTAAGTTTTCGATATTATGTTCTAAACATATTACTTTACACTAAATTGATTTTAAATTTAAGGAGCCCCGAAAGTGACATTCAGCACTTACGAATTAGTATTTCGTTTATACGGAATACTATTTACGAATTAAAAATATTTCGTTATTACGTAATTACGAAATACTAATTCGTAATTACGAAATACTAATTCGTATAAACGAAATACTGATATAATTCTTATTGATTATTTAAATAAATACGAAATAAAAAAAGAGTGCTACAAGTTAAAATATATGTGTAGAATGTCACTTTATGGGCTCCGTATAAATTCTCTCAATGTCCAGTTAGTTTCGTTTTCAAAATATAGAGGAATGTTGAAAACCGGCCCGAAAATAAGTAGTCGTTATGATAAGATGGTCTTAATACTGAAGTGCGGCTATGTGGGGTTATAGTGTACAGCATATAATGTACCAGACATCAATATATATATTTACAGATCAGGAAAAGAAGAAGCTACAGAAGAAAGTAGTCCCAAAAAGAAGACAAACCGTAGTAGCATTATGCGATCGAGACAAAGAAGTAAGTCCATAAATTTTGTTTCAGTTTTCTATCATCATTCAAATGTAACATACTTAGTACTTTCTCGGCGATGAGAAAATGCCCTTACAAATCAAATAATACGGTACATTGTATTTTAGAATTTTTAATTGAATTGGTGTCAAACACATATTTTACATTTCTTTCCAACTTGTTAGCGCCATTGAGGTATGCCAGGCATACAGACACGCGCGCTCTAAAACACTGAACTCATTTGAAACAATGTGACGCATTGATCTAATTTGTTGATTGATGTCTTGAAATATATTTTAACAAGCATTAAAAAAAGGAAAAAAGTATGATAGAGCAATAAAGATCATTTAATGCAGCAATAATTATAGTTTTAGGACTTAAAATATATGAAAATATATGCACCATTTAAACAAATTAAAATTCACCCAAACAAACAATCGTTAAGGCTACAAACATCATAAAAATATGTTTTCGTCAGCGGGAGAGAAACTTTCTTCTATCACTATAGAGCTGGGACATTTGTCCTTCTACACCATATATCCGTTGTATCGATGTATGTTACAGCCTTACATTTTTTCACAAATATTCAGCTGTTTTGTAGTCCTGGAAAACTATCTAAAAACAGGAATTCTCAGAAAATCGGATGATTTTTCACGTCCCTTTTTCCTTTCCGATAATCAATAGTTCCCTCAATACCAGAATTCTCAGAAAACAGGACTTTCAGCCCAGTCCGGAGAGGGTCCGGTTTTCAGGAGTTTTACCCCTATAGATAAGACGACGGTTTATCGATTATTCTTGGAGGTGTGTATTATCAATAGTTACATCAGTTGTAAAACTATTGGATATAACAATGTACGTAAATAAAATATACAATACGTTTGACACATGGATGTAGATGTTTTACTTCCAAAACATTTGACCTTCGGAACAGCATAGCGCCGACTATCCTTAAGTAAATTACCTGAGCTATCATTACAGGTTGTTAGTCTAAATCTAGTACTGTATCGATGAGCATCAATAACAGGTGAGAAGTGTTCATTCATATATGAAGGAGCTAAATTTACATTAATTTTAAAAACTTGACACAATATTAAAAAGTCAACCCTTTTATTGACACTTCTTGCACTGACTAAATTTATATTGTGCTCCTTTCTAATTATACTTTATCGAAATATATATAATACTCGCGGATTTAAGTCATTGCTGGTAACTCAGATCAGAATTCCATCAAGTTGCTAGAGCAACGACGTGTACCTGATAATGATGCTCTAAGTGTTACGCCTTTGTTTTCTTCGCCAATAGTATCGGATTCTACATTTGGCTTGCTTCAGTGACATACCTGTTTCTTCGTATTTTCAATGTAAGAAACGATTTATTTCAAAATATGAATTTTTAAGTGATATTTTGATTAAAAGTAGATTTGATTCGTGTTGTATGATATTCATGTGTCACGTCGTTGACATTGAACATTGCCCCACGGATTAATACAGTGTCCTGTCATTAATACACACGGCCTTAGTGTGTTTTAAACTATTATCCATTGCTACAATAATGTTTCATCTTCCAGCTGTGCTTTCCTTTTTGAATTCTGATGTAATGTTGATATGCTACTCAATACATATGCCACAATACAACAACAGTTGTGGCATGCCTGTCTAAACGTAAACATTGTATACGTGCCACTGATGAATTATCATAGTACATTGTAAATCCAGACAATCTGTTTGATTAATTCATTTCCTCATTTTACTGGTATTAAAGTCGCACCAACAGTCAAGGTCATTTTGCGACTTTTCGAGCTTTTAGGATGGACCTCGGTAAATCCTCCACCTTCCGTAAGCTAACAAGATTGCTTCTTCTCAGGAGGATTTTGTCTAGTCCCGGATGGGATTTGAACTCACACGGGTCAGGGACTAAAGATTACTAGTCAAAGATCATAACCACCAGACCACGGAGGCTTCTAGACCATTGCTTAATGTTTCAGTATATTTATGTATTACGTTGTATGGAAAGCATAAAGACAAACCGTTGCCAATGCCCTTTGTCAGCAACACAGTTACATTTTGCTATCATGTGGCCGTACCAGAAGATACCCAGAAGAACAAACTTCTCTTCCTCTTATTTACAAGCAATAATTTATTTCCCCATGTATTCTTTAGTGATTCTCTATTTTTTTTATGAATCGCATTGTACGCATACAAGATCGAGATGATAATTTTTCATTTGGCTCAGTAAACCACTTGCCGAGCTATTGGGAAAACAATTTGCCAAACAACTTAGTATTACATCGTTAAACACACCTCGTGTTACCTTGGTGTTCCAAGTCTGACATTTCATGTGAGAATCAGACCATTATAGTAGAACATGGTAAACTCATTACGAAAAATAGTTTCGTCCTGATATAGTTTACATGACACTGAATCCGTAAAGAGCAGCTCAACTGTTTAACCTCCGCGATATATTAAACTAATTAGTGACTCTGTATTTTACATCACTCAGAGAAGGGATGCTACAAGTTTCTATATTGTAGTGAAAACGTCTTTATCTCCTGTTGCAAATCAAGGCTCAATGTTCCCATCCTTTGAGAGTTAGGTTATCACTGATATTATCATGATCACATACAATGGTGTAATTATAAACTTAGGTTACTCAAATCAAAGTCTGTAAAATAAATTGACTATCATATTTGTGCCATCATGAAGCTGTGTATATTACGGCGCTCATGTGATATTGCATGCGGTACCATTTTCACAAGTCATGACGGGCAATGATTAACCGCTGATTAAACACCCATAAATCTATTGTTGTTCTATTTAAGAAGCAATATTAGGATTCTGAAGAAATTGTATTTCTTGTTTTCAGCTCATTGCATGGCGCTTTATCTATGAGATATACAAAAAAAAATATTCTTATTATTGTTAGTGAATTGTGCTGGTGTCTTAATGTGGCATAGCTTACAGTTACACATCCTGTTGCTAGTTCTATTAAATTTATTAAATAAGATTATTCAGGATATCTGTGGGCACTTTCTCAGCCTCAGAGCAGTTTTCGGGTAACCGAATATGCGACATGACTGCAAGAAGTACCTAAAACAGGCGATTAATCAAAGAATTGTCAAATGTACGACCTAAAAGACGCACGGACAGACGGACGGACGAACAATCAGCACAAACGAAATAATGAATATAAACACAAAAACGACATCGGGAAAGTTTCAAAGAACAAAAGAAAACTAGACAAGTACACGAACAAAATTGTGATGTTGATATAGTTTACCTTAATCAGATTTTGTCGGGTACCGTATCTTTACTACTAGGTATAACAAAATAACACTGTTTTACTGTTTTAGATAAATTGCGCTCAACGCAAGTAATTTTGTTTCTGAATATTTTGCCACAGTATTCAAAGCAAATATGAAAGTTTATTTGACATGAGTTAACGTAAACACCATTGTATATAAAGAAGGTGATTTAAAACTTAAAACGATGTTTTAAAAATCTCATAATGGATCGCTTCTAGTATCTTATATGTTCCAGTGATGAAAACCATTTTTGTTGGCGTGGCCTGAATTTATTTGTTTGTACTTTTTATCATGCTTCCGTGTATGATTAATGTTTAAACTCCACGTTATCAGTACATATGTTGCACAATTAATGCAAACAATAGTGAATAGAAAGATTTTTTTCTAAAATACGTTCTACCAATAATGTCAAGTGTCAATTAAAGCTATCTGATCCTATATTGTGTCTGGTTATTTCACCGTACTACAACGAATAGTTCGTTTTCGATAAATTGATATTGTATGTCTTTATATTATTTGTAACCATATTTTATATGTATTTCTATTAATTACAGTCTAAGTATGCTACCATATACTTTTAAGTACATTTCTTTATTCATATTATATCAATTACCGTTAATTTGTTAGTTTATTTTGACGACAAAGATGTTTTTCGTTTATGCCAGTAGATATTTTGGCTTGACTTGTTTAGATCCTGTATCTCAGAGACTTCATGTTTTCACCGTATATATTCACTCTTGTTGGCGTTTTCAATGGTCGATGGTGTTGCTTTGGAAAACATCAAAATTAATGAACACGAATGTTGACAACGAATACCTTTTAAACCATAGTCATTGCTATAACTGAAAATTGATTTATATCAAGGAGACAATTTGAATTCAGGACCCACATTCAAACATTTAAATAATGATAAGATGATAATGATTTCTCTTCTTACATTATGTTCTTGCTTATTCATCATTGTCCGCCATATTAACAATTTTGTGTTTTCAACTACAAGTGTAGTATACAATAAAACAAAACGTTTCAGAATAAGATGGTCCACATTTTAGCTTTGTGTTTTTTTATATGGGACGCTCGCTTTAAGAGTAATATATAAACACGATCGTACTGGGGTTTTAGATCATATGTGGATATATTTATTCAGACTGTGATAGTTATATGAGGTAGAGCCATTAAAGTGTTTCATATTCCATCACACAATTTATGAATTCATAAATTAGAATATGGTGCGATTATTTAATGATAAAGCATTAATTGTGTCACATTATGTTGATGATGATTATACATGTACAACACGTGCTATGTGAGTATTGCTCTCAATCTCCCGACGGACATTTATTGACACCTATAGGATTTTAAGCTATTCCTGGAGCCATGTAAGATAATTATAGCAAATGATATACTTAACAAAATTTCTAACCGGCCATTTTACCGGTTTTTTGGTAAAATTTAAGACCTCCAACAAACGCATTTTATAAAAAATACACACCTTTTAATACATTTTGTAGGCAATGTTTTCTTTAAATTTCATTGACAGTAGCTGAGTAATTTAGCCATGCCAATTGATTAATTAATGCCATCCTAAAAGCACGTACATGAAATAATAAACCATAAAATAATAGGAAAAATAACCCCTTAATTAGGTGGCTGTTTAGAAATTTTGTTGCGTGTAGAATAAGTTCATACTTCTAGCAAAAATACAACTGGTCTTAGATGAGGTACAATGTTGAATAAAGTATGACTAGATTCCAGCGAGTAAAATTATTACTTCCAATATAGTCTCCTCAATTTTATCATTTTTTGTTACCGTTTAAACTACATTACATGCCCGTAGCCGCGGCCGTGGTCCAGTGGTTAGTGCGCTGGACTTTCAGCTCGGAGATCCGGGTTCGAATCCCGGTCGCGGCAGGTCATACCCTTCCATGAAAATTTGAAAAAATGTCGATTTTCCTCCATATGTGGAGAAGTTGCCGGCTCCTTGTGGAAGGGTAAGTTAGTACTGGTTAGTATACAGTCAAGGAAAACTGGTTAGGTGACCCGGTCGCCGTATATAACTGAAAAAATTGTTGAAAAACGGCGTTAAACCCCAATACAACCAACCAACCAACCAACCCAACCAACCAACCAACCAACCAACCAACATTACATTCCCTAGAAATTACATTTGTATGTCTAAAACTATTACAGTCAAACTGCATTTTCAATTTGTGTAAGAAATATCTGACAAAGAGCTCTGTAAACCACATTCGTAACATATCCCATTTGTAGTAGGTGTTACAAATGTAATCACATATGTAGCGGAAATTAAGCATGTAATATGTAACATAAATTAGTTGTGAAGCGCGTGATCGGTGCCGATTTTTTTATTTTACTTCTAACTTATGTGATCACATCCGTAACTAATCTATTACAAAAGTTACCTGTTGCGAACGTGGTCCTACAGAGCACATCTCCGTGTTAAAGAAAGAGCCATCAATATTGGGATATGCTTGTCAGTTTATAGATATACATGCAGTTTCTATCGAGGAATTGATTTGAATCAGCTGTGAATATACATATTACATGGAACTACTTAGCTGTAGATAATTTGTATAATTATAATTATGACATAAATGTTCGATTAGGTCAGGTAATTTCATTAATACATTCTGATATGAAGAGTATGTCCCGGTGTCTAGTTAGGTATGGTTTCGATTGCTGGCCACGGTAAAAAAAGCCTCGATCTTGCGATTCGTACGATGAAAATATTGCTGCCTCGTAAGTAAGTATGTTACAAAGATTCAAGCCCCTAGGCATACCCCGTGGGTGGTACAAAACCTATACACGAAGAAGTGCACAAAATAATGATGAAGCGGTGGATTTGGAAAAGAGCTACATTCCAAGAAAATACGACACGTTTGTTTTGCCACGCGTTTTCTAGTCTCCATTGAGACAGTAAACAGGTATAATAATGAGTTATGGGAACATACAAAAATGCATAAAAATGCACAAACATTATTTAGTCATTCTAAAAACTAAGTTTTTTGTTTAAGATACAAGTACTAGACTGCGGAAATAATGTATTATTGACGTGAATGCTATGGTTCATTAGTCGACTTTATCGTAAAACAAACGATTGCATACTGCATGAGAAACTTTGTTTCCTGTGTTTGTTCTATGTTACTTTTCTGTTGCTTTTATCGAATTATCCATGGATTTATTAGTTCTATCAGTCCTGACAATAAACAACAGTAGCTATATCAATTATAGAGATTTTTGTCAAAATATATTCAAGCATTACGTTATAACAGTCACACGTATGATAAAAATTGGCCGTGGACAGATTTCATTTAGGACCGTAGTTAATAACAAATGTTTAAGAGTCAGCCTTGAAACCAAGGTCTCGATGAACAATGCATTGTCTGCGAGAGGGTACATGTGCATGTTCTCCAAATATGCCCATCTTCCTATATAGATATTTGCAGTTCGTCTTATTCATGACAGGGAAATTGATACATTAATATTTAATCACGACCCTCTAAAATGTAATTATTGACAGGTTTGTGACGCAATAAAGGTATTTTATACCAATTTATAATTTAACATTATCGCCCCCGTTTAACGAAAGTTTATGCCTACGTAATTATCGATACAAATGTGTGCCATTAGAAATCAATAATTCATTTAATCATTAATTACATAGGAAACATTCATTTCCCATTTTAACGATATCTGAGTGGATTTTGATGATGATGTTGCCAATTGAGTGACATCTGATATATTTACATTTATTTCTGACGGGTTCTAAATGCACAAACACATTTCATGCACATTCATTTTGGCATGATGTGATAGAAAGAATGTCACAAGTTATGGCAAGGGATGGACATCGTGAAATTCACAAAATTGGTAATTTCTTTTAAAGCGAACTTGAATTGTGTATGTGTCTTGTGATAATGATTTGCTATTTTTTTGTCGTAACGTCGTTGTTGTCTGCTTTTACAAATGCTTTTGTCCGTATGACAGTACATAAGAGAGGGTTTAACATGCTGGTGGTATATCTGCAGAACGAACCTGTATATGCTATGTATTACATATTGAAATGCCCAATGCCACTCTAAGATAAAATGGGTTAGAGCACGTTGATATGGAGAAAGAATTAAGGGTGTGTTTAATTGCAAGCTCAATCGTATGGTTACTCCGATATAACGCAAATATGGTTCGCTGATTCGGGATAATGGCGAGAAGTATGTTCAATTTTTAGTTTTTCAACAACATTCTTTAAAACAAAGGATCTCCCTTTGGTGGCATGGTCATAAATTACTTTAAACACATTATATACACCCAAAAGATGTCATCTTTTAAATTGTTGCAAGTAAGAAATGAGTTAGTGTGTTCAATGGCTATTTGTTGTCAAATCACAAATCCGGCGTAAGTTAGTTCTGTTTTCTGTATTGTTTTGTGACAACATGTGTGAGTTGTTTATGGAATTTGTGTACGGTAGTCACTCTGAGTTAAGTTCATTTTTTTTGATATTTTCTTGTAAACCTCTTCATCTTCTTTAACTTCACGATGGCATGTTGTCAGGAGCACTTGTTGACACTTGACATTGCAACCAACTGAAGAAGGCATATTGAACGCGGATTGATTAAAGGATTAATGCCAACGCATTGTGGCCAGATTTTATTCGAAATATATATATTCTACTTGTGATATGTTTTTCCCAGAAATATGTTATCAAAACATTATGCCTAGCCTATTCCCCGATGTTTCAGACTAGATGACCTTAACAATGGCACGTTTAGTGCAGTAACATCATGCACGCTGTAATCATGATCATGCATATTATTATCATTGAATATTTGATAAACAGACGAGAAATGATTTTTTGCACAATTATCGTTATCAGATCTGATCATTACATCTGTTTCCATGCGTACGTGGAATTTACAAAAGTTATAACAGCCGAGTTTCACTGACAGCTTAATATTAACATTCATTACAACATTTCCTTTGTAACTGTGTGATTTCATTGATATCACACTGATTTTTCATTCCTATCTATAAAATATATCCGTTTGCGTATCAATGATACAATATCTTGTAAGTTTATGATTGGAAATGAAGAGTAAAAAATTTTCTCCCGAAGGTTATTTTTTTACTTTTGAATAAATAGTTTGTACATCACCACTTATCTCGTACATAACACGTATGAAAGTTATCCCCTTTCGATACATAGGTTTAAGTCATCTTCATAGTTCATGGCTATGTTTATAGAATTTCTGAAACATTGAATCAAACTTATTTGTGTCTTGTGATAGTAAAGATCATTTGTTTGTACGCGTTATCTTTTCTGTTTATTTTTCCACCCATATTTATTTTACATATTCGTTGAACACGAGCGACTCATAATTCAAAAAGGAACAACATTTAAATTAAATTCAAAAAGGAACAACATTTAAATTAAATTAAAAAAGGAGCGACAAACATTTGAATTAATTACCGACGTGTCGTGATTAATAGATTGTTCACATTTATTTTCGCAATTTTCTTAAGATTTGGATAATGCAATTCAGCGTTGCTAAAACGTTTGCCCAAGATAGTAATCATGTTATTACATGTATGAAAATAGATACAGTAGAACACGGTCGTACTGAATCTGTTAGGCTCCAAATAATTACTTTACTATATATAAGTTCAATATAACCCTGTTTTACAGTACATATCCCAAAAATTCATTTTCATATTTTTTTAGAAACAGTTTTAATTCTATCAAAAATGAAGGGTTGATAGTTATATGGACATTTTGATAAAACATAATGAGTATATGCATGTTTTAATGTGTAACTTCAAATGTATTCAAATATCGAGCCGAGCGGGTTAAAAGATATGAGTGAGACAAAGTCTCATACATATAGTGTTTTAAAACTCACGAGTGTTTTCACTAGCATTACCTACAACCTGGTCACCTTTTATGATTGACTCATTTTATTCTCGTAAAGTAAACAATCGTTTCCTCCGAAACCATGGACGCCATTAATCACGTGGTCTGTCACATGTTGATTAAAATGCAGGTACTTCGTGTCTGACATATTAAAGTGCAGCTTCATAGGAAGACAAAGTAGATTTTAATCGTTAATGTACCGAAGGTCGTCTTTTATTTCAAACGCTGCCACGTGACTTTCTAGCAGTTCCTCTCAAGTTAAAACTACGGAGCATTTGTGATCACGTGGTTATGTAGTCATGCATATTTAAAAGGTTGCGTTAAGATGGAATTCAGTTTGCAGATCGCGGCTTTGTGGCATTTATGCTTGCAGCGAATTGTTGGTTTTAAAATCATTCGTTGTTCGAAGTGAGCAAAACTTTGCATTAGCGTCATTTTCATCGAGGATTCTTTATTGTACAGGTATCACTCCAGGGATTATAATCATCCTTTGGTACAGTTATTGCAGTTTGTCATTACAGTTTACGAAATATTCCACTAACTTAACACATGTAGGCAATTCATCATAAAAATCTCCGACACGAAAATGAAAGATATAAATATGTATAACTAGAATTGCCAGGTGAATTGAATCAAACATTGGATCCATTAAGTCTCTGTCTTAATTATTATATTCAATCCATTTCTAGAGTCGTTTATAACAGGGCCGAAAATTCATTTTTTCGGTTCCTTTTTGATCATTCACCCCAGCGTAATAATTATGAAATAAACCCCAATTGACCCAAATATCTAGACTTCGCAATTAACTAATTTTTTTTAGAATGATCAAAGTAAGGTGTGAATAATTCCTTCATTCGTTTGTATAATTTCTTTCACTACATCCATTAGTGTTATAATTATGATGAATGATGTTTTTATTACCCAGCTCAGAAATTAGATGAATCCGACTTTCGGAAAGAAAATATGTTCTTACCTTTTTCATAGTGTATATTCTTAATGGTATAATTCAATATTTATTTACGATATATCAAAACACGATGTTAATAATTAAGTTGGTGATTTAAATTGACGAGTATGTTGTTGTTGTTGTTGTTGTAACTTTATTGTGATGTTCTTCAAATGCTTCATCAGTAAATATTTTCATTTATGCTATGGTGTCGCTAGGGTTTAGCCTGTGGAGAGGTAGTCTGTGAACTCAGGCATGCAAAGTGGCTGAATGAAACGTGAATATTCAGAAGATACAGTAAAACCTCACTCAAAGAACACTTCGATATAAAGACCATTCCACAATAACGACCCTTATTTCTTAACGGTCTTCAATATTTCCCAAGTATTTCAACTCGATAATGGAGCCATATCAATATTCGGATTGAAAGTGTCAGTTAATTATGAGAAAATGCATTTCACAGAAATGCAATGCAAAACCTCCAAAGGTCATTGATGCCGCGGGAGTTTCCACGTCTTAACTTAAATTATCTTCTTTAAACCTGTATTTATGTAAACTTTTTTCTATTTTATCTATGTTTACTAATCTCGTTTCCTCTTCACTCAGACGCCCACAACTCGTATATTTATTGCTTTACCATTTTCTGTTTGTTTTATTACAACGTCAGCTACAGCGGTTCATGTGGGCGGCATTGTTTTTACACATGAAATTCTTTCGCTACGTTTCACTGTCATGTGACCCCCATTGGCCATAACAGTAGCAATTGATATATACATGTCCTTTCAAAGACGAAAATTTACACACCAGTAATTATATTCTCTGAGCTAAAAATGAGTACATTTTGGTAATCAATATGATTGATATTATATTGATGTTTGTAATGATTCCAGTTTTTTTGGTGTGTGTTTGGGGGTTAATTTATATGAAACATGATAAAACTGTTGAGGTACCTTGGCCTATCGAGTTTGATTGCTGTGTTCTTGTCACAGCTTGATAAGTTTCAATCTAGCGAAGTTTCATGGCCAATACATCCGATCTAATAACGCTTTTCAATCATCAATTTCCAAGTGTAATTCAATCTAATATCTTCCGTACATGTGACTTCAAGCATAGCAACGAAAGAATAAAAGAATTCAACGGATTTCCGACAAAGACCTCTGGTGGTGCTAGACTGCCTATGAAGTACATTAACGCATTGAAAACCCTTCACCATTACGTATCACAATGGCGGTCCATTATTCCCATTTCGTGTTACTACTGTGCTAATTACGTTAATATAATTTAAACAACCCAAGTAGTTATCACGAAACAGTTATCATAACGCGCGCTTAACTATATAAGCACAAAAGTGCGTGATTGTCACGGAAATAGCGAAATTGAAGGCAGGAACATCTTAGAAAGTGGAACCATTACTGCCCAGAAAATTGTTCGGATGTTTGAATATTGCGCATATCATACACTGGGACGTCAAACGAGCGCGGAACGGCTTTTAACGCCTCTGTTGTAACAATTAATGCTATTTCCTAACGCTCGCAGCTCCGAATTTTAAGAGAAATATAAAAATAGGTGTGATCACTTCTGCCGCATGATAATATTGTGGATATATAAACATAGAGGTAGATACTGATGGGGCAGAAGATTCTAAACTTCATAATGGTGTTATGACAGTTTTATTGTGTATCATGATACTGAACTTTTGATATTCGCTACGTGTTTATGTAAGAATATAAGATGTGAACTCGTTTAATGATTTGCTGTGAAATTAAAACAGTCATAAAAATACATTCTATGATTTCCAAAATAGCACTAGTGATAATGTTGAAACTTATGGATTTATGAACTTCATGCTGGAGAACCTTGGACCCTAAAAGTGTATGATTAGACACGTTGGTAATTACTGACCAGCAAAAATGAAGGGTCAAACTCGGACCCAGAGCCGGCAAATGGTGAGTTTACATTTCATTCGCGTTCATCAAACCTGGTTTTAATTTCATCACTCGATTTAAGTGGCTCACTTTGCTCATATCTCAACTAATAATGGACAAATATCAGTATAGCTTTATTACAATGAACTTGATTAATGCTTATTTAAAGAAAGTAATAACCGATGAATGTAATGTACAATTATTTGTAATGACTATTGTTATCCTGACGGTTAATGACCAGAAAGAGCTGTCTTTAAAATATCCAGAATTACAAAATGTGTGCATAATTATGTGAGTATAAAACTTCAGGAGAATGATTTGTGAATTAATAAAAAAATAATCAATATAATAAATAAATGACAAAAATAAGGCTAGTTTTAAAATCTCCATATGCGCTCGCCAAGGCTTGCCTCACCACTTGCTTGTTATATTGATCCAGACTTCGGGCTGATTGGTTCTTGGACGGATATATTATGTTAAATATCGCATCCGTCTTCCTGTCACAAATATCGCATTTTTGCACCAACAACTATGCATTAATGCATTGTTATCTTCGGGTAGAAATTTGCGAAATTGCTGAGAAAATGAATCAAATGAGCATGATAACCGCATAATACAGTGGGACCTTTCTAATCAGGACTTCTCTAATCCGAAAACCTTTGTGATCCGAACACAATGGTCGATTTAGGAACGTTTTATTCAAGCCAGAAATACGGTCACCCGACCGACATTATTTTTGCATCGACCTCAAAGTATCTAACAGCGGAATCCAAAGTACAAACGGTATGTTTAGAAAAAAGTTGAAAAGAAAACTTTTCCACCTACCGACCCAAATTTTTAGTCAAGTAACCGGAAAATGACTATATTTCCTAGCCTCAATTGTTAAATATATCTACAGATTGAGAGCCGGAATTAACATTTTTGCTAATAAGTCATTCATAAGTGTATTTTGGCCAATTCCATATCTTCTCCCAAAACTTATCATTGCTCATAGGATTTATTAAATCTTTTGCAATTTGTGCGTATGTGAATATATGTATAAATGTGTGTATGTTTATTTGTTATGTACATATGTCGAAAATATGTTGTAAATATATGTAATATGTTGTCCTCATGGGCCAACTGGCCTAATGGATTTGAAATATAAAATATCTATCCATCATCCTTTCAATTCTAGCGAGTAGTATGGTACGAACATGGTCGGAATAGATAGATTGTACTGTAAATCTTTGGAAAATTACCAGTAAAACGTAAGATACAATAATGGTTTTGTTTCTTACATTCATTATCCTTCATCACTTGTTAGATTTTATTCAACAGTACTATTAACACATTAATTGAACAATTTTATACTTACCATCATTATCTATCAAACGTATTTCAAGAAATAATGTAAACAATTATTGATGATAACAAAGAAGGGATTGTAACATCGTTTCGTGATGTGATACTACATTGATGTCGTAAACTGGTTTTAGTGAAAGAATACCAGAAACTCAGTATGTGCAGAACTCGTTACGGATGAATCAAACTATTAAAAACACAATTATTTACGATTTTTTAAACAAATATTGACAAAAAATGCTCTAATCAACAAGTCTGAATGTTTTTCTCATTGTTGATGGTTTATTGTAAGGAGCGGAATTGAATTGAACTGAACAGATGGGAACGGGTAAAATGACATCAAATATTCATTTTGACTTTCGTTTGCGTTCACTATTGCAGATTGCAGTAAATTGTAAGGAACAATGTGAAATTCAGTAAATTACCTTTCGGCGGGTCAAGTTTCTGCAATAATTTCCACTACACATTGCTGAATGGTACCCGAACCACAGCATACAGGAACAAATTAGTTGTAAATACAAATAATGGCGTATTGTTTTAACATACGGATATACTGGTTATAACACGGTGATATGTTGAGGTATTAAGCTGTTATGTTCATGTTCACTAGACTATATTTTGAATGCAAATGAACTGATCATAAAATTTTACAATCAACTTTGTATCATTGTATTATAAATTGCATGAAATTCTCAATTTTTTATGAAATTCGTCTTCTATATTGTTCAGGTCACAAAATTCACACTTTCTATCAGTTCTTAATGCTATTGCATTCATGTAGCGACTTTATCTTGTCGCAAAACTCTTTGACGAAAATCTTACTGCTATTATATGCAAATTTGGTAAACTGAGCATGAAAAATGCCGCAAAGATAGATTGTTTTCGCATGTTGTGTTTATCACGTATGAGTTAGAAATAAAAGAACAAATTTTGAGGAAAAAAGTACGCCTGACCGGTAGTAATGACATCTTCTATGAGTATTTGAAAATTACTACTTCCAACTGTTTGTTCCTTTTATTTTCAAATTCAAATTCAATATTATCAAATACCAACTTCCGGCTTACAGTTGCGCATGTTACCTGTATTCATTAAGTATCCATCGATTCATTCAGTTGTTACAGTGTTCGCCTGATTTGTGCACTGTAGAGTATTGATATATTCATCACATTTATTTACATCGTCAATAAACATATTGATGGATAAATGTCATTTAAAATGCATGTCTAAAGTGTCAAGTTGACATCAATAAGTTGCATTACCAGCCATGATGATTTGTATTTTACCATAACCAGACATCACTATAACGTGTCAATATCTAATTTCCTGTCGGCAAAAAGTAACATAGAGCCAGATTTAACCCCTATTCTCTGGACTTCTTTCACTCCCCCTAGTTATAATTGGTGTATTCTAAAACAGCAGATTCTGTTCTGCAGTGGATTCCAGCCCTCGACCTCATGCAAGATCTATTATATAATTCTCTTTCATCTATCTATTTGTATTTCATGAGTTAATATGTTTCGTTATCTAACTTTTCTATTTCATTTAATGCTTTCATGTGAACCATCATTTCATAATATCTTGGCTTTCATTCGTTGTGCGCATAGTATCGTTTATGTCAGCAAATATGTTTTTAAGTTATCGCTGTATAACACCACTATTCTTGTCAATTCTACGGACTTGAATTATATTCTAGGTTATATTTAATTGATTTTTATAATACATATAAAAATATCGTAATCGTAACTTGTTGACTAGATATATTTTATTGCTTATCAAATTTATCTTATTTTCAATTAGTGCGGTTGCACTGACAAATTGATCGAGTTGTCTCCCTTTAATATGTTTTTATTTCGTTCTATGTACATTTGATCGTAATTCCGTGCTTTACATGATTAATACACAGCTCCGATGATATTCAAAGCTGGGGCATAAATATGATGATAAATAATTTAATCTAACACAAGACTGATGGCGAATATTTAATATAGTTTGATTGTGAAAGTCGCGTTACAAATATCATTAAGTTGGAGATATTTTTTGTATCTGCAATTTTAACGACACATGTTCCGAACAGAACGTAGTTCCGTTAATAAAGTTGCCCATAGAGATCTGGAGAAGCCGAACGCGCTGAAGAATGTAATTTAGATTATTAAATCATGAATTATTTAATATTTTGAAATCTTTGATTTTAGCATTCATATTCTAATACTTGAACTTAAAGCGTGAATCGTTGTTGATTTTCATGCTTTGAACAACGTGTATTGTCTGTGCACAGATCTCATAAATATATTTATTAAATAAAGTCCATTTTTATGCAAATTGTTCGTTGTATGGACATAATACCATTGACGGTTAAATTGCATTTGACAGTCAATATTACATATTGTAAAAACTATTCTAATATCATTTAAAACATCTAAAATTACATGATCTGTACCATCGGAGGACTTCTCATTTTGAAAAGAGGAACCAGTGTCAGTGATGGACCTTTGCAATGTTTTGTTTTGTTCTCTATCCGCCTGTCTTGTGAAAGAATAAAGGCCTACTTATGGCAGTTATAAAACAATAAATCACATGTACAATACACGTGAGTTTTATGGGTGATATTGTTGTTCAGAGGTATTTCATTGTATAACGGAGTTTTTCCCAAACGTTTATTATTCCATGTTGGTGAAAACATTCATACATGATTTGGTTAATCCGCAAGCTTGCTAACATCAAACGTCAACAATTTACACGAACAAAAAAACTGTCACAAATATTTCTCTGTAAGATTTATTAAGGAGCAGAATATATCAAATTTGAAGAAAGAAAAATCTTCATGTGTTACAGGAATCTTGGCGTTGTTTCATAGCAAGCATTACAAGCAGGGGTTTTATCACATTCGCATGAATAAGCAGAGTTTCATTCAAGGATAATAGCTAATTCGAATAAATTACCAAATAGCAAAAACATTTAATGAATGAATAGCGTGAGTGATTAATTCATTTTCTACATAGAGTTACATGTACTTGTAGAAGGCTTCATTCAACAAAATTGTATCAGCTAGACGTTGCCGACATATCGATATGAGTTTGACAACACGTACATGGGTCCGAGGTTTTAAAACTTTGTGATTGATCCCTCAACTTTCAATTTTGTATTTTTGAACAGTCTACAGTTTGATTGAATGTTTACATTATGTATTACACTTCAAGTATTATTTTGTATACAAGTCAATCAATCAAGCTATTTTACCTATACATACTACAAACGTACGTATTGGTCTGAAATAAGACGATAACAAAAAATGAGACTTTAGCCGTGAGAGTGATCTCAAAGTTTACATCATCAGACCCATAGTCTCATTAAATTCATGTACATACTTGTGAGTACGTGTATTTACATTTTATCTTAAAAAAATTCAGTATTTTATTCATAGTTACTGAACATGCTATATTCCACTTCTATAACGGCTGAAATTCTGATACCTCAACATGCTAGGTGTATGGTATATCAATTATTCTGTATGTCATATTACGTAATAAAACCACTGTTTGAAGTCCATAAAATTGCTTTTATATTTCCCTTACAGCATTAAGATAACAACTACACACTGTGAATATGATTATGTCTCTTAAAATATAGATTCCAATCATGTTAAAACCGTGAATACAATAGCGTGTGGATTCTTAGAATGAGCGTGTAAGTGAAGACTGTTGACAGAGCTTTCTACTCACATTTTCTAGATAATCGTTCTAAGTAGTTGACTGACATATCCGCATTTGTTAAAACATATCATTATCAACATCATTATGTTCATGCATTTTCCAGTATAATTACATTTTATTCATTCAACAAACCATGTTACATATCTTGCGAAACTAGCATCGTTGGCGCGGTTTTTATTACCGTACGTTTGTCTCTATACAGTTCTTGTAGTGTACGTGTATGTTCAGAATTTCTCAGCTAATGAAACTTTGATATATTTAATCATCTTTGGGTTATTAAGTGCATATTTGTTTTTATTTTTAGAATTCCTCCGATATGTCTCATTGCTGCATACAAATGTCTTTGGGGTCATTAATATATTCTTTAATTATGTTGTTAGGTCGAAACAGTTGTTCATAACAATGAATGTACACACATACACACAACATACAATTCTGCCCATTGTTAACTCCATAAGTAAATTTTAAGTGAAACAATGTCTGGTTATAACCGCTGCGAACACAGCTCTTGGTCAAGTAACACTAAAAGACAAACAACTGAGGTTGTCCCTGGAATATAAATTAATGATTTACCAAGAAGGTCCTTCGGATCCGGAAAAGGGCCACGGGGTCGATATAAAAGGGGAGCCATTAAAATTACACCGGAAATAATATGGTAGGAGCAGGCGCCAGTAAAACAGAACTAAAGTAAAACATGTGAATGCTTGATCACCCAAGACAGTGAATAAATACATCCGTTATGTACAACTGACCTTTGTTCATTGGCTCATGTTGGTCTATTGTATCAATAAATATGTACTGATAAATGACCGCCGCTCACAAGTGGTCGATAACACAGTTTGACTGTATTTTGCTGGATACGTAACGAGACTGCTTTCAGCTTGAATGATTAGATAAAATGATATATTGTGTTAAATGTATGTTGTTTTGATGCATAATGCAATCACAAATATGGACAAAATACTGTACGACAAAATAATGGTAAATAATCTCATATCATTTCTGGTTGACATTTAACGCATGAACTGTTTCATGTTTGTGGAGAAACGTGACTGTTTGTCACTTTCAGTACACCGTATGTTCAAGTTATTGTTTTCTGCAAATAAATATACACGATGTGCATACAACAAACATTGTGTCTGTTTTATTTTGCCATTTATATACACATTCGAATAATGCATTAAAGATCAAACACATTGATTGAGTGTTCGAATGGCTATAAAACTACATCAAGACAGATAATATTTCAAATGTCCCGAGTCCAATACTCCACGTGTTATACACACAGGCGTCATAACTGAGGACGGTTGCAATTCATTCACTTTCTGGAATGTCACAAGAATATTTCTGGATCAATACCAATATATGATTGCAAGTACATATTTTGTTGTCATCGTCCACCGCATAAATTCACAGTGTTGTTTTATTCATGCCTGTAAATTAGAATCTGGGATGGGACTGTCCGATTGCTGTGCCATATAATCATACAACAACATCGAAATTACATTGATTGTAGTCACATTATTTTGCTTGTTGATTAAAAAATATCTGGTTCTTGCTGATATGGCTGTTGACATACAAAACGCAGTGGTGGTTCCAGCAATAGCTAGTCTGACAGTAATTAGGTATGGATATAGACCCCTATTGCTTCAATATTAAGAACATCGTATATGACCATATGCTGATATGCTTTGTCAAAAAACACGATGTCATTAATACACCCATAGACACATTTTGATAAATATACATCACATTGGCAAGTAAAGGACAATGATGCAATTTGAATTTGTGGCGTAGTTGTTTGTCACGTGACCTCCAGTGTAATTTCAATTTAGTAAAAATCACATCCGCGAAAATGTCGTAGAAGCGACGAGCGTAAGATATTCTTACAAAAAAGATGAACCAATTAAGTATTACTTGATATACACTGCCTTTTTTCGTTATAACACCATTATTTCAGAGTGACCGTCAAGACGGGTACACAGACTAAATTAAAGTGGATTCAAGAATATGATAGGTTCTGAAAGTAACTAGTTAGTTTAGGCCCATCTTAATCAAGAATTTGATTGATTTTAATTTCTTATTGAAGCCATTTTACCATCTCTACATAAACACCACATATTATTTTTTTTACCTTTTTTGAAAAAATGATGTGGACTTAGCTGCGTACTCGCATATAGGCAGGTACGCGCCAGACTGTACTGTATAATGTGAATTTATTCACAGATAATACCAGCTGCATGAGTTATTTCCTGAATAAAATTAGGTTTACTGCGAATGTTGTAGGAATATCGACATTTCTTATCAAATGACAAATCATATATCTAACTTTCATTCATATTACTATTGAACGGTAAGCCATCATTTAAAACGGCATAAGTCGCCAAATAACTCTGACTGTGGTGCGACACTAAACTCCAGAGAAAAAAGATCATAAGTTTATAACAACATCCGCTGAGTTAGTTAACCAACATTGATGTATGAAGCTCCCACGTGTATTACGTAATACACGAATAGTGTTTAAACTATTCGTTTGTTCACAACCCTATCAATTCTTTGTATACATATAATGTCAAATATTCATTTGATTTGATCAAACACGTGCATTAACAAACTTATTTCTGTATATTACAGTTAGTACGCATATCAACTGCATCGTTATAATCACGCAACTAAGATATAAATATGAATCAAAATCTTCTAATGACGAGTTGCCTGGATGGACGGTACGACTGAAATAAAACGAACCCAAATCTCGCCTTGCAAATTGTAATTAGCTTTCAAGCCTCTTATTTATTGCGTTACAAAATGCATTTTCGAATGCGATTTGATTGTCCGGTGAGAAATTGACTATTGTATGGAAACTGTCGCCGGCTTGTCATTAACTTAATCATAGGGGATCCTTTTAACTAAATTAGTTTTGCGAATATTTGTGATTGCATTTATATTTAGGTAGTTGGGTGTGAAAGTATGGATGTGTACTATGCGGAAACTGCGCTGTGATTGTATCTCCGATGCTGGTACATATGTAATGAATGTCGCAATATTGTTATTATTAAGTCTAATATGTGTAATAAATAGATTTACAACAAATATATTCATAATAATATGTTGGATATTAATTCGGATAACGGAGGATTTCACTATGCGCAATGAATTAATTGGAAAATGATATAGCATTATAAAAAATGATGTTTTAGTGTCATTTTTTTTTTAAAAAAAACTTCTTAATAATCCGCGTGAACGATTTAGTATTTTGTTGACAATGCTATATCTGCAGTGAACAAGAAAAAGGCTGGGATTTGTTTAAGACGGAAGTTTGGTCATACATAGCTTCGTGTTTTCTTGGCTGTCGATGTGGTCTGTTAAAGATGTGGTCTGTTAAAGGTGTGTTCTGTTAAAGATATGGTCTGTTAAAGATGTGGTCTGTAAGACGGCGTTGCATTTTTTTCACAGACCTTGTGAGATAACGCATAACAATATTCGTTGATGAAAAGTCAATAAAAAATGTGGATTCATAACATCATCGCTTTTCTCAGATTTATTTTTACAAATTCTCTAATACTAAATCTATGAATTATTTGTCGATCTAACACTCCGTAATTATGAATTGAAAATACTATTGAAATTAGGATGTAACTTTTTTAGGGGACGTGGAAACTGCTGCATTCATTATGCTATAAAAGTACGTTTATTGTTTAACATGCTTATTAAAGCTAAACACGTAAATCTTTCATCAAGATGTGTTTTTGCTGAAGATATCTATGAAAGTAATTAACAAGAAACGTGGCTTTATCATTACATTGTGTTACAAATCACATTATACTTTGCTCTGAAAGTGCTTTGATATCCTCAAAGATAACATTATATGTATATGCAATTATCTTTTAACTCTGATGATGGTGTAATCTGATATTTTTTGTACGATAATTAGCCTAGCTGATCAATTAGATACCGTTTTTTTGTCTGAAATGTATCATACAGGCTGCGTTCACTCATTTCAAACCTAACGTAACAGTACCTACCTATGTTTTGCATGTTTTAGAAGCAATCGCTCGGCTAACGGAAATGACAAAATCTACATAATCGGTTATTTTCATACATATTCGTTATAAACTATGTATTATTGTGTAATAAGTTAACCGATGTGAAAGTTCAATTGATATTAAGGCCATCCTAATATATCAGTGGGTGTTTGAAAAAAATCAACATTCTTGCAAATATGGACTGGTTTGTTCATCATTAAAATTGAAAGGTAAATGTCTCTTTCTGACTTAGCTTATGATGTCAGTTAAGAACACTTCAGTAGATTGTTAGAGCTAAGTGGAGTTGTGTGCGTTAGTTATATATGTAAACATTTAGACGACTTATGTCTCCTGGTCACTAAACGTTCTCCTTTCCCATTGCTTGACTGTTAAATTACATCACACGAGTTAGTTATGACGATTTAATCGAAGCACCTGCGTCTAATGATCTCACTTCCGGTACAGATGCTATTAAGTAGATATTATTACGTAAAATGTACAGTTTTACCTTGGAGTTTGATTTATACACGTAATGAATAACATTTATGTAGATTAACTTATCAATTAAGTTATGCTTATTTTAGGATATTCATCAATTTTAAAGCTCGTTTTTTTTTCTTAATACGATGTATTTCCCGCACAGCGGTTATAGAAGCTGTTTACGATCATTTTGTGAATCCGGGTAACAAGAGTCTACATAATATCTTACAAATATCCTTCTAACAAGTTTATCCCAGAAATTAGTATGTTATTGAATAAATGCTATTGAATTAGTCATGGATCTGTCCAAAACTTATGTATAAACACGTATGTATTTCGAGCTCGCTTTTTCGACTTCCTTGGCAACTGAATTTCCGTTCTTTAATACGATAACGACGTGAGGACAGTAACAGAACAGGACAGGACAGGACAGGACAGGACAGGACAGGACTGAACAAAATTTTATTACAGACTTACACAAAAGTACATCGTCTAGTTATATTCTCATAATCACGTTCATATGCGGCATGTGTAACAACAACAAATATGCAAACATACAACACAGATTATACGGACAGTAAGGATGAACAATACTACAAAATAATCATTGCGCACAAATTCCTCGTTTTACGATTAAGGCCATATCAGTTCATTGGAGTTGTAATAATTCACTAATTGCCAGATATGTGGGTTTATCTTCGGGTATGTGGTTTTCAATGGATGTTGAAATATTTCAAATATCTCTCGCGTAGCTGATAATTGTTAAAAGATAACAATTTACGCTGCAAATTGAGCGAATTTCAGATTTCGGATTTCTTGTATAAAAATGATTGAAAATTGGCAGGTGTCAGTAGAATGTAATTGAGTAATGTATTTGTTAACAAAAAAATTTCCATGGCATGTTTTCATGATAAATTTTGCAGCTCTTTCCTTCGCTATAGGAAGTTGTTGCTTCAATCAACCGTAAGTCATTTCCACGCAGCAATGTTTTGATTACATTTTTTTCTACGGAACACCGTAACTGCCACAAATCGGTTTATATTTGTTCTTGTCGTTAATATTGTTGCAGGTGCATGGCTGTCTTACTTGTTATGTAATTTTGAAGTGTTTTTGTCTGCAAACTCTAATGGATGGAGTGCATTGCAATAAAGGTGGTAGTGAATGTATTTCGCTGGATATCCGTAGGTGGATTTAATTTTAAGGCAAAGCAAAATTGATGAAGATCCACAAAAACAATTAATTAAAGGATTGCTATCTGAATGATATCAATCATTAGCTTTGCTAGGTTGCGTGGAAATATCGAAGCCTTCAGTACATATACTTATCATCTCCACAGCCTAAATCTGCCAGAGTTTTAATTTGCATATTGATGATATCAATGCATGAACATGATACATTTACAACGATATGGGAGAATACGACAGTTTTAATGAATTACCCACTATGTGGCGTGGATAGAACCGAGTCGTATAAATGAGCAAAAAAAATATGACATTCATGATTCATCATTGTTGATCGAGAGTTTTAATCAAACATTCTTTTTTCTCAAACTCCATGAACCCGTTTCTGAGTTTGACTTATTTTTGACTAGTTTTCCTGTTTGAGAAAAAAATGAGAACCGGAAGTAAACCACGGAATCTGAGTCGACAGTTATCCATCAAAACGAGGCTGATAAACGCCCTGAACAAAGGAATAGATGAAGATCACCCGGATGTTTATCGATCACGCTGGGTGTTTAAATGTTCTAAAGCAGCGTGCCCGTCCCCACCCATCATCTGGCCGGTAAGTTTATACGAATACAGGTCATATTACAAAAACTTGTGTTACAGTCATAAACAGTTATATTTATTTTATATTGTTGTATGTAATGACCCTGTCATATCCATAGCATGATACGATTTCATCACTGTGGAAACACTATTTTCTCATAATAAATAATTAAAGAAACAATGGCTCTTGTATCTACCCGAATCTTATGGACCGGCGGTGACACCATACTTTGTTCCTCTGTGGTTAAACCCTATATTATACCCAGATGATATACAAATATGATAGACATGCGTTTAATTGGGCTTCTGCACAGCACGTGCGTTGCAGGAAAATACATTAAAATATATATCTGTCTATAAGTATTTTCGTTGTCCCACCCGGAAGTAATTTTGACCTGGGCATAGTTTATTTATATTTGTTTTTCATTTACAGGTCAGCATAACTTTAAATACCAGCATAAGTCTTTTTTACAAAAAAAGCCAATGCGGGCATGTGACTTTTAAGTTGTCCATGTAATTCTCCCCCGGTCGTCTAAGCCATTCGATGTATGAATTTTACTATGAGGTCGTCTGTGTTCTATGTTCACATTGTAATAATTATCCACAAAGCAGTAAATAAAGGCCAGTCTTTGAAAAAACGATTAAAATGTTTCATTTAAAAGGTTTATACATCAAATAACATTAATCAAAAACATCTTAATTGCTATTCGTATCGTTCGATTCCATAACAAAAATATGGACATAGTTTAATATTTTTATCAATACATCGCGCAAACTATTAAACTATAATACAGTTTTCCCTGTAATAAAACGATTGGATTATTGCAAAATCAAAGCCTCTTTGATGGTGATACAGTAAACAGTACTTTCATGATGCTGGCCGATGTTTGAGCTCTCTGTTACTGTAATATTTGTTCAATTTTAATCCACCTTTGTGGCAGATGTTAAAACGTTTATGGAGTCGTATGAAAAATGCATTACGTTTTCTACAAATATAACAACTAGACATTCCTGGTCATGTTTCTTGTTTCAACAAAATGCGTTTGGGACAATCCCAAATAAAAATCCATGTAAACATGAGCAATTTACAAACAAAGAATCAAAATAGAACTGAAGTACTTGACATTGTCAGACTTTTAATTCAATCACCGGGTTGACTGATTAGACGTTCCATTTACTGCCAATATGTTGAACGATATTTATAATAAATTCACTGCGTTGAAAAGCGCATGTCAATGTTGTTTTTTTTAGTCCTGTTCCATGTCTCGTTCATTTCTTCATTGTTTATTTCATTCTGCTGACACTTGTCATTCATTCGTATTGTTTCGCAGACAGTTTTGAAACAACAAATACATTTGTATGTCTGTGAGTTGGATGTATGAGTTTTTGATACAGTGTGTGTTTGAAAGTATTTGCGCAAATTAGGAGATGAAATGTTTCATCCAGTCGATGCTAAAGCCACCACTTGACAGTCGTACAGTCCTATATACATCGAATAAATTAGTAAAATATTCAATGAAAATAATGTGGTTAATTATACACGTACAGCAATGAATTCCAGTTCTTCACACAGACTACTAAAGTCACAAACCAGTACAAATGGTTAATACACACACACAGAGCAACATTATGTCCGAAACCCCAACAATACCGGCTCTTACAAAGATTCACTGAACGACACATACAAAACAGGATATAGTATAAACTTAAAGATAAATCTGAAAATTCAACAGCCGTCTTCATAGTGTTGTATCATTCATTCTTACTTGTTTAATTCGATTCAGCTAGAAAAATGCCATCTTTAGCAAGACAAAACAGTCTGTCATTATAACTGTAACCTTTTAATGTTAATAACTCAAACCAACATCGACAGTATTGTCAATAAACGATCAATTAAGCCTGGGATGCCAAATTTACAAGTGTAATGATCACATGAACCAATATCAATATCTTGCGGTCAGTTAGTTGTATCACATTGCCCAAGGTCAAAATTCCGATTCAAGAAACGATTTTGGTGTGCACTGTGCGCGGTCGGCATGTGTCCGCTATATTGAGTCATTTAAAAAGTGTTTTTCGTCGGGGGAAATTACAGTGTCCGTTGTAGACAGGTGTCCTTTGTTCCTGGGTGTCCGTTAGCACAGGTTAGATTGTATTTTCAAAAGTGATGATCTGTTCGTGTTAATAAAGTTGATTATCCATTTCCTATCAACCTTTGAAAGATTTTTTATTAAAACTCATGTTGCGAATGACAACATGGACGGAAAGTTACAAAACAATGTTACATTCCAAAAGTCGCGTTCGCCTTTCCTTGACTTTTTTCACTGGGGTTTAAAGTTGCACTGACAGCCAGGGCCATTTGGTGACTTTTCTATATTCAATGATGTAAGAAAAACCTAGGCATGCGCCGGAGTAGAACCATCGGCCTCCTGTAAGCTAGCTGGATAGCTTCCTCACATGTGAATAATGCCTAGTCCTGGGTGGGATTCGAACTTACAACGGTGAGCGGCTTGTGATAACTAGTCAGAGGCCATAACCACTCGACCATTGAGACCCCTTTGCTGTTTCTATGGATTACTTTCACCATCATTGTTTTCACAGCATTATTTGCGTTATAATTAGTGTGATGATTAATTTGACCAACCGTGCACACAAAACGGAATGCATAAAACATGTTGTCTTAACTATTATAACAAACCACCTTCTAAATACGATTTGATTCATGATTAGATTTATGACGAAACATGACGTTGTAATGCACACACGCATTTTTATAATACATTTTCTGGTAGATATTTTCAGCGCGTGGGTTGTCTTAATGTTTCGTAAGAGGGGTGTCTAAAATACTTTGTTAGTGTACGATCATTATTTCTGTACCTATTTTCCTTATAATGGATATGTTTTTGAATGTGGTGCATATTAACATGTACAGAGAAAGTCATTTCGTGTAGCTCAGTGGAAAGAAGTTAAGTTCACGAACCTCAAGCTGCTTCGTTCGAAGGCATATCATGCTCACCGCTGATTCGACTGATTCATGTGGATATGTTAGCAGAGAACACTTATTGTGACATAAATACATTGTATGTCAATGAACACTTCCTGTTGATCAATTGGGTGATCTGACCTTTTCTTCCCAAGAACTTATGCATGAATCACTATCACTACATAAAAGGCAATAAGTGATTGTACGCTGTCCGTTTACAAACAAAGGGACACTGATTAAAGCAAAACAAATATTGAAAATGATACCATCTTCAAACAGCACATCAGATAACATCAGTTTCTCATGGATAATGATTCAAGCGATCCCTCTTGTTGCATTAGAAAGCATTTCTCCGCAGTTTTTGAACAGCCCACGCTCGATTATTATGTAGGTAACAAACATGTTTGTACTGTGGAGTAATTAATCATCCACCTGTTCGCTAATGTAACCTCTCAATAGAAAAAGGTGGCATTTTCATTCCCCGTCTGTTATGATTAACTTCGTGAGATAAGAAAATATTAATTCATGTCTCTTGTGACATACGTGCGCATTTAGTTTTGAGTGAGACGTGTATTGTTTTTTGTCGTCAAATTTTTAATTACCGTTTATTGGTCGGGGGTGTCGATATAAGTGTTTATAAGAGGCATACTTGCTAAATATGAGTCATCTCATATGTACAATCCACAGTTCTTTTGTTTTAGCATGCAAACCCGTTAATGATAGCGTACCCTTAAAACAAGTTGATTTGCGGTTAATCAACTCAAAATTTTAGCAGATAGATCGAATGGGCAGGCATTTTTCATTTAACTTTACACGCTTGCGCCGAAAACGGAAGTTGAAATAAAGAACAAACATAACAACTGGGGGACCAGGGTATTTTTGAACGATTTGACCTTTTAACTGCAAGCCAACAGTTTGTAAAGAATATCTTACGTTGCATCTGTAGGTGCCAATTTTAATGAATTTTCATAAGTTGTGCAGTCACTATAGTTTTGACTTTAATACGTGACGTAATATGTTCAGCATCATTATCAGATTCTAGAATAATGTTAAGAGTCTTACAGCGTGTTTGTTCATTTTGAAATCGCTAAATTGTGTGCAAAACAAAATGTAAAATAATCAAGGGGTATTGTAACGTGCAAATACGGAACAGCTTGGATTTATTTCTGAGTTGTGTCTAAAATGTAGCGGAAGAAACAATGTTGTATCGTTTACATTTTTAATTGTGTACTTCTTATTGAATCATGTACGTTGTATATAATGTATGTACACTCTTGATAACTGTTGTGAATTACTGGAACGTCGACACATTTGAATTATGTCATCTGTCAAATCATCTAGTGGTCTACAACTCTAATTGATTGTCTGTTTATATTCTAAGGAGCAAAAGAGACGATAAATTCAGACCAATCCGACCTGTTGTACCGAAAGAGAAAATCGCAATGAGAAATACTGTTAATAAATATTGATAAACATACGACTGGTTCTCTCATTATGTATTAGTTATAGTATTTTTAATCAGACCAGTTGGTATAATATGTAGATCACTCTCTCAGTAATTCTTCGACGCGAAAGTTTCGTATTTGTCATTTGAATTGTTGGAGAGCGATAGGCACAAAAAACATAAAGCAAAATAAATGACTTGTTGATTTGTGGTCCGCAGTCGACTCTTTTTAATGTCGGATTACGAAATCGGTTTGCATAAATTTTGAACTCAAAAAGTAGCGACTCAAAAATTATCCTTGTACATAAATTGAAACAATTATCTGTATACTTCTAAGAAAGAATGTCAAATTAAGAACTGGCTACGATTTTAAATGTCATTTAGCGTTTGCATTACGAACGTCCAACTGCATTTGAACTTTCTGCAACCTGATATGTAGATGTGGTTCATAAAAATACCATGATGGATGTGGTTAAGAAATACAACACGTACAAAAACTCCTACCTTTCCCAGAATACTACACCATGTTGATTATATTTATTTAGAATAAAGTAACCACACTCGCTTCGCTACGTTGCGCACGCTTAGATTTATTAATTGCGAAAAAAAAACATTATTTCGACATTGTGGTGGTTCAAATGTATCATTTCTGTCAATTTTCCATATTTACGTAGACTCATCCATCTAAGGATCAACTGGGAAATTTGTTGAACCACGTGGAACAGTTTGTCTTCTGGTACTGAGAACGCACACGTTGATGAAACACGTGCGGATTTTATATGCACGTGCCAATCATTTGGTATAAATAAAGCTATAACTAGTTTAGCAGGATCAAATTTTAAATGATTTCTTTATATGTTCTGATACATATATATATGAAATATTGCGTAACATCATAACTGAAGATAAAATAATTATGCTCCAAAGTCGATTTGAATCAGCCAATGGACTTCCTCGCTAGTATCTAATAAGTTGAAGGACATTCTACGGTCGTTCAAATAACACGAAGCGTTGAAACCAGATGATCTTCTCACAATGCTAATACAATAGTACGTGACAAACATATAATGAATTAATCTACGAACATAGAGAACAGTATGTGAAATATTATCATCATCAACATCATTATCAACATCATCATCATCATCAGCGTTATCAACATCATCAATAACGACAAAATCATCATTAATAACAACAATAACATCATCATCAACAGCATCATCAGCATTATAAACATAATAATCATCATCATCATTATCAACAACAACAATGATATTACCATCATCAATATCATTAGCATCATAAACATCATTAGCATCATCATCATCAACATCATCAACATCATTAGCATCATCATCATCATCAACATCATCAACATCATTAGCATCATCATCATCAACATCATCATTGGCATTATCATTATAATTATTGATATTGTCGCATTATTAGGCACGCGGTAACTTGTTGCTACAAGGTGCGAGTTATTATTCTTCCTTAGACCTACAATTAGATATATGTACACGTGTAATTAAACATTTGCTGCATACTATGGGCTGCATGAATATACAGACTACAAACAATATAGGTCACGTGATATCACTAATTTGTCAACTCTTTATTATTGGTAGAATGACGTAAATAGATTTGACTTTTTAAAATACACGATAATATCAAACATTTCGATAATTTCATAAATATCAAATGTAATCATTTGAAATATGTGATATAGGTACAGCAAAGTAAAATGTTAGCAAGCGCCAAATTCTTTTATGATATCTTTTCAGATTTCTGTGTTTTCGGAAGTCGGTGGCATTTCTCATTGTAATGCAATATAGGAGATATCATGACGCTGTTTACATTCTGTTTTCTAGACTAAACAAAACGATAACATTCAAATACCGTTTGTTTCAATTGATCGGATCCGTGTATGAGGAAAATTATATTGTCTGATTTCGTTACCTATTCATATGACACTAATATTGATTGACTATTGTTAAATAATACCGTATAACTTCACACGGAGACCGCTTCAATACAGCCTCAAATTATGGACCAATTATTTTCGGACCGGCTTTTTTACATAACACTTATAGATCAACTTGTCAATGGGTTCGCCTCGATATGAAGACTTTTTATGGTCCCAAATGTGGTGTTAATTTCGAGGTTTTATCGTGCATTCGAATGTTATTGTGTATTTTAAGTAATAGAAGATGATTCAAGTAAATACCCCATCGTTTGTTTCTTACAAATTTCTCTATGCCGCAGTTTTACTGACTTTTTATCACCATAAAATATCAAAGAAATATCCTCAGTAAAGATGCATTCCTCTGTTTACTTCTCTCAACAGGAACCATGACTAAACGCAAAATAAATTAACAGATTCGTGCACAGTTGATTATCTTGTAGTCATGTACGACTCCAAACACGAAGCCGGGTTCAAGCCAGACGCCTAAAGAATTAGCGGAATGAGAGCATTGCAATAATCGGGTTTAACCACTAAGAAACTCGCAACGTTAGCAATTTGAGGCTTTATAAATAAAAAGCTTTCAGCAAACAACGCAGCAGAAAGGGAGACAATCTTCAGGAAGCAAACACCTCCTTGATTTTGTTCGTAGATCTAGTTTACATGATATTCTTCACCTTTTCTTTTTAGCTTAGTTTTTGTGTATATGTAAGTGATACCGTCAAAAGATCACTTTATATGCTCCCCGCGTTTATTACCATGTTGTATAAGTTTAATTGCGTTTTTTTCTGGCAGAAAGAACTGATTCCTTGCCTCCATCTAGCCTCGGCCGTACTTGGTACTCTGGAACTTTGTAATACTGTTGCCAAATTGTTGCAATGGAAATGTAACCCCATAATGTGACCCCCAAATTCTTAAAATGGCGTCTGACGAAGACTGTCTATTATTTTCAATACATAATTGTTCTTCAATCAGTGTAAGCATATGCTTTCTTCAATACATAATATACAACAAACAGCAGGTTATATAGAAAAAAGCTGGCCGCGACCGTGGTCCAGTGTTTAGTGCGCTGGACTTGTTACCTGGCGATCACGATTCAAATTGTGGTCGCGGCAGTTCATACCCTTCTATGAAAATTTGATAATAATGGCGGTTTTCCTCTGCATGTGGAGAAGTTATCGGCTCCTTGTGAAAGGGTAAGTTAGTACTGGTAAGAATACAATCCAGGAAAACTGGTCAGGTGAAAAATCTGAAAAATATAAGCGGCGTTAAAACCAGTGCCGGGCGTTTCTTTCATACAGGCCGCCATATTTGTCAGTGTTGCATCCGGGAAATTCCTAATGGTTTCAATGTTGGCTTTGGAAAACCGGGAACATCCGAGGGTAGACGGAGACAGCTGGTTGACAACAATTAGCTCCCTGAATATCTTTCAACTAGACCCTCCGTAAATTAACTCGGGGTTTTCAACTCCTCCACAATCGTCAATTTTGATAACGTAAAGATCGTTCGCAGTGTTACATAAATTACCTGGATGTTAGGAATTCAGGAAGCACACAAAATGGTTACACTTCCATCAGACATAAGGGTGTTAATGAACACATTTCGTATTTTATCACCGAACAAGTGTTCTGGTGTCGAGCACTTGTCGTCATAGACATTAGATGAAAAATGGCAGTACAGTTAACTTTGTAATTTATGTAAGCATTTTCGTTAAAAGTTTGGCGAGGGTTTCACTTCACGCTCTGTGTTATGGCTAATATTTACTTATAAATTGCTTTATTTCCAAAATGATTCAAAGAATCTTGACCAAATGCATTACACCACTAGTATCGGTTGTGGGTCGGCCTCATGTCGTACTATCTTATCATGTGGTCATATATGTTTGTATGGTAATTAAAACTAAATCATATTTTTATTTTCATTATGAACATAAAGGAGTTCCATTGTATCTTATGGCTAATAAAAACAGTTTCTATGAAATGTATTACGTATATTGTCTCCAGCACAAATTTATGACGTCTTCGTCTTCTATGTTATTGTTTCAATTAAAATAAGAGAAATAATTTTCACCTAATTATGGAGACCACCCATCATTAAAAAAATACAGTTTCTTACAGAGTGGTTTATGACAGTGGATATTTCATGGAACTCGGGAAATATAATGTATAGATTATGTGTCAAAGATTAAAGAAACACCGCCAAAATAACATCCGGTATTAATCACGTACCGATACGTCCTTAAGTCATTTCGCACCTTTGAAGTACATCATAATTCAACTTTTGTACGAGGTAATTCGTGTTGAAATGTTTAGATTTGCTCGATGTTGGGAGATCTCAATTTGAATAATGTTTATTGTAATTCAGATATCTTTAAACGGTTCATGTTTAATATTACCGTTTTGAAGAAAACTGTTCATCGGTGTATAATTTGTTAAATGAAACATCTGCATGTTCTGTTAAGATAAAGCGGCCAGAAATTACAATGTTGAAAGAATGATTTGTCTTCATTTTCGATTTTAATTTAAACAAATGTTGATTGATGCCAAATTCGATTTTTAACTCACCGCCCCGTCTTTGACGTCACAGTCATGATAAAAACATACTTTTTCATAGTGAGCTATTAAAACTGGTTGTCCGAAATAGCATAAGTCTGTTAATCTTTCATATACTTAATGCGAAAAGAGGTAATTTTACTTGTCCCGGAAGTCGCTTATTGCTTAATGTAATATATTGTTTTTCATCAGTAAAGCGACGGAATATAAACTATTTCAGGAGAATTCGTTTAATTTTGTTGCTATTTGTTGAACCATCATCTGAAATTGATTTTTTTCTGTTATTTTTAAGAAATTGATAAATGTAACATTCTGTGTTTCAAATTACTTAGGTGTATAACAGAAACGCGTTTTATCGATGGAACATTTAAAATAAGAAAAAAATAATCGTTATTTTACTTAATCGACATTGTTTGCACGCACGTGTGTTTGGCGGAGGTAAATTTTTGTGATTGTTAATGAACTAAAGCAAGAACTATTTCCCGTTTATATCAAGACACTCTTGTTGTGTTGGCAATGATATGCATGCATGTTCCCCTGTGGTTTCATGGACAAGACAGGAATCTGCACGTGATTCTCGAGTACTCTTTGTTAGTAATTGAAAAAGAATGAAGGCGGATCAGTTTGCAAAACGTAAACAACTCTAACCATTAATGTAAACGGATTACTGCCCACCACTTGCAAAACGATAATTACTTACATGAGGTTATCTTGTATTTAAGATCCTAATCTTGCTCATATGAACAGCTCTTTCAAAATCTCATTATTCAATGTCAACATAAGATACAGAACGGATTGCCTCGTTTAAAACCGTGCCAATTGTCAATTAACCTGGGGCAATTTGTTTCGGTTTTAAACCGCACCGAGTAATCAACCAATCGTAATTAAGATATCAATTTCGATAACCAATAGAAAACGATTTTATAAGTTAATATGGCGCGGATTGAAAAATGAAAACACGCGGAATCGGTTTTCGGGACGCGATCTGCAACATGAAACTATTCTATAGGATTAATCAAGCAGACGTTTATATGTGGTATTAAATCTATCACGGTCGGACAGGGCAATATCAGAATTGAAGTTAATTCAGTTTTGCTTCTAATTTACGCGGACTACTGATTACTATCCTGGGTGATTATCCACAGATCGTATGACGTTCACGAAAAGTGTCTTTGATAAATGGTTAAGAATCGATTCAATTTTAGTTGTGATATAAACGGAATGCAGTCATGTAGTGTGTTTTATATTTGAATGAAAAAGTTTTGTGTTTGAAATTATTTGATTATATTTTCATGTTTTTTTATCATGATTGTGTTTTATGTGTGTTTCTGCAATGAAGGAAATTTATTTCTAAGGAATTCTGTTTAAAATAAATTCACCTGAAGTGAATATTATTTTTGGATTATTTAAGTAAGTATACATATAGTTATACATTTACAAACTTAACATTTCGCTAACTTGATGTACATATTTTGTACGCATAAATCACACAATTCTTATTTCTTACAGGATTTTAAAAAAATCTGATTATTGTGGATCTCATGTATTGTAATGACTCTTTAAAAACTCTTCTATTTTCCTAATAGATAAAATTATTTGTTAGAAAATGTTGACTTAATTAAATCTAGGCAATCACCTTTGGACAAACGTACCGTGTATCTATGTAACTGCTTTATGACAAACTAATACAGAGACATACAGCTAAAATCGGTGGCCTTTAAGGATTTAAAATTCAAAGTGCTTATGCCAACTGAAAACTTGTGCTCATGTACACAATAAAATTATTCAATAACAGTTGAATGCAATATCAAAGATGCATAACCGTTAATTAATGCTTTAATTGCAAAACGTTTCGTTTACCTCCTCAGTTGAATGATAGCATCTGTGGTGATTAAATGGTCTGGGAATTACATTTTTGTCAATTACAATTCATCAGATTTGATAATTATCCTTTTCAATTTGATATTTAATGAAATGGTTCTCATAATTGTGACATTTTAAACGATATAGGTATATATATCAATGAAGTATGTACAGTTTTGATTATTCGTATAGCATCGTATTGCAAAACCAAACTGTTTTCTGTAAAGAGTGGAAACTTAATATATTTCATAGAATCGGTAAAAATGCAGCATTAAATATATCGTATTTCAAACGACACACGTCTCTGCTATCATAATTTCTCTGTAACATCTTGACATTATACAATAAATCTTTAATGATCTGAAACGCAGCTTTTAACACTGTTGATAGGATAATGATGTGAACACACACTATAACCTTACAATGAAGCTTATATCATGTATAAATGTATTATATGTGATAATAAGATCAGACACGTGTTAAACCACCCATGATTAGAAACAGTAGGGCATTGAGTGTTTCTTTATTGTATATACGTGTGCTGCACATTAGGGGGTCAACATCCGTGCATCTTGCACGAGGTGATAACATTTACTCTAACATTTTTTTGTGAGAAACGTTGTTTTTTAAAGTTAACTTCGATGAATATGCAACTGTTCACCACTAAATCTTTCGTGAGAACATTTCGGTTGTCTATGTAAATATTTCTACATTGGAAATAAATGAATATATAATAAATATATATATATATAACGACCTTAACTCAAAGTATCGACGATAATATGCAATATATTTATATTGCATATTATCGTCGATACTTTGAGTTAAGGTCATTTATTGAGCAAAATATCACACCAAGTATAATTCATACTTTTTTCTGTCAAAACAGAGAAAATCTTTTTTTATTATATATTATTTGTGTTAAGAAATTCGACTGACATTGGCCGTACCAAAATGACAATTGGATGCACGAAAACAGTCTACCTTGTTTCCCAATCCCAAATACAAGGTCAATGACCCGTATAATATCAATCATATTATCCTTAATATTGGTCTACTTATTTAACTAAGACATTACGTACATTTTATATGAATGACTGTTACAGTGACTTTGTTCCGTACTTCAAACCTTTTTGCAAGACATGTCTATAAATGTGCCTTTATATCGGTTAGATTTCTTTACTTGCTGCGTTATGATAAGTTTTATGTCACTACAAGTGGTGTCACATGTGTTAAACGTATGCTCCACAGATGTTCCAAATGTATCAAAATAATAATACAGAAAGTTTTGATAATAGAATGCTAGTTTCCCATGGCTGTGTTAGATTCGGTCGTTCTTTTCTTGATTTGCCAATAAATTCAAAATTGATTAAATTAGATATTTTGTGTCAATCCGGACATATGCAATGGCTATAGATAAATACAAAGTAGCTGAGTAAATTGTGTGATGGTAGATCGTCTCAATGAACAAAAAATTACATTAAACACATTATCTCATTTTGATGATAAGGGATGAAACTGTCATAAGTTATACTTTAGATTGAATCCTGTCTGACAATTTGTCGATTCGTTAACCTTTTCTGTGTCAAAAATCACATCGATTTTACGGACGTCTAAACGACCTGTAAAATAATTGACTTGTCCAACCTGGCAGACAGCATTGTAAATTATGAATGGAAAATCACAACATGGATTATTTTTTTCTAGATTCAAATCTATAGGTTTTGATTCAAGGTTAGTAATCTAGAACAAATTCCGGGCAGAGAGTGGTCCGATATTGTTGGTTGTGCATCTAGTTCTCTACTGATAATAGAAAACAATATTTCTGAAATGTTAGTAAACGTATACACACCAGGTACTGTAGACAAACACTTATTATGTAAAATTATTCGAACGTATGCACCTGGAAACATACGATAGGAGGTGTTTACTAATTCTGGCTTTGTCCAACAGTACTGGTTTCTGTTCAATTCTAGTATCATCAAGTGACAAGCTACTTTTAACCGTTTTTTTTCACACTATTTTAAAGTGTAAGATGGTTGAAATCTCGTAAAAAATCATCATCTATCAAGTTATCAATTGGGACTAGTGTGGTATGTCTATCTTCACTGGTTTTGATATCTCATGTATTTCTTGTTTCAAAACATTGGATTAGAAAACTTTGTGCAAGAGATTGATCTCCATTCAAGTCATTCATAAAAGCATTCCTTGATGTAGACATTTCTCCTGTCCTTAATATTTGTTAAGACAGCGTGGTTATTTCATGGTGATCTACAATGGATTTATGTTAAAGACCAAGGTTGTATCATGTAAATTTAACTAGAGTCATGTCTTTGATTCATTACAACCACTATACGAAGTTCATTTAGCACGTTTCGTTCATTTAGCACGTTTCGTGATAAGACCTAATCAAATAACTCATAAAAACATCCCTTTTTCTACTAAATTCATTAATAAAAAAGGTATAATACTAATTAAGCCATCATTTCTACTCCACTTGACGTTAAAAACAAGTTATGCCAAAAGGATAATTCGGCTTCAAAAAATCTCATCAACCTCCGTGTATATTCATTTATATTTCCTATGATATGAAGATTTTTATACGCAAGAATAAATTCGGTTATTCGAGCATCTCGTTGTATCAATTAAATCGATGAGATGTCCGATTGATCCCAGAGGACTTAGCTTTGATTGAAACGAATTCTTATAATGGCATCCCATTGGATCAACCAATCAAATTACATAATTGCTTCAGACGCGACAATCGGAATGCTTTTGTATTTGTTGTTGTTTATTGTTGCGTTAGTACAATATCGTTGATTAATAAGTTTTAAAACAGTACGTCATTAAGGTATTAACAAGACACGGAGCTTCGCATTAAGCAAAGTGGATTACTTCAAAACATGTGATGATTTCAATTAGGAATGTTCTTATTACTAAATAGTTTGTCAGACAAAAAGGGGCTAAATGTCTAGGGCAGAACCACCGCTGAAATGATTTCATTCACGTGTTGAATAAAAGTATGTCAACAATCTTCTAGGTAATTATTTATCATACAATTTACTCTCAATCGTACGAAAATACTTAAACTCGCTGAGTGGCAAATACTGTTGTGATGGTACTAATACTTGTATGCATTATTAAATTTAGATTATCTTTATATCTTTTTTCTTTTTTTTTCTACTTATGTACAAGTTTATCATTTCGCAAAACAATTTATTGATTAAAGTACAATTTATAAAATGATTAATAAGGATTTGTACTTGGGAAGCAGCTAACAGCTATAGTTAAATACTGAAATCTGCGATGAAAATTTAAGATGTATATAATTATGTATGCCTTAATACATTGTTATATTATCCCGAATATATGCAACTAATTTACACTTAATATTAGCATTCAAAAATGCATTCATTTAAGCATAACAAAAATGATACATCTAATGAAGAGATTGGCGTCTTCCAATTGTGTACATGTTTATATGCGTAAAACGAAAAAGTGTTTGGTTCAAAGAGAAAAATCAGGGTCATGTATTTGTTAGGACTATTAAGAAATCGGGGTCGTTTCATTTCATGACAGATGTATACTTTTTCAATGATAAAGTACGAAAAACTGGTAAGTTCAGAGAGAATTTCTTGAGGTATGTATATTGTTTGTTTACCATTTTGGTAGAAGAATAAACGTCCGTATTGAAGTAAACAGAAATGTGTTTTTTGAACATATCTCGCTTGTCCATTTGTTTGGATTCAAACACCTGCATATCTAAGCTCACTATCAATAAACGTCAAACGGTTTGTTTATTCAGTTAAAACATACACTCACCACTTTATGTGCCCATTATTTCAATTTCCAATGCACTGTTAGATCTTTGAGCGGACATCTTATACATATATACCACCGCGATGTAAAGTTTGCGCATGTGGATGTCAAAATAATGTAAACATATTTTTAATGAAGTTTTGTCAGTACAACGAGCACTTGAATATTGCAAAGTGAATGCGCATAATATTATGCCATCTAAATTATACTTATATATTACCGAATAAATATTCTTTCGATGACTTTCGAATAAAACAGTGAGAATTTCCATAGTAATCGGACACGAAAGTTTTGCACTTGTTATATCAGGAAGGCTACTTGACCATGACGGAAACCAGTTAGGATGTCGATATTTCACGCAAGTCATTGATACAGCACAGAGTGAAAACATCAAATATTATATACTATAATATACCATATAATATTATATTCATAATATCCCGAACATTTTCTGTGTAAGACCGCCCGCAGTAACTTCTGATAATTTGTCAATCAAACCCGCGGAATATCCTCTTAAGCTTCCTGATCAACAATAGTAATTAAACTTCCGCAATTGTTTCTGTTTATGTTGTTAAATTTCCTCTCCTCTCCAAACACAAACAAACAAACAAACAAACAAACAAACAGACGGATGGATGGACTGACGGACAGACAGACGGATATAAAAACAGACAAACAAATAAACAAACAAACAAAAATATCGTAATTGTTTATAAATGGGTACCTCATACGGAATTACTCTTCATTAATAGGTACATAACCAGACGACTTTGATATTAATATTATTTCCCCTCCTAATGTATTAACTCATTCCCCTCCCCTCATCTATCAGCATTATATAAATTTCCATCTTTAACGGTGGAGGAAGACCTCTGGCGTACAATTGGCACTCCGTGGCCGAGTGGTTATTGTCTTTGTTGTTCGAGTCCCACAGACAAAAATAACATGTACAGCTGGCGTACAGAAGGTTGACGGTTCCTATCAAGTGTACGCCTGGGGTCTTCATCCACCGTTATAGCTGGAAAAGTTGCCAAGTGACCATGGCTGTTGGTGCGGCGTTAAACCCAAGTGAAAGAAGAATTCCAAACAAACTAGGTTTGTGTTGGATTCGCGTTGATTATCGAGAGTAGATCAGTCATATACAACTTGGAGTTTAACCAGCGAAGGGTCTTGCGTTACCTACCAGAACTTCGTTGCTTCTTTCCATGGGAATGATTATTCTCAACCCCACCGAAAGTTTGGCCATTATATGTCCAGTCAAATTGTCAGAGAGTAGCATGCAAATAACCTGCGTTTCCAACTAATGATCATACTTGTCCACCACGCAGGCTAATCTGACGTGCAATCTAACTGCAATGTTACAGGTATTATGCACGGATATGCCAACATTCTCGTTCAGAATTGAAAACGTGACTTGTGTTGATCAAAATTTGATTTCTTTGATCTGAGAATTCTTAAAATTTATCTCATCTTATCTTTTTTTGTCATACACGCACCTGTTCATTTATTCTAATCACGCAGTCCATCCTACAAAGCTGAACGTACCAGAAATAATGCGTTTTTTTCAAATTGAGGATTGTAAATGAATTTTGTAGCAAATGTATTTTGATAGGCATAAGACACATGGAGACCACATGTTTTCATTAAAGTGGAATATTTTCAAAACTGGTTGTTTGCATTAAGTCATGGTATTTAAAGTACATTATACATGTAGTGTTTATGTCGGCAGTGCTTCTGCCGTTGTATTTGAACTCAATACAGCAGGAACGATTGGTAAACCATCGTACTTATAGATAATACATCTTACATACTTGACTGATAACTTCATGATCAGATAACGAGAATTGTTTAGAGTCCGATCTTTTTGTCTCACAATAAAACTAAGCTCTGTGATTACATATAAACAATAAACAAACTTGATCCCGCTGTTTGCTGCATGCTTTATGTATCAATGGCGCTCGTTTGTTCACGAGGTATTCGATTCAGACAGTAAATCACTAGTTCTAGCAGGCTGTAAACTGGAGAGCATTTTAGATAATGCATGCATCCTACAATTATAAGACAATCGGTATCAAGACGTAGTATGATAATAACTTTATATTATTTTGCTGTCATACCAAGCATATTTCCGACATTAGACAGGACAAGCGTCAACATGTTTTATTTTAAGCGCTCGAATGGCAATTGCGTTAATTGCCAATTACTCGTTCAAACTTTGGCTCTCTAGAAGGAAACACTTAGTATTATATTTGATGGCTGTATATAACTGCGTCTGAAATGCTGAATTAATAACTCCTTAATCGTTTAAAAATACAAGAAGTTCTATCAACGCTTGTTTAGCACAAACGTTACCATAACCTTGATGACTACATCTTTCAAATTTAGGTACCTCTTATTGGGTCTCAATTTGACTTACGTGATAAATGCTCAATACATTGATCATTATTGCAACTATAATAACGGTACCCTGACGCAAAAATAACAACAAAATGACAATATTTGATGAAAATGCGTAACTACATGCAAAAAAGTTATCAATAATTTTTTATATGAATGCGATTGCACTTAATTGTAGCTCCAAGGTATTCACAGACAATAAATCATAAGCATTCCGTGAATATGAATGGAAATTATTTTGCTTTTTTACAAATGATCACGTCAGTCATATTTACAGAACCAAATAATGACTCGACAAAACATTGAATTAACATAAGCACTACACGAACCCTGTTACTTTTGTGATTGTAGTTCAAGGTATTACACATTCGTGACAGATTTTCTGATGAGACTAACAGCTGCTCTTGGACCACTCTTACTACTTTTTTCATTTTTAAATCGATGTTTCACCATTTTACATTTGTCATGCAGAGCTGCAACACCTTAATTTGCCGCAATATATTTTTTTGTACGGCGTTTAGCATAATGGTTCTTATCTACGAAGTTTTGTTTTCTTGCCGGAAAACTTAACCAAAATTAAACAATCAATGTATTTATAATCAACCAAATAAGTATTATACCGAGCAGCACTAAATGTTGCTAAACGTACCTCTGTTATGGTGTTACAAAATAATGGTTATACTGGCAGATAAACTGACAACAAATCTTACATCGCACTCAATAATTCTACGATAAAATCGTTCAGAAAATGCTTTTTAAGTCGAAATAAAATACAACTTAAGCACGCCTATCGACAGGAATTACGCAAAAAAGTAAAAATATTCCTTGGAGTGTCAATAAAAATTTACAATGCAGTAAAAAAAAACAGCGCTTAGTATAGCTTAACACCCTTAGCGAGTGTGTAAAAATCATTTACTGGTATTGGAAAACAAGTTTTGTCGACAATATGAGAATTACTGCGTGTCTGAATTAGTATATCATGATTTTTATGTTAATAACTTATAATTTATGTCCTTTACTTATTACGCGCGCAAAGCTATCTTTTTTATGAACAATTCCAAAACATCAGTTAATGAATCCTGTCAAGAAAATTAATGCACACAAGTTAATTAGAAACTATTCGTCTTTCTAACGCAGCACGTCGTCAACAGATACAGTATAGAACTCAAACTGTTTCTGTTTTATTCCGAAATCCAAAGTTTGCATTTGACGATAATAATACTACTTTATACCTCCGCATAACGACCGGTCCGATAATACGACCAACTTGATATTACGTACTACTGTTTTTTAAAGAATCGTATTTCCCCTAATGTAATATGTCAATGTGGATAACAGTGTAACATAGAAAATACTTATTACGTTCAAACGAACGTTGATGTAAGCATCTAAATGTTACGAACGTTTTTATGCTTAAAGTTTGTTATACATCATTGTATTATTATCGCAAACCCTATGATATTCACATATTTTAGATTTTTACATATATGTTGTATATCAAGCTCTCATCTAATCCGTTCTGTCCCATTCTCAGGACTCAATTTTCTTTAAAAGATAAGCCATTTTTGTATGTTTTTCTTTAAAAAAAATAGCATTGCGGTTGACCTAACCACTTATGTGGTGCCGTGTCTAGCTCACCCAAAATGCGGCGTTGGAATTTCTGATTAAATCAGTAGGAACTGAGCTGTTCTAATATGTATTTCAATCAAAGAAATTTAAAGTTGGTCTAAGAATAGAATGCTTCAGTAATTGCTTTCATTTACTATTGATACAGGCACATTTTATTTATTAACATTATCTTATTATATATTTCTATGAATATATAGTAAGTATAACTCGTCGAACGTTTAGTTTATCAAGGTATCTTACCTTTATTTGTTATTTTGGGCCAGTTAGTGAGTTCGTTCTCAGACAATTTAACAGTCACTAGTAACAATTTACAAATCGTCTACTTTTACCAATAAATAAACTATAATCATGAAAGCAGAAAATACGCGATATTTTCACTTTGTTTTAAGTTTCGTTTTTATTGATGAGTTATTATGCTGAAACGCAGATGTAGGAATTAAGTGTGCCAATGTTTGCTATGATTTTTTTTCATGTTTGCTATTATTTCATGCCGACAGAAAGTGCTCAATAATTTTGTGCACTCTAACATAAAACAACGCCTGAGCAGGGTTTTATTTGTCACTTAACTGTCTGTGACTCAATACTGCACACTAGGGAACATAGCTTATTATTTCTCTTATTAAGCAGAAAAAAACTTCGTGGTTTGGCGGCTATTAAGGAAAAGTGTTTTAACTATGTTGAAATTATCAATGTATATTTCATAATGGGAAACAAAATTATTGAAGTTGCAATACCGCCGTCATCTGACCACACACACATGTATATAATAGGTGTCTACGTTCAACCTCGTATATGTAAGTACGGTGTTCCATTGCTGTCATCGTATCATTACACCATCGTGTTTGAGGTTGCTGATTGGCGAAACAAAATGCAGTACATTGCGCTGTATTTTGTCCATGCTGTAACACTGTATTATGTACAACGTATATACTTTGACAGTTAAAAGTAATAGCCTTGTAAGAAAGTACGTAACAATGTTGGTTATTAAATCTTACTTTACTTCATTTCAATGTTTGTCATGTTTTTTTTCTTACCGTTATCAATATGTAGTCCTAAAATAACGTTAAAATCCGGATTCATTTACGGTCTGGTAGATTGTTTGGAAAGATTTAATTTTAAATTACGTTATTAAAGGCCGCGGCCGTCGTCCAGTGGTTAGTGAGCTGGACTTGTAACCCGGAGATCCGGTTTCGAATCCCGGTCGCGGCAGGTCATACCCTTTCATGAAAAGTTGGCGAAAATGTTGATTTTCCTCCATATGTGGTGAAGTTGCCGGCCCTTTGTGGAAGGTAAATAAGTACTGGTTAGTATACAGTCCAGGAAAACTCGAAAACTCGTTAGGTGAACCGGTCGACGTATATAACTGAAACATTGTTGAAAGACGGCGTTAAACCCCCGGTAATAATAAGTCACATAAAAATAAATAAATAAAATACGTTTTTTATTTTTTTTTACGTGTTTATACATTACACTGCTTGGCGACATTTAAAAAGGTTTTTGTGTCGTCAACATACGATTCTACGCAGTCAGACAAATCGAAAAACTGCATGTAATTCTGTCATGCGAAATTATTTATTACCAGGTAATTGCCAATTTATTATTTTCTCATTGGAATGATTCAAGGCGGAACTATTTTCATTAATATATTTGGACATAAACCACCTGTTCTCTCCGTTTTTAAAGTGAATCGACCAATTAATATATTAAGTATTATTGAATCTTACATCATAGCACTTAATGTAAGGATGGTATCAATTAATTAAAATGTTCAGCTCGGCTAAGAGTAATGGTACTTATTGCGGATCTCGCATATTTATTTTCTTTCAAGATTTTTTTTATCAGAGAAATTACGTCATTTTCATATCAAAGAAAATCAATGACATACATTAAGTGTTTGTTATGTCTACTTAAAACCATGTTTTCTGGTATAAGTAAGAAACTTATATTCTTGATAAACTTGCAGTCATGATTTAACAGCTTATAAATTTCAAGTAGATCATTTAAGTTGATAATAATCTAAGATAAAAAAAATACAATCATGATAAACGGTACTCCAAGACTTGTACATGTTGAAATCTGTTCTAGACTGCAAATTTCCTAATTCTTCCTTTGAGATAATTGTATTAAACAACTCTTTTATATAGGCCGTGACCGTGGTCCAGTAGTTAGTGTGCTGGACTTGTAACCCAGCGATCCGGGTTCAAATCACAATACCTATCCACATCCGTCATTATTAACAAAAAGAACCACTAGTAGCTTATGGCAATTTTACGACGCATGGTCGCATGTTAAAAGTAAGTAAATTAATGAAACATTTTTAATTCAATACGACGTTTAAAAGGTAGAAAACATAAAAGATAGGAAATAAAAGTAAGTATGGTGGACTGCAGTGCTCATCACCTCCAATCAAATTTAACTCTGCGACAAATACAAAATAACGCATTTGTTTATTGGTTACACTAACTTCCGGCAAATTCCCACATGTACGGTATAGGTCTTTTTATCAGTGTTCGTTTCCGGGGAAACAACAAAATAAGGGTTGATGATGTACAACATATGGAACCACTTGTTAATTATGTAATTGATCGTGACAGGTGAAATTCTTTCTTACGTAATTACAAAAGTGTTTCGTGTCTCTGCGAAGTACTTGACGGGTTTAAGATGAATTTCGAAATCGATCTGTAAATTGGCAATTTCTTCTTAGTGATTAGGTCACAGCTAATGTTAAATGAAAATAATTATCGTTTGATCTTCTGTGATATTTTTGGTAGGGGTTAATGTACCAGTGTTCGGGGTGTGTTAAGAATGCGTCTTGGCAGCGAAATCAATCATTTCCCTTTTTGAAATGATTGCAGAATATTTTTTCAGATGCGTTTTCTTTTACATATAACTTCGCTCCTTTTTATCCGCGAACCGCGAAGTTGAATAGAAAGGTGATATAATGGTGGTTAAACGATCTATTTACTGTGAAATGTTTTCCATGGTCTTTATTTTGCTAAGAAACACCATGCCTTTACAAAAAAAACAACATTTTATCGGTGATCCTTAGCGTACTGATGTATTTATATTTTCCGAATGTGAATTTTTTATCTTGACTTTCAAGGCAGTGCGTCGAGAATGGCGTGAAACAACAACAACAACAACAAATGGATTCGCTTCGCGCATATTCTAGTAAACGATGAATCCATTGTTTTATGTTCATTTTTGATAAGTCGCTAAGACTTGACATGAAGAGCCAAACGTTCAGGAGGAAACTAACAGTCATTCCAATTGATGTTGACAGTAATTTATTAAGTACGACCTTTTATAAGTACCCGCAGTAAATTACGGCCAAGTTTGGCTGACAATTTTACGGACATTGCTCGACAGGTTACGTTGAACAGGTAGCATTGACATACTAACGCGGTGTGGGTGATTACGTCATTGAGTTTTTACATCCACAATGCATAATAGTGTTATCATTTCAAAATACTGCTGACAGGATCTTTTGGGGATCTTCGCATATTTTTAGGTCTTCATGATAAAAATAATTTACCGTAAGATTTTTCAAAAGCAATTACATTTTTTTGAGTTATTGTCCCTTTAACTTCGAATTGAAATCTACAGAAGTGGATTTTTCAAAGATTAAAGACACAAGATGGTCAATTTCAATGAAAACTTACGCTAAAAATATGAAAAATACTATATCAATCTAATTTAATGAAGACAAATACAAGTCACCGAAGTTGCCGGTTCCTTGTGGAAGGGTAAGTACCGGTTAGTATACAGTCCAGGGAAACTGGTTAGGTGAACCGGCCGCCGTATATAACTGAAAAATTGTTGAAAAAACGGCGTTAAAACCCAGTGACAATAAGTCACATAAAAACAAAACAAAACAAAACAAAAAGAAAACATGAGTTGTCTTCTCACCGCAGAAAAGTGACCTTCGCGTTACGTCGGATACAATTTTCTTCTATTGTCCTTGACAACTATGTTCGAATGTGGATTTGGAAATGGTGCAATGTGTTTTTCCTCTATTTCAATACCCCAGTAATCACGTGATAACACTTAACCGCCACAATCAACACCCAAGTTGGATCATACCCAGCACGAATACTTTCTCCTTTTGATTATAAAAACATTAACAATGCTGAAAAGTGGTATATAAACCCACAGTATTTTCTCAGCTCTTTTTTATGGAAGGTTGAGCTCGTCATGCACGGTATATTGAGCAGTTTATGAAGTCGAACGTTGCTATTCGCTTGTTAAGCATGATAGAGCCATTCGTATGATAATTGTATTATGTATTTGTATAATTGTTCTAACTACGTGGAGTATTGTTGGTAGTTTCTCTGCTGTTACTCTCCTCAGTTTGATGAAAGTAGTGTTTGACTGAGTTTAGCAATCCTTTGTTAACATTTGTGCCAAACTGTCTGTGAAAAAAAGCTTTCAACATTTGGATATATCATTGAAATGCATAGAATTTGATATTGACGGATTTGGTAACTTATATGAAAAGATATATCGTTTTTATGTTGAAGAATTGAAAAGTTACACTTAACTAATTGATTGTAAACAACTTTAAACTATGTCGAAAGCCAGCGTTTATTCTGTGCTTCAAAGGAGAATAGTTTGATGAACGTTCTATTTTATATTTTGATGTTTGAGTGATAGACATCAGTCAACAAAATGGCCGGAAGACCTCGGTCTTTGTCGATCAAACCGCGGCTTTCATTGTCTATCAGTGGAAGTCAGACGAAATTAAAGGTCAGTCTATAACTGTATCTATCTACTAACATGGGTTTTTTACATATTAATTCTCTCATGTTGCATAATGGACGAGGTGGTGTACAATTTAAATGTGTCTAAGTTTGACATTTTAATTTTAAAGAACACTTTGATCAATTAACTGACCGTATTAAGATCCTGCATTGACCTTTGATTGATGAACAACTAAATGTGTGTTAAAGTAACCGATAATTTATCTGTTCTAGCGATGTATTCCTTTTAAATCACCATTCATGAGGTATGGGCACGTAATTAGCAACATGGAACTGTGTTGTTTTTTTTCCAAAATTTAAGAAATTGTATTTGGTTTAACACTACGGTTCCATAAGTCATTCAGTTGAGTCATTATTTGCCAGACGAGTTAGTTTGGTTGAAGGCATATTTATTACATGTGGGGGTCTGTAGGCGAGTGTCTATGGTCTCCCACTAGTGATCCCTTGTCTCCCATCGCTGTAAGTTCCGAACCCACTCAGGACCAGACAAATTTCAACATGGAAGCCGTCCAGCTGATTTACGGGTGGTCGGTATTTCTACCTAGGTGTACGCTTGGGGTCATCATCCACGATTAAAGATGAAAAGTCTCCAAATGATCCTAGCTGTTGGTGCGAGTGTTGAACCCCAAGGAAAATATGTTGCTTAGTCATTTTTTAAGAACAGAATAGAACAGAATTTTATTAGACTTATACCGTTGGTATATCGTCATTCAACATATAGGTATATATAAATAACATGTCACGTGTATTTACTAAAGTTAAAGCGTAAAAGTCAAAGTATATACAAACAGAGTTGAGCAGAACATGATATTAAAGAGTGATTCTTAATCCTATTTGGTCAACTCATGTTCGAGACGTCTGGTACATCCATTATCAAATAGCACACCTGAGTTGAATACACAATCAAACAAAAAGGTGTTTTCTGTCATTCTGTGTTACATTCATAAACACATCATGGATTGTTTGTTGATTGATAGACGCAACTCAGAGATAAATATTTATATACGAGGAACCAGTAATTGCTGACAGATGAGAGAACGAGCTTAAAGATTAACTCCGTCAATGTTCTCTTGTACATTTTTTATTGTTTGTATAGATGTATGTTTTCCATCCCGTCAATTGGTCTGACAACAAAAGTCGTTTTGTATCAATAAATCGTTTATGATGTACATGCTATGTTGTATACGCTGGTCAACACTCATTGGCACCAGCATGAAGTCAATAACGAGTCTTAACTACAGACACAATCTGTCAGTCAAAGGTCAGGGTTAAGTACATTGACTGATAAAATATGCTTGATTGATAATTCATGACAAAAGAGCGCTGAGTATAGAAACAGACTAAATAAATTGTTATCTTAGTTTCCGTCCATATGCAATAAAAAGTCATTTACACGTTTTATTTGTATATTTAGGAGTATCAGACCTTTGTGGAATCAGAAAGGTCGTATACTTGATAAGCATTACTAGAAAAGGTTGCCTCTAACTAATGCGTTTCTTGGCTCCATGTACGAGCATATGACGATTCGATAAAAAAACGTGAAATGGCGTTAATTTCTGTGATGAATTCCGTTGACTCTCGGAGATTTACGGAATATCTTAATTTTGTCAGAATCCTTGAACACTGTCAGTGTTTTATCTTTAAGTTCAAACTGGCCGATCATTAACGTAATTAGTACACCTTTCTTCCTAAGAGTCTAATTGCCTCATTAAGACTTTTTTTACCCGCACGTTGCATTTTCTGGCTAAGTCTTGGTGTAGCTTAGTACTTTCTTTGGAGTTACTTAATGCTATATGGCTCGTTACGAATTACATGGAACATTACGTCTAAGTACAGTTCGAACGATTCAAATTACGGAAGACTTGTAAAACCAAATCAACTAAGAATATTGTATTGTATACTTGAACCATGTTTAGCTGTAAGGAATTGACTGCTGATTGGAATACCAGAACTTTGTAGATGCTGTGTTGTATAAACAAGATACCTTTAATAGTTGGAAAATATCCCTTATAATTGTTTCTATATCCAAGGTGATTTCAAAAATATCTAGCTCAAAGTAGTGTATACACTTTTACATGCACAGTACTTGAACATTATTCAATATGTGCTTAGCATGTATCCAGTTATCGTATCCAAATAATCCCCATAGGTGGCTCCATACCAATTTTATCTAGTAATGATTTTTGCAAACTTAATACGCGTGTACCCCAATGCAGTGTCTGGAAACCATCAATGTACCTGCAAAATAGTTATGTATATTTTATCTGACGTCTTATGAACACAATTATTATCTGACTGAAGAAAACTTGATATTTTATGCATGATTTTATGCACAATATACCAACACCATAGTATCATAGTAACAGTTACTAACGTATTGCTGATATTCCAGTGATCAATATGGCTTTATTCAGAAAATTAATTGATGCAAAATTATACACTAAGCTCGGATTGTGCGGTTTTCATGTAATGTGTTCGAACTAATGTGAGGCTTAATTGTTGCTTTTGGTGCTGTCGGTGTGGGCGACATTTTGAAGTCGTTGGTGTTAATGTTATTGTTGTTTTTTTCGGGGTTTTCTGACTGTGGAGTTCGTGTGATGTACGGGTTTATTTTAATTCAGGGATATATTGTTAGAACTGTATGATGCTGTTGTTGTTGTTGTTAGTGGTGATGGTATTGGTGTTGTTGTTGCGGTTACTGTTGTTGTGGTTTTTTGGTACTGATGTTGTTATATCATTATTGTTGCTACCGCTGACACTGTTGTTTATGTTGTTTCTATCTCTGTTGTTTTTATGGAGGTACTTTTTATAATGCTATTACATTTGGAGTTGCTATTGTTGGTTAGATTATTGTCATAATGATGATTTCACTGAAACTGTACCACGAATTGGGGAATCTTGTGTGAGGCCTTGTTACTAAATATCGCATGTTGTTTGTATCAATGTAATACTTATGTAGTGCTAGCTTTATTGCTTAAACATGTGTTTTAAGTATAATGCAGGTAAGAGTAATTACAATTGCATTAAATGATTATTTGCACAAATCCCCCAATAATGCACAAATTTACGCCATAAAATTCGTCCAGAATTAAAATGATTATATTGTTCGGCATTTACTGTCACGTGACATAATAACCTATATAGGTTTATTGTTTTAACTTTCCCATCAGTGCATGGATGTCTCTTACATATATGTTTGTATTGTTTCTCAGCCCACGTTATCAAAGTAGTGTCTTTATATCAGATCTGATTATAACACACGTCTTGTTACAGCTCATTGATAACGATTTCTTCAGGAATATAGTAACGCTGAGTCTATTATTAATATTTCGTGAGAAACATATTCGGCGTTGGGTGCATTGACATCCATTTTGAAAGTGTTGTACGAGTGTGTTGTTCTCTGTAAGAATCTTGCTACCGCCATCACGATGAATTCCAAAAACAGTCAAGAAGAATTAGCCACGAATTTAATGTGTTTTGTCTTCATATATGAGCAGGCTCGCTCTGAAGAGCATATTCTTGTCGGGCACGCCACAGAGAAATCAAAACTTGAAAAATGCTTCAAAACGTCTTGGAATGTATTTTCATCAGATGTTAGTTCAAAATATACAATAAGTATTGAGAGGGGAATATACTTCCTGACTGGAATAAGGATCACAATACATTGTGAACGCCCATAGCACAAAGGTTTTTTTGTATCAAGTTAAAACAGTGATCACATAAAGATATACGAATATTCACTGCTTGGGTGGATCATTACAATGTTTTAATAATAGCAACAAATAGCAATAATAACTTCCTTCATTAAACGTTTCATACCAATTTTGCTCTGTACGTAATTCTCAAGAATTATGCTAAAAATAAAATAACTACACAATTTATCCTATTCCTACGTATCATGGAGCAATTTTATGGACAATTGATTCTAATTATTGTCTTGTGATGTTTATTGCGTAGTTCGTTTGTGTTAAAGGCCAATACCCTCCAATTCCGAGTATAACTGTTTTAAGTAATATCGTGTTAGATGCTCCAAATGAACAAGAACAGATGAGATAAAAAATAATACATAACGTAAATAAAACATAGATTTAATGAATGGATTACCATTTTTTTTTTATTATTTGCAGACATTGGAGTCAATGAGCTTGTAAACTGGAAGTTTTATGTGATATACACTTTCGATGTTCGTAATAAACATATGTTTGTTATTTCATAGATATTATTCATAAAATGCTTATTCAAAGAAAAACAAAAACTAGATCTTACTCGATGTTAGTATAAAACGATGGTTTTATTTCTTAGATAACTTATACTTCACATAAAATAATTGGGTTTATGTGTGGAGAAACCATTTAGTCATCGTAATCCTGGCCAGGTCAAAAGTCTTTCAAGAACGATTGAAGACATTCTTTGTGTGAACTGCGTCATGAGTCATACATCAGTATTACATTTTGTCAAATCATGAACAATACATCAGTATTTTATTACGTCAAATCATGAACAATACATCAGTATTTTATTACATCAAATTATGAACAATACATCAATGTTTTATTTTGTCAAATTTATGAACAATACACTGGTAATTTATTTTGTCAGATCATGAACAATACATCAGTATTTTTTTCATCAAATCATGAAAACGAGGCAGAAAGATGACTCCAAGCTACTTTTTATCAATAAGACACGTGGTACATCAACATTTCGTGTATTTAAAGGACGGTGTATTATAAAAGAACCTGAAAACTATGGAAAGTCAGTGATAGTTTCACATAGAAAGCCGGTGATAGTTTCACATAGAAAGTCAGTGATAGTTTCACATAGAAAGTCAGTGATAGTTTCACATAGAAAGTCAGTGATAGTTTCACATAGAAAGTCAGTGATAGTTTCACATAGAAAGCCGGTGATAGTTTCACATAGAAAGCCGGTCATAGTTTCACATAGAAAGTCAGTGATAGTTTCACATAGAAAGTCAGTGATAGTTTCACATAGAAAGTCAGCGATAGTTTCACATAGAAAGCCGGTGATAGTTTCACATAGAAAGTCAGCGATAGTTTCACTTAGCAAGTCAGTGATAGTTTCACTTAGAAAGTCAGTGATAGTTTCACATAGAAAGTCAGTGATACTTTCACATAGAAAGTCAGCGATAGTTTCACATAGAAAGTCAGCGATAGTTTCACATAGAAAGTCAGTGATAGTTTCACATAGAAAGTCAGTGATAGTTTCACGTGTTAAGATATCACATTCGGCTAGTTGTTCTTACTGGTTTCCTATAGTTGATAAGAAAATAATGCGATCTAATTCAGTATTATAATTTTTAACTATAATTTTTTAAACAATTAGTTGCGAAATGAGAACATTGCCATTTGCAAAGTGCAAGCATGTGCAATGAATATATTGAAGTAATTAAAAGTAATTTGTTTTGTTAACTAATTACTAGTCTTTATTGAGTGTATTTGTTTTAGATTTAGACAATTCTGTTATATTGCGAGTTTCGTATTAACGTCAATAATTCACGAGACAGTATGGTTTTCCTGAAATTGTCTGCTGAGAGTTAGCAAGTCATGTCTAAATAATAAATCCATTAAAATCCTTTGGTTTCTATTATCAGATCTTTTATAGACTACACGCGATCTACCGTCAAATCTGACTTAACGACCACCGGTGAATGTAGGCCATAATGTGAGAAATATTTCTTCTTTGCACGTACAGTAAATCTTAAAATATAAGACCGCTTTATTATTATATAATATATCGAGGTGGTTTCGTTATCGAGTTGAAATATGAACAAGTTGCCGTAATAATAAAGTGGTCTTATTTTTTAGGTTTTACTGTACGTGCAAAGAGGAAATATTTCTCATATGATGGCCAACATTCACTGGTGGTCGTTGACTCAGATTTGACAGTAGATCACGTGATGTCCAAAATTAGTAAATGTTATTCAAACAGATTTTTTTTGTGTTTGTCTCAATGTCGTGTTTTTTGTACATATTGATATGATATTCAGTAAAAACCTCTACATAACGGCCAGCTATGCATAAAGATCATTTGTTCACAGGTTTGATTGTATATTTAAATGTATGGGAAATAAATTCTACAAACGAAACAGAATGTTGAAGTCAGATGATGTGGCCAAATAATAATAATGCATTCATGGTGAAAATGAGCGCTCAATGGTAAAGGAATAAAAACGTTTCATGATTTAGGATGTCCCGACAGTCACTAATTTTTGATCTCGGTCAATTATTTTCATGTTCAAATGACAAATGAACAATACATCTGAACTAAAAAATGCTGACCTACCGACGCTGTATTTTTGGAGGGTGTTAGTAGAAACCAGGCATTTATTTTGTATAAGCCTAAGAATTTAATGTCATGTCACGTGCTTTCGATGTTATCAGAATAACTCTGTATGTCGATGTATATAACTGCAAAACTAATTACTCATGCAACAAAAAGTATTGTGCAAAAAATGCAGTTTGCTAAGAGTGTTTAGACGCTGCATAAAGCTGAATTATCAGTTCAAAATTCACGAGCAAACCATTGTCGATATATTCGAATTTAATCTTCGTAAATGTAACGGAACACTTCTACTCACATAAACCTCCGTTACGTTAATCAACAAGTCTGGCTTTCATCACTGTTTTGATTAAACCAATTACTTTCATCTCTGTAACAATCAACGCCTCCAAATTCATTTTGGCATTGACCTGATAGAATGCACCAAAACATATCTTGTTTCTCAGTGGAATACAGAAATGATGTTTTTTCCATAAGATTGTTTTCTGTGATGAAATTTATGAGTGGTTCGTATAAATGTACCATGTTATGGCTGTGCGATGTAAAGAGATTGGACAAAGTACCGATATATTGGTGGCTTAAAATTTACAAGTCACGTGATTACTGGGGCAGTAACATGGAGGAAAAACAGGTCGCACAATTTCCCAACCCACACCCTCACACAGTTACATTGATAAGGCTACTGAAAAAAGTATACGATGCTGCGCAAAGTTCATTTTATTGTGATGAGAAGACCAGTCTTACATAACACAGAAAACTTTCATCGACTGGCGTACAAGAAGTCGGTGAAAATACTTAGTAAAATGTAATCACGAATATTTCCCTATAATAATACCTATATAATTCAGTTAACACATCGCTATCTAAACTGGAATGGAATGCACAAAATATATTTATCAAGAGCAGTCACCGTGCAGTTATTTATTTTGTAGTACACTGTGAAGATAATAGTTCTCCTTACCATCATATTAGCTGTTGCTGAAATGAATGAATGAATGAATGAATGAATGAATGAATGAATGGATGGGTGGATGAATGAATGAATAAATGAATGAATGAAAATGAATGAATGAATGAATGAATGAATGGATGGATGGATGGATGGATGGATGGATGAATGAATGAATGAATGAATGAATGAATGAATGAATGAATGAATGAATGAATGAATGAATGAATGAATGAAAATACATATATTGAACAATATATCCGCATAAGATTGATGGCTTAATTATTCCATAGCATGTACTTCGATATAGACATTTTTTGCAATATTCCTTTAATGTATTCTATCGATGAATTAATAGGTCTTGATTCTACCCGATTATCGTTGCAATGATCGATGTTATCGCTTACAACATCATCGTATCGGCTGTGATCGGTAACAGTGTTAACATAATTACGTACAATTATGTTTATTTTGCTTTGTTGTGTCACGTATGAGTTTGGTATCGGGTCAATATCATCATATCATGTATTGTAAATTAGTGCATATCTGCGAGCATGAGGACACAGATGTTTGGGTGAAATTGTTTATAAATTGGTTAACATCGATATTGGTAATTATTTAATTGGTTTATGATCAGATTTAATTACGTAAGCAATCACATGGTCTCAGGGGCCACGCTTACTACTTCCGTTACATTGATACGTTCATTCATTTAGATCTTTATTGTTTGAAAGCATTCATTGTCGAGTTTTGTCATTTAAGTGACCAATATTGTAGCGAATGAAGATAGCATTTATGCCACATTTGTGTTTAAGTTATTCGCATTTTTCTGACATGGATTAATGTTATTGCCATTTTGTGTTAAACGATTAAAATTCATTTCTTTGCTGATGTGAATTGAAAAATTACGTTGGAACTGCCATCCTAGGATTGTCGAGTCAAATGATATTGTTTGTCATGTATGTTTCATTGAAGCGATTTCTCAGACACATGGATACATCTAAATTATTTCAAATTGATAGATAGATTATCAGTATCAGTCTTGTTAATAGACTTATAAAAGTTTTACGCAAAGGTTAAATACCTGAAAACAAAATATGCGGATGCGTTCTTGGCATACACGGTCCCCGGGATCAGAGATTGAGGTTTGTTATAAATAGATATTCGTAAATGCACTTGATTTGCACTCATTCGAAATGCCGGTCTATAAATAGATATTCGTAAATGCACTTGATTTGTACTCATTCGAAATGCCGGACTATAAATAGATATTCGTAAATGCACTTGATTTGTACTCATTCGAAATGCCGGCCTATAAATAGATATTCATAAATGCACTTGATTTGTACTCATTCGAAATGCCGGGCTATAAGTATATACTCGTAAGTGCACCAGATTTGCCCTAATTCGAAATGCGCTCATTCGAAATTCCGCACATGATCGAAATTACCTTGTAAAAAGTGAATCAAAATGCGCTCATTTGAAATTTTTAGCAGATTTTTTGCCATTTTAAATGAGGATGATTTATCTATGTAACAGACGGAGAATGTGGTAATAATAAATGTTTCAGATATTAAAACTTCCGGTTATAATCAATTTCATATTCAAAATTATTTTATTTAAGTAGCTTTTATGGTTGTACAGACGATTCTTTGTTACGGTCTGTAAGCCAGAACAAAAATTATATCTTAATTTCAATTATTTTATATAATAACATCCATATTACGTTGTGTTCATTAAAGTGGGGCGTAAATACCAAACACAGACAGTGTTATTAGTACAGTATGTCTACGAATGCCGTTTTATAGAAATTGTTATATGCTTTGATCACACGTGAAGGAATTAGCACAATGACGACAAGGGTTTGTTATCGTTGAATGCAATCTGTTCCCACAAAGTAAAACTTCCACAATATCAGATCAGTTCATTTATTTTATACATTTAAATGAATATTTGAGAATCGATATGGATCGGATATTCAACTGCACTGCAAATCAGAATCTTGTGCCAACATGCCAATTCGTAAATTTAATTGATTCTAATGATTTTTAAAACAAATATACATAATACATATTTATGAAGTCTTGTAACTATGCGAAGGTCGAATTCTACCAAATTCATTCTAAGATGAAATCGGACAATTTAGCAAAGGGTCGCACTTCTTGCGTGTTCCATACTGTGAAAGTAATTTCTTGTCATTTTGTTTAGTCTTCGGTTTCTCAACTACAAACTGCGGGCCCGATTATTTCCTCCACGGGATGTAGAATAATACATTGATTTCAATACGGCTAGATCATTATCTCGATTTCCGAATGTATCAATTTATAAACAGCAATCGATGATATAGACAGACTTTTATACTAAACGTTCCTAAATTAATTGCACCGTTTAAGTTCTCGAACACATATAGAGCTATTTTGATGTTCGAAGGAAGATCGGCAAACCGGTGTAAGGTGTGCAATTGCTGTGAAAACAGGTCTGTCGTGAAATATACAATTGAATGGTTTAGCTACGAGCAACAACAAAAAACCTCATGAGAAGTCTCTAACGTAAATGAATGATACACGGATTGAACGTATAATTGCAGTCAGATTTCTAGGTCATGTCATTCAGTGCAAAAAGAATTACAGAATATAAGTCAGGGAGTTAGCGAGTAAATTGAAAACAAGAACACGATAAGTAACATAGTATCACCACTACAATACATTTTTATACTTTATAATAACTTGCACAAGAGCGTTTTGTTTATCAGTGCTATGATGCATTTCATCAATAAATTCAAGTATTATTGTCAAACGGAAAAATACTAGAGCTACTTAAGATTGCACACTTTTTTTCTTTCTATCATTTACAAATTATAATTTATAAAGCCAACAAACCATCTTGCCATGCTTTACCTATGTCTGTAGAAATACATGTGCACTGGTTACTTTAGTTCAAAGCTGTCTAAAAATGTTTGAAAATAACTGATCACACAATCCGAATAGCATTAAAATAAGCTTCATTTTCGGCGTTTTATACCTTAAAAACTTTTATGAAAAATACCAAAAATTTGTTTTGTACATGTATTTGTTATCACCGTTCTGATTTCTGGACATAGAATGATGACTTCGTATTGTTTATATTTATATTTACAGCTGAATGAGTTTGGCCAGGACCCTGTGATGGGAGAGTACCTCTGTATTGGAGATTACATATGTTTATATTGTGAGGAGACAGAGGGATATGTGTACAGCGAGCAATCCAGGTAATAAAATCACAATTCTATTCTATTCTATTCAGGTATATGAAATCACAATTCTATTTAATGCAGGAAAATGAAAACACACTTCTATTCAATCCAGGTAAATGAAATCACAATTCTATTCAATACAGGTAAATGAAATCACAATTCTATTCAAATCACAATTCTATTCAATTCAGGTAAATAAAATCACGATTCTATTCAATCCAGGTAAATGAAATCACAATTCTATTCAAATCACAGTTCTATTCAATTCAGGTAAATGAAATCACAATTCTATTCAAATCACAGTTCTATTCAACCCAGGTAATTGAAATCACAATTCTATTCAATTCAGGTAAATGAAATCACAATTCTATTCAAATCACAGTTCTATTCAATTCAGGTAAATGAAATCACAATTCTATTCAATTCAGGTAAATGAAATCACAATTCTATTCAAATCACAGTTCTATTCAATCCAGGTAAATGAAATCACAATTCTATTCAATTCAGGTAAACGAAATCACAATTCTATTCAATTCAATCACTTGCACGGGGCGTAAGTTTCATATAAATATCCCAACTCAGCATTGTCCCAGACCCAATTGTTTATAGCAGATTTGGGTTGATTTTTCTCATCTATCCTTGCATCTTGCTAAGCCTTTTTATTGCAGGCATTCATCAGACTTGATCCAGTTGATACAAGTTGGGTTCACCTCTGCTAACTGCGCAAATAATTACAATTACATGGCAAAAGCTAATCACATTAGATGGAAATAATATAGTTTACATTTAACTGAACACTTTTCCTCGTCTAACGATTTCGCATAAAATGCGCATGTTAGGAAAGACTAGACCATTGATGCCATAATCAAACAAAGAAATGTAATTGATTTCTATATATACACTTCTTATAAACTTGGAGTTAGCTAACCTAAATCATAGCCAGTTGACTTAAATCATAGCTAGTTAACTTAGATCATAACTTGTTAACTTAAATCATAGCTAGTTAATTTAAATCATAGCTAGTTGACTTAAATCATAGCTGGTTAACTTAAATCATAGCTAGTTGACTTAAATGATAGCTAGTTAACTTAAATCATAGCTAGTTAACTTAAATCATAGCTAGTTAACTTAAATCTTAGCTCGTTATTAGAATAGATAGTCGAGTTATTCTTGTCAGACCTTCACTACCTCCTACATTAATTATTCAAATTATGTTTTGCAACGTAGGGGGTTATATATGAAAGCACCAGACTATATATTTTCCATAAATACCAGGCTTCATAAAGCATTGTCGATAATAACATGATCAAGGCACAGATTTCCCGGTGACCCAGTTGATTATAGCGTAATTTAAGAACAAACGTTAAATGTCCCACAGATAATAATCATTTCAATCATTGACCTCAATGAATCTCGATAATTGTTTATAACGGACTGGTTTTGTAGGACAGCGACGCAGATTCTGTTTCCGGAAGGTACCTAAACTTGATAGGAAAACAAGATCAAGGTATTATCTATTATAAAAAATCTTTTCAAACTCTGTAAAAGCATTTCCAGTCTACAAACATGTTTCTTAATTATGAAGTATTTTTTAAGTTATGCATAGACTTTGTGATTTTTATTCAATTATTTTATTTTGACTGTAGTGTTTAATTAAGTTGAACTATTCACGACCAGAGTACTTTCATCTTGCAATTTACTAATTTAAAATTCGATTGATCGGGAGTGCTGCAGATGTGAGTCGGGAAATGATGACTGACAACTTGTGAAGGTGTGCCCAGCATATCGTTTAGCTCTTTCTCTGATTTTGACGAGCATTCAGCTGAAAATGGAAAAAAATAATAAATTGGTGACAGACATTTGTACTTATGTCTACTCAATATTAGCAATTTAAATACGGTTGGTTTTAAGCGAATGGCACGCATGCAATTCAATTGATTTCAACCAGTCTTGACAACCGGTCAAACATGTTTCATTCATGACTCGCCCAGCCAGACTTACAACTCAGTAGTGGAAAGTATATAATTCATATAGAAGGCTGCACTTCTGAACGGGTGAGGAGTGGCTCATTTTTTAATTCTTCAAAACGTCAGTTCTGTCATCGTCTCGCAACTGCTTGGCATTACAATAATGCTTCTAGGTTTAGCTGGCATTATGTCAGGTTAATGTGACAGCATATGTACCAACAACATACAATTTCAATGTCACACTTTTATTTATAACTGCATAATTGTTGAAAGATGTAAAAACCATCCGACACCATAAGATACAAGATATATTTTGTAGTGGTTCTTTGTAGTTTTGTAGAATCCTGTTGTGAGAGTGGTGTTTGGAGTGCAACGTTTTCTAAAAAAAGACATCGTGTAAGGACAACAAAAAAAAACGCATTTAGTAATGAATAAATATCACGGACCGTCTGTAGTCTGCATTGCGGGTAACTGATAATAATGCTTATGACAAGAGGCAATGTAGAATTCAGGTTTTATCCTGGAAGCGGACGGTATTTCTTTGGATTTGTGTCTGTTTCTGTGTGTCCATTTTGTGACATATCAGAATTCTTACAAGATTCTCTGCCGCATTATATTGTGTTCCTTGCATATAACATGACAACGGAACGGCATAAATCAGCCATAAAATCTTGATTGTTTTACGGATTGACAAAAATTTACTCTGACAGACAGCTGGAATGGTACCAAAGTGGTATATTAAACCTTTAACATCTTTTCACGGCAATTATTTGATATATTTTGCTCATGGTGTTCATTATTCCATCAATCAAGTTATCTGACAAGCAGACGACACATCAGTCATGAATGGTGCCAAAATCAAAAGTAGATGTTTTTCTTTCTTAAGCACAAAATGACGTCATATAGCATGAAAATATATGAAAGGTGATACAAGTATTTTCTACTTGATCATGTTGATTTAGTTGATATGTTTATGAATACATATATAAACTGGACTTTACGTGCAAATTAAACAATTACACACATACCACATTTGAGATTTGTATAAGAATGAAAACAATTTGTCAAAATCATTTTTCTTAAATGCTTTACAATAATAAATAGGTTTAAAACTCACTGTTTGTGACTGTTTGTCGTGACTAATTGATTTTATGTTTCTAATGATGAAATCAATTACGGGAACTTTTACAGTCGGTAAGTTGTATTATGAAACTTTGGTATTTGGTGACAAATCCTGATATATTTACTCCTTAAACCTTATTTAGACCTTAAACCTTATTTAACGTCTACCATCTGATAAAAACTTTTGAACTGACAAATCTTGTCAACCATAGTCGTCATGAAATGACGTCACGTTTGCAAAATTTGTTCCTAAGTCTAAATCTTACATGAAAACGTAAACACCGGTAGCATATTTTTGTCTTATAAGTGTTGTCTTAGCTATTATTTGTGTACGAAACGGCATTCAGGTCCTCAAAAGTTCTTTTTTTTGATCGCGTAATTTTTTAAAAAAATCAGTCAATCCTAATTGACCGAAAAGTATTTTCGATGCTAAGTAGAGCACCAATGTTGGCATTGTTCACGAAGAATTCGCTCTGAAATTAGATCAAATAACGTAGTTACGAAGTACATTCCGGCGTTTCAATTGTACTGTTCTTATGTACAGTTTCAACAGAACATGATAATTATATTTACGTATGTGTGATAATTAATGAGTAACCTAGCATATGTAAGAATGGTACATACGATATTTGTGAATTAATTACATGACATAGAACTGGTTTTTCAGCGAACTTTGATGCTGTTTAACCACTAGCCGCCCGAATATCTCACACAATTAACCACAGTGATGATAAAATAATGTTTTAAATTAAAGTAGAAAAGAATAAAAACATCGGACAAACAGATACACGGACACGCATGTGTTTCTAGTCTACTTCTTAACTCTCTGTAAAAGTCTGCATTGGGAACAAGTAACAATATGCTGTCTTTCATTAGCACGAATAATTAATTGTATACAATGTTAGTAGTGGTATCATCATTATCATATGCATTATCCGCAGTTTTATCTTTATTATCATCATGATAACAATAATTATCATAGACTTATATATTACTATCATTGTTAACATCAAAATAAGAGAAATGTTTGAATTATACGTAATGTAACGAGAGTCGTCGAATGAAGAATCTTTTTGCCACAAGTAATTTACGTAATCATTGATGTGCTTCAAAGTTCATAACTTTAAGTCGTCATAGGCAATAGAATATGATATAATATGCTATTTTCATAGGAAAAAAACATATAAAACATTCAACCTTTCCCAAGCTATTACCCGGTCCAATATCAGCCAACCCAAAACCAACCAATAGGACCATACAAAAATGGAACTCAAAACAGTCTAAATATACAACAAATCCATGGTACGGTAAGGCGTTTTTCTATCATTAACTTATTCATTGTTTGAATGGACGAAATTGTTGTCATTTTCAGATTTAGTTAAAGTTTGTTTTAACATTGGTATGTTAAGCGTTAATAAGAGTTGTTTTACTCGTGCGGCTGTTTAATTGAACTAAGACATGAAATAGTCATTTAATAAAGGTATAAACATCAACGCGACTCTGACGGTCACATAAAGTTGGACCGAAGTTCGCAGTTCGTGATTCGAATCGCAAACTGTGTTCCAGAACGTAGTTCGTGATTTGAATTGTGAACTGCGAACTGCGTTCCAGACTGCAGTTCACAGAACCGCGAACTGCAAACTGTGTTCCAGAACTGCGAATTGTGAACTGAATTCTGGAACGCAGTTCGTGATTCGAATTGTGAACTGCGAACTGCGTTCCAAACCACAGGTCACAGAACCGCGAACTGCAAACTGTGTTCCAGAACTGCGAACTGCGGTCCAACTTTATGCGACCGACTCTGATATAGAACACTTTATAATCATACATGTCAAATTCATCTGCCATCATTTTTACATTTAATAATCTGAGTCTGTCTTGTCCGCTTGATGAAGATAATCGCACTTAATTTAAATGTTCAATTGTCTGCCTGCAGAACATTATGCTAAATGCCTTTGTATATTAATTGTTGTGTTGTACAGAATAAAGTTATAGCTGCATTTTTACGGGGTTATTTATGCGGCGAAAATAATTACCCACTTATACCCTAGTGATAAATGCTGTATTCGTACGCATAATTGCTCGTACCCAGAATTTCTGCTGAAAATATCAAGACTGGAGTACAGTTTTTCCTACGGGAACACATATATCATGAACTGAAATGACAGTATATATTAGTTATTATAACACAGGTATGTCTGTGCTTCAATGGGAAATAGCAAATGATGACATCATTAATCAAATTCGACAAAAAATGGAGATTTATAAAAAGATTTCTCGACATATAACATACAAGAGTACAAGTTTCATTTTTTATTATTGTACCTAATATATCAGGATTTGTTTGACACAGAATTACTTCATGGTATACTTGGATGTTGTATCAACACATTTATTTATCGCGGAGCCATATTATTGATTCTAATTAATTTACTTACTTCAAAAAGTAACGGTGTCACCGCAGAAGTAATTTTTATTGCACGTTTCTTGTGTCCGTGTCATTCAACGTGTCACACTTTTCACCGTTAATATTCCATCGGCAAATCCTTAAATTATATATAGAACTTTGCTCGTTCTTGATTTGTATTTTTTTCATAAACTGATGTATAAATTTGCATATCTATTTAAAGTCAGTAAGAAAGTTAACGGGTAGGTAGATAATTGTTTATTTCAGTAACTTGTGAATACGAACAGTATATGAAAAACATGGTGGTAACATTTTTTAACACCCGGGCTATTTGGTTTCTAAGTCACTAATTAATTGAACATGAATGTTTGTTTTTATGGGACTTATTGTCACTGGGGTTTAAGACCGTTTTTCAACAATTTGTCAGTTCACCTAACCGGTTTTCCTGGACTGTATACTAACCAGTACTAACTTACCATTCCACTAGGAGCCGGCAACTTCTCCACATATGGAGGAACATCGACTTTTTGTCAAATTTTCACAGAAGGGTATGACCTTCCGCGACTGGGATTCGGACCCGGATCCCCAGGTTACAAGTCCAGCGTACTAACCACTGGACCACGGCCGCGGTCTTTGAACATAGATATATCACCATAGACCAAAATAGTACTGATAACAGTATAGGAAAATAACACGTTTTTTGAAGTATTTGCATACACTATTTTTTGTAGATGTATACATTTAAAGTATGCTGATAAATAATTGTAGAAAAATAATTACGATGTTGCATGGTTCCAATCGTTCAAACGTAAGATATATATTCAGGTACTCTTTGTTGCCAAACACTCAGTTTGTGAATAAAACTGTCAATAATTCTTTTTGCATGGACAAAAGTATTATATAGACAGCAAACTTCACTAAATGTCAATTCACGCAGTAATCAATACATCTTTATAATAATGCTTTTAACAATGACAAGAAAAAAATCGGCATTTGATTATTCCAATAAAATATCGTAGGAAACACATGTGTTTTAATATCAGCCGTGTTTTATCTATCATGCTGTCATAATTTATCGCTTCCCGTGGAGTTGTTTTTGGTCGCTTGCGGATGAATATTGATGTTAAACTTTTCAAAGTTTTCGAGTACTTGTTGGGTCAACAGAGTGTCATACGAAATGCTCTTGGTACTTTCTAATTAGATGCTTGGAATGACAATTCTATCTACAGTTCGTCTGTTATATCTTATCTCCGTTAAGTCGAATGAATTCTGAATTCAAAATTCGTGTTAAAACATGTACATTGGAAGGATAGATTACCGATCAAGTACTACTTGAGTCACTGATTTTAAACGGGTTACCAGGAAATGACATGCAAAACATATCGTCTCCATACACAGACACCGCACTTATAAAAGAACAATGCCCTGTAGATAAAACCAAATCCCTTTCTCAACACAAATTCTCTGTGGTAGAATGGCTATAGTCTCGGGCTAGTATTCACTAGGCTTTCACTGTTGTGAGTTCGAATACCGCTTGGGGCCAGACAAAATTCATATTTGAGGAAGCTGCCGGCTAGCTTACGGAAGGTCGGTGGTTTTCACTCGGTGTACGCCTGTGGTCTCCCTCAACCGTTAAAGCTAAAAAAGTCCCAAAATGATCCTGGCTTTTTGGAGCGACATTAAATCACAAAGAATATGAAGAAAATAATAGCTGAATGAAAGAGCACGTTGCAAACCAACGGCGACATGTCAAAAACTTGCGCATGCGTCGGCTCAATCGGAGGACGATAAGACCTGTTAAAGATTTTTTTCAGTAACAATATGTTTGTATTTTAATCATTTTTTAAGCGAGTTGTTGTCTTTTTAATTGATATATTCGTATTGTGGATCAAGTACAATGTATTTTTACAATGAGCCATCAAATTAGTACAACAATAGCGTGGTCTTATTTTAGGATGTACAAAAATGCAAAGCTGTCATTAACTGTTAAAAGTTTTCTTATCAATACTTGGTTATGTGTATAAAATATAAGGTAACGAAAGATCAAAACGCTTATACCTTACCATCGTCATATAAATTATCTAATAAAATAGTTGTTGATCATCAATCGTTCGTCATAAGAATGAATGAAACAATTCATTGTTTAAGAGTCGGAGTTATTAAAACAATTAATATTGCATTGTCTGAACTTTTGTGTTTTTTATGTCTAATTGAATTATTAACTATATAGATTAAATCTAATTATGTGATTCATTTTTATGTCTTTCTTCTCATTAAAAAATCATCATACTTAGAGACGTTTGCTGGTAGGCATTTTTTTATAATATATAGAAGATACGGCTATAATTATCTCGTATATTGTTCTGGAGGGGAAAAATGTGTACCTCTTTTATGTGCACAACGCGTGAAGCAAAATCTGAACATTTTATAATGCTAACTGCTTCTCAATTTTGCGCTGATAATTAATATACAAGGGTTGGCCAATAAATTTGAGGTCATTTCCGAAAAAGCTAGTGTACATATAATGGATTTTAAACCGATGTAAAAAAACGTATTAACAGAACAAACGCTTGACTTTCAGGATTACCTAGCACCATCGCAACACCCAATGCTGTAGTCTCATAATATTATTGACATCCTGAATGCGTCTGCATAAAGCTTAAAATGTTCGCTTTTGTTCTGTAAGTGTATAGTGTCATTTAAACATTGTTAATATCGAGAATATATTCCGAGTGTTGTAAGTTCGCGTGATCTATATTTCGTGAATTTGTAAAAAATCATTTTTTGTAATTCGCGTCTTGTAAATTCTCAAATAGCGACTACCTCAATATTACAACCACTTTGTTATAATGGCCACTTATTTTCGGACCGGCTTTCAATAACTCCCCTATGATTCAACTTGATGATCAGACCAGTTCGGGTCGTGTAGGTGATATCATTGAGGTTTTACCGTAATTTTGAACTGAACGCGTGAAAGCGGAAACGGTGTTTATCCTTTGAACTTACAATTGTTTGAAACACGTTGTTAATTATGGCCTGAAAAAAGTGATGTTTAAGGTTATTTGAAGAAAAAAGACGATCTTTCCCCGATTTCTTTCCTAAAACCTTTTGTGAGAATACGAGGCGCGATTCATCCCTAAATATTTTCGTACTCTGAATTTTACCATTTTACCGTTAGAAACTTTAGGATGAGCGCAAAAGTATTAGAATCAGTCCGTAATGGTAAATGTGATTATGTGTATTTCTGGCCTAGTTATCGTAGAGAAGAAAAACGAGAAGAATCGCATGAAGAAATTCACGAAAACTAGCGAAAATAAAATTCTTTGGAATATATGGTACCGTACAATATATCCATCTCGTCTTGTAGAAAGTCATGTCTTCGCTAATTCTCTGAATGTTTCCGGATGTGTCACATTTCTCCTTCGTGCAAAACAAACTGATGCGCATTGACTAAAACATAGTATAATGTATTTGACAGTTGGTTATTTTTCAACCAATTAAGATGTTTATTTTTGTTACATTAATTCATAATTTATGAGACATAAATGCATGTTTTGTGAAACAGCTTTTGATTTTATTACAGAACTTGGCGCTGGTTCCCGTATCTGCCACTTTCTAATGGTGTATGGATCATTGCTCTCGTATTTTATTTTGATAATAAAATTTCTTTATCATTATACATTTATTCAAAGAATAAATTATTGCAGTAATTGAGATATGAGGGTTTAGACCGTAAGTTTAGACTCCTGTTCCAGCAGTCAAGGGTTTGAATATATTTAGTCAACCACATCCTTTGGGATTATGAATTAGCATGAGTAATTATTTTTTGCAATGTAGACAACAGTTACCTAGAGTAATTAGCATATATTGAAAGCACTCTTATTACGAAATCTACACTGTAATTGTTCAAACTAATTCGTTATACGTTTTATGATGTCATACTTTTGAATATAGATCATATACAAGATACGATACACAAAATGAACGTATATTGAAGGGTGTATTAAGTTTACGTTATAATTACGTGACGTGGTTGTAGTACGTTACTTCGGACCATCATTTTTAAGTTTTGCCTCTGTAGACTGAGAAATAACTGAGATGTAAAAAGAAAGTTTATGACAATAGTTTTTCTTTTAGTGTTTAACGTCGCACCAACTGCCAAAGGACATTTGAAAATTTCTTCAGCTTTAGTAGTGGAGGAAGACCCCTGGTGTATATCCGGGTATAACAACTGACCTCTCATAAAGCTGGGCTTGACAGCTTCCTCATATTTGGAATTTAGTACCTAGTGGGATTCGAACTCACAGCGGTGAGAATCTAGTGATTGCTATTCAGAGACCATAACCACTCGATCACATAAATGAATTATTTTTATTTTTTCGTTTTCTTTTCAGTGCCACCGACAATGGTCTCTGTATTTATACAAATCAGGACCGGAACAGACCGACGAATATACCCAACCAGCACGGTAAGTGTGAGTTATAGCCAAACATATGTATGCGCATGTATGTATGAACGAAAGATTGATAATATTAAGCATTGCTTAAGTCAACTTCAAATACACAACAACATATTCACATGTTAAGTAAAGAGAACTTTGCCGGATTCGTTACATTCGCAGATGTCTTATTTTCAAACTAGAATACCCTCATTTAGACACGCTTCTTTAAATTATGTGCTGTCATCTGAGTGATGGTGTATATGGCGCGATACTTTTACCTTTGCCATCATATTTTGGTCCTGATGTGTAAAGTAGCATATGATTTATATTTTACGTGGTGATCACCGTAACGAGTGCTTGTTGTACTTCAAATTAATCTAATTATTAATTGAGACAAATATCACTAAAATCTAAAATCGTTATGGCAATCTGATAATATTTATGTTGTATGTATAAAAAATATAAAAAAGTATATAAAGGACTTGAACACCACGATGTTATGTTTTGTTACATAAAACTGTTCTGTCAGTGACGGTAACGACATAAATAATGCGTATGTCTGTGATGTCTCCGTTTTTATTGCTTTGTGCATTACATACACGAGCCGTACTTTTTATAATTATTTCTTTCAGCAACATTCTTGCTTGTTTTCTATGTACTGTTTAAGTTTTTCTTCACCTTTCATATAATTGCGTTTATACTGAATATGAAGTACATATCTATCTGTATATATCTATTATGTATTGTTGTTTCATCAAACTCACCTGCATTGCAATAAAATATAAGTACCATCGTTCACATGGAGTAATATTTATTTATACGAATAACTTCTGTTCAGTATCACGTAATTATGTAATAAACCTTACTGCAATATTAGTTTGTACCCAGAAGTACTTGCAGAAACAATAAAAGTACATTTATTAGCCGCATTATTATTGTTAATTCGTTCTTTTTGTGATAATTATGTATTATACTGTTCATTTCATTATTGGTATATATTAATATATACGCACATATCATAAGCATATGCCCCGTATAACATTTTTCTATGACATGATTGAGTAAGCTTTTGTTGTCAGATTAAATAAATTATAGCCACCTGAGGTTAACTGTAGACACATTCAGTATGGCATGTCGAGTAGTACAGTTTGCAGTACTTAAGTCTGCAACCACCTGTGAATATCAACGACTCGTTTAATGACATTATTGACAAAATCTCTGATTAAAGGTCAAATGAATAGAATAAAAACAAATTAATAGGTAGTAAAGGATCAAATAAAATTTCAATAATTACATCGTTTAAACAGTTTCTAAAACTGATACATGAAAACCCGGCTATAAAGACCGTCTTTTGGACAAAAAAAAGAATGATTTTAACTTTAAGATCGTCAAGTTGAAATATAGAAGAAATATTGAAAAACGGTCCGAAATCAAGTGGTCGTTGTAAGGATAAGGTCTTAATATTGAGATGGTCGCTATGTGAGATTCTGCTGTACCATTAAGATGTGGACTTCTATATAATTAATCTTAAAATTCTATTTCAGTTGTGGTGTTTCAAGTATGCATTCAGAACAGATACAAACTCAACAAGAAGTACAGAAAATGGCAGTCCACAATAGGAGAAGGCGGGAGCCACGCGGAAGCCAACATCAAAGCTATACTAGCGCAATCTTCGGTGAGAAATACTTAGGATTTAACAACCTTCTTGTTGACGTGAACTAGCCATAGTTTGAAACTTGTCTGATATGTTCTCTAAAAGATCTATTTTAATTCATGAAGGCTTTCATCCATGTACGTTTCTTATACTTTTGAATCGGGGACAACCAATTGTTACATTTTCGCACGATTTGAATAAAACACTTATCTAAGCAAAACTTCGAATAAAACACTTATCTAAGCACAACTTTGAATAAAACACTTATCTAAGCAAAACTTCGAATAAAACACTTATCTAAGCACAACTTTGAATAAAACACTTATCTAAGCAAAACTTCGAATAAAACACTTATCTAAGCAAAACTTCGAATAAAACACTTATCTAAGCACAACTTTGAATAAAACACTTATCTAAGCAAAACTTCGAATAAAACACTTATCTAAGCACAACTTTGAATAAAACACTTATCTAAGCACAACTTTGAATAAAACACTTATCTAAGCACAACTTCGAATAAAACACTTATCTAAGCACAACTTCGCTCAATCACATAATTATAATTATCCGTCATATGATTGTAAGCTTCATATATGCCTTTAGTTATTGCTTAAGACCGTCACATAGAAGTTTGGTTCGTAAAATTTATAGCCCCCATCGTACAAGCAATCGGCAGCACTCTAAGAATATGCGGACAGATTTTAGCTTATTCAAATCAGAGTTGATTCTATGCGAAGGAACGTTTTTCAGTTGGTGTGACCACAGAATTTAACAACCAATTTATCGTACGTAGAATTTCTCATAAACTCGTGTTATCTATTCCTTTAATGTTATTTACCTAGAATTTAAAAAGTAAACAAAGATTGGTAAAGAAGTTACATAAGAAGTACTTTTCATCATCCTGGCGCTGTAGATTTTATGGGGAAAATGGGAAAAGAGAAAATAGGAGACAATAAACTCGATTTATTGCATTCAGCTAATTTTAATACATTACGATGAGAATGCATCAGAATCATTCTTGATGTAGTTGTTTATTTTTCGCAAATCTTTGTGCGGAGAAGTGCGGAACGATAGAATTAAAGCACCAATTATCTATTCCAAGTGTTGTGTTGTAAATTAAAGCAGAAGAGACATTAGTCACTGATTATAGATGCTTGTTTGCAGATCACTTTCTGTCTACTTTGTCATAATAAAATGAATTTAAGATAATAAGATAATGAGTTCTGATATACCGACCGTACCATTTGCCTGACAAAACAAACAACACAATGATTCACTCAAATATACGGAAAGACATTAAGTCTGATATCGCTAATAATATCAATGAAAATCAACATAATTCTTCCTATATAAAATGAACAGAACAGAAGTTATATAATAATATCTGTAGTTAATACAACTTTGCCGTGAGCTTCAATTAGACCTCAGTTTACGCCAATCTATGATTTAAGATCACTATTTAAATAAAGGCAAGTCTTAAGTCTACGTTTATTGATGAAATGGACAAACTTGCCACAAAATAAAAGCTAACTGTGTATAAAGGCCATACTTTCTTTCACATTCGTATCCTTTAAGTACAAGTTTAACTGTATGATATGACCTCGAGCAGGAAAATTGATGTGGTTAGATAACAACCAATTTTGATTATATTTATTCTAACAAACACAGGCTGCAGCTGAAGCTGAGAATAATGACAATGAATTAGAGCAGAAGAGACAACACGGTAAACGTGTCCGCTATGGAGAAATTGTTCAGGTAATTCTATGAGAATTTATCATACATACTGGATTTGTAACAAATAGGTCGGTACAAGTATGACTCGTATGAATTTACCTTAACTTCGGGTCAAATCAAGTCATTGTGTACCTTACTACCTTACTAACTGTCCAATTTTGCTGCGCTCAAATTTGCAAAAAAACTATAATGTTTCTTTTTGCCTCATAACATACAAACTTGTAAATTTTACGAACGCATATGATTACGTAATCTTGGCTCGTCTTTAACCAATATCTGTGATATATGCCTTTGGCGCAGAACGTAAGATTCATTTTCTGTTTCGTTGTTTTCATGCAGTGATTGCCATAACCTGCACTCTTTAATAGATATCCTTCGGCATTAATGACTTAAGGCAATCTTTTATGCGAAAAATCCATATATCCTTTTCTTCAAACACATATAACATATAATAAATATAACAGTATAATATAATAATATAATACAAATAGGTTTTGGCTCTATGTGAGATGAACGCATGATATTTAGAAGTAATCTGTAATTAACAACACTGGCACTGTTTTGTTACAGTTGAAGCATATTCTCACCGGGAAATTTGTTCATATGAGCACAACACAGACCAGTCAGATTGACAAGAATTATATGAAAGTAAGTATTGGTAACATGGGAGCAGTGCACATAATTTAATTTGTTTTATGAAATTTGATTGGTTAGTTCCATATTTTGATATGATATGATAGAATCGATTGGTTGGTTCAATGCTACATTTGATATAATGGAATTGATTGGCTGAATCGATATTGCGTATGATATGATAGATTTTATTGGTAGATTCAATTAAAAATGACGTAGTAAAGACAATTATGCAGCATTCTTGATGTTTTGTCCATGTTAGAAATTATACAAAATAATTAGCAGAAACAATGCACCACTTATTCGCTTACAATATGTGCCTTCAAATGAGTTTGTTTTTATATCGGAAGTTGTCAGTTGTTTCAAAGGAGCATAATAGTACTTGATAACCCAGGCGTGATGATCTACTGTTGCGACATGGTGTTAACCCATAAAATAAACAAAATAATGACTAAAACATTTACATATGAACCCTTCCCGGTGTATCATACATTGGGTATGGATAAAACAAATAAAGAAAACTCAAGCTCAAAACCAAGTCTCAGACCTTCTAGCCCAAGTTAAGACTTGTGAATTGTGAGTCTTCAGATATTAAATCAAATACGACGTCGGATATATTGCTTCCCGATAATATAATCGGAATCATGGTGTTGTTAATAAATGCTTTACAATGTTCGTGATTATAGTATCATAGAATCATGGGGTTCGATAAGAGAGGGGAATTATTTCTTATCTCACATAATGTAATGACTATAAATCATCAGTTTGTTTTTATTGCAATTATTACATTCTTGTCAAATTTAAAGAGAGAAAATACTTCTTTTTTGTCAAATTTGATGGAAATTTCAAATCTGCAAATTCTGAGATACTCGGTAAATATTTTCTCTAATGTTATCAGAATGTTTTTCTTTTCTTTTTTAATACTTGAGGACTCGTATTTATACTCACAGATATTTTGTTACGTAACACTTATCATCCTCATAATGTAACGTGTGCTGGCTATTATATAACATTACTTGCTGTTTAAAACTCAATTTATCTCACAAGAAAATTATGATAGATTACCCAGTGAAGTATGTTTCCATGTGGTATATATTAGGCAGACTTAGATCCCAATGCTTGAAGGTAATTGAGCAATTTCAACCCCACTTTCGATCCTCTGGAGAGGTGATTTAACTCATACCGTTGTTTTTTGTACTTTCAGGTGTCCTTGCATGATTTTAACGCGAAGAATGCGCAGTTCAGAATTCTTCCCAGATATAAAGTGAAATCTGAAGGGGAAGTGGTAAGGGTTTATTTATGTTTAATGTTATGTGAGTAGGATATCACACGAGATCCCTTCATGGAAATACAGTATCAATGAGTTGGTGTGATTGTAGCCATTATTAGGGCGGATTCCACGACCCCCAAAGATAAATTGTTTTTTAATTTATTTGTAACTATATTACCCTTTATAGTTAACTTAAGAATAGCAATGCGTCATTAAATGTCACAAACGTTTTGTATGATGGTATCGTTTGAACTATACAGAATTACAGTGTGTCTTGAGAATGGAAGTGAACAGCATTATAGTGCAACACAAAAGGAAGACCGAAACACATGCTGGAATGCAGTTCTCATATGGACAAATAGAATTAAATAAATAAGTCATCAGTTGTCAGCCTTGTTATTAAACATTAGTCTTCTGGTAAATCTAGGAACCTTAAAATGCAATCCGACGCTTATATATTTGAGATAACTTCCTTAAGAACCATAATTAGTAAAATTAGTGAAAAAGATAGGTTTGTTAAAGGAAATTGTCTTTATTACATGTATTCTGAAATCTTTTTTGCAAGTTCATTTACACAAGGAAATGCTTATAACTTTTGTTTTGTTTGTTGGGAGTTTTAATTGATATTAAATGATGTGTTACAGGTACAACTTTATGATCAAATAGTGTTTGAGAGTGTGAAGTCACCAGGGCATTATTTCCATGCCAGTGAACCACATCAGATAGACTACAAGTCACATGGGTAAATTACATAAATATAATCTATATTGTGTCTACAGATCTTTGTTTACACAGATAATTATGTTTGCTTGATAGTTTAATTGAATATTCAGACCACCTTCAGGAACAAATAAGTCGGTCGTTATTTCGAGGTGACCTTTTTATCGGGTTGAGATATAGAAGAAATATTGAGAACTGGTTAGGAAGTAGAGGTCGTGATAACGAGGTGGTCTTAATACGGAGGTGGTCGCTTAGTGAGTTTTTACTGTACGTAATCAAAACAAGTAATGTACAAATGTATCAAGGCCTACCTATATATGGATATTTTATCAAGCGGTCTGTATTTGAGGAGAGGGGGCTTACTTTTTCAATTTGGAAGGTCGTTGGATTTACCCAGAGGTACACCTTGGGTCATATTCCATTGTAAAAATATATTGTTGCAGCTGAAAAAGTTGGAGTGCATTACAAATAACTGAAACGCCGTAATTTATGATATGAAACACATTTCCATATATACGATCATATTGCTATTTTTATTGTTCAGCAAAAAATGAACCAAAATTTAAATTAGATTGTGTATGGCAGATTTGAATCAATTCAAATAACAATATTTGATAAATGAAATATTTGCGCGATCTGATTATATGTAATATAACTCTCATATTTGATGGTGAAAAAACAACGCATTTTTATTCAACTTCTTTACCAGATCGGAACTGAACTTAGGTGTAGAAAGGTCAAGTTTTACACTCATTGGAAGTTATAGAGAGGCTTTGGAGCAAGAAAGATTTGTCAGGGTTAGTTCATTGAATGGTTTTCATGTCCTTCTTCTATTTCTTTTACCCCCTTTTTGATAGAATCACCAAAGTTAACACGTGATTGATTTCATATGAATTTTCAAAAAGTTTATATAAACAACACAATCCAGTTTGTTGATAATATCAAACGGACTAGTTTGTATTCAAATAGATAGATAATCCCTTAACTGTGTTCTAGACAATAACGAGAAAAAAACGATCGCTGTGTCGTTTTGAACATCAACTGCACGTTCATATGTTGACTTAAAATAATCTGCATTGTACTGTTTAATGTCATTTCAGGTCTCGTTTGTTTCATCTAAATTGACTATTTATTGTAGTTCAATTACGCTGAATTAATTTTATCGCAAAGTTGGTCCGAATTGTCATATTTAGGGGTACTTAACAAAAACAACAGGGTAGATAGGCGGAAATACTTTTCTTTTCCACTTTCTTTCAACACTCTCTGTAAGAACACGAGGTACAATTCATCGCCAAATACTTTCCTGCTTTCGGATTTTGCGTTAGAACTTTCAGAGCCCCAAAGATTGGGTTGGTAACTGTAGACGCGACTGTTTTTTCATGACTCTGGGAATATGAATTATTTTTATAATTGATTTTAGGGAGGTTCCGTCATCAGATTGTTCCACAAAGAGCTTGAGGCTTATCTTGTGGCTGAAGGTTTATTTGATGAAGGGGTCACTGAAGATGGTAGGTACTGGATTTTAATGCATGTTCAAGAGTTATTAGGCACTAACGCGTTTTCTAAATATGTTGAGATAATAAGTAAATTCACAACATAGTGTCAATCATAGCCTCCAATTGCATGATGAATGTTTGCATATAATTGGATATAATTTACACTGTAAGTATGTAATGTTCGAATAAAAAGTATTTTTTTTAAATTTTAAATACTTTCTTTCACAGTGCATTTCCGCATCCGAGTTATTGATCAACATAGACCCAAAACATTGTCGCCATCTACTTCCGGTATAACTTACTGGCAGATAGAAGCAGAACACAGTATTTTAGATGGTAAGTTAACTACATAATACACTACATGGTTTGGTCATGTCGTAATTTTGATCCAATAGATCTCTTACAACTTTGAATGCAAACCTGTGCAATTTCACACCATTTTTTTCACATTTTTTTTTCATGTAGAAAATAGATAATAAAAGGATTTCTAGAAAAAAAACACATACAAAACACCCCACCTTCCCGAAAATACTATCTTCCCCTAACCCCCCAACCACAAATCCATGTAACACATAGGACCGTACAAGAAATGATGGACTTCAATGTGTTAAAACTAGCTGCTGGCTCCTTACGTATGAAATAAAATGAATTTTTATGGCGTAAACGTGTCTATGAACATAAGGTGCATTTATGTATGAACTAAATCATATGTAAGTTTGCCAAGTATCGTACATTTTAATGTACATATTAGATGATTAATTTTGACAGTGTTTTCATTTAGCTGATCCCACACCAGCTCTTCTCATAAACCGATGATTTTAATGAACATATGTTTAACAAAATACATTAATTTCATACTTCGGGAATAGAGATAATAAATATTCGTTAAGAATCTTATTAACATGAATTATTTACCTATTACTAATAAAAATGAACACGTATTTTAAATTTAGTAAAGTATTACACGTGCTGGGCTTTATAATATATTATGTTATAATTCATTAAAGGTCATTTCGTTAATATGACATCAAACAAATATCAAACAAGTACATCAAAAGATTTCTGTGGATTATTTATTAGGTGAAAACGTTGTGTAAAGTTGGAACGCAGTTCGTAATTCGAATCGCAAACTGCGTTCCAACTTCATACAACCGGCTAACTATGATAAACAGGAGTATAAAAGTTTCATTCACCGATTCATTAACGTATCTGTGTATTAGTTATAATATGCAGTAATTTTGTAAGAAGTATCATCCAATCAGGGTAGATTTACCAGCATAATTACGGTCAAGAGCGCATGCGTTAAAATGTGTTGCTCGTATAAATTAATTGTCATGAGAATTGATATGACTCACCTAGGAGATTCCTAGCGCTGATGATGATAATAATATGACATGGAATTAATTTTATAAAGTTGTAACGATCAGAAATGTATGCTTTTTCATGAAAAAAAGTGATGCTTTGTTGTTCTTACTCTGAAAATTTCTCATAAGTTTCACGAACCTGACGTGTCAAACCTGCAGTAGTGTCTATTCTTAAACATTGAACAGAAGTTTGAAATACATTTACAAAAAAATGTTTCCCTAAGAATTGGCTAAATTTAGCGAAATAAATACGGATTTCTTCATAAAGTTCTTTTTCGTGATGTAAAAAAGATATTGCATTTTTATGTATGTTTGTTTTCCGTAAAATAAATGAATGTCTACCATCAAAGAATAAAGAGTAATTAAAACATTCCTAGCTGAGCTGAACGTTTAGTTATATAGCAATCTGTCTGCATGCACCATTAATTCTTATATTGTTTCATGTCGACATTTTTATATCAAGATATCTTTGTGGACTTTTTGTCTTTTTATGCTCATTAACAAAACCTGTAAAAATATGTTTCGATTATCTGTAAAAAAATAAAATGCTGCAGTTGGGAATTTCGTTCATTATAAAAACAACATTTAAACAAACAAACCTTCTAACACTTGATTTGAAACAGATGTAGCGGATATACGTATCTGTATAAAAATGCAGCTTTGATCAGCCCTATATTACCATCATCTATATATCAATCCTTTCTCTTTCCAAAGAAAAAATGCTTGTTGCATTTTTATGACGTCTTTTGATGTTTCGTGTATTCGTCGCAAGGTGCTTTATGCTCGTTTTGTTGCCAGGGACACTGTCTTTACGACATAGAATTTATTTTCCACGCTAATTTACGATAATTATGCTACTGCTATATTAGTTTTTTTTCAAGATTTCTTTCGTAATTTCGACTTACATTTTGTTTTGATAATAAGCAGCTATTTTATGTAACTGACTGTTAATTTTTACATTTCACCATTCGCACTGCAACCTATTTGGCTTTTCCGAAAGATTATCCTCATTAACAAGCCTTTGTATAAATACAATGCGTACGGCTCCTTAACTTAGAACAAGTAAAACTAGACAGACAAATTTTATCCGTTCAGATAAGCGGTTTTTTGAACCCATCAACTTGAGTGTGCCTTGATAATTGACTGTCAAGTTTATACTGGAAAAATAACTTATTTTAAGTGGTATGTTCATCAATTCTTGTGTTTATGTGTTTATCCATTAGTTATATAATAATTAGCGACAACCAAATTACAATACTACTTAAGAAATACAAATAAACTATCTATTAACCTTGTGACGAAACAGACGATTGTTCTTCTTAATAGATAATTGAATGTATTTTTGATAGTTGAAGAGCCACGATGAATTACGAACACTTTTAAATTTCCCCAAAGCTTGTGGGAATGTATGATGTAGTTGTCTGTATTGATGTAAAAAGTCAAATGAAATAATAATACAATGCTATCTTAATAATTCCACTTCATTTTAATTCATCAAAGATGTGTACAAATGCTAGTTTGTCGTAATAATGCAAATTAAATATCACATTTTTTCAGATCTGTATAATTAGAGTATTAATTATTCTGATATTGCAATCAGCATAAAATGTAAATAGCACGCAATAAATCATAATTTATATGCGTGCAGTTGTAAATATAATGTGAACTTACCGCAGAATATAAATGTGAACAGAGTGGGTATTTTTAAACATTTTTATATATCTGTAATGTAAATGTAATGTAAATATATAGGTGTTACGTAGTTTAGTTATAGTGTGGCATTATTATAAATACATATAACCATTATGTAATGTAAATTCTGCATGTCACCATAAGGTTAATTTTTACTTTACAACAAATAAACAAATATGCGGGGCCTCCGTGGTCAAGCGGCTATTGACTCTGACTAGTTTTCACTAGCCCTTTACCGATGGGAGTGCGAATCCCATCCGGGACCAAATTTCACATGTGAGGAAGCTGTCTAGCTAGCTTACTAAAGATTGGTGGTCCAACCAAGGCTGGACGCCTTGGTCTGACACATCATAAATGCTAGAAAGTTGAAAAATGACCCTGGTTGTCGGTGTGACGTTAAACCACAAAGAGAAAAAAATACAACTAGTATATATTTCTTGCAGGTGATGTGTTGAGATGGGAGCAGCAAATTAGGTTAAGGAATTTGTTGACCAGACAATATTTATGTATAGATTCGCGCAGTGAAGTGTCACTAATTACGGACCCAGCTGATCCAAGAACTGTGTTCAGACTTCATTCCGTACTAAAGGTTGGTGACAACTAGCTTTATACTATATATATATACATTATCTCTCACATGCTTATGACTGATATAAACAACGCAATATTGTCAAGAATATAAATACTGTACATCATTTCTGTCATACGTCGATGCATCAAATTTCAACAACAACGGCCTATGATAAGCTATAAATGTAGCCACGAATATATTCCGTATGTCATTAATAATAGCACTTATATGGATGAAACAACATTATTTTCCCATATACTTGTGCATTCTTGCATTCCAATGTTCTCTCGGTAAATATGTTTGATTGCACAAAAAATTGTGCTGTTGTTTAAAACCGTACGTCATATTTTCGTATGAATTCAGGAACAAGACGAAATACAGTATGAAAGCTACGCTAGGATTGAACACGTGCTGACTGGGTGCTGGTTACACGCTCTGAAAGGTAAACACATTATAAAATAAAACTTCATCCCTTCTTACCGAAACTTTATGTATCCTGTTTTCTAATATGGTATGAAAAAGGTCAATGAAGTCCTTGTTTTGTGCACAACGTTTCTCGCGTGAATGAATAAAGTAAGATCAAATGTTTAGAAATAATTTCATAATAAGTGCGAATAATTATGTAATAAAATGTCACATTCATGGTGACTTCCAGCATGGTTCTCAGGAGAACGGGTAAAATGATACAAATTGGAAATTGAAGAAAGTAAAACAAAGAAATATACAGTGGAACCTCTCCAAGGCAACACCCTTTGGGAGACGCAACATCATGTTGTTGTTGAGAGGTTGTCGCTCTAGAGAGGTTAAATAAATAGTCAGATCATGCAGTGGGGAAAAAGTATGATGTTACAGGAGAGGTCCGCTCTGGAGAGGTCGCACTGTAGTATATGAAGCCATCTTTGAAAATGTTGGTTCGCGGTTACGCGATCCAAACTTTAACAAGGGTCGGTACTTAGGCATTTTTGTAATATTATATACTGGTACCGAAAACGAACGTGGAATGAAGAACAAAAAATGTTCAAATCGCTAAATATATTTTTGGGGCGGTTTTCTGAATGAGTCGGCCGCCAAACTGCAAACCAACGATTTTCTAAGGATGGCCTTAGGGACTCTACTTTTTCTTACAGATGAAGATTATGAGAAGAGAGAATTTAAAAGTAATGACCAGGAGATGTCAATGTATGGCCTACGTTGGGATGGTGCTTCAACGAGAAAGGTAATGATGTTTTATCTTATATTTTTCATTATTCTGCAATTTGAATTTAAAATTGCATTATAGTTACAATGTAATGACAACAATATTGCTACCTATTTGTTCGCCTTGCTTACGATATACTTTATTTTTTTATTACAGTATACAGTAAAACCTCTTTATCTCGATGGGTCATTGGTACAGACTAAATGCTCGAGATAAGCGTGGTGCTCGTAATAACGCGGTATTTGTTTGTTGGTTTAAAGTTATACACAACAAATAACCAAAAAAATTGACGGGACGGGACTTTAAAAACTCCTCGAGATAAGTCGGGTGCTCAAGATATCGATGCTCATAATAACGATGTTTTACTTTATATTTTCATAGCATTTACATTACATCTACATTATTGTGTATTCATATTACGTCTGTATTACATTCTGTATCTACATTACATTATAATTTATTTACATTACATCTAGGTGACATTGTATTACTGCGATACCTTTATAGTGTCATATATTTATTTTATATCTATATCGTATTGTATTTGCATTACATTTTAATGATATTAATTTAAATTTACATTACAAACTAATCATATTATATTGTATTTACATCATAATTCCATCACATTGTATTGTATTTACATTACAATTTCATCGTATTATATTGTATTTACATTACGATTTCATCGCATTATATTGTATATACATTACGATTTCATCATACTGTATAGTAATTGCATTACAATCACATCACTTTATGTTGTATTCACATTACATGCACATACTTAACATTACATATGCCTAGTTTTGTTTTACATATACATTACAGATATCAGCGAGTGGAGAAAGTATGTACGATGATGCGTATACTGTACAGTTAGTGGAGAAACCGGATGTGATGAATTTTAACTTCGTAGCAGGAATGGTTCCGTTCTTGTTTCAACTCATACACGATGTATGTTGTATTTTATTGATAATTTGTTTGTACATGACATCCGTTATCAGTATTGCATCAATATTTTAATTGATAATTCCTTTCTGCTTTGAATGTTTGTCATCAATTACGCATTAGTGATTATTCATCAGATATTCGGAGGTAAATTCTTTTTCACGATACATGTATTTAAGTCAACTGACAAATGCGCTGCGTTTTATTTGTAACTTGCATTAAGTAATATCTATATCGCAAGATTTTAAAGGCCTCGTGGTTATATATCTTAGGGGTCTCGTGCAGTGTTCCATTGAAGTTGTCTGTGAGGCGGCAGTGAAATGACAACACAGCTTTAGAAGTAATATCGCATGAATATTGCAAGGAAACCGCTCGAATGCCGTGCGATCTCAAGGCCACCGTCAGACGCGACGGCGCCTGCGCATCCTGTATAAGAACATGATTAGGCCAAGGCTTGTAAAAATCTCCTCGTAATAATCTGCCGCAAGCCCGAACGAGAAAACCTCAAGAATGAGTCGCAGTAACTGTGCAGACACTCCTGAATATTGGAAGTTACCAACGCTGTAGAATCATTGCATAATTATTTTATGTGATTGTATCATTAGTAATTAAAACATCGGAATAGAAGATTACTCGAACAAGGATATAGTTGACACATAAATAATCCGTCTGACATAATAAGTCTGACATCTTACACTGTTTTTACCTCGGGTTTTCAAATAAGCAGTCACTCTGACTGACCACTCCTGATTCATGCATTGAATAAATATTCACTAGAGACACGAAGTTTTAATAACGAATCATAATTGTTTCAGTTTCAACATGGTACATCGCTGACGGCCAAAAAGACTCATGGAATGATAGCAGTACGTATTTCATTATGCTCTCGGAAAATTTTATTGCTACTATACCGTAATTTCAAATATATTTCAAACATAAAATCAACAGAATGGCTTACCCTCGTTATGTTACCCTCGTTAATGAGGAGGCGATAACAGAATTGTTTCATTGTGAAAAAAAATCGTTATCTGTAGCTTCCGAGGAATACAATTTCACCAGCAACTCCAATTTAATTGCAACTATGGGAAAATGTGTTATTTCCCAAATCGTTCATTGCTTATGAACATGTCTTCATTTCTTGAACTTGTAGGCACTGAAAGAATTGAAGATGTTCATGACAGTGGATGGCCAACCCGACAAAGATCGTCAAAAGTTGATGAGAAATCTACGGGTATGTGAAGCAAAACTCTAACTGATGACTTGGCTTGTTGTTTAGTTAATATTTCTAGTTTCCACATACAAATAACCTTCAGTGTCTGACAACTTAGGATCAAATTGTCTTATTTAGGTTCTTTGAGTAAAACTATTCCTTTGCGGACCAAATATTAAGAAATCCATGATATTTTGATGTCAGGGTAGCATTTATTGATTATTAAAAATAAGGTAATGAATATATCTTTCACAAAACAAATACAACCGTCAAAAAGTGGTCAAGATGACTAGCTAGTGAGTTAAAAAGGTGTAAATATGAATTTGGTGTATATAATGAAAATAGAATAAGACTGTTAACATGACAAAAAGAATGTAAAAATGTGCCCAATGACTAGTAACTATTTTAACGTATAAAATGACATATTTTATAACGACATGACAATACGTAAATGTATCATTGTTAGGTAATTGATCTATTGGTGAGGTTATTACAATGTCCACTGAAAGACGGAGATGAAGAGACACACATGATACGTATCTACAAGGAAGCCTACGATGTTCTACACGCCTACATGATCGGTAAAAGCAGGAAAAATGCTCTCTACTTCGCTAAATACATTGACTTCTTCCAAACACAGTTTACACAAAAGGTAAACAAAGGAGATACCCCAGTTTAGAATCGTACAATTCCCTTTTTCCAGAATTTCAGAAGTTCTGGCAATCTTTTAAAGTACTGCCCGTCTCGATACTAATGTACATTTGCATTTTTTGACGCTTGAAGATTTAGTTGAGTTTTGCCTTTCGATGTTTCTAAAAATTATTCTATACCTAAGATATGTCATCCACTTTATCAAAAAGGCTCGCTCCATTAGCTCATTTGTTGGTGCTCAGGATTGGTGATCGAAAATACGCGGAATCGAGTACAGGGTACCGTGTATTATTTTCCGTGACCATCTGCTAATCTACATCCACGATTATTTGGTCTTTCTTACTGTGATTCACACAAAAAGTGTAGGCGGTGACTTATTTGGGACACGTTAATAACGGTATTCATGTAACACGCCGTTATGCGTAAACGAAATGAGCTGAAAAAAAACGCCGATAAAGTCGTTTTATTTATACATGCATGGTTTAATAAACGAATATATGCATTAATTAACATGTATCTCAACAGGGAGGTATAGGTCTGAATGTGGCTCAGATGATTGTGGAACTGATCAGGGACAAGAGGAAAATTGTGGACAGAATTACAAGGAATCATATAGACATCTACATAGATCTACTGAGAAAGCATCAGGTTCGTATAAGTTTATGCTCTTTACATGTTAAAACAAAAAGAAATGAGAACATAATGCCAAACCAGAGATAATGATCACTTTTCACTATTAGAACATTGACTTAAGCACTCCTTACGTCCATGAATCAATTTATTCATTATTATAAGCCTATTAAAACTCCTGATAAGTACCAATTTAGTATAAAAGTACACAAGTACTCTCCTAGTGGGTCTTTGTTCATCGGATTAGATATAAATGTATTATGAAGAAAGTCTTTGATCTTTATCGGAATATTGGTATAATGTTAGTTCTCATAGTTCGAGCGACACTTAATACTGTTTCCTGCGCATGAATCGACATTGAGTATAAGTTTATGGTTAATTAGTTTTGAAATAATGGTTTACAATATTTGAAAATTAAATCTAAGAGAGGTTGCTGAGTACCATTTTTTTTGCCTCGCTAACATCTCGACATTGAATTCGATCTTTTAAACAATTGTCTAAGGATATTTTTTGTCTACACATGCAATGTATCAATGCTTGCGTGTTTATGGTTGTGTTATTATTTAACGTTGACTATTGTAGAACTTCCGGTTCCTGGATCTGTTGCACGTGTTGTGTGTATGTGATGGCGTGTCCATACCAAATAATCAGACTTACATCACGGAAAAATGGCTCAGGTCTTATAAAGTAAGTTTTATTTCGAAGTGAACTCTAGTTCGATTATGCCGGTGGTCCAGTGGTTAGTGCGCTTGACTTGTACCCCGGCGATCCTGGTTCGAATCACATCTTCGGAAAAATGACAAAAATGTTGATTTTCCTCCATATGCGGAGCAGTTGTAGGCTCTGTGTGGAGGGGTAAGTTAGTATTGGTTTGTATGCAATCCTTGAAAACTGGTAAGGTGAACCGGTCGCCATATATAACTGAAATATCGTTGAAAAAACGGTGTTAAATCCGCTGAAACAAACAATTATTCGATTCTTTCTTAGTCATCCCTTTGCTGTGAAGACATAAAACCCTCCTTTGCCTCTAGGATAAAATTCTAATCACCACGAAGTCTGTTTTTACCGTATTTTCTACAAATGATTATCACGAATTTTTGCACTTTCCAAGTTAATCATTGCTATTGACAAGTGATTAATTAGCTATAATTCTCAGAGATAGGAGACAAATCAGTAATTAATTTATATAAATAATAACATAATGTAAATTATTTTTTTACATTAAATAATTTACATTTATAGCCAACAGAAATACTGATAATATGAATTAATATTATATCCAACAGATTTTACTGATAACCAATTTTTTAAGGTTATCAATACACGCGTAGAATATAACACGGCGAACAAAATGCATAACGTAATACGTTTTTAACGACAAATATATTGAATGTTATATCTCAAAATAATTCACTGCTTCGAGACTCATCTTTGTCAATGATTGACTATGGTTTGCTTGTGTGTACTTTTCATGTTTTGTGATTTACTTTCATACATTGAATATATAAATACGTACACGTTAAAAAGTACGGAGCCCCTAAAGTGACAATCTACACTTACGTTTTAACTTGTAACACTGGTTTTTTATTTCGCGTTTTTAATTCGTAATTACGAAATAAAAAAGGAATGCTACAAATTAAAATATAAGTGTTGAATGTCACTTTAGGGGCTCCATAAAAAAGTACTGCAAATACATATATATAGTATGAATTTATTCCGTACCTCGTTTGCGATCAGTTGAATACTTTAATTGATTTAAAACTAACGTTTTCCAGGACAGTGTATTTCTGACAGACCGAGGACAGAACATCAACAAACGTCCAAATATTGTTTATGTTTCAACAAACAACACTCAGTCGTGGACAACATTACACGAATTTGTTGATGTAAGTTTAGTTTACTTCTTTGAATTTTGTTTAAACTATTTGATCAATATTTTAATATGTTATATAGAAGTACAAATATCAGTATACATATTTTCGTAAATGACGTAAGTTAATTTTCCTAGATTTATTGAATAAATACAATAATGTAGTTATAGGTTCATAGTTTTACCACAGAGTTCTGTAATTTTTTTTTTTTTTTTTTTGTCATTTTTGTTTTTTTATTTACATCTAGGCCTTCCATCTAACTCTGAAAGTATATGTATATATATGAATTAAACTTTTTAATGTTAATAAAAATTATGTACCAGTATATAACACATTAAAAAAATTATCCACAATAAGGGAAAAAGATTAGATACTGAATAATATTTTAACAAAAGTGAATGTATGTATTAACTGTGAAGTATAAAAGAGCAAAGGTAGCAAATCGTAGGTACGTTTATCTGTATTGACCAACAAAAAAAACTTCTCTCAACATGATTAGGTTTTATCTTTCGGTGTACAGATGTACACGTTCTCAATGCCCTAGAACCTAGAGACTTTTGTGATTTATAAGCTATCACAGCGGAAATTATAAGTGTAATGAAGACTATGAAGTACAAATTATAGTAAAGTCCTGAAGTCTTTATCTTTGTCTTAATAAATGATTGTTATAGTATGTGGTATGGATATTACGTAATTACGAAACTGTCTGTAATTCTTTTGGGTGATAAACAAAATATCCGAATGTATTTAAACATAATACATTTACAACTAATGCATGAATAAAATAACGTATATAACAAATACATGTACATATGGATATATTATAACATATATAACTGGCATTACAAAAGGATGTAATGATATTTTTATGACAAAGTTTGATCACTATAATTATGTATGTTTGTATTTTTAGCCCGATAGTGCAGAATTCAATGAAGATCATTACAACTTCCTGATACATCAACTAGAATTGTTTAAGGCTTTAACATACGTAAGTATTACACAGAATACATTACAGTAAAATCCCACTGAGGGACCACCTCAATATTGAGACCACCTAATTATAAGAATCTCTTATTTGCAGACTGGGTTTCAATATTTCTCCCTTATTTCAACTTGATAATGGGACCAGCTTGATACAAGGGGACTGGTCTAATTGGTTCTAATGGTGTCTTATATCAAGATTTTTCTGTACTTATTTTCACCTCCCAATCACTTCAACTCATCATTAATACAATTCACTTTGGTAGAACATTATGTCGATATAAAATAATTTTATCTACAGCTAAAGTTTGTTGAGCTTCGTTTTTGCCGAGGGTAACATTTACAGAAGGAATATTTGTTATAATGTGTTGTTGCCGCTTCCTGTTACATTTCAATTTTGGTGTCAGTGGAAGGGCCTCCATGGTTGAGTGGATATGGTCTCTGATTCGTAATCAACAGCCCCTCTCTGGTGTGAGTGACAAAATTTCATATGTATGGAAGCTGTCTAGATAGCTTACGTAAACCCAGGTTTACGCCTTGGGGAGGGTTGCTCCACCGTAAAAGCTGGAAAAGTCGCTGAATGACCTTGGATGTTGGTATAACGTAAGACCTCAGGGAAAGAAAGGTTTCAATGAATTGATGCCACTGGTATAAATAGTTTGTGTTTACTTTTTCAGGGTAGAAATGATTTTGCCATTCATGTTATCACAAGAGAATTTGGTTATCTTACTTGGGAAGATGCTTTCCTGTGTATTACATCCGACTTGCTGCCAGATTCCATAAGAGCTAAATACTGTGAACTCATTATTGGTATAGTAGCGTTATATTGTTAAGACCATCTTTAAAAAAATGTTAGTTTGCGGTCGTGCGACCTAAACTCTTTACTGGGAGTGGGTAGGTAGATCAGATTTTTTTTATATTTAATTTTCTGTTTTGGACTGAAAAGAACAAGGTCATAAAACTGGAATAAAGAACGAAAAAAAATGTCAAAATCGCTCAAAATGTTTAGGGTCGGGATGAGTGAATGAGTCGATCGAGTAACTGCAAACCAAGAAATTTTAAGGATGGTCTAATTGAATAGATTTAGTTACAATCAGCTGATAAATCCAGCATGCATAAATGCAATATCATGTCATATCATATATTGTTGGACGTGGTTTCATCCTAAGACTAACTCCATTGCCAATGTAGTCCGGATAAACGTTTAGTTTACTAGTAGTTACAGACGGAATATGCTATTTAGGAAATACTGTAAAAAATACAGTAATACAGGAAATACAGTAAATATTTGTCAGACAAAATATATATGGTGCGGCATGCAATATGTTATTTTTCATGTTTCCAATATGGCCATTGACTTATCATAGCTACATGGAGTTTCAAAACATTGCGATTTATATTTCAATAACGAAACTGACGAACAACATAAAGTATATAACGAGTATAGAAGTAATTTGGAAAGATAACACATTTATTAATGACCGCATGTCATGTAATCATTCTGCTAACCGGAAGTAAGAACTAAAGGCCACACTGAACCAAATTCAGAAGCTAACATTTACATGTGAAAAAAGGAACACTTATGCAAGATGTTTGCATATTTACATACCGAAGGTAACAGAGATGTGAACGATATTCAGTATTGTCTTCAACAAAAGTCTAATGATGTTTCGTTTAAACGATTTGGCAAATGTGTTACTTTGTTTGTAAATGCTTAATAACGAAATATCTTTGTCACATTCTACCATCAGGGCGATAAATTACATCTACTTACTGGATAGTAAATTATGTTCAACTGTCATATCGCTGGCTCAGCTTCAAACATGAATACAGCTGTTGTATAAGAATTAATGGCATGATTTATATTTTATACACAACACAATCCTTAAGTCGAATCACTTATTATACGTTCCTAAAAACGGGTACTACAGCGGTGGGCGGCAAGCATAGGGCAATTGGCGCCTGGTGATTGGCGTCTGGCGCCCAAGTTCGATAATCTACCAATTCACATCGGTCAGTCGAAGTTATGTCCCTTACCTAGTCCAGAATTGACCAAGAAACCTTGTCCGATCTTCAACAGGAATAGTTATTCATCAAACGTCGCCACAATGTAAATGGGTACAATATCTTGCTCAAGTACGATAGCCTGCCAATCTGCTGCAGGCACTGCGGAGTTATGGCCCTTGTATTATTCAGAATTAACTAATTAGTCTTGTTTGCTCTCTAACAGGAACTGTTTAATTGGATTTGACCAGATAAGTTTTTTTTCCAGATCTTTCATTTGAATAGGATAAGTTATAATCATTTTAAAATGTTTACTTACCACAGAATACAAGTTTTTAGAAGATTTTCTCTTTTGACGGACGTATTTTGTAACAGTTTGGCACTGTTGTTGATGTTTGATAATGCTTTTAATATTGTTAAAATATTAAGAGAATTTACATCGAGCTGCCGTTTTTACGAAAGCTGTGAATCAACTATATAGGTGATATATCTGTCATCGTGTCTCTTATATTACTTAATCATCAAATGTCTTTGATGGATGTTTGCTTGTTTTTCCAGGTTTATTTGTTGATGTTGGCAACAATTATTCTGTTCTAGACAATCCAAATATTTGTTTTGTCTACGAATATGTCGGATCAAAAGATTCTGAGAGGGAACAAAGCCAGTTTGTAAGTATCGAAAATAAAATGGACTATTTACTCTTTTGTTGAGTTTTCACTTTTAGTTGTATTTTGCCTTCATAATTACACGAACACATTTTGATTACCTGTTGCCCGCGTGTTGTTAGCTATGAAGAATGACAGTTGTACGAAATGAGACATGATTCTTTTGCTATTTTGCATCTTTTACGATTTGTTCACGCTAGAAAAAATGCACGTGATGCCTTATATGTTCTTAGTCATACAATGATTTGTTAGATATAAAAAACAAATGCATTGTCTGTTTACATTTTTAAAACGAATGTTACAAATACTTTGAAATCTAAGTAGCCTAAAAGAAGGAGTTTTTTATTCCATTTCCTAACAAAGAATCGTCGATAAACACAATAAAAAGAAAAAAGAAAAATGCATTAATTTATACCTAATTACTGTTCTTGTTATTATTTTTATCGCAAGATTGCAAATTGTTCTGACTAATTTATTACTTTTTTATAACCACATAATTATTCATGTCAGGTATATCTTTATCAGTCTAAAATCCGTTGTTTAGTCTAAAGGAAATATTAGTGTTTTTCTTCATCACAACCAAACTATACATTGGCTTTCCAACAAGAGTAGAATTGTATGATAGTACATGTCTGAATTCCGTTCAAAATTCTGATCAATTTATGTATTGAAATAGGCTAGAGGAAATTATTCTCGTTTACGGTTACTTAACCAAAAAAAATGGGTGTCTTGAAATCCTTCTTTCTATTTTTTTTATCTAAACAATACCTTTCGTACTTTAAAAGTGTGATTCGACCTCAAATATTTTCGTACTTCCGATTTTACTATTAGAAACTTAAGTGTATGCGCAAAATATAGTGCTCATCGGGTAACCGTAAACAACAGTATTTTTTCTGGCCTTATCAACATATGAACCACAAAACTCCAAATATGGTAAAATCTGTAAGGCATCTGCTTGATATTTCCCTGTAAAAAGCTGCGTATGCAAGGATCATCTAGTTCTATATTTATATATAAGCACTAATGAGCATGTGTTACTAAATTTAGCAACCCTCAGCTGGATCTTCTGGTAGTTCGCAGGTAAATTCTAGCACCCTATTATTTGTGTTGTAGCACATAGCATGGGAACCGTGTTCTACGCATGCGCAAACTGTCTGCTTATTAAGTTTACAAATAGTTTTCTTGTGTGAACGTTGCATTATAAATTTTAGATAACCTCCAATGTGTAATTTCATGTATTTTTGGTGATGGAAATTTGTTTGCTTTGTGTTTACATTGGTGATTCACGCGCAAAAGCGTTTTTGTAGCATGCATATCAGAGCACTGTGTTTTATTTGTGTAGAAATCAGCTTTATTTGTATCTGTGTCATCTTGGCTAGTTGATTTGTTTTGTTCAAGTAACGTATGAGTTGACATTCATTTTTGTTTGCAATATTTTTTTCTGTGGAGTATAAGAAGAAACTATTGGCCTAAAGGTTATTTGTATCACTTTGTATAAAACGCATTTTGTCACTTTTAATATTTTATTAAAAAATTGCAGCAAAATTAATTCATATACATGTACTTCTTTCATTTTAATTATGTCTATTTCCTTATTGCAATAATATAAGTACATAGTTCATGTCTTTAAAGCGTTGTTTCTTTTCTTTTTTCTAAGGTTGTAAAGGATTTAGTGACGATATTCCCTGTACTAAGAGACTGGTTGGCGGAGTTTCTCAACAACAACTGTATCATGACAGCATCTGATATTGGACACAATCTTTTAATTGAACAAGTGAGTAATAAAACTCATAGTAATTACAACGTGAGTCATAATATCATATCATAAACAGAAGTACGATAATAAAAAAATGAGTAAGTGCGCTTATTACAAATACATACCGGTGGTCCGTTAACCGACCGGAACTCTGTACCATTACTAACCGTATTCTCTGGAAGTAAACGTCAACTTCTATGGCGGCGGAGGACGAATCTCCATAAACGCAATTTTTTCAACCAACAAATCAGAAAACATGTGTCGTACCTGGGATTTGATTTCATATCGTCTATAATAAAAACATAGAATGTGGTTATATACAAGATGAAAGTGTTTACGTATTTAATCTTTGTTTTTTTTTCAAGGTATTGCGGTTGCTGCAACATTTGGTGAAGTTTGGTTACTATAGTGATATTGATGACGTCAGACATCTCCTCACGCCACTTCTTAGTCTTCTCGATGGCCAACACGATGTACCGTTTCCTAAAGATAAAAGCAAAGGTTTTGTATAGTATCAAAATATACCACAATCAGAATTCAAACTTAGTACATTTATTCATTATGATTCTGATTATCTCAAACAAGATACAATGATAACAAAACCGAAACAATGTGAGAGAGCATGAACTCGAACTATCCCACCATGTTTTCGGGAAAGCACCTTTTAATTTGTCTGTAACTGATTGGTCCATTATCTATAAATTTCAACTGAATGACCAACTTTTGTCAGCTAACGACCATTTTAAGGGAATTTGAACACTGGCTAAAATTTCAGGAGTGGTTTAAAATTGTTAGCTGGTAACGGTGATGTCGGTTTAGCATTCACATTGTTGCAGCATTAGGATTTATCTGTATTTTATGTTCAGTTTTATTATATTAAAAGGTTATTCCAAGGAAGGTCAAAAAGCAGTGAACAAGTACAGAGAATCCGGACGATTTGAGACCAGTAAAGAAACGGAAGCAATTGTGAAAGCGAAATATCAGTACGTAACTCTATCAACTTGAAAGATGGAACAGTTGATTTCAAATAATCTGAATGTATGGAATGATTAAAATGCTTACATGTATATTACCAATCTCCTAATTTATGCATCGTGTACAGAAAAGTCTTGAAAATTTAACCAACGGTCAGCATTTTCTTCCTAGTTGCAAATAAATGATATCACTTCGTTGTTATATGAAGCGAATGTAGCTGCATACGTATTTGTATTGAAACCTTTTTCATAAATCAGTTTATTGCTTATTCTAAAGGTGTCCTGGAAGTATGCTGAATTATATTTATAAAAAAAATGATATTTTGTTTAGGGCCATGGAGGTACTGGATCTACTCCTGACGTTTCAGAGGAATATTCGCCTGAAGGTAGGTTGTTCTGATCAAACAGACATCTACATACAATGTTTGCTTTCAATGTAATTTGAAAAAAAATATTCTCAAGGCTTAAAGTTTGTTGTCACACTATCAAATTACATTTGGAATTGAATTGTGCGTTTCCAAGCTTTTGATTCTGATTCAAATGTATGAATGTGAATAATATCCTAATTGTAATTAATAGGTATGTTTTATCAGCAAGATCAAACTTACGTTTTGAATAATATTTATACAGTTTGTTTTTAAGTCATTTTTTCTAATCTTCGTTTAAAATATTTTAGACATTTGTTGAGAAATTCAAGAGTGCTGAACAAACAAACCACAGAAAACGAAGCCAGGTTACAATAGAACCTCTGTTATACGAATCATTTAATCCAATTGATACTTCAAAGTAAGTCGTGCTTGTAAACAGTGTGAAATCTGTCCGTCTGTTACGGGCGGTGTTTTTTTTCTTTTATCTTTTTTTATGATTTCTTATCTGATAATGTCAAATGAATACAGTAGGACCCGAATAGTTACTACATCATGTTTCACTATATCTGTAAGTATGAAATAAAGGAGGGCGCGTTCGGGGAAAATAAATACTTCACTGTATTCGATTCTTCATTATATTCGAGTTCACTATAACCGTGTTTTACAGTATTCAAAATGTAACCCAATGTACCAAATTGGATTTAATGCCAAGTTCAACATATTTTGCAAAATCCATTCGCTTTGTTTAATCGAATACTCACCATAGTGCGGTAGTTAGTACGACTTAATGATATATACTGTTGCAACTGATGTTAAATATGTCCCCTCTTTTATCAACATTCTGTATCAGTCGGGCATATTGACCAGGAGGGCTTGAATAGTTTCGTCATTTTGTTTGTGTTTCACGTAAATATGAAACTTTGCTATGTTCACGTTACAGAAAAGGTATAAAGAAACAAAAAGAAGTTTTGAGAGAATTAAAAGACATGTTCCATGCCTCGTCCATATTTGAAATCGATAGCACGACCACCGTGTTACTGGTAAGAATATATCCGTACATTGCAGACCAAATATCACTCGGCAGTTTTAATGTCAAGTTTTTCTGAAAAGATTATGCCAGCCAGTTTTTTACTGGGTATTCTGGACTAATTTTCGACTACAGTTTCGTATCCTTTTAAGTTGCTGCTTAGGAAGTTACTCAAGCACATACGGGCATTTCGTTTAAGCTAAATGACGTCATTCATAACACATGTTAGGACTTCGTCATAGTAAAAAGAAAAAAAAAACTAAATGGTGCAATCAGGGTAACTACCTGCTATGTATCCAAATATTTCTCACAGACTACCTTATTTTTGAAACAACCTCCCTGATTTTTACCTATAACCAAAACTTCACATGTAAGCACATAATTATAATATGTAATTGAAAATACATGTAGTAGCGATCTTACACGGCAAATAATTGATACTTTTTTTTTAAATCAACTCTGTGTATTTTAGACCAATGGATTTACGAGGCACTGCTATGTATAATTAGCGTTTACTTCATCATATCTGAGATATGTTTTGCCGAACCATATTAAACTTATATTACAGGATCTGTCAGAATATAAATACGATATGATGGTGATGAAATCACTGGATATATTGAACAAACTCTACTCATCACAGAGTGACATGTTCCGGCTTGCTCTGGAAGCCCAGGTAGGAACAATTCTTCTACATATACCACAGTCCTATCACGCGCGTTTATTTCACGTTATATACGTCTCACCCATTTTAAAAATCATCACGTTCCTCGCTCCAGAAGCGTGAAAAAACAAAATGTCTTGATGATTTTTTCCATTTCATTACTTTTATGACGTTGGGTTTCTGTCTTTCCCGTTGGCCAGTAGATTTTAAACAGACACATTTTCTTTTTATGATTAAATATACGGCTGACCCGTTTAATTTACGTTAACAACAATAGCATACACTATTGGCTTTCGATTGTTTACGTTACAACCACGTATTCGTACGTTTTCAACTAAAGGTGAGCCACTTCAAGTTTCCCTCGGTAAATATGTTTCAATACGTTTTTATAGGCACCTTTTCACGTTTCACATTACCTCTGTTCACGTTTTGTATCAATTTTAAAACGTGACGTTAGCGAGTATAACATAAAGATAAATTATTAAAGATGCAATATACTTGCATGCGTAAATAACTACGAAACAACCTTTGCTCACCATCATTACAAAGAAAGTTACCGCCTTTTTATCAATTTTCATGTACAACCTCATTTTTTTAGCATATGAGTGAGCACTCGGGCAAAAAAGGTGAATTACGTACATTTAATATCACTGTATATGTATAAAAATGGCTTTCAACACTATCTTTGGATTACCTTGTTTGTGATCGCATTATATAGTATTTGTATGTTGCTTATGTCCTCAAGTCAGTAATTACAGCGCAACCTCTCCAAATCGCCCTCTCTTGAGCAACAACATCCCTTCAAAAATAGCATGATTTTTCCCACTGTACTCTTCAACTTTCAATTTAACCTCAAGAGCAACAATCTCTCAACGACAGCATAATTTTGCTTCTCCCAAAGGGTGTTGTTTTGGAGAGGTTGCACAGTACATACTCATTCGTTCATTCATTCATTCATTCATTCATTCATTCATTCATTCATTCATTCATTCATTCATTCATTCATTCATTCATTCATTCATTCATTCATTCATTCATTCATTCATTCATTGGTATTTTATGGTGCATCGACATCTAAGGCCATGTAGCGCGCATCAAATGATAACACAATTATTCATTTACTAATTATAATGATTGATATTATGTATAGTAACTTATATGTCTCCGATATTCAGATTTTGCTGTCACAAGACTCAGCACGTGTCCACAGAGAAGTACAGAGAAGTTTACCAGTTCTGAGACGTCTTGCTAAACAAAAACTGAACGATCAACAAGTAGTGTTGATGAGTGAAATATTGGACGAACTGGCCGAGTAAGTCCTGAAATATATAAATGAGGGTTGTTTAATAAGTTCGGAGACTTATATTATATAACAAGTAGTGTTGATGAGTGAAATATTGGACGAACTGGCCGAGTAAGTCCTGAAATATATAAATGAGGGTTGTTTAATAAGGTCGGAGACTTATATTATATAACAAGTAGTGTTGATGAGTGAAATATTGGACGAACTGGCCGAGTAAGTCCTGAAATATATAAATGAGGGTTGTTTAATAAGTTCGGAGACTTATATTATATAACAAGTAGTGTTGATGATTGAAATATTGGACGAACTGGCCGAGTTAGTCCTGAAATATATAAATGAGGGTTGTTTAATAAGTTCGGAGACTTATATTATATAACAAGTAGTGTTGATGATTGAAATATTGGACGAACTGGCCGAGTAAGTCCTGAAATATATAAATGAGGGTTGTTTAATAAGGTCGGAGACTTATATTATATAACAAGTAGTGTTGATGAGTGAAATATTGGACGAACTGGCCGAGTAAGTCCTGAAATATATAAATGAGGGTTGTTTAATAAGTTCGGAGACTTATATTATATAACAAGTAGTGTTGATGAGTGAAATATTGGACGAACTGGACGAGTAAGTCCTGAAATATATAAATGAGGGTTGTTTAATAAGTTCGGAGACTTATATTATATAACAAGTAGTGTTGATGAGTGAAATATTGGACGAACTGGCCGAGTAAGTCCTGAAATATATAAATGAGGGTTGTTTAATAAGTTCGGAGACTTATATTATATAACAAGTAGTGTTGATGAGTGAAATATTGGACGAACTGGCCGAGTTAGTCCTGAAATATATAAATGAGGGTTGTTTAATAAGTTCGAAGACATATTATATAACAAGTAGTGTTGATGAGTGAAATATTGGACGAACTGGCCGAGTAAGTCCTGAAATATATAAATGAGGGTTGTTTAATAAGTTCGGAGACTTATATTATATAACAAGTAGTGTTGATGAGTAAAATATTGGACGAACTGGCCGAGTAAGTCCTGAAATATATAAATGAGGGTTGTTTAATAAGTTCGGAGACTTTCTTAATACCTTTGAAATAACAAAACAAAAAAATTACGTATCGCTGGGGAGTGTATTCAATTCTGTATTGCATAAAACAATACAGTTAAGAGATGGTTGTATTGAAGCCTATATTTATTTAATATTTGATAGATACAAATTTGATACGTCTATTTTGGTTTGATAGTTGTCATTTGTGTTGACAGTCGCTAAGCAACCTGATAGGAGTAAATTTCAAAACACAAAGTAGTTGAATAAACGCTAAAATAAACACCCGATATTAACTTAGAATAAACATATTTAATTTCAGGTTTTGCCATTTACCAAAGCATCCTCACGAGCCACACTTTATGAACCAAAATATTATGATAAGTCATGGTAAGAAACCTATTTACGACCATATCCGTATGATACAGATAGCCATAGGCACATTTAATTTATAAAAAAAATATTTCTACTAATATAATTATTAGAGAGTAAGTAAAATATGTAAGGAAAAATTTCTTACAGTATTTCTTTCTATTTTATCAGGATAAACATTATACCTATATGTGAGTGTGTAATTATGTATGATTTAACATTCTTCTAATAAGACGTCAGTGATTGTAGGCAAACTGTTAGAATGTTTATGTTAACTTTTGATTGAAACTTTTGGATAAATTTTCATCATTTACTTTGTATTCAGTCATATATTGACATTTGTTACTTTCAGGAATTTTGGACATTGTACTAGATATTCTATCCCAGGAGATCGATGCTAAATTACTGGTATTGTAATAATGTTCATTGTCTTTTTTTGACTATTTATCAAACCTGTTGATGGTCCTTTGGAAACATATAAGTGATCACTGCACATAGCACCTTACATATAAATAGTTAGGTACCATAACGGCGTACCTCAAGCAATTTTCACTTTGTATTCGAAAAAATACCTCAATACTATAAGAATGACAATTATTTTGATCTACATTATTCTCAAGTAATAGGGTTTCCGTGGCCAAGTGGTTATAATCTCTGACTAGTAATTACTAACCCCTTACCGCCTCGCACGGGACCTGACAAATTTTACATGTGAGGAAGCAGTCTAGCTAGTTTACGGAAGGTCGGTGGTTCTACATAGGTGTACGCCTGGGGTCTTCCTCCACTCCACCGTTTAGGCTGGACAGATCGTTAAATGATGTTGTCTGTTGATGTGACGTTCAACAACAGCAAAGAACAATTCTCCAGTACACATGTACTGACAGATACTGACTTTGGTTTGTCTTACTTTACAGCAAGAACAATACAAGGGCATGAAGATTATATTCCAGAAGACGTTGTATCTGCTGCAGTTACTTATCAGGGAAAATGACAATGTTCAGTTCCGTATCTTCAATCATCTAGATACACTTCTAGACGTACAAGTTGTTCCGTCAGATTTAGCTCTTGCTTTGAAAGAGGTATGATACACAGGTTGTCATGGGAAAATACATGCCAAACATATTTATTCTGTCTTTTTAATAGTTTACAAGTCGTATTAGCATGAGAATAAAATCAAACTGTTTTGACCGTACTGGTAGTAAATATATAAAGATCGTCATGGAAACGTGTGGACTAAAATGTCTGTAAATAGCGTTTCATGAGTATTAGCAACATCTTTTATATCTTTAATTTGCAAATGGAGCCAAAGTATTTGTCACGGCACTATGTTATATTTGATTCATACAGATTTAAGCTACGAAATCATCGTTTCTACATTATACTGGATGTCACATGTCATATTCAAGCCGAAGTAAACAGAGATGTTTAAGCCTATAAATGAATTAAATCGATTATGTTTTGAATACTTTATTTTAGGTGTTTATAGCTAACCAAGCGACTTGTCTCAAAGTTCATCCACAACAAATCAAGAAGATCGTACGACTAGCCGCCGATCATCAAAACCAGGCATCGGAATTTCTAGACCTACTCAACGTCTTGGTAAAAGTAGAAGGACTTGATCTAACCATAAAAAGAAATCAAGCTTTAGTCATGAAATACATCATGCAGAACTTTAAGAAGGCAGCTTATGTACTAGATCAACCGAGAGAATCAAGGTATGGGATGTTTGTGGTGTAGTGTATGTGTGTGTTGGCATGCTTTGGTTTTTTCTTTGTTTTAGTTCACTGAATGTAACACTAGGTTATTCATCTAACTCTAATAGATCTTTCCTTAATTCACTAATACACTCAGCCGAATTTCTCAACGTCCACCTAGTATATTTTATAGGACTAGAAAAAAATCATTGAATATACTTGTTTGATAAGTAGGACTAGTGGACTTTAAATACATTCAGCTCAACATTTACTTTTGAGACTCGGTTTCTTTGTGTAGATCCATTTCCAGTATGGTAAAACATAAAAATGAATTCACTCATTTGGGTTCTTCTAAGAATTGAATTTTATATGGAGGACGTCTAGAAATTCTACTCAGCGTATAGTCTTAATAATTCTGGCAAATGCCTTTAACATTATCAATGCACCTATATAAACAGTATAAACATGGAGCTGTGGCATCTTCATACCAATATTGGAATATACCTGACAATATATTTATCATCACAAAACTCTAGTTCTTCATCTCTAGTTCGGAACAGGAAATATTTGTTAAGTAGTAATAAATATATTCCACTAAATGCGAAGCATGTATTAATTTATTGGTCAAAACAGTTAAAATCTACAAAGGCCTCATCAAAATTAAATAAACTAATATATTTGTATTTCATCGCTTCCTTAATGTTTGTTTTGCATGTCTTCTGAAAAGTACTTTGGTCCAGGCATACATATTTGATTATACAGTAAAACCTCACATTGCAACTACCTCAATATTACGACAATCTTCTTATAACGAACTCGATAATGAGACCCCCTTCATCATTACGACTGATTGTTCAGGTCACTAGGGTAGTCCCATTATCGAGGTTTTACTATACTCTCTCACACCTCATGTTTTCAAATCACAATTGCATGTTTTATCTAATTTGTTTTCAGAGGCTGCCATGTTGCAGACCCAATGTTATTACCTTATTGGTACGTGGTATAATTGTTATATTAAATACACGACATCCAATTAACAAGTCTAACCATTAAACTATATCTTAAGCACATTTTTGAACCATTGGCTATTGCTAAGTAAGTGATGCGTTCTTCAAATATTACCACAATAAACAATGTTCATGTTAATAAGCTTTATATGTGATCCGTACTTGTCGTTACTTCCTGATGTAAAACATAAAACTCAGTTATGTTGACCATAATTAACAAAAGTGTTTTGTAATGTTTTCATATTTCGTTATATTTTCAACAGACATCATCCAAATTCTGTTTACTTTATTAAATATTATGATTAACATTGAGTCATGCATTAGTTAACATCTGATGTCTGTTACTCTAAATTCGTATTTCGCATGAGCACACACTGTTTAGCTTTCCATTTGATTTATGCATTACATGCGTTTGAAACCTGTAGATGGGCCTCCGTAGCCGAGTGGCTATGCCCTCTGACTTTTAATCACAAGCCCCTCTCCGCTGTGAGTTGAAATCCCACCCTTTACCAAATTTAAGGAAGCTGGCGGTGGTTCTAGCCGAATCAACGTCATAAGTCTTCCTCCACTGTTAAATCAGGAAAAGTCGAAAAGTAAATAGGATATAACCTCAAATTTAATGTAAACACCATCAGTTTAAACAGTATTCATATCTTTCACCCACATGTTTTCAGGGAGCACATTTTAACCAACCAAGCAGAAGAAGGTCATTTAGCATACTTCGCTCATCTTGTTGATCTACTCGCAACATGTGCCGAGGTAAGCACTAACTTGAGCCTTTCCTTTCCGTGTATTATACTTATGTTGATGTCCAGACACTGTACTTTCAAATCTATGTAGGACAAGGGCCATAACGCAGTTCGGTGGCTTTTACAAATTTTCATGGTATGCTGACACGATTGTTGAATTATGATACTTGATTCGGCTACTTACATATTATCAGTATTGTAAACTTCATTCGTTATATTCGTTCATGTTAAAGTCGTATGTGCCCAACAAACGCAATGAATGGTGGTTTAATATATTATAATAGTCGTACAAACTGTCTCCTGTTTCTGTCCATAAGAATGTAGGTGCATTGTTTCTTATTGAATAAAGAATGCAATCATAGTCTCATTTTTCTGAGAATGTATGTGCAAGAGTTTTACGGCCAACTCGTTGCAGAATGTTTCCATTTTGAGTGGTATAATTTTTATCAGCATTTAGGTGCGAAACAATAAATCCATCGAAACGCACCCTTTGTACTTTCAACAGGCATAAAAGTGTACAGTAACATGAATTATAGCACAATATGAAACAATAGCAACGTAGAATGTGATGATTGAGATTATTAAATTGTCTTATTGCCTGATTCACAACAATGACTTTTATACATTAAACTACCAAATGAGTATCATTTCGAGCGCAAATATCAGAATTCCCATGAATATGATGTGTCCATTATTACCGGAACTTCAAATAAATTATGACCGTTTTAAAAACCAATCGAATCTTCCGTTTGCTCAGGGTGAGAACAAGTTTATCGAGTCATTATGTCAGACCATTCTACCCGTGGAGGAGATACTGTGGGTGATCAATCACAATGACATTGATTGTAACATAAAGAGACCCTTCATCAAGTTCATGATGTGGGTGTACATGAAACCAGCTGAGAACTTGATTGAAAGTGGAGCTGCTGATCTACAACATCACAAGTGAGTGATTGTGATCACAAGTGTTCTTATTATTTCGTTCTTATTATAATCTACTAATAAATTACCTCCGATTGTGATCACAAACATCATTAATTGGTATATAAAATTTCTGTAATAAGCACATACTATAATCACACGGGATAACAATTGTTATCATTAATACAATTACTATCGATGTTTTCACTTTAAATTCAACCAGGCTCGTAGTAAAGAGCACCGATTTCATATCTGTTTATGATTCCAATAAGTTTGTACCAAAAGATGCATTTGTTAACTTTATGAATGTATGAACTAGTTCAGCACAGTTAGGTAAATCTTATACAATTAGTATATAGAACATTGCCTATGCGGATCACAATATTGAGGTTGTCCGTATAAAACTGGGTTATCTCAACTTTAATAGAAAATTCAGCAAGAGAGGGATAATTACCGATTTGATTTCTTCATCTACCTCTGGTATAGCTGTACCACAAATCATTATCGTAGGTTTTTAAATAATCCATACTTGTTTTATGATTTCAGACAACTTTGGGATTTCATCAGTACTGTGATCGGAGAAATCAATCAGTTATCTGAATCCATTAAGAATGTGTCAGAAAAGACATTTGAACTTCTTAAAATGTCTCCGTCAAAAAGGTGAACACTATTACACTTATATGTGATTTTATTTATTTATTGTGTGTAAGTCTTGATTTCTGAATAACTTCATATACGTGAGTTTACAACAGTTTCCAAAACCGAAAGCAGAGCATGTGTTTGTAGGCATTGTATAGAAAGCTACGTATGGGTTCTTGTAGGAACCGGTTGATAGTTTCTTTTGCGTAAATAATAGTCCGACTTTACAAAATTAGAATAGTTTTCGTCTGTTAGAATAATTTCTTTAAATATTTATGGAAAGGCGGTGTTTGCCTACATATTATAGCAAAACGCTCAGCGGCTTTAATGATAACATCTAGTGTCTCCAGTCCGACCTTAATTTTTGAAATCAACCCTCATGTTTCTAACCAAATAAAAATGCAACTAATCTTGGTATTTCTAAAATATTTTGGGATGACTCGTGATTCCAAAGCATAAAAGATATGCTTAGAAAAAAATTTGAGAAGTTTTGCCGTCTACCTACCATATTGTTTTTGGTTAAGTACCCGGAAACCCGACTATTTTTTCAGACCTAATGGAAGCTCCCGCGGGTAATTATGTATATGTTCTTTACTTAATCTGTCTTTGATTTTATTTGCAGTGCTGTTGCTACGGAGAATGATGTCAGTAGTTGGGTGCATGGTGGGATGTTTTATATCCTAGAAGGTGTTATGCCTTTCTTAGAGGTGAATTTTTACAACATGTGGTCTTAATTTTTATTATAATTATGATAAATTTTATGGATATATTTGATAATATGTTCTCTAATTTAGGCCTGTCTTTTCCATCACGAATGATTATCAGGCTAAAATCTCGTCTAGATCATAAAATTATGGTGTTGCACGAACTTTAATCTGAAAAAATAACACTATTGCTACAGGAAATTGGTGATTGTTTATTACACTGTACACGTATTTACATGATCCATCTCTCCAGCACTTTGATGTTCCTTGATTGATGTTGCGGAACTTTGTTGGTGGCAATTGTAATTTTGCGTTTAACACTCGTTACATATGTTGTTTACAATCCTGATCCACACCAATCAACAATACACCAAGCGATATTCTGATCGTTTAGTGTCAGCAATAAACAGTTAAAGTTAAATAATACGCCTGTTTACAACTTTGAACGATATTACAGCAAAGGGCATCACCAGTACAATCATATGAATTATAGATTTGTCTTAAAACGTTGACACAATAATATAATATAAGTAAAATTGATTTTTACAAAACAGTGTGTTGTTTTACAGAGATACTTTAGCTGGCGTAGCAAATTTTTAACTTCAGAATCATTCTAATAATATTCATTTCAGTTTTTAACATCTGTGCATTAGTCCTAAGAATAAATTGTTGGAATGCAAAAATAGTTTCTGTTTGCAAAAAAAGGAATATCAAATTCTATGTTTACCTGTTATTTTTGCTCGGCTATGTCTACAAAAAGGACCCGCAAACGTGGCTTTTTAAATTTTAAAAATATTGCAGAACTCGACAATATCTTTACTTCTGTATGCAGGTCTTCTACACATCATTTTTCTCACCCGATAAGGATTTATATCCCGATGAAATCTTCAATACGGACAGTTTAGGGGCTGCTCTTGTGGTACGTTTTAACGTTCATCAAATTGGTAACATGACACTTCTTACAAAACATTCTTAAATGCCTTACATACAATTTGATCACGGCGTATTTGTCTACTTATAGCTTTTTTATTATTTGATACATCTTGTTTGTCTGAACAGCATGGCGACACATTGCTGTCTGCCTAATCTACTCGCCGAAATAAATCGGCGCTTCAGAAATATTTTCCAGGTGCCCGTCTAAGATATATGAAGGTTTTGTGGAAATTGGTGGTCTTTTTTCATTATCATTTTCTTTCTCAATAAAAATGCTTGGTTTTCACTATTATATAGTTTCAATCCAAATAGACGTTCATTCGTGTTTCATTTTAATGACGAAATTAATGCTTGTTCGCTATGTACAGATATGCTAACCTGTAGACCGAATATTGTTATATATGTTCTTGGTATGATGTCAAGGTAAACACCATTTTAGTTTGTACAAAACATCCTAAAATTCAGACATCTAGAAAGAAAAGTTAGATAAGCAGGCATTGCAATTTTCCAACAATCACTCCTTTCACGTGATATATGTTGAATATTCTCCTTGTGCTATTTTAGGCCTTCTGTGACGTCAGTGGACCGTTGTTGACGAATCCAGCACACATGAAATGCATTGTGACATCAGTGACGGCTGTAGTAACTGCTTCTAGTACACCGAAATCTGTAAGAGTGTTTGTTACCATAGCTTTCCGTCTCTTAAAAAAATTCTTTGTTAATACTTGATAATTTCAGATGTACATTTCTAACAATATAACAGTGCATAACAGTATTGTTTTGTTCTATATAGAGTCAGTGGTGATAAATGTATTGCTTATACAGCAGAGCAGGGCTACAGTGAATTCCGGGTGTAATAAAATGTGACAGAAAAATAAAAATGTTATAGTTATGTAACTAAAATTCCTTACATGTTTCTACTGATCAAATTTTAGCTATCTGTAATATTGGACTGACCAGTATCGGTTTTTCAAGGGGAACAACTTTTATCGTTCTTTAAACTAAAGCTGCAATTGACGTAAATGATTACTTTACTACATCTATATTTCAATAGTGAAATATGGATATGTAAATCCATAACAATGAAATAGAAAAGGGTGCGTTCGGGAAGGGAATAATTACATCACTCTAGCTGATTCTTCCAAGTATCCGAGCTCACTCTAACCGTGTCTAACCAAACATAAATGTATAAAATCATATTTCGTCAAGTGTTTGACACAACAGTGGTTTGATTTCAGTTTGATGTATCACGTCATCTGTGTTTATAGTCTTTTGGTTATTATCATATTATTGCTACTTATAATATTATTGTTCATATGTCTTGTAGCTCCTTGTAACTGTACTAGAACGATTTACAACTGAAATGAAAGTGGGTGACACAAAAAGTGCTGTCAGAAAGGTAAAACTATTTCTTATACCTTATTTATATTGTTTTGCAAAGAACTTGTACAGTAAAGTCCCGCTATTAAGGTCAACGTCCGGACCGACATGAGTTGGCCTTAATAGCGAGTCAACCTTAATAGTGACACATGAAGACAGCTGACCGTGAGTGCCTATTTAGACAGTCATTTTTTGTCCTAGTGATTTCCAGTTCTCTAAAGACTCAAAACAGCATAGATTTTTTGCAGGAAATATGCACTTAATTTTAAATGTCATAAATGAATATTTAGTTTAAAATCTAGACATATTTAAGATAGTTTGTCTTATTTTACAGTTTATTATGATTCGACAGACTTTAGAATAAAACCTTAACTGATATTTTTTTCAATTAAAACTAAAATTAAAATTATTTTCGCATGTTTCAAGGTATCACTTTGTCGTGGCATTGATTTTCAAAGAAAATTTAGTTTTTGAATTATTTCATAAGCATGTACAAAGGACTAAATACAATGTTCAATAATATTGTATAAAATTTATGCTATACACGATCTTTTAATGATCCGTGTACTTCAGGGAAACATGGAATATTACGCAGCCGAGTTGGAGTTGAATGCGAAGTTCCATACGTTTGCACAGAATTGTAGCAGGGTACATGTTGGTCATAACACCGTACAGCAACAACTCAAACTTAAATCCAAAAGAGGTTAATTACGATACATTCATTTTGTAATGTCTTCATTGTAGCTTTTTTGTTAAGTGATGCACTCTTATTTCCGCGATCCCCTCTTTTGCCTTGCGTTTGAAAATCTGTTACAAATTACATATAAATGTACTTGTACGAGTATTTGGATTGCAAATGAACCTACATGTATATTAGTATCAAATTATTTCGTTATTACCAATTCACGTCAGTTATCCTTCATTTCGTTCTTATTAATCTATTATCCTTTTACACCGTCAATACTTGTTGCTTTCCCTTTTATTTAAATGCACGTTACTTGATCATTAGCTGTCGATGTGCCAAAAAACACCATTACACCATTAGTGTCATAACATTTGTTACTCTCAGTTACTTATCATTTAATATAATTTCTCACAAAAAAAATCAGTACGGGACATTTTTCTGTAATCTTTTTTTCAGAGTACACAGAATTAGGTAGTAATGAACAGTTGCCACTCGGTGAAGAGTTTCAAAACCTGGTGAAATGTTTCATTAATACGCATGAAAAGAAACCAAGCAAGCGGTATGCGTTGACTAGAAAGTTACTTGACCAATTGGCGTAAGTTTTAACAGTACATTTATTCCTTTACAGTGTTTTATTTCTACCTTTTCTTGTTGCTGTTGAACTGTTACTGTTTTTACTTAAATCGTTCTTATTTTGCTATTTGTTACAACATGCCTTTGTAGCAGCAAGAGCAGCAGCAATAACAACAACATCATCAAAAGCAAGAGCAAAATTCTACCATCAACAACAATTGCAACACCACCACTTACACCTCCAGCAATCAACCATCGGAAAAATATCCAGTGAGCACATGTCTGTACATCGCGGGCCTATTGATCGACAGCTCGCCACCTCGAAGTATGCACGAATCACGTGCGTCCACATAAAACGCTGACAGGCGACATTGTATTTAGTGTTGTCTGTCTGCTTACTATGATTCACACACCACAATGTATGCAGTTGTTTAATTAATGATAATGACTGGTTGGTGTTGGCACAAACAAACAAAACCAACTAACAAAAATATGTCTCACGACATTAAATGTGTTATGATTATCACCAGTTATGTCATTCAACTACTGAATCATGTACAAAACTGCTTTATGAAGAAGATACAAACCAATAGAGAATCGAACCCGCAATACATCGTCGAAACCGTTTTGCATTAGCAAATCCTTCCAGATTATCTGTTAAGCAACAACCAGAGAAAAGGGATGCACGAATAAGCCTGATAAATTGATTTTAATAGATGACGTATGATTGTTCATAACATTATTGTTTAATTTACAAACAGAGACATTCTACTGCCGCCACTCTTCCTGAATAACATCATTATATTAATATTAAAATATTTAATAATAAATATCTTGGCTACGAGAGTTTGTTTGATGCTTGTAAAGGCATTGAGAATAAATATCACACATTTTTACGTACAGTCTGTATTGTGGTATCAACAGAATACTGAATATTTAATTACTTTATAGCTTTCTGTATGCATGATTTAACGTTATTTTATTACAACTGCACAGCAATACTACGTAATTTGGCATGGAAACACACAGTAAATTATTTCAACATCCTTTCAAGCATTAGCAAAGTTCGCTTTCTTTTCCAGAGAGTTAATCAATATTTTCTGCATTAACCCATGAAAATTACACCGTTTTACTGTGCACCAATCATTAAAGTTTTGCTATTATTTAATGTGAATAAGTTAATCATATGTTTACTCATGATTTGTGTTCGCGTACCTTGTAAAAAATGAAGCATTCGTATTCAATACCCTGTGTGCGTTTTCATATATGTATGTATGTATTCAATTTTACCCCTTTATCCCTAAAATAGAAACAATTTCCACAGAGAATTTTGCTCCAATTTTCTTGATTATGTTTTATTGCAATTTAGCATAGGTGCAGATTCTTATAGGAGTAGAAACAAAACAAATAAAACCAGGTATGTAAAAGGTATCCAAGCTGTCTCACTGAAACACGTGCATTTATAGTCCACCCACTTCATATATAGTAACCGAAACACTACTGTCCTTATTCTACAACTTTCACCACTTTCTTTTATGACATGCCATATCACGCATCTATTCAATTGTCCATCACTTTCACACTTCTTTGATAACCAAAACATCTAAATATCAGAAATTCTAATAATCATATAATATGCTTCATTTGTGGAATAAGAAATATTAACGTTTGCTGTTGTAACGCTGTAACTTGCATACACTAACATAATTGAAGGGTCTGTGCTAGAGGGTACTTATTCCTTTTTTTGTCTTAATGGAGATAGATCCTTCATGCATTCACCCATTCAATTGTTAATTGTTTACGGCTACAAAGACCAGAACCAAATCTAATGCTTTACAATTATGTATGTATTGTATACAGCATGTGTCTTTGTTCGGAGAATGATTCCATCGTATCTGCCATGTTTCATTTATACTTCCAGTATCCTCACTCATCATGTTCCTGATACCCGTAAGGTATTAAGTAGTTCAGACGTAGTACAACTCACCGACACAATATTGTTCGCTAATTCCATTGTAATTAATTTATAAATGATTACTTAATGTTATATTCAAATTTAATAGCTTTGAAACAGCTTTAAAGAGACAGTTACTCCTTATACCTTATAAAAATCGTATCATCACATATTTGGAATAAGATTTGTAATACATACAATTATAGATAGTCCAAATTAATATCTCGTATTACCTGAAGTGATTCTGACTTGTCTACAATATTCTTCTTTACTTATCTAGATAGTTTCAGACTTATTTTATTTATTGTTGGGAGCAGGTCGATGAACAAGTATGCATGGTGCAATGGTATTGTACTAGCTTCTATTAGAAATATATCATTTTGATGGCTTTGCGTCAATATGCTTACAATTATACCCGTATTAATTTTTTATAAGCTAGGTTCTCCTGCAATGTTATAAAATTTGGTTGAAGCTTTCAAAGAATCAATAAAATGGTATTTATTGATTTTTATGTTTGTGCTTGCCATAACAATGCAAAAATCTAGGTAGTTAGACTGTCTTATATTTGGCAAGTAGTAAAGAGTGTTTTAGGTATATAATGTAAGAGGTTCATCACAGATCCATAACAAAAATGTCATTTGTAAAACTTATTCAGAAATTCTTGACTCTCTATTAACAATTATTGTAGATCAAATTATTTGAAATATAATTCTAACATGTATTGGTAATATTTAATTTTAGAATTTTTAGAATAAAAGAGGTGGGGCTATAATATGCACCAATTATATCATTATCATTTTTATACAATTTAGAATATCTGCAAAGAAGATAAGATTTGCTGTATCTACGTCACGATCGCAGGAAGAGCTAGATGTCAAATGTCTACAAATATTAAGAACCATCATACACAATGAAGAGAGAAAACTACCAGATGATTGGGCGAGCGGTACTGTTGATGCGAAAGTGAAAAAGTAACGCAATTCGATATGTTTTGTTCGTTGTAAATATTTGTATATGTTGCCAGTTTATCCGTACAGTTCTAACAAATGCACTTACCTCTATACTGTGTTGTTTATGCAGCAGTTTCAATAATCTTCATTACTGTAAGATTCTTAAAAAGGCATTTAGGCTAATGACTAGAGATTCTCCACATGTTTACCTAGTACAATACGATATGCATAATTCGATATTCGTACATCTATGGACATAGTATAATTAAGTGGTTGATTGTTTTATAGGCAACTTGGTCATATACGCGAAATACAAACAGCTATCAATGCTCACGATGTTGTGAATAAAGTTCTTCCACATTTAGCAAGACGAAATGATGCTATTGCTCGTGAAGTGCTGGCGTTTGTCAGTATAATGTTATTCAACGCTAACAGAGAAGTCCAGGTATTTTATAACTATCTATTTATATCTTGATACATGGATTTTCCCACTTTTCTTTGAAAATTGAATGTAAGTAACATAGTATAATAATATATATTTAGTACTAAGAATGATGAGCATATTCATACATGTTTTAGAAATAGAGGTTGGACATACGTACATTTGTCAAAATTAAAAAAACGCTTAAAAGTGAATGAATTTGTTTTGGTTAGTATTGTACAGTCTTTAACAACGGTTCCTGGGTGACTTATGGTAGTTGGTAATGTTATGATAAACAGGGCTGCCTAGCTCTTCAGTAAAATATGTCCCGAAATAAAATACTTGTAGATGATCGTTTAATCCGTCTAGTAAGCATCATATATCAAATTAGACAGCATAGAATGAAGGATATTATGCACCTTTTGGAAAAATTGGAGCACAAGAGGGACCGCCATGATGAAGTGGTTATGGTCTCGGACTAGTAATCACTAGCCCTTCACCGCTGTGAGTTCGAATCCCACTGAGGACCAAACAAATGTCACATGTGTGGAAGCAGTCCAGTTAGCTTACGTAAGGTTGTACGTAGATGTACGCCTGCGGTTTCCTCCACCATTAAAAGGTTGCCAAATGACCCTAGCTGTTGGTGAGATGTTAAAACCCTAGTGGAAAAAGAAGTGCAAGTACGAAGGAGAATACAGGACCTTTCCACATAAATTACTTGGCAGACAAAAATTGAATACAAGACCTTTCCACATAAATTAATTGGCAGACAAAAATATGGAAAGTGGTTCAATTAATTTCAGAGCATTCGGGAAGTAGCTGGTAATATTACAAACAACAAAGGGAACAACTTATTCACCAGGGTCTGTGGTCAAAAGTTTGGCTAATATGATAATAATTATTAAAGAATTTGTGATGATTATTAACGTGTATATTTCAGCAATCAATGTTGGATTATTTCTTCTCCACCAGAGAGGAGGTTTTCTTCATGGCTGTGAGAGACAGGATGCAGGTTTCAACGAACTCTATCAAAGAAAAGTATGTTGTAATACTTTTGTCAGTTTAATAAGTATCTCTTCTTACACTGTTCTTTAAAAAACAAATGCCTTTGTTCTTTCCTCCGCGCCTGCTGATTAGAAAGTAACATATGCGTATGAAATACATGTTTGTCTATAATTAATTATTTAATTTATTCGTGCATTTCAGGATATTTTTAAAATCTTTAATGTCTTTGTAATTACATGTACTATTTATCTATCCTCGCCTTTTATATCTGCTTTGCTTTTTCTTCGAATGGGTCCACAATAATGTATTATATATTTTTCTAATTTGACAGGCTTCAATCCTATCATTAAACGCATACATATGTCCACATTGTGAATATTTTATACTAGTTGTGGTTTGTTATCAGCTGCTACGATTAATGATTTGTGTTCATCTTATATGAGTTAGTTGATAGCGGAGATAGTGATTTTCATGTATTAGGTGTTATCATATCTATATGAGATATATTCAAACTTCTTGAAATGCTTATGATTTATTTTGTATCTTAATAAATACCATTTCGCACACACACACACCATTAATTTTCTGTACCATACAATTCAGTGGAACAATTCTATCTTGTACATCACTGTTGTTTTAATTAGTGAAACGCATTCTGATGAAATAAATGTACGTGTGTTATACATTTGTAACAATGTTGGTTTCAATTATCAGGCTGTTCATAATCAAAAGATCAGTGAGGAATTCTAGGTATAAGAAAGTTCAGACATCTACTTACACGTTAAAGTAACCTGTTTTAATGTTGTAAGAAGACACCAGTGGAGTTCAATTCGAAGTTGAACCTGGCATTCTATCTGCGATTTAGGTGTGACGTTCATTTATACATGATCAATTTTTCCAGATGTTATTAACTGCATCAAAACGTATAACATGCTTTAGACCATTCCAAAGCGGTAACCCCGGGGAAGATTATGTTTTGTCTATCATTTTTTGTACGTTCTGTGCGTTGGATGGGCTTTGGGTTAATGTTTTGAGGGATAGGTTTCTAGAAATCCTTTTCTTTCAGACAAAATAATTGGACTCCATTCGTGTCTTAGTTGAATTACCATGCTATGATGTTGTTCTATTCATTATAATTTCATGACAAATGCCTTGTTTTGCAATTAATGTACAAAGCACTCTTTGTCCACTCAAAGCACCACTGTTTATATTAAAATTTAAAGTCTCAGACAAAAAAAACGGGCAAATGTCATAGATTTATATTGAATGAATTATTATTGATAAATAGTTCTTTGCGACTAATAATACATAGATCAGATTCACAGCTGCTCTTGTTAGCTCTTTTTAACAATCTTCTTCCAGATATCGAAAATGCGCCGAATCGTACGGTTAAACATATCTAGAAGTGCATTCTGAAATTTATAACAATTTATTATAATTAGACGACTATTTTTTAGCTTATTTGCATTAAATGCTGCTTCTGTTCGCGATTGTTACTTTAGAATGTTTCAGTTTTAGTTTTCTTTCGTTTACGGGTTATCGTTTTTATTGCATTCGCTTGTGTTTGTAGCGATGCTTGATTCCCTAGTTTCAACCCATTCATGGAAATCATTCACATTTAGACATATAGTAAACGTAGAAAAAATGTTAATATGTTACATATCTTCAACACGGCGTACTCTTGAGTTCTCCGACCGCACGTCAATTATCAAAACGTTTTGTTGAACACAATGTTTATGGGCACCACATTTTTTTACTGGTCAGTCTTTATTCTAATTCCGCGCTTGAAAACACGGACAGCTGGTAGAAGATTTTATGGCAGCACTCTGAAGCAACAAAGTTTAAATTTGGAGACAGGTCTCCTAATTGTTTTAAACGTGTTTATGTGATGAATTGGACGAAGAGAATAGAGAACTGCTGATGATTAATACTCGGAAATTGAAGAAAAATGAGAAATACGATCGAGATTTTATGAATAATTTTATTTAGTATGTAGAAAATTATTAGGGTAGATCATGCACGATTTTAAACAATGTTTACTCTACATTTAGGGTTAGATGACTGGTAGTTTTAGACAGAAAAAAATACTAATATCCCTCAAAGTTTCTTACCATATTTTGAAACTACTGATTGGTCTTGTAAAAATAGTTTTATAACTATAAAAAACAATACAATTAAAACCCCTCTTTTGGAGAAGATGTCTTTATTAACCCACAAAGATTAATGTTCATTTTGTTGTAAACTTCATCATTTTCATACTCGTATGCACTCACCGATATCTGACAGTTCTGTTCCTGACAACTAGGTCTTCTTAAAGATAACGCTTTTTAAAGAATGGCAAACTACAAATGTATAGAGTCTAAATTTATTATTTTGTAAGTGGTATTGGATATTAACGATAAACTCGCTGTCTTTCTAGGCAAAGGATGATAGTAAATATACATTTTACGTGTCTTTTATTCATTTTTATTTCGGGATATCTTTTATTTGATTGTCAACTCGTTTAAGTTTATTATGACTTATTTTCATAATTTATACTTGTCATTTGATGTTGTAACATATAGCCTGAGCTTTCCTGGTGTTGTAGTTAAGAGTTTAGAGAAAAACTTTGAATTAGTAGGTAATAATATGTACATTGATAGCGTCCTGTATTTTAGGCGAGCATTGCTAGCGCAACATGAAGCACGTCGCGGCGAATTCATGTCCAACTTTGGAAGTTTTCAAACATCTTTAACTTTGGGACGAAAGGCTCTTCAGAAGATTCAACATTATGAACTGAGACTGAAGAAAGAAAAGATGCATGGATGGGTAAGTTAAATACTTTCATATATAACGTTCTATAAGTATTTGCAACATTTATTAAATATGTATGTAAATATAAATTGTTTCTGGCTAGTGTATTCTTCAAATGATCTATTTACCTAATACCTTATTGCAAGCGCTGCGGATGCTGGCTAATAACTTCAACTAGAGATATATTTTACCTTCAAATTAATCATTATATAAAGATTAGATAGAAGATACTCATTTCCTGGAAATGCAACATGTATTCTCTAATGCAGTGATATTGTTTTAAATATCTTAACTTCTATAAACATGATAGTGTTGTTTAACACGTCCTTAATATCTTTATTTGTTTAGCGTTACATCATCTTGGTAAAACGAGCGCAGCGGCGGCAGGTATATTTCACGTGTTCCTTTCCGCACTACAAAGCTTTGCCGTTTTAAACGCACTTCCAAATCTCGTCATGTGCCTTTAATCAAAAAAGAACTTACAAATTGCACCCGAAAGGATTGTTCCAGACTTCTATCAATTTTATTACCTACACCACACCTATTATTTTATTAGTTTAACTAAACCGTGAAGTATTTAATATTAAGAATATGCTAACATTGTTGCGCTAAAAGGCGGATAAGTCCTGAATGGTATTGGTAATGAACAACACATTTGTGTTCCAATTTAATAAAATATTTTTCTCCAAATGCCTTTAAGCCTATTCGTAGCAAGCATAAAATCATTTTGCCAAACCTTAACAATTAAATCATTTTAAAAAAATACCAATAACTATGTCAGTAAACCATAATGATGAAAGCATGGACAATTCTCTTTCAGAATGAAATTATTACTAGTTAATAATAATGATACAAACCTGTTTTACAAATACAGGTCATGTGCTTTTAAGAAGCTACATTATATAAATATTAGATGGAGTGATTAAAAGAACAAATCGTAAATGAAACAATTCTAATTCATTAAATTATATTTTTGATATCCAATATTCAAACAAATACCACTAGACTAATAACTGAAGACATTAAGTACATGTAGACTTTCAATAAACAACTACGAGGTATTGATGCTTAATCTTTCTCTGGATTTGTAGAAATTCATGATGACAACGGGAAAAGCATTTTGACAACAAATACGTATGCTATTCTGAATGACACATTGAACGTGTAACTTATTTAAAATTGTTTTTCTATGCTAAATGATCTTTATCATATGTGGCTGTTATTTCAGCGTGCTCTAAGCAGAGCCAGAGAACCAGTTTCCGAGAAACAGAGACGGAAATCAAAGAAACGGAAGAATTCAGAGAAGAAGAAAGCAAAGTCACAACCTCCACCTGTGTCAAATGGTTTAACTAAGGATTATATAAGTGACAGAAGTAATGAAAATCTCCTGGAACCCGGAAGTCCTGATAAAATGCCAGAGAAACTTGCAATTGAATATAAACCTGATACTGGGGAAATAGAGATGATTGATATAACCGTTGAGGTGTGTTTTTGTTAGAACATAGATAAAGAGACTATAGAAAAAAAGTTACACAACATCCCATCTGTCCCAAAATACTACACCCCCTAGAAAAAAAGTAATACAGGCATGAGCAATTTATAAATATTAGACACAAACTTTCTAGTAAATACTGATTAGAAAAGGATTCCTCGAAAAAACACAAAACATCTCACCTTTCCCAAAACACTACACTCCCCAAAATCCCCCCAACACACAGAAACATACAAAATGCAGAAACGTTTATTTAGCTTTGGTGAATTTAGCCATCATATTGAAGAAAGAATTGTATGATTAGTTTTAATGTTTAAGCATTTTGACAACATTATACAGGAAGAAGAAGATAGTGCTGAACAAATGTTTGCTGATATGGATGAGAGTGTTGCTGATATGTTAGAATATAAGGATGATGGTTGTATAGAACTGGTTCTGAAGGTCTTGGCAAGAATCTGTGATGGACAACATGTTGGGCTTCAGGTATAAGTGAAACCTTTTTCGTCACAATCAAGAAATTATATCATAAAACAATTTGAAATGGTATACACTTAAGTAAAAATAACGTCAATAGAAAAAGAGATGAGAGTGAATCGTATTGTACAAATAGCAACACGATATACAATAAAGATCATTTATATCACAACTCGCGCTAGCTTACATATTCCAAAGACATGCTATTTTTTAAATAAAATATAATGATATTTAAAATTTGTAAATGGGAATTAATGTGTTTACATTTAAAGTCAATGGTCCTTTGCTATCTTGCAAGCCAATCAGATGATCTTTCAAATCAGTCTTGTTGCAACAAATGGAATATATCTTATATGCAGCGGCTAAACGCTGCACCAAAAGTCTGCAAATTGGTATTGTCAAAGACAAATGAATTCATTGCTGCCAAAACTTGGAGGTTAGACATGCAATTTATATATGCAAAAATAAATGTTCATGAAACGAGAATTTTCTATATAGCATTTATCATTAAATTTCAACTGTATTTCTGATTTTGTGTATGGTAATTATGCTTTAACATTGTCTTCATTTCGTACAGAATTATCTGCGTGAACAACCGGACAATGTGAAGTCACTCAACATTATTGGAGAAACAGCACAATTCCTGAATGTTGTGTACTCCAGTATCAATGCAAGAACAGTGGACCTTGTCATACAGCTGTTTAATACTCTCAACGAATTCTGTTCAGTATGTAATGGTATTTCCCAAATGTCTGTCTACAAGTACTTTTTAAGGGTTCACTTAAAACGACAGTTAATATATAAATACATATATATGTTTTACAAAATTATATAGAATTTGATTTTACATTCCTACACATCAAATAGAGCTAGATTCTAGATCTAAGGCAGGTTGAGTGAAGTCCATTTGAAATTTTGATAGTAATGAGAATAATAAGATTGACGTGCTAATGTATTACTAGAATGTGTAAATATTGATTGGATTTTTTCAGGGCAATCAAGAAAACAGGGAAGTGATTTACAACAAGAAAGCTATAGATTATATCAACTTTATTCTTAGAGCAGGTGAAATAGCTGACTGCTCTCCAGAAAAGGTAAAACAGATGGTTTTTTTTATTTTGTGTTTTTAATATTGCAATTTTCTGTCAGACTTTCATCGGAAACGAAATATTGTGTTTCTGTTACTAAATTTAAAACTAAATAGGACTTAAGTATGGTATGTAATATGAACACAGATTCTCAATATACACACTACTTATAAGTCTTAAAGAAGCTGTTTGACTTATATATCTAATTGAAATACGATAATTTAGTTTTGTAGTAATTTTTACTGTTACCTCACCATTCCGCATATTTGAAATAATATCGTAATGTTATAATTATGGTAATTTTTAAAAAGATTAATCTTGAAATTTTGGCAAAAGTCATATATCAGGATGGCGGAGTGGTTTAAGGATCTGTGTTAGTGTTGCAGTCTGGTTCTTAAAGCATAGCTTCAATCAAACAAACTTCATCTCTTGTTTTTTTTTTTTTTTCATTTTTCTATTTTGTTTGATACGTGTAACTGACAAGTTCACGCATTAATTTCATGTATTTTTGCCACTAGGTTCTAGAATTGAGGGAATCAATATCATCTCTTATAATGTCACTGATTGAAGAGAATGGTCCCGCTGCATCACAAGTTGCAAAGGTAATCAAAATTTGGAATATTTCAAAATTTGTAAGAAAATGTCTAATGTTATGTTTAAATCATAGAAATGTAAACAATGCCATGACCAGTGTTCTGTGGCATCAGTGTAAATATAGTTAATGAATTTCAGATTTTTGCTGACTCTTCATTTTTTCATTAATGAGGTGAAATGAAATACATTAAAAAATTTGCAATGGATGGTACGTTGCTTATACATGTGTGTTATTTTGCAACGGATGGTATGTTGCTTATACGTGTGTGTTATTTGTCCTACAGAAGTAATTGAAACCAACATATGATTTGATTTGGTCAATGTGATATGTAATCATGTAAAATCATTGTATGTCTTCTTGTTTTCATTCAGGAAGTAACGGACACATTAGATAAGGAAGCCCTGTATAGATGTATGTCACAGTGTTATGAAATGCATCAGTCAGAGAAGCCTAAACTTGAAGATATTGTTAAGTCAGATTCTGGTTATATGCAATCTGCTAAATCTATCGCTTCACTGGGTGGTAGCTTGCTTCAAGGTGTTGTGGTAAGTTACTTCGTACGCTACTTATATCTCTATGTTCATTCTTTTTACATTGTAACGTAGGTTAATTCATTGAGTGGTAGCTTGCTACAAAGTGCTGTGGTGAGTTACTTCGTGTACTACCAATATCTCTTGTATGTACATTTTAATTGCATTTTAACAAAGTTTAATTCACTGGGTGATAGCATGCTACAATTTGTGTGCTACCAATATCAGTTATGTACTCATTCTTTTTGCATTATAACAGGTTAATTCACTGCGAATGTCATATTTTATTAAACAAAATTGCGACAAAAGCAATTATTTTTCTATTCAAACTACTGAGGCCGTTGAGCCGAAAAACCTTTTAATTCATTTTTGAGAATTTGGCTTTTTATATAAAACGTAAAATGTAATTTAACAAACGCAAATCAATGGAATCATCCTTTGTATTGTAAACTGCTATATTTTGCATTTCTTCCATGCATTTGTTGATTTTTTAATATTCCAGAAAGGACCAGCGAAAAATGCTTTAAAAGAATCATTGGTTAGTGTTGGATTTAACTTCTATCTGACACTGGCGAGGATGCATGACATTGACCCTCTACTTGATGAACGTATGTTTATAAATTAGGCTTTTCATAATCTTGTTAATTTTGTTAAAATGATAAATTTCTGGTGCTTTATACAGCATTTTGGGAAGCCAGTTTAGACAATCTTCGGAAGAGAGCTTAATATTGGACATATTTCTGAAAAGCTGCGACACATTTTTGATAATTTTATTCAACGTAACCTGTTCATCATATCGTATTGAATTTGAATTTTTATGTTGGTTCTTAATCTCAAGTGGTGATGGCGGATTAATACATTATCTTTTTTAAAATTTCGTCATATTTCAGGTATCACAGTCACACCAGAACAGATGAAGGCATACGAGTACTACAAGAAAAATAGTACGTCTGTGGAAATAGTGAAAGATGATATACTTCAGAAGATAAACTTTAGGATTAAGAACAAAGTAGGCATAATTGAATGTCTTGTATACACCATTTTCACTATATTTGTCCCCAAAGTGTTTCATTTTCGACAAAAAATGAAGTATTGTGTATCATGAAATTAACAGTTTTGTCGAACAGGTAAATACCCAGGCCACATTGTTCTGAAGGGGCTTTCCTGTATTAGTGGTCTTAAGTAAAATGTCACCTGTTATATAACACCATGTACATCCATTGCAGACACTACAAGTAACAATTATTATATGCAGATAGGTCACAAAACATAATCTATACATTATAAATTTCTATGATTTTGAGCAACTTCCATCAAAAGGATATAATTATTTATCACAAAAAAATTGCAAAGAAATTATTAACCAAATTTTAATGAGTCAAAACTTTATAGAAGATGTACAAAAATATTGTCACCATCTTTACATAGCTTTTACAGCTTTACACCCGGGCCTAGATAGAGAGGTATCCAATTATATCAAACTGTAAGGACTGTAGGTGGAAGTAAAAAGACTATATGACGCATGCTTAACAACATTCAGTGGCAAATGTTTTGCTTTACAATGCATGATATTATTGCGGACGCTACATAGTTGCTCTTATAAGGTCTACATACAAAAATGTCAATTATTTTAAATTTGTGATACATGTATTTAATGTTTATTTCAATCATTTATATTCATGTACTATAATGCATCATGTGTATGGCAGATAACAAAAAACTCCTTTTTAAAAGTAGCCAACTCTTGAAAGGTTGGTTTCATATACATACTGTAAGGTGTTTTCCCACCCATACTATTTATGCTTCTGCAAACGAAGTTTACAGGGGTGTATTGGAAACACCCTGGTTGTGGTAGGTCGATTGGTCGGTCAGTCAGTCGGTCACTCAGTCAGTGGGTCGGTTGGTTGGTTGGTTGGTTAGTTAGTGGTGTTCTAGGTCCCCAAATGAAATAGGAGCATGGGGTGAATATTTCTCTTACCTTTTGGTGTGAACTTTTTCAAGTTTTTTATATATATTGTGGTTGGAGAGATTTGCACGGCGTAATTATTCCTGACAAAGGTCACATATGTTTTAGAATTATGCCCCCTTGAAAGTTGGTCGGTCGCACCGACTGTCCCCAAATTGTGGAGAATAATTATTTCTCTTACATTTTTTGTGAGAACTTATTCAAATTGTTCATATACATTATTGCTGGATAGAAGATTTGTATGCCATTATTATGAATACCAAAATTATGTCCCATTGAAAGTTGGTTGGTCCCTTGGTCTGTCCCCAAATGGTATAGAAGGCTGTGGTGAATATTTCTCTTACAATTGTTGTGGGAACTTTTTCAAGTGTTTTATCTCCTTCATTGTTTAGTGGAAAACATTCTCCCAATTCTTTATATGTATTACATTTGCATGGAAGATGTGCACAATGTATTGATAATGTTGAGGTTGCCATACTTTGTAGAATTATGTTTCCTTCATGTCAGTCATTTAGTGTCAGAAAAGAGCAACATTTGAATTTATTTTGGGGGATTTTTTCAAATGTTTATTTTGTATTGTAGTTGAATAGAAGATATGCACATCATATTATTCTTGCTAAAGTTGTAATACATTGCAGAATTATGTCTGTGTGACCTTAGTTATTTATTACATTGTAAAGAAAAGCATTTGAATTGATATGAGAGCTTATGTCATGTTTATTTATGTCCTTGCAAATGAATAATAATTATGTATTGGTATATAATGGAATTTGATAAATTGTAATTGAAGTTTCCTTCCGTATTTGTTCAAAGAAGTAAATTTTTGAATTACTGAAAGAAAAAACTTAAGCAATTGTTTTTATATACTCTGTTTAATTTGTCTTAACTAGTACACTATATGCAATAAAAATGTGTGTGCCATTCCCTTAATATGCCATTACACATTTATTCTAGTCAACTGTTTGCATACCCTGTAGAAATGCACTCTTGCACTTTGTCCACTAAATTGCATTGTTTTATATGGACGGGGTATTTAATCACAATTCAGTGATAGGTGATAGTTATTGCTAAATTTAAACTTAATATTAACATATTAAATATAAATAAAACCCTGTAGTGTCCGCAACACAAAAAAAAACAGAAACAAATTTGTGTTAATCATTTGTTTGTTCTAAGGAAAGTCACATATGCTTTTTTTTCTTTGCACATTCTGGAGCGATCCTTCTCCTTTTGAATTATTTATTTATTAAAATTGTTAGAATATTTCAAATGTCCTTACCAGATCATGGGAAAAGTACACTGATTTCATTGTTATGTCATTCTGGTCAGAAAAACAAATTATACTATGGTATTTCTTTAATATATTTTCATGACTCTAATCAAAGCAAAGATATTAAGACAAAAAAGCATAAAAATCTTGATGAATCTAAAAATTAGAGGCCTATTTAATATTTGTGTTGCGGACAAAATTTTTCACAAATTGTGATAAAACTAATAGACATATGAATGAAGCATTTCATACGTGGAAACATGTGCCAAAGGCATTTTATATAGCAATAAAATTGGCTCTGTATCTCATGCTTGGTGGAGTGAGAGAGTGTTGCGTACACTACAAAATATGACCCTTTTTAGTGACCCGAAATTATCTTTATAATTGCATTGGTATATGAAGTGAAATGTTCAAGCAAAGTATTCTATTTGGTTGTTCAAAATTAGTGATTTTTAAATGAAACAACATAGCACTGAAAAAAGCAACATTTTGGCACTTCATTCAGTTATTACTTAAAATACGTGTATATAAGCATGTTATGTATCGTTTTCAAGCTAAAGCAACAACCTGCATGAACAAAAATCCCGAACATACTGGCTTAGTGTAGTATAACAAACCACTTTACATTAATTTCATCGAATTTTGTCAACACAAAATTGCAATTTCAAATAATACGTTAAGCTCTCTGTATTATTTGTTTTATAGATATTGATACGAGAGGAAGTGAAAGAGAAATTAAAGTGGAATGTCGACCGTACGTCGCCTAGCAACAAAATCCGGGACCTGATGGACTGGACACGTGACATCATGCAGGATATTTCATATCAGAGGAAAATATTGTTTAATCCAATTGCTATTATGTTCACAAAAGGCTGGTAAGTCAATAAGTGATAATCGAAATAAGATAAAGGTTTGTTTCATCACAGAAAGATATTCCATTCAAACTGAATGGAAAATCAACGAGTTTGCCAGTATTTATACTTGATCATATTCCCAAACTCTAAAAATATTTTATATTTTTCATTTGTTCTTGATTTTCTTTTATTAGATTTTCTCGTTTGACAAACAATTTTCCTTACATTAGACAACCTTTCACCCCTTTTTATGTTGCATTAAATACTATTACCCAAATTTTACAAAAACGTCACATTTTGTAATAAAAATTTATAAATTTTATCACATATCACGTGAATATAATTAGGTTACTATGGAATCACATGGTGACGTTTCTCAGTTTTGCTATTAACATCATGATGCTCATAACGTGGAATGCCAAAGCAAGTCTTGAAGATTTGGAGAGAATTCAGATAGCTGGGAATAGAACCAACGAAACATTCAATTACGCTCTATTAAAAGAGTAAGTGATTTCAAAGAGGTTTACATCTGCTGTTCATTCTTATGATTCTCATTTAATTCTTATTCGGATGAACAAATGTTTAGCCTACCACAGAGTATATAATGACTCTTAAAAACTAATGTAATCAGAAGTATTGAACATTGAAGGATTAAAATTTAACACTATGTTTGACTGTCCATCCCTAAAACAGTCATGCTGTCCTCCGTAAGTTTGAATCAGTGCAGATATTCTTTTCTGAAACTTATCAAACTGAACCGGAAACTCTTCTTTTGCTGAAACTTATTTTCAATTAACGGTAAAATTATCAAACTTGAAAAATATATATATACAAACGTATATATTAATATGGGCAATACTTGTAAAGATCAATGGTCATTCATTTTCATTATTTCAGTCCACAACCTCGTATAGAAGAGATACCAGAGAACGAATATATGATAACAATGTATATACTGAGTGGTTTACATAATCTGTTCTCACTGTTTGTACTCATCAGTTATTTCTTATCTAACCATCCACGATTCCCAACATGTTCGGAAATAACCGAACCCTTCAGGTAAACTTTGAAATCTGTATTCAGACCCTTTACTTTGTAGTAGCTAACTCTTGGAAGCAATATTTTTGATGTCCATCTCTTTTAGTTTTCGTATCAGGTTATTTCTTGGGGGGCTAACGTCACATAGATAGCCAAGGAAATTTGGCCATTTTTTCAGTTCAGCTGTGGAGAAAGACCACACGCGTACACTTGGGTATAATCACCGACTTGCCGTAAGCCAGCTGGACAGCTTCCTGAAATCTCAAATGTAAAATTTGGCGACTTCCATGTGGGATTTGAACTCACTGCAGTGAGGGGCTGGTGATTACGAGTGGGAGACCACAAGCATTTGACAATGAAGAGCCCAGAATCAGATAATACCGATTGAAATTATTACAAATTGTTTGGTCATGACCTTTTAGGATCAGCTCCTTTGTAGGTCATCAAGTATCCTAAAATATATATTGTTCTATCTTCCTTAATTTAGCGGCACAAATAAAAGCGTGTCGTTCATGTTCAATTTCTTACATATTATTTAGTTTTGGTATTGCATTTGAATATATTACGTTTTTGAAGAACATTATTATTTTACAAAATATTTGCTCACACCGAATGTAAAAAATGATACTTGATTTTCTCTGACAAGATTAACAACAAGAATTGCACTGAAACCATTGTTGAATAAAGCATGTTTTACAATTTTAGAACCATCAATGATACTGTTTCGTATTTGAATCGACCAAATGTTGCCTAATAAGACAATCTCTATTTTCAGACAATGCTGTAACAAAGGGAAGGAAAAAGGTGAAATTGTTGGAAAAAGAAGTTCAGAAGATAAACCTTCCAAACTTGATGTTAAATTCTTTAGTTTTACTACATTCTATTACATTGTAAGTTTAAATGATATAATTAAAGAAATAAAGTAAATGTGAACTCTGATATGGTGAACTATTTTTCCCAAGCCCTCCTGCATCTTAATGTAATGGATATAGGGAAGCATATATCTGCGTCCTCTTGGAATTCGCTTATTCGCTTTTGTCATGATCTTTCGTACCAACTGAGACGTATAATACTATGTGAGTTTTTCATATGACAATAATGATAGAATTTATACACGAGCTTTAATTTAACCGCAATTGTAAAAAGTATCAAAGAAGTTTATAGATTTAAATATACTCGTATAATTGTTTTTATTATTTTTGGACCAGAATAATTAAGAATTATTTGTGTATAATTTAATTGATGAACAGAGCAAAATCTTGACACTCAGGTTTTCTGGAAACAGAATAATTCAGTTTATTGGAATGCGCTTTTAATATTTTTAAAGATATTGCTTGCTTTAATGATATCCTTTTTCTTTCAGCTTTTTCTTGCTATGTCAGCTGCTGGCACACAGTTCCACGGCTATTTCTTTGCATTCCATCTCCTGAACATTGTAAATAACAATCAACTATTGAGTGGTGTTATTAAGGCGGTCACACAAAATGGTAGGAAATCTTTAACCAATTTGTCTCCTTTGATGATATTATAAATAAATTTCTTCCCATTTTTGCTTGGGTTTTGTGTCGCTAACAGCCAAGGTCATTTGAAGGCTTTTACAGCTTTAACGGTGAAGAAAGACCCCCCGCGTTTACCTGGGAGGTACCATTGATCTTACATAGGCTAGCTGGACGGCTTCTTCTCATTTGAAATTTATCTGTTCCCGGGCGGGATTTTATCTATCAGCGGTGAATCGGCTATGTTTCTTCCTGAATCCAATTGAAGCTTCCTTGGGCATTACAAAATTTTACGTTGATATGGAAGACTATTGTTGTAATGTTAGTTAAAATCAATGCGACCGTGGATTTGTTTAGCTATTAACATTGGTTCGATCTCATCACGTATTACCCAATTTATTTCTACTACAGGTGTATCGTTATTGTGGGTAGCTATACAATTTATTTCTACTACAGGTGTATCGTTATTGTGGGTAGCTATACAATTTATTTCTACTACAGGTGTATCGTTATTGTGGGTAGCTATACAATTTATTTCTATTACAGGTGTATCGTTATTGTGGGTAGCTATACTAGGATTCATTGTCATCTATATATATTCATTGGTTGGATTTTCACTGCTGAGAGCGTATTTTGCACCAGGGGATTATCTGTATTGTTCTACATTATGGCAATGTACAGTGACTGTCATAAGATACGGTCTTATAGGGGACATGTTTGAGGTAATGTATCTTTAGTGTTTACTTAAGATTCCTTTTTATTTGATGTGTGCAAAAAAAGTTTGTGGTAGGTCACGTGACCATCTCTGCTGTCTAAGTTGAACAGACGCCATTCAATATTCCCCAAACTTGACCAAAATTTTTATGGGCGTAACATCTCGACCAATGTGATAACCATCATAATTGCCTCTGGCACGATTGAATAATGACACTTGAGACAGCAATAATAATAATAATAAAATAGATAGTTTTGACAAATATTTTTATTATTGTTATTGCTGAGGACAATACTACAATATGTTAATAAGGTTTTTAGAATCACATTATCTACGTTGTCTTCAAAGTCATTCAAAATGTAAATACTTCAACTATTTCAATAACTTATCATTATTAGCAGCAGTAGTGTTGTTATTACTAATACCAGGACAATTATCAATATATGCTTGTGTTGTTTTTTACACAGATTTCATGATGTATATTACTACATTACATTTCAGTCCGTGAAACAAGCAGAATCAGAGAGAACGTTTGCTACTTTCTGGCCTATTGTAGTCTACCATGTGTCTTTCTTCATCTTCATCACAACCATTGGTCTGAACATCATCTTTGGTATCATTGTCGACACTTTCTCTGAACTTAGGGATTTAAAGGTATGCCTGTTAACCATTCCAATTCAATGTTTAATGTCGCACCAACAGCCAGGGTCATTCGGCGACTTGTCCAGCTGTACAAAAAAATCCAAACTTTCCCCAAAATACTACTTTCAACAAAGACCAAAGTTACTATTATTCCCCGACGAAGCACTCGTTTGTTTCAATGGAATGGATATAGTAAAATTGAATACTGTAAATAATTCACTTGGATCTCTCAGGTACTTTATTGTATGATCATATCGTTCTACTGAGTATGATTGTCGTTATTTTCATAGCTGTCTATTTTCATACATTTTCTGAGCATATGTTCTATTTGAAAGTTACAAGTATTTAATGTTAATGTGTTGAACACCAAATGTTACAATATCATATGTCTTCGTTTAGGACGGGTGTCCAGTAAGTTACCTTTCGGATGACTTAATAAACTACGATCCTACTTTCACATTAATGCAGATTTAATACATTCTTTTTTCTCTGTCTCGGATCTCTGTAACATGTATGAACTTATTGTTACCGCACAGATCTAAGAAGGTTTCTGACAAAGTTGAATCAAACATCATTGTAAGAAAGCTCAGTAATATAATTATGTGTGCTTTATCTAAGAAGCACATCAACATGTTTTATCAGAAAAAAATATGTACAAGTATTTTTTTATAGTGGAGAGCCGAGTCTGACATGAAGGATACATGCTTTGTTTGTAGCAGAAACAGTTACGACTTTGAACATCACGGGAAGGTAATCTTGACACATATCTTGTTAGTTAAAAAACCACTTATTTTAAAAATTGTATTCAAACAATTTGAAACAGACTTAAGGTCAAAAGTGACAGAAGGAGCAATTAAATTATGACAGTCTGGAAATGGAAACGAAAAATATTGAACAAGAACATGTACAACAAAATTAAAAACCAGTTTGAGTTCTTGGTAAAAATGGAGTCTTTTTTAAATTTTTATCGCTCATTTTATTATATATATATTATTTTTCTATATATCCCTAGCAGTGTCCTTGTGGTTTATATAGATATGTATCTTTTCTTTATTCGTAGGGTTTTGACTTCCATGTAAGGAACGAACACAACATGTGGTCTTATGTATTCTTCTTCATCCATCTAAATGATATGAAAACCAGTGACTATACAGCCATAGAACTTTATGTCAGCAAATCTGTAAGTCTCTGTAACTCTGTCCTCCCTTTTACAATATTTGTACAAAAAAGAAATATACGATGGAAATTTATAATTTATCCTTACCTTATCACAAGATGGAAAGTGAGCAATGGATGGCAATGAACACGCAAATTACAACATGATATAAAGCCGCGTGGGTGTACCACTTACTGACTTATTTCCTAATTACTAAACATTTTTGCGTTAATTTTGTTGGCTGGCTCTATGAGAGCCAGGCAGTATTGAAGTAGATTTTGAACAAATGGCGGAAGAACCAGGCGTACATCTGGGTAGATACACTGACCTTTTATCGGCTAGTGATTTCTAGTCAGAGACTATAACCTCTCAACCACGGATGCCCTTTTATTAAATAGTTAAATTATTATTTGGGTTGTTTCAGCTTGAAGGAGAAAATTATGAGTTCTTCCCGATGAATCGAGCTCTTTGTTTATCATCAGTTGATATTGATTCCACAGAGTCTAAAATTGATGATCTTCTACATCAAGTTACATCGATAGCACAGAAACAGAGAGAAGATGTAAGTGAATTTACTGATGCCATGTCTAGTCTGTAATACAATATATTTTTGACCCGATTCTAAGATGTTGATAACTTGTCTAGTCTGTTTTATAAGATGTTTTATGAATTGATTCCAATATGTTGATAACTTGTCTAGTCTGTATTATAAGATGTTTTATGAATTGATTCCAATATGTTGATGACTTGTCTAGTCTGTTTATAAGATGTTTTATGACTGGATTCCAATATGTTGATGACTTGTCTAGTCTGTTTTATAAGATGTTTTACGACTGGATTCCAATATGTTGATGACTTGTCTAGTTTAATTGTTCCTTTAGAAAGATGACCTATTTCAGTAGCATATCACATGGTCGCATATTCTGAGTAGATGCTTATTTCGATTTCATTATTACAAATATACATACTGCTTGCTTTAATTTATAGAAGAATGACTAAAACTTCTTTATACTTACCATATTCCAGGAAAACTTCTATCTTAGATTTACCATTCAAAGTATCTCGCTTATATAATATTTTTATAAGTCCTTATAGTAATTCCAAGAAAATGTGTTTGTAAGTGTTCTGTAAAACTCTAATTTTTTTTCTACAGGAAGCAGAAAAGAAACGCAAAGTGGAGAAGTTAAAACAGAAACGTTGGCAGGAGAAACATCGTCGTTTTATATTTGGTATACATCATAGTGCTGACGAGAATGAGTTGGGTGAACGGGAACCACTGGTTCCTCCATCAACATCCAGCAATGAAGGAATCTACCCTCAACAGCCAACAGGAAATATGTTATCTGTATCAGACGATTCCGAATATTACAAAGAACGCAAAGGCTCCATATCCTTGTTACAAATTCTAGAAGGCCTTCCAGACGACAAATCATCACGTGCTTCATCAAAGTCTCACATTTTATCAGACTCTGACGATGATTCAGACGACTCTGATTCAGCCGGAAGTACCGGTCCAGTTGAGTCATATGATCTGTTGAAATCTCGCGAAGCGTCACGTGATCGTATTGATTCGATACCGGAAGAGACTGTAATAGCGGTGCCTGTACCTCAAATAAGTGACATAGATCAATCAGAACCACTTCCGCCTCCTCCGCCCCCACAGGAAGAGGATGGGATTGCACCACGTGCTCGCCCAGACGATGAAATAGAATCAACACGCTTATAAACCAAACCTGTATTGTTTAATTGACAATGTTGAAACTAACATGGATGTAATATACCACAAATTGAAATTGTTATATTGCTTATTAAAACATTCAATGCATATATATTTATTGCTATTTGAGACTGATTCCTAGTTACGGAGGAGAATTCCATTTGTTTCAAAGATACACTGAAGCATGGGGGGCTAGTACGTTGTTCACCATTTCACGCTATCCAAACTGGGTACCAGCCTCTTGTACACTGATGTCCATTTTAGATTCAAGTCGGAAATCCTGACCTTTTGTATCCGTTTGTTTGAAGTATGTGTACACATTTTGATTTGTATTCATTTTTTAACAATGGTCAATTATCGATTTTTCCGCATCCTGATAACTAGAAGTGGCCTTGACATGATAGATGTACACTTGTGTAATATATTGATGTTTGTTTTCATAGAATGTGGTTTGTGCAGTCAATCCTGTACAACACACACTGAGTGATGAAGTATAACTTACCAATATCGGAAAAAAAATCTTAAAATTGGATATTGCTTGCAATATTGTTATTAATATATTATTACCATTGTTGTTTGCTGTTCGGGTGCCAGTTTTACTTTTGTATGTAAGTTATGTATGTAATATCTTATTTGAAGCACAATATTTAATTACTAAATGTTCAATTACCCGACACAAAACGTTTTTCTGTCAAAAGTAATGATTAAATACGAGGCCTTTTGCTGGAAATATTTAAAAGATACTAGTAGTTTTAATTTTTGCTACTGACCGTTCCAAGGCGGTGTACCCTCCGAGAGACTGTGTTTTATCCTCCATTTTTCTGTGGTTCTGAGTGTTGGGAGGGAAGGAGGTTAAGGGATGTAGGGAGTGTAGTGTTTTGGAGAAGGTGGGATGTGTTTTCTTTGTTTTTTTTTATCAATGTAACATCTCTCATATTTTTTTCTCGTCATCATTGGCAACAGAAACTAAGAGGTTCTGAAAAGGCCATTTATAAAAAAATGTACATGCCTATCCAAATATTTTAGCCAAAAACTTTAAAGGGTTGTGTTAACTGGTAGAAAATATATATGCTGAATAGTTACATTATATAAGACGATCGCTTATTATGGATTGTATGAGTTCGTGTGTCTGTTTGCCACTCTACAGACTTTATATTTATCTGTGCAATATACTTTTTCAATGCAAAATTGTGTGCAATTACGTACTGTACATTTATAATTTAATACATTGATGTATCTTATGTTAAAATATATTTGTAATATTGACGTTACTATAATCGTGTATTTGGCATCACCACAATCCCTGTTGCATGTATTTGTTAAGTAAAACAGTTGTAAATTATATTTTGATTTATATTGAAAATACGTCATTAAATATTATTTACTATTCTTTTTTTCAATAAACAGTCCATACAGACTCGATAAGCGAATACCAGGAAGGGGGGGGTCTTACATAATTTGGTCAGAAGCTGACAAAAATACGAACACAACAGAATTAACTATAATTACAACATACACCAATATTTACAGTGACGCGCCATTCTATACCCACGATTCTAGTCGAAACAAATACGTACAGGGCGAGGCCAAACATTAACAACAGTTAGCAATTAAGGGGATGGAATTTACAGAAAGGGGGCATGGATAAAAAAAGCATTTGTTATTAATACAGGAGAATATCATGATATTCAGCATCTGATTGTTGCGAACTGGTTAACATCGCCGAACTGGACACAGGAGCAGTTATTGTATAATACTCCTCCCATATATGCGGGGAATCCAACGGTTCCCAGTGGAACACAATTATCATTGGCATCTTTGCATTCTGAAATATGAAGCAGCGTATCCAATTAAACTCATAAATACTTGATGAAGTTTTTTCCTCTGTTGCACACATTTATTTAGCTACGACATCGAGCCTGGCTTTTACACACTGTGCACTGTAACCTAACAAGATCGTGTCGTGTCTGAGCCATCTAACTTTTGGGAATCGGTGACATTGACTCCAACTGATACAATGAAGTATTTGATATACCAATCATACACGCACATCTAACGACTGTATTTACAAAAGAAATCGAATAAACATACATACGATCAACAGCCACATTATTAACATACATACGATTTACAACCACGTGACTCACAAACACATTATTAACAACACGTGATTAAAGATCACATTATTAACAACGGGTGATTAAAAATCATATTTTTTACGACCGCATGCACAACAACATGATCAACGATCAGAAGATGGGCGTATGAGCATATGTGATCTATACGTACTCTGTTCTATCGCCTTTGACAAAAATCCTAGCACAGTACGTCTGCATTCATACACAATACATGAACGAGTCCTCTTTTCTACCCATTGACTACCTACTGGTTGACATGTACCATCAGAGGCTGGGCATTCTGAAAACATGTATAGTAACGCGCGGTTATTGTGGACTCGGATATATTGAGGATTCAGATATATTGTAGTAACTACTCCGCTACCCTACCAAGCAAGCAAGTCTTCCTGTGTTTAAACACAAAGTATACAGTGAAATGCGCATATAATGAACTAAATACGCGGGTCCTGAGAGATTCACTGTAACCGTGTTCTACTGTACACATGCATTATATATGGGAATATATAATATGTTGTATATAATACATAATATAGTATGTTTATTAAACCATTACATCTATATTTACATTGAATTTTCATTAGACCATTGTCAAAATACACCAATACATGTTGCAATCTAGTAATCTACAATGTTACATGATACAATGATAAAAATAAATATTTTCATATTGAATATGTTTTTATGTTATTAAGACATCATTCACATGTTCATAATGATAATAACAACGCCAATGACTAGATGAAGATAATTGAAGATAATGGTAATGTTATCAATTATATTCAGCTTTCAATAAAGTATTAATTCAGCGTTCATTAAACCGACCACAGTATAACCTCAAATAGCGACCGCTTCTAAATTACTACCACCTGATTATAACGACCAATTATTTTTTGGACAGGCTTTCAATAACTCCCCTATAATTCAACTTCATAATGAGACCACCACATCATTACGACTGCATTTTATGGTACCGAAGACGGTCTAATTGTCGAGATTTTATTATAATCGTCTAAATCATCAACTTTAAAACTACTTCTTCAAGAGAACCATATATTGACATATCATTTAGTTTTATATATTTATTGTATCACAACAAACCACCATTGAATTCATGCATTACCTCCATCGTACAGAGTGAAGAATGCGTCTTTGATTGTTTCATTGAACGTACATCTGTATTCTTTGCAGTCGACCGTCTTTTTGATATAGCCAACATCACGACAGATTCCTTCATCATCGCAGCCTGTATTGAGGTATGAACAGAAACAAGTGTTAACCATGGCGGCCCTTAATTGGACAAAATTTTACTTCTTCAAATAAATTTTGTCAGTTCTCTTACTTAGATCGTTGTAAGAAATGAACAATTATTACGGTAAAAACGTCGGACAGTGGACATTTCTACCAGTTTTTCTTGATACTCTACAACTCGTTAGGCTATCATTCCTGTCCCCTCATTTGATATTCAGACGTCTACTTATTAGCAGTGAATCAATATGTAAAAAATGTATGTGTATGCATTATGTCGATTTTAAGACAGTGGTACTGAAGTGTTCAAAATACGGCGTGCTTGATTTATGAAGAAATATATGATAAATTGAAATGCAATTACGATAAATAAAAGAAATTAATGTACAAAATATACAATTCTAGACTCTAATTTTGAAATCGATAGAAAGTTGATAGGAAGACGGTTGGTTAATATTATAATTCTGGTAATGGGAGTTACAAGGATTTAGTGAGCGTATGCATTTATTGTTAACCCGTACAAATTGATTAAGGGTGTTCTGATCAAGGAATCATTCCTCAGAACTCACAATGTATCTACCCTTGTTTATGTTTTTACCGATACCTGTAGATACTGGGGCGATGCTCCGTTCTATCAATCTGCCTTTACGTTCAACCACACACTTTCTTATTTTACATCCATCTGACCACGTGCTGTTTACATCTACACACGTGTTATTGAATAAACATCCTAAAGTATATAAACATTCCTTGATGCCTCGTGGACACAGATAAAAATTACCCAAATTTCCACAAAAAGAACTTAGCACTCGCCGTCATTTCAAGACTACTTGAACACCTTTCTCGTATGTATTTACCATACAATAAAAAGTTTCGCTAAAACAGCCCGAATTAAATTTTATTCCAATAATTGATTTATCTTGTATTTTGCAAAGGTAGCCTGATTACAGGTGTTAATGTAAAGCTTGAAACTTACAGACGGACGCCGAGCCAAATCATTTTAAGTTAACAGTTATCTTATTAACTACCAATATATATGAAATCATTACCCAATAAGTGAATTGAACAAACGAATCAGTTTTGTGAATACACGATTTTAGTATTAATATGGTGGACTTGGTCCAAGGTTACAAAACTTGTATTTTGCAAAGGTAGCCTGATTACAGGTGTTAATGTAAAGCTTGAAATTTACAGACGGCCGCCGAGCCAAATCATTTTAAGTCAACAGTTATCTTATTAACTACCAATATATATTAAAAATCAAAACCCAATAAGTGAAATGAACAAACGAATCAGTTTTGTGAATACACAATTTTAGTATTAATATGGTGGACTTGGTCCAAGGTTACTAAACTTGAGATTAATCTCCATCCTAAAATCTCAAATCTTATTTATTCTTGACACGATTTTGATGAGAAGATACAAATTTCAAACAGTGGTCTGCAAACAAATCAATTAATTAAATTATCCACTTGCTTATACGGCAAACACACATGATGGTCTGAAGTAAGGTCAGTACAAAAATGATATGTGAGCTTGGAAATGGATCTGAAGCTTCAAACCCTTAAACCCAACGCGGACTTGGTTTATACTAATTTATTTTAGCTCGATTGTGAAACAAGCAATTTTGCTTATATTAATCACGCTCGAGTCCGCTTCCTGGACACTACACCAGTACTACGTCCGAAAAGTGGGATTGTGAAGTTCATGAACGAAACCCGTCGAAGCCGGGATTCGAAATCAGGACCTTCGGATCAGAGGTCGGACGCTTTACCTCTAGACCACGATGCCTCCCTCTAGACCACACTGACTTAAATCAATGTTCAAATGCGGACGTAAACCAAACACACAAATATACAAGCAAGGATGTTTATTCGAATCACGGTAACATGGCTGTATGAAAAAACGTTCTTACCATATCGAACAATATCTACGTGCATGACAATTGATTGACCCTTCTTCGTTTTCAGACACTGATACTCTATACACTTAGCTGTGTCATTCCATTGACTGTTTTCAGGCATACATGTTCTATTCCACTCACAACCTGTTCAATTCAGATACAGTAAAACTCCGTTATTACGAGCATCGATATCACGAGGACCCGTCTTATCTAGAGAAGTTTTAAAAGTCTCGCCGATTTTTGTTTCTTGGTTGTGTATTATTTTCAACCAGCAAACAAATACCTCGTTATTAAAAGCATCGTGGTTATCTCGCGCAATTTGTCGGTTCCGATGATTCCCCGAGATAACGGGGTTTTACTGTATACATCAACACAAGAATTTTTCTCCTAAGAACTTTTGTCAGAATAGCGGCTTTTGTTTTTAGGGACAAGACAAGGATTCGTTGTGAATAAGATACAATTTAAATTTATAAAATGATACGGATTGTTGTAAATGATACCGTGTTTTACGCGTACTTGTCTTCATAGTTGTGGCTCCCAGGGGGGGGGGAAGTATATTGAAATCGTGGGAGAGACCCTGAATGTACCAGTCAGAGTGGTGAATAACTCCACTGACGTATTGTTACAAGAGGGGATCTGGTTCTTTGAGAACATGAACTTACCTGTGGAAACAATATCAAAACCGACACGCTTCCCAGGCATCTCAGAACATTTATACGTAATACAATTACGAGATATTTCGTCTTTGAGGGATAAGCAACTTCCATTGAACGATTTACATCCTAAAAAGCAATTTTCCATAAATTTACAGTTTTGTATCAAAGATACACTAGTTTATCATTGTATACTTATACCAGTACCGCTTTAAAAGAACTGAAATGGAATTTGGAGCATACTAATTTAACATTTAAGATGTTATGTACAAATATTATTGATAATGTTGTCCGATAGAAGTATGTGCTTAAAGTTATTTAACTACTAAAGCAAGGAGTCATATTTATGGTTACTTGACCATAAAATATGGTAGGTCGGTCAAATGTATTTTACAATATTTTTTTACATACCTTTTTTGTGAAAATACGGGGTACGATTCGTCAAAAAGTATTTTTGCACCAAAGATTTTGCTTTTTTGAAATTTTCAGGTTGGTGCCAATAAATGGTCAGTCGGATAACCGTAAACGCGACAATCTTTTCTGGCCTTATAAAGACAAGCATTAATAAAGATTTCCATGTCGTCCAGAATACGGTCTGTATTGGTAGATTTGAAGGTAGAACAGATGAGACAAAGTTCTCCCTTATTGCATTTTTACTGGGATTTAACGTCGCACCAACAGCCAAGCTTATTCAGCGACCGACTTCCAAAACATTAAAGGTCGAGGATGACCACACGCGTAAATATGGATAGAAACACCGACCTTCCGCAAGCGAACTGTACAGCTTCTACTCATGTGAAATTTGTCTATGAAATGGGTGGGATTCGAACTCATAGCGGTGAAGGGTCAATGATTACTAGTCAGAGATCATAATCACTAAATTCTTCTTTATTCCTAACATTATGTAAATAATCTAACCTAATTTTGTTACTACGACACTCCACACGAATCTACCATTCTGTCGATTTACTATACATTTGTAGTCCATACAGCCATCCGACCAGACATCGTCATGTGCATAGCATTTATGGTTCCATTCACACGCTAAATAAATGTGAAATGGCGCAAAAATGATACAATAATGTCATCAATATAAGATCTCATACTGCTTCAATAAAACATTGAATAATAACAACCTAGGGTTATTTAATTAAACACGCAGAAAGCCATACAAAATATAAAGCAAAAGATTTTTCAGTTCAGTTCGGAAAATCGCATTGCAAAACCTTGCAAACAGACTATATATAATACGATACATAGCGTAAGCACAGAGATATACTAAGTCATTCTAGCACATTAAAAGCAGAACAAGACAGAATACAAAAATAAATTCAGCACGACACTCACAAACACGTGTAGCATTAACCAAAGCAGTGAAGCCACTTTTAGAACCAATCCATTCACATTTATGCTGTTGGCAGCCTTCTTTCCAGGTAGAATTGACGTCTTTACACGTATCTCTCCAAACACAACCTGTGGTGGTGACCATTCAGATTGTGTAGCATTGATTGTTCTTATTTAATAATTTACAAATTGACCGCCATTCTACTACATATAATACTATTTGTACCTTCCATAATCAAACCAGTGATCAATAGCTACAGAAGGACAGAAATATATACAGCCAAACCTCTGTTTACAACCACCTCCGAATAAAGGCCACCCTGTGAATAAAGGTCTTTCTTTGAAAAACTATTATTGATTATTTAGAATAAGCTGACTTCTAAACAAAGACCATCTGTCAATAAAGACCACATTTTGTCCTTCCCAAGGGTGGCTTTTGTTCACAGGATTGACTGTATACCCTTTTTTGACATTGCCTTTTTCCCCTAAACTCATTGGTCTGCGGAATCAACTGATGTTTGGGAAAGCGAGGGAGATATCTTTGTTCACATAGTGACTTAACAGACTTGGCTGTGAACTGTTGTTTATTTGTAAGTAGATGTATTATTTTTATCAGTTCATACTGCTTTAAGGTAAATTTATAATTATCAGTCTTTATTATCAGTGTTTAAAAGGCTGGAATCATTCAAATGTAGCGACAATTATGTTAAGTGACGTACGATACAAAATCTACGCAACACAGATATTTATTACATCATATACTAAATACACCATTGGAGAAAAACTATAAAACTATAAGATATAAGTAAAGTATGTAACTACTTAGCAAAGCAATGGCTATAATAATACACTGCATAGAGCTAGGAAGGGATTTATCTATGGTTATACATGATGTATTTTACCTCTTTTAGTTACATTCAGAAAAACAACCGTCTTGTTTTCAGAGAGAGTGCAGATAGCTTCGTAACACTGTCCAGTGACGTTCTGACCAACCTCATAACAGTTCCCCTTGCCATCACTGCATCCTTTTGTCCACAAAAGTGAGTGAAATATCAAACAGTAAAGCGTTAATAAAGCTTAGCGGCAGATGGAACCATAGTAAGGCATGCTACAATCGTCTAATGAAAGTGATGCTTGTACACAGGAAAAGGGTAATTAATTGTAAGTACATCATTTAGTTCATCCCTCGATTACAATATTTCACTTGCATGTATATGTTTTTTCACACCTGAATTTGTAAAAGGGGCATTGGGGACGCACGTTGGGCACTGATGAAGCGCGTGACCAAGCTAATGTTAATGACAGGAAAAACCAAGACTCATTTTCAATTTGATAATCGAAACAAAAAAGAGCCTCGGTTTCATTCAAGCGCTATTTCTCAAATCTGTCAAGCCGCGCAATTTTTCCATTCATATATTTCTGCTTATTTTTTGCATTCTCTGAGAAGAACAGGTTTTGCTCTTCCTTTCATACAATTTAATGTTGCCTATCATTACGAACTTTTGACTTTGTGTACAGCAAATTGTTTGACAAAATGCTTAAAGCAATTAATAAAGTTATTTGACTTCGTGATTACGAAGCTATATTCATTGATAATTACCTATGCATTGCTGCAAAAGGTGAAACATTCGAATATATGAAAGAAAATGAGAGAAAAGCAAGCAGCGCAAAATGGCGCTTTACAACACAGTGCTATATCTAATCAAGATTAGAGAAGCCATGAAATGTTGCTGCGATAATTTGTAGCAATATACAGTAAGCCATTTAGTCATCACGATGTGCTAAAATGAAACAATAATTGGGATCGGTTGAATTAATGTGGTGTTTAAAAACAATCAATAAAAGCAACATCTTGTAGCAAATTGTAAAGATATCTCTAAGCAATATCTCTAAGCAATAGAGGTTACTTTGAAGTAATAGTTAAAAAAATTATATTAAACATCAGCTCAAACAATATGTAAATTTGACTTACCAATTCAGTCCAAAAAATAGTATACTGTATAAGTGCTTATTTTGGCGGGGTTTTTATTTTGGCTATATTGGCGGCCAGTGTCAGTTGCGCCAAATCTAAACAATTCAAAGCACCACCATTTTATTTATATTCATTACCCCATGTTATCGTCAACGAGAGTTTAAATTTGGCGGTCTGAGAGCGTTTACGCCAATTTATGACCCCGTCAATTCAAAACACGATAAAAACGCTATATGACTCTACATCTCATTTCATATTGCACTGTACAAGAAGTAGTACGGAAGACTGCTTTTTGACTTACCATATCCAACAATCGGCACATTCCATATATATTGTCCAGAATTCTTTTTCATATCACACTGATACATCATACACTCGTGTTCCCACGTGGAATTTGGCGCCTTACATGTGTCCAGCCATGGGCAATCTGATAAAAGTACGAATAAATCTCATTTAGTAACAATGAATTTTCTTTGACCAAATTATTCACTGAGATACCTGATGTTTGACCCTATGCCATATTCGCTTTGTTGGATTGTAATATAAATACTACATTGAGAATCATAGTTTCATGTTGTCACTTTAAGACAGTTTGTTTAGTGCATATAATAATTCAAGGTTCACAAAATTACACACAAGCAGGAAAAATAAGTACAATCATAATAATGTTTCTATTTTATCCACACTTCTCTTCGTTAATGGCCCCTCATAGCATTTAGTCTTCTGTTCAGATAAATGTGAATTAACAGAACTTAGTAACTTCATCGAAAGTAAACCTTGATAATGAAACAACTTTCGGGACCCGAACGATCGGTTGTAAAAATGGGGTGGTCTCATTATCAAGTTGAATTAAAGGGCATTCTTTGAAAGTTAGTCCGAAAATAAGTCATAGTCGTAGTTGGACATAAAATGACACTATGTTGATAAAAACTCCCTCGTTAGAACAGTATACTTATGAAGGTATCAATAAACACATATATAAGGAAAGGATTCTTAGAAAAAACACATACAAAAATTCCAGCTTCCCTAAAAGAAAAAAATACCAAAATCCCACACTACACACAGAACCATACGAAAAATGGAAAACAAACAATCTATCGGAGGGTACCGTATGGAAACGGTCTATTACAAAACTACAATATTAAAAATACGTATAAATCCCCAGTAAGCTCCGAGCTAATTCTATATACATGTATATGACATATTTATAGCGATTATTAGACTTAATATCCAACTTTTTTGTTCTCTTGGGTTTAACGTCTCATCAAAAGCTGGGGTCTTTTTTACAACCTTTCCTACTTTAACAGTGAGAGGAAGATCCGAGGCCTACACTTGGGTAGAACCACCAACATTTCCTAAGCTTGGTGGATAGCTTCCTCACATTTGAAATTTGGGCCCGGTATTGTATAAGGTATTGATACAAGTATAGCATAAACATGCTTAGAACAATCTCTTACCTGCCTTGACTAATTTGAACATTGTTTTATTAGTATCTGTATCAAACATACACTGACTTGTTTGGCATTCTCGAATGATTTCCACTCCTAAATCTTCACACAAATTCCCATTTCTACATCCTTTAAATACATAACAATTTGATGCGTACCAATAAAGCGAGTCCAAATGATACAGAGACGGTTAGTATATTGGAGGCTAACCTCGAACATGATATCGATTCCAGACAAGCCTTGATACTGACAGACACAGTGTGCTCACTATTCATGATAATAGTGGTCCCAACAAATTAAAGTTTAAAAACATGTCCGATACATGGAATTTTGACCTTCCTATTTAACCATGGTACTACATGTTTTCCGGATGTTTCCAAACATTGATAGCAGCTTGCGACGACAAATATAATTATTTTATTGACATTGTGCGTATAATTTGAATATTTATCAATTATCACTAAATATTTGTTTTATCATAATTGTATTGCACATTACCTGGGGCACTATCTTTGACTTCAAAGCTGATCAGAACACCTTTCACAACTCTAGTGCATGTTTTCTTGATACATGAATCGCCTTGAAATTCTGCCCACGTGGTTCCCTCTTTCCTGCATGTTCCATTTACCGAGCAACCTGGAACATATTAATCAATGCACCTGTCACTTAAAAGGTGTACAGTTGACTATAGCTATTGCAGTCAAATCCTAATTGTAAGATTTGAAAATTAAAATAATTTGACTTTTGGAACTAGCTTTAAAAAGGCATCAACACGTTATGAGCAAGACAAAACGATGTAATATAATCGTTATCAATGTTGCTTTATAACCGTTAAACCAGAGTGATAATGTTAGGCCTTTATTCCTCTACAAAATTACACACATAACCACAAAATCTGAGTGATAACCGTAGGCCATTCCTCTACAAAATTACACACATAACCACTAAATCTGATTGATAATGTTAGGCCATTCCTCTACAAAATTACACACATAACCACAATATCTGAGTGATAACTTTAGGCCATTCCTCTACAAAATCACACACATAACCACAAAATCTGAGTGATAACTTTAGGCCATTCCTCTACAAAATTACACACATAACCACTAAATCTGTGTAATTATGTTAGGCCATTCCTTTACCAAATTACACATAACCACAAAATCTGTGTGATAACTTTAGGCCATTCCTCTACAAAATACAATCTACAATCTACACATAACCACTAAATCTGTGTGATAATGTTATGCCATTCCTTTACAAAATTACACATAACCACAAAATCTGTGTGATAACTTTAGGCCATTCCTCTACAAAATTACACGCATAACCACTAAATCTGAGTAATAATGTTAGGCCATTCCTCTACAAAATTACACATAACAACAAAATCTGTGTGATAACTTTAGGCCATTCCTCTACAAAATTACACACATAACCACTAAATCTGTGTGATAATGTTATGCCATTCCTTTGCAAAATTACACATAACCACAAAATCTGTGTGATAACTTTAGGCCATTCCTCTACAAAATTACACGCATAACCACTAAATCTGAGTAATAATGTTAGGCCATTCCTCTACAAAATTACACATAACCACAAAATCTGTGTGATAACTTTAGGCCATTCCTCTACAAAATTACACGTATAACCACTAAATCTGTGTGATAATGTTATGCCATTCCTCTACAAAATTACATACATTATCACTAAATCTGTGTGATAGTGTTAGGCCATTCCCCCACAAAATCACACACATAACCAGTAAATCTGAGTGATCATGTTAGGCCATCCCTGTACAAAATTACATACTTCATCACTAAATCTGTGTGATAGTGTTAGGCCATTCCTCTACAAAATTACACGCATAACCACTAAATCTGAGTAATAATGTTAGGCCATTCCTCTAAAAATTACACATAACCACAAAATCTGTGTGATAACTTTAGGCCATTCCTCTACAAAATTACAAGTATAACCAGTAAATCTCAGTGATAATGTTAGGCCATTCCTCTACAAAATTACATACATTATCACTAAATCTGTGTGATAGTGTTAGGCCATTCCCCCTCAAAATCACACACATAACCAGTAATCTGAGTGATCATGTTAGACCATTCCTCTACAAAATTACATACTTCATCACTAAATCTGTGTGATAATGTTAGGCCATTCCTCTACAAAATTGCACATATAACCACAAAATCTGTGTGATAACTTTAGGCCATTCCTCTACAAAATTACACACATAACCACTAAATCTCAGTGATAATGTTAGGCACACTCTACAAAATTACACACATAACCACAAAATCTGTGTGATAACTTTAGGCCATTCCTCTACAAAATTACACGCATAACCACTAAATCTGAGTAATAATATTAGGCCATTCCTCTACAAAATTACATACATTATCACTAAATCTGTGTGATAGTGTTAGGCCATTCCTCTACAAAATTACACACATAACCAGTAAATCTGAGTGATCATGTTAGGCCATCCCTCTACAAAATTACATACTTCATCACTAAATCTGTGTGATAGTGTTAGGCCTTCCCCTACAAAATTACACGCATAACCACTAAATCTGAGTAACAATGTTAGGCCATTCCTCTACAAAATTACACATAACCACAAAATCTGTGTGATAACTTTAGGCCACTCCTCTACAAAATTACAAGTATAACCAGTAAATCTCAGTGATAATGTTAGGCCATTCCTCCACAAAATTACACACCGCGTGCACTCGTGAACAGGCTGATCATGGTTGTTACACAGTTTTATAAGCCTTGTTACATCGTCACTTATTACAACAAATGGTTCTTTCCACTTCATCTTTAGAATCAATTGAGTCATGAGTGTTTCCTACCAGTTTTGATATCACTTACCACCAATGACTATCTCCAGTCTATTTTTGCCTTTCTCTGATACACATCTTTTGAGTGTGCAATTTATTTCCTTTTCTTTATGACTGTCAATAAATATCCCAGATTTGTCCGTGCACCCTGTGTTGTAAATGAGTCGAGTTTAGTAGTTTTATACAGCATTATTAATTATACAACGTGCTTAAACAAGACCATTTGAGCTGAACATTCGTGCTTTGTGGACAAACATCAAAATATGTTTTAAAAGAGTGGTATTTTTTTCTAACAAAAATACCTTAGATTCGTTACCTTCCATGAAGAAGTTACTTCCTTCTATGAAATGGTATAGTGTAAAAAAATAGGATTAGGCGGATAAATGTAACACGATTAATTTTTCTTGCATTGGCGCATTCTAAAGGCGTGTCAAACATGCATACGAACAGTCCATAAAAAGAATTTTATATGACTTCATTGACAGTTTCGGTCTATTATCATTAGCTTCATACATGATAGACTAATTTGTAATCAAAACACGATCTCATCTATTGGAACTGTTTGGTAATCTTCGACAAACGAGTTATGTCATTGTCTCATGAACACGAACACATATTATTATGGTATATGCGGACATGAACAATTTATCATACCATTTATCTTGAACAGAAAGAAATTCGTAGGTAATATGAATTAATATTTCTAGTAATGGAATATCAATCCTTGACTTACCACACTCCATTCGGGAATAATGACAGAGGTATACAGTTACATCGTCATTCGCAATCCTTACAGAAGGAGTTAAGCCTCTCTGCTCATGCTTTGCTGCTGAACCTCCACTGAATGTGAAAAACCTAACTGTTTGGATCATTCCTGTAAAATGTCGACGGACCAGCGATGAAATGCGGGTATATTATTTACACAAGGCCTATCAATTCGTTCTAACTCTGATATGAAATCGTAACTTTCACGAAATTTAAACTAAATCAAATCGTAAAGCACTGTTTAACACAGATTATAAATACATTTCGCTACCCTAAGCGCCTGTTTATTCGAGTCCATATGCTATATTGTCATCAAGGTCATTGGTGTCACCCCATCCATTCCAGTCCCGAGTTTTGCTTAATTTTGTCATGTTGGTACTAATACTATGGTATATTTTTTTCTACCCAGAGTGCCGAAGACGTGAATTGTGCTGAAGGAGTACCAACATATAACTTGCATGCTATTTAACTCCCCTTTAGTTTCCCTAAAAGGAGGTGTTGCATCAATCTAATTATGCCTTACCCAGTTGTAACCATATTATGTTTCAAGAATTTACTCTGGTAAAGTTCCACTGAAAATATTTTATTTTAATCTGTGGAAACGGATTATTTTATGAGAAACATTTTTTTTAAATATGGAAACGGATTGTTTTGTGCAACATATTTTTTCAATAACTTGAATTCAGTTGATATATTAATAACAAAGTCACTAGACCGTCTACAACAGCCACTTGCACTGAAAATTGCCATTCTTCTCATTAAAATTTAGAAAAATAAAAACAGGACAAATAGCAGCACAAGTCTCAAAGCTTAATTTACACTCACACCTTTTACACAGTGAAACCGGGGAGAACAGAACCCTGGGAAAACCGGAATCCTGTCTAAACCGATCGAAATGTCCGGTTCCAATTTTTTCCCTCTATAATATTTGCATTATTAACCTGAGAATAGCGGAATCCTTCAGAAAATATGACTACAGACGCTACTTGATAATCGCATGACTTTTCACGTCTCATAAAACGTGACCCCTTCTCGGGTTCAAATAACATGTTATCATAAGTACAGACGTTAATTAACCGTTTATAGTACAGCATAAATGTCGGTGCTTACGAAAATACAACAGTTCACTTAGTGCATTTTATTCACAAATCGGCAACTACATGCCTAAGGTGAAATTTACAAACATATATAGGTAAATATATTAAATAATTACATCACACAGCAAAATATAAAGAAAAGATACGTATCAAAATACCAAGACACAGGTGTTATATATATATAAATAATTCAATATCATTTACATTATAAAACTGACACAGACAGTACATTAAGTATAGATATCACATTGAAGTATACATTGTCAATCAACATAACAAAAAAGACGTAAAATGTGTCAAACATTAAAGTTGCGAAACATGTAGTTTGACAAAAAGACCATGAAGATTACACAAATGCATAGGGAAACGAAGCAACGTTGTGAAAGTTACTATACCAGTAAAGTGACGTTTTTCCCAGGTTTCACTGTAGTGCCGTTTTATTAAACCACCGGATGGTTATTAATCACGTTATTTCTTATCAGCCAAATATTGAAAATTCCTAGAACGCTACTTGTATGAATATATACGATTATGTTACGTGCGTGTGGTCTGTTTTTTATCAAGCACACACAGGACGCAAGCACAGTAAAACATTAAACAATAAAACATTGTCATCACAATGAGTTATTATCTGTTGAGGGCGATAATTAGATTATTTATATAATACTCAATAAAACAACAGACATCAATCACTGTGTACAAGTGCACATCTTCTCGTTATGAACTGGTTTTTGACAAATATCACATTGTCATTTGTGGGAACGCCATGTTTCCTCCTTGGCCATAATATTCAATGTCATATTTTCCGATAACAGTGTTGCTAGAACGATTAAGTTTTAACGCCGGAGAGGGGAGTTATTTAGACTGATAAAAAATCACCTAATTTCCAGACAAGTATGAAACACTCAGCGTACTAGTTAGTTGGATCGTGGAGTTATCATCAAAACTGGGCCCGAACCGGAATAGTGAAATATATAAATTCCCGTCATGTTACATTAAACGTTTACATTATCAAACGGTGAAAAAAAAAATTTGAAGTCATCCCATTGCTACGCCATGATATGCATTATTGCCACCAATAATACGAATCATTATGAAGAATTAAAATACAATACAAATGTGAGGCGTGTATGATCATATGAAAAGTCATATTAATGATGGGACGCTTTTATTAAGGATAAACATTATAAACTGAATCGTATATAATAACAACATCCTTCAGAAACCACTTTCCAAAATAGCTCAGCATTTAGAATAAAACTTGTCTTTCTGACTTGTCGACTTTACGGTCAACTGACTGGTCCTATATATTAGCAACAACACTAAATTTTCTCGTACCAAAATCCAAAGTACGGAAATATTTGGGGACCAATCGTACTTTCGAAATACTAAAGGTGTGTTTTAAAAAAAAATGAAAAGAAAAGTTTTGCGACCTATCTACCTCATTATTTTCATCAGCAACCGTAAACATTACTGTTTTCTAGCCTTAGTCAAAATATGTATTGAAACGTGGTGAGTTGTATTGTTTAGCTCGGCCTTTAGAGGTGGGGGTGTTGTTCGTGGCCCAGATGTCGCATTTATGCAATTCTACCGGTGAACAAAGGCCACCAATGTGAGAGATAAATTATGTCATTACGAGCATGTATGCTGAATTAACCATTCCTGAAACAATTGTTTCGTACCTTATATAAGTAAATGACTTAGTAAAATTGCTTGTTGTCATTTTTCGTTAGGTTGTATCCATTCACCAATGCCCAATAACCGGGGTTTGACTTTAAATATTTGCGACAATTCTGCTTCAGCGGTTGTTTACAAAGGGGTGTATATCCATATATTTAAATATATATATTGTATTTATATATGGGAAATGCGTCATTTGTTCCGTAGGTGAGAAGGAACTGATCAGGGTCCTTGGTAATTAAATCTGAGATTGTTCTTTAAGATCAAAGCTCATTTTCATTCAGTGCTTACAACAGACCAAGTTGCATGTTTGCTGTATGGTATGTATAAGTCAATATTTTCATCAACGGACTTGTGCGCAAGATTCTGCTTGAAAAGTAATGTAGTAATATTAGAACTAATTTTAAGATACTGAAGCCACGAAATTGAGATTTGATCTTGGATTCCTGTCTCAAGTTCTATTATTTCGGACCTAGTACTGTTTGCTATCAAATATACACGTGTACCTACATAACCAATACCTTAAATAACTGCTTGCAAAACAGAATCGTCCAACACATACTTCGTATAAAACTGTGTTAACATGAATCAACTCACCTTTTACAGCTTGGCAAATAGTCTCGCCTTTATTCATGAACAAAACAAAGTCATTCTCTATAGGTAAGACAATAGGCGTGTACACGTTGCCATCCTTCCTGCAACAGAAATATATCCCAGTGTCTGGACCATAATCGCCATCAGGTAAGTCACCAGATATTGTAGACGTTGCTTGTCCTGTCTTATCTTTGTCATCAAACAATACATAACCGTACGAAAAACCTGTTTAAAATAAAAAAAAAAACTCTGAACCATGATATAATCCTATCTGAACGATTATATAGGGACAATATTTCCGGTATAATCACTTACGTCAGATTATCTTTGTGTTGAACATGTGTCTGAAATTTGCCATATAGTCACATTTGTGCATTCTGAACACCTCGGACGATTCCATATCTCTACCTAACCTTAGGTGTTCTAGGTAGTTCTATAATAATTATTCGTCTACACTTCACATTTGTGATACGGCTGTTTATTTTCTGCGAAGGAATTATTACCAACAAACAACTTATTTCTTAAAATAACATCTGTCGAAGACGGTCTAATGTCTTCATTGCAGATTTGTCCTTCAAGAAATGTAATCTTATGATTTTATCGTAGTAAACAACAAACAAAGAAATGTAATCTTATGATTTTATCGTAGTAAACAACAAACAGTAGTTTGTAAAGAAAAACAAACAGACGTTTATTTCATGAGACCGCCATATTTGTCAGTTTTACATCCGGGAAATTCCAAGTAGTTCCAGCTTACCAGGCACAGACCAGACGTAGCCGTTTGAGGTGTACCAATGTCATTTGTGTTGTTATTAATAAAGAAGACACGTTTTCTGGTTTTCTGAATCATACAATGTATGTGTTGTATGCCCCGTCTTCCTTCGATATGAAACATCGCATTTTGTTACATCTGGTATGATTTGACTCTATCACTAATTACTGCGATATACATTATATCTTGATTACTATAGAAACGTTAAATGTCGAAAACGTTGTTGTATTAAATACACAGAAATTCTAATCACTACATACCTCTCGGACATTTTCCTTTCCTACGTAATATACAATAACTTCCTGGTTCCCAGTAAGTTTTATACTTTATTGAAGTTGTTTGATGGCTGGTACCATGCACACAGAACTCATGGCGCATGAATTCAGAGGTATAGTTACCAGACAGTAACAGAGGATTCGAAAAGTAGTTCCTTCCTGTGCTATAGTGCGCTTGCGATCCTTCAGACCAGAGGAAGGGTACATCATGCGGACAGCCGGCTTCTGGTTTTAACAGACCGTAATTTCCATCTGGCCATTGCATGATGTCTGAAGATAGAGTAAATGAGGTGAAACTCGAATTAATGCAACTTACTTTATCAAAGTAGTTTCCTCAAACATAAAAATACAATAAAATCACTTACCGTCCAAAAGTATCTTCCTCACGGCTAAGTTATTCTCACGCTCACAAGTGAACACCGTGCACCCGTCATGCCAGTAGCTACCTTCCACCAAACACGCGCTTTCCACGGAACAACCTTCAGTACATAGACGAAATATTATCAATATTATTGCTCTACCTTGACAGAATTATTCGTCCGTGCATCGGTCAGCGTCTGATGAATGAAAGTAAAAAGAGAGAAAACACGAAAGTATGCTGAAAAAATGACTATAGTTCCACAATACATTGACCGGTAATAATTTTTAATTGGTCAGTGATTTTCCGACTAAGCTTTTACGTCCTTGTTGGCACTTTGATTATGATTCTATTGTTTCTATGCCTAAAATACAATTCTGATCTACGAACAAAGCAATCAGTTATAGTGTATCTGCAAAAGAACACCCATTAGTTCAAATATATATATACCTGTTTGTATGGTATTTATTGCCAGATATGTGTCATTCAGTTGACATTCCATTAAATCACACCCATCTTCTATCTGGTCTCCAACCCTTAGACAATCACCCTTAGGGGTTTTACATCCTTCAATGCATACAATAATCATATAGAGCTCTTTAGACCATACGGCGACAATAACCCCAACACCGGCAACAACAACAATAACAACAACAGTAAAAAACAACAAAAACAACAACAGTAAAAAACAACAATAACAACAACAGTACAAAACAACAATAACAACAACAGTACAAAACAACAATAACAACAACAGTAAAAACAACAATAACAACAACAGTAAAAAACAACAATAACAACAACAGTAAAAAACAACAATAACAACAACAGTAAAAAACAACAATAACAACAACAGTAAAAAACAACAATAACAACAACAGTAAAAACAACAATAACAACAACTGTAAAAAACACAACAATAACAACAACAGTAACAGTGTAAAAAATGCTTAGCGCAAATTTCCAGTGGTTAACATAAGACCAAAAACAGTAGCGTTTACAGTTACTCCACTGACTCTTTTTTGCACCGACATTAGAGTTTCCTGAGGCAAAACCGGAAGTACTTTGAAATGAAATGTACTCGTATACTCGCAAAAAGTAAAAAAAAGAAAAAGAAACTAAAAAAGATTTTTTCTACCAAGCTACCAAACCTAATTTATTTGGACAAGTTACTGTAAACATTACTATTTCCGGCCTGGCAATGTGAGGTTGAAGTCACATTTTTATAATATTGAGTAAGTATTCAATATTTTAGAACGCAGTTCGTAATTCGAAATTCAACTTTATACCACCTTTAAAATGAAATGATCTTACCCGCCTCAACCAATCTGTAAAATGATACCGCCTTTCCATCAACACATGAAAATGTGTTGCACGATTCTGACCATTTGGTGTTGACAGGTTTGCATTCATTTTTATACCAACAACCTGTTCGTGATAAATAGTAAAGAATTCGGTGCAAGCTTTATGAAACAGAGTTGAATATATGTGTATATGCGATATGCCACGTGGCTAAATTTCATCAGCTATTCAAATTAGAAAACGCATCTTAAGACTAAAGTTTATTTAATTCACAAATAAATGAAGTTGTACAATCATGAGACGATTCTCCGGTCTCTTGATTAGTAATCACCAGCCTCTTATTGCTCTGAATTCGAAACCCACCGGGACCTAAATTCATATACGAGGAAATTGTTAATGTAGCGTAACTGGCTTATTGGTGATATCAAGTTTCACCATTTTGTAGTTTTAAAAAGTTAACCATTATTGTGTATATGAATAAGCCAATAATAAAGAATCTCTTGTAAGTTTGAAACAAACATTATACTTGGTCGGTCTTCTATAAACCAACATCGCAAGTAATAGAATCATACTGTACTAAACAATGCACAACGCGTCAGATATCATGCTAATAGAGAGGCTCTCTGTGGGGGAAATTGCCGATCGGGAACTCGAGTTCGAGAATTCTGCCTTTAGTAACTTATGTAGTAGCGATCGAGTTCAAGAACTCTGTCTTTAGTTAAATAAGTAGTAGCAATATATTTGTTATAAAACACGAATTTAAATTATGATTGGTTAGTAAGAAGTATGTTTGCTTCATTAATTTAGTAATTCAAAAACAGACTTATACATGCACAAAAAATTAACGATAATATAGTTATAAAGAAATAACGTAATCTCAAAAATATGCACCTCCGATATCCATAAGAAATTACCAGATTTCTTTACACTATTGTTTGTTTGGTGCAGTTTTCACAATATTACTAAAGATGTACAGCTTTCTTTAAATTAAAGGTTACGTCGAAATAAAATTGGTTTATTATGTCAATGAAATATTGAAACACTGATATTCGTTTACTAAATCATACAGTATTAATATGCTGGCATTTGAAATATGATGTAGGTGCCAAAAAATTGCATTAAAATATATTTAAAACATAAATGACACTGGAGTAGATATATTTAATAAAACATATATTAATTAAATCACCGCTTAGGTCAATATTATGCGAGCCATTCTAAGTCAAGTGTCGACTGATACTAATTTGTACCTTTGGAAACCCCTAAATGATTCTTGCTCATTAAGTGGATTCAAAATTAAAGCACGAAAAATTGCCCAATGTGTCTGGCTATTGGAGCGACTTTAAACCCCAAGGAGAAAGAATTGAATTTTAATACGCTAAATTCACAATCCACGTCTGTTCGCACTTTTATTGAATTTGCTATCAAAACTAAGATTGAATTATTAGTTAAAATAAATATAAATATTATGAAGTTCAAATATAGAGAAAATATTGATACCCTGTTCGAAAATAGGTGGGTGTAATAACGATCGAGGTCGACATGGCATTGAAATGGTCACAAAATGATGTTTCGCTGTATATTACCTTTCTCTACCGTTTTAATTGTTCCATTTTTATTACATTCATATGTTGTACAAGGGTCGTTCTTTCTTGTCCATTTCTCACCTTTACTGTAGTACAAGCCATCCATCCGACAGGAGCATATAGGATCACAGTGACCTGATAAAAAATAGTATTTTTTGGTTGTATTGGGGTTTAACGCCATTTTTCAACAATTTTTCAGTTATATACGGCGACCGGTTCACCTAACCAGTTTTCCGGGACTGTATACTAACCAGTACTAACTTACCTTTCCACAAGGAGCAGGCAACTTCTCCACATATGGATGAAAATCGTCATTTTTGTCAAATTTTCAGGGAAGGGTATGACCTGCCGCGACCGGGATTCGAAGCCGGATCTCCGGGCTGCTAGTCCAGCGAACTAACCACTGGACCACGGCCGCGGCTCCTGATAAAAAATAGAAATGAGTTCCATGTTTGTAGCCCGGACATACGCTTTAACGTCTTATAACGACAGAAATGATACGTTTCAAGTGTCCAAAAATAGGATTTATTCTTCAAAACCAGGAACCAGGCCAGTCATTGTTATATTTTAAGAGGCATTACATGTAAATGAGACTTAGGTTCAAGGTGCCCGTTTCATAGGTAAATCCAAGCAAAGATGACAATTCTTAAACTTAAAAATCCCGCTACTATGTGATCTATGCAGATTTTTATTTTACTTAATACGAACGCAGAACTAAAAAGCTTTAAAAACGCAAGTTTTCAAGTGTGTTTCGTTTTTTTGTATCTAAATTGAAAACACCTATTTGATATTCTACACATGCCTTTTGAAAATAATAGTAAATTAGAACATTTAACTGAATGTTGTAATTGATTTGTTAATGAATTTATTTTGGAGAATGATAAAATCGTATTTTGTTTATGTCCACTTAAATGTAATTAAGCAAAGTCAACTAGAATTCAATAATTTTATTTCAGTAAACTTATGCACCCATGTAGGATTATTGACTGAATAAAGCATTGTTTTCCTGAACATTGAAAATTTCTGCTCCGCATACCTCGACAGAAAATTGAAAATCACATTTTTTCAATTTCCAACTTCCAGCTATTAGAACTGACCACGTTTTAATATACGCCTTTTCTCATGTTCTGTGAACTATCTCAAGCATTATGGACTCTTCAAAATGACTTGATGGTAGAAAGTAATAAAAAAAATGAATAGCACAAAATTTCTAGTACTTTTGTTTGTCGGACTTTAACGATAGGGTCCTATTTTTTGTTCCATGTCCGACAAACATTTTTTGCGTTTACCCTATGTGACCTACCGGTACCAACATACATTCATTTATCACTCCATAATTAACTGCCTGCTTTCTAACAACGTGAGTTCAGTACCTTTCTCACTGAGATTTTTATAGGTACATAAACACTAACACTAAACAACGTCATTGTTATTAGCAATGCGAAGAAAAAAAGTAAACGATGATGCCATTTTGCTCTCACTTGACTTTTAATAAAAAAGTAAACATGTTTTGTTTCTTCGAAATCTGCTTTGTTTCTTTTAAAGTGCCATAAACATCGTTTACCTCCAGAGCGTATCAGCACATGCGTAAAAATGACAACCAATGTCTGTTAGAAAATGTCAATGTAATGTAAACTCTATGCGAAGACAGGTTTATATAAGTAATGGATGTTCATGTTATAATGTTTGAACATTTATTGTTTTATTTCCGACCTACTTAACATGACACGAGCTTGTAAGTTACGCCAAAACAGTTCTTATATCGGCTATAGACAATATACGACATTTTACACGTGTAGCGACATAATAACTGTATAATTGTCTGTATTTCAAACTAATACTGTGACAGTGCATTTTTTTAGGAAAATCTTCAACATGGTGCTGAGGCACTTGCTGATGTATTTGAGAAATACACAAGAAATTCCACAAAAAAAATACTCAAAAAAAGTTTCAGGCGCACAAGTCCAAGAAAGAAAGGAAAAAAACTTAATTTCTCTTCAAACAAGAAAGAGAAATACAACAAACTATTCTCATTGAAAGAACTGAAACCTGCTCTTAACAAGGCAAACGATACTTCTCCTGGTTCAGGCAAAGTCCATTCTCAATTTCTGAAACATTTATCCATACACACTCTTACTCTTTTACTTGAATCTTTTAATAATGTATGGGAATCCGGTGAATTCCCTCCTTTCTGGAAAGAAGCATTGGTACACCAATTCCTAAGCCTGGCAAGGATCCTAGTAATCCAAACAGTTCTTGTTCCATAGCTCTAACCAGTTGTTAATGTAAAACACTGGAAAGAATGGTGAACAACAGACTTGTCTGGTTCTTGGATGGTGAATAACAGACTTGTCTGGTTCTTGGAATCTAACAATCTTATTGTAAATGTACAGATTGGATTCCGACGCCAACGTGGTACAGTTGACCACCTTGTGCGCGTTGAGACTTCTGAGAGAGGCATTTATAAATAATCAACATGCAGTAGCTATATTCTTTGACCTTTAAAGTGCCTGTGACACTTGCCAACTTCAAGAAAACTCCTCTATTGTTTCAGCTTAGAAGGAAGCCATTGATCTTGCCCTCGATCTCGCTAAAGAATCAAATCATAATCGTTTCATCATTTTCTCAGACTCATTGTCTACTTTAAAAACTTTACACAATATGAATTTGTCCCACTTTCTGATACCCTTGAGCGAATCCCTCGCCTCAGTACATCCAAAGAAATTGTATTTTGCTGGATCCCAGGTCACATGGGTATTAAAGGTAATCATAGAGATGGTGCACTTGCTTACTAATTTTAAATGTCAACGTTCCTTTTCAATGATTTTAAATCTTCAATTTTTATCCTCATCCGATCATCCAGGCAATCCCCATGGGAATGCGACATTAACAACAAACTTCATTCAGTCAAGCCAACCCTAGGCGAATGGCACCCATCTTACAGGTCCATTCGTCAAGAAGAAGTAAAATTATCTAGATGCATAATTGGTCCTTCTCGTTTAACTCATTCTTGGCTTCTCACCAGAGATGATATGCCAGAATGTATTCCATATTGTGCATCACATTCTATCAAACATATTCTTATTGATTGCATCGATCTTCAACCTATCCTTACCAAGCACTTTAATGTTGAAAACTAACACCCTTTTCAAAACTGTTTCACCTGAAACAACATCAACTACTTAAAGGAAATCAGGCTTTACAATAAGCTGCGGTAACTTTTTACACACCCCTTTTAACATCGCAAACTATTACAAACCCTTATTGTTGCATCAGTCCAACTTTTAAACAATTCATATCTTCTTCATTCTCAAGTTCACATTTACGTCTTAAGTTTACATTATCTTATTAAATGACTTATCATGGTTATCCTTGTCATTTGATGACCTTAGATATCAATGCGCAATAGAACACTGATAAATAAATCATTAAATCATTGTAGTGCACAATAGGAATGTACTATATATAGAGAAATATTGATTATCGCGGTATTTTTCAAAGACGATATAGTATCGATCGCGATATGATTTTCAAATACGATATTTGGTAGGTACGCAAATTTCAAGTAAATCGTAAACAAACAATTGTAAATTATCGATAAACAAGACGTAGTGTATACTTCTTGCACTAATTTGTTTCTGGTATAAATGTAGTATTTTATTTCATAAAATCTTATCTTATTAAATGACTTATCATGGTTATCCTTGTCATTTGATGACCTTAGATATCAATGCGCAATAGAACACTGATAAATAAATCATTAAATCATTGTAGTGCACAATAGGAATGTACTATATATAGAGAAATATTGATTATCGCGGTATTTTTCAAAGACGATATAGTATCGATCGCGATATGATTTTCAAATACGATATTTGGTAGGTACGCAAATTTCAAGTAAATCGTAAACAAACAATTGTAAATTATCGATAAACAAGACGTAGTGTATACTTCTTGCACTAATTTGTTTCTGGTATAAATGTAGTATTTTATTTCATAAAAATAAGTGTTTGTACGTATCGCATTATATCGCAATATATCGCAATATCGTTGTAAATATCACAATATATCGTAAATATCGCAAATTCATTTTCTTGGCAACTCCTACTTCTGGTGGTCAATGTGTGTTTTTGTGATGATCGGTAATGGATAAACACATTTGTTATTCTTTATCGATTTAGTGTTTTCTTTGCCAGCACAGATTTCTTCTTATTGCGTTTTGTCGTTTCATTCGTGTTCACTAGTTTTTCTTAGTGTGTTGACAGTAATGGTGATACAGACTTTGAATTTAATTTGTGGTCTTAAAGGAATTCCCCACCTTCAACCGATTATGACAAACCAACGTATTAGCATATTCTTTAAATAGCTTAGCGACGCATGAAAAACTCAGAAACCACACTCGCCAGTCTTTGCTGTTGTTTAATTAATCATCAGTAGAACTTTTTATGCGCTGTAAAATTTCTACCGATAATTAAACAACAAATAGCCACTGAATAATTATGTACTTCACCACATTTGTTTCTATCATGTGATAAACAAGTTATAGAATTTCTATATAGCTCGAATGATGACAAAGAATAAATATTTCGCTTGAATAAAAAGGAAATTAATTGATGTTCCTTTAACTCTTTGTTTACCATTTAGACGATGATTTAACAATTTCGTTCTATGCAGTATTAAAAATATCTATTTGCATAATTATGAAATTCGCTTGCAGTAAAATAATGATATATCATCACGATGCATTGTTATACACTTTTATTACCAATAAATTTACTCAATCAAACATTATTTCGTAAGCTCACAAAAGTAAACAAAGGCAAAATCTGAGGTATAAGCCACTTACTAACAAAGATCACCGTGTTTACAGGAGCCTTTCTACTTCCCTAAATCTCTGCGTCTTGCATTCCTCCTATCCTACTTCAGTCCCTTAGTTCTCCCATCTCTCTGTCCTACCAACCCTCTGTCCCTTCATCCTCCTTCCGTATCTCTCTTATCCAGTTCGTTCCTCCCTCAGTTCCTACCTCCTTCCTCCCTTCTTTATTTCCTACCCCCCTCCTTCAGTTCCTTCCTCCCTCCCTCAGTTCCTCTTCCTCCTTCAGGTCCTACCTCCCTCCCTCCCTCCCTCCTACAGTTCCACTTTCCCTCCCTCCCTCCTTCAGTTCCTACCTATCACACTCCCTCCTTCAATTCCTCCCTACTTCCCATCCTCCTCCAGTTCCGCCCTACTTTCCCCTCCTTCAGTTCCGCCCTCCCACCCTCCCTCAATCTGTTCCTCCCTACCTACCACCCTCCTTCAGTCCCCCTTACCCCATTCCTTCCCTTCACCCCCTCATTCTTCTTGCTGTCACTCCCCACTCCTGTCTTTCCGTCTTTTTCTTCCATGCATCCATCCATTCGTGCGTCCGTCCGTCCGTCCGTCCTTTCATCCATCCATCCATCTACCCACCCAGAACCCACCCATCCCTCCCTCCCTCCCTCCCTTCTTTCCATCCATCCCTCCCTCCCTTCTTTCCATCCATCCCTCCCTCCCTCCCTCCTTCTTTCGACATGCTCTCTTTTGTCCGTCATGTCTTCCCTCTTTTTGTCCGTCATGTCTTCCCTCTTTTTGTCCGTCATGTCTTCCCTCTTTTTGTCCGTCATATCACCCTCCTTTCGTCCACTCCTCCTCCGTCCCTCTACCCCTTCCTTCCGTTCTCTTTCTGTTATTTTAATTTAATAGTAACATTGTCCACAAATAAACTTCTGAATATATTTGTAACGGCAGACCATGTTTAAAGTTATTTTTCTTTCTATATGGGACTTAGTTCTCTGTCATGATTGTAATCATACATTATACGCAGCAATTTAACAAAGTCATTGAAAGTCCTAGCATACGAGAATTTGTGCCATATCGAAACTGTTCAAAGTTAACAATGCTCAATGTCCAATGTGGTGTAAAATATTTTTCGAATGTCCAATATCTTGCCCAAAATATACCCATTTTTCGCAAATAAAAAACGCGTTTGATTCTTTGGAAATGGAATGTTACGCTAATTTCATTCAGGTTCGTTTTTCAAATACATAAAAATGAAAACATTGGAACCGCAATTTAAGAATTTTATAAATGTTATTTTCAACCTCACAAATATGCTGAAACGGTTAAGGACTCTTGCATGCTTCTATTTTCACTCTGTTAATAATATCTTCAATTTAAAACTGGATTAAAACAAGCGATGTAACTATATATAGTTAGAACTAAGCCCTAATATTTTTGTTTTAAATCGAATGATTACTATTAGGTGTATATATTCGGATGATAAGTTGGCTTTCTTTTCTAAACATATTATGCCGCGGCCGTGGTCCAGTGGTTAGTGTGCTGGACTTGAAACCGGGAGACTCTGGTTCGAATCCCGGCCGCGGCAGGTCATACCCTTCCATGAAAATTTGACAAAAATGTTCCTCCACATGCGGAGAAGTTGCCGGCTCCTTGTGGAAGGGAAAGTTAGTACTGGTTGGTATATAGTCCAGGAAAACTGGTTAGGTAAACCGGTCGCCGTATATAACTGAAAAATTGTTGAAAAACGGCGTTAAACCCAGTGAAACAAACAAACAATCTAAACATAATATAAAATACGTGACATTAAGGGTTACGTTTTCAATGAATATCGTATTTACTGTATGACCGCATGTATACCTTACCAGATGGGAATGTCCATCTTGTTGTTTTCAATTCTGAACGAGGTACAGCTTGAGTCATCCATATTACACACAACAGCACCAGAATCCAAGAGTCCAAACTATTAGCATGCCTTTTGGCAGACATTTTAACACATTTGAAAATAATTTTCTTTACATATAGTTACAAATCTTATGACCGATTAACTAATTTAAAGATCAAATTTTTAACAGAAAATCTGTCATATCATATGTAAGTTATTTCGATGTCGCAACACTTAACATCCAAAATGGCGCGTGCTTCACATAACTAATTAAGCGTATTGACAAATGAATATGATAAACATATCAAGACGTAAAACGACGCCTCGTTAACAAATCACTTTGCACATATAATCACTCAATACGCGAACATGTTGATGTTTAATTGGTCGTCAATCAGAAGGGTTGATTCAATACGTCTTCGTGTTAATGACATTTTATTAGTATCTCTTTATTATTTTACAGTGAAACATTCGGGTTATGACATTCCTTGAATACACTTAGAATAATTATGAATTGTCAAAGTATCTGTGTTAATTAGACTAGTGGAGAACAGTAAAATTTATAATCGTTGTCATTGTTACTCCTCTTCGAACGACGTATGATCTCTTTTTTCATGTCTCCCCTGAAATAGTTTCGCTGAAATGCTATATTCTGTACACCTGTGTTGAACTAAATTCGTTTGGAAAGGACATCACTCTAACATTAATTGGCTTCATACAAGCAAAGAAAGGTGCTTATATAATTATAAAAAAATCGAAATACACTCAGCCCCTTGAACAAAGGCCACCCTCGGGAAAGACAAAATGTAGCCTTAATTGACGGGTGACCCTTATTCAGAGGTCAGTTTGTTCTAAATAATTTCTTCAAAAGCAATGACCTTTATTCATATGGTGGCCTTTATTCGTAGGTGGCCATAAAACACAGGTTAGACTGTAATCATAACTAGAAACATAAAACATACTATGATCAGTTTATATTTTAACCGCAACAATTAGACAAATTAGCGTAAAACCAAAGGCTTTGATGTGATGCGATGAATAGTATGTGTATTAACAGTAATCATAATGATCATTTACTCAACAAATATATTAATTATACACAAATACATAACATGGTACGAATAGCACGGCTGTCAGTCGAGCCAATTATTGTAAATAATATTTATTGTGTTTTTTTTATCAAAAGTAAAGCATACATCTAAGTAACTTCACGAGGAACCTTTATGGAAGTCGTCTAAGGAACATATTCTTCATTTCATAGCTGACCATGGCGCCGATAGAAGAAATCTTGATTGGATCACGTACAAACCTAACCAAAGAAATTGTCACCGACTCATTAAGTGGAAACCTTCGTATGACGCATGCTAACTATGATAATTGTTCACACGTTTATAAGTTGAAACGGCAACGTAAAATGTATTATCGCTTTTTATATAACATAAAATGAAAAAGAATTTCTGTAACTACGGTCAATCGAATAAGCTGATATTATATCATACAAATCACACATAGTTTACGTCCAAAGACGACAAATCTAAAAGTACAAAACAATCGAACGCTTATATGCATATTAAAAATAACTAAATAAAAGGGACACCACTCAGACATCAGGTAATTGAAAATAAAGAGAAATAATTACAAAAGTCATTGTAAAAGGATCATTACCATACAATAATGTTAATTTTACGACCACTAAAATATAAAACTGAATTCAGATTTAACTGTGGAATATATGACAACTGTGTGATAACATTACAGATTTTTCTGTACAAAAGCAGGAGTCACATTAAATAAACGCAGTATTAAACACTTAATATTAGTTAAATTAATTTTTTAAGATTTTCTGACTTCAAACAGTAGACCATCAATGTGGTATTCTGCCCCTTTAAGCGAGAAGTATGAATACAGTAAAACCTCGATAATGAGATCACCCTCTGGACCGGAAAAACTAGTGTCATTATTAAGTTGAATTAAGAAGAGTTATTGAAAGCTAGCCCGAAAATAAGTTGTCATTATAACAAGGTGGTCGTAATATTGAGGTGGCTATTGTGAGGTGTTACTGTTTACGTGTAATAAACTAATGTTTACCTTCCTTTGGACTTCCATTATACGGCGAGCGGATTAAATTATCTTGGTCAGGGTGGTGCCATAACAAGTAACCTGCAATGGTTTTTTTTAGTTTTTAGTCTTAGCTCCAAAGAAAAAGGTCATCGAGACAATGAACAGCCTACAAATCGAAACTCACTGGTCCTTCATCTGTATTTTGTACATTTTCTCGCTGGAGATTCACTTCGCACTAAGTGCCAGGGTCATTTGCATTTTCCAGCTTTTACGACGAAGGAAATCCTAGGCGCGTACCTGAATATAACTATGGACCTGCTATAAGCAAGCTGGACATCTTGTTCTCATGTGAACATGATTCGAACGCACGGCAGTGGGGGAACTAGTGATCACTGATCAGTGACTATAATCTCTAGACCAGGAAGGTTGTACAAATGGCGACAGTTAAAGATAAACTGAACTAAAGAAAAAAAGTCTTGTATAAAAATTATCCATTTCAGTACCGGTGTTGTGTATTCCGATAGCTGTGTACCAGCTCCCTAGAAGCGTGGCTGATGGTCTTTCAATGTTCTGTACACACTTTGTTACATCATCTAGTGACTTCCCTTGATATGAAAACATCTGTGTCTCATACACGCCTAAAATGTGACTAGAAAACATCTGTGTCTCATACACGCCTAAAATGTGACTAGAATTGTTTAAATAAGTATAATTATTATATTAAAGTTGCTTTGGAAGTAATAATGCTACGTTGAGTGGAAATGCATAGTTTTATGACTACAGTATAAGCAACGATCACTGGATGGTGGATTTGACAGTCTACATAGAAAGGTAGGGTAAAAGTAAAAAGTAAAAGGTAAAAGTTAGAGTATGTTATATGCACTAAGAAGCTGTTTGGTAAATTATAAACAATTTGTTTTTCTTTTTTAACAGTTAATTACAACATTCATATCAATGTAGAAAATTAACAAACTAAGTGAAACGTGATACGCGTATAAACAAAACAATGACATGAAATATACTGCAATCAAAGGCGGTCCAGGGAAGGTGAATATTAACCATTCATTCAACGTAATGAACTATTTTAAAACAATATCTCCCATCTAACGTAGGTGTAAAACTTACCCCCAGCACTAGGTGGTTTATGAACATCGGTCCCTGGCAAGCATTTCATGATGCAGTTTTCTTGACGTATTATCCATGGCATCAATTTAGTTATAAATATCTCTTTCCATTCAGCGTCACCGCCAAGAGCCGCTCTGACTTCCGCTCGATGATTCATACTGTCTGTTGTGTAAATAATGACAGTGAATATCTTCGCAGATCATAAGGTTAAATTTTAGATACAACGATTTTAGTTCTACTTATTGAATCTGTCAATTCCAGGTAAGTACACATTCCCCCAATCTGAGCAATTCCGTTTTTCTAGCAGGTACCCATTCCCATTTAAAACAGATTTGGCTATGTTGCAAGTGTGTATCATGGGGCAAATATAGGGCGATTAAAATGTTGTAACTGATCAGTATATCTCTGGGTCTAATGAATGTGGATTAATCATTCCTGTTGTTTGGTGTATCCCTCGAATGCCAATTCATTGAACCTGTTGTACTGTAATTTGAAAATATACACAGTAAACCCCTGGAAAACCGGACCCTTTCCGGACCGGGCTAAAAGTCCGATTTTCAGAGAATTCCGGTTTTCAGGGGTTATATTGTACTAACTCAAGTCTTCTTTGATTTATTAATAATCGAAGGCACTTATGTTTCTTTTAATAGCATTGTTCAATGCCAGTGTAAAAGGCTTACCATATTCCCAAATATGAAGCATGTCATTTATACCTCCCGTCTCACAGATCCAGTACCCGAAAGCTACAGAATATTTTGTTCTTAGATGCATAAATTGGTTACAAATGTTCACGTATTGCTTCACATCTTTCGGATGTATGTTGTATGTCCTATACTCGTATATCTTGTCATTCAGCTTCCGACATGATGAGGAAAAATTACCAGAATTCTGTAACATAAGTAACTAAAATACGGTAAAACGGTAAAACCTCGTTATCTCGAGAAGTCATCGGTTCAGACTAATTGCTCGAGATAACCGTAATACTCGTATTAACGAGGTATTCGTTTCTTGGTTGTAAATTATACACAAGTAAGAACAAACATTGACGGGACTTTAGACTTCTCGTTTTAATTGTTTTTTATTTGATAAGCGAAATATATGTACATTACGTATCATGTCGTGGACTGTTGAGGTATCGAGTTCAGTTCCATAATTATATTATACTGCTTTATATAGTTACGCATTTAAAGCTTGTGTATTGCTATTAGTGCCGTGAGGAGTATTTGGCGAGTATTTACTTAATAACATCCTTCACATGCATACATTTACAATTGTGGCACCGTGAAATGTCACTACGTCGCGAAATGTCGCACTAACAGTTACTGTTAAAATGTCAGCAAAATGTCTCAGTGTGTACCATTGGGAAAAACACAAGCGACACTTAGCGGCGGTTGTGACATTCAACGACAATGTAGTGACATTAAACAGTGCTACCACATTATATTTCTTTTAAAATTCGAATTCATGATGAGACTATTTCAATATTAAGACCGATTTTTGGTTGCAAAAGTGGTGTCAATTTTTGTGGTTCTGCCGTATTTTATTGGTAACAAAGCAGCCTGCTATTTTGAATTGCAAAAAATATTGAACTAGTCATAGCGTTTCAACATAAACATACTAGTAATTTTAAGTATACGAACCAAAGTATAAGGCAACGACAAGCATCTTTGCCTAGTATTTCCAAGCAACCTGTATATAATCTGCGTGTTGATCATTCTCTTTCCAAATGCTGCAGACAAATCTTTGTAGCTTTACTTTAATGACTTTACTTATATCAAATGCAGTAATACGCACCATCGAACACCTCCCGGGACTAATAATGACACGTATTTGTTCGAAGCGAGTGTGAGTTGACATATCTACATGGCTTAATAGGGTAATTACCAATGCATAACCTGGTGCATCTTGACTATGTCGAGTACTGTATAGATACATGAATGGTTCTCGTGCTTGACATCCATTAAAATCATTATCCTGTAATATTACCGTCACGCGTTTTCAATGTACATTGCAGAACAACTCGTGGGGAACACGGACAAAAATATTAAAAAGATGAACATTTTAATCAGCGCTTAAGCTGTAGTGGCTGTTAGTATTACTAGGTGCGTAAGTGGTTTTACTTATGACGTCATGTTAACCGGTCTTGACATCACGATACTTACATTATTAACATGATTTTTTTCAGTATTACGTTTGATCTTCAAATCAGGACTGAATAACCAGTTTCAAAGCACGATATATATATTTATATTTACTCCATACATGTATTTGATGACGAGCAGTTAATTAAAACCAACTTCACGGACTGTTCATGTCATTCGTTCCTCCGGGGTATCATTCATGTAAAGAGGCATTGGTAATCAAAATTACAGGTTTATATTAAAGGACATATCACAAATATATTGTTCCATTTTTGAAAATATGGAAAACTTTCTAACAATAACTTCTGACACTCAATGTATTTAAAATTACACATAAATGTATCAACACGCCTGTTAGAAAATAATATGTACAAAAATAAGATGGAAGTAAGTGAATAACAACGAATTCAAACTCTATTGTAGGTAAAGTCATCCACAATGCTTTATTTTACATGAGATTCTCGACTACAAACCTTGTTCTAGTGAGTAATTTACATAAGTAACTTATGTGATGAGTGACTTATTGTCACTTGGGTTTAACGCCGTTTTTTCAACAATTTTTCAGTTATATACGGCGACCGGTTCACCTATCAGTTTTCCTGGACTGTATTCTAACCAGTACTAACTTACCCTTCTACAAGGACCCGGTAACTCCTCCGAATATGGAGGAAAATCGACATTTGTGTCAAATTTTCATAGAAGGGTATGACCTGTCGCGACCGGGATTCGAACCTGGCATTCCAGGTTATAAGCCCAGCGTACTAACCCCTGGACCACGGCCACGGCTAAAGTATTTCCAATTAATAATGTTCATCACTAAAATCTGTTTACAATAATGCATAGAAATAGTTCCAAACGTTGTTTTTTGCTTCAAAGGACATAACCCTTTATTTCATCGGTGACCATGGCGCCGGTAAAAGAAGTCTTGATTGTACCACTATCAACCCTGAAAAAAACAGAAAGGTTACAGAGATACAATGGAGATCAAGGTCGAAAATCGTAATGGAAATCGCACGAAATTTTCTGTTTCGTTGTCAATCGCTAATTGAAAAACAAACAAGGAGCGGTGGGTAACACAGTCACTCTAAGAATGTGAAATATTTCCTATACTCATTACTGAACGTAACAAAATGTTTCATAAACAATGAACAAAGAGATCAATACATGTATGACAATGTGCAATTAACAACAGGACGTTATAAAAGTTTTGCAACGAAGGAAAACTGGATTCCCTGAAAATAACCGTACAAAATAATCCATGAAATAAACGTTTCAACTAGGTTCACTTTGTGGAGCATATCGTCATAGATATTTTGTATGTGTCAGGGAGTTATTTCATTATTCGTATTTTAATTATGGCCACCTATATCTCATCTCGTCCTTAACGTTACAAACCCACTCTCAGTCCGGTATGGTACGGGTATTTTAGTCCATTTTACGTAAGTTTACCCATATTTACCAGCTTTCACACGCACTTGTAAGATGCATGAAGTATTTAAATGAGTCAATTTACTTAGGGTGTTTTATTTTTCTTTATAGGTAACTTTTGGATTGAATTTTATTCTACATTTATTGTTGACTGTATTGTATTTTATTTCATTCCACATTGTATGCCTGTGGTCAAGCACGTGTCAAGCCATATTCTCAGCGTGGAGACGCATGTAGTGTTATTACTAGTCAATTTGTTTATAATAGTGTTTTATCCTTCAGTACAACTTGGTATTCCCGAAACAGTTCTCACGTACACCCGTTCGTTGCTCAAAACCATTTTAATGATGACTTATGTAATTACGGAGCCCCTAAAATGACATCCTACACTTATATTTTAACTTGTAGCATTCTTTTTTATTTCGTTTTTACGAAATAACATTTTGTAATTATAATTACGAATTTGTATTTCGTTTTTACGAATTATTATTTCGTAATTACGAAATAGTATTTCGTATTTGCGAACTAAAAATATTTCGTAATTACGAAATAATAATTCACAAAATACTAATTTGTATTTACGAAACATTTTTTCGTAAATACGAAGTAGAATTTTGTAAATACGAAACAGTATTTCTACAAGTTAAAATATAAGTGTAGAATGTCACTTTATGGGCTCTGCATGTTATGACAAATACCTGCTTCACTGTTTCCATGATATGGTGATCGTACCGCATTATCTTGGTCAGGGTGGTGCCACAACAACACACCTGTGATAATATAGATAAGAAAATTCCAAGAAAAAAGTGCAGAAATCCCACCTTCATAAAAAAACAAAAAACACCCAGGGGATACCCCCCCCCCGAAATGATAGCTAATGCAAAATAAGATATAAATTTCGCGTTTATTTGTTTTTAAGGAAAACTGCACGTTCAGTGTATACAAAATTAATGATGCTACAATATACTCTAAATCACCTTTATCCAGTGATATATGAAAACGATTGAACATTGGGTCATTTGTTCACATGAACACCAAACGCCACAATCAAAACGTGACTTATTACTTCACATGTCACGGTATTCAAGAATTCGTAGGCTAAATTCAAACACGACTAACAAATGTTAGTAATTCATCCATTGAATAGCTCAAATTTACCGGTGTTGTGTATTCCAATCGTTGTGTACCAGCTCCCTAGTAGTGTAGCTGATGGTCTTTCAATGTTTTGTACAGTCTTTGATACATCATCTAGTGATCTGCCTTGGTATGAAAACATCTGTGTCTCATACACGCCTGCAAAATATGTATTGTAATAAGATAACTCAAGCATCAATTCATACTTCATACCACCATATCAGAAAACGTTTGAACATTTATATAAATCATACAAAATCCCACCCTACCCAAAATACTACTTCTACTTTTGTTATAAAACTAGTTTTTAGGGCCCAAATTCAACTTACAACTTGGGTCAATTAAAAATGAAAATTGTTTAAAAGTATGTCATTTTTCATTTGATATTACCACCTTTCAATTCGGCATTATCAAATGAAACGTCACTAACGTAACAGTTAGCAAAATCAATACTTGTTAGTTCGTAGAAATGGTCATCAAGTATGGAATTAACAGAATCAGTACTTGCTGGTTTAGAGAAATGGTGTAGAGTTCTGGAAAATGGTCGTGTTAAAGTCGTAAGCTGACATGATGAGTACCAACTAATTTTACCTCCCTCGGATGGTGGTTGATGAACATCTGTTCCAGGCAAACATTTCATAACGCTGTTATCCTGTCTTATCAGCCATGGCATCATCTTGCCTATGAAGTTAGACATCCACTCAGCATCCCCACCAAGCGCTGCTCTAACTTTAGCTCGGTGATTTAAACTATCTGTAAAATGATACATAAATTAATTCAGAGCTTTGGGGAAATGGCTGTCTCTGATTTCAGATCTCTTTAATATGGGACCTAACGTTAAAGATCATGCCAAGTATAATTCTTTTCAACGAGCTGTACAAAATGATATATCGCAAAAGCTTGAAATATAAATAACCTAGCTAAGACCACTAAATGATCAATCAGTAACGTTAAAGTCGTAAATCAAGGAAAATCAAATCGTCGAAAAGGATGTGGTTACTATCTAAATTAAGATCACCACATTGTTTGTAAACCCTGCCATTTTATAATATTAAACATATTGTACATGCGCTTTCATCTATACAGTGGTATATTTCGCTTGATGTGAGATGATATAAATCGTGATGTAGCAAGGTATAAACTCCTTTCAACAATTTTTATGTTTTTACCAGCTCATCATTTCACGATGGTCAACTAAAGCAACCAAAAAAAAAAAAAACGGAATAGTTATATCGAGTCAGGTTTTTTTTTCTCATAGTTTTCGCAGTATTTACGGTCATAATAGTATGTGTGAAGAAAGAAAACAGCAACATTTAAAAAAAATCGAAGCTTAAATATCAAATACAAGAGATAATGTCAAAGGTGTACGTGTACTTGTATGTTAGTTATGCTGTTATCACATATTGCAATCGAACCAACGAGTGAATCCAGTATTAACTTTTCCAACATATGTTATTTTTAACATCTAAAATAATTTGAAATGGGGATATGCAAAGCCTAACATATAAAATGCACAGAAGGTTTTATATTGACAATTCGTAGAACAACCGACCCTCCGTCAGCTAGCTGGACAGCTTCCTCACATGTAGAAGTGTTTGTTTCTAGGTGGGATTCAAACTGGATCACAGCAAAGTGGTGAGGGGCCAGTGATTACTAGTTAAAGATCATAATCACTTTACAACGGAGCCCACACCCAAAACCTATTACTTACAATAATATATATCTATATTTTAATTTCTTTAAAATATGAAAAGGCAAGTAATTACCGTATTCCCAAATATGAACCATGTCATTGATTCCTCCGAGTTCACTGATCCAATAACCAAGAGCCTTAGAATGATTCATTCTTAGATGCATGAATTGTTTACAAAGTTCAACAAATGGCTTTACTTCTTTTGGCTGAACGTAGTAAGTTCTATATTCATATACCTTGTCATTGAACTTGCCGCATGATGTGGAAAAACTAGCAGCATTCTGGAATGAAAAATCGCAATAACAGAATTGCAAAAAATATACAGAATTACATTCGTGCTACCAAATCGTTATACTTCTGGATGCTAATTATCCATGTACATACTGAGTAAGTGATATAACTATATATATATAAATATAAATTTAAGTATACTTCGTTGTTTCAACAAGAACGCACAGGTCTTTCAAAAATTGCAGTCGCGTATTTTTCCCAAATCATTCATTGATTGTTGATACTTGGTTGTACATTATCATAAACTATTGTTATTAATTAATCATGGTAAATACTCTGTGCATTAACGTATTTTGTTTTACGGTTACCCGACCGACTCTAAAGTTTTCAATTACGCTATCCAAAGTACGAAAATACTTCGGGATAAACAGTACCACGCGTTCTCACAAAAAGTGTTTAGAAAAAAAAGAAAAAAATACCAATGATATACAAGGGATATTTCAAAATGTAGGGCAAATGTTCAAATATGTTTTGTAATATTCAAAGTTTGTTTATTTGAGCTCTTCAAAGTAATTTACATCGATCTACACTTAACCTTAGGTATATGTTGAAGACACTGGTTTACCGCCCTACCAGTACCGCTGTGGGAGTCAAGCCGGCGTCCTGCTAGCATTTCCTTACGTCAAGGAAAGAACCAGTAGTCAAACGGAGAGGTCTGGGCTGCATGAAGGATGTTCTAAAACATCTAGTCCAGACTCCTTGAAAACGTGTTTACACTGGCGGATTTATGTCCTGGTGAGTTATCATGTAATAACTTATTGCCACGGACGCGGATGAGTGACCTGCATTTATGATAGAATTATTCACCCTAGTGTTAGAAACTCCCTAGTCACAAAACTACTTTTGCAAGCTGGAATCTGAAGAACAGGACCTTTTGAACCAAAGAAAATTGCATATAGCTTTTTCCATTTCTTGAAAAGTTACGTAATGTTAAACAAACTTGGTACAGAAGCTGTCATTTCGGAAGTTGTAACCCTTGTATATGTATATATGTAATATAGGTGTTTTTGGCCCGTGTGGCCATTTTAAGCCTAAAACACCATTATACACCATCCATTCAACGTGCTAGCTCCCTGTGTTACGAATAGGGGCCACCCCACACCTAAATTTACAAAATGCAGATCTATGTCTAGGAGGTAAAATCATACGACAGTATTCTTCTGTGGTATGATCCCGCTTAGATACCCGCTAAGTCCTCAACTTGTTACGACTTAACTGTGTTATTAACATTACAAAACCACTCAGCCGTATACTTTTCCATGGTTATTGGTTCCACCTGACGAACAAAGGACCTTTTGGCTATTGGTACGGACAAATGCAGAACGGACCAAAATTAAGGTCATTAAATTGGTTTTGGACAAAATAAAACTAGTTCCTACAATAAGGTGCATTTGCCAAGGACCATAACGCAATTCGCTTATTTAATCGTGACGTGTTTGCATGGGACAGACAGGCCCAAAGTATTGCCACAGATTTCCATTGCCGGATCAGAGATGGACCCAACCCATATCCCCGGATACTGCTGCGTCACGTGTAAATAACAACGGTATTCTATTTAAAAATCTGAGCCAGCTAACTTTAAATCTGCTATACATTGGATATAAAAGTACAAAATACAAGCACATCTCTAAAATAACACTGCTCTTATCGGCTACAAACTCATGTTTATATATAAGATATTTAGACATATATTTCAAACGTAAGACATACAGCCCAACAGTCTACATTTGAATGATATATAAATACAATACATGTATAATTATACATCACATTAAAATTATAATTGAACAAAACAAAACATATTTGTAGGTTTTATAGATAAGGAATAATGGTATTAGGCGATAAACTATACCATATGATTTAAGTTTGGAATATAAGCCAAAAACGACCCAATATGTAAAATCTTGTAACATTGTTGCCATTCATGTTTAGCTATTAGGTATTAAAACACTGATATGCCTACTTTTGTTTACAGAATATGTATACTGGGTGATAAAAATAGTATCCCTATATACAACCATTTTACACAACACATTCACAACTATTAATATGATTAAACTGAGCAACTAATCACATTGTCAGTCCGATAATACGGGTGCGAGATGCACGAGAAAATCAGGCCCCACGATGTATACCCGCCCGAAGTGTACACATTTGTATAATAAATTGCGTTTGGGTTGTGTTTTAGGACAAGCTATAAGCCTCAAACGGTCAAGTGTGTAAAATATTGACCAGTGTTCGGCGCTACGCGTCTCAGACAGTGCAATATTTTACAAACTGGATCATTTTTGGATTATATCTTTTACAGGGAGACCTGATTTAAGGAAGTTCTGAATTGGTGAGTAATATAATTATATAACATATCCCATTTTATGTGGTAAACTCATGACTTAAAGAGGGAAGTAATTAGTTTGTGGATACTTAAAATTCGTTATAACTTTAAATAAAATTGCATGATTTAACAGGTTAAACTGACAGTCATGATATCTTGAAATGTATACACATTTGGATTCATACAAAGGTTTGCAGACATATTTTTTTTAATCTATTAGAAGTAAAAAGGGACACCGTTAATAAAAAGTGAAATTCATTGGAACGGAGAAGAATTTATCAGGGTATCAGATAACACATTACTGAAATGCGCACGAGTGATTTTAGATTTATATTGTTTTAATGTCATATTGTTTAGTTTTAAAGTTCTATTTTTTAAATTTCAAGTTCTACTTCGCTAAATATGATCAAGAATAGTATGTATGCATACCTGAATATACGGCAACCTCGCACACTTTTGTCGCGTAATGCTAAAGAAAATATTCATTAATTTGGATCTATTCATCCTTCTTTTTCAATCCTACAAGCGCGTGATTTATTCAACTAACTGACTGTATAGTGTATTAACATTTGTAAACTCACTTAAATCAAGTTTCAACACACACACACAGCTTACATAAACCCAACTTGTACACGATAACAATGAATGTGTGTCAACATGAGTTACAATATTATCAGTCATTGAAAGTAGACATACGGTAAAGATAAACTGTATGCGTATTGGATATATACAGCGCAGAATATATCAATAGATAAATCGTACTTAAGAAAGTTAACTCGTTAACTCGGCACCAGAGGGGGGGGGGGTTAACGCCGTTTTTCAACAATTTTTCAGTTATATATGGCGACCGGTTCTCCTAACCAGTTTCCCTGGGCTGTATTCTAACCAGTACTAACTTACCCTTCTAAAAGAAGCCAGCAACTTCTCCACTATGGAGGAAAATCGACATTTTTGTCAATTTTTTGTAGAATGGTATGACGTGCCGCGACCGGGATTCGAGCCCGGATCTCCGGGTTACATGTCCAGCGCACTAGCCACTGGGCCGCGACCACGACTTAGAAAGTTAATTCGTGAAGTTGACATGGGAATAATTAATAGGCAATGAACAGTAAATACCGATATCGGATAAACACCGACCCAGTTCGGATATACACCGACCCAGTTTGGATAAAGACCGACCCAGTTCGGATAAACACCGACCCAGTTCGGATATACACCGACCCAGTTCGGATAAACACCGACCCAGTTCGGATAAACACCGACCCAGTTCGGATATACACCGACCCAGTTCGTTAATAATATTCAATTTTATTAATTGACTGAATATATACGGAGCTATCATCGAATGTAAAGCTGGCACGTACATCGGTATATGAGCGTTTGCTAATAAAGACCTGGCCCGGAGATTGTAAAACTTGAGAACAGTCTCCGAGCTCAAATCTCTATTCCATTCTCATAGTATTATGGTTAAAAAGATAAAACTGATCAATGTTTAAATGCAAAGTCAATTATGGTGTCAGAATAATGTATCAATAATATCATTATTCATATTTCCTTATCATAATTAACTTTGAAACATTAAAATACTAGATATGAGATTTGGGCTCAGAGACTGATCTCAAGTTTTATAATCTTGGGGCCTGGGTCCTTTTCATAAACGATCGTAACATTTTGACGTAAGTCTTGACTTTCGATATTGCTACGTCGGTGCGTTTCACGAACGTTATCAAAACTAAGATTATCATAAAAATATTTCATGTTTCCAATGGATTATGGGCGAAGAAAATGTCGATAAACTAATCGAAATATGTAAATTTATTTATTTAACTGTTTGGAATCCACCAGGCAATTCAAACTTAACAATCTTTTTTTCTATCATCCTCATTAACTTACCTTCATTATTTATATACAGTTGTCTTTTTACTTTGCATTATACCACTTGTTACATATATTACCATCACACATATAGTCTGGTTCACTGGTTAACTAATGATTTACTAAAATTACAATACATTTCTACCTCTTATCGCTTTATTATATGTGAAGAGTGTAAAATAACCTGTTAAACTGTTAAATTGTCACAACTTTACTAGAGCGCCGGTGCTCTCGTTAAGTTTCGACAAATTATCAAAAGATTGAAGTTTAAGATGACCATTGCTTTTTAAAAAAGGTTCTTTTTTGTTTTATTGGACCTGTCATTTTATTTTATGCTTAAATTTCTTAACACACATTAACAAAAAATTGATAAACATTGCGATAATGATAATTAGTGGAAGTCACACCCCTTGATCAATTAAATACAGAACACGTTTGATCCTAGACAGGTGTAAAACAACGCAGACCCATAAAACAACGGGTGGTATAAATATATATGACCACACACTGTTTGTAGTATTATTCATTAATATAGTATAAACTCCACCTACTAGGTATATCACGTGACTTGTATATAACAAGCAGGCAGGCACCGCGCTCGCTTGAAGGTTAGTAGTTTTATAGCAGTCTACTTTACATAGTATTGTAATACTATTTATTGAAATGTATATATGTAAATAATTGATATATTAAAATGTATATAGTGTTACTAATGCCTACACACGCATGGACAACACACTGTTCAATTAATTGCTATCATGCCACCCAGGCTATGTTTTTGATTTTGAATGCATGTATGTCGGACACAGCAATTGAGAATCGATTTAATTAATATATTAAATTTAATGTACTAAAATGGACATGAGCAAATACAAAGTTGAGCAAATGTAATGCCGTAAACATTTACTAGAATGCATTTAATTAACGATACCTAATATTTTATAACAGTTATTAAAAAGCGACAGTAAATGTTTGTAATGAGCAATGGCTTCTTTTGCCACAATACTTTCCACTCTGTCAGAGAGAAATAACCCAATTTTCTTAAATAAATTGTTGTTTTGTATGTTTGCTTTGAATTTGGAGGCAAAGGGTTAAGGAGCTAGATTTTGCTGTTTTCAGATTTTTATTCGCATCGCAAAAAACTAAAGTCCTGTTTACATGCCAGCTCCGCACTCGATCCATGTCCGTATTCAATAAATAAATAAATAAAAGACAATCAATATGCTGGGTGGGCATTCATCATAGATCGTTGTTGCATTTTTGATTGCTGATGAACGATTACCGAGCTAACATAACGCAAGTCTTTTTTTCTCATTATGAGCATCATGAAATGTATTTAAAACATTATGTTTGTGTCGCCAGGTAAGTTTGCTAATTCGGTTTGCCGATTTTTCAGCCAAATTCGGACAGGCCAAATAATAACCGTACCGCTGTCACAAGCGGACTGATTAGTTGGACTAGAAAAACAATTGGTGAAAAGATCCCAGACTGGAAACTCTGACAAGACACAGCTTGTCTTTGTTCGACAATTTGTCGACTTGTATTTCGTAAGACTTACTGATAACTGTTTCTCTCCAGTGTGTCATTAACACGCAGTATGGGGTAATTATCCGTTCTTCGTAGGGAAATTTTATTCTAAGTCACCAGGGAGAACAGTAAATTATTAAAAAGCTACAGTACGGTTTAACATTTAAAACATCGATGAAGGGTTTGTTTGTTCTGTAGAAAATGCCATTCACTTACCATAGTATAACAATAGTTCCGCAGAGCGGGACAAAATACGCCCGAAGGCTGTGTTAATAAGAGTACCGCCATAACATGCTATGATGGTAAGTTATCCTCCCTCTTGCACAACTGAGATACTTCGTGATCTTTTTAAAAGTTTAAGATAAATACCTTATAATTGAAATATGGAAGTGTATTTGTAAGCACAAAAATTTGCTGTAAAAATATAAAGATTGTCAATAACTCAGTAAAAAAAAATGTGAATTGTCTCACCTTTACGCACAACTAGACATCAATAGTTATCATCTGTGAGAGTTTGAAGAAAATAGGTCAAGTAATGAAAGAGAAGTTGTCTGTACAAAAATTTGCTGTAAAAATATAATAAGGGCCCAAAACTCAGTAAAAACAGCAATGTGAATTATCTCCACTTTTCACACAACTAGACATCAATAGTTATCATCTGTGAAAGTTTGAAGAAAAATAGGTCAGGTAATATGGGAGGAGTTGTCCGCAAAAGAAAAACGGACGGACGGACAGATGGACGGACGAGCAGCGCCATAACATAACAAGACCCTTTGGGTGTATAAAAAATCTTTTGTGTAACATTTTGTAAGGTACATACATTGGAGGAATTAGAAAATATAATAATAATTTTTGACACGGCAAAATTGTGACAGACGATCGTCTGTGAAACGGGCGCTGAATCTTTGTTCGCATCGCAAATGCTCATATACCTATATATTTGCTCATTATTCCATCCTAGACCAGTAATTACTGGCCCAATGAAAAACGATTGACGAGCTGGCTATGAATTCTATTACAGGTAATTATTAATATTATCACAAAGGCTCGAATCCCGATATGTGCCAGCTCCGCATTCGATCCTAGGTCAGTCAGTATTCAGTAAAAAAAATAAAGTGAAATGATTATTAACTTTTTTACCGCACAATACCGCATTTCCCCGCATCTGAAGCAGATGGCTTTTGAAAAAAGGACAAAATACAACTTGTCTTTGTACGACAATTTGTCAACTTGTATTTCGTAAGACTTATTGATAACTGTTTCTCTCCAGGGTGTAATTAACAGGCAGTAGGAGGTAATTATCAGTTCTTCGTAGGGAAATTTTATTCTAAGTCACCCGGGATCAGTCCAAAAAGGCTGCCAAGTGCCCTAGACGAATTTATGTGCCCTACATGAATTTAACTAAAGGGGAATTTAATTAAATATTGATGGTTGAATCAGCATGATTTTACGTATCAATTATTTAAAATAATAGACATGTGCATACAAAAAAATAATGTGGTTCTTTGAAGCTATTAACTGTGAAATTCCAGTCTGTAATTTAAAAAAATATGAATTTCAATGATCATTGTTAAATATGCATGGTGATATTTTTAGTCAATCGTTGATTATTAGACAATTAGTTAAACCAATAATAAGCGTTAATGAACAAACAAGGAATTAAATCGACAATTGGCTTTACTCAAATTTGACAAACTGTTGATCTTTGAACATCATTTATCTAGGTCATTCCTGTCAGAGGGGATTTTGCCCACCTTTGCAAAGTCACAGAGGGGATTTTGTCTGCCCTGCATAAAACATAGAGGGGATTATGTCCACCTGTAGAAACTTGAGTGGAGAGGATTTTGTCCGGATACCCCAAGTACTTAAAAAGTCAACTGGAAATTCCTCATACCAATTTAATTGTTTAACCCGTAATAAATAATCACAAACATTATTATCAGGGTATTCTTCTTCACAGCGACAGTACTCACCGCTAAATTTTAGTATTAAATGAGACCAATGGTCTTGGGTATTAAGTATACGAGACACAGCGCAATAAGGTTTTGCACGATTTCATGGATTACGCCTGAATAGCACCATTCAATCCCTTTTCAACGGTATAAACCCGAGCCTTCAGCTCTTCTCAGTTTTAAATTTACAGACATTTCAATAGAGTCAGTCGTTGACCACTGTTGTAAAAATGGTTGGGAAACGGGTTGGGAATATTGAAGAAATTAGAGTTTGTATAAAAGTTCGCGCAAAATTCGGTCGTTCGGTAATGAAGATTTTAACTGAATGGGGGAAGTTTATGGGTGTGATAAGGTCTCTTATAAGACAGTTCGTAGGTGGAGGAAGAAATTTATCACTGGAACAGAGTCCGTCAAAGATGCAGCAAAATCTGGTCGACCTGAGACAAATGTCTCAAAAGTCAGGGAAATAATTGTAAGTGATGGCAGGTACTAGATTCGTGATATTGCTAAGGCTGTTGGCATATCGTCATTGCGGGCGCATTTTCATTTTGAAGCGTATTTTAAAAGTACGGAAGATTTCTTCCAGATGGATACCCCATATATTGACAGATGACCAAATAAGGATACGAGTACAAACCGCTAAGCAATTACTCAAAACGTTTCCAAACTTCAATCAAAGACAATTTGTTACTGGTGACGAAACACGGGTTCACTATTTCGAACAAGTAAGAAAAATTGGAAACAAAATATGGCTCACCAAACACGGTAGAAGGCCTGTAGTTGCCAAAATATATATACTGATGGAAAAAGTTTAGCAAGTACAGAAAGGATTGACTCCTGGGGAAAGGGTAGGTACGAAATCATAAAACCAAATACATTTTCAGATATTTGATTCTTACCACCAATGATTTGCATCAATGTTATTCCGTGATTTAAGGCGTTTAGTCTCCGGCGTACGTGAAATGAGCTAGGGGGTCAGGCGTAAAAGTTCGGACACGGCTCAATACATAGTATGCCCACCATTCGCAGCCAAGACTGCCAGACAACGACGTCGCATGCTGCAAATCAGTTTTCTAATGACCTGCAATGGGATCCTGACCCATTCAGCCTGCAGGGCACGTTCAAGATCACGGACGTTGTTGACGCCATGGCGCTCTCTCACCTGACGGTCTAAGTGGTCCCGTAAATGCTCAATGGGAGAGAGCTCTGGTGATCTTGCAGGCCACTGCAACACATTGACGTTATGGATGCGTAAAATGTTCTGGGTATGCCTAGCAGTGTGTGAACGGGCATTATCATGTTGAAAAATTCCAACATCACGTTGTTGCAAATACGGTACAACAACAGGCTCGATGATTTCGTCACAGTACCTTTGAGCAGTGAGATTACCAGGCATTATGACGAGATCTGTCTTCCCATCGTAATGTATGCCCGCCCAAACCATCACGCTACCACCCCCATAACGGTCACGTTCCACAACATTATCTTGGTCCAGCCTCTCCCCTCGTCTCCTCCAAGTTCGAACCCTGCCATCAGCAAATGACACTTTAAACCTAGATTCGTCCGAAAACAGAACGTCGCGCCATTGCCTGCGAGTCCAATCCTGATGACCCTGGCCCATTGACGTCTTGTTTGACGGTGTCGCAACGTCAGCGGAATGCCAACGTAGGGGACGGCACGCTTTCAATCCAGCGGCACGTAGCCTATTCCTAACCGTCCTGTCGCAAACTCTTGTGCCAGTAGCATTCCTCAGCAAACGACCTAACTCTCGACTAGAAAGAAATCTATTGAGTCGAGATGACGTCGTGAGAAAACGGTCTTCCCGCGGCGTGATTTAACGAGGTCTGCCTGATCTGGGTCTGTCTGCCACGTTCCCAGATTGCTGAAATCTGTTCAGCAGTCGACTTATTGTCGATTCCTGGCGATGGAAATGTCGATCAACGTCTCTTGCCGACATGCCAGCAGTAAGCATACCGATGGCTCTCTCACGTTGCTCAAACGTCATTCCAGGGCGACGTCCCATCATTGATTTTCAAAGATTATTTTCCAATTTATGTGCTTACGATAAGAAAGCTCTCGAACTGCGTACTTTGTGACCGGCGGAGGATCATCCGATTTGTTGTGCACATACTTCACGTGATTTTCGTGAAAGTGACGATTACATAATGGTCTAGTGTACAAAAGCAAATGAAATCATGCTGTTAATGAATGGGCACAAAATAATACGAAAACGTTTTAGTGAATATAGTAAATCATTTACAATGAAACACATCACAGTTCATTTGTGAGACTGCTGCAGACTTCCCAAAGTAGTACCGCTCTGGGAGAATTAGTGTAATGTCACCCTCTTATTTCGTTAAGTCACTCCTTGTGTTGGGTGAGTTTGGGATGGATCTCCAGATCTGGTGGTATTTGAGAGGTGCAGTTTTTGCTTCCTGTGAATCATTTTCATATCTAGAACATAAGAAAGGTTAATATTTACACTTATATCTTAAACACATTTAAATACAGGTAATGGTATTTAAACTTTTTCCTTATAGTGCCTTAATTTTATCTGTTGATAAAGTATGGACAAAGCTAAGCTAAACTCTAAAGATTTCATTCTTACGCAGCTGAGCTGTCCATATTTCATCCACTGATGAAATTTAGCAATATATCTATTATTTCTTAAGTAAGAGAACAGCTTCACAAAATATCAGCTTACTATGAACTCGTTAATTGACATTTACAGTAAAAACTAAACCTGTGAATAGAGAAAGACAAGAATAGAATAAAGTAAGACACTTACACAACTACAAAACAAATAAGATTGGTATAACAATATTTTATTTGTATCAAAATTATCATACAAATTCTTGTTGAAAACAGTCTCGGTACAGTAGCTGAATTGTTTGCATCGAGAAGGCAGGAAAAGCCAGGGGATGTAAGTTTTAATGCGCCCGAAGGGCCGTATTATGTTATGGCGCTGCTCGTCCGTCCATCTGTCCGTGTGTTCATCTGCTTTCCTTGTGTGGACAACTCTTCCTACATTATTTGACCTATTTTCTACAACCTCTCACAGATGATAACTATTGATGTCTAGTTGTGTGAAGAGTGGAGATAATTCACATAGCTGTTTTTTACTGAGTTATTGACAATCTTTATATTTTTACAGCAGAGTTTCGGGCCCTTATTATATTTTTACAGCAAATTCTTGTACAGACAACTCCTCTTTCATTATTTGACCTATTTTCTTCAAACTCTCACAGATGATAACTATTGATGTCTAGTTGTGCGTAAAGGGGAGACAATTCACATAGCTGTTTTTTACTGAGTTATTGACAATCTTTATATTTTTACAGCAAATTCTTGTGCAGACAACTCCTTCATTAATTTACCTATTTTCTTCAAACTCTCACAGATTATTGCTATTGATGTCTAGTTGTGCATAAAGGGGAGACAATTCACATAGCTGTTTTTTACTGAGTTATTGACAATCTTTATATTTTTACAGCAAATTCTTGTGCAGACAACTCCTTCATTAATTGACCTATTTTCTTCAAACTCTCACAGATGATTGCTATTGGTGTCCAGTTATGCATAAAGGGGAGATAATTCACATTGCTGTTTTTTGCTCAGTTATTGAACTATTTTGGTCCTTTTTATATCTTTACAGCGAATTCTTGGGCAACAATTCACTTTATATTTCAATTATATTATGTTTATCTTAAACTTTCACCAAGTGTCTCAAGAGGGAGCATAACTTATTATCATTGCATGTTATGGTGGTACTCATGATACCACAAGCCTTCAGGCGTATATTGCCCCACTCTGTGGAGCTCCTGTTCTCATGACTGAATACTGCATTCATGAAGTAGCACACACTTCATGATATAGAGTTCAGTGGAGTGATTGCACGAACATTTGATTTGAGGATATTATTACCAATCAAAAAATCCCATCATTTTGGAGCAGACCAGCCTGAATCTGATCTCTAACTTAAAGTACAAAGATTCAAAAAGGAAATCCTAGGTAAATTACATAAGCAAGGGACACTGATAAAGTTAGATGGCACAGACGTACTTAAAAAGTCAAAACGCAGGCAATAAATAATGTACCCTAGAAGTCAGTCACAATATGTCAAATTTATATACTTAATGGTTTTAAAAACGCAACTTTGATGTCGTATGAGAATTCCAGTTGGTTTAATTTGATTACATTTAAATGGACATCAACAAATTACTATTTTAAAATATTCAAAAAAATTCAATCACTTTCACTTTCATTTTATACAGTGCAACCCCTCTAGAGCGGCACTCTCTGGAGCAACAACCTCCCTTCAACAGCATGTTTTTTTTCCTACTGTACAATTTAACTATTAATTTAACCTCTCTAGAGCAACAACATAACATTGCTTATCCCAAAGGGCATTGCTTTAGAGGGGTTTTTAATTTTTAATCAGGGAGGTGTAGAATATCAAATATGTGTTTCAAGCCAGGCACAAAAAATTGCAACACATTTAAAAACTTGCATTTTTAAAGCTGTCAAGCATAAATCTTATACCATATATTTTGCCTGTTACAAAAAGCATAGCAAAAGCGAGATGAAAAGAAACAATATGAATGATTTGTGCCATACTTTTATTTATAATGATTATCCCATATGCATCAATATATACCACGAAAATAGAACTGAAACTTGCATTGTCAAAAAGGTGTGGTAGAAATAATACATACTCACTAAGATATAAGAATTTCCAAAAAAGCAATATAAGCTATTGTATTTCAATGTATCTCTGCTGGTGTTTCAAACCCAGGGATTTCCCTAATGCAGGTTTCTTGTGTCCCTGACGTGACATTCGCCGAGGGACTCACATTGAGAGTGACCACCGCATCCTCGGGACCCCTTCCTACTCGGAATTTGCCCTTGGCATTTTCTGTGTGCAACCCCCAAAATTCCAAGGGACCCCTAAAATGTTGGAGATAGGAGTCCCAAGGACCCTCGGGTGAAAAATCTCAGGGAAAACCCTGCAAACCCACCAAAATAATCTCACTTCTCAAAATCATGTGTGCATGTTTCCAAAACCCACAAAAGTAGTATGCCCTTTTTTAGACATTAAACAGAATGTTCATAATGCAAGAACTTGAATAGTTACAAAAATTTCTACAAAATAGGCAGCATGTAGTAAAACATTAAACAGTTTCATTGTTACAATTTTTTTTCATAAAGAATTAGTGAAAATTCCATTTTTCAATGTGTAAATTAAAAACAAAATACAGAAATCATTTTTTATGGATTAATTATTACATACATCAAATACAGCTTATTACTATTAGTGATGTGGTAACCTTGAATAAAAGATATATCATTTTAAGGGACTATCATTTTTTGCAAATTTTAAAGTTTACAGGTACCAAACCAACCCAATGTTTTGCACTTAGCCTAGTTTCATGCTAGACTTGCAACCCAGGGATCCGGGTTCGAATCCCGGTTGCCACAGGTCATACCCTTCCATGAAAATTTGCCAATAAGGTCGATTTTCCTCCATATGTGGAGAAGTTGCCGGCTCCTTAGGGAAGGGTAAGTTAGTACTTGTTAGTATACAGTCCAGGAAAACTGGATAGGTGAACTGGTCGCCGTATATAACTAAAAAATGTTGAAAAACGGTGTTAAACCCCAGTGACAATAGCCTAGTTTCAAAAGGCAAAATCCAAAATGCAAAAATCTTTGCGGATTCCAACGGTTCTTCAAACAAGTTTGAAAATGAGATTCCTTAAACATTGCAAATGCAAGTGATATAGAATTACATTTGGGGGTTACTAAAATCAGTAATCTTTCAAAAAATGGTTTTAAAAATAGATGAATAATTGCATTTCATTCATTCTACATCAACACAGTTTTGATGTCATTATCAAAATTGCAAAAACCAGTACGAAAAGAACATTAATGTTTTCACATTTTTATAGAACACCTCAATAAGGCCAGAAAAAAATAGCCGTGTTTACAGTCACGCAAACTGACCCTAAAGTTTGGGCCAATTTTAAAGTTTCTAGCAGCAAAATCCAAAGTAGGAAAATGCTTCGGGATGAATCACAGTTCTAAAGTACAAAATGTATGTATGAAAAAAAAATAGTAAAAATGTTTTGTGCCCAACCTTCCCTATTTTTTTGGGGCAGTAACCATAAACATGACTCTTCCTTTCCTAGGCTAAAGAAATATTGATCACTCAACGCAAAAATCTGGTATATCAATGTACAGTAAAACACAGTTATAGTGAACTTGCGGTATCGTGAAGAATCAGATACAAGGACATATTTACTTTTCTAAAAAACAAACCATTTTATTGTTATGGATACAGTACAATATGCATATAAAGAAGTAATTATTTAAGGTCTAAAGGAGTCACAATAACCATGCTCTACTGTATTAATAAACTTTTTAACACTGAATTGTCAATTCAATACAAATATCAATACAAAAACTAAAATAACAAATACAAAATACACATAAAATCTTCATTTCATGTTTACTTCTTCACTAAAAACAGAATACATTTTGTACAAAGTAGACGAAACAACATGATATCGAACATTTAAAATACAACGGATGAATCCTCATTCTACTCTAAAATGACACGTTTAGATTTCAATACAGATTTTATCTGTATCACACGTTGAGTACATAAATATTATTCTAACATATCTTAAGTTTCCATCTTGTCAGATTCCTGACCCTGTTCTTCTTTCATTTTCTTGTCTTGTTCTAATGCTGCTATAAGCTTCTCCTCCTGAATTTTACGTCCTGAAAAAAAAACACACACAAGATTTCATATGCAATATTAAGTCTAAATGATATTTTTCTGACCATGGCCATGGTCCAGTGGTAAGTGCACTGGACTTGTAACCAGGAGATCTGGGTCATACCCTTCTATAAAAATTTGACAAAAATGTCGATTTTACTCCATATGTGGAGAAGTTGCCGGCTTCTTGCGGAAGAGTAAATTAGTACTGGTTAGTATACAGTCCAGGAAAACTGATTAAGTGAACTGGTCGCCTTATATAACTGAAAAATTGTTGAAAAATGGCGTTAAACCCCAGTGACACAATAAGTCACATAAAAACAAACTAAATGATATATTTCCATATCCACGCCTACTGGAGTTTAATACTTTATATACAGTACAATATTGTCATACAGTACTTCAAGTCATTTTTCATACTGTAAAATACAACAAGGTGTATATAAAAGTCTTTCTAGCTGATCTTTAAAACTACTAAAACTTTGTCAAACATGAGTTTGAGTTTCAGATACTGGTGAGCAAAGTATCATGTACTTGAACTAAATTTTCAAGGACTTTTGATATTTATGGGTTCCATAGTTAATGGCTTTATAATCAATCGTCAAAATAAATCCATGTGCTGTTTCCATGCCTGCAAAATTTTAATAGATATAACTTTACATCATTTATCTACAAGCTTATTCTGACGAGAGCTCTGCTCTAGACCTAATCATGCCAGCCTTAATGTGAGTCTGTAACATTAAAAATTGAACATTACCATAATCTTCACGCTCCATTCCAGCCAATCTGAAGGTGTTTTTCCATTCTGAGGTTCGGCCATCTTTATAATGTAAGCACCAGTGTTCTCCTCTCGCACCGACAAATGTGATATTACAGTTAGGTGAACTGCTCCTATAAATGTAATTAATAACATAATTATTCAAACTTCTCTTACATACAAAGGTAATGATACAGTTAGGTGAACTGCTCCTATAAATGTAATTAGTAATATAATTATCAAAACTTCTCTAACGTACAAAGATAATGATACAGTTAGGTGAACTGCTCCTATAAATGCAATTACATTTGTAATAATATTTTTGTTTTTATGTGACTTATTGTCACTGGGGTTTAACGCCATTTTTCAACAATTTTTCAGCTATATACGGCGACTGGTTCACCTAACCAGTTTTCCTGGACTGTATACTAACCAATACTAACTTACCCTTCCACAAGGAGCCGGCAACTTCTCCACACATGGAGTAAAATCAACATTTATGTCAAATTTTTATAGAAGGGTATGACCTGGCACAACCGGGATTCAAACCTGGATCTACGGGTTACACGTCCAGCGCACTATTCACTGGACCACAGCCATGGCAATTAATAATATGGTTATCAAAACTGCTCTAATATACAAAGGTAATGATACAGTTAGGTGTTATGTAGACTGCTTTGACAAAATTAATGATAATAACAACATGGTTAAACAAACTGCCCCAACAACAGCATAAACAATAATGCAATCACATCTAGGTGACCAAGCAAAACCAAATTCTACAGTGAAAAGACAGGAATTTAATTAAAATTAGAAAAGGTCCAAAATTTGTTTTTGTACACATTTCAATTGAGCTGTAATGTTAAATATACAATATTCTGAATCAAGTAAAATAACAAAAACAATATTTATAGCCTTACATGTATTTCGGTCGATAGACAAACAACACACAGCCTTGATCTACAAACAAAATAAAGAATTGTATTAAGTCAAATCACAGAAACCATAGGCAAATATAACAAACTTTATTTCAATAAAAGTGTTGTTTTTTTTTAATTATCATTTTGGGCATGCATCTTAGGGACCAGTCAATATTTCAAGCAAGCAAGCATTTTACATACAGTAAAAGCGCACTTTACAGACATCCCACACTGACTGATATCTCGGTATAAGAGACAGTTTTTTGAAAGAAAGGAAACATTTTCAAGTTATGACATCTTCCTTCATACCTTAAGATGGTTTTTGTACTTAGGACTGATTGTGAAAGTCTCACTGAAGTAACATGGAGTTACTTACAAAATATAACAATCGCATATGATATATCTACTATGACATATTATTAAAACTTTATTAATGCATTCCACAGGATTCTATTACGCAGTTTGACAACTATTGTATTGTTTACTATAGCCAGGCAAACAAAAGACAATCCAAACACACAGATTTACAATCATAAGTTCTGAAAAACTTATATAAACAGGATTTCAACCAATCTTTGTCGAATGTAAATTATGGGATTCGATCTCGAATTGACACATTTTTCAAGAGAGTGCTTTTTGAGAGATTGTAGATTAAATTTACATCGAGTTGATTTCAAAATTCAGAATTTCATATTAATTTCAAAAATTAAAAATTCTTCAAAAAGTACAATAGAACTAGAAGTCACCAAATGGCAAAAAGTCGAGCCCACTAAGGTTCCTTTTTACAGTGCGTACAAGGTTAAACATGCCATTTTTTGCCCTTTAAGCCCCAATTGTGACCTTGACCTTTGAGATATCGACCTGGGTCTTGCGCATAACACACCGTCTCTTCATGGAGAATAATAGTGCCAAGTCACTTCAAAATCCATTGATGCATGGGAAGTTATGGTCTGGACAAAAAGTTACAAACACGCACACACACACACATACACAGAACCGCCATTTTCGACAACGATGTTGAGTTCACCACAAGCAGGCTCAACAAAAATGAAAACATCTCACCAATGGTATTTTATACCCCCCAATGGGTAGCATATGGCAGTTGCTATTTCTTCTGCTATGTAAGCCAATGAACAACATAAAAGTCAACAACAGAAGTTTGGAGGAAATACAAGGGTCAGGATTTTGATAATTGGATGAGTCATAGTAAATTTAATAACTCTGTTTAAAGGATCATTAATCATACCAATTTTAAAACATAGAGAATATCTGTCTACTGGCAATAAAAATATTTCTTTTCAAAAAATTATCAAATGACATCACATGACCACCAAATGACCCCCCCAACTTCACAGTTACTTCCCTTGGGTAGCCATCTTTTAAGACTTTCACCACAATTACCACCCCTGTGACCAGCAAGATACAGGCAGATTGAGGTGAAGAAAAAAAATGTTTAGTAATGTTTTAACACTTTTCAATCCTGTTACCTATATCAAAACAGAAAATGAGCTTAAAATATCCCTCTTCAGGGAGATACACATGTATAATAACCTATGTGCATTGAACTTTTCAACTGATTTAAAGGTATTTAACAGAATAAAATATTGCGTGAAGTTAAATTACATTGGAACATACAAGGTGCCAAGGAATTTAGGACTTTACTGCACATGTGTATTTAATGTTGCTGAACATATAACTATGTAAACATTATATAGGGGCCTCAATGGTCAAGTGGTAATGGTCTTTGACTAGTAATCACTAGCCCCTCAGCACCATGAGTTTGAAACTCACCTGGTACCAAACAAATTTCACGCATGAAGAAGCTGTCCAACTAGCTTAAGGAAGGCTGGTGGTTCTATCCAGGTGTACACCTGTGCCCAATTGTATAAACATTGGTTAACTTTAACCAAATTGTTAATTCAACCCAAGGTTAAATTTAACCATTTTGGTTTACTAATCATTAAAAAAATCATTTAAACATTTAAAAAGGGCTGCCATTTTGGTACTGGTTACCATTTATGTTAAGATTTAACCAGCATCTTACACTTGGGATAGATTTATTTGAGCTTTAACAAAAACAAATTTGGTTAAACTTAAACAAAATTTTCTACAACAGCTAACCGAACATTTAACCAAAATTTTAACTAAAACTCTGATTTAACCCAGTGGTTAAAGTTAACCAATGTTTATACAATTGGCTGCTGGAGTCTTCCTCCTCTGTTAAAGCTGGAAAAGTTACTTAAGGCGTGTTATTGCAACGTTTAGTTGCAACGAAAAAAATATCATACAACAGAAAGGACATACCAGCCTCTCTGATATCCGACTGAGCTTTTTCGCTCAACAAATCGATCTTCACTCTCTCATAGAAAGCCAACTTGAGCAGGTCATCACTGTCTATGTTTACTAGTTGTTTACCTATGAACGGATACATGAACGCAAGGCCCTGCAAAAGGAAATTATCACTTATATGGTTAAACTTAAAACTGAGTAAAATATAATTTAAAGCATGCATCAGCATGAAATCCCAGACATCAGAAAATATTGATAAAAAGGGTACATTAACATAAGGCCATAAGTATGTGAAAATATCAATCACTAGTGGGCCATGATGGCCCCATATATCACTCACCTGAAAAAGCGATGAATGACAACTTGGAAAACAAATAACTCTTAATTTCTAGGCCATGCACTTCTAGTCAAGAAAATTTTAAAAGTTTTCTCTCAATAAGTCTATGCAACACAAGTGACCCCCAAATGGGGTCAATTTTGACCTCAGGGAACAATTTGAATGTTCAGGATTGCAGACTACAATGCAACAAACCAAATATCTAAGCTCTAGGCCATAAGTACTGGCAAAAAGACATTAAAAGATTTTCCCTACATAATAAATGTAAAACAAGTGACCCCCAGGGCTGGGCCAATCATGACCCTAAGGGCATTATATAAAGGAATCTAGATATCATTCTAGTACATTTTTATTGGCATTGGCTCAAAGGAGAGTTCAATTGAAAACAATTGTAAACAATACATGACACAAGTCACATGACATGCGATGACAAATGACGGACAGGGCAATCATTATAGTTCACCACGAGCACTTCTTGCTCAGGTGAGCTGAATAAGGGTACGTAAACATAAAACCCTAGAAATTAGAATATAATCAATATCAAAGTACAACCTCATGACTCATCATGGTGGGGACCGCTGTATCCACTTTGATCCATAGATCAGGCATACCAAAAAACAAGCACAAACCAAGAGCTGCACTAAACTGAAAAATAAGTCAAAACAAAGATACATGACAAATGTATTAAACTGCAAATTATATGGTGTTTTAATCACTGAAGATAACTATGAAATGTATGAACTTCTGAAACAAACTGCAAAATTACAGTTAAGCCTAAAACGATACAAATTATTTCTCAAACTAAATATGTTTGGACATCACTGTATCATCATAAATAAATAAATATATATATGAATAATTGCTCCACGTGACCCCCCCAAATTATTCCATTGTGCTTTCATGTTACAATGAGAATACAAATCTTATAAAATAATTCCATACATACATTGCTATCAACTTTATTCCTATTGTAGTTTATCAGTGACTTTGCCATTGGACAACTCTGGAAGAACACAGTACGATTATGACGCATGACCATAGTGGTCGGATCAAAGTCATCGGAGATCTTGAAAAATTCTCTGAAAATACAGAGACAGCAAATACAGTTAAACCTGTGCTTGTGGCAACCTCTGAATAAACACCACCCCATTCTTTGAAGAACCATCACTGATTATTTAGAACAAACTGACCTCCGAATAAAGACCATCTGTCAATATGGGCAACACCATTTTGTTGTCATTAAACCTGATCCCTTGTTTGAATAAATGCACTTATATGGAAAAGACCATTTGGGTATAAAGAAAGATTATGCATAGTTTATTTTGGTAATTGTTATTTTTTAAGCTGTTTGCTACATGTATCAGGGCTTGACAAATCCACTTGTCTGTTTGTAATTACAAGTAGAAATGGACTCTGGATGAGTTGAAATTGTCGTAGAACTAGTTTAATTTTTTAGCCGGATGTCGTGGAGGACGAGTAGCTAGAGAAAAACTTGAGCCCTGTGTATAGTCAAATTTTTTGATAACTATATTCTCAACAAAGTCATCAAAACACATACACAGCAAAGTTTTTAGCTGCTGAAAATAGAATAGTTGACTAGCTGCAAAAAAAATAATCTGGCATCCCCTTTAACCCAGCCAAATGGTTGTGTCACAGGGCCACCCAGTTTAGAGCTTTTATCGTCACGTGTTTAACAGTTTTCATCAACAAAATATCAGTAACTTCAATAGCTTATTTACTGTTTATACTGCATTAAAATCACTTATCAATAATATTTCTATCATTTCAGAGGACATTTAACCTAAACAGCAGTGCTCAATTACCTAGATGTACTTCTAACTCACATAAAATCTTGCATAAATCTCGCAATAAAATAGGAAATCATGCAACACATTTTGATATGTGCGAGATCGTACGCATACGAATATGTTTAGGGACGAATCACCGATTTTCTGAAAACAGCCATTACGATGTATACATATGTTTTTATTAAAATACGTTCATACCCCTCCCAAAATACTTCTCTAACCCCAGATTTCAGATCTAAGGGGTAAGCTTACCCCCAATCAAAGGATACTACAAAGGAATATTCATGATGACTGAAGGATGCCACAGACCAAATTTGGTGATGATCCAACCACTGGTTCATAAAAAGAAATCATCTTAAGGTATTTCTATTTTCAGCTCTAGCGGTCCCCTAATTGGGGCCAACCATTTTTTTTTCAGCAAATCTGAAAGAACACTATCTAAAGATGCTAAAAACCAAGTTTGGTAATAATCCATTGATAGAATCATGAGAAAAAGTCATTTTAATGTATTTCTATTTTAAGCTCTAGTGGCCCCTAAAAGGGGCCGACCAAATTTATTTGAGTGAACTTGTGAGAGGAACATCTAAGGATGCTACAGACCAAGTTAGGTAATAATCCATCCATAGAAACATGAGAAAAAGTCATTTTAATGTACTTCCATTTTCACCTCTAGCGGCCCCCTAAAAGGGGCCGACCATATTTATTTCTGCAAACTTGAGAAAGGACCATCTAAGGATGCTACAGACCAAGTTTGGTGATGATCCATCCATTGGTTCAGGAGAAAACGATGATTAAAGGTTTTTCTATTTTTAGCTCTAGCGGCCCCTAAAAGGGGCCAACCATATTTATTTGAGCAAATCTGATATAAGTCCATATAAGAATGCTACAGACCAAGTTTGGTGATGATCCATCCATTGGTTCATGAGAAGGAGATGATTAAATGTTTTTCTATTTTTAGCTCTTGTGACCTCTAAAATGGGCCAACTGGTATAATATGAGCAAATTGCAGTTAGAATGTCAAAAGGCTTCTTCACAGCAAATTTGAAGTAAATCCGACCGGTGGTTTCTGAGGAGAAGTCCATTGTTGATGCCAGACGACGGACAGACGCCGGAGCATCCACCTACTCATCCTAATAGCTCACCCTGAACCTTCGGTAACTTTTCTTAGAACAAACAAATGATTAACACAAATTTGTTTCTGTTTTTTGTGTTGCGGGGTGTTATTTACGGGGGATGTTCGAAAAGAATTGCTTATTTCTATCTGGAGACTTCAAATGTCAAGTTAGCCCAAAAGAGCTCATTTCATGCCCTCGAAGAACTCCCCATGGCTAGAAATGCAAAGTTTCAGCAGATATATCAACAAGAGCCATCCTGGCATGGCCAATCCCCCCCCTAAAGGCTTTACAAAAAAATAAAGTAACTCAAACAGTGCATTCTTCCCAGCTTCATACAAATACAATAACTATCATTGAAAGAAGAAGGACAAAACCTAATAAGTAAGATAAGGTAGAGTTACAGGTCTTAAACTCTTCATCTCATTATCTTATTTAGCATAAGTTTCAAGTAAATTTCCTCAAGGATTTTGATATAACAGACTACAGTCAAGTTACCTTTTAATTAAATAAAGGGTTAGACAATAACTCATGTCAAACTCAAAAAAAAATGGACTGACAGAAAATTGGACTGACTGTAAATGTAAAACAGGTAATGCCAAGCCATGCTGTGATTAATGCCCAAGCTTATATACCAGTTCCCCCAGACAACATTAAATTTCATCCACCAACTACTGGTGCCACAAGCAATATGTGCAGAACTTACTTAATCTTCAACCATTCTTCTGTTGTTTTCTCACAGAATTTGAAGTTGTCATCTACTTCAGGAATCAATTGTTTAGGTTTACATCTAGAAAAAAAGGCAGAGACATAACAGTTTTTTAAAAAGGTAGGTAGATTAGACATCCTACATTTTACAAAATAGATACAGTAACATACACAAAAACCCGAATATACAGGCCTTAAAAGAGTCCACAGCAAATACTTAGTACAGAAAAGTGGCAAAGCGTGTAAATACTTGAAAGTAAATTTCCATATTTGATGAAAAAAAAACAGAAATATTCGGACACAAATCATTAACAGCTCATAAGAACTAATAGGGTACTTTCAGAAGACATAAAAAACTTTAAGGAAAAAAATATCTTTTAAAGTGAACACAAAAAATACATGTAAAAGATTTGTGTTCTATGGCTTGAGGTAAAAATGGAAAAATGGGCTAGACTCAAATCTATTGCAGAAAATCTTTGTTCTCACACACAAAGGCATCACAAGAATCTGTTTTTTTATCTCTAGAAATTTATGAAGTGATTATAATGGTAAACTTTGCTTGTAGTTGGGCATTGATTTGCACCTTTATAAACCAGCATTTTTGTATCAATATTTTGAGCACAAATGCTAGGGCACCATTCCTCAGAAATATTTAAGCTATGTTTCTAAACTTTAAAATCTTTCTGGTGGTATACTTATCAGATATTTACTTCGAACTGCAACAATATATGCAATAGTGAGTACACTTTACATATACAGACAAAGGGTAGATGATGATTTAATTTATTTTTTTTTTCGCACAGATCTGTCTATGAGATGTAGCTTATATATATAAATATAAATATATATATATATATATATATATATATATATATATATATTAGTCTTAACTGCAGATAAAATATAAGGCCTGTTGAAATGATAAATTTCCATGCTAGTCAGTCCTATGCCTTTCACATTTTTTACAGTACAAATTGCTGATGACTCTCGTATCTTTCACAAACATAACGACAGACAATCTTATAGTACTTACGATGGATCGATCTCCTGAGGTGGAATTGAATATCTGTTCACTAAAGTTTCACTGGTTGTATGAAGTTTGTCATCGGTAGTCTCAGTAACCCATTCGATCTCCGTAGGTACAACATGAGTCTTCAGTCGTATTTTATACCCATACTGTCGAGTAGTTGGCTCTTCCTCTTTGGGTTCCACAGGAGTGTCAGGTATTTCGGCTGACACTTCAGCCTTAATCTTTTCTAGAAAAGGATACAAGATTCAGAAAATTAAGGGAAAAGGAATGTTTTTTCTTCACTAAAACACACAATTAGTGCTGGTCAGTACAGATATATAGAACAAAAAATTGATGAGTATCATTCATTTAAAGGCAAACTTTCTGACAAAGTTTGTCAAATATCCAATCAAAACTATGACCACTAGAATGTTAACAAGGTTTTCCAGTGATTTGGCCATGTGATCTAGTTTTTGACCCCAGAAGACCCATGTTAAAACCTGTCCAATATATCATTAAGAAAAACATTTTGACAAGGTTTAGTGAAAATCCAATCAAAACTGTGACCTCTAGAGGGTTAACAAGGTTTTTCAATAGTTTGACCTGGTGACCTAATTTTTGACTGAAGATGACCCATATTTGAACTTGTTAAAGATATCATTAAGAGAAACACTCTGACAAAATTTGATAAAAATCCAATCAAAACTGACCTCTAGAGTGTTAACAAGGTTATCATTTGATTTGACCTATTGACCTAATTTTTTATCCCTAATACCCCATGTTCGAACTTGTCCAATACATTACTAAGACAAACATTCTGACAAGGTTTCATGAAGATTCAATCAACAGGGTGACCTCCAGAGTGTTAACAACCCCTAGGTTTACTATGGAACATTACAGACATGAAAAACAGGGTAATGTTTCAGTCATCTCCTTGCTTCAATTTCTATCTTCAGTAAAACCTCGATAATGAGACCACCTTCAGGATCTGAAAAATTGGTTGCAAAAATGGGGTGGTCTCATTATCAAGTTGAATTATTGGGGAGTCGTTGAAATCTGGTCTGAAAATACGTGGTTATTCTAACAAAGCCATAATGTTGAGCTGGTTGCAATGAAAGGTTTTACTGTATTTTGTCTTATTGTTTTTGGACTTTAGTTTAAACTTAGTTTCTAACAGTTTCTCATTAAGCATAAATATGCTAGAGAATTCTTTATCAAGCTTTTACCAAATTTTGCTAAAACAAAGTGCTCCAACAAATAACTGGGGATGCATCATAAGTAAGAAAAATATGCTAAGAAATAGAACTTTGAAAAGAGAAGAACTGTGATCTACCTACCCATTCTTTTGGTCATATAATACTATTACTTTTCTTGCCTAATAAATTTATATATTTCTAAAGTAAAACCTTAATAATGAGACCAGCCTTCAGGACCTAAAAATCTGTCATTTTCATGAGGTGGTCTCAGAAACAAGTAGATTTATAGGGGAGTTATTGAAAGCCTGCGTGAAAAAAAGTGGTTGTTATAATAATTTGGTTGTAATCTTGAGGTGGTCACTATAAAAGGTAACTGTATTTCTCAAATTATCTGTTTTAGGTTACAGTTTATTAGCATGCTCAATTCTTAAGATATTAAAACCAATTATACATCATTATAAAGTACAAATACATGTATAAGCATTTACTATTACTAAATAACGCTGGAAATAGTTGAAGTCATAACGTTATCGAAGGCGTCATTTCGTGTGAGATTATTATCAAGGTGGCACCATTCAAAGAACAGTATTTTAAAGTCATTTAATTGTATTGCCAAACTAAACAACTTAAAACAATGGTCAAAACTATGAAAAAGAATCATCCACACATGCGCAGTTGAATACTAAGCAGATTCAAAGAAGACAGGCATCACGGAAACCCTGAAGGCACAAGTCAGCCAGAAATGTTGACACTATTGAAAAAGCGAAGACAATGATATGTGAAACACCTCATAAGCCAGCATGGAGAGTATTGGGAGACATAGGTAATTCTTCCAGTACTACTACAGTCTACAGAATGTTAAAACATGATAACAGTCACGTTTACCACGTTCAATGACCCCCTGTAAAGTACAATGCTCAATTTTCAATGCCGGTCATGGATGCTCTATTTGCATGTATAAACCACACAGTTTACTACTAAATGAAATACTGAAAATGTCACCTTTGCAGGTGTTGACTGCACATATACACCCTATCTGACTAACACACTAAATATAACATACCTCGTATCCATGGTAACTCAGTATTCTTTACCAAAACAGCACAGAAGAAACCAGCAGTGTCATTATCATGTGGCAGAATGCGGATACTGGAAACAAAGCACCATAAAGTTAGCAACAATTACATAAGACAATACAAGGGGCCAAATGGTTATGGTTTCTGGCTAGTAATCACCAGCCCCTTTACATAGTGAGTTCAAATCCTACTCAGGGCCTGAGAAGCTTCACATGAGGAAGCTGTAGGAAACTGTCCAGCTAGCTTGCAGAAAGTCAGTGATTCAACCCAGGTGCATGACGAGGGTCTTTCTTTCACCAATAAAGTCAAAAGCAGAACTAATGGACCTGCGATGATAAAATTGTAATAAATTCTATTTAAAACATAAAAAATTAGCCAAAAGTACCCTAAATAAAATGAATTGTCACAGAATATGACCCCGTTCAACAGATAAATATACTGCAGAAAGGCGTACAGCTTCATTCTAGTGAATGCGCACCACCATCACAAAACTCAAAATTATAAAACCACAGGGATGAATGCTTTAAAAACAAAGTTTTAGTCCTAATAAGTATACATTTTATCACAAAATGAGACCAAAACTAAGCTTCTAGCCCAATCAGTTCCTGGGACATCAAACAAGAAATGTCAGGATTTGACCCAAATTATTTTAGTAGACATAGACATGGTCATGCTGAAAAGGCCTAATTTAACATGATAAAGCCAGACTGTCAGCCTATCATAAGTCAAAATGACCAATAATTCCTAGAAAGAACAATCAAGTACATCAATACATATCTACAATAAAAATATGGCAATTCAGAGCCTTGTACCCTTGCCAAAAAATAGCGAAGCTTTCCAGAAAGCTTTTGCAAAAGCTGCGTCTTTAACAAAAAAGTGAAGGTTTGGCTTGAGGAATTCTGCACCTTTTGGTTTTAAAAAACTCAGCTTTTGCGAAGGTGCCAATACCACTAGCTTTAACGCAGCTTTAACATAGCTTTTGCGTATGTCAAACTGTCTTTAACACGGCTTTAACATAGCTTTTGCAAAGCTCTTTTGGCAAGGGTAACTCTTATAACTCAGTTTCTCTGTTATCGACAATTTGTCATAGTCAGCTGTAAGGCTCACTAGAGTAGAGTCTAATGTTATCTCTTGATTTTTCTATCTTGTACACGATTTCTTGATAAGAAAAATGGTTGAATTCATAAAAAAATAATATGGGTAAGTTTAAAAGTAATTATGATAACATGTATAAACATGTACTTAGATATATTTGTGATCCTTTGAAATTATTACAATTTTATCTAACCATGGCACAAAACATATGATACAAGGTTGGGAACTCACCTCACTCAATCATACTAGATGTCATTTCTAGGACAGAAATTCAGCCTGAGTGATTAATGAGAATAGTACAGCCATCACCAAAGGAATAAAAGAAGTCCTGCAGTCTTAAGTTTAGCTCAAAATGAATAATAGATACAGTGCTGACAGTACTCTGAACAGACGACAAAAAAAGCTATGTACTCCCATTCAAGGACAATGACAATATCAAAACACAATATTCATAAATCATTGTTTACCATCTTTCCAAGTGATATGCATTGGCTTCCTTTGCAGTAGGAGGAAATATCGTCTCCTTATTTTTCTTCAAAAATTCCTCACTAGCATCAGAAATCTTTTCCCAAAATGATCCAGAATCGTTCATTACCTGTAAAGTTAATATCACTTATTTCATAACACAATACACATTTACTTGAACTGCACACTGTAGCAATACAGTAGAACCAGGTTATGATGAACTCTGATATATAGTGAAAATATCAAATACACTCAAATATCAGATACAGTGAAAGAATAATTTTATGCCCACCAATGTTACAATATTTGGATAATGTGAAGTAAATATTCTAATCCCCAGGAATATGCTACAACCTTGTTGTATGGTATGACCTCACATTTTGTATGGCAACTGTATTAATGACTGTCAAAACAGATCCAGGTAATATAAAACACACATGCAGTTGTCACATGAAAAGTTCCGTTACAAGGAGAATTTTTACCAGACTCGACAATATTCAATAAATCCCCAACTTGACAAAGTTTTTTCTAGGTTTTGTGAAAAAATCACTTAAATAGATGGTTTGCCCTGTATTTGATTACTATCTCTACCTGTACTTCACCAGAAAGTAGCTTCACTGATCACAGAAACTGGTAGAAATCAAAGTGACCAACTCCTGACTGGCAACTGTTTATATCAATTACACTTGGCTTTTGGATGATTGAATTAATTTCACCCGCGTTTTAATGAGTCGGCAATGACTTTCTCCAGGAATTAGTGTCAGATTTGTTACTAAATTCATGTCAAACCACTTCAGTAATGTACCAAAGTATTCTGGTATTGAAGTAAATGGAACAAAACATGCTGAAAATTATTAGATTCCTTGAATAAACAATTCAAACATCAGATTTATCAGAAAATAAAAATGCAAGCCAGATTATCCAAAGAATACTTTTAAGTCATTATTTACAGAAAACACAATAATTTCACAAACCAAACTCCTAGAAATGCCAGAATACTTAAGTATTTGATATGCGTACACTTCACTGAGATTTTGAAATTTAATATAAAATGTAACAACAAGAAATCAAAACTCATAAAATATGCCAAGTGTCAAATATATCTGGTGAAGATTGACTGGGAAGTGTTCACTCTAAGAGTGAACAACTATTGTGGATACCGGCCCCCCACATGGATTCCCATAATACATGGCAAGACAGGCAAATAAAGGAACAATTAGCTTACTTGACAACTAATTAGATATTATTAAAAATCTGTGACCAACGTTTCAGATTTTTTGGTTCTTCATCCACTCATCCTCAGTTGGGTTGAATTTTATTAACAACCTAAGGATCTTTATTTGGTCAACTTAGGGCTGAGATTTTATGGACATTTACAGTACACTGTGATGTGTGACAATCAGCCGAACGATGAAAAACTTTTAAAAGTTTTACATCTGACCTTTACAGCAACTTTTGTTGAATCATATATTCAGACATAATCTAATTAAAGTTACTTATTCCTGAATTAAATAAGTTTATTTTTGTGCAGACTTAATAAGCACATTTGCTTTTTTGAAATTTGATACCAACTGAAGTCCATAAAACAACATTTTTAATGATGGCCAATCCTTAATTTTTTTGTATCAAACACAAAAATGAAGAACTCAAAAATCAGAATCTGCCATCTTAAGATAATAATAATGAAATTTAAGTCAGCATAAGTATTTCATTATAAGGTAAGTGAAGTGAAGTGTTAATTTGTAGCCTTTGCTCATGGTCTCCAGACATTTTATGTAATTTTAAGTTAATTTACCGTCCAGACGTACATGTCACTTGCTACAAAAAACTACTTTATAATTATCATTTACTGTTATTTAATGGATACGTGAGAAAGACGGTAACACATTCAACCTGAACAAGATGTACGCCCATTATACTGGCCAAAACAGTAATCTGAAGTTTGGTCAACATCAACTTTGTCAATAGTGATACTTTAGCTTTATAACCTTACTTTCCAAAAATAAAACTGAAAAAAAAATAAACAACCCTTAAAAAAATGTTACAGGTTCTCAGTTGGGGAATTATGTTTGTTTCTCACCTTTAAGTGTGTAGACAGCGTGTCCAATCCTTCTGTTGCTGACTAAGGCATCAATGACAACACAGGGGACAAATAAAGGCCTTATATACTAACTTAAGGGGGCCACACAGTTTTATCTACAGATTCTGCCGACTACTGGCTAATGTCAAGGTCATATGCAAGGGTGATACTGGAAGTACGGATAAAGGTGAATTTTGGATAAATCTTAAGTGGACCACAACAATATGTGATGATAAGGTTCTTCTATAGCTCCACTACCAGAAATATGTCCCAAACAGAAAATTCAAAAAAAAGGCTGAAATCACTAAGGCCACCATGGGAATCAAAATAATTTGGACAAGGTCAAGGTCATATAATCAATGCTTGAAAATGGATGTATAATGGGAAAGATACAGAACATGTACAAAGTCATTGTTTTAAACAGCATATGTTGATTCCAGGTCTCTGTGAAGCTGTCGATGTAATACCTAATAAAAGAGTGTCAAATTAATGATGTTTAACTGACTATTGACCAAAATTCTAGCACAAACATTAGGTAAGTCCCAATGCCTACTTTTATTAGCAAAACAAACTGCAAAAATAATAAAAATTGATTCCAAAACTTACTTAAGCAAACAATTTCTTCAGATATCAAAGATGCAAAAGACAGACAAGCAACTGATTTTTCTTAAAGAACTTTTTACAATAGTGTCAATATTTGTAAAAAAAAACACAAATAAAAACAAAATTAAGCTTGGGTTTAGCAGTGTTTCATAACATGTAATTACAGACATAAATGGTAAGTTTATTTCCTCATATTAGCTGTATGGCCCGATGAGGTTGTCTTCACATGATAAAAAATTGTTAGTACTGAAAACAAAATAATTATCACACAAAATACATTAAAGTAAATTAAGTTAATTGACTAACCTCAAAATGCTTTCTGTATTACAAAACCAAAAAAGGCCACTAAATGGAAACAGACTTTCCTAGATTAAACAAAATGTACCTTTCTTTACTGATATTTATCCTACAATGTGATTCTTCAACTAGACATTAAGTCGAAAAAAACAAACTGATTTGGGTATGAACTTGTTGCTAGGCAACAAATTAAAGTGGGAAAACTCATTTTTTGGATAAAATTTCTCAAAGTCAAATTCAGTATATATATTTCAGAGGAGATTCCAATACTGGAGGTAGGATAATTAATGTCAGACATTGAACAGACAATAACACATAAAGTAAAACACGAAAGGCGACCATCTTGTTATAACAACCACTTACTTTCGGACCAGCTGCCAATAATTCCCCTGTAATTCAACTTGATACAGAGACTACCTCATCATTATGACTGACGTTTTAGGTCCAGAAGATGGTCTCATTATCAAAGTTTTACATACTTTACGTACTTTGACGAACTTTTCATTTGGATTTTTGGATCAGTAAGCATTGATACTCTAAAAATTAACTGAAATTATAGACTATAAAATGGCAAGATAAAACTTGCACCTTTGACGAATTTAATGAAATGAGGCAACGAAAGTATGAATTAAAAATGAGACATTAGAATAGGATGTCTTAGTTAATAGGTCATCCACTCCGCACAATAATATTGTGTCTTGTACAGAGTTACAACATTGTTAGAGATAGATTTAATTATACCAAAAAATTCAATGTATCTTTTTTCACCTAATTCATTTGCACAGTCAGAAAATTCTGTCATAGAGTTAATTGTACTCAAAAACTCATTGTATCTTTTATCATATAATTCATACAGATAGTAAATCCTGGCATTGCTAAATGAAAATGCCATGAAACTGACAGGAAGGCAATCAGATGAGCTTTACAGATCTGAACGATTCATTCTGTTGAATACGCATGTATGTCAGAAGAGTGAGTAAGTCGTATACAATGCAGTAATAACAAAGCTAGATCCAGGTGCTATGCTGGAAAACCTCTTTCAACAATATCATCAGTATTTAAAATCTAAATTTATGAACAAACAGTTAAAAAACATGACCTGATCACATCATGTTATAAATCCCTATCAGGCCACCATATAATTGAACCAAAATAGTTGTTGCTTTTTTTATCTGAGGTTTATTGAAGCACCAACAGCCTGAGTCATTTGAAAATTTTTACAGAGGAAGACTTTATACATACACCTGGATATAATCATCAACCTTGAGTAAGCAAGCCAGACAGCAATATAGTTGCAGCAATAGAAAAACAGAGTGAAAAATGTTTCCACATAAGAAAGTTTCAGCACTTATGATGACAGCACTATCAGCTTGAACAATGCTGAACAACGATGTTCAAATGGTTAAAAATCAGCAAATACATTTAATTAAAATTGTCATCCATAATCGCTTCTAAATCTTTTAATATGACAATGAATTCTTACCGTGACAAACTTAAATGGAATTAATTGTACATGACAACCATTGAAGAATCCTTTACATTTTGTGAACAAATTGGCTTACAACACTTACAGTCATTATTTCAAAGCATTACCGTGTACTAGCTTTTTTGCGTATGACAAATTTCACAATTTGTGTCAAAATCTATTTTGAGCTATGAAGTTTTTGAAAAGTAACCATAGGATGTATTTAGTATATTTATTGTCATTAATTATTAAATTCTCTCAATTTTTTTCAGGTATTTTTTTTTTGGACTCATGCAAATCGCAAAAATCGGATACACACAATAAAGCCTATATACGGTAATACACAGCAATCTGAAGCCTGATATTTATCATTCAACCACTCAGGAGAACATATCAGGATATAAAGTGTAAGTGCAAAAACTTTTACCTTCCAGGTTTTCAATCCAGGCCTAACTTTGAATTTTTTAATCAAGTGATGACAGTCCATCAAAATCACTGACCCTAAAAAATAAATGATAAACAGATCACTCTGAACCAACCATGTGTAAATAATCATTATTTGTTTTGTTTTTATGTGACTTATTGTCACTGGGGTTTAACGCCATTTTTCAACAATTTTTCAGTTATATACGGCGACCGGTTCACCTAACCAGTTTTCCTGAACTGTATGCTAACCAGTATTAATTTACCCTTCCACAAGGAGCCAGCAACTTCTCCACATGAGGAGAAAAATCGGCATTTTTGTCAAATTTTCATGGAAGGGTACGACCTGCAGCGGCCGGGATTCAACTAATCATTAAGCTAGAAAAAAGTAGTCATGATTATAGTTACTTGACCACAAAAATAGGGTAAGAAGTCGTAAAACTTTTTCTATTTTTTTCTAAACATACATCTTGTAAGATGGAGGTACGGTTCATCCTTCGTATACTTTTGTACTCTTGAATTTGCTGTTAGAAACTTTGGAGTTGATGCCAAAAATAAGGTTGGTCAGGTAACCATAAACACAACTACTATTCCTGGCCTTATTGATAATTATGTTCCCCTGAAATCAACTGTCAATATAATACATTTCAAACACAGAATGAAAGATAAAGGACTCTAAGATGAAATCTATGTACATCATGACTCAACTGGGAGGGGGATTATCATCATCATAAGGAGTAACTTGGATGTCTCTTTACACTTTTTATCATGACCAGATAATGGGACCATTGCTCAATTTCTGTCAATTAAATCCAGCGTCTAAGAATTTCTAGACATGTTGATTAACTAGAACACATTATTGGGTTATTCTGAATACATCCTTATAATTGACCAATGGCAATGGTTAACACAAAATGTTTCAACTACAACTTGAACAGTGTTACAGCAGCACAAAGCATAAGTATTTCTCAAGTTTGTTTCAGTTTTTTAGAACAGCCTTTGAAATGAAGACACCCATGAAAGAAGATTTTTATGCACTAACAATGACCAGAAAACTAATGTTTTAATCCCATTTTCATATTTTTCAATTCAACAAAATCAAGTTAGGAATTAAGAAAAATTTGTCCATAAATAAGATCATACCTTGAGTTTCTTGTAAGACAGCAGATATAACGGCTTCATTTTCAATAGGGTTCAATGAAGTCGTAGAGTACAATACTCGACCTTTGACCTTCACAACTTCAAGAGCCCTCTTCAGAATAGCCTTCTGTTCCCTGTTAGAGGCAACACAGTTTTCATTGAACAAGCCGATATTTAATCAACAAAGACACAAATCAAATTTTGACACAAGTGCTTTGAATGAAAATTTGAAAATATCCATTCACTTCAGACAACTATATTCCTCTATTAGGAGTTTCATCTGATAAGCAAGAATATTACGTGACATAATGGTGTACTGAGATCTTCTGTATTACCAAACAGATTAATAACTATTTAACAGTTGTCACTATACAATAATCAAAAATTAGGAGACAAATGACTACTTTTTCCAGTCAAGCCAACTAGGAAGGTTTCCATAAAATTATCACCGAGACTTGGATTACGCAATTAATTATATAAACATACTCGTGAAAATTGAGAGCTGCTTTATGCGTCCACTGATCCTGTATGCCTGTGTTTTTCCTCATGGTGCCGTCAGTACTGTAAAATAGACATTAACTCCGTAAATCTGCTTAACTTATATATAATACTTTTCATATTTACCAATTTTAGAAAATTTATTATAAGGCCTAAGACAGTAAGTGAATTCAATTTACATGTTTTAAAAACTTTATACGATGTATATGTCACATTTCTGGACAGCAGTAATTTTAGAGAATCTTAACAACTTTCTCAGATGAAATACATCATAGCTGCACTAATATGCATCTTAACAACACAATAAATATAGGAGTATTTAACTGAATTATTAGTAGCACTAAATTTAACACCATCGATCAGCAGTGTTTTTTTTTTCCTTGTGCAGCAAAGGCTAGAAAAGGATGGGTTTAACAGTTAGAATAATTTCAGTCAGCATCAAAAGATAGGGTCAGATATGTAAACGTAAACACGATTATGTTTAATTTGACCTTATCTATACAGACTATTAGTACGCCTAATGATAGTAACTTCTTTTCCAAACATTTCTTCCCAACGACCTCCTTCCCACAATGTTTTGTGTATTGAAGGAAAGACTTAAATCGAAAATCTGCTTCAATCAAATGGCCACATAGAGAAACATGTGTCCCTCAATATTAATTCTTTTAATCAACAATCCAGTGATCAACTCTCAAAACCAACAATGCAGTAAAAATAGAACTGACTGATAAGTATTGGTAGATAATTAATTGATTTTTTATAATTTAATCACACTTTAATTACCTGCATTTTACGTCACAAATGACCCTGTCATATTTCAACTCATTCTGACAATTTTGCTGCAAAAAAAGATTATTCAAAACTTGATAAAACTTATTACAGGCAGGACTATGCAAAAACAGTAGCTGTGTAAAAAAGCAACTATGGAATTCAAATATGGAAGCTGTGAAGAATGGTAATGGGTTAAATCCAATTAAAGACAGTTTAGTTTTCGTATTGCTAGAAAACAAAAAAGCCACCAAATAGTAAGTAGTTATAAAACAAACTAGATAATTAGTGAAAAAGAAATGTAGGCAATCTAATGAATTGAAGACTGGGTTTGATTATTAAGACCAGTCACTATTGGTAAACAAGAGGGCCAAGATGGCCCTTTCTTGCTCACCTGAGCAAAGATTGCAACTGATTTGATCTGATGACCCCAGATGACCCATGTTCAAATTTTTCCATGATATCATTAAGACAAACTTTCTGACAAGGTGTGGCGAATATCCAAACAAAACTATGACCACTAGAATGTTAACAAGGTTTTCCAGTGATTTGGCCATGTGACCTAGTTTTTTATCCCCAGATGACCCATGTTGCAATCTGTCCAAGATATCATTAAGAAAAACATTTTGACAAGGTTTAGTGAAAATCCAATCAAAACTGTGACCTCTAGAGTATGAACAAGGTTTTTCAATTATTTGACATGGTGACCTAGTTTTTGACCTATATTCGAACCTGTCCAAGTTATCATTCTGACAATGTTTGGTGAACATCCAATCAAAACTGTGACCGACAGAGTGTTCACAAAGTTTTCCAGTGTTTTGACCTGGTGACCAATTTTTTGACCCCAAATATCGTTTTTTTTCAAAATTGTCAGAAATATAACTGAGAATAAGCCACTCACCAATTTTCAAGACCCTTTGATGAAAACTGTGGCCTTTATAGCATTTACAAGGGTTTTCTTCCATTTGACCCAGTGACCTAGTTGTTGACACCACATAGCCCTTTTTCAAACTCTCCTGAGATATTATCAAGACTAAAACACTGACCAATTTTAACCCATTCACCAAAAATGTGACCTAAAAAGTGTTCACAAGGTGAATGCCGACACCACACGACCAACAAATCACGACGCCAGACGTAGACCCATCTATATAGCTCACACTGAGCACTTCATGCTCAGGCGACCTAAAAAGATGGATTTGCAATGGACAGACATTATCGTACAAGCAGAGCAGGATTGATCCTCAGTTTATACTAAATTTTAACACAAAAAATTTTGTGAGAAGTATTCACCTTTTCACTCAAGTAAAAATCAGGATATGTCTTTGCATCAAAGAATGTGTAGACAACTTTTGTGCCCTGTGTCCATTGATAATGCATTTTATCTGTGGTCCGGAACAGATCATTCAAGACAAGTAAACCATCTACAAAAACAAACATTATACTGTCAAAACCTATATTTGCAGCCATCTCCAAACGAAGACTACCATGTAAATAAAGATCATTCCTCGGAAAACAATCACGGATTAATTAGAACAAAGTGACTGCTGAATGAAGGTCATCTGTCAATAAAGGTCACATTTTGTCTTCCAAAGGGTGGCCTTTGTTCACAGGTTAGACTGTACAATAAAAACAAGTTTTTAAAGTTAGGTTAAATTTTGGGATGAAGTTAAGCAAAGTGATTGTATAAAACTAAGCTTGGGATGAAGTTAGGCAAAGTGATTGTATAAAACTAAGCTTTAATTTAAGTTACCAGAACTAATTTCTGGTTAAATTTAATCCAAGTGTCTGATATCCGAACAGAAGTTGTCATGATCCTCAGTAGGACAACTGAGTAGAGACCATCTGGCTGCACGGACTAGCAGTTTGAATGTATTCACTAATAACCTTCTTACATGCATAAATGTCATAATCATATACATACAGAAAGATATCTTCAAACAGTCCAATAAATATTAATACACAAATTGATATCATACAATGACAGACTTACATCAATTGTGACTAATAAAGTGTTACACCCAACAAATGACTCAAGGTTGCCATAATTTTACCTCCCAGATAAGATTCCAAATAACGCTATGGAAAATATCACTATAAAGGTCAAATTCTTTTTTCACATACAGCAAGTATTGAAATAAAAACTAGAATTTCAGTGACAGTAACTTAATTGTTCATGATAGATCATTTTGCTTACCACACACAAACTGAACATGCAAACAAATTACTATCATGAAGTAAGTACAACAAGCCTTTATCTTTCATCAAAATCAAATGTAGAAATAGAAGTACACAACTATCTGTATTAAATGACAACATCACAGAACAAATGGGGGAAAGTTGAAAATGTTGAAAAGCAGAAAAATTATGTTTCGTTCTGAATTAATAAAAACCGATCCATCCAGTCCAGTCTAGACCTGCAAGAAAACATTTACTGACGTAAATTCATTGCTTTATTAACATAACAATTGTGTCCAGTCTGAATAATCATATGGTAGTGCAAATGTGAGATTTTATCGCAGGCCAGTATTGTACATGAGAATAAACTATGACACATGCACAGAAGGATATCTTGATTAAACACAATAGTGATAATCCTTACAGAATTTATTTAATGAATCACAATCATTGCAGATAATTAGAGGCACTTTTAGACAAACTTCAGACAAGTATTATTGTGAATAATTAAACGAAATAGCAAATAATGAGAGAGTCTAAGATAATACTAAAGGGAGAGACAGCAAAATCTTGAGTCTAGTACTTTGGAAAATTTTATCAAAATAATCATTCTAGATCTTATTTCATTCTAATCCCATTCAAATTATAATGGCCAATATTTTGCGGAATGTCTATTTACGGCCATGAGTTGTAAAAAATTTCCAGATATCAGCAGCTTCCTAAAAAAGTGTGAAAATTAATTTATCTCCCTGATTAGTCATAGGTCTTGAAACGATACCTCACCAGGTCAAGAATTTCAAATACACATGCATCCTGAAGGTCTAAATGTACTTTCTAGTACAAAAAAATCACTGTATATTTGCATCATCTTTATTTTGCAATTATCTCTGCCAAATTATTTCTCAAATTTATGAATTCATGATGGCAGGGTTAGAAATTAAAATTTGTGAGTCCAATTCCTAAAGTCATAATTACACTAATGTACACTCTTTACCATATCAAACTTTCACACCTATAAGACACCTGAACTGCATGGCCATAAAAGACACTTAATGACAATAATTGGTTACATTTATTCGCATAAATTGCTTATTATTTCTCATACAGAGTTATCTTGGTCAAATTCCCAGTCAATGAAAGTTAAATAAATAAATTAATTCAACAGATTTAAAAGTTTATTATTTTCTACTACATTTAGCTGATAAAATGTTTAAAGTTTGTTACAAACTTGTCATAAATAACTGTAACACGCTTGTCTATGATACTAGTACAACAGTGTGACAAATTGTCAGTAACCCTTATTGTTATCTAAACGAAATGTGCGAACACTGTTGGTTCGTTCTGAAGATTATTGGTCCATACGTCGAGAAGATAAAGGAGGTGAAGGATCTTCCCCTCGGGCAACATGCGCGTGCTTGTTACGAGTATACGAAGCACATTAGGAAGGAATGGCGTATTTCTATATGTTATATGGAAGTAAATTTACAAAGATTCATGAATATGCAATCGATATGTGAAAAAAAAACACACAAGCACAGACAAAAACACCACGAATAATACTGGATTTACAGAAACAACATGAATCATCAAAATTACGCATCACTAAACAAAATAATGTATATTTAAGTACCCTTCTGTATACCAAGTTACTTTGAAATCAGACAAAAAATGCCAGAGCAATATTTTAAAGAAAGATTAATAACTGACCTGACAAACAAACAAACAACAGGGAGAAGGACCAACAAACAACAGAGAGACATATTAACAAACCAAAAAAAACAGACAGACAAACAAACAGAAGGACCAAAACAAAACAAAAAAAAAACAGACAAACTGTTTACAGACATACATAAAAACAGAGCAACAAAGTAACTTAACAGATTAATAAGCTCCTCTGGTCTTTGAACAAATAATACAGTAACACACAGTTTTAGCAAACTTAGTATAGATAAAAATTTCATACAATGAAGAACTTATTTTTCCCGAGACACACGGTTCTTTACTTCATTCTCACGGATAAAGTGGAATATGGATAAATGAAGTAATCATTCATGTCATTGTGAATTCACTATAACTGTGCTCTACTGTATTGATCAAGACTGTAAAAGAAAGACATGAAAACTAACTTTGTGCCTTTAAAGGATCAGAATTCATCATTTCAGCAATTTGACTAGCCATAAAGCCAGGAGCAGCACACATATCGAGAACTGTAAAATCACATTTCAAGTCTAACAGTATTGGTGGAAACATACTCCATGTCTCCAAACGTTGAATCGTATTCTGAAATATTTAAAAAAAAAACACAAATTCAGGTAATGTATAATTAAATATGCAGAGTACCAATTGAAACATGCATCTTAGTATCCTTTTTGTCATAGACATTCAAAAGAAGTACAAATTCAGGACTTCATTTTCATTTAATATAACTGGGAATTCAATAAAAGCAAATTCGTGACTGCGTTGCAGTGTGTTAATATTTCAACACAGACATCAGCGCCTAATTGTATAAACATTGGTTAACTTTAACCAAATGGTTAATTTAACCCAAGGTTAAATTTAACCATTTTGGTTTACTAACCATTAAAAAAATCAGTTAAACATTTAAAAAGGGCTGCCATTTTGGTACTGGTTACTGTTTATGTTAAAATTTAACCAGCATCTTAGACTTGGGTTAGATTTACTTGAGCTTTAACAAAAACAAAATTTGGTTAAATTTAAACTAAATTTCTACAACAGTTAACCGACAATTTAACCAAAATTTTAACCAAAACTCTGATTTAACCCAGTGGTTAAAGTTAACCAATGTTTATACAATTGGGTGCTGATGACCAGATACATTTGCCACAAGAATATTTTTACCTGCATTTTCTCTGTTCTCAAGAATGTATCTAATTCTTTCAATCCCAGATATTTGTCCATTTCTTCCTTTGGTATGTTCAGTGACCAGCCAAGTTCTTTTGGATACCTAAATGTCACGGAAATCATATCACAAAAAGAGGACCTTGAATGAGTGCTCATTCCTTACCATTTTTATTTACCATTTTTATTTACCATTTTTATTAAACGAGTTGACTAAATAATATGACACGAGGCTCTGCCGAGTGTCATATTGTTTTTGTCAACGAGTTTAATAAAATGGTAAAGGATGAGCACGAGTGTAAGATTCTATTTATCAGTGACCAGCCGAGTTCTTTTGGATACCTAAATGTCACGGAAATCATATCACAAATGGCTGTTTTTACAACACATTATCATAACAAATGGACACTACAAAGAATGAAGTGTTTACATACATCAAATAAATGGTAAGCACGTTGAATTGTACACATTTTTAAAACATTTCATACAAACATTGTTAGATCTAAATTCTACCATTTTCCAAAACATTCCTCCAGACTCATGTGACTTATGTGCAAAGAGATACAAAGAGCAAATAAGCAACAATGTTCATTAAAATATTTTTACCCAAAAAATACATAGTTACCATGGTAATGGTGATAGACTGACTGACAACTTGTTACCAACTGTGAGCTGGTTAACAACATCAGCATACTTAGTTTGTACATATCTGGCTAGCACTCGAGCTTGACTGAAAAACATCAAAATAACACTGATATGCATAAAAAAATTGTTTGTTTCCTGTCACCTGACCTAATCTAATTTCTCGCCACAACCCTAGACTTTTTTTAGGCCTATGGGACAGAAAATTCACTATCTCACCTTTTTACAAACAATTTTTTATACCATAATACATATACAAAGTCACTCCACAGATATTAGTATCAAAAAATACATCTAAATTTCTTCAAATTTGGCCTTTATGTCCCAAGAAAACCTCAGACAGGGTTAAAGTTTCAGCCACGAGGTTATAAAACTTGAGAGTGATTTTGGGACATAAATTTCAATTTCATTCTCAAAGTATAGAGGCTGAAAAGATATCATTGCTTAATATTTACAAGCATTTTCAGATAAAAAATGCAGATGTAATTATACATGATTACGTCATAAACAACTTAAGAACATAATAAGACAAGCTTTGATATTTTGTGACTGAATATGAAAAAATACTGAAAAAAGTGGACTACCGCACACCTTTGAAAAAGTCTAATTAGTGGGGTGTCTGTATTAGAAGGATTTTTATCCTTAGAAAATAATATGCTTAAGCGTTTTTATGGTGCATTGACAGTTTTGGACATTTAGCGCATGTTAAATGATAAAAATGAAAGGAAATAGAAACATAAACTGGGTAAAAATAATTTGTATTGACTAAATAATGATAAAAATAAGCAAGAAATTTTAAGCAGGAAGACCAAAACAAAGTGTTTCACAAAGACATTGAATAAGAAATATGGTGCAGACAGAAATGGTAAAAAATTTCTAGTTTAATGTATACTAGTGATAAGAGTGTCAAGCATGTTGAGATTTCACTACATTCAATAATAAGATTTACCTTGGAACACCAGGAACTGTATCAACATGTGACGGACAAAGTTTGAAACTTTCCACCAAGCGAAATGACACGGGGGGTGGGGTAGTCATTGATTTGAAGAACAATTTCCATTCATTTTCAGGAACAATACCAATTTCCTGAAATATTCATACTGAAATAATTAGCTGGAATATTTGTAATGAAATATTCATACTGAAATAATTAGCTAGAATGTTTGTAATGAAATATTCATACTGAAATAATTAGCTAGAATGTTTGTAATGAAATATTCATACTGAAATAATTAGCTATAATGTTTGTAATGAAATATTCATACTGAATTAATTAGCTGGAATATTTGTAATGAAATATTCATACTGAAATAATTAGCTAGAATGTTTGTAATGAAATATTCATACTGAAATAATTAGCTAGAATATTTGTAATGAAATATTCATACTGAAATAATTGCACTTATAAAGTCACATTAAAAATAATTACAATGAAATTATCATCGTATATGAGTTTGAAGGCAACTCACCTCATTTATGGTGATTTTTTTGGCAAATGAGAACAGGCCTTTATTTTTACACAGGATTTTGAATAAGAAGAAAAATCAAAGCAATTAAATAAACTTTTAGTGGTATTTATTCATGAACTACTCAAACTGTCAATGAAATATATAGTGAAGTATGACAGAGGCTTATATTATAATGACTAACACCAAAACAGAAACTTGATTTCATATGCAAAATAATGAATATTCACAATCAAATATCACCCAAGAACAAACACATAAAAATTCAAATAATACATATCAGATGGAAGTACAAATACACATACAAACCAGTTTGGGGACCTGATTATCACTTCGGATAAGCCATGGTATTTGGATTAGATGATTCGGATAATAGGGGTTATTTTACAATGAAATATATAGGGAAAAAATCGGGACCAAAATTTCTTTTTGCATTACACCAGGTTTTCAGATAATTTGTTGTTGAAAAATCAGGGTTTTACTGTATATGGGTTGTAGAAGGAAAGCTACTTTCACAATTGTTATATCATTAACCACGAGCGCTTGGCTCAATGAATCTTATAAGCATGTATACTATGTTATATATACACATTAATATACAGGTTCAGTCCGTGACTTTTTTTAATTTTTGGAACTACCAGTGACTTTCTGAAGGGGAAAATACAGTGCAATAAATCAGGGGAAAATTTGAAAAACTACCACATATTTAACATAAAGCATTTTTAGTGGAACATATAACTTTTTTGGGCTGGGGAAACAGCCAATATTTGTCTGTAAAATATATATGAAAAAAATCAATGTCAGGGAACCTAGTGTTGGAACATCAGTTCAAAATCATAATCGATTATCGGTTGGAATCGGTTGGTACATCCGATGCGATTTTTCGATTATATAATCAGTTCTATTGTAGTAGTGTAACATAAGTAGACCACTAGTGTTTGATTCTATTTATGCACCCTTTGGTTCTTAGCCATCCTCTGTTGTATGCTAGTTGGCATTTTAACATATAAGCATGGGGAATGGAGTGTGTTATCCATATGAACCATTAACCAAGCTCTATTAACATCAAATAGCCTAGGGGATGGTCAAATATTTGTTTTGTCGTCTCGATCGATGATCCGCCATCTTTTTTTGAACAACGCGAGTGATTTCCCTTGAATGCGTGTTTAATTTTCAGCACCAGTAGCCTAAATGAGATAGACCGATAATCGATTATGAAAAACTGCAATCGATTATTGGAATCGGCAGACGTTTTCGCGCCGCTAATCGATAGTATCCGATTATCGTTTCATCACTACAAACACCTGTCACTAACAATTTTATATAACATTGACAGAATAAAGAAACACTTCCTTACCTTGTAATATTTTGTAAATGTTTCAAGTTTCCCTTCCGATTGATTCAGTGCATCATTTTTCTTTTCCTGAGTATTCAACTGAACTCCTGCAGCCAGAGAAGCAGCAGTGCTTTCCTAAATACAAGTACAATTCTTCCTGTTCATACAATAACTTCTAAGTTGGAACATAAATGGGAACTAACACATAGAGTAGTGAACAGTACAGGTAACGAGTTTTACAAGTCCTTTTTATTCCATTGTTTGTTTGTTTGTTTTTATGTGACTAATTGTCACTGAGATTTAATGCCGTTTTTCAACAATTTTTCAGTTATATACAGCAACCAGTTCAACCTAACCAGTTTTCCTAGACTATATACTAACCAGTACTAACATACCCTTCCACAAGTAGCCGGCATGACTTTTAGTCGGAAGCTTTGAATTTTGATAATTACCTGTGGCTTTTTGAAGGGGAAATTATAGCGAAATAAATCAGAAAAAAAGAAAAATTTGAAAAAAGTATCCCTTATTTAATATATAGCATTTTCAGGGGAAAATGTAACTTTTTGGGCTATGGGAAACAGCCAATATTCAGCTGTAAATTATATGAAATAAATCACTGAACAAACAAAGTACGCTAATCAAAAATGATATATTCGGTCCGACAGAAATTCTATGTTTGTCTGACCGCATGCCGTATAAGTTTTCCAGCAGTTTCGGGAAGCCTGAAATACTATATAACTTAAGTTGTATAATTGATGTTTTCAGAGAAGACAATGTAACATTCATAAACAAAGCTTCTACAAATGTTTTAAAGACAAAGTAACAAGACTGAATTGGATTAAAGCATACCACAGTAATTATGGATCCTGGCTTCTTCTTCATTGCAGCCCCCTTGGAATGGAGGGTGGACGTCATTGTTACCTAACAAACCTGAAAACATTATTCACAGAATAAAGTGTAATGTAGAAATAGTCTTTTAAGTACACTGTAGTATTAACTACAGCAAATTAAAAATGTAAAATTGTACCAATCAGTATTCTATCAACCTGTTCATTTCTACTTTCACATTCAAATTGTATTTTGCTCATTATATGAAATACTCAACATTGATTTTGCCCAACATAGTCAAAAGGCTTCAAACATGGACACAAAAAATTGCAAACTTGAAATACCAAGTATTCCCTAATAAACACCCCCAGCATTTCATTTTTGAAAATGTGTTTGTGTCATTCCTTGGATTTAGAAAGTGTTTTCTACTAATTTCTATTGTTCATCTCGGATTAAAATAGCTTGTCATGGTAAGTCGCTTTTGTTCGCTCTTGTCCAAAAAGGGGGTGTTTTTTAGAGGAGGGGCATTTATAAGGGAATATATGTTATATTATAAAATCATAACAACAGAATGAAATCACATGGAGGCAAATAGCACTGCACACATCAATCAGAAGTCTACTGAAACCACGTATAAAGAATCTCCTGAAAATATTCACTGATATTATCAGTGATAAGGCAAGTCGTGTGCAAATTATTCACTGATTAAAATTAAATGCCGAGTTTTCAAATACTATAATGGTGAAACAAGTTTTGTAGCATGAATGAAACATTGCCATATTTTAGGCAAAGTTTGTGTTATTTCTGGATATTTTGCAAATGATCATCAAAGAAATTCATTATTATAAAAATTTGATGTGGTTTTAAAAATATTCCCCCCCCCCAATACATTCGAGTGGTTCAAGTTAACTAGGTCAATGGTGTTTATGTAAAAATTTTGACTGATGTTTTTGCAGCCCGCCTCAAACTACCACAAATTTACCGCTATTCCTCAATGATTTTTTGGTTTGTAATGATGCTTATCTTGATATGTTTGAAACAGTCCCCTAGGCAAGGAACCAATTGGTAGCTCAGCCTATCTACTGAATATTCAGTACACAATTAAAAGCATGGCCTCAAACTTATTCGGCTTTCCAGTTGGCCAATTTCATAAATGAATTCGGAAGGGTCATCCTCTCAGCCTTACAAAGAACAGCATATTTATGCGCGGACACAAGAACTGCGTAAAACTGCATCAGTAATAGGTATAGCTTACTCAAATGGATAGAAATAACAATAATTCTTAACAATGAGCCATAAATTCTCAGTATCTAATGCAAAAATTCAAATTTTTGACTTAAAATTGTTCATAGCATGTCACATTCAAGTGGCCATGCCATAACATATATTTTACTATATTATGATATTTCCAAACTTCCACTCTGTACAATCTCTGCATTACATGCTCGCATCACATACAATATTTAGATCAGCTGAGTAAACACTCTTCCGGAATGTACCCGTAATGGGTTAAATACAGTGGATAGGAATTTTTTACCACAACACCGGTAGATATCTACCGCGACACTGGTAGTTGTCCACCATTACACCTGTTTCGTTTTCCATAGAGAAATAGTGGAGGGAATCAAAATGTTAGTGCACTTTTCAGAAAAGGTACGATGGAAGAATTTATGCTTGTATGAGTTTAGAAACATGTGTCCTATCTCCCGAACGGATCAAATTGTTGACAGATATGGTAGTTATTGTGCCCAACGAGTTTTAATTGGGAATTTTCTGCACACAAATATGTAGTTCTATGTTAGACTGTGAGGGTCTGGGCCAAATAAAAAATCATAAATCACGAAAACTTGTTGTACCACAAAAACCTGATGGTGTTACTCAACTGTGTTCTATTTCGAATGATATGATCAAAAAAGAATAAATACCTTAGTAACACAAAGTCGAAGGATAAACTAACAATAGGACCATTTCCAGGCTAACCTGATGTGGAAACAAATTACGAAATATTAATTATTTACGCCAGTCAACGATAGTGCAACGTGCTACATAAATATTTATCCGAATATTTTGTCCGCTAACTGTGTCATTACATTAAGAACATGTGAACAAATAACACGAATTTCATTACAACCAGCACGTAAATTTAGATAACGAATCTAATAGTTGTATAACTGAAGATCCATAAATATTATCGAAATAAACTTACGCAGACTGTCAATTTGTGAACACTAATTTGTGACTAAAAATCAACAATGGCAGTTATCGTCCCTGACGGGTTAAGATTAAAGTTCCGTTTGAATTCGTTCTATAGGTGGTTGGACCGGATCTGGATTTATGTAGATTGTTTCTATGTGACTTATTGACACTGGGGTTTAACGCCGTTTTTCCACAATTTTTCAGTTATATACGGCGACTGGTTCACCTGACCAGTTTTTCTGGACTGTATACTAACCAGTACTTCCACAAGGAGCCGGCAACTTCTCCACATATGGAGAAAAATCGACATTTTTGTCAAGTTTTTTATAGAATGGTATTACCTGCCTAGAAAACAGGTTACCTAGGAAACTTGTTACGCCATCATATAATGATATGTCGTCAACAACATAATTATCATGGAGTTATATGGACAACATATTATGAATATCGGCTTAGAGTACAACTTATTGGCAAATTGGGTAAGTTGAAACCTTCATTTGACCGGTTAGCTGCAGAGTTCATGGTCGTAACTGAGACCATTATATAAACTGACCTTCAAGTCTTAATTACTGGAATCGTGAAGCGTTATACATGTACGGACATAGGTAAGCGAAGATAGTGTAAAATGTGACAAAGACACGCAAAGAGTTTTACTTACATCAAAACAAAGACATTATCATATAATATTTTAATACAGTTAATACTTATGTATATAATTTATATTTCAAAAATGACATTTAAATGACTTAGCTTAAACCTGAAACCATAAAGATTAGACATCCAAGTAAGCATGGTTTTATTATATTACTGTTTAATAGAAGTGTTTCTGTGAAATTGTCACACAAAAATCTTACACTCTGGACATTCTGACCACTTTTTTATCATTATTTTTTATGAATTGTCCGATTGTTCTGAAATTTTGAGACAATAATAAACCCACGGAAACACAAAATGTGGCATGAAAGCATTATCAATTAGCCCTGTGTTATTATCTTAAGTTAACATTAATTGTTTGGCTTTATTTTTTGACATCACCCCTTATGTGGAATGCACCAAAAACTCGAAATACAGGGTGTCCGGAAAGAAAGATAACACTTTCGTACTTGTATAACGTCCCTTTAAATTTCAGATGGAAGTATAATATGTATATAGACATATACGTTGATAAAAGCTTTAAGTTTGTTGCGCCAGAATACATTTAAATATCTTCATAATTTGTACTTTAATACAAATTTGAAAATATAAGTACTTTTTTCATCCTTGACGTCGTTTTCGTAATTTGTGACGTTTGCGATCTGATGGCCTTTCATCTTCTCTCCTGGAATTACTGGCACGATGGAATTTTCTGTCACTTTAGAATGATGCTGAATATCAAGTTGGGCATTCCGTATGTTATCCACTACAAAAGATCAGAACATTCGTTTTGTTACAAATAAAATTAGAAAGTGACCAAAAGTCAGTAATGGCGGCAAAAATTTCAGAACGACTTTTTTCTAAATTTAATTTTGTACAAAAAAGATAGATAGAATATTACAGTAATTACACTTCTGTTTCTGAAACACGATAGAAGTTTGATAGCATACAATACACAGTTTGTTTAGTATCATATTTTGAGGTAATACTTCATTTTTTAGAAACTTCGATCATAATCAATCGATTTGATTCGATTTAATAATCGATAGTGATTTTGGTCCGATTTTTGACGCTAGATAAAGCTATCTAGAGTCCTTACTTATGCATGTAAAAGGAGTCGATGCCACATACAATATTGGTATCATGTGTGAAATGTATCTACAGATATAATGTCATTGATTTGAATATATATAAGAAAGGATTTATAGAAAATCTGCACACGAAAAATGTCTTCCCCCAAACCTATCATCCAAAAACCAATACAAAACATAGATACATACAACAAATAGGGGGTACAACACAATCACCCCTAGGGGTACCGCCTAAGAACGGTATGCAGCAAAGCTATAGGGAATTTAAACCCAACCTCATGCAATCGCTTACTGGACCTGTGTTTTTCTTATTATTCTGGGTCACCTTGGAGTAAGCACTAATTAATAGCCATCGTAAGTTTTTAACCTGTTTCTTTTATATATTTCATATTGCTTTCAGTTATTGACCCGTTTTCCTGTGGACTTTTATAGACTTTTACAAAGTTACGTAAACGTCACATAGGCCTGCTTTATAGGATACCGCATTTGTTAGTGCATGGTTATTGGACGGAACTAACCTTTCAAACCAAGCATTCACCCATGCTGTTCATTAATCGTTCTGTGAAAAGTTTAGTTCTAATTTAATTTACAAAAGTTGCATATTACACCTACTATTCCAGCCAATTATTTTTCGCTGTTTCATAATTATTCATAACTACCAATGACGTATTAGTAGTTGAACATCGTGCAATGATATCTATAGGTTTTCAAACTAGTTGTATTGTTATAGTTTTGTAAATTTCTAAGTTATTTACTACATCCCGACCTTACATACTTTTCTTTCTACTTCAGTTGTTCTGATCGTTTGGTGCACTTACTTATCCGTGTACTGGTATGTGAGTGCTGATGATTCATCATTTCCTTGGCTCATTATTTCGTGCATTATGTTCATAATTTCAACTTTCTCCTTCCTTATTATTTCACCCTTCCTCTTTCATGCACATTATTTCCCCCTTCTTTTTCGTGTGCATTATTTGACCCTTCTTTTTTATGCGTATTGTTTCACCCTTCCTCATTTATATACATTATTATGCCCCCACTTCGAAGAAGTTGGGGTATATTGCTTTGCACATGTCTGTCAGTCGGTATGTCAGTGTCCGTCTGTAGCCTAGATCAGACTTTGTCTGATCAATAACTAGTGAATGCTTGGGCATACAACTCACAGATTTGGTGTGGAGGTTGGTTGTGTCTTGTAGATGACCCTATTGATTTTGTGGGCACATGGTTTGAGGTCAAGGTCACCATGTCCCTGACCAGATTTTGTCCTATCAATAACCAGAGAATGCTTTGGCCTACAACCAACAGAATTGGTGGGGAGTTTGATTGAGCATTGTAGATAACCGTTATTGATTTTGTTCAGTTGTTCAAAGGCCAAGATCACTATGCCCTTAACCACTAAAAGCTTATCGGATCAATAACTAGAGAATTTATTGGCCTACAGCCAACAGAATCGGTGGGGAGTTTGATTGTGTATTATACATGACCTCTATTGATTTTGTGGTCAGTTGTTTAAAGGTCAAGGTCACCATGTCCTTAACCACTAAAAGCTTGTCTGATCAATAACCAAATAATGTTTTGGCCTACATCCAACAGAATCGTAGGGGATTTTGATTGTGTATTATAAATGACCTCTATTGATTTTGTGGTCAGTTGTTTAAAGGTCAAGGTCACCATGTCCTTAACCACTAAAAGCTTGTCTGATCAATAACCAAATAATGTTTTGGCCTACATCCAACAGAATCGTAGGGGATTTTGATTGTGTATTATAAATGACCTCTATTGATTTTATGGTCAGTTAACCATTAACAGTTAACCATGTCCATAGCCGTTAAAAATAAATTTACCAGAGAACTCTTCAGCATACAGCCGAAATATTCAGTGGGGAGGTTGCTCGTGGCCTGCAGATGACCCCTATTGATTTTGTGTTCAGTCTAGGTCACCGGGTCATTGATCAAGCAAAGCTTGTCCGATCAACTACAAGAGAACACCTGGACGTACATTCCTTAGACTTGGTTCGGGTGTTTGTATGGACCAGTAAATAACCCCTATTGATTTTAAAGATCATATTAACAGAAAAATATATAATTGATTAACTGTCACTAATTTAATTGTTTATAAGCATTAGTAAGCATGTATGCCACGATAAGGCTATAAAAATAAATTCAAGGGTCTAAAAAACAAAAATTTATAACACGGTAGCTAATTTCCAAGAAAAAAACAAGAGGAGTTGCTTCCCTTGATTTGTGACGTCATAGTTGACACAAAGTATATACACATTCATTGGAGCTTAATATAGTGTAAATACCTAAATATGTAAAAAAGCATTATAAGTTTGTTTTAACGATCATTAAATATTATACTTCGAAATCAGGCACCAAAAATTCAAACCGAATGTGCAAAAATATCATTTTATAATGATAAAAACTGTACCCGTTATTGATATCAACGGAACAAACTAGGGGTTCCAAGCAGCTCCGTAAGTACAAATTAGTAAAACAATATATACAAACAACTTGGCATAGTTTGCATAATATTGAATTTATCTATTCTTGTGTCAGTTATGTTCCATACCCATTTTGACCTGATTTATAGAACTACAGCATATCTCTGTATGTAATGTAGAGTCCCTGAGCATATCTAAATTGTCAATAGCGGTATTTTAATACTGTAAGACATAGAAAGCGAATATTATTGTTTCGATATTTCAATGACATAATGGTACAGTTGTACTGCAAGATGTTCTTCCATAAATGACAAATCATCAAATAATTCGCTCATCTTCGTAAAAAATACACTCGCAACACTGTTGATAGTTGTGTTAATGATGGGCATATACAGCTGGTAGTTGCAATGATCAATGTCAACTATGACATCACAAACAAAGGGAAGTAAACGTGTTGATATTTTGGCACGTGTGATACTTGTCAAGTTTTTTATAGTGATTTGTGCAGCCAATTTTTATTTTGAAAAGTAAAATTTTGTGTACGTATGTAAAATTGAATATATTTAATATTTTCAACCTCTTCTAAAGTGACAAATATGATCTTTAATGTAACTAAGTCAAATGTCAAAATTATAATGACCTGAACAACAAGAAGCTTGTCGAATCAAAAGGAAGAGATTGCCTTGGTCTACATTCCTCAGAATTTGTATGGATGTTTGTCATGACAAGTAAATGACCCCATGTGGATTTGAGGTCAGCAGGTCAAGGTTAGCTTAACACTGACCACTATAAACGTGTCTAAGTGATAACTAGAAAAACAGTTTGGCCTGCAGCCAGGAGATTCAGTAGTGCGGTAGGTTATTATATTATATCACCTTTCTGTTTTCATGTTCATTATATCACAATACTGTTTTCACGTTCATTATATCACAATACTGTTTTCACGTTCATTATATCACCATTCTGTTTTCACGTTCATTATTTCACATTTCTGTTTTCATGTTCATTATATCACCATCCCGTTTCCATGTTCTTTATATCACCATTCCTCTTTCATGTTCATCATCTCACCATTCCTCTTTCATGTTCATTATATCACCATTCTGTTTTCATGTTCATTATATCACCATTCTGTTTTCACGTTCATTATATCACCATTCCTCATCCATGTTCATTATTCCACCATCCTGTTTCCATGTTCTTTTTATCACCATTCTGTTTTCATGTTCATTATATCACCATTCTGTTTTCATGTTCATTATTCCACAGTTCTGTTTCCATGTTCTTTATATCACCATTCTTTTTTCATGTTCATTATTCCACCATCCTGTTTCCATGTTCTTTATATCACCATTCTTTTTTCATGTTCATTATTCCACAGTTCTGTTTTCATGTTCATTATATCACAATACTGTTTTCATGTTCATTATATCACCATTCTGTTTTCACGTTCATTGTTTCACCATTCTGTTCTCTTGTTCATTATTTTTTTATCCATTCTGTTTTCATGTTCATTATATAATCGTTCTGTTATCATGTTCATTATATCACCATTCTGTTTTCACGTTCATTGTTTCACCGTTCTGTTTTCATGTTCATTGTATCACCATTCTGTTTTCACGTTCATTATATCACCATTCCTCATCCATGTTCATTATTCCACCATCCTGTTTCCATGTTCTTTATATCACCATTCTGTTTTCATGTTCATTGTATCACCATTCTGTTTTCATGTTCATTGTTTCACCATTCTATTTTCATGTTTATTATTTCACCATTCTGTTTTCACATTCATTGTTTCACCGTTTTATTTTCATGTTCATTAAATCACCATTCCTCATCCATGTTCATTATTCCGCCATCCTGTTTCCATGTTCTTTTTATCACCATTCTGTTCTCATATTCATTATATCACAATTCTGTTTTCATGTTTATTATATCACCATTCCGTTTTCATGTTCATTATATCACCATTCTGTTTTCATGTTCATTATTTCACCATTCTATTTTCACGTTCATTATATCACCATTCCTCATCCATGTTCATTATTCCACCATCCTGTTTCCATGTTCTTTTTATCACCATTATGTTTTCATGTTCATTATTTCACCATTCTGTTTTCAAGTTCATTATTTTACCCTTTATCTATTATATTCATTATTTCACCCTTCATCTTTCATGTTCATTATATCACCATTATGTTTTCATGTTCATTATTTCACCATTATGTTTTCATGTTCATTATTTCACCATTATGTTTTCATGTTCATTATATCACCATCCTATTTTCAAGTTCATTATTTTACCCTTTATCTATTATATTCATTATTTCACCCTTCATCTTTCATGTTCATTAATTTCACCCTTCCTCTTTCATGTTTTTCATTTCATATTTGTGCTTTCACGTTTGGTATTTTGTGTTTGGTGTTTATCGTTTCATGGTTTATATTTATTATTGTTGTATGTTTTTTATTTCATTGATTATCTTTTTTCAGTTGTTCATAAATTATTAAAAATGTTTTAAACAGGGCAAGTAAAGCGGTGGAATAGTCGTACACGATTGAAATGTACATCAGGTCAAACAATAGTTGTGTTCATGGTTACCTGACGGATTCTATTTTTGACGCCTTTTCTAACGGCAAAATCCGATCGGTTACATAAGATCAACGATTTGTTTTATGTTGTTTTAATGTCTTAGTAACCATTGGGGTGTACAAATATGATCATAAGTCCAGAAGAAATTGTGTTAACAGTTATCCAACCAACTCTACATTTTGGCGTCGACCCTAAAGTTTCAAATAGCGAAATGCGAAGTACGAAAATATTTGGGGATAAATCGTACTTCGTATTCTCATAAAGGGTGTTTAGAAAAATCTACAGAAGAAAAATTTTTCCAACTAACATGATTTTTTGTCAAATAACCCCAAACATGTTTACTTTTTCTAGCCTATTGCAAAACGTATTTGAAGAAAAAGCATTAAAACTCAGAGAGGATAAGAACTACATTATTACAGGCAATACAGTAGTGCGAAAATCATGCCAATAAATGCGTAATGTTTTCTACCTCTTGCTTAGTAAAATCTTTTTAAGTCGGGCATTTTCTTGAATTCTATTCAAGTCATCACTTTACAACAACAGTCTATTAATTTTAAAATGCCATTAGCAAAACTGTATTCATGGAAAAGTGTTTTGCATTCCATTTGAGCTTACAGAATATAAATGCTTGATGAGTGAATTTATGATTCGGTTTTTTGAACGTGTTATTCACAAAGCTTCAAATATGGCGTAAATAACATTATGTAGAGGAGATATTCTGGCGCTCGTAAAAAAAAATAAAAATGAATTGTATGCGTTGTTCAGCTTGCTTAAAGCGTTTTGTCTAAGGCTACGTTGCACGTCATTCCATCGGCTTATTACGTTTGAATGACTTATATTTCTATTTGACTGTAAAACCTTTTCTAAATCAACCTAGTTAATGAAATGTTACTTGAAAGGAAATGTCTGGTTAAAGAATTTGCGGGACATTTTACATTTTGTTGACATATTGGCCATTAACAAGATACACTAAGATAGAATTTCTATCGATGAAATTTGTACCACTATTGGTGAAAGCGGTAGCAACGTATTGCAGGAGATATGAGCGGTAATGTTGAAGTGCCTAAATATGTGAGCTTCTTAGAACATTTGATTTCGGGGACAAAACACGAACCAGATCATCCAGTGGATAAACACAGTACTAAGAATAAACATTCAAAGGTAAGCGGCAAGATACCTTTCGTTTCGTAGTAAAACATCTGCTTTGAAAAAAGACATGAGTAGTGTGTAAAACGCAAATGTAGAGACGCGCAATAGATGATATCAAACAACTATAAATAAATAAATAAAGTCAACAAGATTGTATAAGTATGGAGAAAAGTGTGCATAGAAGGAGACAAAAGTGTTCCAGCTATGAAAATGATGGATATAAATGCGCAAGTGCAAGTACCAGAGCAAGGAAAAGAGCCACATCGTTCCGGAAGCCGTCATATTATACAATGGAACAAAATCATATAAATGACATGCGTCCACGTACATCCAGTATGCCAAGCAGAAACACGTTCCGGAAACCACATCTACAGCACACACAACATAATAGCAGCAAAGATTCCGAACCTGATGTAGACACGATAATCGTCCGAGCATTCGAGACCAATTCCAAAGGTGTTATATTACACAGAAAAGATTCTGTTCGTTCTAGGAGCAGCAATAGTGTGTTTTCGTCCGAAGGCGAATGTCCACATTTATCTGAATCATCAAGAAGCTCAAGTACCCAATCAAATATTGCTACAGTGTCAAGTTGCATTGCTTATAAAATACGCATTTTGGGAATTTCAACCGTGGGAAAAACAGCCATCGCTCAACAGTTCATGACCTCTGAATATCTTGGTGGATTTAACACAAGTACTGGTAAGGACTCAAGTTTACATTATTGATTCATTCCGGTATCATCATTTATTAGTTTGTATTCATTTCAGGTATTTGTTTGGCTTATTGTGTAACTGTAAACACATAAGGGATGAGTTTCATGCACCGTATACGTATGACAAAGTATCACATTCTTACGTGTATTAGACAAAAGGTTTGGAATTTAAACACGATTTTTTAGTATATAAAATATCCGGTATTGATTTGTAAAAGACTCTGCCAAAATAATTATTTTCGCTATCTGGTGTATTTAAGTGATGTTTCCATGAAGTCTCTTTTAAAAATCCTCATTGTGATAAATCTGCTTGGTATTCAATGTTAAATGATTAGAATACTAAATGAGGTTTTCTCTAGCGTTTATAATTGGTTTTGTTAATAATTCTAGGATACTTGCTCAAGTCTCTGGCGATGCGTCCCAATTATATTAACAAAACATTCCTCCGAAATTTTCTTAATGGTGAACATAACACGTAAGCTTACAATCAGTCAAAACAAAAGATGATATGAAAGTTTGCAGCTTATAACAGTCGCTTTGGAATGGTCTGCTTTTGTATTTCGTAAACATGCATTGGAATCCTGATTCTGACGATGATGATTTCGCCGACTGTTTAAAAGTATTCGATACTTTGCTTCATCATTTTGAAACTTTGTGCGTGTATTAATGCTTTCATCATAGACGATGGCTAAGTTACATCCGCTCAGAAATAATACAAAGATAAGCAGTTAATAAAAGTATAACAATTTCATTTATATTAATATCTTATATATGTACTTGCAATTCATCTGGAATGCAATGTATTACGATATATGGTCAATCGAAAGAGCTTGATACTTTATATATTCACCTCTTCTTGTTTGATAAACACAAACTAACTAAGCAAGAAAAGACTGGTTTCAAACTTAACATACTACACGTGGCAATGGTGGGGCGCCTAGGGTGCACGAGCATTAGTTTGGACCCACGTATTCTTTCTTTACTCTATATTATCCCCATATTTGGAAGACTAAAGGAGTGACTGCAGCGTCCATGTTCTCTTCAAACATTTCATTAAACCAGAAGTGTATCAAGTGAAATTGTTGCTAAATGAGTGATCTGTATTTATATTATGTTTGTGTGATATATTGCAGCAGTTATATATTTTTGAAGTATGTCAGGACTTAATAACAAAGTCTAATCAAACAGATACTGGTAACGGTAAGCATACTTCCTCAACACGAATGGTGGCAACAAAGGAGACAACCCGCAAAGAGTCATTAAAACATTAAATATATCCGGGAAACAAAACCCATAAAGTGAAATTTAAAAACACGTTAAGCGTATAATGAAGCGTATGAAACAGTCTGAAAATTGATTACTTGTATATTCCAATAAATTAGTTTTCAGATGATCAAAGTAACGCTGCGCTTAAACTAGTATATGTATGCTAAAAATGGAATGCCGAAGAAGTAATTTAATCGCCATATGTCACAATACGGGTGAACACGTTTCCAATACTCGACAAACAAACAGTACGCAAAAGCGCAATGTTTTGGTGACGGAGAATATAAATATTAACATTACTAGACTTTAATTTCGTTACTTACGGAAGATGAAATGATGATGAAATTGGAATCAAAGGAAAGCTGTAAAACTGGAGATCTTTTTTTAAATATGGCAGTTCATTGAATGCTTTGGGTCTTTTTCTCTTCTCATTGCGAAGATGTTATGAAAGCCAAGTGCTAATGATAACAACGTGTCAATGTCTGAACCACGGGGAGTTGACTAAGGAAGGATTTATATAACTGAACGTTGTAATTTATATATGGATTTCAAATTTTCAGATATCGAAATACGTGGTTATTCATGTTCTAGTCTTGATTAAAACGAATTATATGGCGGATTAAATTGATACTTTTTAAAAAGACCTAACACTCCCAATCCAGATAGTCTTAATATGATGATATTTTCTTGTTGGGCTTTCACTTGATGAAAAACAACAACAAAGAGAAGATTTAAGGAAAGTTTACCGGAAATGGCTGATATATTCATTACGGAAACTTTACATTTTAATAAACGCAAAGACACTGTTTCAGCTATCAAACAATGAATACATGAACTTTCCAAAAGCGTATCTCCACGCATATATTGGAAAACAAACTACAGGCAACATTAATTTACAGTCAAAGTACACATTTAACTGTTTTATTGACGACAGGCTTAAATGATACAAATATAATTTCCTCCGTCGAGTTTTCCCTTGGAAAGAATTACGATTCAAATGGGTTGCAGTTAACTGCCTTAAATTCAATTTACACAATATTGTAGCAAAATATGATGGTTGGATTCTTGGAATAATCTAGTGTTTCTTTAGAAAGCGCAGTAAATATAAAAATAACTTAAAAATCATGAAGGACTATGAAATGAAGCAACCGCAATTTTCGAAGATGTTCTTATTTTAACATTATTTTAAAAAAAGCCTGAGGCCTAGTATGTGACATGTTTGCACTCGTTGAATTTATTCTCTCTTTTTAAAACATTTTATCGAATGTTTTGCTCGAAACAAATGTATATGTAACTATGAACACTATTCCCATTAATTGCTCGTGAAAAGAAATCGGCGCATGTATGTTTCTAAATTGCAATGTTTGATTTCTAATGTATGTTTTTTGTCATTAATTCTGTATATTTCTGACGTTTTTATTTGCATGAATGATTCTATGTATGCATGCTTTTATTATGCTGTTTGATTGTATGTTGTAATTTAATCGACTTCGTAGGCGTCAGTGTATATTTAATATTGAATAAATCTCTCCTTCTACATCTGTATGTATGTATGCATTTATCTACACTGTAACGGTCGTACACGTGTATGTACTGCCACGTACATCGATGCTTATGTTTAGACAAGTGGGCTCTATGGAAATAAAAGCTGTACCACAAGAGTTGCTTTGTGGGGATGAGTCTTATGCCATGACATACTGTTATTTGGACGTTTTTATTACATATCAGCAAGACAGTGATTATCTTTTATGTATAGAAAGCATCTTTATAACCTTTACCATGTTTAGCGCGTTAATAAGTCGCGCTTTATTTACATTCTCCAACTGCTAAGAATGACATAGATCTTTCCTTTTAGTTTGTTTGTTTATTGGTGCTTTATGGCGTATCGACATCTAATGGTGATGCCGCGCGCATCAAAATGAAAAGGATAACAATGATTAATAGCAGTACTATATTAACTAAATGTTGCGTAGGGCATGGCCTATCAGTAATTGGTAATATAGAATGATAATGGGTAAAATCATTTGTACAATTAAATCAGTCATAAAACTTAATAGAAACCACAAAATCATTGTTGATATTTCGGTTTCTTTTAGAAGAATGTTCGTTTTCTTCAAATTCTGTTTTTTTAAAAATAGAATAAACAACAATTCCGATATTATGCGAAGTATCTTAAAGAACAGAAAAATATCAAGCAAATATGCTTCGTTGGAACAACATCTCTGTTTAGCTTTCATTATTTGTATTATGTGTAAATTAAATGTGGTGTAAAATTCAGTAAAAACCTTCCAGATCGGTTCCTCAAAAATCGTTTTCTCAAATCTTTAAAGGCCGTGGTCCACTGGTTAGTACGTTCGAACATACATATGGCAATATTGAACAGTAATTTGAAGTATTGTTTCGTCCTACCGAGTTCAGGAGTATAAAAATCTTGGTCAAAATCATGAACTTTAACATCCGTATCATGAATTAAACAACAGGACAAGCATTTTAGTCTACTCCCTTGTATGATTGTAAAAGAATCATATAAAATGTTTGACGATATTGAAGCAGTGCAAGAGAATTTGACAAATTGACGTTCAAACGATTTTGTAAACGCTCACCAGTCGAGTTGTTCATAATGAAAGTCGGTATAGTGAAAGATCATGACATGTTGTGACTTTATGTTGAAATCATAGCGGTTACATACTTTCGAAACAGGAGAGATCGTACCAGGTTCAATGGATCAATGTGATTATTAGAATCATAATTTAATAGTTAATAATATATTTTGTCTTGATGAATTACTAAAAAATATCATTACTCCCATTCATTTCATGAAATTATGATACCTTATACATGGAATGATTCTTAGATATTATTTAATGAGGAAGGATATCGAAATTGTTTGGAAGGAAAGAAAACGTCTAAATGCTTTTATAAGGTACAATATATTTTATTATTCTTACGAATATCCATTTATAACATGCACTTTATAGGCATCCATACTGAACGTTTATACAACGTGTCAACGTCAAACAGTGACACATTCCATGAGTATAATAAACATTTCTTGGTAATCAAAATCCCAGTCTTTGAGTACAACTTTACGCTTATTTCCATTTCTTTTGTTCGGGCATGTGATTGCGTACAGACAGACAATTGAGTCGTCTTTTTCTTAAACAATTTTCTGATGTTTTTTGTATGTTTTTTCACCTTTTCCCTCTTTGGACCACTTGTTAAACATAGTTCTAAAAAGACATCCTTTGAGAAATGTTTCGGTGTATTTGAGTATTTACATATAAAGGCAGTAAAAATATTAAGTTCGTTTGATCTTTCGTCATATCTATATTCTATTCCTATCCATTTGTTGGCATCATCTTCTTTGACGGAGTTTGTAACATGGCTAGAATGTGTATTCCAGGATCCGAGAATACCTTGATTCGGATGATGAATTGCATCAGGTCCCGATTCCATTTCTCGTAAAACATTCGTGAAATTATCACTGATCCGTCGAGGTACATGATACGAGGCTAGAATTCCTCCAGCTGATTCTGGTTTCCAGTCATGTTTGCTTCTTAGGTATAAGTGTTGGTTATTTTGCGCTCTGTACCTCTCAAGTTCCTTCGGCGGCGTACTTTTTTTCCTTTGTTGTGTTCTACCACCACTATAGTGCTGATCAGTTGGACGATAATTGCGTATTACTCTAAACGATTGCTTGCCATAGTCAATTTCAATTGCAAATACCGACATTGCAATGTTTTCAGTCTTCTCCACTATTGACGACAACTTTTAAAAATACCTCCGTACAGGCGATTGTTACCTTTTATATACGGTTTTGTTTGACGTGTTTTTGTATGTTGCTAATGTGTTTTCACGACCTCGTTTTTTGTTCAGGTTCTTATACATAAAATAGACTGGTTTAAGAAATCTTCATTGATGACAAACGATCTGTGCGTTTCCGAACAAAATGGGGGCCTGCTGTACAAACATACCTTGTTTAAAATTGCTTTTACTTAATCTCCTTGTTGATTACTAGGACCAATGTGAATATTGTATCAGTAACGATAACCAGCAATTCACAACTAATACACCTAATATTCTTCATTAGTGTCAATTTCTATGAACTGTTTGGTCTCCCCTCGTACAATATGTTTTACAAAGTAGATTTTATATTGAAAGTAGTTAAACTTAGTATCAGTGACGGTAATATCATAATGCGTGGATAAAATGTAGCGCTTGTAATTAAAGAAATAGAACAGATCAATAGAGCAAAAAGATGAGTGGTTGATTTAATTTGACGCTGGCATAATTCGCAAAACCTTTCTTGACTCACAGATTGGAATTGAAAGTTGATGCAATGTTGCATTTTTGTGGCAGATAAAGACGCACGGGGACGGACATTTTAACTTATCGTTTTTGTATTAAGATAAAAGAGCTGACAGAAAACATTATGCGCACATCCGCCACAATGAAAAGCGCATTTAGACATGGCGGAACATGTCAGGAATGGAAAATGATGTTTTGAATTTAAATTTCGTGTCAATTCTACGAGTCAAGTTCCAACAATCTAGTCGATGGAACAGATATTGATATATTGTTATGTTAAAGAGTAGCCCATTGAATTAGGACTTTTATGAAATGCTCAAATAAAATTACGGAATCATTTCCCTGACCTGAATTATCGTATACATTTCAATATCAAATCATTTTTTATACTTTCTCATTGTAATTTTACTGACCACTGACGATCGTGGATGGACCTATAAGTTGGACATGACTTAAAAACGAAATCATGGCAAGGATTGGCTTTAACATTATAAGCGTTTGATTCGATACAGGGGAAGACAGAGCCTCCGACCCGAGTGGTTATCGTCTCCGACTAGTAAACACTAGCTCCATCAACGAATGCCGCCGGGGACCAAATTACACAAGTGAGGAAACTGTCCAGCTAGTTGACAGGAGGTTGGTGGTTTTATCCTTGTGTATGCCTGGGGTCTTCTTTCATCGTTAATAGCTGGACAAGTCACCAAATGACCCTGGTTGTTTGCGTGACTTTAAAACCCAGTGAAAAAAATACAATTGAAGAACAACGTACTATTTAACTGTACGGACAGAAGCATCAGCACCGGTTTTTGTCCACGTTTTATAGCAGACAGTTTTCAGTGACGTTAAGAATAAATTATTATAATATTTCCCAGTTCATTGTATTTGATAGCACCGATTTGACTTCCTTAGTAGATGATTGTACGAATATACGGTACGAGTGGAAATATTTGCGTGTCGAAAATTTAGCGAATTTTTCATTTTATGGAATTTTAGACGTTTAGCGCGCGGGAAAGCTCGCGAAAATAGGATACTGGAAACAGCGTAATAATAGCACGTCGTGAGATAGTCTTCCTCTGGATCAGTAAGTTTTGTTGTGAGTTGCATTTTGAGATCATAATGTACAAACCTATTATTTACGTGTTTAAAACTGCTAACAAGAAGCCGTTCAGTGATACCCACATCTTGGTTCAAGGATACACGCTTACAACAATATGTACGGTATTACTGGCGTTTATACCATAACAAAGTAATTAATGCCTTTTTTATGTTTTTGTATGTTACCACTATTGTAAGTTGTGTAATGACATGATTCCAAAAGTCGAGTTATATAAATAGTATAATGATTATAATCCGGTATCGAGGTAAACTTTTTCTAAAAGATGGCTGAAAATTACGCGTACATTTAATCTTCGCGAATAATTGTCGTTCGCGAAAAACGCGAACATTTGCTCTACGAGAACTTTATCACTTATACAGTACTTACAAACAGACGTTAGTAATTCTAACGTCAGCACTTCTAGTTCTACATTAGCACGTAAGCTGAGTTAATTGCGCAATCAGTTTGGTCTGAAACAACGCATTGACAAACGTGTATTCTTTTTCCATTGCGTATTCAAAATTTACATGTTCACAGTAATGTGGACGTCTATGGACTACGTTCGATTTTAAGAACTTAGCCACATAGGGTTTGTTTGTTTTATGTGACTTATTGTCACTGGGGTTTAACGCCGTTTTTCAACAATTTTTCAGTTATATACGGCGACCGGTTTACCTAACCAGTTTTCCTGGACTGTATACTAACCAGTACTAACTTACCTTTCCACAAGGAGCCGGCAACTCCTCCACATATGGAGGAAAATCGACATTTTTGTCAAATTTTCATTGAAGAGTGTGACCCGCCACTACCAGGATTCGAACCCGGATCTCCGGGTTACTAGTCCAGCGCACTAACCACTGGACCACGGCCGCGGCTGGCCACATCAGAACATAAAAATTCCATGAAAAATAAAACTTCCGACCCCTGCAAAACTAGTCATACCATAATGACGCAGGTCATCACACATTGATATTTAAATCTAACCTTAGGTAAAAAGTACAAGCTCAGAATATCAGTGTTAGTCATTACCAGGCTTACTTTGTGATAGCTCTGTTGACGATCCTTTCAATACGTTAGAGTTGAATATCCGCTTTCCATGATGCCATTTTAAAAAAGGTATTTTCATACGTGAATTAAAAATCTGCCGAGAATTTACGCTAATGCATCTCAAAATCCTATTTAGAAATAATGGAAATTGTTATGATTTGAAAAAGAATGATTTGGGATGCTTTTAATGTGCCAAATAATAATGCTCTTTATCACCAATACAGTAAAATAAGGAAGCCTACCAATTACATTGATATGATATGGAATTTGTTACGTCAGATATCATTAAAGTGAAATATTTCTTTGAATAATTAACAGTTCCTTACAGCAAGTCTCATACAAAATATGTGTAAGCGGATTGCTCGAGTCGCATTGAAACATGTTTGTCTGGATGATTATCAAACCCTTTGGTCTGGCGATCTGATTGACCGCTCAAGTCATCCGACAATAGTGGTGCTTTTTAAATCAATACATAAAATGATTTTTATAAAGTCCTTTTGCTACGTAGATAAGTTTCATACGTACATGGCGTCAAAAAGGCGTTTAAAAATCAAATGCGGGCTTTAAATACCCTTGTTTTAAATGTCAATGAGGCTCAGTGTTCACTGTGCCGTGAACAGGTGCGTGAAAGACAGCAAAGTATGCTTTTGTTACGATTTTAACATGCAGAACAATGTCAGCAATACTATGTGATAATCTAAAATGTAACACATGTAAATAAAACTTCCTATTCATGTGAAAAAATACAAAATGTAATTGTAGATGATAATGACCGAGAAATGAATAGTTATGAATACAGAATTATCATTTTAGGTCAAAGTACAAATTGCATATTATTGTTTCTAACATATTTTGATATCCCAAGTACTAAATAAGGAGGGCCTCCGTGGTCTCTGACTTGTAATTACTAGCCTCTCACTGCTATGAGTTCGAATCTCCCCGGGACCAAATTTCACATGTGAGGCAGTTGTCCAGCTAACTTACGGAGGGTTAGCGGTTCTACCCAGGTGTAAGCCTGGGGTCTGCCTCCACTGTTCAAGCATGAAAGTCGCCAAATGACCATGACTGTTGGTACAACGTTAAACTCTAGTGAAAAAATACATGAGGAATTGTTTTCATGTACATGTTTTAATTCGTGCATTACATAATATTACTATCATAATTTAAAAAGTACTCGGTCTTATTTTTTTCTGACAGTAAAATATGAATTTGTTAGTTCTATAGGCAAATTTGTAAAAGAACGAATTAAAAATCCCTGGTCATATTTATGTTTTAGTTAATTTTAAAGAAAATAGCTGGTAAAACACTAATATCTATACAGAGTTGTCGTTCATTATCCCGCATATACAAGGTGTCAACGTCTGAAAAGTCAAAACATGTGACCGAGTCTACTCAAATACGTGTTTTTGTTTTCTGTTTATGTGCGTTTGCTGTCATCAAGTTTTACGATGACGTTCAACTTGTGCATTTTGCTGCCATTTAAGCGATACAACCTAATTACCGAAAATAAAAGAACACTACATCGAGAAATAGTGCGCTTGGTAAATAAAATATTTCTGCGACTTTCTTGTAAATTATAATGTCTTTTGTCTCCATTGTATTGTACGAGAAAAATCATTTCACTAAGTTGTAAAGTGTGCACCATTTGTGTCTTTATTTTTTGTTTTACAAGAATCTTGTTAAAGCTGAGACGTTGACAGAGATGTATATAAGGGATAACGAACGACAACTCCTAAAAACATGCTGTTTGTGCCTATCATTACGATAGTATACCGTTCATTACGATAGTATACCGTTCATTACGATAGTATACCGTTCCGTACATTAGACGATTAATTGTCTAACTCCCGGTTTAACACCGAACTTATCATGACAATTCGGCACAGAAATGTTAAGAGTCATATACTAAAAGGGGTCTTAATTGGTTAGAATCTATTCATTTCTTTGTTTTATCCGGGACTCTGAGTCAGAATTTCCTAGACTAAACTCGTTCGAATTTGTTAAGAATTTAATGACGATACCAGGAGAAAACAGTATTCAGCAAAGGTGTTTTATCATTTAAGTCATGTATTTAATGTAATTAAAATTCTCCAGAAAATATTGTAGTTTTATTCAGTTAAACTATTTTACAGTAATTCTAGAGAAATAAGAAACTAAATACGAAGGATAATATTTATTTCATTGTATGTTTATTACTGGTTTTGTTGTCGTATAAAAAAGAAAGTGTTTTATGTATGTTACTGAACTTGTTCGAGTCATTTAAAATAGATATAAATATTTGTATCTCTTGTTTATATTTGTCTGTTTGTTTCGTAGAACACCGCTTTCAGATCAGATATTGTATGTATATGTATACAATTATTTTTGACGCTTATTGAAATGTTTTATAATTGCTTGTGTCAAAAAAAACGTGTATATGAACTGTTCTTGATTTTCGTAGAGCTCGAACTTTCGTACAAAAGGCTGTGTCAGTGATAGACTACGTGGACTATAAATATTCCGAGAGCACATATGTTTGAATTTTTGTCACTTACTTATACATGTAGTGTCGCTTTGCTAGCAATTAGTCATCAGGACTCAGTGATAGCGTCAGTCTAGAAAATCGGTTGACTCCTAAAATGGTCTTTGTGTATAGGAAAAACCTGCACAAATTGGGTCCCGTTGACATTATTTAGCGCATTTATTAACCAGAAGTACGAAAGCTTGGAGAGGACACGATCGAAATATTTTATTAGTCCGCACGAACAAATTATTTTTGAAAAAAATATCTGTGGGAACGGATTATTTTGAGCGATATTTTTTCAACAACTTGTTCCCTCAGAATAATAATTTGTACGAACTAATTGTTTATTTCGTTCCCTCAACTTATTATGTCGTTACCTCAACTTAAATTAGCTGATCAAACTGACGGATACCCGAAGCGTTGCTCAAGAGTTACATCCCCTTTTAAAAAGCCACCATTTACAGTTTTTTACAGGATGTCCGTCTTAATTGTGTCAGTCCGATGCAAATAGTGTGCCTTTCTTCCAAAACATCCCGAATGTCCTTATGCTTGGACCCATTTAAAATACTGTCTTATCAAAATGTCTGTTTGTGACAGCACCACTACAGGAAGTTGATTGGTTGACTTAGGTTGTGGGAACGATTTATTAAGATAAAAAAACCTGTGCCTTACATAATAATCCGTTCCCTTAGATTAAAAAAATATATTTCTAACTAAATAATCTATTCCCTCAGATTTCTTTTCAAAAATAATTTGTTCCCAAGGATTAATAAAATATTTCGACCATAATTATCCTCTCCATGCTTCAGTACAGAAGTCAGTAAAACAAGGGAAGTAATTCAGAACATATAATCAACTACGAATGCAATTAATATCGTTGTCGTCACAGGGTTTAGAAAGAAGCAACTCTAAAAAAGTGTACGACAAAAGAAAGCGCGTTTCTTTTCATGATGGCATGTAAGATATTTTCAAAAGTATTCAATTAAAATGGTGATAAGGAATAAACTTATCAATTTTTTTCAGATTCAAAATAATGTGATATTCCCCGTTCTTTTTCGGGCGCAAGAAAATTAGTGAGACAAATTGACCAGATTCATATTCAACTGGTATAATAACTTCCTGGTCTAATATTTTTTTTAAATTTCGTTTTTGTATTTTTCTTGTTTCACTTTCATTAAAGTTACTGTCGTTTAATTGGTGATTTTTTTGGCAGAACATTACCTAAAATTTCTAACTCACAACCAGAAACCATGTTTAAAATAATTTTATCAGTAGTGATTTTTTCCCATTCGGAATAAAAATATTTCAGTCTACCAGCCTTGACCAATGTTCTTACCTTGTTATCTACATTTTCATCTGGCCTCTTGGACCCCCGCGGCGGCGGAAGTTTTTTGGATCAACACTGTAGTTTGAACCATAGGCACCAGAGCCATACAATCCACCTCGAGGTTTAAACCCTCTGCGTCTCATTCTGAATCGACTTCTCACATAGGCACGACCACGAAAACCTCTTCTAAGAGAAGTGTATTGCATTTTTTGGCCCATCTTGGCACAATCTTCAATTTCCTTCGCTGCTTTTGACACATCATCGCCAAAAAGCTGATCAGTATATGACAGGCTACGATTACAGAGGTGACTATACTCTGCACTAAGTTCTGGTTTCAACAGGTCACGCCTAGTTAAGTTCAACTGTCTATTAGCATGTCCAAGCTATGCTAACGAATCGTTACATTGATCTAAAATTCCACTCACGTCATCAGACATATCTCCTTTGTCTTTCAAAGTTTTTTCGATGACTGCTAATTTGTCAACCGCTTTGGCTAAAATCACAGCACTTTTAACCACAGACCGTTCTACGTTCTGTAATTTCTTGTCATTTGTTCTGGCAGTTGGAGTTATGACATCCTATACCAACTGGTTGGTTTTCACTATCACCAAATCAGCACAATTCCCTGGTCTTGGCATATTTTCATCTTTAACCAGGTTAGCATGTTGCATCTCATCCATCCCTTTTCTGAAGAGATCTGTTATGTTTGATGCAAAACACTGTCTATGTCCTTATCACAGACTTTTTATTAAACCATTGATTAAATCTGCTCTTAGTGTTATTATTTTCATCACATTTACGTTTACAACTTTCAATTTCACTCATTGATGGACACTCCATCGGTGAATTTAAGTCCAAACAGTCCTCACCCTGTTCGTCATAACGTCCTTCCTCGAACTCATTATATTCATAACCTTGCTCCAATTTATTGAAGCGGTTTAGTGAACCATCAATCTTATTATCATAAGACTTCTGACTGGGTTAAATCGCCACAAGATATGCCATGATTTCAGAGTCCGCTGAATTGTCATTCGATTTCGCGGCCTTCGTCGCGAACATTTTCCCTTTGTTTGCGTGTGACTTTTTGTTTTTTCCACTTTCTTTCGCGGAATAATTAGAATTAGATTCTATTTTGTCTATTTTATCATCCACTAATCCAACTCCAGCATCGCTGGAAACTGACTTTTTCGAATCCTTGCTCTAATTGCAATCGAAAACACGACGTGTTTTCAATTGAATTTCTTCTACACAATAAATCGTCAATTTCACACGCACAGTTTACAATAGTGCTTCAATAATAACAATCATCAATTTAAACACTTTGAATTATATATTCCTCTCTAATTAAATCAGAAATTGACGAAAAACTTACTACAAACTTTTCCCGCGACTCGTAATGGCCGCCATGCGCTAGTTCACTGATTGCGCATGCGTGTTCACATCTCATTTACCCCTCATTAATTATTTGACTCATAGAATTCCAACCAAACTTCAACTTACACGGTAAGTATCGCTTAATTTTGTAATTATACTATTACATAAATTAAACGAGTATTGGTGATGTTCTTTGTCTCCATAAGTCATATCTGTCAAGGGTCCACTGGCTGCAGGTGTATGATATTTGAAAGCTGGGATCCGCGAGGGTCCCCCATGGCTCCAGGGCAACACCCTAGCCAGGGGTTCAGGAGGGCGGAAGCCCCCGGAAGCTCCTGAAATATAGCTAACATAGCTAAATCTGAATATAAAATGTACGGTAGCACCGTTTGATATGATGTAATCATTAAAATAGGCTATGATCTGTTACCGCTGAAATGAAAATGCAGACATTTGTTTAAATAGCGGAAATATTCGATTTTTATGCAAAATAAGCTCAATTTGAGGAGAGGTTCCAATGAAAATTTAATATTGAGAAACATTCTTATCTCATTTTTTAAAAAAGATAACGTTTGTATTTTGTCAGTTTTTCGAGGTTCTTCTTTGTAACTAGCTCTCAGGTTGTTTTTTTTTTGTGTGTTTTATTACTTTATATATCCGTCTATATTTTCATGAAATGATGTTCTATAGATCGCAATAATAACATCCCTTTTAATTGAATTTCTGTCTCATGATGCATTCATTCATTTGCAAGAATGGCAGCGTAAGTTGTGATCAGCACAAAAATAATTATGTTTTAACATATTTTATATCAATTCAATTCCATGTGCGCACATTTTGGAAAATAAATATTCCGATTAAGTTCTTAACGACATTGTTAACCGTTTGTTATATTGTAATTCGGTGGCAATTCATTTAAATCCTTCTTGCAGAACAATCAAGTTTGCACGCAATGTTTTACATCCATAATACTTGACTTTTTCGAGGTTGCGTAAAGTTGGAACGCAGTTCGCAATTTGAATCGCGAACTACGAACTGCGTTCCAACTCAACGCGTCCCAGAACGCAGTTCGCAATTCGAATCGCGAGCTGCGGTCAAACTTTACACGACTCTTTCAATATATCTATTCAATGCTACTCAAAAATATTAATATTATAAAAAAAGTCAATGCCAATTATTGTTATTTCTTTGACAGTTATCCTCAGCTCTAAAATTTATTTTACGACACATTTCAAAAAAATTGCAAGAGTTATTGTCCTTGATGAAAAATCGAAAACTATCAATTTCTGTAGATATTGCAAGGTGATTTACATTTTCTTTAATAAATTAGATTGATACTATGTTACAGCATTTTTCACCGTGAGTTTTCATCGAAATGTATCTTTTCCTATAAGGCTACTTTCTTAGACATAAATGCTTATAACTCAAAGAACAGTTATGTTTACGAGAAAAATCCTACGGTAAATCATTTTCTATCATAGAAACCAATGAAAATTACAAAAATCTTATAAACTTGTTCTCTCCATTTTGGGATTATGATTTTGAACACTATGGGTATAAAACCTTATACTCCAAGATGTGGACATTAACAAACAAGGACATGATGTTGATTTGGATATTATGAGGATAAAACTTTAAATACCGATACGCTGACATTAACCAAAAGGATTTAGACCCTATGCTGTTACTGTTAGCGAGCAATGAAACATATAACAAAGCTTAAGTATCTCTCGGGATTTGTGGTGTCTTGAATCAGATTGTGTTTTACCCATATATCTTCGATTTGAATTAAGGTAATGCGTTTATTTCCGGATGTTTAATCGGTATTATTTGTATAATGTTCTCCAAACTATTGTTACATAAGGCTGGAGTCCATGTCTCTTTTCCATCTATCTCGGGTTGGAATTATGTCTGTTTAAAATTTATCACATATTTAATATTTACAAGCCGTGCTAGCCTTCATGGCTTTTCAGTTCGCATATCAGGGAAAGTTGTCCCCTACGAAAATCAATTTTCAGCGATATCGATGGCGTAGCGAGAAGTGCTCTATACAGAGTTATAGAGTAAGTGTTGATTTAACTTGCAATAACTTTTGTATAGAAATTAGCCTTTGTTACCCATATATCTAATTTTGGTCATTCTGACGGAAACCTCTGTGGGGAAATAATAATATAGTTAGTTAATTAACTCTTAGAGTTTAATTGACAATAAGGACAATATCCTTAGTTGCAGCGTTGCTAAGAATTGAATATTGCAGTGTATACTAGGATCTGAGGGTGATTTTTGCGCTCCCAAGTTTATACACTTTGAGGCATTTAATGTCTCGGGACTGACTAAGTTGCAGTGAATACTCAAAATTTTCAGCCTTGAGCATAATATTAATGTGCCTTTAGTTGATACAAGCTGGCATTGTTGAACTTGGCGTATACATGCAGTGCGAAGTAATTTAAATTAGTTAGTCGTCAAACCATCATACCTGCGATCGTTGTGCATTGATTTATTGCGTTGTCCACCAATAATTCATAATCAAGAGATAAAATAGTTTTTAATTTTGTAAATATGCTGATTTATATTAATAAGAAGCAAAGAAGCTTGAGAAAAAAATATAATAAAGTTCATCATTTTTTCAATATACATGTATTATTAAATTATTTTATATATAAAAAAACGCTTGGACCAAAATTACGTTACACTTTATGAATAATAAAGTCACTATTTTTTCTCAGTTCTGAGCACAATTTTTTATCTTTCTTCTCTATAATGATATATTTCTTAATTACGTTGCTTTATTTGTGAAGGGATTTCAAAAGAAGTCTTCCCGAAAGCTCAGATGTATCTTCTCGAAATACGATATAAAGAAAATAAATGTCATTTACTTCGTGTTTTAATAGTTTACTGGTTGGTATAATGAGAAAGTCGGTGAAAATTTCTCTAAAATAATCTTATTTTCTTATACTATTTAAGTGCAATATGTATTGTATACATGACCTTAGGTAATATGAATATAAAGATAATAATAGGTAAAATCCATACATAATTGATTACAGAGATCATGATGCATTCAAAACATTAGAATTTGTGGTTATACAACTGTCATAGAACTTAGTTCCTCAAGTACGATGCAGTAAAATTAGAATCAATATTTTACGCAAGTCGTTAAAGATTGGTGCGACTTGATGAGAAAAAGCGTGGCTATCTTATCATGTTTTAACGCTTTGATTCATTTTTTAAAATTTAAATTTCATATTCTTCGATTTGGGAGAGCTTGAAGTTATTATTCAATAAACACAATTTTGCATACGTACGCAAAGTGTAACTTTTTTTTGTATGAAAATTGCTGGCATAAATCGAAATAAAAAACATCGACACAGTTACCTCTCTTAGTTTGTGACGTTACAGTTGACATTGATCAACGCAAACACTTGACTAGATCTATATATAATAGCCTATCTAGCGTCGTAACTTAATTGTAAAGAATTTTCTAAATAAACTCCAACCTATAGTTAGAACTTCTGCCTACTGTTTAATACGATTAAAATTGAATTAAATACACAGCTATATAGTATGGATTCATGTCTACTGTTGTTAGAAATATAAACGTTGTCCTTAGGAAATGTCGCATTCATTATGTCAGTCTTTCGATGCAGCTTTTTGGATTTAAAACGCAGAAACTAAACTAATTCTCGTAATCACAACTATTAACTGTCACCAGAGAATACAAAAAAACATGAAAATCTCTTAGGCACAATTCTGAAAATTGTCGAAAAAGCCCATAGGGATGTGAAATGTTTCCCCTAGTTCAACCACAGCTAAACCCGCTAATTGATACAACACTAAAACGATATACGGTAACTGCTTCGGATCTCATGCACTTGCGAAAACTGATTCTTTTAGTGCATGGCAGAAGGCTAAGCTGTCAAATTGATCCTCGTTAAAATTATCCCAGGTGATGAACTCTCGGAACGTCTTTCTACAACCGGAGTAAAAGAGATGACAAAAATGCTAAAAAAAAGAAAGTAAATTACGTTAGTGCTTCATTAACTTTGCACAAGATATTCCTGACGAGAAAGTTACGATAGACAAAATGATATACACAAAATGATTGCCCTACTGGTCTATGCTACCTAGCTACTTTATCTATTTCAATAAATCGGGTTGCACCAATAAAATAAACATATCAGAACTTAAATGAATAAAATAAACATATTAGAACTTAAATGAAAATATATTTGGTCACCGGATTTCGCGAAGTTGTTGGCTTATTACGCGATTTGCGATTGCATCTATCCGTACAAACCATCTTGGTTGTGTGAACTTTTCTAGTTACTTTTTTTCATCTAATGTGTTTTAGAATATTTACAATTGATTTACTGTGTGCATTACATAGTTAAGTTAAAACCATGCTGAGAAAAAAATAGCATGACCTTGATTTGATCTCGGCTAAATATTGAAGAGGAAATGTCTCAAACAGCGCACGGTAATAAACTGAAACTCATAAAATACGCCTGGAATCAGCACCCGAGGGAATTATGCTTCTCTACTTTAATTAGACAATTATAATCTTGTTGTGAAACATCCTATCATCTGACGATGAGACTGAATGAAACTAAACCTGACTTATGTCGTTTGTCTGGATATAAGACATGAAGTAAAGAAGGATAACATTAAATAGACTTTGCAAGATGTCTCTGGATTCTTTCTCGTATACTAAGACTGTAACATGAGATTTTGAAGGTACATTACTTAGTGTAGATATCATACAATCAACTGCTACCGTGTTTGGTTTTCTCGTCCATGAATCTAGATGATACAATACCGTCGCGGACTGAACGCATTATGTAAAATGAGCAGATGTCAGAATTTCTTAATATTTTGTCTCCACAGACCTTTAGTTTTTTTACATTGAACTATGGGTAATTTTGAATAATGAATAGCACTGAAGAACGAATTGAGCTGAAAAGGGATACGTAACCAAGCATTTTAGTTTTCTCCCTTTGTTTTTTCAATCTTTGCCTTCTTTGTGTCACTGAAGCCTGCTTTGTTCCCAGAACCTTGGTAGGAAGCTGGGTTGGTGATGGAGGGATCATGGGTTCAAAAACCAGACAAAGTATATATATGTATGTGTATTTCTATTTACTGGCGTGAAGGAGTCTACGAATAGTAAGTAATAGTTCACATCCAGCGAGTACCATGAAATTCATACCTCAACCTACGACTCAAAATTCCATAGACCTCATTCGACTTTCGCCCGCTAAATATGCGTAAAGATTTGCATCATTTAAGGCACGGATGACAAATTTTACGGGAGTGTTTTAAGAGATGTGCATCCACAAGGTGATAGGAGACATATAATGCATTATACAATCGTCGAGTTTGTCATATGTTTAGTGATTATGAAGTACACTGTCCTTTGTATTGAATATATATATAATCAGATGAATTAATGACTTCGTAGGCGGTGTATTTGATGTTCTGGACTAGTACTGTTTGATTTTCCCAGTATCTGAAAGATCTTTTTTTGTTTCAAATACTTTTATTACACGACTTTGCGTGTAATGTGGCGTTTTGTTTAACTTAACAACTGGTATTGTTCTTATCTGCAATCCATCGGTACATTAAACAGATATAATGTGTATATTATATACGATCATGTGACAATCTCCAAGTCTTGAATATTGGTATTACGTTTTATTGATCAAGCAAACAGAAATGTATTTAATATGACTGAATATTCATGACAATACCGATGTCTGATTTGGCATATATTGATATAAAAGCGAATTTGATCAAAATCAAGAGAAATAATAAAACAGGAACATGAAGTACAATGAACAGTGATATACGAATTATTGGAGACGAATATGTTTCATCAGCTAATGACATTAGCTTATAATGACATGTTTTCTGCAGCTGATCGCTTGCAAGCTGTCTGTAATGTAACGGCTCCCAGTCAGATTCGATCCCAAATTCCCTAGTGAAAAGAATATTTTTCCCAAACCCAATGATTAGTGGTAGTTTTAAACCCACGTCGCGCCGGGAGGCAAAAACCAATAAAAGCGATGATTTTGTGGACATTTGTATGCTAAAGAATAGTAATGTTTCACGTATACAGTAGAACCTCTCTACTCCTGACTCCTCTTATCCAGAAATCACCGTAATACGAAGAATCTGCAGGAACCGAGGTTTTATTCAATATACTTCATACAGAACCTTCGTATTTTTCGTCGAAAACTGAAATCCATTCTTATTCGGAAGTTCACCTTATCCCGACTTTCCCAAGGTTCGGACAAGTCCGGATTTGTGCAATGCCACTGTATACATACGGTTATTGAATTGTCTGAAGTTATTGTAGGCTATAAACGTGACTACAGTCGTGTAAATAATCACTGGACATTTGTTACACACGTTATTAACTCATAAATAAAACATTTCCATTATATAATAACTTAAGGTCATTGGTTTCCTAGTAGGTCTAACTCAATTATTGAAAGAAAGCTATTGTCTGTGTGTCATGTTTTGTGGTCCACTTATTGAAATCTCCCAATGTGGCTTAATCTCCATTCAGAGTCCGCACAGAGTCGTGATTTCTCGAGATACCACGTGATTGTGAAAACTGTTGGATTTGAGTTGATCGTATTTGATGGTACGGAACCCGGTTAATGCTATCTCGATTTCGCATTTCCGTGTTTAGTGACACAATATGAACGCCAAAATTACAAATTGAATATACAACATTGTACTTCTCCATTTGTGCTGGGAATGATTCCAACCCAAGTTGTTTGTATGTATACATATACGTAACTACAATATGCTTAAAACTTATGTTATATCGAAATGCGAAACGGTATTGGCGCCTTTGTGCTGTTGCATCGCATTATAATTGCAACAATTATCTCGATATTTTAATATCAGTTGTCTAACGAGCCGCACATTTTTATTCCGTTTCTAAAAGGCGACATTGTATGCTAGTTTCTCATGTTATTTTCATGCCAGGAAGTAAAATAACATGCAATGAGGAGGAGCGACTATTTTTATGTAAAAGATCATTACTGGCTATGTCGAATTTCGCAATTTTATAGATCTCTGAGTCAAAAATATAGAAAAACACAATCCAAGGAAATAAAAGCGCTAAATACATGCATCACATTATGTACTGAATCCAATTTTGTAGCTAGTAACACAGCTGAGAACTGAACAGAATCCCAGCGTTTCTATATCCTGATTGCATTAGAGTGTTTTGACCTTAAGTAGCGGTTAAGGAAATCTCCTGTCAAAGCCGGAATCACATTTGTTCAGTTCCCGTGTATAAGATGGACGTTGACAGTGTTAAAACCCCTCAATTCATTTTGCAATTTACATCGATAGAATTGAGATATTGAACGACGCATCAACTGATCACGTATAACATTTTACGACAGTGCTGATAATTCTGTTAACCACAAAGAAAAAGTAAACACCAGTGTTGGTGTTAATTATTTGCTGGATGACAATGTGTTTACATCACTGGTAAATGAGATTTAATGCACACTATCAAAGAACGGAACTGAAGCTCTCGTATAACGACAAACTACCATTCGTTTTAAGATACAAAGCACGCTTGTATTGATTTGTTTTATCTAGAAGGTGTGGTTAGTGTAATGTATTAATACAACGGTATATCAAATTTCCCATGATTTACTGGAATATCCAGCAATAATGTACATTGAGTTTTATTTATGTGTTAGATACACAATGCACACAGTGTTGATGGAATCCCACTAGTTACTATAGAAAGAATGTGTCGCATGACACTATCTTGAAATATATCATTATAGGGCGTTATTATGTGAACCTAAGTCAGTTTCTGAGTGACGGTTGGAGAGATTGTATTATTCAGAATCATTTCGCTGGATTTACACAAGATTTTATGGGAATATTTTAACTGACAGTGAGACAGAAACTGATTAAGTTAATTTATAAAGGATTTTGTAGAACTTAATTTTTCTCCAATATGGAATATAAAACAGATGATTATTCGAAGCATAGAATGCGCAGTGTGTCAACAGATAATGCGCAGAGAAAACCACACGTTAAACATTTGCGGGGTTCGCACAATACACAGCGAGTAAACTGCGACGAGCCCGAGGAATTGTTCACAGTTAAAGTTGACGAATCCAGAAAAGATGATGGAGTAGATTGCAGAGATTCAAAGCACGATCTTGTCCAAAAACATTTTTTACGCTCATCACGTCATAGACTTAATCTAAGTTGTGAAGAACCAGATAAACTTGTTTTTAATAGCGAACATGATAAACATAGAAGTCACGGACTAATCGACAAACTAAGTAAATTGGATTTGATGGGTAAAATCGGCAAACGCGGTCGCATGAGTTCAGAACACAGTATAGACGATAACTTTTACGGCGGTGAAATGAGAGCACGGACATTTAGTATGCCAACCAGAAATACGGTTAATAAACCTCATATACAACATTTGAGGCGTTCACATATGTGCCTTAACACCGAACCAGAACTGGAGTCGTACCATGTAAGATCTTTTGAAATCAGTTCTAAAGGTTTGCTAGTGAAAGGAACTGACTCAATTATGGCAAGAAGTTCAAACAATATGTTTTGTTCAATCGATTCTTTACAGATGTCTGCTAATTTGTCACGTGGTTCAAGTACACAGTCAGGCGGAAGCTCCATCTACAACACCAGCCCTTTAACACCAATTACGTACTCTGTGGTCGTGAGTGGCGTCATGGGAGTCGGGAAAACAGCATTAACTCAACAATTCATGACGTCAGAGTACTTAGGGGGATTCGATACAAGTTTTGGTGAGCAAGAAAGTCATAATTTGTTGTGTTCGTCTTCATGTCCACATGATTGTTCTGACATGTACTTAAATGATCTTAAGGGAATCTTTTATTCACTGATACCTGAAAAAAAAAATGTTAAACAATTATAGTCCATCTTTTTTTGCTTTATAGAACATTCGATAGAATGTCGCTCATTTTTATGCGCATTGAAATATGCATGAAATTGGCATTCAAAATTTAGCATTTATTATGATGCATAATAAATGCAGTTTTCATTCATAAAATATTCAGGTTTCCAAATTAGGTGTATTGGGTCGTAACATATATTTGCCATGTTTTTCTGCCGTCGTACCACATTTACATTCATTCTGCGTTAAGTGATCAAAATATGAAAATGCACTTGATGAAATTTTAATACCAAAGTTTACTTATGTTTCTGCTATCAGTAAAGAGCCAATGGTATGGTAATACTTGATAAGTAGTTGGGGGACGCGAACCGGCTTTCCTTTTGATAGCACAACTTGTCTTTGTAAGGCATACAGATATATTTAATTGTAAAACAGAGGGTAACAGACTGTAGAAAAAAAGCACAATTTTGGAGGGTAGAAACATACAACATGTACATTGTTTGTTATTTATTTTTGCATACATCAATAAAAAAAGAAATAATGGAAGTAAAGATAAGAATCTTTAGTCGGATAAAAATGCATCAGACACGTAAACTTACACCATCAAATACATTGTTTATTTCATCTATTACAACCCTACACTTAAAAATTCTAACTGAAATCAAATTAAAATGATGAAACAATATGTTTTAATTGGGATCCAAAGAAGTATATTGTATATCATCAAAAAGCAAAATGAACTTTCTTTGTCGAGATCAAATTACCGCTAGATATTTATCCCTTTAGTTTCAATGAAACCATGTGTATGAGTCTATAACTATACACATTTCCAATTAATATGACATCATTAGTACTACATAGTCGAATGATTTCACATATAATGTCAAAACATTGAACATTGATGTGCTTGATTAGGCCAAATGGTACTAGTATTACGCATATTCCGTTTTAACGTACAAGTACAAATATGTATATGAGTTTGACGTGTTTGATGACCAATTGAATTTGAATGTAACGAATCCTAAGCAGATGGTATCAATAGAAAACTCAACATGTTTGTTAACGCAATTTCATTACCTGCTGCGATTCTTGCATTAATTTGGCGGACAAAATACCTATTGTAGACAAGAAAAAAAATGGAATAACTGACGAACGTTGAAATATTTTTAAATTTTGACGCATTGTCTGCAATTTCAAAAATACGTTAAGAAAAACTGCAAGAAAGGACTTATGTCTATTTAATGTTATAAACTTAAAGGTACACAATAGTACTTCATTCAGTTTTTTTTCCTTTTATAGTGTTTACTTTATGGCGGCTATGACATGTCTGATTTCAGAAACTCGGACACACTAAACAGCCCCACCGACAAAATAAATGTACGTTCTGGTCAATGTTAAGTCGCTGTTATAACCCATCAACGGACTAGACCTGATTTGAAAAAGTGGCTATATTTCACTAAGAGTTTATCTATTTTCAATTCGACTAGATACGTGATCAGAGGTAAAGATTAAGATAAAACTGTAGTTTTAGGCGGATGGTGATTTTGGAAGGGCAAAAGACATATGTTGCACATAATTATGACACTTAATGTAGAATGAATGTTTAACACAATCCTTTTACATTCTCCATTTTACTTTTATTGTTTCGCTCCGTTCAAATGCATTAAATGTGTAGCTTCCCTCTGGTTCAGTCATTGCTCCTGTTGTCATTTTTAAAGTTATATTTTTTATATATTTCTAAGGATTGAGTGGGAAGACATATTGTTAAATAACTTCAGCGTAACTTTCAGTTTCACTGGGGTTAAATGCCTGACTAACAATTTTCCAGTTTTAACGGTGGAGGAAGATACCAGACGTGCCCCTAAGTAGAATTACCGACCTTTCATTAGCTACATGGACGGCTTCCTCACATTTTAGATTTGGCGAGTGGTTACTAGTCAGAGACCACAACCACGAGACCACAGAGGCCTTACCCATATCTGCAATAGAAATAAAAAAAAAATGCATTTTCTGTCGCTTATCTTTTGTTCCATCTTTTTATAGTCTCAACACATGGTTATGTTATAATTATTGTAGCGCTGTCAAATTTTACTTTGTAATATTACAAAAGACATTCAATGACCAATCGTGAAAAAAATCTATGTATGTGTGTGTGTGAAATGTTAATTAACACGTAAGTCATTATGTGTATGATCGTTTTGCCATCCTGTACATTAAGTTGATCAGAGGTTGATAATTAGTTACAGCTCGTGATAATTACGTGATGATTACCCATTGTTAGCTTGATAATCTTGGATCATCGGTTATTATTTTCCGGAAAGTAGTAGGTTGAGCAGTAACCTTTACGTCTACGTAATTAGGAACAAAAGTACATTCGCATCATGTGAAATTGTCAATATATGCGGAAATGCTATCTAGGATAGGGGGCAACCGTGGTCAAGTGGTTATAATTTTTTACTAGTAATCACTAGCCCATCGCCGCTGTGAGTTCGAAACCCACCCTGAACCAGTGAAAATTCACATGTACGGAAGATGTCCAGCCAGCTTACGGAATGTCGGTGTACGTCTGGGGTTTCCCCTCCCTGTTAGAGCTGGATTGGTCGCCAAATGATCCTGGTTGTTGACGTGCCGCCAAACCTCAAGGAAAAATCTGGCAAAATGCTAGTCCATGTTTCAATCGTTTACAATAATATGTTGTTGAATACAATTCGTAACTTATATACTACCATATAGGGTAACTTGAATACGTCAAAACATCTGCGTAACCGCGCATAATTATAAATATACGTACATTATCATTTCGTTACTTTACCATTTCCGGTAGCATTAGGTCAATGTTTTCTGTAGTATGTTTAATAGAAACATCACACTATTTGTTCGTTTGTTTCTGATATACCTTACTCTGCTATTGGCGTACACGTAGGACATATTAACATATTTAGCGTATGTGTGTATATATATATAAAGAGAGCAAGTGTATATATATATATATATATATATGTGTGGAGAGAGAGAGAGAAAGAGAGTGAGAGAGAGAGAGAAAGGGGGAGTTTTAAAAATTCAGTCACAGAATTGTGTGATTTTTACAATGAGTTGGTCTGGGTGTTGGCTATCGAGGTGGTCAAGAATAATAACGGTTTGTCACAGCTGCTAAATAAATCCGAAAAAAAAGCAACAACGCTATTTTGTAATTCATTTTTCCAACCATTCATTAGTTCTTTGGATATTTCTGTATTTTTTGTCACATTTTTACTTTAACTCATTACTTGTTATTTCATTTATTTAGAGAACACAAAGTGTGTATCATGTGTCGTTTATTTTCTTAAAAATGGGTCTAGAAATAAAAAAAGAGAAAGAAAAGTTTTCGACCTGCCAACCCTAATCATTTTGGTCATGTTATCCTAAATATGACATTTTTCTAGCCTTTAACTTGACTACGATGACTTTTGTACACAATGGGTGCCTTCGTAGCAACAATTTTAGGCCGTGGCCGTGGTCCAGTGGTTAATAAGCTGGACTTGCAACCCGGAGATCCGCGTGCAAATCCCGGTGGCGGCTGGTCATACCCTTCTATAAGAATTTGCCAAAAATGTCGATTTTCCTCCATATGTGGAGAAGTTGCCGGCTCCTTGTGGAAGTACTGGTTAGTATAGATTTTATGGAAGCTAAGCAATGTATACAAATACTCCGGATATTATCCACAAACAATAACCTTAAACAATAACTTTATGCACAAATTTGTTTTGATATGCATTTGTTCAAAATGACATCTTAAACTTTGTACTCAGCTTGTGTACTGTATTTAGTTACAAAACCCCTGAGTTTCCCTTATTTTAATAAAACTATCAATCTCAGCATATGAAACTTCGGGTCACATTCAGATCACGTTTCTACCCGTATCACAAAAGATCGGTCTTTTTTGTTGTGGTAGTAATTAGGGCAATTTATGAGTCGTAGCTTTTTAAAGGATCATTGCTCAATGAATTCCGCCAAGCGGACAGAACAAATATTACTTCACTATGTGTCCAGATCGGATTCCATAAACCCAGTCTAGACTGGACTAAAAAGAACGGACTTGCGAATATTTTGTATAAATGATCGATGCCACAGGAAGCACTTTGTAGAAGTAAGCTAACAAATTATGTTTCAATTCATTTATTCGAATGACGAAAGGAATGTAAAACAAATCATTCATCTGCCTCTGTTTGGCTGTCATAAAGCACTTTACGTCGTTTTCATTTGTTCTTTGTTTATCTTTGTACTTTATCATATGGTACTTTAGGCTTACCTTTGACAAAAATACTTGATATGACACATCTTACGTATGTTCAAAATAATTACATGTACATTATTCCACAGAAGGTTTAAAAAACTACCAGTTTAAGCTTGTTATATGGGCTCTTCTGATGTATTTCTTTTTTCTTAGACCGCGAACTTCATGCGGCTGTGACTATAAGATTGACTCAGACTATCCTAGAGCGAGGTCATAAATATGTACTTAGCAATCAGCTACAAAGGCGCTTGAAAAAATATTTGTCTACCGTAATGACAATATTGCTAAAGATATAAATAGCTTAATTTAATTTTAAAAGATTAATTTAAGTGATGAGTTCTGCGGGTAACAAAAGGGGCATGGTGATATTAGATACTGTATTTATCTCGTGTGAATTGAATACTGAAGTTGTTATACTAAAACGACTGTCCAAATATAAAATTAGTTTTTTCAGCTTCCATATCCACGATTAGTAGTTATTGTTATAATCAATAAAGCGACAGTGGTTTCTGCGTGTAATTCATAGGAGCGCCTTAGAAAGCATTATTTTTATATTCATATTTAACCAGGGGAATAAATACATAAGAAATAAATCTGAGAATCTTAAAACAACGCTATATGCTGTGCCAAATTTCTAAATGTCTACATTGCGTCTTATGGCACCGAATGAACATCATTGAACGCACTTGGTTGATAATCATGTGGACTTGCAATATATTCAATCCTTCATCCACTTTAAATACACGACTTCTTGAGAACGTGAGAAATGATTCAACTATTTGGGCCCTTCCAAGGATGGAGTTTTATAAGTGAACGTTTACACTCGGCGTACATTTGATACAATTGTTTGTGATACCACTTTGTTATTAAGTCGTAAAATCTTCTCTTATCGCACATAAAAAATAACCAACGTGAATATTTAGAAAAAAAATGAGGATTTGTCTTTTCCCCTGTTCTAATGCAATGCAAAGACGATCGGGTCAATAATTTGCTTATATTTAAAGCTCATTTGCATTTTGTGAAAACATCAGAAAGCTGTTCGTTGAGGAATTTGACATAAATAAACATCAATTTTCTGATAAAAGAGAGTGTTTGTGATTCATGAATTTGCGTGTTCATAGTTTTGTGAATTCAGACGACTCACTCTGAAAATTAATCACCAGTTCTTTATATCATAAAAAGAGTCGCGTCTCTAACAGCAAAATCCAAATAATGAACTTATTTGGGACGAATCGTGCCTTCAAAGTACGAAAGGTAAAGGAAAAAAATAGAAGAGTTTCTCGACCTACCTTCATTTTTTGTCAAGTAACCTGAGACACGATTATTGTTTTCTAGCATTATGAATAAGGCACGTGACATCAAAGAAGATTATTGAAATGTCTACAATATGTTAACATTTACCAAGGGAGAGGTAAAACAACCCATGTTGATGATTTCCGTGTAATGATCAGGCTGTAACTTGTAAACTTACAAATAAGCGAATAATACAAAAGCGCAGAAATATTGCCAACGCTGCAGTTCAATTCTTTTGTTCCGCTTCTCTGATTCGTCTGCTTAAATTTTAATGCACATGTCACAGAATGCTCATGTTTCGCGGTAGTAGACTTTCCTGCACGACTTGTTTCAAGAAGGGGGCATTGTAGTATAGACAGCAGTTCTTAAATGGACCGTATTGTTTAATCGCTGTATATCATCGTCCCATCTAACTGGTAATGTTATTCAGTTATTCAAAAAGAGTTAATTTTGGTTAAATTCTTATTGTTTTTTTTTTCAAAAGTAAAATAGTCTGGAAACATTTTATACACAATGTGGATTATAGATCTTCACCAACGGACAACCACTTTGTTTTACAGAATCATATATAACAATTAAACAGTATTCTAAGATACATTTTTGTCCTCTTTAAAACAATATTCAACGAGATATTTTTGTCCTCTCTGATATACTAATATAAGGTTTGTCACTTGAAATAACATCATATTAGCAAGGTCGCCGGGAATAGTACAATGCAAAGAGCATAGGTTATGTCTTCGTTAATTATCATATTAAGCAAGTGAGTTGTACGTGAGGTAGATCAGCTTACCGACATTTAAAAATTCGGTCACGTGGTCGCTCCCATTAAAATATCGTTCCAATGAATGAATGTGGTTAGGGTTCAAATGTGCATTTTTTGCATTGAGGGTAAAGTCCGTCCACTATGATGGTTTTTGGTATAAGGGTATTGTTTATAATGTGATGTGTTGCATCGTCAGTGACGTTTCTATTATAATATTCATGTCGTGTATATTTCCTATTAGAAAAAGCATGAGTCCGAGGAACACGACTGTTAAGTTTGTTTGTGTGTGTGTATATATATAAGAGTTAGTTGGTTTAATGTCAGACTTACGGTAAAATGTACTGATCACCTAAATATCTAGATCCCCAATAAACACAATGTGGTTTAGTACCGTTTTTTTATATTTAAGTTGGAAGTAAGGTGAATTCAATAGTATAAAACGAAGATAGTCTTTATATACATAATACACTATATACATAATGCCTTACGTGTTAATGGACATTTCATTCATCTATAGAAGTTTGGCACGATTCATCATCGTGGTATGTTCTTCCCACCAATCCCACGAACGCCCAAATTTCACATGCGAGGAAATTGTCCAGCTAGCTTACTGAATGTCGGTGGTTCTACTCAGGTGTAAGCCAGAGATATTCCACCATCGTTAAGGCTGAAAAGATCGCCAAATGATCCTGGCTGTTGATACGACTTTAATTCCTAGCGACAAAATGCTATATTTTATATTTTTGATTGAATTTTTGGCATAAACAATCGAGATATATATATTTCTATTTCCATTCCATGTTTTACTTTAAAAATCAGTGTAATACTATTGGAATTTATAAATAGATATCAAGGATTAGGCCATCCCCAAAAAGTGTTTGCAGTTATACAAACGACCCACTCAAACATCTGTTGACCCCAAAACATTTTGTCAAAATATTTTTTGTTCTTTATTTCAGTTTTTCGTTTTCAGCGCAAAGCATATAATGTGAACAAAAGATCACTTACCTGCTTGTCCACTGTTAAAGTTTGGGTCACAAATTACCCCTAACCAGCATTCTTTTAAATATGGTTTTAGGTTGACACCGCAGGTTTTGTTTTCAATTCTGGTCGGACCTGTTTACCTGTGTAAACCTGCTTGTTTGCCAGCTTTATATTTTTACAGGAAGAAATTTTATTTAATTAACATTACAGGTTGTGTCGGATTTCATTTATACATAGAGCTGACGTTGAGGAAATCAATAATTAGATAAGTGATTAGGCACTCAGTATTTCCCGACCACATGTTTGATCTGTAAGAATCGTGTTGTTATAAAGATCGTAATGTAAGTGATCAAACTACATCACGGACATTTATAATCATCGACAAATTAAAGCTTTATATTCAGCTAAACATAAAATAACGCAATAAATCAATATAATCCATTAAATTTTAATGAGGTTACTCTAATCTATGATTCACATTCAAAATGTATTGCTGTACATCGTTCATGTTCGTTTCTTACTTATTTTTTCTCTCAACTAAAGAAATAAGACTTTTTTCACTTTTCACCGGTTAATTTGGCGAGTTTTCTAGCTTTAACGGTGGAGGAAGACACCAGGCGCACACCTGGATATAAACACCGACTTTCCGTGTGCTTGTGAAGTTTGTCTGGTCCCAGGTGGGATTTGAATTCGCAGCAATGAGCAAAAAGTAATTGTTAGTCAGAGACCATAACCACTGGACCACGGAGGCTCCCAATGACCCCTTCACCTCCACATGTTCAGCCAAAATTTATGTTAGTGTGTATAACACCATCATTTATAGTAATTTTGAAAAGATTCCAATTTCAACCAACACAAATCATTGTAGAAAATTGACGATGTCTGAGATAAAACAGATCTGTAAATCAGACACTTATGAGGACTTGGGAATTGAGCTAACTAGATTAGGCAAGTATTCTGAATTCTTAGAAGCCTGAAATCATTCTAAAAGAATGGTTCAAAAAGCTTTTTGTGTTCGGAATAGATGATAATATAGTTACAATGGGAATTAATGTTAAGCATTTTTACTACCAATAATGCTGAATTATGTCAGGAAAATTTTAATATGCTGTCATGTCGCAAATAGGTTTACGCGGGTCCGTGTGACTGGAAACAAATAATTGTGTTACAATGGTTCCAGATATAATAGTTTACTTCATATTATATGCGCGCTTTACTTCACGATCAGCTGGTTGTCACAGATCAAAAATCCCTCATGTATCAATCAGCAATTACAAAACATATAATATTATTACAAGTATAATGTATGCTTATGAAACAATAAAGCATGATTTTAATCATTTACCACATATTTCCAATATAACGGGAATATTTAAACAGATATCCAGTTATCGTTCGGCTAGATAATTACGCTCTATATGCTGATGTGTTTTGAAACAATACTCTACATATTATTCTATAATACGTTATTATGCCTAGCCAGTGGTGTATTTCCAAACGCCCATACGTGATTGGTATCAAAACTAGAGGATTTCGTCGCAATTTTGAAAGTAATCTCATGATGTTTTCTCACATTTAGCGTTCGGAGAACGACTACTGGCATTTTGTAAAACATACGACGCATTAATTTCGCACGAACAAACATGTTATACTTTAGGCTCCCTCTTTTATCTCTGTACGGTCGATAATTGTTCACTTAGATGCCCGAGCTGCAATTAAAGGTATACTTAAGATTTCGGTTGACTAACGGAACATGGAAGCAATGACTAAGACGCATAATTGCGTTTATTAACTTTTATATTTATACTTTTTTCACTTGAGTTTAACATCGCACCAACGCTTAAGTCGGAGGAATAACCCAAGCATACTTCAGGGTAGAACTACCGACCTTCTGTCAGCTAACTGGACTGCTTACTCGCATGTGGAATTTGTCTGGTCCGGGATAAAATTCGAATTTACAGCTGTGAGGGACTAGTGCTTACTAGTCAGAGACCATATCCGCTCAACAGCAAGGCCCATTGTCATTTACGAATCATTGAGTTGACTTACTGGGTTTTTATGACTGTAATATACTAACTAGGCTCTCTTTGAATATACATTCTTGTAAGACAAGTCTGGAACAAGTCAATCAAATATCGCGATGAAGAATCGTATCGGGCCGATATCACGACTGTATCAGCCTGAGGATACTATACCTGGTGATACACAACTCTTTATATTACAAATTGTCAAACAGGCACAGGAAAAATCGTCAATGAGCTCTGGTGACAGGATTCAAGATGTTATAGTTAAGTAAGCAAAGGCGAGCCTGATGGCAAAGGAAATAATTCACTACCAGTCATTTCTCTAAAATATGACAAAATTTGTTTCGCATTCCATAAAATGATGCCCGTTAATGCATACAGTTTCATAAAAAACAGATGTTAGTTGGTGCTTTTTAACAATTTAATGTATTTTCTTGCATTTGTCAAACCTTGCGGAGATATTTGTCATATTAGGCACCGGTTAAATTTTGTCGAAACTTTATTGTACATGTACTCAGCACTTAGAATTCACCTTTTCTGAAATTATATTGACATTCCATATTCTCTTACCGAAAATATGCCTCGAGCATTTTTTAAAGTTAATTATCTGTTGGTCTACATGTCGCAGAAAATGATAGTAATTAGATTTTTCATTTAAATCTTAAAGACGACCTACTCCAGGGCATTATTGTGTATCTGCTTAGACTTGTAAGTGACATTTTGATGTTGAATAAGGATACTAATGGTTTCGGAAAAAGCAATAATGTCCTTATTTTTAAGATTGTTATTATATTAAAAGCATTTCAATTGAACTGCATTTTGTTATTTATACGAAGCACGTGACATTGCGTCTGAAAATGGAAATAAAATGTCAGATCAATGTACAAATTTGGCCTGGCTTATATTTAGGCCAAACAAAAATTGTCGTGTTTACGGTTACCAGACCGACCCGATTTTCTGGCCTCATCATTTTCTGTTATAATGCATCTTGTGTTTCTTTGTTAATATGTACAGCTTTGCTAATGGCATACATTTCAGACAATTGATTTGACCTGGTGTCAAATATCCACCGAACTAGCGATAGAATATAATAACTAAGTATTCTCTACAAACGAGCGGATTTCGGTTTTTGCTAGATAGCGAGAGCCAGACAAAATATGGACTGCTTTTCAGCAAAACTAATCCGTTTTACTGCAATCTGATATTAGCTTCTTTCTATACGTCTCCTATTGGATGACTTTCTATTAGTTAAATCAAGGCTGGTATAAGACCCCTTTCAAAGACACTGTTTTTAGAACCATACAATATCAATAACTAACCCTGGTACAACTAAGGGGCAAATACCCGCCGACAAGCCTACAGTCTTCATGTAAATTATATGTAAATTGATGAAAAACATTCTCAACTGATGATAAATGACAGAATGAAAGATTTTTAGTTGTATAAGCTAGAGGATGTGTGAGATTATATACAGAAAACTAAGACAACAAAAAATGAACAGTAAAAATGAGATTTACCTGATCCTTACAATGCGTCAAAATTTGAAACTGATATTGACCTGATATTACTTATGTTGATATTAATATATCCCGTTCAATCTACAATAATGATTATTATATGTCATTGAAATGCAAAAAGAAATTAAATAAGGAGGTCTAAAGACAGGAATGTCATTTTATCGCATTTCACATCGAGGTATACTAACCAATCTGTTCATCTGCAAGTTTTTTTTACTGGCCAATATTAGCATTAATCAGGTTTGATGAAAGTGTTTAAAAAATAACTTCAGAAATAACTTCCAATACTACAAAGCCTGTAATCTCAGCGTTTTCATTAAGTTGAAATAATTACTGTCGTCAGAGCATAGATATATCTTTGACACGGGCCCCAGGTGTGAGTAACAACCTTTGCAGTAGAAGTCGACATGGAGTTTTTTACATGTAGAGAAACTTATAGCATTTGATCATTTATCACGAGGTTGTTTGTATGCGCTATCAGCTCAATTATTACATACAACAGATGGTAAGCCTAACTACCAGGCCTTGTTTTGTTTCCATGCATTTCCTTCACATGTTTTTACTTCCCTTGTATTGCGTTTCAGTGCATTCCGTTTTCTTATATTTCAATCCCGTGCATTCGGTTTTCTTATATTTCAATCCCGTGCATTCGGTTTTCTTATATTTCAATCCCGTGCATTCCGTCCTCTTATATTACATTCCCGTGAATTCTGTTCTCTTATATTTCAATCCCGTGAATTCTGTTTTCTTATATTTCAATCCCGTGTTTTCCGTTTTCGTATATTTCACTCTCTTATATTTCTTTCCCGCTCATTCGGTACCCTCATAATTCGTTTCAGTGCATTTGGTTTTCTTTACTAAATTTACTCTGAAAGTTTTGTCCCAAAATATGCTTTAAATGTTATTAATTCGAGTGCCGTTTTTCGTATGATGATTCTTCGTCTGGATGACATGTCACCGTACACTCAGTTGAAGCTAGTTTTGTACTTTTGGTATACCACTAAATGCTAAATACATCAGCAAAATTCAAGCTAGCCGCTAGTGTGTTGATTTTTATGTTTCCTTTGTACATAAGACTTCCAAATGAAAATATTATGTAAAGTTACATAATAAAACAAGTGCCACTATGACCTTGATATTAGCCCCTGAGATTGGACAAAGTAAGTATAATAACAATAATTGCGATTATTATTCATAGGCTTTTTTTCTTCATACTAGAATCATTGCGGCTTCTTCTTATGGAAAGGTATCGATCTGAAATGATAACACAATTGTTGACACGTCTTTCCAAGATATGGCTGTCGGACAACGGGTGCAGGGTTTTTGAAGCTTTTTAAAATGCAGTAAAGTCTTAAAGTTAACAACATCTGTACAGAAAGACTTGTTAACATCTCTTCTCTCCCTTCTCATAAATTTAGGGTCGGTGCTATAAAAATTTTTTTTGGTTGTATTGGGGTTTAACGCCGTTTTTCAACAATTTTTCAGTTATATACGGCCACCGTTTCACCTAACCAGTTTTCCTGGACTATATCCCAAAGAGTACTAACTTACCCTTCCACAAGGAACCAGCAACTTCTCCAAATGTGGAGGAAAATCGACATTTTTGTCAAATTTTCATGGAAGGGTATGACCTGCCGCGGCCGGGATTCGAACCATGATCTCCCGGTTCCAAATCCAGCGCACTAACCACTGGACCACGGCCGCGGCTTGCTATAAAAATAGATTTGGTCGAGTAACAGTAAACACGACATTTTTTTCTAGTCTAAAGATGCTAATAATTTACATTAATATCCAGAGGAGTCGCAAGGTAATTCTTGGATTTTCGTTAAAGATGACATTGGGTTTATTAAATAGTTTCTCTTACTATTGCTGCAGTTTGTTAGTTGATCACGTGGACAGTATACAACAAAATAAATTCTGAATACAACTAATTAATAAGCTTGCATTCAACCATGAAATACGTTCATTTTACAGCGTGTATATAAAAAGGTTACCATTGACCTCTGTATGAACCTCAGATCTTTGAGTTGTCTTTGCATAACGTTATTGTTAAAACCTCTGAACATACATTGATTTTGGAATTAACAGTTATGTAAACAAAACATTTATGTAATATCTATTGGCTAATCAGATTCGTTGTTTAATACATCTATGAGATGTACTAGAATAATATCGACTAAAGTATATATATTTCTAAAGCCATTGTAGATATTTGTCGTCCAAGGGAAACTATCATTTTTTCTATCATTTTTCTGTAATCACTGCGTTTTAGTGAGTTACCTCCCATGTTCGTATTTCATCGCAATTCACACACTACATGTATTATTATATACGAGTATAGTATGTGTAAAAAAAATAAAAGAAAAAATACATATGAGGAAGCTGTTCGGCTAGCTGCCGAAGATCGGTTGTTCTAGCCAGGCGTATACCTGGTGCCTTCAAAATGGTTAAAACTGAAAAAAGTCGCTAAATGATCCTTGCTGTTGGTGCAACGTTAAACTCAATGAAACAATAGTACCATTGATTGGATGCATCGATATGAAATATAACAACATGAATTTTCTTGAAACAAAATACACGAATAGAATTATTTCAAAACATCCGTCAACGTGCACGACAACTGTTGAGTGTTTGTTTCGTAAAACAAAGTACTTGTAAACAGATTTGTTTTCTGATTGAAGGACTGCCATATCGTATCATTTTACCGTTCTTTGAACGCCTGCTAATGACACCTCATCTGTATCAGTGCATTGGCTTGTAAGCAGATTTTTTTAAAACCATTCATTAGAAATAATTTCAAATTCAAACATCTCTCGAGGGTTTAGCTGCAATACTTCATCATTGTCTTTGTTTTGTTGTCAGAGTAGTGGAGAGGTATTTTGAAAGTCTGACGGCGGCGCAGTATAAATGTCAATTAATTTTCATTCAATAGGATTTAAATTCAGGTTCTTTCACTCAAAGACTTTCGGCAATGATAAGAAAATACGAATCAATAACGCATTTAGAAAGTAGATCTCATGTTAAATTCGCAAACTGTAATAGATTCCCTAGTTTAGTTAAACATGTCTTTGTTTTCCTCATTAAATTTACAAAATGTATCTGATTTGAGAAAAATCAATTCATTGACAAAGAATACTTTCCCTGAAAGCTGCAGTTGCAAAAGAAATTTGCAAAGGTTTAATGCATTTTAGGGCTTCCAGATTTTCTCTTGTGATGTTACACGCGAGCAACATTTGACATTGCAGGATCGACTCTCTTCTTCTCCGTGGTAATAGTAACAGAACGGGCTAATATGATAAACGCAGATAGATATAAACATGTTTGTCGACAAAAGGGGCTTAATTTTCAAGGCCACAGGATTTGTTGCGTATATTTTTGTTTTAGTTTGAACATACAATTGTTTTAGTTTGAACATACAATTGTTTTAGTTTGAACATACAATTGTTTTAGTTTGAACATACAATTTGGCAAGTAATAAAACAACCCCTTAGCGTTTACTAGCTATATTACAGCTATGCACGGAGGGTTTTTTATCTCGCCCGAGTTTGCAGCAAGAACCAGCTTGCTATCAACCCATTCCAAAAACAGCGTCCTGAAATGATGTCTCAGTCGTAGATTTAAAACAATACCTCGGGGCTTTAATCTCCAAGCAAATACCACAATCTTCTTTGTAGGCGAACAATATGAAAAAAGCGACTTCATAACTGCGTCTCTAATTATACACGATTGACTTCTATTCTGCGGAGAAATTATACGTCTATTCTCTCTTAAGGTAATTTCAAGAAACGTTGAACAGTATTTATGCATCATAAAATCTTAAAACTATCACAAATTATGCACAGCTGCCTTAATGACAGGTGCTTGGATTTCACTATGATTTATCTCTGTAAACTTATTTTAGTTTCATTTGCTTCGGTACTCTATCATATTAAATAACCAGTTTTGTATTCCAAGACACGCTCAGACAATATTTAAAGCATTATATAACATTTAATCGTGTGATTACTCAGTGCCATAATTACATAGTCATGTAACGAACGTCCTATTTGCTCGTTCAAGTTCGGAGTATGTTCTGAATCAAATACCATTTGAAGCGCTTTTCGTAGGTTCCCAAGAAACAACTCAATATTTTAAATGCATACATTGCAATATTCTACAGAAAACAAGGGAATAATAATTGCTACCATAGCAAACTGGGAATTTGAAACTAGTGGTTTGAAAAGTTCGGCTTTATCAAGAATTCTTAAGAAGCAGTGGGTGCATCGTGGTGTTTTATGTAAAGCTGTTTGAACCTTCAAGAAATTAATAAAGAGGCAATATGGTAAATTTTGACATGTATGAAGAAACAACTGATTATGAGTTGCTAGTTATCAAGTCTTGTGCTTTCGATTAGAAGAAAATATATCTCCTGGATTCTTCTGGGAATGGCATTATAAATGTCGCATTACATTAAAGCCATGCTAATGTTTCCATCTATGTATTGCAACGTCTGGTGAGCTGCAAAGTGATAATGCCTCAATAACAGACGTTCTACAATCATGTAACGGGTGACACGTGCTTAACTAGAATGCTGTTCTGTTTTCGTAGATTAATGCCAACAGTTTTGTTACGAAATTGTCTGATTTGGATCAATCATAGTCATGTTATATATATGTGTGCATATATATTATATCAAACTATAAACACTAGTGTACATAGTAATTGATTTGAGATGGAGGACACATGGCATCGTATGTATATGGTCGGCATAAGGAAGTAATTATCATAGAAATTCTACTATTTTGGCCTAATGTTCTGACCTTTGAGTTTTAATGATAAACAACAATTTTATGGCCAATAATGGATAATAATATACCATATCATGAAATGTTTCAGCTATTTCCAGAATTAAATTCATCTCGATTACTTACGCTTTGTCTATTTAATACCAACATCACCTACTGGTTACTTTCTTATGACGGCCAGTATATGTAGGTATGTATATATGAATATGTTATGTATATATAATGAAAGGCTTAAGCGCAAGTTTGATATCACGTTAGAATTCCAGTTAGTTTAAATAGATTGCATTAAAATTGACGCAAAAAAATTACGATTCATAATACTACAATACATTCATTGACAAATCAATTACGTTCAGGTAAACGTTCTCATTCATAACATTTTTAAACAGGGGGTGTAGAATATCCAATAGGAGTTTCAAGCCAAGGCACTAAGAATGCAAAATATTTAATAACACTACGCAAGAGTGCTCCAAGGCAAAACAATGTAATTTATTTGTATGTGTTAACATTTGTGTAATCAAAAGATTCAAATCACGGAAGAAAACAGCACCGATCGATGATACACAAATAGTATCGCTTCTATAGCATTTACAAGCGTTACCAAATGTGAATTTAACACCAAGACGTCTGGTTTCAATGAATCAAATAACAACATTCTTTAATTATACATCTAGTAACCGCGTATTATTTCAAATGATTTGAATACTGTAAAATCTAGGAAGCGAAGATTAAAATATCAATTAAGTCATGTAATGAAGCTATAAACCATATTTAGACAGTATCATCTGTTAATAAAAGCTGTTGGACTTTTGACAATGTTTTCCTCAATGTGTTTGGAAATGTCATAAACTTTTTGTTTTCCATTGAACATATCTCTGATTATTTCGCCGACTCTGTGAGGTTTAGTAGTAGCCATAACAAAGTATTTTGTGTTGTGACATTGATTTTCTACGCCAACTTGCATAAAAACATCATATAAATTTGTTTTCAGATTCCAACTTATTCCAAAGCGCACGGTATTTATTATTTACGTAATGCCTCTTAATTTGCATTCTCATCAGACATTTGTTGAAAATTGAATCTAAATCGACAGGTACAGAATGTATGGTCACCAAATGCATTAATTCTGTTCAATCCCTACCCTGTCGATAATAATTAGGTATCATATAATAACTGTAAAGTGCGAAGTATCTTGATGGCATTCAGTAGCCATCGTTGTTGCATTTAATGAATGGATTTCCTGGAATTTGCTCCGGTAATGAACTTGTGTAATGGAATTCCTTTTGAAATGCTGTCTTTTTTATTTTTGTTTGTCGATTTAATCGTAGAGCAATTGTTGAGATAACTAAACGCCTTTATGATTCCACTCTTGTGTATAGATTGTTTCGTGATATGGCTGAAGTGTCTCCTTTGAGAGATTAAATGTTTGGAAAACATAATGGTATTAATTTGTTGGAACATAGCAGATAAGAAATATAATTTCCGATAGGCGCTGCAGAGTTTGTCAGACATAAATAATTTAAACAATGCAATTTATCAAGTAACCAGTAAAGAGAAACATCCAAATTGACAATGAGTACATAATGTGCCTATCTTATCTATTAATCTCTGTTTCATTCCATTTCCAAATATAAGTAATATCGTTATGTTTTTCATTTTAAAAAGTATTAAAATATGTTACGAAATCCTGGACACTGGGCTAATAATAACAGTTCAGGAATTCGGGTTAACGATGTTAGTACATTCACTATCAACATTCTCATCACTACCTCCATCATCACCATTAGCAAAAGAATTTTCATCAACTCCGAATATACCCGAACAAGTCTATTCGTAATCAGCGTCTTCTTTGTTATCTTGGGCCGTATCACAATCACCATACTCTTAATCAGGAATTTAATTATCATCATCACATAAAATTATTTCTTATTACATCATAATCATATTAATAAAACACCATCATTAGCATTGTCATTACGACGATTGCAGGCTGCATATAAAATTAATTTACCGCACCTAGAAAACACTAAGTCCTCTTCAAAGTCTATTTATCTGAAATTATTACAGGTGAGTTCAAAGTAGACAGCAGACTCCCCTGGAGCTGAATTCTTAATGATATTATACACAATAAATTCGAACAGCTGACAGCTATTCATGGAAACAGACGACATATATTGTAAACAAAACTCTCCTACAATTATAAATGAAAGTAGGCGTCATATAGACAGTTAGGATTAATCAGGCTATAAGAATTAATGAGTTGAGGTATTTTCAAGACTACAAATAATGACGAGGCTTTTTAACAGACTTAATGGTAAACAACAAAATTTGCTTGCATCTGTAAAATTTCTCAAAACTGTGGCTGATACATTAAACATGTAATTTAACTTTGACTGCTTGTAAGTATATGTTTGCTTGTATGTGACTTATTGCCACTGGGGTTTAACGCCGTTTTTCAACAATTTTTCAGTTTTATACAGCGACCAGTTCACCTAACCAGTTTTCTTGGACTGAATACTAACTTTACCCTTCCACAAAGAGTCGGCAACTACTCCATATATGGAGGAAAATCGATTTTTGTACAATTTTCATGGAAGGGTATGACCTGTTGTGACCGGGATTCGAGCCCGGATCTCCGGGTTACAAGTCCAGCGCAATAACCACTCCAGTGGCAATGTCACATCTTGTGTGTTTAATTTATTCTGTACGATATGACTAGTAAGACCTGAATGCTTCGTATTATTTTTATTATTTAAATGTTGTAGAATGTTGTTAAATTTCAATTTGTCGCTGTTTCGCCACATCATTGTCACTGGAATTAAATATCATAAAACGAATCAAATATTAATTGATTCAACAAACTCCGCGCATACTCAAGAGCCATATTACATGAAATATATATTACTGAAATGAAAAAAAAAACTTCTATAATAATCAATAAGTGATAAATGGCATTTCGTCGGCTTGTAGCAATTGATATCATTTTAAACAGCTGATACTCGGCTGATATAACTTATGCTGTATTGATTTCTACTGTGATAACATCTAGTTGTTGTCACTGACTAATAATCGCTACTACACAGAACACATATGGTTGTATGGTGTCCGTGCTACATCATATGTAGTATGATATTTCGGCATAGTATTACAATAAAACTATTGGAGCGGATGCAAAAATCGACAAAGGTTAGAAAATACTTTGTTTAAAAAATAGATCTCCCTGAATGTTAGTTCGCAAGCACGCAACTAACTAATGAAAAAGCCCCTACCTAAATTTTTGCGAATTTCATAAATAAAGCGTTTCGTTCTTTATTCTAGCTATTCGTTTTCATTGCATACATAAAATGTTAACAAAAAAAAGACAAATTACTACCTACCAGCCCATTTTTACAAGCTTGGGTCGTCTGACAGTAAACCATCATTTTTACGGATTGTCTTACATGGGAAACCATTTTTACACCTATTTTAAATATGCATATAGATTATCGTTGCAGTTAAAAAAAAGTGTGTCAAGTTACTGGGTATATGATTTTTATATAATTGGCAGATACAAGTTCGTTTCTTTCGTTTATTCTGTCTCTGTATGGGTGTTCTAGGTGAGAAAAGTGTTATCAACTTTTTCCAATTGTGTTTATAAGATTTAGAAAAATGATATGATACTTCAAGTGCTAGAGTTCACATTAACATATTACACAATAAGTTCACACTAAATTATAAAAACACATATGCAAGTATGTGTATTCTTTTTACAAGGCTTAGTGAAGCGTAACCTGATAAAAGACAAAAGCGATGATTACAGACTGACTTTACACTTGAACATCGACAAAACCAAATCCAATTATTAGCCGATAAGTTCACACTAAATTATAAAAACACATATGCAAGTATGTGTATTCTTTTTACAAGGCTTAGTGAAGCGTAACCTGATAAAAGACAAAAGCGATGATTACAGACTGACTTTACACTTGAACATCGACAAAACCAAATCCAATCATTAGCCGATACCATACAGAGAGGCGACACAAAATGTATGTCTAGATCAGTCGTCAACATTGGTAACGTAATTGCTGACGGATGATGGACTTAATATCGCGTAAAAGTCGCTATTGTATTCATTGTAGGACTGTTATCGTTCAATCATTACTTTATATTTGTGGACAATAATACGTACAATAGTTGTATTTACATTTTAATTTATTGAACAGCCATTTAATAGTTGTAATGTAAATATACTTTCAGAATAAGTTTTAGTATTGGTTCTATTTTATTTGCCAGTTCTTCATTGAGAAATGCGGTAAATATTTATCTAAGTTCGTTTATTCAAAGAATTATCTCGCGTGCATTTTGCATATTTCATGAGGTGTTCTTGTATTCTTTTACGCAAAATCTGTTTTCATTATCAAGACCGCCTCTCTACTATTAGATATACAATAATGTGAACAGATTGGATTGTTAGCTGTGGATATCAACGGTGTGAATGAATTTTGAGTGTTTACTAAATATTAGAACTTGGGATTATTGTTCATCCTCAATTATCGTCCGGTAAGGTCACGTGTTTTCACGATTTAGAATATTATATGCGCGTGTGTGTTAACTAACAGGTTTTGGATGAAGTAACGAATAAGAATCATTTAAATCCGCTTACGTTTCTACTTCTTTCTTTTGTTAATGGATTATAATTATCAAGCAATCAGACTATGATGATTGTTTAGTTCGCTTTTGGGTGTATTGTGATGAGTTTAGGGACTTGAAAAAGTGTGCCTTTATCAGTTAAACATGGAAATGAACGCAATTGATCAACACGTTCATTCAGATAAGATTAGCCATAATTATGGCCAAGTGGTGTTAAACATTCCTCCGGAATCAGAGACACGGCCATGCAGATACCGGTGCCCAAGTCCGCTTCTAGGAGCCACAAATAATCTAAACTTAGCGCCTATGCCCCGTAAACGAGCGTCGTCATTTAAAAAGCCCAAAGAAAAAAATCTGGACATGTTTCTAAGCGATGAGATGCGACCACGGACAAGCAGTATGCCAACTAGGAACACGTTAAAGAAACCACACCCTCAACAATTACGTCAAGCATTCTTGGGACTGAACATAGACCCACTGGGTGACAAATACACTGTCAGAGCTTTTGAAATGAATTCTAAAGGTATTATAATTAGGCGAAGTGATTCCATGAGGTCTAGGAGCACGAACAGCGTGATTTCGTCGGAGGGCGATTTTTGTCCTTTATCGCCCTTATCACACACGTCAAGTTCTTTGTCACGGGATAGTATACGAACAAGCCCAGGCTCATTTGCTCCAACAATTTCATTTCGCACCCGAATTTTGATAGTTGGGGCACCAGACGTTGGGAAAACAGCATTAGCGCAACAGTTTATGACATCGGAATATCTCGGGGGGTTCGATACGAGTATTGGTAAGTTAGCTCATGCCGATTTTGTAGATAGTTTAATAAACTCAGCCGCATTTCCATTTCCATATGGACTATACATTGCACTGTTTAACAATCTAATGTTATTTATTCAAAGTTCAATATGTTCACGCATATATTTACTGATATTTTTATTTTTCTTGGCTTAGCAAAAACATATGGTACACTGTATCGTTTTTCAAAAATTCTTCTAGTGTTCATCACGTGTTGGTGAAGTAATGATTATAATAGGTTCATGCTTTGGTTTTCAAATTTTAAATAATTTACCACTTTAGGCCCCATTGATATTGTATTGCAAGTGGTCGCTGTACAAGCAAAATTAATAGCGACGGTGCTCGATCTACATAAATCTTCGAAAATACCACAAATAAATTGCATGTTTAGTTAATGCATCACGTATTTCTTTTCATACCGCCTTTACGTTGTTAGATAATTGATATAATACAGTTAACGAATCTTATCATATAAAAGGTGCCTCATGCTGCCTTAGCCTTCCAAAACATTTAGTATTTTCAACAATTATTTAACCTAGTATTCCCTTTAATATCTTCCATATAACGTGATCTATCAATACAATAATACGACCAGATATAGAAACTGTTACTTTGACAAAATGCCACTAATTTCAACATTCGAAAAATACAGTGCATTGCACAAAAAGAAAATTATCATCTATGCTTACGAGTTTTGATCATTTCCTAAACTTATAATGCTAAAATAAAAAGAAACTAAAAAAGTGAATGACAATGTTGATTGTAGAATATTTTTAAAAGATGTTTTATCATTTGCCTTGTACAGTTTAATCACCTGGACAATTTCAATTAATAGGTTTATCCCATTCGTTACAGACAATTTTTACATGAATATTGACGACGGTATTTTGTCGCTTGATATTTCTATAATTGTTGCTTTTGTATTGAACAGGATAAGTGAGCACGTCAATACCATACAAATACAAATATGTGTGTGTCAATTACCACGCAGTAATGACCACTATTTTTGTAAACAGATCGATTAAATGACTGATACGATCTAGAAATTGCTTCTAGTTGATACAACCACAGCCATTTTTGTCAATGACTTTAATACTGCGTTTAGTTCAGTGTTGCCTGTCATGTGTAGGTGTAACCTTTGTGTATTAACTTGTCTGATTATTGTGGTACAATTCATTGACAATTTCTGCTCAGTCTACAATGGAACATGTACGAGCATGATGACTGGGTCTAAAGGGTAATTAACAATAATATGAAATCTATAGAAGACGCCTTGCTAATGAAAATACCTAGTCATTCTTGCAATATTACCGAGCTTGGTGTATTAATATAACTGATATTCAAAAGTAAGTTTTAAACTTCCGGTTTGGTCCATAAAATGATTGTATGTTTTATGACGTTCGTATAACTGTTTATGTTTTAAAAGACATGTGACGGCGGAAAATTTTCTGTGCAATGTTAGTTGGTTGATAGACACATTTATCTAACATAAAATTGATTATGTAATAATTGTACCGCAACATGAATATTAACAACGTGTGTGTATCATTTTCATAATTTGTCTGGGCTGTTTGAAAAATAAGCTCAGTTTATTTTTAAAAAAACTAAGCGGATACTAGTATTTAATAATTATCGCCATATTCAATGGCCGCACAAAGAAATTTCAGAGGTTTTAAGTTACCGTGTTAGATTTTGCAAGAGATTTAATCAAAACGTCAAAATTAATTTTACTACACGAGTGTTTTTCTTTTAAGCTATCCATGTTGTTACCTTGTTACGTAACATTGAATTACAAAGTACATTCATATGAACAGATAACCCATGGACCATGGACTAATAAACCCGTTTATAAATCATTAAGCACTTAGATTCATGCTGCTGTTTACCATAAGTTCTGTCGGCGGCTTATATTTGAAGTTATCGTAAACATTGAGTTCTATTTATCTCACGTTGTCCCAGCTGGTTATGGTATCTGCTTTGTTTCAAGAAAACTATTGAATGATTTCCTATACACTCATCAACTTGAGCCCAGGGCAAAACGCTCTTAATTAGAGAACAGGAGATAATTAATTCTTTTAGGGTTCTTAAAGTTTACAATTATTGATCCTGTAGTAATCTCTACGGCACTGTTAGTCTGTATGTTATTGTATGAAATCTCAGGGTAATAATAGTAATCAATGAAATACGAACGTGTCAACTCTACAACAAACAATATGACTTTATATTCACCATGAAGCATACTCAAGACTATTAGGAATATAGGCAAGAAGAGGCCTTCTAGAAAAAAAACGCATACAAAAAAAATCCCACTTTTCGCAAAATACCACAAGATCTTATACCCCACCCATTACAGGAACATGGGGATCACATGATCTCCCCGAGAATGGTTTTCAGCAAAGCTGAGTGGGAAATAATTTCTTAAATGTTAAAATGAAGATAGATTCGGTCAAACCTGTGTAGAAACACCGCATTTAGAAGTACAAAAATGAAAGTGGTGGTCCTCATTGGCTGTGGTCTTCATTTAGTGGTCACAATAAACTACAAGAATGGGTTATAGAGTTACTGTTTATAACGACAGGTGATCTCCTTTCATCTCTGGTCTTTATGACCAGTTTGGCTGTAATTTATGTATTAACTTATATTTTTGATGAATTATACTTTTTCAATTTTAATCTGAAGCCTAACTAGCACGCTAAAAGTTTCTCATACATCATGCATTCATAAGAAAATCGGTTAATTGCACATATGTGATAAGCTAATATATTATTACAATTTAATCTTTCTATTCCAATGCCTTGGAACACTCTTGGTAGAACGTAAAAACAGTAAGCTCTCACGTGGCTGTAGGTCTCAGTAAAAGCAACGTTGATTGACTACTAATTTAATATGTAGATTTCACGCCTACTTAAAGTAAATCAACAGATGTGTTTATTACGGGCTCAGACATTCATGCCGGAATGGAATTTTCATACATGCATGTAACAATGTAAATAGGACAAAGACAAGAAAAGGATTCCTTAATAAACACATACAAAAATCCCAACTGATACCATTACACAGTATAACCTAGACGATAAGACTTAAATTGACTCTTTGATTATTCTTGAAATCATTCTCACGAACTTGTTTGAAATAACACCATCATTTTGCCTGTAAGAACACAATGAACAGTATTCTGACGTAATAAAGGACAATGTTGTTTGATTCTGACCACATCTACAGGTATTTTCCGTTTATTTCCTGATTTCTGCGAAATTTCTCATTCAGACATACATACAGATATGACAATTTACACTTTTCCTCACGAACTTATGCATACGGTGGATATTTATTGACCTTGCAATGTCAGAAATATCGTCAGAAACAACGCATTCTCATTAATTGTTTTGCAAAGGTTTTGCCATAAGTCTGGAGACTAGTTTGACCAAATATTAGTCCAATCATGTATGAGAATCAAATCACCTAACCAGTAACTTCCTGACTTTTCTTTCCCAAGCGACTGACAACTACCATGCGTGATAATTGAATAAGAGTTGGTTTGTGAGCAATGAACAAATATGATTTCTGCAATGTCCAGTGTTCTGTCGACTGCTTTAGCGAGATACGCAGAAGAGCCAATCAAATATTGAAATATCTAACTTGTAATGGGGAATTCGGAATTTGAATTTGTATTTCTTTATTTTTAAAGTGCACAACTATTAAAAATGTATACTATCATAAAATTTTCATTTTATCATCTCTAACAAGTTGCTGTTTTGTGGACTCCCTTATTACAAGGGAAAATACGTGGTTGAAGTTTCACGACTTCAGGTATGATTTATGTTGATCCACAGTGAGGAAACTTTGGAAGATCGGGTACGCAAAAACTATTACATCTGGCTTTCGTTTCGTTGTTTTTATTCCATTTATGTACTATGATATGCCGCAATGATTTAGTTGTTTATAGTTATGATGTATGCAGTATGATTTATGTTGATCCATTGTGAGGAAATTTTGGAAGATCGGGTACGCAAAAACTATTACATCTGGCCTTCTTAGGATTTTCTTTGTCTTTCTTCCATTTATGAACGAACTTAAGATATGCCGCAATGATTTAATTGTTTATAGTTATAATTTTTGATATGGTTTAGTTTATTCATGTGCCTTTTCTATGGAGTCCGTTTTTACTTTACTTTCTTAGTTTTCTTGTTTCGCTACAGGTCGTCCCATGTTGGTAGCCTCTTTACTTTCTTAGTTCATTACAAGTCGTTCTATGTTGGTACCCTCCGGGAGATTGTGTTTTAAACATCAGTTTTTGTATACTCATATGAGTTGGTCCGATTTTTGGGTTGGTTGACTTTGGGAAAGAAATTGTATTGTCGAAGGTGTTTTAATTTGTTATCCATTTCTTAACTACATTCTTTTTGTGGAAGTTCAGCTTTTGCTTCTCGACAGTCTTTATGTAACATTTGATGTATTAGTTCTTCTATAGAAATGTTTATGGATATATTATATGTATATACTTCTTAGAAAAAGAACAAAAATTGACACGTGATTCATTCGATAGATGTCTGGGTAATTTAGACAGACAAAAAATCCCCAATAAATTCTTTGTGTGTATTCTAAGTGTTTTAGTGCATAGTTGCATGTGTTGAAATTCTCCCACAATTTCCAGAACAAATTTTACGACAATTTTGTGTGCTATGTTGTGATACGTGAAATATGACCGGAAATTATAAACCATTAATTGCCTACTTTAGTTGAACAAATCGATATTTTTGTATTACAGAATTGTTTTCTACATAATGCTCAGAATAAGTCATTGAACACGATTCATTAACTGATACACGAATACGGTATACACACTTTTCTGTAACGTTTTACTTAATTAATACCCTTCTGATTAGAACTCTATGGATTAGTTGAATAATACGGGATTACAGAAATCAAGTCTCTGGTTCATTTTTTACGTCGTTCGTCGTACATTGTTTTACTTTTTCCTCATATTTAGGTTATTTTGTGTTGTGATTACTGGCCTCATATTTAGGTTATTTTGTGTTGTGATTACTGGCACGTCATGAAATCATCCTTTTTCATCTACGAACTGATGGTTGTTTATTTTATAAAGTATCACGATGTGTCGTAAACAGATCCACTAATTACCTTATCTTCTTTTTTAAATACAAATAAGGATTCCTAGAAAAGAAAACAAATACAAAAAGTAACATGAAAACTGTATGGATTACGTAGCACATTTCCCTTGATAGCAACGCAAATATTTATGTTTGAGGCGTGCTTTTGTTCTGCGGTATAAAAGACTTTGTTTAATTGCATTGCATCTGCTGTTTAACAGGCGCTTGGTAATTTAAGTATTTTTAACATTTGTTTGAAGGATAGGTTTTATATACAGTCATTTAATAATATTTGGTTCTTCATCAAACAATAAGACCTTTTAAGAAAAGACTGTCATTATTCCTCTTCCCACGTGATGGTATGTGTAGTGCCCCCAGCATTGGTGCATCTGCAGATCAGTTATAGTTTTTTCAGCTTAGACTCACAGAACAATAACATTTCCTTATTTCTTTGGCTGTTATACAGAAGTTTGCAAAGGAAATCGGTGATTCGTCGCATTGTATTCATTTATAGCCCGTATCTTGCCTCATAAATGTTGTGTCTTACACAAATATAACATATGGTCTCTATTGTCGATTTAATTCACAGACTTCCCCGAAGTCGTGAAGAAATTATGGAGACAAATTAGTTTAGCTTGGATACTCTATATGCAGTATTGATAAGGGTTCCACAAATTTAACAAATATAGGCAAAAACTTGACGATCCACTGCGAAAACCTACAGTTACAAGTAATTGCGTCGTGAAACTGTATTACGTATTGCAATTAAGAGAGCGTTGTTTGTGCGTCCACTAAATGTCAATTGCGTGACAATTGTTCAAATTATGGAGCACCAGTCGGGGATTTGATGTCAACATACGCAATAATTAGTTAAACGCCAACTTATACTAAATATACTTTAAAATGATCGACAATATCATTTGATATCGTGAAAATGCAAATTTTGCATACTAACTATGATAAAGGTTTCCTTGTTTGGTGTGATATGTCACTTATGTTTCATAATTAGTTGCACATATATTTTCATTGATTTAGGAATGTGCGATACTGAAGCAAGTTTAAGTATTAAAAAGCATATGTGACGACCATTTTACTGTTGTTTCGCTCGACGAATAATTTATTTATGATCTAAATGCGTCATATCTCAAATATATGGATCTAAATTGCACGTACTTTTTATTCTTATAAAAAAACTACCATAGTATAAACTTAATGACATTTTGGACGTCAAAGCAGATGGCGTAAGTCGGTTTTTCTTGCAAAGCCGTTTCGTTTTACGTCAACGAACCGCAATAATGAGTTCTTACAGATATTTCTACAAAAGGTTTTGCATTGATTGCGACCACAGAATTTCATATGTTTTTGTGGAATCAACACATTATACAAAAAATGCAGCGATACATTGACATTGTATCAAATTAAGCGCTATGTCAAGAATCAATGACGTCACGTTCCTCGAGACAGCTATAAGTTTTGTCGTCTGGTGGTATTTATGACAATCGTGCGCGCCGAATAGCGCTTTTTTAGAGAACGTCCTGGAATGATAGAACGTCAAAACATTAAACCAGACATCAAAGTGGCATTAAAGTATTAAAAGCCTGTATTTAAAAGTGATTGACCGACATTTATTGCGGAGGTTCCAGACAGTATTATATTCCGTTCTCTGTCTTCAGTATCAGTTATTAGGCTGAAATAAAACGTTATGGCGAAATGCTCTCGATCCGTGTAAAATACACCATTCAACTTAGTTAGTGTCACTGCTGTCATATAACTTAATTTGCTGGAACGTACGCAGACTTAAGTAATCAAGGTGTGGTGCGGTTGGTGTATGTCTGGAAGCTGGAACTAATATCGTATAGGGTACTTGGAAACTGTTCTTTGATGATATATTGAAGGTTGACAGTGCGGAACAGGATCGTGCGATTACAATAAAGTTGCAGTCAGTGAATCGATTTCAACATTCGGCCTTCATCATCATTAGGTCGAGTATTGGCCATATTCCCGTTTGTGGGATCTGGGTAGGGTGATTGGGGGGAAGGTGTAGTAATTTCAGGAAGGTGGGATTTTTTGTATTGTGTTTTGAGTACGTGAATCCTTTTCTTATCTATGTTTTCTTTATGAGCCATCCATTGTCTCGTGATACCTATTTGTTCATAAGCACGTGTTCTCTATCATTCTGATATGTGTTTGTTGCAATGATAATTTCATTATTCTGAATAAACCACAACAGTCGTGTGTTACTTTGAAGAACAAACATTCAGAACCCTTTTCTATATCAACATTTGATAAAAAATGATTTTCCATACTCCGTTCTAAACTAATGAGATTGTTTACAAATCACGGAACCGGTTGTGAAAAAAGTAAAATCAAACAGCCACATAGGAGTGATTATGTAAAACCATTACGTATACGGGTCGTCGTATCTTCATTACTACATGATGAGAATATTATCTGAGCGAGTTCATGAATACATCTAGATTAATTAATCATTGATTGGATGTATATACTAAGCAGAATTATCAGATAACTCGACAGACGGAAATCATGACATGAATCATATGAGACTATATAGGCTATCGGGCGGTCGTTGCCAATGCAGAATTGCTGAAATCAAAGCTCGGTTTGCGAGCGTTTGTGCTCATTAATTGATTTAACATTACAACTAGACACTGAACTACTTATATAGAAGCCACTGAACAGTATCAATGTTGTTTGATTTTGAATCTTGCATATCTTTCATCAGTCGATCAAACATTTTTATTGGTAGAAATAAGTGCATGAATCTAATTTTTGCGCATGTTCAGTCAATTTTGATTTATTTATGAATTTCCTCTTTCTCTCGCTTGTGGAGTGTTGCCCTGACAACTGAGACGAACACGACGTGAGATTTTTTGTTAGTCTGACAATCTGTTTTACCGCGTCATTTCTAGCACTAAGTTGGACAGAATGTGGTGTGCGAAATACGAGTAAATCTAAGCAATATTGGTTCAAGCATTCAAATTTGCATAAACAAATTCTGTCTATGATTCGGTTTACCGTTCCCTTCAATAGTGAACAAACTAATGTTGATATTACTGTCATGAAATAATGAATTAATTTCATTTTGCTCTATGGTACATTTGTCACAGATATAAGAATCAAATATCAGTTTAACACAAAACATGACTGTTTGAAACAACTGAGCCTTGGTTAAAGCAATATGAAATCTTGGTTGACAAATGGTATTCATTCGTCAAAATAAATAGAGCACTGACTATGTAAATAGTTCTTTAACTCCCTGTGGAATGTGTATTTTCTCATGACTGAGATTGATAATGGCATGATTGCATTCTATTCGAATGGATGATAGGGTAATGTGTTAATTTACGAATATTACTTGTCTGGAAAGGTTTGTTTTATTAAATAAAATCCTATTAGATGTTGTTCAGCCCAACAGATCGTTTGTCTTTTTTGTGTTTTGACTGGAGTCCGAGGTTATTAAACCTGACCTCAATCACAATTTTGGTCTCAGCTTATTTTGGACTCGAATATTTGTTTGTCATATGTGTTAGTACACGCTGAGATTGGTTAACTTATTTACAGAATACTGTTTAAAATATGTATTAAAATATGTTTAAAATACTGTTTTATACCACCATCTTAATTAATTTTAGGATAGATAAAACACAAAATTGAGATTTGAGCTCAGAGATCAAACTCCTGTTTTATAACATAGGACCCAGTGCTATAAGACATGTAATTTGAGTGGTGAATTTACAGAATTCAACCGAGGTTCCCTGCGTGAGGATATAGACTCTATTGCGAGTACAACATCCTTTCGAAACATATTACTACATATTTCGGAAGTGTATTTTCATACCACAGTTGCTAATTGTGCACGATTGTTTGTGTTACATTCAATTACACAATTCAGAATTTACTAACAATACTGGAAGGGTGTACTTATGGAATTAAGTCGCTAATTGTTGTAGAGATGTTACCAGGATGAATTTGAATGTAATTGAGTCTGTTAAATTGATGCTGACATTTTGTTTACATTGAGTGTACGCACAGCCTGGGTATTTCGTACTTTTGCATTGTTTTGAGTAGTATTTGGGACTTTTAGTGCTAGTCTCATTGGTTACGTTGAGGATACTTTATCGGCGAGGAAAAACGAAAAAGTATTGAATCTTGCGCTTTCTGTGAATCACGTGATGCATAAACTATGGTTTTCATTATATAAGTGAATAACACATCCAGAATTGTCGCTAACGATGTTTTCAGCTCTATCCAAGAAGTTATGACCACGATAATATGATCAATCTGCTCAATGATCATCGTTATATCGTGATGATGAGGAACAAGTAACGGATCAGACATTAATACCAAACCTCGATGATGACTGATGACCATGGTCGATAAATTTGTGATGTAATTTTCAGTACGTATTAGGCTTAGCGTATATTTCACTGTCGCATAATAATTTGATGAAACATGTCGATAATATATTGTGATGTATACAATATGAAGTGAATATGACATTCCATACCAAGCTGGGAGATCTCACAAATAGGTACATTAACACCAAACAAACAGGATGAAAATAAAAGGCAAATGAAGTGGAACAAGAGATTCGTGTGTATGTTTTCAGATCATTTATGTTCAGAACAAACCACTTTCAGTTTGTTCCATGCCTTGTTTGGAATTTAAATTTTACAAATTAGACTTGTTTTTAATCAAAACACTGGTTACGCAATATATCATCGGCTCGTTATCTAGGCTCTTGCTGGAAATAGATTTAAAATGCATTATCGAATCATTGCTTTATACAACATCCAGGAAATAAGGATATTTATACATTAGAGACATGGATGCAATGTTCTTAAAATGTGCTTCAGTTTTATGTTTGTATTATATTTGTATTCCTCAACTAACCGGCAGTATTGCTTGATTATACAAATTCATGAATTCAAATCTTGCTGTCTTGGAATTCCCGCAGCTTTGAGACGCTGCATTCTACAATCACATTTACATACACTTCATATGACCGACTGATATTGCATTTTACAAGCTTAGCATGGAAATAAACAAACATGAAATAGAACACGAATGAATATTGTGGATTTTGTGGTGGACGTATTTGTAACAAAACTTCCGCCATATTCAAATGTTCGAATATCCGACTGTAGAATGATATCTTACCAGTGTAGAATATTAAACGAGTACTCGCGTTTCCTGATAAATTAATGATCTTTAATTTAATACAACAATGATATGTTTCTGAACACATGCTAAAATTACATGTATCCTGAGATATGAAATTTATTATCTCAGACACCTCATATTGAGAAATATGATATTTGTCGTATTGTATTATCACACAATCAATAAGGGGTATAAGGAGATTGTAAATGTTATACAATTAATGTGTATTGTATTATAACATGTATTGATAACTAAAAGCTAACCAATATTTGCAATATTTCTTTGAATTGTTGTTAGGTATGGACTTGTAAAACAGAGGGGTCACTATACAAACTAGTATATTAATTAATTTTATAAGCAACATCAGATTATATGAATGTCATACTTTAAGTTAAAATCAAGTATACTGAATTTTAGGAATGAAATATCCTTATATTCTGTGTTTATATTGTGGTTTTAATCTTCTCTCATCATATAATATATGCACCCTCCTTTTCCATACATATTATATACGCATACATGTGAAAATATAACTTTAAAAATAAGGAATTACAGAGAAACGTGTTGTATGTTTTGTAAAAAGTTCTTAGCGTACATTGGGAGTCCTTATCAGAAATTTCCTAGTATTAATAATGCATTAAATGAACTGAATACATAATAATGCATTAAATGAACTGAGTACATAATAATTCATTATTTGAACAGTAATAGTTATAGTTTATTCAACGATCTAATTCTTTATAAATTCTTTTTTTAACAGTATTGAGTCCGACAACCTTGGACAACAAAGCATCGATTTTGTGAGGTAATATAAACAGCTCTAGAATAATTTTAGAATGTCTAATGTAGAGCTAGCGAGGGTAGCATAGTAAACTGACTGTTCGCACTGCGAATGTCGGGGGGAGGATTATAAGAACGGAAGCCAGAATTATTACTGATCGATTGCGCTGATAATAGTATAAAATGAATAAGAGAGACTTTGACAATGTACTAATAATTTCTGTTAGCTAAGAGCGCATGCGTCCTTAAAATTACTTCGTAGAGTCATTGTTTTTATCACGTTACAAATCAAACACAATTAACCAAAGCGATTAACAGCAATTCTCAATGAAGTAACGATGTGTTTACCCACGAATTACTAGTATATCTTATCTGTGAAACTTTATTGCAGTTCATGAAGGCCGTAAACATTTTGCATCGCTTTTTACAGCAATATTTTACTGGTTTTGCAAAGTACAAGCATGTATAGTTGCAGTTGAAATTTGCACATTACGAAATGATTTTTGAACAAACTTGCTCCGCCCATTTCATACAAGAATCAACCAATCAACGGTCTTTTGTTAGTCTTTCGCCTTCTATTTTGTATGCCGCATGTTCATTATACACATAATTCAACATTTATCTGATTAATGCGTGTTTGTTTTATCATTTATTGCTATGTTCATGATTTATGCTGCAAAACAGAATGAGGAAGATTAATTAAACTTGTCTTGTTTTCTGTTAAAAGTGCATTCAGTGTTTTATTGTTACGTGTAGTAAGGTTTTCTGACTAAATTGAAACGACTGTTTATAATGCGAACTTGTCATAAAATGACAAAACCGGAAGTTATATATTAATGACGTCATAGTCAACATATAAACATGTAAGTACGCCCTTATACCACATAGGAAACCTGCCAGGAATATGCCAACAGTTTTATTCATACTCCATTGGTTTCCAGCTCATAAATTGCCCTTAAAATTCAGTAAGCGCCAAACAACATGGTGAAACAGCAGGTTCATCTTGTTGAATAATTAATGATTGAATATAATGTATATTTTATTATTCCCATGTGTTTCATGCGCATAAATGTCAAATGCAACTGGTATTTCAATGCAATTTGTTAAATGATTCATTGAAAATCGTATTAATGATTTGTCAACAGCTTGTTCAATATGTCATGATATTTAAAGTTCACATGTACGTAATCGAATTCATGTTTTAAATAGTGGTATGTTAATCATAGTATAATTTTCAAGTCAAAATTTCATTCCTCTCCTCTCTATTTCTTTTATCAACTCGAAATAAATGTTGTAATGAATTTATATACAGTTCGGAGGCTTATGAGCATATGAGAGTGCATGAAAAAGTGCTTTCAATGTATACAAAAAAGATAGAGTAGGCACATACATTCATAACGCAAATGTTGCATATACCACGCGACATTTTTGAACTAAACATTGATCATGAAGATTTATGACATTCACAGAACACTGATACATATGACACTACTAAATGATGATGTGTCTGGATTCCACTTTGAACATCGTACAGTCACAAGTAGTAACATTTTCTTATATAAGCGCTCGCGGACATCAATTTAAGCTCCTCCATTTCACTTCACAATACTAAAATGTTACATGATTTAATTGCGATAATGATCATAACAATAACAAGACCATGGTTCAGTGAGATCCGGGTTCAAATCCCGGTCACGGCAGGTCATACCTTTCTATGAAAATTTGACAAAAATGTCGAATCCCCAATATGTTGAGAAGTTACCGGCTCCTTGTGGAAGGATAAATAAGTACTGGTTAGTATATAGTCCAGAAAAGCTGGTTAGGTGAACCGGCCGCCGTTTGTCACTTAAGATTGTAGAAAAAACAGGGACAATGCCTGGTGTTGTTCTGATCTTTTATGCTATGACAAAGCAAACTATGTGTTGTTTGTCTTCTTTTGTTGGTCACAACTTAATTTCTTCATTGTGATTTGCGATAATGCATTACTGTACATAATATGCTGATATTTAAATCTGTGTTTGTAGAATACTTGTTAACTAATTACAGCTTATCGAGCGAAGAATGAACCGTCTCATTTCTGAAAGCATATGTATGCTCTCGAACTAAAATATAAACTTCTGACATTTATGTCGGCGTCATAGAACCGCGACCGTGGTCCAGTAGTTAGTGCGCTGGACTTGTAACCCGGAGATCCGAGTTCGAATCCCGGTCGCGGCAGGTCATACCCTTCTATGAAAATTTGATAAAATGTCGATTTTCCTCTATATGTGGAGAAGTGGCCGGTTCCTTGCGGAAGGGTAAGTTAGTACTGGTTAGTATACAGTCCAGTAAAACTGGTTAGGTGAACTGGTCGCCGTATGTAACTGAAAATTGTTGAAAAACGACGTTAAACCCCAGTGACAATAAGTCACATAAAAACCAAACAGAGAACCATATCAGTTACTTTCTACAGTTAGACTTTATGTGCACAAACGTATTTGTTTCAACTTGTGCGACTTAATATAATGGCGATGCTTATACTTTGAATAAATATAACGCTTTAGAAAATACTGGTACATTTGTAATTGCAACTTACGGTATAAGGATATAACTGGGAAGTTTGTATATTGAAGTGATAATACTTATAGTTATGCACCAGGTCAATGCCTTTCTCATTGACGTATATTCCGTACTCACGTATACTTCGTTGTGTCAAAATAAATTACTTTTCCATCAGTTATAACATGTTGAGTTTGTGTGTTTGGCATTAAAAGGGTTTCTATGGAAACGTATAGCTTTTCAGGAACTTAAGGATATTTGGTGTGTCTGAAATGAAGTTTCATATTTGTGAAAAACGGCAATTTTGCAAAGGAATGACTTGCATGTAAGACGTTCACGAACTTCTGGAATATCCCTTTTGTATCTTGTTAACTAAATTTTAATGGAGAGAAAAAATAACGCAACTGTTCGTGTCTGGTTCAGCTTTAGTTTTCAACTAACATTACTGTACGTATTTAACTGTTGACCGGCCCTCCGTGATACAGGTTCAATCGGGTTCAATCTTTTAACATAGCTATCTAACATTGTGGTAAGCCACAACATATTGAATTTGAAGATTTCGAACGTTGCTCAAAGGTAATAAATGAATGACCTTCGATAATGGGAAACATAGTAATTAGTTTAAAAGTATACAGATACATGATTCCGCCAATTTTTATAATAGATGATTAAAGATCACTCGAGTGTGTTCGATCTTCATCTTTACTGGTATTGTTAAGCCCAGTCCTCGATTAATACTGACCTATCCTTTGGACTTTTCATGTATGTTAAACAAACCCCCAGATTAAGCTTTTCTGATTTTCACTGATTATATACTGACACTCTATTTTGACACTGGTCACAACATTTTTTAGAAAAGTACATCGCATATAATGACTACTTTAGTTTAGGTATAAAAAAACCTGAAGGTGTAATTTATACTGAATATATATCCACCAACTCGATATTGTTGTTGAAATTAGAAATTTGAGAAAACATCAACTTACCCGTTGGTCACATTTTTATAAAAGTACAAACATTAGCACCAGTTTTTTTCTCTTCAGAAATGATTATTAAACCTTCTCACGATCATTTTTCCTCTCTTTTCTCACCCTCGCAATCCTTCAAAGTACAGATGGATTCCATTAGATATAGTAGGTCATTTCATCTCGCAAGACTAATGTACGACACAAAAATATCGAACAATATATAAAAGACATTAATTGCAACACCAATTAGTACATTACATGAATGAATCATACTAGCTTAATAACTGAAATCAAAAATAGGGATGGTCTAGTTTATGATATCATTTTTTACTTTTGCTTGTTTTGTTAAAGTATACTTTTTATTCCATCATAAATACAAATGACTTTTATAATAATAATTTCCTTTTACGATTATTCTGGTGACATTGAAGTATATATGTTAGTATTGGCTTTCAAAAGAACGGCATTTTACGAGTGTGTGTTACCGGCTATGAGATGACAGAATTATATATTCAGAGCATGTATTTTAATACTAACTTTTTCTATCATTCACTTTGAGTATTGTTAAAACGATATTTCTTTCGCTACATTAAATTGCTTTTGTTTTTTAATATTATTTGAAGTAGGCCATAGAGAAATATAAGTTGAATAATTTAGCCAGTTGAAATTTTTATATTTTTAGAGATAGAACAAAACAAACGTTCTGTTTCCAACGGTAACAATTTGTCAGTTAAGTAGAACACCGCCTAAGCCCTTAATATTATTGATAGATGTTTCACGTCTAAGACTGATAAAGATCTAGGTGTTTAAGACACTGAAGAAGGATAGTGTTGTACAGAAAATTACGGCGGTGTCATTCCCCGCCTGATTAATTGCTGTTACAGTTGAAACGACTATCTCACGTCAGCTTGCTTGACCTTCTGTTGTTCCGATTTCTGGTGTTTTGGGGGAAGAGAGTATAGTCCACTCTCGTTAGCACGATGTATTCGAGGCCGAAAAATAATTTGTGCTTACAATAATTGGAGGTTAAGGGCGAGAGGCATTCGGCGCACCTCAACAACTAAGCATAATCAAGGCTGTACCTAGTAAGCGGACATTGGAACTACTTGGGATTTCCTTGATGCAAAACTAACAAATATGACGGCTTTCATGAAAGAAACGCTGTCAGTGTGTTTTTCTTTAAACTGCTGTTTGTTGTATAATTTGTATTTAGTAAGCAATAGATTGCATCGTTTGAAAGACAGCTCTGCAATGACACGCTAGACAGTCTTCGACAGACGGCACTTTACGAACTAAGTTGCTAAGTGGTAATATTTTCTTGGCATTCACATAGCCGTATCAAAAATGTTTGATGCAGATCAAGCTACCAAATACACCCGAAGTGAGTTGAAGATACGGAATCGGCCGAGATGTTCCGAATGCGTCGACACACTGATTTTGCGATTTTTCATGAAAATTGCTACTTAGTGAGAATACTTCTGTGAATTAATAAACGAAGGATAACAATAATCATATACATGTATAAATTATGTACCGTGTATTTTTTTATTATTTTATGAACATTGAAGATATAATATATATGTACATAACAAGAATAATCGGAAACACACGCTATATATCTTTTGGTAAGGTAGGAAAGGTGGTATTTTGGGGAAGATGGGATTTATTTGTATGTTTCTCATTATTATTTTAAGCAAATCTATCAATAAAGTCTACCCACTCAACAGCACACTCATCGTAATAAAAAATATCCATTTAATGATCGTAGATCTTCGATATAATCATTAGTATGAGAAAGAGTCGCTCACACGGATGTTGTCATTTTCGTTGTCACTGCTTGATTCCACATCCTCAGTTAATCGTGAAATCTGCAGCTCATTGATTATAGCTGAGCTCTCCAAAGGCGCACAGACAGGAATATGTAAATCAACTTTCATGAAATTTTCCTTTGTAGACTTGTCGCCGTGAACACTTATTAATTTTGACAGGGGGGCATCCTCGTCGTGATTCTCTTTGTCGGGAGTGTTAATCCTGGCTGCTTGTATAGGCATAGTGAAACCCGAGTGTCTTAAACAGTTTGATATGATTGAGGCGACGACATTTTCCCATGCAGCCTCCAGCATTTTTAAACCACCAAGCATATTGATACTCATGTTCGCACTTCAGTCAATGAAGCGGATCTTTCTACAAAATGCTCATTTTCCTGTAACGAACTTTAAGGTTTTCAATTACACCCTTATCCAAGGGTTGAGGTACGCATGTTGCTTTTGCGACAAGAGAACCCAGATTTACACCCTTCTGGCTTCTATTTTCTGGGTATGCTGGACAGATGTTCACCATAAGCATTACCTTTCATTTTTTTTCTTCACATTTGATCATCAAAGCGTTCTATCCATTCTAAGAATATGGCTGATGTCATCCAAGCTTCTTTGGTAGCCTTGTAGCTTGTCGGGAGAGTACGGACATTTTTAAAGCACCTTTGTTTGTTGGAATTGCCAATTACGAGGAGCGTCAGTTATTCTGAGCCACTCATATTGACAAAAAAACAATAACATCACTGTCAAGCGTTTCTTCCCGGCTTTCCTGTTATGGCATATAACTGATTTAAATTTCAACGTTTTATCTGGCAACGCCTGATAAACTAACGCTGTCTCATCGGCATTGAAAATGTCGTTAGACTCGTATTCAGTGACAACCGAAGTATTTTTTTTCCTTCCATGTTACAACTTCCGCACCACCAGTATTAACAGCCTTAGCGTCCCCACATATTTTCTCAAAACCAATACCATAGTCAGATGTGAATTCTTCCAACCAATATGAAGAGCATTCAAATTCAGGTGATGATATGTCAAGTTCAGATGCAAATTTTCGCGTTTTATTTCGTTGGATTTTTCCATTAACAGAAATATTGTTTACTCTTGTGTACTTCATCTGTCTCATGACAGCATATATTTTTGTGAAGATGGGATTTTTATACGTTTTTTCTATGAATCTTTTTCTCATCTACAACATAACGCCATGTTAAGTGCTTAGATGTATACAGAGTTCATGGTTTCCGCTAACCCGACCGACCCTCTTTTTTTCTTTTCTGGTCAATATTTTATTCACATATAAATTAAATTTCCGAATAAAATAAACATATATTCGCAGAAATTTCTGCCGACCTAACTGCCCTATGTTGAGGGTGTTGGCGGTTTAACAGATATACGATATGGCACAGAAAATATCAATGCATTTAATTGAATGTAAATTTCAAATGCTTGATCAAGCAATCGCAAAGGGAGGTTCATAAATATAATCACCAAGTTGCAAGACATACACTTGTATAATATACGTGTGTATACATATTGCTCTGCAAGCATCCATGTTTTTGGACTGCTTAAGTCTTGTAGAAAGGAGAGCTCGCTTTTGTTTGGAAGTGAATAAGTGAAATTAATGACAATGATCCTGAGTTTGAGTTCGGCATTACTGGGTTAAATCTGTTTTCATCAGACTTTGAATTCAAATAATGCAAATTATCCACAAGAAATATCAGATCGCATTGTAAATTCGTCCAAGCTCCATGGGTATTTATATTTTATGAATTTGAAATCATCAAACTGATCTGTATGGGATCTCCGTGGTTGAGTGGTTATGGTCTAAGACTAGTAATCACTAACCCCTAATCGTTGTAGGTTCGAATCCCACTAGTGACCTGACTATTTTCACATTTGAGGAAGCTGTCCAGCTGGCTTATGAAAAGTCGTTTGTCCTACCCAAGTGTAAGCATGTGGTTTTCCTACACCGTTAAAGTTGGAAAAGTTGCCTAATGACCCTGGCTGTTGTTGACACGTAGTGAATTGCAAGTACGTAGAACACATTCTTGTTAGCGGCGCTGCTTGCACGCGCAGGAATTTGTACGTGCTTAATTCGTTTTTGTTGTAAACCAAATATTTATGTCTTGTATACAATATCCCATTAAATCGTGGAACCACTTTACAACTTGTCGACATTGTGTAAATATGTTGTAACTTTATGAGTATGATGCGTATCCCAATTCTCATTTCAAATCACGAAGGGTTCTAACATTTTGACTCAAATATTTGCGAAATCAACATATTTGATATTTTCGAATCGGCAATTTTTGGTCGTTCAGTAAATTGCTATTGCAAATGTTACGTGATCTCTGATTGGTTTATAGTGTTTATAGAGATATGGGGTGTAAGATTAAACAATTCTGATTGGAACATTGAAATGTTGATTTCGCGAATATTTGAGTCTCTGAACTCTTTTGTAGATTTGTATTGATGTATTTAATTGTTCTCTTTGGGCCAATTGTTGGGTCAATACAACGTAAGACAGGCTGCATTAATATGTGATATAATGCCATTTCGCTGTGGTCACATTTTTTGTGTACTAAGAGAAATCGGACCAAGTTCTAACGTTTGTTGTTCGATTTCTCAAGTACTGATTAGGCTAGAAGTTTGATGTTGGTCTCATTTTGTGTCAAAATATGTGCCTTAAACAACTGCATACTTTTCTTGAAAGTATTCATCCCTGTTATTTTATACTTTTTTGCGTTTTTGAAAGTGGTGCGCTTTTACCGGAACGAATAGTTAAACACCTTCCATAGAGCATGTATCAGTTGAAAGGGGTCTTATTCTGTGAAATTTTTTCTTTCATTTAAGGTTATTTTGATTGAATTTTGGTATGTTATTAAAACTTAGAACAATTGTATCATTACAGGTCCGTTGCTGCTGCCTATAACGGGTGCAACGGGTCATTCCATTGTTAAATAACGCTTATTAAATTTATCTCGTGATAAATTGTTTTCTATGTACATAAAAGTGTTTTATTTGAAAGCATCATTGATGTGTATTCATATATCTTACAACTGCTATAAAAAATATCTTGTTACGCCAGGTAGTCGCATTAGGCTGTGTATTTTTAATTTCCTTAACATGGCTAAAGCACTGTTGTTTTGGCGTCAAAACGATGTCAACATTGAACTGAACTAGTTTTTAAGTAAATCAATAGTCGGAAGTGCGACCTTGTCAACCCAACCTGTAGATGAGGGTTAGACTGTCACATTAACCAAGCTGTTAGGGTTGTCTTGTAGTGTCATGTCTATCCACAATCTCTGTATCAAATCCATTCATGTTTACGATCGATATTATCAGCAACTTTTGTATGGTGGATACGTTCTTTTGCAAAATTTGTATCAAAAATGACTGTTCACAAATCACTAATTATTAGAAAGTAAATCAATGAATTCTATTTGCGTAATTTTCTTGGAGATCACTGTGTTAATTGGACTGTGTCTGGCGCATCTCTGCTAACAATATCGATATACAAACAAGTCGATCGTTGCTTTCACGGTTCAAAATGTATTTTAATAATGATGATGAAAATTAAGACTATGGAAAGTCAACACTGGTGGGAAATACGCAGATGTTCTGAGGCTTCTTGCCCGACTGAGAATGAGATGCAATTGAGATAGCGTGTAAATATTTGCTCTTCTTTATCAATATATTACAAAATAATTGAGATTCGAATTTCTTCAATAATTTATAGGTAAGGTCATCCATAAAAAATGTTGGTTGAGGGCCGCGACCGTGGTCCAGTGGTTAGTGCGCTGGACTTGTAACTCGGAGATCGGGTTCGAAACCAGGTCGCGGCGGGTCATACCCTTCTTTGAAAATTTTACAAAAATGTCGATATTCTTCCATATGTGGAGAAGTGGCCGGCTACTTGTGGAAGGGTAAGCTAGTACTGGTTAGTATACAGTCCAGGAAAACTGGTTAGGTGAGCCGGTCGCCGTATATAACTAAAAAATGTTGAAAAACAGCGTTAAGCCCCAGTGACAATAAGTCACAAATAAAGCAAAATAAAACAAACCAAAGTTACGCGACCCACTCTTTCAAAAGTCTCTCTCACGAAAGATAAAATTGTAGCAATTTTAACAAGTTTTATTTTGTCCTTTGTCCAGCTTAAGTACACACAAATCAATGTCTACCTGTCTACTTATCCACTGATAAAAGGGTCGAGTAACCACAAACCAACATTTTCTCAGGATGGCCTCACTTCCAAATATGTAAATGAGCATTTATTGTATAAGTAAGATTAAGCTAACATGACGACATTTTAAACCCTTTTTATGCATGATATTCATTAAATTTGCGTGTGTCTGGTGCCATTCGATTGTTTAACAAACTACTCACCTCACAATGAATGTCTGTATATCATGAGTTTGTTTTGGAAGCACTGCCATGAAGTGACTAAATTATGCAAAGATTATTCACTGGTAATTTTATCGACGATATCAGATGTCCAACCTTTTAGTCTATTATTGTTGAATAAAGAGTCGGCGACGGGTCACATCACTGTATAATTGCAACCGTCGATGAGTAATGCTTAAAATTGTTGTTGTTGTTGTTGTTGTTGTTGTTGTTGCTTTGTACTTATAACTTATATATAAGCATTTTTATATTTATTGTCTTTGACCTCCTACGTGTAGCGGTTATGGTATTCGACTAGTAATTACCAGCCATTCACCGCTGTGAGTTCGAATCCCAATCGGGACCAAATTTCACACGCAAAGAAACTGTCCATCAAGCTAACGTAGGGTTGGTGGTTCTACCAGAATGCCTGGGATCTTCCTTCATTGTTTTATTAAAGCTTGAAAAGTTGCTGAAGGAAATGCCTCTGGATAATTATGCCACATTAAAACCTTGTGAAAAGAATATGTATTCTCGAAATTCAACGTCAATAAATCCTTCATAAAAGCCATGCTTGTATTATCAATGTTTTGCGAAGGTTAGCTACGTGCATAATTCAACAAAGCTTTAATTTCCTATTATCTCCTTTCAAGCGAAAAACAATTTACATTGTAAAGCCGCTTATTAGAAAATCGAAATTACTAATTATTGTTTGAATGCCAATTATTTGCAATTATCGATTTGATATCGTATGCAACTTTATGAACGTTTATTAATCCGAGACATTAAAGGCAAAATTCCCCAATATCTGTACTACATAATCAGAGTTGAAACTTTGCTCTAGTAAAAACAAAATATCAATTCGAATTATCAGATTATGCTCTAATATACTTTAAAATGCATTTATTGCAATTAGATTTCCAACCCAATTATTACTCGGAATTGACTGATGGGAAATTAAACAATTACATTTGTTTCCTTAGTGTAGTCGACTCCCGTTATGACAAGCTCTCTTAGGACGAATATTTGCGTAATGTTGAATCAAATGTTAAGCATTGTGTTTTCTCCGGGTTTCTTCGTATATGTTATAAATATGATCTCATGGAACATACCTAAACGACTTTCGGCAACATTGCAGCAGATTTGCAAGAGCTCCTTCCGAACATATGCAACAGGTGCGACAAAAGTTATCACAAATGTTGAGGCAATCAAACTGATTTGCAATTAGTGATAAATGTGATCGATGCCGATTTGTTATTTTACTCGTAACGAATGTGGTTCTACATTGTTCTGCTTATGTTGAGCGTTCACTAACGACAGTGACATATCTTAGACAGATGTTTCATTTGTACTAAAACTTTGCTGGTGGAAACATAAACAAAACTACATGCATTTTCATTGATTGTCTACAGCTTCAAATAATAGATACATGTATTTGAAACATAGAAGTAAAATATATGTACTCGTACCATTTTCGTTGCTGATGACATTTCCAATTAAGTACTCTTCTATTTTATGTTATCAATTAGCCATATGTGGGCATTTGTATTCGCCGAGTCTTCTAGCACGGTTTGGGTGTGATAGTATGGACATGTATTTAATCTTTTACCCTGTGTGTCTTGGAGTTTTTTTTTCCGTTTTTTTTGTCCATGTTTCTGATCAGTTTATACTTTTTATCAAGGGTTAAAATATCGATATTTTTGATACAGTTCAGTTCAATTTTATTCACGAATCAGCTAATACATGCCTTAGGTAAAAATGTACAAAGATGTATACGCATGTACATATACACTGAGCAGTGAAAATATATCATTCATTAATTACATCAAATAGCAAAATACGAAGACAATATACATATCACGATACTGACACTTAGCATATTAATTCAGACAGCCTCAAAATATTCCTCCAAAGCATAAGATATGATGTTTGCGCAACTAATTTATGCCCGACATAAAATGATTATACTGTGAAATAAAGTGTTTTCATCTAGGAATAATACATTATTAAGAAGAAACCGCTTTGTACCACCTGCAGTTTTGATTGTATAAATCTGTTTTGCAAAATGACATAATAAATTAGATCTCTGGGGCTCATTTCAGTAAATAATAAAAAATGAACTTGAGGCATAATTATCAGCCAATGTTTACAGGTCCAGGCATAATCAACATAGGACAGTCCTTAAAAATGTTGGTTCTTTTTTATGCGACCCTGACTTATAACAATGGGTAGATAGACATTTTTACGTTGTATGTTTGTACCGAATTACGGACTGAAAAAGTATTTTTTTCGGATCGATGCATTTTTGAATGATTCGGTCGAGTAACTGCAAACCAAAAAGGATGGCTTAGTGTAAGAATTATTAAACATCAGCACACGATGCATCAGTGTAAAGATGATGAAAAGTTATACACGAATGAAATTATTTACGTATGTTGTACAATTTTTTTAAAGCTGAACGTGTCTATAATCAAAACAACGGTTGCAGGTTTGTCTGATTTTTTTTGTATTTTGGGTAACTTATAAAATATAATCATATCCCAAGGCGTGATGAACTTCAGAATGAGAAAAGGCAACTTTTATTAGAATTGACGGCCCCTATAACTGCACGAAAATAATCTTCTTCAGTTGTCTCGTTAATGACGGTAAAATTCGAGATTCTGATTCCTGTAAATTAAAGTTTGCACATGGTTGAGGAAACATTATGAGCAAAAACCGATTAATCCCCTTACAACTATACAACCTTGTATTTCATTTCTGACAGCCATATAAGACTTCAAAGTAAGTCTATTTGTTTAATGTAATCTTACAAGACACTGGAATGTCGCTGACTAAAGCAAATGCCTTGCACCGATGTTTGTCTCATACATGTAAAAGTGGCAAGAAATGTTCGCTGCAGCCATTGTCATACATATAGACAAACTCTTTAATGTTGATGGGATTGTTTCAATTTCAAGAAAATAAAAATCAATACTACAGTAAAGCACGGTTATAATAAATTCGGAGCCCGACCTGTACCTCACTGAATCCTAATTACACTATATCCATTACATAGAAATAAAGAAGTGCTCGGCCGTGGGAGAATAAATAAATCACCATATTCCGGACTTCACTACATCAGAGTTTACTATAACTGTGTCTTACCGTACTATTTTGTCCGCCAATCTTGTCGGTCATTTGCCCATTATAACGTTCAGTATGATAATGATCACAGAGTCTAAGAGAATTCCTTAGGGCCGTTCCGTGTGGTCTGTGAACTTAATGCACTACAATGTAATGTATGTTGGTGCTTTATTTACATCTCTCTCTTCCTTTTCTAAATGTAACTCCATTACGGCTTTATTTAAATTGAGTGTTATAAACGGAAGATAAGAATACAATATCAGGAGGTAATGGTTCAATTAATATACGGCTTGCGTGTTGGAGTATATTCATGGAAGCTGTATAAAAGTATTATCATAAATAGCGCATAAGAATAAATAATGCATTTAAATGGCTTTTCGTGAAAACTTCCAGTTTACTTTACTTGTTTCTGATAACCATGTGTTGTCGTTCCTTTGTACCATCTTCACAATATGGTGAGGAAACGGGATGCTTATAGCATTCGTTTGAATATTAGGCTAGGATTCGATTATAGATAATTCAACAACAGCCGGTCAGGGTATAATGTGATCACAATTATAGATTACAACAATATGTGCCGAGAATCTGGTTTGATCTTAAATGTCAAAGCTCTTTAAATGTTACCGAGGAGCAGAATCACGCGCACTCGATCTAACGGACAGTTATACGCAAATTGCTGTATAAAAGAGGCGAAACACAATTTAACTGATACAGTCAAGAACACAACACGACAACGCGAACGGTGTATTCGCAGTCTGTATTACCGCACATAGAATGAAGAACATATTCATAAGATTTAATATCTTTCGGCATGGATGTAAGAACGAAGTCCCTGACAATGTCTCATACAAAAAAAACGTCCCCCTTTCCTCAGAGTGTTTTACATTCACGAATGACCAAGCCTCGCATGAACTACTAAACCAAACTGTACACTCTAAAAATGCACTTAATCTCTACAAAGCAAACATTTTTCTACATACATAACATTTTTCTTGTTCAATCTAAAATTGATGTAAGAGGGAATATATATGTCGTGAAACGAGTACAGTACTGTTGTTTCCTTGTAAACAACATTACATCTGCCACAAACATCTGGATGTATCAATGATGTCAATGCTTTGTGTATTTATTGACTCTCGAGTGGCATCTTCCATGTTATAAAATGCATTCCTGACGAGTTGTCACGACAACCCATACCATTACACGCGGCTGTAATTCAGGGTCTGTTTCTCCGTTTGTTTTATTGTTTTTATGTGACTTATTGTCACCAGGGTTTAATGCCGTTTTTCAACAATTTTTCAGTTATATACAGCGACCGGTTCACCTAACCAGCTTTTCTGGACTATATACCAACCAGTACTAACTTACCCTTCCACAAGCAGCCAGCAACTTATCCACATGTGGAAGAAAATCGACAGTTTTGTCACATTTTCATAGAATTCTCTGTTTAATGTTTTTTTCGAATCAGAATTAGGATTATTTTTTTACGCTACTTAGGCTGTTTTCTAAAAAGTTGCCTTCAACGCGTTAAATAACGCCAAAATGATGCATCCGCTGATGCATTGATGAATACTGTACCACCTTCTATTGCAACCTCTTGTCCCGTATATAAGACATTTTCTGTAATGATTGTTTTAGACATGTGTATTTCACATAAAGGTTATACGTTTAAAAAAGCTCCTACAATGCCAGTTACACAATACCGCAACGAAACCCTGCTGTTTATATAATGATTGCAATTGAATGGAAAAACGTAGCGTTAATTATAAATCAAAATTATTCTCCTGCTGTGACGACTGACTAAGTACAATTCAAGTCCATTTCATAATGATGTGGTTTTGTCACTTTCTTCTATTCGCTAACTAGTAACGTCATAAACAAAGCAATAACGATTACAAAATCACAAAGTCGTACGTCTTGAGGATAAGTTCAATTTGATTTGTTGCACTCGACGCCTGTCCAATGAAAGTACATTTATAATTTCGGTAGTATAATTGTTCCAGAGGGTGTAAAGATACATATAGCGAATTTGGCTTTCTGATTTTGTTGGTAAGATTCAAGTAATAGCTTGCGATCATTGCAATATCAACATGTTGTTTTGTTAATGCATTATAGCATTTGATAAAACAATGTCACTCCTTCATGATATGATCTGTCAAATTGATTCATATCATTGTTTCCCGTTTTATCAACATTCATACAAAAATTGTCTGTTCGTGCCGGGCACCGGACGTAAATACAATAAGTGGCAATGCTTAAACTAAACATTGGACCACTTTGCGGCCATAACCAGAACGTCTCCAAATCATCAGACCTTCCATTACAAATGCGGACACTCTCATCCCTAATTGTACTAGGTAACACTGATCATTGTGACTTGATAAAGCATACAGTTTCAGTAAAAAAAGTTTTGTTTGATGACAATGTATTTTTGTACGAGCCCACAAGATACTATTTTTGTTATATTAACATTTTTGAGTAGTAATGAGCACTTAAACATGTACAGCGTTATAGATATAATCATATTAATGCAAAATTTCACCAGTAGACTGCCTTTCACTGTTAAAAGATGGTACGTGTAAGTGTGTCAATTAATCATGGTCCACTGCTATTCAATTAATTAATTTAGCCTTTTAAAGGAAGCAATCTGATTTTGAAAGTGTTCCTGAAAAACCATTAGGTTTTACATTTTAATAAGTTCTAGCACGTAAAACCACAGTAAGTAAAAAAACTAATAAGTGAGTATCACACTCGATCTTTCATTAAGACGGAAGTTAAATGAACAAGATGGGATTATCTCACGGGTATAAGAACCTTCAGCAAAGAAGTAATATCAATTGATGTTTCATATTGTCGTAAAAAATAATGTTTGCGAACCCGAGTATAATGAGTTATTGTATTAATAAGATTATCCTGAATGTTACAAGGATTTACGAGACTTGATTTCGCCAGCCGTATGTTGATATCCTACTCCAGAAATTAATTTCATTACTGGGAAAATTATTTCTCCATGGAAACCGTGTGCCAGTATGAATATTTGATAACCTTGTTGGAAATATAATTTACAATAAGTTTGAAATATGACAGTATTTTATATAATGGCATAATGAATTAAATTCATTTTTTTGATCGTTATGTTAATAGGAACTTTGATTTGATTTACGTTTTTTTGGTTTGGCAGGTGTATGAAAAGACAAGAAAATTGAAATTTCGTGTTTGACCATGCATCATGGGTATCTTTTAAAAAGCATAAGTTTATTGTTCTATTATAAATTAGACATATTTTAGATCTGATCATCGTTGTCTTATTTCACTAGTGGTTGAATGTATAATGACTCGAATATGGCAGGAAATATTTTGTTACATGTTTTATTACGGAATTTATTAGTTTGTATAAAAATGATAAAGAAACGTGTAATTTAGTTGTAAAACATGTGGTCTTTATCATTCTATCAACGTACACTAACAACGACGATTTAATCGCTCTCATCCATAACAATACGGTAATTTATCGCTGTCATCTATTCTGAGCCAACTTTCTAGAAGCTCACCCTGTATTTTAAAATTTCTAGAAGCCCTTCTTGTATTTATAATTTCTAGAAGCCCACCCTGTATTTATTATTTCTAGAAGCCCACCCTGTATTTATAATTTGTAGAAGCCCACCTATATTTAGAAACCCACCCTATATTTCTAGAAGCCCACCCTATATTTATAATTTCTAGAAGCCCAGTCTATATTTATAATTTCTAGAAGCCCAGTCTATATTTATAATTTCTAGAAGCCCAGTCTATATTTACAATTTCTAGAAGCCCAGTCTATATTTATAATTTCTAGAAGCCCAGTCTATATTTACAATTTCTAGAAGCCCAGTCTATATTTATAATTTCTAGAAGCCGACCCTATATTTTATAGATTGATTTCTAGTTGTACTTTTAACACGAACGTTCTATCATTTACCTTGACTACTCGATTGTTTTGTGAAGATCTAGTGTAAGAAGAGTAGAACATAAAAAATAATTCACTTATCTCGATTCTTCCAAGAGTCCAGTTTCATAATGTGGACATTTACAAATTTGACTCAGTGTATAGTGTATAGTAACAAAATTTGACGATATCATTGACAATGCTTCGTCTGTCTTTTGTTGAAGACTCTGCACCAAGCGACTGACTAGCCTTTTAGACTCTACAATGTAAAGCTGTATACATTTATACATCTTCAAGCATGATCTGGCGCATTCCATGACTAGCAACGATTAATGTCAGTTTCTCCCCATTACTGTTTCATCTTCGTGTTTTAAGCGTCTCAAACTAACAATTATAGTGCCTCAGAGAACATCTTACACCACAAACAGTCAAAGATTGATCGGCTCGTATGATTGAAATTCTAAACACGTAGACTGAACTCAAGGTCTCCAACATGACATTTGGGATGCTCTTAGAATTATTCCTGACTAAAGACAGTTTTCTTTCTGTTCAAGTTCTTGTAAAGAAACAGGAAACTCGCTCGTCATACATTTTTCTTTCTTCTAATTTTCTTCGTTCAGTCCTCTTGTTTTGTTTGATAGTGCGTGTGTCGTTCTCTCTGCATCTCTTTGATTTCCGCTTTCTGAAAATCTTCTCTCTTCCCTGCCAAGAATCTAAACGAAAGGCTTTTTTATTTTGGTACGTTTTATTTCCCATTAATTTCCATTACCATCTTCAATTATCTATTCATCTTTATGCTGTCACTCACGTTAAAATACTAATTATATTTTAAAAAAGGGATTTTATATTCTACTCCCAATTTTACCGTCGTTTTTTGCCACTTTTCAATAGAAAGATAGCCCTAAAAAAACGAAAGTGAAAACGAAAACTCATAAAGATATTGTCTTCATATACACGTACATCTACTCTTTTAAAGCTAGAATATGTTCAGTACCGCAAACCCAAGTTTGGTTCGTACGAACTATAATAGAACGACGCTCTCTTTAACCCTATGGCTTTCTTAATTTTTCAGATTTCCTCATCAAGGTTCCATGAATCTGGAACAATTTATGACCTAGCTGTTTGATATATGAAAGTACTCTATGCTTCCAGGCACTTCTTTATAACCAGGATATTTACTTCCAATGATTTTTTATATTATCAACAATATTTATCGCTTCAAAGATAAATTGAAAGCACCTTTAGCAAATATTATGTAAACAATTATGTTTCATAATGAAAGGAACGGAATGGGTCGTTTTATTTGGTTTATACACCTGGAGGCAGGCCATAAAAATATACTAGACAACTTGTTCTTCAACACAAATTAAAACATAAACGTTTGTTTTTTATATAACTTGGTTTCCTACATAGTGTCACGTGATACTGGCTTTCAAAACTTAAAATATATAATTTAATACGTTTATAGTGAGCTCGGGTGTTGTGAAGCCTTGTATGCACTGTAAGGTACATATTATTCCCTTCCTCAAACATGCCCCTCTTTATGTCATTGAAGTGGATATAATGACATGTATAAATTATTACAGTGAAGTAAAGATTTGCGTGCCCAGAAATTCACCGTATCTGGGTGATGGGTTATAAAAGGTCCATTAAATTGATAGCATTAGGCTGGAAAAAATAGTCGTGTCTTGGGTTAATCAACTAAAAAATTAGTTAAGTCGCAAAACTTTCCCTTTCTTTTTATTTGTTAACATACTTTTCGTACTTTGAAGGTCGTACTTTTCGTCCCCAAATAGTTTCGTACTTTGAAGGTCGTACTTTTCGTCCCCAAATAGTTTCGTACTTTGGAGGTCGTACTTTTCGTCCCCAAATAGTTTCGTACTTTTGCAGTTGGAAAATTTTGTGTTGGTGCCAAAAAAAAGGGTCGTAAAGGTAACTGTAAACACGACAATTTTTCTGACCTTATCAACTGAAATGTCTTAAAGACCTCCTGTGAATTTAGGACATCTGTTTGAAAAGACGATTAATGAGGTTAAGTATGTATAAGTATAAATATTTATGTTCTACCAAAGAAGGTCTTTATTGACAGGCTCGTTTGTATTTATATTCTTGAAAATAATGGCTGTGTGGTGAAAACCTTGCTCCTGTAATTGATAAAAAATGGCAAGGTGAAATCTCAATATTAAGACCATCATTTGAACCCGAAAAGAGTGGTCTACGTATTAAAGTGGTCTAATTACCAAGTTCAAATATAAATAAAGTATAGAGAAATGGTCCAAAATTGAGTGGTTGTTATAAAGAATTGGTCGCTAAACTGAGGTGGTCATAAATTTAGGTTTCACTGTACATAGATACGACGTTGAATATAATCTGCGAATTGGTCGATAGCGTTCTAGGATGAGACTAATGGTAGTGTTATTCACTATTTTAAAAAATAAAATTCAATGCGGTTATGTTATGCTTTTTCTTAATGATGATAGTGTGTACGATTTTGATCCATTCTATAATACTGTCAATGGTTAACTGGTCAAGAGCATGGCTTTCGTTTTCTAAAGAGCTATTCTGCTGTGCAGCATATATAATGTGTAAACAAATAGTTCACATAATTGTGTCTGTTGAGCAGCTTTTTAGCTGCCTATATGCAGGGGACTAAAGTAATGTACATTTTTATTTGGATGACAGAATAGACTTACACACGTAACTTAAGTACTGCTAAACAGTCATCTTGTTGTATTTTATTCACTGATATTTAACCAGGTTACGACCAAGGATATAGCATTTTATGAAAAGATTGAAGGCATAAGGAAGCACTTAAAGACAAAGATTCAAGACACCCGATGTCTTCATGGCTATCATCTGAAGCAAAATATCCATTATTACCTTCTAAGAGAGGGCTATCAAACAGCAAAGACTATTTCTATGGAAATTTGCTCTTCACATACGACTACAGTATTCGACAGCTTAATGATGATGTAATTAAACTGGCTGTTCCGTACCCAATGTTATGGCTTCATTTTATGCACTAGAATGTCGACGTTTTCAAATACAAGACTGTAGCTGACATTTCACCCGAATCCCCCAAATAATTCACAGACCTGTTAAATGTTCGCAAAGGATGCATTTATGTCTGCAATTTCATACTGTTTAATTACGGACCATGTTTCATTGCTTAGACTAATTCCTGAAACCAGAGACTGTATTCTCAACTTTTACGACTCAAGAAACGTGAGGTGGCATAACTAAGATATTCATTATTGTTGTAATGAGATTCGAAGCTCACGTGGTTAACTTTCGTGAACTTGTTATAAGTCTTTTGGATTATTGGAGATGAGAATGTACTCAAAATTGGCGTAATATGATTTGAATTTATTTTGACATGAAAGGGATCGACCTCCTTGCTTTATTCAAAAATTGTAATTGATTGACTTAAACTATTTCTTGAGCATTGGGCAAAAAGTTATTTTCGTTCGAGATGTCAAAATATTGGTTTTTCGCGATAATTAATTCTATAATTAAATACAGAATCATATTTGTTTGTAAACTAACAGGTGAAGTATGTACAAAGATTCTCCCGGTATTTGAGGGGGCAAATTCTACAGATAACTGTCGGATTAGTGTCTGTAGTTTTCTTACAGGGTAGAATTTTGCCAGCGTGTGAAATCGTATTCTTATAATTTCACATGGAGCATGTAAGTACACTCTTCAAGGAATCAGAAATCCTCCAAACAATATACTGTCTGGGTTTTTTGTACATTTCATTAAATCCTTTACAAAATAAGAACATGCATTTTTTTCATTTACGTTACTGATTAGTGCGCTGGACTTGGAACCGGGAGATCCTGGTTCGAATCTCGGCCGCGGGTCATACCCATCCATGAAACTTTGACATAAATGTCGATTTTCCTACACATGTTGAGAAGTTGCCGGCTCCTTGTGGAAGGGTAAGTTAGTACTGGTTGGTATATAGTACAAGGAAAACTGGTAAGGTGAACCGGTCGCCGTATATAACTGAAAAATTGTTAAAAAATGGCGTTAAACCCAGTGAAACAAACAAACAAAGACTGATCTGACTTGCTGTAGAAGCAGTACAACGATTTACTATTTGCTATTTTTTTACGTAGTCGTTAGGCTCGTATACTTTGAAGTATTCATTTTCCCCTGACATCACATTCTTTATTCTATAGGTAAATATTAATATAATGAAGTAATTAGTCGGGTCCCAATGAGTTCACTATAACCGTGTTCTACGATAAACAAAAATATGGCAACTCCTGCCATTTTGCATTATTTCATTGCATGATTCAGCAACAGAATAGGGCATGAAATTTGCCTGAATAAAGCGTATTTATTATTAATTCTACGTCGCGTAACAAACATGATGTTTCACAGGGAACAAAGCGTAACACTGTGCGGATATATGGATATGTTTATCAGTGAATATTATCTTGTATGTCAAAAGTATCTGTTAACAATATAGACGCTCGCCGTGACTTTGTAAGAGGATAATCGCTATTTATGACATTGAACTGAACGCAAAATCAATAAAAAAAGACGCTTGAATAATGCATGAATCCGATTTAAATATTACAATATATATTACTGCTCTTTAAGATTTACCTGTGTTGTAAATTATTCATATTATCAGATAACAATTCACAAAACATTACTGTGGATACCACCGAGGTGCAAACAAAGTCAGATTATCTGAATGACGCCGACAGATGAATTATTAATTTAGTTTCCTATGTCAGCGAGAGAGAGAGAAAGAAAGGGGGACTTTAGTTTCGTGTGTAATATAAATGCTTATTTGATTGTTATGAAAATCGCGTTTAATTCCTTGTCTGCTTGAGTGTCCATCCCGCGAGAATTTTAATTTTGTAAACATCGAGTTTCTTGGATATTGGTTGTTCATCATTTTTGCAACCAAAGAAAGAATCGCTTTAAGTACAATATGTTCTAACTTGAACTTACTTTGTTAATTTTGCTTCTCTTCAGCCACGATGTAACACAAATAATGTCATTGTGCGCGTCTTGCAACTTATCTGTTTTTTTAATTGTGGTTCTTTCTGTCGTTGATAAAGTGTTAGACGGTATGTGAAACAAGCAGAAGTCTCCGATTATTTGATCACATTGAATTCCTTAGAGAATTAGGACGCCTTTGTTTTGTCCTAGATTCATCATTTACTGCGTAATTATTTGTTGGTACGTCCGTGGAGATTTAAACAGAAGCTTTTGCTGTTGTTCAAACACTGGAAATATGATTATAAACTTATGGTGCTGCCCGTAACAGATTGTACGATCCTTTGGAAGAATGTAAACACAATGAAGCTGTTAGATTTATCACCGTTAATGGGATTTTCATTTTTTTTTTTGCTAGGTCTTTGCCACCTCCTGAATTCTTATTCTTATACTGTGATTTATTTTCACAAGAGAATTTTAAGACACATGGCTACGTCTTTGGAACGGAAATTATTTCCTAAAATACACCCGCTCTCTACGACTGTAATGGCTTAATGATAATTGAATGAATATATATTTGTGTATAAAGATATATGATAAAACGTTGGAGTAGACATCAAAATATACAGTCTAAAAAACTATCCTTTTTTGTGCAGCAAATATTTGTTAAAGTGTTCAAATATACAAAATGGAAACTCTGTAAGAGCGATGCTTTTCAAATATTTTGTAGTCTTCAGATATAAATTCATTGATTCGTCTACAAAAAGATCATTAAGTTTAATTTGAAATTCAGCTACCATCATTATACTAAAAATAAAAATCAATTTAAGTTAAGAATTACCTAGATTCAAATAGTAAATTGTGAGGGCAACTGTACATTGATACGAGGTCTGGCTGTCTGTGTTATCAATGGCTTACGTAATTGAATATATCAGTTTCCTTGCATGAACGACGTCTTCTATGAAATTTCCAATCTGATTGCAATTACCTGACGGATTCCTGCACTATCACAATCTAATGACGTAAGTCATTAATGGGTAATAAATGTTATACTTTGTGTAAGAATATGACAATTTGAAGCATTAATGATATCTATGGCAGGATATCTCTTAATAGAACTAGTTTTATTAAGAAAGATGAGTGACGTACGATCTATCAAAGACGTTTCATAAATTGTATGAGATAAATTACGACACCTTCCAATAAAAAGTAACGCTCCTGCAACATGAGATTCAGGATACTTCAAATTAAGATAGAAATGCGCGAATTAATGTTAGCCGAGGCTGAGAACGGCAGCTAAAGTCTGAAACTTTCATTTCAACGTACTGATTTATTTTATGATTGCTTAAAAGGTTAAATGATGTTTGTATTTGGAGAGATACGAACTTGATCTTATGAATGTCTTTATGTATAGCTTTTTATTTATTATTTATTTATTAACCAAAAGGATTGACAAAATTAATTGAAACCAGTCTAATCGGAACATTTTGGGATCAAATATAAATTGAAACCAGTCTAATCGGAACATTTTGGGATCAAAAATAATTTGAAACCAGTCTAATCGGAACATTTTGGGATCAAAAATAAATTGAAACCAGTCTAATCGGAACATTTTGGGATCAAAAATAAATTGAAACCAGTCTAATCGGAACATTTTGGGATCAAGCATAAATTGAAACCAGTCTAATCGGAACATTTTGGGATCAAAATATTGCACGGACAAGATTTTCAGAGTAAAAAGTTTCGGAGCATGTATACATTAAATAAAGGTTCTTTGATAAATAACATAGAAAAATACCACTGTTTTGACTCAAGTTGTTAGGTTCGGGTTTGTGTGATTAATGTAAACCTTAAATACCGGAAAAAATGCCTTTAATGATTGTTGTCTGTATGTAGTAGAACCAAGATATGTGTCAGATATTTGAAAATGTGAACTTTGTACAATTCTGGTTACAAGACATTATTCAGACTAATTTTAAGTAAGCTTTATAAATTGATTTCCTGTAATAAATATAAAATTTGCGATCTATGTGCACTTACATCTGAGTTAATGGAAAAAAAACAATTCGGGAATTAAGAAAAACGAAATCTATCTTTTTTAACTGAAAAATTGATGAAAAACGGCGTTAAATCCTAGTGACAATATGTCACATAAAAACAAACAAAAACAAACAATCCTTGGAATATTTTTTTTTATTTTATTAAAATGAATCTAGGGACAAAAGGACAGTGTTCTGATTTATAGTTTGGCATCTGTTTGATGAATTTACGAGTGTATTAATTTTTATTATTTGTACATTATGTGAGACACGTTCTGCCTTCAGTATGGTGTTTGATATTGATTAATCCGTACAATGGAATTACAATATTACCACATTAACGTGTCTTTGCAGATAACTTTTGAAATGACATAATGAGATTTGAAGAATTTCAAAGCTCTGTGAATCAATAGTGATTATGAAAGATGTGTTTTTATTACCTCTATAATGCTTTTCTTGACAGTAGTGCAATTTTGATAAATATAAATGGTTATTATAACGGAGAATTCTATGATTTTATCGTTCAAAGTGAATTATGGTACTTACTTTGAATGTTTCCTGCGGGGAGGAAGAATTAAACGCTTTCTTGTCTGTATGAGTTCCATGAATCTATCGTTCAATTCTGTAATGTATCATTTGAATTATTATAAATTGCTGTTCTTACAACGAACGTTTAAAAGCAAAGCATGGAATAATTTTACGTTACAATAATCAAAGGCCAGTAGATTTTACATCGTTAATATTGTTTCAAAACAGAACAAGCGGGCTGCGTACTGTACTTTGTCGGCGTTATACGCAGACAATATACGCATTGAAATAAACTCCACCGGGAAAACTGGCTCATACAAATACATGGGAGCGATATTGAAATTTTCAATCAAAATTTAATATGATTATTGTTATTTCAGACGGTGAAACAGAAAAAACGGTAAATGTATTACTGAATGGTGAAGAGACTGCCTTATCTTTTGTAGAACAATCAGAACTAGATGAAACGGTATGTTAATATTTTTATATTTAGCATAATGTTATTAATTAAGCTTTCAGATTTAAACCAATGATATGCAAGTACACAGGAACAAATATGGCTTTAACCACTCAGACAAACTCAAAAAATTATATGCCAAAACTGTATAGCAAATGCTAATAACGGATATACACGAATTTTCATAAGATTGTGAAATAGTAACACACTTCTCTCCAGGCTACAGATGGATATTGATACCAATGATTGTCTAATGGAATGCATGTTTGTTTCTTAGGGTACAGTCTTAATCATCACAATTGCGCTCTAATACATTTGTACAGACATCGGCATGTTTCTTTAAATTGTTTTGCGATATCATAAGGAAGTTCAACAGGATTACTCCTTATTGTAATTAGGCCAGAAGAATAAAGAATGCTTAGTTACCCTGTCGATCCTGTTTTTCCCGCTGACCCTAAAGTTTCTTACGGCAAAATGTACGAAAAAAAATATGAGGATTAATCAAGGCTTGTATTCTGACAAAAGATATTTAAAATATGTGTTTTTCGACTAACCTAACTTTTTTTATGGTCAAGCAGCCCTAAACTTGGTTAATTTTTTTCAAGCCTTATTTAGTAACATTTTAGTTGCTTTTTCACAGGATGACATGAATGATAGTACAGCGGCCTATGTGATAGTGTATGCCTGTGATGATAAAACATCATTTGATAGGGCTGTTGACACCTTGTATAATCTTAGACAAAAACAACATCGAGATGATGTGATATTTTTCGTCGGAAATAAATCAGACCTTGTACGCTCAAGATGCGTTTCGGCTGATGGTGAGTGTTTACGTTTCCTTAGAAAAATACAAGCGCATTATGGATTGAATGTCAATACTGTGGTTATAAGACTGCCGTATAATAACGCGTCACACCGCGTTACAAGTTGGCTACATGTTACCTACACATATATACACACAAATATATACAGTCAAATACTACTTGACACCCTTCAATTAAACTTGGATAAGTGTAGGTAAATGGATACATTTGTTATAAATGACATAATATGTGATATGTGATCAGTTCAGGTCATGCAGTAATTATACGGCTTTTTAATCATAACGCAATATATGTATACTGTATAAAATATCGAGAACGCAGCGTATGAATTGACTGGTTATTCCAATATGTGTATTCAAGCCATTTATAGAAAATACTCGCATTAAGTACAAACGTTCTGATGAATGTGTGACTAGTCGTAAAGTGTCTGTCTGGCGTCTCATTTTGGTTCCATACAAAATGAATATTTTACTTCGTGTTCATTAGTTCGCTGTGTCGTGTTGACACTCGGGCTGAGGAAGTGGAATTAACTTGAACGTATGTATGCTAATGGAAATGTCAGCCAACACAAAAAAATATGTTTCAGAATATATAAACCTTCGCCAATGCTATTGGGACATTGTTAATAAATGCTGATGCACAATAATATTTTATTGAAAAACCTTTCGGCGCACATTATGTCTTTCCACTTTTTTTCACAGAACGAAAGCAAAATGTTGTTAAATGTGATATATATCTTTGATTCTAAAAGGAAAACTCGTCCCGGTGGAAATAAATTCGAAATTTCTGTACACAGTCAAAAATTCACAGAGCACCCAAAACGGCCTTTACAATCTACCACAAAACATCACATACAGCGTGATGTAATGTTTATCACACGATCATCACTTTCCGTGGTTAATGGACTTGTGAAAACATTATTTGCAGCATCATTTATGAGACAGTTCACTTAAATTGGATTATAAAATGCAGTAACATAATACTGAACGAGTTGAAATGGAATACTACTTAAAAAACTCAGGAAAGAATAATGTTACTCTGCGTATGATTCCATTTCCACATGCATTGAATCCGTAATGACTTCTACTTGTTTTTTTTTATTTCTTTTTTTTCTTTTGCTGCTGCTGCTGTTGCTGCTTTGTTTTGCAACTTGTCCACAGTGTGGTCTCTATTTTTTCTGCTAATTCAAAGTTTAAGTTATCTGTAGTTACGTCTTTAGCTTTGAATTTAAGCCTTTAAGCACTAATCGTTACAACAAGGGGACATCTTTGAAGGTCTAACTATTATTCTGGCAGTCATGAAAATTAGACTTTAGACAATCAGGCAACCCGTGGAAATTCCATTTAACGCCTTCCCAGTATCCCAAATGCTTTACTTGTGTTAAATTTTTATCTCTCTGTTTTTCAGAAGCCAAAGCTGTTGCTATGACGTATAACTGTAAGTTTGTTGAAACATCAGTCGTGTTGAATGTTCACGTTGATGAACTCTTGGTTGGAATTGTGAAACAGTTACGACTAAGATCATCCGAAGATAAAGATAAGTCTACAGGTTGTGCTTCATCAAGTCTGTCATTGCTCAACAAAATTTTCAAGAAGGACAGCATATCGAAATCATGTGAGAACCTGTATGCTTAAACAATGGATTACAATATGCTCAAAGTGTAACATTTGTTATCGCTGACGACCTTATAGTTTTATTTTCTGGTTATATGATTTCATTTTGATACAAAAGAAACAATGGTGTTGATTGTGTCGCGATTTTATCGTTACATATTGGACAATGTAGTGGCAGATAGTATTATTTCGTCTATATACTGTTTTATTTGTTCCACTGATTCTATTGTATAGTTTTAAATAGGTTTTAAAAACAACAATCATCAAAAGTTACAAGCCCACATCGTATTTCAGCGAGCGCCTAATAGAAATACCTTATTTAAATCAAGCTCCAACTGGTTTTGTTAGTCTGGTATAAAGAATGGTCCATTGAACAATGATTCGTGCATTACTGCTTTTAGAATAGAATATTGTTTTGCAGCATATTTTAATGGAAATTTCTAATGAAAATATTAAAGTAGTCAGGTGGGATGTATAGGTTACAAAAAAAAATTGTAAATATTCGAATTTTCACTGGACCAATAGATCAGTTGGTTTGTGCGCATGCACTTATAACCTGGTAGTCTTTGTTTACATCCCGGTCATTTTCTTTAAAAATTAGACAAAAATGTCGATTTTCCTGTTTATGTGGAGAAGTTGCCGGCTACTTGTGGAAGGGTAAGTTAGTACGGGTTAGTATACAGTCAAGGAAGACTGGTTAGGTGAACCGGTCGCCGTGTATAACTGAAAAAAGGTAAAAAACGGCGTTAAACCCAATGAAAAAAAAACAGTCAAATAAGGGCTGCTACTGGATGCATTTCTTCCTAAATAAAAACGTTATTGTGAAACATATACGCCATTACTTTTCTGATTAGAAAAACAATGATAAAATCGAATATTGTTATGTTATATGAGGCCGAAATCAAAATTTTCAGTTTCCTAAATCCAAATTTAACGAGCAAAATTTTCAGCAATTCTCATGCTGATTTTTATTCTTCCGGTTTGTTAAAAACTGTTTCACTCTCATTCCAAATACTAGTGTTACCGTTTTTCCGTATCAGAAAAGAAGTTTCTTTTTTTTGAAAAGCCATTTATCACTATCCGGAGGTTTTGCTTCATTAAAATGGAATTTCCACGATTTGTTAAATTATCTAAGTTCAATTCATGAGCGCCAGAAATACGTTTAGATCTTAAAAGACATATTCTAGCTTTTTTAGATATTAGAGCCTAAATGCTTATAATTACGATTATTTTACAAACATTTCAAACAAATTTCCCACCACTTGAGTACAGATAAAAAAACACTTAGAACAGATTACAAAGAAATGCCACAAACAATACAGTTAACGTTTTTAGTCAGTAGACACAAACCAGAAAAAAATATATATTCACACAAGACCTCATACAAAAGGGAACATTGCATAAAATCAAAACACGGAAACACACAAAAAACTTAAGCTTACTCATTGTTAACACCCAAGAACCTACCTGGCTCACTTCACAGACCAACCAGCGCGTCCCACACTCATACCCACACAATTAAAAATAATATATAATGACTACATTGATTTTGATGTTTCCAACACGGTTGTAAAATATTGACATCATTATCAGTTTGTGGCAATTTTAACATCTATTGAATCATTTTTTCATCATTTTTGTTGGAAGCAACCATACATTTTGTAGTTTTTTGTATTCGAAAACGGTGTTTATTGTGACAGTTCTAACACTTTCTTTATCCCTAAATGTATTTTAGTGTTGTCAGTAGATCATATTGAACCGTCATGTGATTTCTTTCTTATTGTCTATATCATATACAACTATTTCTCTGAGGTGGTTGATAAATGGGTATAAAGAATGATTCAAAACCCAATTATGTTTATCATGTCCAATTCACTTTTGGTCTGCAAGTGTACGGGGCCAGCATCTCCCTTTCCCTGCGGCCACCGTGTGGCCATGAGGTGACTAGGAGATTTTGTACGGATTCACTGGTTCCGCTGCCTCTACGATTTTCTTTAGCGGGAAGTCACACAAATGTGATAAAGACATAAGTCCGTACCCCATAGAACTGTCGATCGTGGCTTAAAAAAAAACACGGCGGCTGCAGGATCACCGCACAATCTCCGCGCAGTCTTTGCTTGAAAAACAGTCCACAAATTCATCGTACAAATGTGAGTTACGCACACCCTTTTACTTGACTTTCGTTATTTTGGTTTTTAGTCAGTTTTCAACGGTATTTAAGTTCACCGGCAGACAGTGAACCTAGATTTCTTGGATTGTTCACCCGTCTTTTCCTTGTTTACCGCAAGTTGCTCTCCCGTTTTTAATATGGATGTTTTGTAACGTTTAATAGCATTTATTATAATTTAAGCCGAAAATCAAAACAAATCATTCTTCCATCATGTCATGGTTTTACTCATCAAAACCGTTCTATCGTGTTTGTATCATTGTATCAGTATCGTGGTGTATATAATTTACATAATATACCGCTTGGTGCCATTTTTTCTTTTTTTTGATAATGTATCTAAAATACTTTTCAGACATGCGTCCGTGTTAATAGAATAGAAACGAAATAAATACTTTCGTAACAGGTTTTTACATAAAGTATTGTTATCGATTTCGGTCTAGGGAAGTTTTTCAAAATGGACTGGCGTTTTACAATTAAGATTATGATCTGAGGTGACCTACGGTAGATGGCTGTGATGAAAACTTGGCTACAAGTGTACTTTAACGAGAGCGTTATGCGAAGGCTTGCATAGGACGACGTTAGAACAAGGTCGAGATTCAGTTTGTATCCACGCGGCTTGAAAGTATAATATACTCTCATTTCCCAATGTGCTTTCGATAAATATAATAATAAAGTTTACGTATTGTGTGTGATGTCACGTGATGACTGTCACGTGATTACCAAGTATTGTCGTGTTGTCAACGCTAGTTTGTTCAATGATGTATATTAAACATTGTATTGTGGTCGGTTATATGCATGTATAAGTATTCTATTATAAAATGCGTGTCTTTATTCGAATTGTAAATATTTTTTACATTTAATATTTTGATGGACGTGAATCAACCAAGCTCATTGTACGTTGTCTCAAGGTTGTATCAATGGCTATCATTGTTTTTCTTGCTGTTTTGTGGTAACACTTAATCAGTTGGTTATTTTATGAATCACATTATTCATTATTTTTATTGTTTGGCACTGAACACACATTGGTATATTCGTGCGATTTTCACGTTTGTGATTCGTGTGACGAATAGGACGAGAGGTGAACCGGTTGTTGTGACAAACATTATTAATCGAAGGGGTGAATGCTGGATGGGCCTATCCACATTTTGACAGAGAAGGAGATAAACCTTTATTGCACCTATCCCTTTAATTGTGGGTTCCGGTTGAAATTTTGTTCATGAAGGGGTTTATAGCAAAATAAAAGGGATAATGTCATTAAGTTATTTCAGAAATGAGGTAACTTTAATCGGAACGGGAAAGATTTCAATATAGGAAAGTGCTCAAAAGTGGCGGATTAAAATGCGAGGGTTCAAATAGTACTGAGTGAATGTGAGACCAGAAAAAATGAGGGCGCGACAATGAACAGAAGCGACAAAAATTGATTAAAATATATATTAAGTGCACACACATAATATACAGTATTATGTGACCATATGACAAAGAGTTATTCTCAAGTACTTAATAACAACACAATTTCTCTCTCCAGGGAAATCAGAAACTACAACAATTAAATACACATTGTCATTTTCAACCATTATTTAAACTATATAGCGAAGTTCTAGTCTTAAGCGCATAAAACATTCGGTAGCTCAGTTCAGATGGTAGGGAAGCTCAATATCGTTCGTTCATATTGGAAAGCATTAATTTTACTTCATTTGAAACATTTTTTTTTTGTCATGTTGTCAGGATGCCAGGACTTGTTGTGCCTTTTGTCGCCTGTATAATTACGTCTATTGTTTTAAAATAATGTCTATTATTATAATAAAAATATTGAAGCCAACTTTGTTTATTCGTCTTGTTCATTAATAATAGCCTCTATTAGATATCCCAGTAACGGCTCGAATTTCATCATTTACAATAAAATAAAAAAAACAGGCCGGTCAAAAGAATTTTGAATTAAGTTTTAGACTCATTTGTTGCCATGGAGAAATATTTGATATATTTACAACGACACATAAACATGTAAAACGAAATAACGACGATCGATAACCGAATGTTTTATCTCGTAATTGATAAATCGCATTTGCATTAATGTGTAAAAGACATCAATGGGACGTATACACTATTATATTTGACAACCTAAAAAAGGACACAAATAATATAATGACTGTAGTAATCCATAATACACGCTTTTAACAAAGCAAAAATGATGCATTTTATCATAGCCGTTAATCGTTTGATATTCACTCTTTTCAGGGTATCGATAGTTTTTTTTATAAAACAAATATCAGCGAGACATTGATGTAGATGTTTGTCACGAATAAATAACAGAAATATTATTCAACTTAATGATCGTTTATCGTTTAAATTGCATTGTTTGTTGAATCATGGAGATTTGCCGAATATTCAGTATAGTGGAAGGAGTATATTTATTTTTACAGTGCATATTTCCACCTACATGAGTAGCACTATAGTCACCATGGTCCCTTTACAAACAGGTACTGAACAAACCCAATAAACAAAACGTCCCTTATTTCAAAACTAGATAAATCTCTTCACCACATGATTATTATACGACCATTCATTCTAGGTTCTCAGCCACCACTCTCCCTGATACTTCACGCAGAATCCCAAAATAAAACAATAACCACTGCATCATGACCACGTGACCCTCCCAAACTCTATCAAGGTAGATAAATAAAACACTCTCATTATTATCATGCATGCCATTGTGTTACACGTGCAACATAAAATACAGTAAACAAACGGGCTTGTACAAAAAGAAGTTTTTAGCGAATTAAATCTGCACTTGCAACATCAAGGAAGTAATACAGTGAAAAGGAAAATTCAAAGTCCGAACATATTTTGGGATAAATCGTATACCTCATATTTTCACAAAATGTGCGTATACATAAATAGAGAAGAAAAGTTTTCCGGCTACCAAGCCTAATTTTTTTTAGGAAATCTTAAATTTGACTACTTTTTTAGCCTCGTCCATTGACAAGAGGAAACCACAAAGCTATATTTTTCATCAGAATTAAATCTGGCGAGAGCCGTCTACTTAACCATGTAAATCATTTCTTTGCGACAAATTGTACCCACATGTTATCGCAATTCTGGTCCGAAACTTGAACAAAATGCCGTTGTGTCCTAGCAATTGGACAATTAATTAGTTATTTGTATACGTCAGCAATTATTGTGTATTTAGTTATATTAATTTGTTTATTGGAATGCGACCAGCATTTTTTTAGAGAAGTTCTATTATGTATCTCAAAACCAGATCGATCTTTGGATGTATACTTTAAATTATTATTATTTGAATAACAAAAAATACGAAATACGGCGCATTACCCACACTGATGGGAATTTACCAGCTGTCCTGATTGATTTCTTGTTTCTAAACAAAAGCAGCATGTCTACTTACTGTTCAAATATTTACACGTTCATGTCATTGTTTAGAAGAGAATGGTGTTTAGTTGCGATAATGTCGTCAATATTTATTACTTACATCTGACGTATTTTTGAGCATTCAATTAACTTTGGCCGAAATAACACACATACACTCGTACATTTTCGTGTATTTAGCAATTGTTATTGATGATAAATTAATGCTAAAGAATGTTTGTGTGCTAGTATTTCGTTGGCCACTGTTTATGTTTCTTGAAGATTTATATACAAATACCTGTCTACTAATAGAACCGCGAGATTGGTTGGAAGAAATGAAAAATAAAGATGTCTAGTAATTGTTCTTGGGACTTGGGTAATGGTGCAGACCGACTGTTTGGCCTAATTGGAAGAGCGTTATATCTGCAGACATCAGATTCGTGAGTTCGATATCTGGGCACGACACTTGTTGTCTGAGACTGTTTGATATAATTGAAAAAATGTTGAAAAACGGGTTGAACCCCAGTGATAATAAGTCACATAAAAACATACATAACAAACAATTCATTTGGAGAAGAAGTAACACAGTATATTTTCGTAGCATGTGTTTATGTGTGGTTTCAGTTTTTGCGACTGGTATAGTCAACTAGGTTATTGATGATGAAGACGTTAGAACTTGCTGCACGTCGCTTTTCTTCAGAGTCCGTTTTTTACTCTCGATTTACTTCCGAACCGTTTAAAATCACTGACAATAAATATTTACAAAGCTATTAAAACGTTGGGATAACACCGCATATCGTTACTCATCGTAACAAACAATCGCGATAGAAATACATCAAATTGTATGTTCATGATTGTATTCCCAAATCGTTTAATGTTTTTCAATTAGTTAATCTATTGAATTATATATTACATATCCCGTGAGTGAATTTATCAGAACCACGAAATTTACATTGGGCTTTGTCCAGCATAGAACGAGTGGGTAAACTAAATTAGCCTTTAATTGATTTCGTTTTGTGACTTCCCAAGCGAGAAAGAATATTAAATTGAAAAGTTACATTATAAATATTGAAATTACTTATTTTCTGCCGATCATTCGCGATTACATATGTAATCATTCATTCCACCACAGTTTTATACCAGTTCGTGGATTTGGGACGGGATGAAAAATGCGGAAACTGAATACCTGGATTTAAAATAGGCGTATGGATGTGATGTTTTCCATTGACGCCGTTATGTTCAGCAAATAATAATTCTCATGCGTCATGAACAATTGTTAATGTTACATTACTAAATAAATGTTCAAATTAAAGGTTTCCGTCGCAAAGGAATTTGGATCAAGTCATGTTATTACATAAATATGAAAAGCGATATTTCGCAAATACAGCAACGCCGTTGGCCGAAAGAAATTGAAGGTAGCATGTTCTGTTCTATTTAATGAAACGGTGGCAAACTTTTATGCAAAAGGAAAACTTTGCACTTAGAACTCGGCGCATGGACTGTAGGGTTTCTATAGGGAGAGCGTAAGGTCTACTGACTTCATGTTTGTCAGTTCGAGCCCGGAGATGGCTGTGGAAAAACTTGCTTCACTCTATACTTCGAGATACATGAAGGCTATCGTTACCCCATCTCCACTACTTTCAGGAGAAATAATGATGTAGGACAGTAAAAAATAAACATATGAAAAACATTTTCAAAGTTTATATCATCGGTTTAAATTGTAATGTAAGCAAACAGCTTTAGAGAAATGTTGGTGATAATTATAGTTTTATATACGCAATGAAACGTGACACTGGTTTCGCAAAGGCATAATTAATTTCAAAGTCAACTGAGTTAAGAAATTGAAACGCGCTTGCTTTTGTCTTGACATGAAATAGATTACAAGATTAAAGAGCCTGAAGAGACAGAATGCTCCTATTGACTACATAATTACATGATGCATCAAAACAGGGTCGTTTAGGTACAATGAACATCTTTCTCTTGGTTTTTGTAGTTTGCTAACACATGAGCATGAGTTAATGAAATAACTATACAAAACAATTACAATAATATGGCGCTTATACAACAACAACAACACTTATCATCTCTGTTTGTGGCGCCATTCCTTCAACAGACAGTCATAAAATATAAAACTGTGTGTTAAGTAAACTTTGTTTACACTAATGAGAGGATGTATTGTCAGTATTACACCTACATTGTGTCAGATTGTTGTGGTAAAATACAAAAAGCTCTTAAATTGTTTATGTATTTTAATGATCGATGATTTACCATTTGTTTACAAGGAAAGCGCTTGGGAAAGTAGAAAAACACTATATATTAAGTAATGTTAACAAAGGAAACACTGGGATATTGTCTGTCGCAGTATATTGTAAAAATGTTTCCCCGAGATATGTGACGCGAATGATGAAATACATAAATATAAGAAAGATGAACGGAAAGATTAAGATGGCCTGAGAATAAGACCGTTTATAGCTATATCTGTGAAAAAGGCTCTCCTTTGACAATTCTTCTCACACAGAAAGCTGGCTTTGACAACCGTATTATATTCTGTTAGAGCTACTAGATTCTGTTTCATACACGAGACATTTTACGAATCAATCACCATTCTAAAATAAATTTTAAGAAAGCCTTAATTTATTGGCTCTATCGAATTGAATTCACACCGATGTAATGAGGTTTGTCACATTAATTCTGAATAAATTCGTTCTTGTTAAAATTAATTTCATGACTCAATTATTAATATTAGTGTTACGAATTATGAGAAGACAAAACTGGGTCAGGAAGCGTAATTGATATTCAATTCGCGTGGCTTCGTATACTTAGATAAACAGTGATAAAATGGACAGCAAAGTATTGGTCGTGTTTTTACAACAAGTGTTCTTCCCAGATACAATTGGTTCATGTACATCTAAGTTATTAGGAACGAGTATCATTCTAGTATTTGTCTAATATCTATTTCTCGTATTAGTCAGAAATATTTAGAAATATTTAAAACTAGATTAAGAATTGCAAAGTCGGTATACTTTTAGACGTTAATGATTTCAAATATGTGTGTGATGTACATCTGCGTACATGTAAATGAGTACAAATCAATGTACTAAGGTATTTTATTCACATAGTGACATGTGTCACATTTTCACTATATGAATACATACAAAATGGTCTGAACACGAAGGAAAAGCCTCCAAAATATTTTGGTCAGACGTTATTTTTGTATTCAAGGGTCATATCTCTTCATGCAACATTTAAGCAATTGCAATTATGTCTTATTTTACTCAGTCACGCAAACAAACAAACACTAATACGTCAAGACACTATAAAAACAGTAACGTTCGGCTATAGCAAGTATTGAACACTATGATCACGCGTGTATCACATTCATATTTCGTGTACAGAATTCCTGCGCAAGTGCAAACAACAGTTCTAAAATAATCTTTGGCCAATTCTTAAAGTTAACGTGTTCTTGATTATTTATAGCTCATCTTTAGTCATCACGCCGATCCGGGAGACGATAGTTACTAAAAATCTCTCTTTCTTCTGTTTTATGCACAAGGACACTTTGTATTAATTGATCGATTGTTTCACGGCGAATCTAGCTATGTGGGCATTGAGTGTTGGGAAAATTCTGAAGTGTACAGTTTGTTTTTGCATTAAATTTTGTGACAAATTTCTATCGGTTTCAAAGAAAATAAATGTTTGACAGGTTTGTATACTTATTACACTCTACAATACCCATTGTTTTGTATCCCGCAGGTCAACACCATAAATTGAATAACTGATAATATACATAATAATTGAATTCGAACTCACAGCCGTGAAGGGTTATGGATTATTAGTCGGGGATCATAACCGCTTGACCATTGAGGCCCCTCCAAAAGCCATGCTCCTTATTTCCGCACATGTTCTTACCTGCCAAAGCGTTCTGATTTATTTCAATGGTTTGGCTGAACCCATATATAAAATGTAATATCAGATTCTTGGAAAACTCAAAATGTAAGATATCCATCTAACCAGACAACACAGTTAGGAAAAAAACATCAGTGAAAAACAACAATGCATACGCCGCTAGATAGAAATACAAAATTTCACGAACATCCAAACCTTCTATCATGACCAAGTTAATGTCTGTAATTTGACAGGAACATACATTATTTGCTGCGATCAGAGCAAACAATTTTGCTGATAACCATTCGTGTTTTTATTTCTTCTTTGTAATGATAGATATTTCCTGGAAACTTAAAAATGACCAGCGGATTAAATGTGATTGTGACTAAAGATGAATCGGTTTCTCCTATCTATGATAATTTGCTTACTGAAATTACTACATTCATTAAATTTCTTCCAAAATGTTTTGGACTGCTAATTCTAATTTGAATCGTCGGTCAATTAAAGAGTTTTCTGCAGTTGATACTTATACAAACATGATGGCGAATCGGAAAGACTTTTACCATTATATACATATATATTAAGTTTCCAAAAAATTCTTTCTCCAAGGGTACATGAATGTCAGTGTATTTCCTAAAATGATTGTAATATTTCGTCTTCAATTTCTTCTTATCAGAATTATTATGTACGCTTTGCCGAATTTCTATACGTGCACCTTGTATTTTGTTGTATTGGGAGAAAATCATTGAACACTCTTGGTTGATTACCGGGTGGACATCAATATATCTAATCAAACATTTACCTTGAATACTCGATTTCTGTATGAAGATCGCTTGTACGTATTGTTGACCATAAGAATTAATTCTCTTATTTGGGTTCTTTCAAGAATCGAGTCTAACAAATATGACTCAGTGTACGTAAACACCACACGAGCAATTTTAAGGTTAAGTGTTGATTTTCAAGTCTAAATTAAATTTTCTACTTTAGATCTACAGTTCATCAGACTTGTACCCTAGTAACCTATCGACTGTTACTTACCATTGCTATCTGGTTTGCACTTTATGCATGTCGCTGTCAACTCATGCATTCCTAAGAAGAAATTGTTAGAAATGTGAGATATAGGCTAAGTCGATCAACTCTCAGAATTATTCAATGCATTTGGTTAATATTGTAGCGAGCGCTAATACTCGTATTACATGAATGGACATTTTTAATAAAAGACATCTTTTGCATGTTGCTATCAAATAAAGCATTCAACAGTGATATGGTTATATACATTTTGTACTTCTGTCGATATATTGTTGTGTACTTGATAAATATCGGTCTGTCGGAGAGATAGCCGCCGCAGACAGAGATTTAACTATATATATTTTTTTTATTTTTTTTGTATTAGTATATACAACAGGCAAATATGCCAAATATACGAAACTTATAGACAAATCGTTTGCTGCAGGCCTTATTTTATAAGACAGACTTTTGTAAGAGAGCTTACATAATAGAGTGATGTGGATTTATTCAATTATTTAATCACCTTTTAAATATTACTGAAATAAACGTGGAAAGCACGTAATTGAACATCACACATTATCCATAATAAGGAGAAGTAGCTAATTTATTTCAACCTATAAAATGATCAAGAAAAGATAAAATGCGTAAAAACCCATTGATCTGAATCAGGTTTTTTCTGAATTCTCGGTACATCCTAAGAAGTAGCAATCCGAGTTAATTGAATCATTGCCTTAATTAAATATCAGGCAATAATGAAGGTGTTCGAGGCGGATGTTTCGTCTAATTCAACAACGCTATCTTAGAGGTCTTCATTACGCGATGGGTTCCCGGTAATGCGGAGGCTGGGTTCAAGCAGGATATGAACAAAAATGGATGAGATTAGTAATACTTAAATGTAAGGCGTAAAAGTCACGAGGTGAATTAATTGTTTCTAATCTGATGTTTTAGCGTGATCGTAAAACATTCACATTTACGTTTGTATTTCCAGATGATTTAAGAAAAATGACTAGACACCATGACTCTTTACTATTACAGTTAAATTATTTCCCTGGTAAAACAGTTGACTGAGCCCTCCGCCCATGTTTGCTAGCTAAACAGCGATTACGTCATTAGTGTCTTGGAAATAATCGTATTTAAGATAAACGAAAGAATATTTATGTATCAACCCGCCGACAACAAAGAAACTGATACAAAACCAAGTCTAACCAATTAAAAGAAACAAAATTAAAAATTCTTTAATTGATGAAGTTTTTGTTGTCGTACTATTCCTTAATGTACGCGGCAATTTAGTTACAAACACATTCAGCTATTACTCGGTTTTATTTTTTCGACATTTTTCAGGAAACAATCCTTCGTACCAGTTTGAAGTACATGAAATTTATGAGTAAGAAGTCTGTAGTGCCGCGCCCGTGGTCCAGTGGTTAGTGCGCTGGACTTGTAGCCCGGAGATCCGAGTTCGAATCCCGGTCGCGGCAGGTCATACCCTTCCATGAAAATTTGACAATAATGCCGATTTTCCTCCATATGTGGAGAAGTTGCCGGCTCCTTGTGGTAGGGTAAGTTAGTACTGGTTTGCATACAGTCCAGAAAAACTAGTTAGGTGAACCGGTCGCCGTATATAACTGAAAAAATGTTGAAAAACGGCGTTAAACCCCGGTGACAATAAGTCACATAAAACCAAGAAAGAAGTGTGTAACAGCGCCTATCGCAAAATTGCTGGCTGGGATAGAAACAACAGCATCAGAAATATATATCCACATAAAAAAACAACACATAATTGTTTTATTCATAATCATGTTAAGCAATTAGTTCACATATGATTATTATAAATCCTCAAACCAACTATCGCTTTTCCAGTCAGGATAATAGCATTGAATTAATCACAAAAATATGAACTGGAAGGTACATTATTAATACTGCGTTTTTGCGAATTGTTTATTAGAGTCGAATCTCGGGACGCATTTTTGTCAACGCTGTTTAGATGATGTTCACTTAACGTACTTTTTGTAAATGATTGTTTATACTTCAAAAGATGAAGGGTACAAGTAGAATGTGTAAAAAATAAAGACATTTATTGTAAAAGATACAATAATAAATGATAGCTTCAATTATTTTGTCTTGTGCAGTAAATTACCAATCGGGTAACATAGCAACAGCTATAGAATACTTCTAAAACAGACACAGAAGCCCGGTAAACATGAAAAAATAATGCAAAAAATTACACCATCCGAATAATGAGTTCATTTACTTATGAACTCTACTAAAATGATTATAACTTGTGAACTTCTGTCTGTCTTGGATTGAGATATGTTTTGGCATGCAATTATAGGATACTATCTTTTTGTGACTGGATAAGTTTTTTTGTTTGTTTCACTGGGTTTAACGCCGTTTTTCAACAATTTTTCAGTCATATACGGCGACCGGTTCACCTAACCAGTTTTCCTGGACTATATACCAACCAATACTAACTTCTTTTGTCAAATTTTCATGGACGGGTATGACCTGCTGCGGCCGGGATTCGAACCAGGATCTCCCGGTTCCAAGTCCAGCGCACTAATCACTGGACCACGGCCGCGACTAACTGAATAAGTAAATGTCAAAAAAAAATATTCAAACGCCATGATTGTAATAGTAGCAAAACTACAGTATTTTTTAACTTATCTCTGGCCTTTCCAGAGAATTATAATAATATGGACTGTAAGTACTTGTGTGTTCAATATAACAAAGGATTACCACTGTGGTTGCATTTAAATTCGTTGATACCAATTTTCGTGGATTTGCCAAAATCGGTAGTTTCTTGGATACGTAAATTCGTGTATTTTCGCGTAATTTCGGATAGATGTCTTTTCAGAAATATTTGTAATTGTACTAACTTGAGTACTTGAATTCGTGGATAACCTCATTAACGAAATCACGACATTAAATATTCCACAAAAATTCGCGATTTATATAAGCTTGACCGTTATTGAACCTAATCAAAGGCTAAAAACGTGTTTCTTTCATCATTAAATGTGTGTTTTGTATGACAAATAGCATTGCGGGTGGTAAACAAACAAACAGAAGAGTTAGTTTGTTCCGTTCTTACAAGTTAATGAGTTTGAAACCATGCAAGTATACGACGTAAAATTATGGCTGGATTGTCAATTGTATTTGAAGTAAGGTCATCCTTGGTGTTTTTATTTTACAATGTGTTGTTTTGAAGTCTCTCAACGCGCTTTCACGATGTAGATTTATGCTTTGCGAACATGATCGGATTCACCAAGGTTGGCTAACATTTTATGTCAACGTTTTCCATTAGAGCGTTTCATCTTCGTGTCGTTAATGTCTAAAACTACCAATTACAATTCCTCTGAGAACGACTAATGCAACAAATGTATAAAAATTGCTCGCTCTTCTCAGTTAATGAACAAATTAAAACACACATAATTGACCGAACGCCGCGATTCCCTATCAAATCAAATGAAGTAACGGATTTAGAACAAAACGTTTCATACATTGTTGTGGAATCCATGGCCATGAAATCATATTAAATATAATCGGGAGAGTGGTACTGACTTTATGAAACTGTCTCATGAACTGACTCTAATTTCCAAGTATAGATTGTTTTCCCTTCTTTAAGCACAATTAACGCCTGTCAGAAACACATGACATTAATCAAAAGTAAAATAAGAAAACATTAATTTAAAAAAAAAATTGAGCGTTTATTCCACGTTTAAAGCTGTTAACCTTATTCAAAATCAATGGAAAATTTATACATCTACTAGTGATGAAAAAAAGGATTCCTGGAAAAAAACACAAAAACTCCCACCAACCATAAAACCCATCTAAAGCATAGAAACATACAAAAATGGGGGGGACAAAACGCGGTCCCCAGGGCGTACTGCTTGGAACGGTCCCTTGCATAGCTACAGAATGCTCCAGACAATAATTTCGACCCTTCCAGACTAGAATGTCCCACACCCAACGGGTTGGTTCGATTTGGCTTCTGTCTCAAAAAAAACCAAACAACGCACAACAAAACGAAAAACACTAAAATACCGCTGGTGCCATCTTGGAACAGTCAGGATACAAACATCCCGAGAGTAATGATACGAATATTAATTCTCTTATCTTAGCACAATGACAACACCACAAGTCGATTCCTTATCAGTTATTGCCAAGCATGTGAATGTATTTTTGTGACTTTCGCTTGGAATAATCATCACAATACCAATTCCATAAATGTGTTTTGGCTATTGTCAGCTTCAAATTGTTTCTAAAGAGACGAGTATCTTGTAAGATGGTTTAAAATTTCAATATCACGCTAAATATATACTATCAAATTAAATGTATGTATGTAAAATAAAACTTTATTTGGATTTCTTTTGTTAAAGCAATAATACAACAGTCCATGAAAGTCAATGAAAGTCGATTGTAATGTTGGATGAGGCTGTTCTATTAATCAAAAGTTGATTTCAGTTGCCAGAATTTGCGAGAATATTGTATGATTATCATGTACTTCGGTCATAATGAAATTTGATATTACACCAGTCAATTAGGACTTTTATATTAAGATCGTAATGTTGTTTAATAAATCCTATTATTATCACAGTGTCGTTTAGAATACTAGTGTCATTTACCAGGAGTGAAATTAGCACACAGTAGCTTGAAGATCCATTCACTCAAATATACCACTTCTCAAAGACCTTGTTGCACACACCTTACATTGTTCACTTATTTATCAAGAATCTCAATTAAACAGCAGTGAAGACAACACTTTGTGAGTGAGTCTTATCTTTGTCTAGAAAATGACTTTGTCCTCCAAGGAGACAACGAACAAAGGGAATGAATGGGGCGGTTTATCTAAAATCAAGAAATTGAACTTTGTATAGATTTCTACTTTGACTGAAATAAGAAACATCAAAATACATACAATGTTTTGTGTAATTGTGAATTATCAGCAACGCGTGCAAATAAGTCAAAATTTGCTGTAAAATAAAGCATGGTGAGTCTGGTACATCCATCGATACGTTTTCAACTTCCAGCAGACTTTATACCTGCAATCTTATTTGAGTTCTTCAATATTACATCTAAGACGCATATCATACTGTTTGCATCACGAATTGTGTCTTATAATTACAGAAATAAACGCCTAATATCATATTCCTATGGCGTAAAATACAAAAAAATACTGGCACTTCGACATCTCTTCCTGTTGCCTAGAGATTATAATTATATTAATGATTTGAAGCGCACGAGGTATGCATTCTTGAAATAGTTTTAATCTTGGATAATTGGCGATGTCATAACTCATCAGATTGACATATGCATGAACCTTCCTACGGACATCCCACGATTATGGACCCCGACACTAGGGAAGGTTTCTTTGCATATTATATATACATGAACCTTATCCTTACGGACATCCCACAATTATGGACCCCATTTTTGAAAAAAACGAACACATTGTCCTTAATTTTCAACTGACGATTTATCAAGAAATACGGACACCCGCTACTCCAGTATCACGGCCACCAATGACAACTCCAAAGCGCGTGTTTATACAACAAATGACCCCATTACTACGGACACATGATATTGACCAGATGTTGTTCGTCCATCGTGAAGACCACATACACCGCTAGTTGGTAGTTGATTGGGTTCTGTGGACCCGCAGATGATTTGTCAGGCCAATGCGGGCTTGAAAGTACCTCTCACAAGTGGGACACCTGTGGTCAGTAACTGCAGTTGGGGTGATTGCTGCCCCTGACTTGTACGTCAGTGTAGTGTACGTTTTCTCCTGCACTCGTCCAGCCGGTTTGTCTCTGCAATCAAGGAGCCTTTGTAGGTAGCTCCGTGCCATGCACATCTGTTCTTTGCCAGCTCCTCCCAGGATTCTGTACATATGCCTAGAGTTTGAAGGAGACCTTCAAACTGTCTTTGAAGCGTTTCCTCTGACCACCTACACGCCTCTCCCACCCGAAAGTTCACCGTACAGGGGCTGTTTAGGGAGGAGTTTGTCTGACATAAGTGCCACATGTCCAGCCCAGCGAACTTGGGACCTCTGAAGTAATGTAAAGATTGAGGGATGGTTGGCCCTTATCAATACATCAGTGTCAGGGATCCTGTCTTGCCATTTGATCTTAATGATCTTCTTGAGACAGGTCAGGTGGAAATGATTTATGTTCCTTGCATGTCTGACATAGATGGCCCATGTCTCACAGGCATACAACATCGTAGTTATGACGGCATCCCGGTAGACTTGCAGATTTGTGTCAAGACGGATATCTCTGCGATCCCAGACGTTGCTGCATAGTCTTCCAAAAGCTGAACTGGCTTTGGCTAACCTGATGTTAATCTCATCGTCGATGTGGACTGCGTCGGACAGGATGCTGCCAAGATAGGTGAACTAATCTATTGACCAGCACCCAATTGTATAAACATTGGTTAACTTTAACCACTGGGTTAAATCAGAGATTTGGTTAAAATTTTAGTTAAATGTTTGGTTAGCTGTTGTAGAAAATTTGGTTGAAGTTTAACCAAATTTTGTTTTTGTTAAAGCTCAAATAAATCTAACCCAAGTCTAAGATGCTGGTTAAATCTTAACATAAACAGTAACCAGTACCAAAATGGCAGCCCTTTTTAAATGTTTAAATGATTTTTTTAATGGTTAGTAAACCAAAATGGTTAAATTTAACCTTGGGTTAAATTAACAATTTGGTTAAAGTTAACAAATGTTTATACAATTGGGCGCAGATAGTCATCAAAACACGTCACACATTTCTCATATTATTGGCTCTGCATGCTTGAAACAAATTGTAATAATCTTTCGCTACAGTTTTATCAGCTGTACCTACTGTGTCTAAGAAATCTAACAATTAAGGAAAAAATGAAAATTTGCACATACAACATAAGGGCTCTACAGCTTAGAATTTTAACTAATTCTACAACTATTTTAGCTCGTCCTGAGTCACATGTACACATTTCACTGGCTGATCTCTGCTATCAAGTACAATCTACTGTTGAAGACACTTTACTAGAATCGTAACCGTCCGTAATGAAGCAGTTTTACTCTATTTGAATTTGACAACACGTTTAATGCATCACAATGCTAAAAATAGGAAAAACACCATCTTCAGTTGGAGCTGTTTCCGCGCTTTTCGTTTAGAAAAAGGTCTGACATTTCGTGCATTTATTATCTATCAAATATCGGAGCACAAGTGTTGCCAGCTTGACAACCAAATCACCTACCCGATTATTACTTTATCCCCATAGTTGATATCTATAAATAATTGTCAGGAGAAATAAATTCTTCATGAATAAAACGATTGTGCCAACGGTTGGAATGGAATTCTAATGATTTCTCATCAAGCATACTAACAAACGCATAAGAGACTTCGAAACGCTTTCTGAGTGCTGGATAAACAACGATTATAGGCATCTCTGGTTTATTCAAAGATATATTTCCAAGATCTTTCAAGCTAATCTATTGGCACGACTGAATTCTTGTTAATGCTAAATGATCATAACTTGTCAGCGTTTGGTGGTCTTGAGTTTACAATAATGGGACAATATTATTCGTCTATCAAAAACAATATTAAAAACGCTGCTACGAAAAATGTTTTAGTTTATAACAAGCTGCATCCCAAACGTTTTGATCGCCCCTCGTGGAAAATGACAAACATTAGCATATTAAGGACTCAAAAGCAAAACCTAACCACGTAAACCGAATGCTATGTGACGGTGATGTTCATCAATAACGAAGAAGTCTGTCGTATTGTATATGTAAGATAAATGTGATCTACAGACAAAACAAGGTACGCAATCAGTCTTTGTAGACATATACATGAATAATACATAAATAAGGTATAAATATTTATATACAACACGCTGTTATAAACGGTTTGTGGATGTTCTTCAACTGATCAGATATCGCCGTACATTTTAGCGTTTTACGCATTACCGACTTGCAAATTGAATCAAGAAAATTTACCATTATATGAGCGGCGCAGATGGATAAAATATTAATGTCGTTTCATCCGTCTGAGATTTTCTTCCTAGATTTTTGTCGCACAACGAGTGTGAATTTGACTTCCAAAAACAATACATATTTATACATAATGTCGCATATTATGTCAGCTGCTTTTTTGTAATTTGTTTTAAGGTCTTAATCGCTCATAGCGTTCTTTGTGTTTATTAAATAATTGTCCCGATATATCGTAGTTACCAAGTCATTCATAGATACGATCTGACTCATAATCATAAAACACTTGGTACCCGTGTTTCTCTGGGCAGACGGGTTTAGTATAGCGACCCAGGAAGCATTCACTTCTGTGTTGTATTATGTCGTTGAAAAAATACCACTAGGAAGAGATATGCAAATGTTAAGATTAAAATGAAAATGTTGAGATTAAAATGCTAGTGTTAAATTAAAGTATGATATCAAAATATCCCGAAAACGTTACATTTTGCGAATAATTAACACAGTTTACACAAGAAATTGGTTGTTAATTGTACAAGAAGGTATGTGTCGAAGGAGAAATAAATATTCTAAACGGCTCTAAATGATCTCACGGCTTGTAACATTTTGTTTGATTTACACGTCTCTGCTTGGAGTGATGTTAGAACAGACTCTCTGAAATAATAACCATTAATATTCATTAGAATTACACCGCAGACAAGAAATGCTTTCAAGAGATCATTTAAGTCGCATCCTTCAGAATCACTTTTGATTACTTAAACATTTAAAGCCCTACAATCTCGTTTAAATTCTGTCTATGAAGAGTCTTTAATGATTTTAATGCGGAAGTCATAAACGTACAGATTAAACGTTTCACCGAACCATTAATAACTCTAGAAGAACTGGTGCATTCGGTGCTCACATGCTCAACTCAACATAGGGCGCTATACCATTAAACCAGCGGGTATCGTTCGAGGCCATTACGAGACGTAAAGCTGTTTGGCGACAATTATACTAAAATATTAGATATAGAACGTTGATTTACATGTATTGCAAAGGAATTACACAGTTTTCTAGGAGCAAAAGATAAACCCCGGTAGATGTCCAGTGAGTCCTGGTAATCTTAACAGGGCATAACTGAACTGTAATTCACAATAGACACAATACTAAATTCAAACCAATAAAGTGGCTGTATACACTACACATATATATTAGTGAATTGTTCATTCGATCGCAACAGTTTTTCTCTTTCCTAATATCATCCAAATAAACTGACCTTATTAATCATGTACGTAAGCCTATTTAATTTTTTATGCCCATAATAATCAAAAGTATTGTCTCAAAATGGAGCTGACAGATTATAGCCACCTTTATCATTTTTATACGTTCGTACGAAATAAGTTTTAAAAGTTTATTGGTCGAATCTGCAAACAATGCCATTGACCACTTGCAAATGCTATTTATGTCAAGATGGCCATGACATCAATTTATTCATGAAATATGTACATAAATGTATAAAGATTTTCAATACTTTCGACAAATTCTAACAAACATATGTTGTTATATGATTACACAGTGACAGAAATAAATGCAAGCACACGTATATATTCGAAAGAAAAATGTAGCGTTACGAACAACAGAACAGATCTAAATATCATTAAATTAAATTAAGAAAAATTGCAAACACAAATTAAAGAACAACGAAGAAACTTTGTTTGATTCTTTAGACATTATATAAATGAATTTATTAATAGAAGCCATAAAGTATTTTTGATATACATGTATTTTGTTCATAAATCATTATATGTGTACAGCACATAAAGAAATGATATTCTGATTCAATTTGATTTAAAGGACATAATTTACAGATTCGATTTTCTCCTAATATATTGTTATATTTGCCTGATTCTATCTCTAGAAATTGAATTACCTCGAAAATTGTCAAGAAGTATTAAAATCCTGTAACGTCAAAGGGATTAGCCAAATTTTCAAAGATAAAAGAAATATTTCAATGAAAAATCACGCTAATAAAATGAAAAAAAAAACAACATAGTATCATTGTAATTCAATGACGAAAAATATAGGTCACCATACAATATCTTTGGAAAAAGTATTTGTCTATTTTTCAACAAGGGCAATAACTCTTACAAAATTTTCAAATTGTGTCGTAAAATAAAGCTTCAAGGGTAAACTTTCAAAGAAACAACAACACTTGGGCAGTTCTATCTTAAAATATTAACATCTGAGTAGCAATGAACAGATAAGTACAAATGTGTAGTATTTTGGATGTAATGCCTTAATTATGAAATACAAAGATAAGATAGTTTCATGACTTTTATATCCCAAACTTTTATTTCTTTATAATTATATCTCTGATAACAATGTAAACGCTAAAACCTCTCCATTAATTTTCATATCTGGCCATTATTCATTTATTATCTGCTCTTTTGCTTTACTTTCCCTGAATGCCGTGGGAATATTCAAGTAAGATAAAATTAATTTTGCCAAATATATATACAATGGAACCGATATATCATCCAACTCGCATTAGAGTGTTTCAGGAAAATGGGGTTCTATCCGTTGTTCAATAATGGTTTTCATTTGTGAATTTCATTACAGGAACAAACGGAATGATATGAGGGTAATATTTTAAGACGTATACGAATCGTTCACAGCCTTGGCAGCCTTTAAGTAGTGGTTCTAAGTTACGAAAGAAAATTTTAATCAATTCGTCTTGACATGACAGTTTAAGTGACTTAGCCACATACCTGCCAAATCTTTATAAGATAAATTCAGAGTATATTTACGCAGTTTGTATTGATTATCAAACGCGTCCACACCGTTGGAGACTTATCGATGAATGCTCAGACAAAGTGATATGTAGTATCCTTTATGGATGGACTAATTTGTCACATAGAATGTCTCGTGATGTTTACGGTGCCAAAGATGAGTGATCATCACTCGAGATTAACTTCTTTTATGCATTCAGATGCAAATAACGATAGAGTAGACAGATTTCATGTAAACAGGCTTTCCAAAAAGACTGCCCTATCCACATGTCAACCAGCAATGAGCATACCATTAAACACAGAGAATATTTACAGTCTCTTTATCCGGATGTCATGCGTTCGAACGAAGCATGTTTTTCATTGACACTTTCATTGATGATAAAATAACCAGTGTCATGTTGATGCTGTATTTGCTTCACAGATCACGTGGTAAGTTCGCGGAGACATGTTTGTACTTTTTTTCCAGACAACGGGGCTTTTGTTAGCTTCTCTAAACGCCCCCTATAGGTAAATATTTGATTATTAAGACTTAATTGACGGCATAAAACCGGTCGCTAACAAAAGATTATAGAAATCATGCTCGTCTTGTTGTGTCAATCAAATGTTTATTGTTAATGTGTTATATTGTGCATCTCATTTTACTGTTAACTTATCTTGCAACATTTTTAAACAATCATAAAATGTTTCTTTTACATGTAAAATCAATTCCTACGCGCAATGAGTTTTCAAACTTACACAGGGAATATGACGATTTTCAAACCAAGAAGCTTTTAGCTTTACTTATAAAATGTCATTTCCTTAATTAACAGGGGACATATTAATGGAACGCAGAGTCTGTTTCCTTAGTTACCAAAATAAAGCAAACGCTTTATGTCGAAGTAATTCTAATTTACGGCTGATTTGTTACTCATTTTCCAGTGACTTACAAGAATACACGATAAACTCTCGTTGAAGCGTATGTCTTTCAGTAGGTGCCGGACATCATAAAACATCGTTTATCCGCCTGTGTTGTGTAGTACAAACAAGTGTGGACAGAACCCGCTAAGCTTTAGACAATGCAGATGTATACAATTCAGTACCATGTAAATTCGTTGGAACTTTTATTTGAGGACTGTTTTTAACAATGACCGCTTATTGACCACCGCGGACTGATTTCTAAAAATGAGATTATTTTTTTCTAGTTTTAGACTTAAACTGTCAACATTTTAAATGTCTCAAACATTTGTAATACATGTATTAAATAACTCATAAAGTGCACACTCACTTTTAAATATCTGTAAAACACAAGTACATCGGGGTATTTTAACATACAGTAAAACCTCGATAATGATACAGCCTTCGGGACCCAAAATATTGGTGGTAATAATGAGGTCGTCTCATTAGTTTGTTGAATTATAGGTTAGTCATTAGAATTCGCTTCGAAAATAATTGTCTGTTTGATAAAATGGAGGTAATTTTGAGGTGTTCACTAATTGAGGTTTTTACTGTACATATCGAAAAATTTAAACGAAAAAGTCCAGTAAATTGTGGTAAATACATTAAAACTTGAAACAACTTTGACACTAAATGTTTATTTTCATAAACGCGTTTAGCCTTGGCCTTAATTCTGAGCATAAAAACCTAATCATTCGGTTGCTGAAATTTAGTTTTTTAAGGTTTAATAATTTATATTGATTCTAACATAACTTCGCGACTTAATTATTTACGCCAGCAATTAAGGCCTTCATTTCTTCGGCAATTATGTCGCTAAGAGCGTAACATAGGAAGGAGAATAACTTGAACATTTTATGGTTTTATTTATTCTAAGACAAATATATTAAATATGATATCATTCCGTATGAGGCGTGCTAAGGATGTAAAATTTCCGGCCAGGCTTGATAAAGAAGCGTGTTGCATATTGAAATTTTCGCTTTAAGTCGGCGACTTCGCTAAGTATAATAACAAATCCGCCACAGCACATGATATTTGGTTATCCTGCATGAATCCGAGATTTTACTTCTTTCTTAATGAGACAAATCAAAGGATTTGAGTTATGTGTGGCAAGAATAACCATTCTGCCCCTATACTTACACCACGACTAATACAAAACTAAAAATCTCCGAACGAATTGACCTCGGGACAAACATGTGAGTTCAGGGTTCTGTGCTCAGATATATTTTATTACCAACCATGGTATATTTGAATGGCTTAATCAGTGTTAAATTAAAACCTTGCAATTTGAAAATTGTGCTGGACGTTGAATGTTGCTGCATGCTCGAGTATAAATTATAAGCTGACTTAAATGTAACATAAAATTGTAGGTCTTATGCCAAGAGCTTGTCCAAATTGAAATCTGTCCGCTGTTTTACTTTGAGAAACTGCTACATTTGTCCAATAACCTGTTCTGTATAACGCTAGGAACGAGTCATGTATACAGTGACTTGACACCTCCCCCACCCCATAAAAAATAGGATCGTTAGGTAACAAAACGTATCTTTTCTAGTTTTTTCTTAAACACTTTTCATATTTTCGAGGTAAGATCTGTCCCTTAGTGTCTTCATACTTTGGGGACTTCAGGGTGAGCTCAAAAAAATACGACGGTTGGGTAACCGGAAACACGGTTATATTTTCCTGGCCTTACAGTGTAATCTTTAATGAGCCGTTCAAAGCAGCATCAGAGCTTTGCAAGAAACATGCATATATCCCAATACACACGGGATGTCGAATATATCACAAATGCACGCGGGATCTCGAATATTGCTTGCGAAATAATGGGTTAGTAATGATTCGTAAACAATGGGTATATTAAAGTTCATCGTACCGATGTGCATAACTACAATACTCAACGTTTTGGTTCCAAATTAAATGTAAAATTAGCCGTTCATGAAAATGGACACCCACTAAGAAGTTCTCCAGAGAGTGTCCATTTGTTCGTTTTCCTTTTTTGTCTCATTCATTGAGACATTGTTTATTTACATCAAATCCGTTTTCACGAAAAAAAATGCAATTTTGATCTCCACAATATGTTTACGTTAAAGCACAAATCCTCAATACTCATTTTACTTTTATCCGTGTTTTTTTTCCATTAGTTAGATTAATCAACTTCGCCGCATTACGAAATGTTTACCAAGAAACGAAAGCTAATCTATTGACGAAACGCAGAGATAACGTACATGCTATGTAACAAACGATATATAGTTATACGAGGGTTGATCAATAATGTGTTGACAACTCTAATAACTGCTAAAATAAAATAAACTCTGTATTTCTATAAACTTTTACAATACGAAAACTGAATCAAACACGGCTACTGGAGTTTCTTTAGCGCTACTTAATGCTAAATGCGCGCAATTTATCACCATAGCAACCACATATACCGGAAGCGTCGCGATTCATGAATGTAAGGCTAATTTTATTATGCATTCAGGCCTGTGTTGCAGGAGTTCGATGTAAAAATCATGTAACCAGGTAACACTATTCGGAACACATCCACCGACTGCGACTTCGTTAAATAGAGGTATGGAATCGGCCGAGGTGTTTTTATGAAGGTTATACTTTAATTTTTGATCGTAAAACAATAGGGCACTGAACGAAGAAACAAGAAAATTTACTTTACATGATAATCAATTAGGAGCACGAGCAATGATAACAAATACGTTAACTTCGTAACCAATTAAGGAGCATCAGAAATGATACAAAATACGTTAACTTTGTAACCAATTAAGGAGCATAAGAAATGATACAAAATACGTTAACTTCGTAACCAATTAAGGAGTATCAGAAATGATACAAAATACGTTAACTTTGTAACCAATTAAGGAGTATCAGAAATGATACAAAATACGTTAACTTTGTAACCAATTAAGGAGTATCAGAAATGATACAAAATACGTTAACTTTGTAACCAATTAAGGAGTATCAGAAATGATACAAAATACGTTGATTTTTTAACCAGTTAAGGTACACCATGAATAATACAAAATACGTTCATTTGATAACCTGCTATGGTACAAAAGAAATAATACAAAATACGCTGATATTGGCAACCAGTTAAGATGCACCAGAAATAAGATATATTTTATCAACAATTTAGGTATACCAGAGGTAATACTAAATACGCTAATCAAAGGTGCTAGACATGGTAACTGGAAATGGTCCTTAGTACGTTAATTGTGTAAGCAGTTGGGTAAAAAGTACAGTAACCAGGTCATGAACCTATCACGACAATGAGGTGAAAAGTTTGTTTTGTTTGTTTTTATGTGACTTATTGTCACTGGGTTTGAACAAGTTTTCAGTTATCTACGGCGACCGGTTCACATAACCAGTTTTCCTGGACTGTAAACTAACCAGTACTAACTTACCCTTTCACAAGGAGCCGGCAACTTCTCCACATATGGAGGAAAATCGACATTTTTGACAAATGTTCATAGAAGGTAATGACCTGCCGCGACCGGGATTCAAACCCGGATCTGAGACGAAACCCTGAGATGAAAAGAGTATCTAACCTGTATATCATAGTAAGATGCATACAATTACAAAAGTACTTCGTCTGATCACTTCAGTGCTGTGTAAGGTTCTACGTTTGATTCAGGTTAGATACTCTTTTCACCTCAGGCCGCGGCGTGGCCCAGTGGTTAGTGCGCTGGATATGTAACCCGGAGATATATATATAATATATATATTGCTGTTACACGATTTATAGATTTATCACATAACCTATATATACTAAACCTCGAACATCTATTATGTAACGTTTGTTCAAAAATTGACGATGAATATCATTTTTATTGAATGTATTAAATACCAGGAACATCGCATAATATCCATGTAATTGTTACATTATCAACATACATGCTTAAGTCATCCAAATACCTGACCGGCAACGACCTGACAAAACATTCTGAATGCTGATCTAATATTTGTACTATTTTTGTTGTGCTGACAGTATATAAATATATTTAAGATATTTATATGAACTGTTGTACGTACACTCATTTATTGATAATATATATAAAATCACACTCACTATGTACGAGGGTATAGCCAAAAGTTCCACCAGTATTAATTTTTATTGTGCATTGACCGGTGGCCTGAATGTGTAAGAAGATTTAATTGATAATTTTGGTTGTATTCAAAACCTTCTTCAAATCAGTCATGCGTTTACATCCTATCTATAAAGCTGTTACCGCAACACTTAGTACAACATAGATCAAATAAGCTCAATGACCGCTGGATTAGTCTATACACTAGATGTATTTGCGTGTTTTTCTGTTGTTTTTTTCATGTTTGCAGTCATGATTTGTACGTTTCGACTTTTTCCATGCTTTAACCATGTTTGTGTGTTTCAACTCTTACCATGTGTGTAATCGTGTTTTGTGTATTACGACCTTTTCCATGTGCGTAACAATGTTTTTGTATTTCAACTTTTACCATGTGTGTAACCATGTTTGTGTGTTTCGACTTTTTCCATGAGTGTAACAATTAGCAATGTTTTTGTGTTTCAACTTTTTCCATGTTTGTAATCATCCTTGCGTGTTTCGACTTTTACCATGTATGTAACCATGTTTTGTGTATTACAACTTTTTCCATGTATGTAATTATGTTTGTGTGTTTCGACTTTTACCATGTATATAACCATGTTTGTGTGTTTGGACTTTTTCCATGTATGTAACCATGTTCTGAACTTTTTTAGACTTTTTTCTCGGTCTGTATATATGTGTGTATATCTAGCAGTTTTCAGTCTATTGATCTTGAAAAATAAACCTATGACTTCCCTGATAATTCCATTTTAATTGAATGCATGCTTTGGGCACTGCATTTAATGAAGTTCAATCATAAATCAGTAGGTTTAATAGCATTACATGTATAAACACAGGACTTTACTAAGAGACATAAAATTATCCTAATGGTATTACAATGAACTTCAAAGCTTATAAAGCAGCGATATTGCGTTTCGTCTAATGATTTATATTCATTTATGACTTTAATATTCAATTAATATCGAAGTCTCTTTGTTAAAAATGCAAAATAACACATTAATGTGGCGCACAGCGCGTGATATTCAGAGATTTTTGTTGATTTTAATTACCAATCTAACATTTAAAGTTAATGAGTCACGGCATAGAGTATTTTCCATGGATACTGTAAATGTCAAATATGGCATATTTTGTTTTATTTTTATGTGACTTATTGTCACCGGGGTTTAACGCCGCTTTTCAACAATTGTTCAGCTATATACGGCGACCGGTTCCCCTAACCAGTTTGTCCTGGACTCTATACTAACCAGTACTAACTTACCTTTCCACAAGGAGCCGGCAACTTCTCCACATATGGAGGAAAATCGACATTTTTGTCAAATTTTCAAAGAAGGATATGACCTGCCGCGGCTTGGATTCGAACCCGGATCTCCGGGTTACAAGTCCAGTGTTCTAACCACTGGACCACGGCCGCAGCCAAAAGTTGGCATGTAAGTTTTGTTGAAGCCACTTTGTTCATTGTTTGCTCGTTCTAAACGTAGAAAGCTACATTGATTATTTCAATACAAAGCGTTAAAACAAGGGAAATTTCGGGGGAAATGTATGTTCATAAAATCTATGACTGAAGCCAGATAGGGGCCGTAACAACAAAGCGTCTGAAGTACAGAAATGTCATTAAAATCATGTTTAATCATGAATTGACATAAGTTAGGAAAAAGTTAGATGAGATCATTAATTTTCGTCACAGTTCCAAGCAAAATACAATCTTGGGTGCTTTATAAAATCTAGTCTTAGTTCCCTCGGGGATGGAATGTATTGTTGAATTGTGATCTATTTAGCTATTGCATCGTTAAAGTCAATTAAAGTTTTATTAGCCTATTTTCTAAAGAGCAAATTAAAAATTAATTCATTTAGATTTTCAATAAACTGTTCTTATCAACTAGAAGTTTTCAATTCCGCGCATAGACCATGTTTAATTAGATCAAAATTGGGTAAAGTGTAAGAAAAAGACGATTGGCAGTCTGCCAAGAGAAAATCGTTGGGAAAATAATTATTATCATATATTTTTATTTGAAGTTTGTAATAAAGCCACTATAAAAAAATTGTGAATAGGACCTTATAAGTAAAATTAATTTTACACCATATAAAGTATTTGCCATTACGAGAAAAATATGTATCAGCATCGAGTTGGTATATCGCTGTAACATGTTTACCAATTATCACAATTTAATAATAATATGCTTGGGAGACGTCAGGTCCTTCTTTGGTGCGGAACAGGGGGAGCGAATTAACAAGTATAGTTTAGTAACTTAGAGAATTATACATTTCAAATGTTCAAATAAATAAGTTTGCCTGGGTCATACTTATTACAAAAAAAACATTACATGTGAGTAACTGTTTACAACTGAGAATAACATTGGTTTATTTCACGCCACTGCACAATAATATTAACGTAACAAGCATCATTTTGTATCTAACAACTGTTTTTATAAATCATTTACACAGTTTTATCTACTGTTTGATGATTGTAAAGTCCGTAAATATACATGTAAGTCATGATACACATCGTGTGAAAAGTGTAAACCGTCTTAGGCGATATTCCCCTGAAGTATAATATTCTAGCAACGTATGGTTCCCATGTTGTCGCTTAAGTAAAATATATGACATTTCAAAGATGGAAATCTTGTTTTTTATCTAGGCATCAATAAAATAACTGTATATTTTATGTTTAAAATGTACTCCCTGATGACCGAAATATTGATCCGATATTTTGTTACTTTAGCTTCTTCAGACTTGATATTGTTCATAGCTAGTAAGTTTAGCTAAGGAAGAACATTAGGTCTATGGACCTCGACTTCTTGAGTTCGAACCCCAGGCGCGGCACATGTCGCCAGTTACTATTTGGTTAAAGATTCATATGGGTGAATTTGCAGTCACTGACAAGGAAGAAAGTCAGTTCTGGTATAGAACCCAAGTGCTCTGTTCAAGTATACCGAGGCCTCAGCCGTGGTCTAGTGGTTAGTGCGCTGGACTTGTAACCCGGAGAGCTGGGTTCGAATCCCGGTTTCGGCAGGTCATACCCTTCTAGGAAAATTTGACAAAAATGTCGATTTTTTCCATATGTGGGAAAGTGTCCGGCTCCTTGTGGAAGGATAAGTTAGGACTGGCTAGTATACAGTCAGGGAAGACTGGTTAGGTTAACCGGTCGCCGTATATAACCGAACAATTGTTGAAAAACGGCGTCAAAGCCCAGTGACAATAAGTCACATAAAAACAAATGATTGAAATACTGTCAAAAAAAGGCGTTAAACCCGAACAATCAAATTTATTCTTAATTTCATACCGTTTTATAATTTTTCATTTCTACCGGATCAAAACCAATGACGCTTTGAAATCACCCATCATGTTTACAGCCGCAAATGTCTCCTTGAGGAAGAGTTAACAGCATTTATTCAGGATGTGATATCTGAAGCAAATTTGTTACAGTTAATTATCTGTCTAGCCAAGACACCATCGCCAGGGCTTATAAAAACTATGACGTGAACGAACGGGATCGTTTTCAATGTCATTTTGGTGTTGATGATCCCAGAAGATAAATGACGTGTTGTCCTGGCAGACAGTTGTCCGCAGAGCTTTGTTATAAATTACATTTTATGACGCTGAAATCCGGGTTTAAGATTACAAAAGCGAGCGCTGACACAAGTTTTCAGTAAAAGCCAGGAAACTGTTAAAAAGTAACTAAGCTTTGATTCGTGTCGATATTGCGTGTAAATATACTGTTTTGGAAACTAATTTGTCTGCTCGACCTGGGAAAACATTTATAAAAGTACTTGATCTTGTCCATCTGTACAACAGTTTATCCCTTGGATTATTTTTGAAGTGAGTATACGGTAAATATTAAGTGTCTTTTAATCCGCCATTTTATGTCATTCACACAACATTATATGGCCGAAGTTCAACGATCCGCAGACAATATAGAAATAGTATCTGGTTAATTTTATGATTCATTTTTAGTGCAAAAATAATTTACTCACATATGGCGCCAGTGCCAAATTCCTACATTTGGAACACCTCGGTCGAATTCGCTACTTCCAATCTTCAGTTTAGTTCAGATTAGTTCAGTTCTGTTCTGTTCTGTTCTGTTCTGCTCTGGATATGTCTAATTCATCAACAAAAAATCGACCCCAAAAAATACAGCACGCACAGTTATGTTGCCACAGGTCGACTGAACAGACCCTTCCTAATTTGACTCTGAGAAACAACATCATCATCTTCTTGAACTTTTTGACGCACCGAAATACATGTACCTTAAAAAAGGTTATAGCTAGAAATAAAATTCTTCAAAAAAATCATAACGAACACTGAGTGTAAACTTAAGACATGAGACAGTGTGTAAAATTAAGGGGAGGTAATCGTGTAAATAAGAAATATTTGTCGGATAAGAGTTATTTAACATAACCTTCATTTTCTTACACTGATTAATATAATCCTTGATATAAAATCTAAATGATAATAGCATTTGTTATAGTAAAATTGATTGTTTAACGATTTAAGTAGATCGTAGTATTTACATAACATACAAACAATGAATTAACAAAACATGTTTAGGACCAAAGTACATTGAATTTTATAGAACATCTCTTAACAACAAAGTAACAATAAGATAGATCAAATTACCTGTTCTTATTTCTTTTTTTATTTTATTTATTTATTTATTTTAAACTTCTTTTCCAGCTAGGTGACTTGAGAAGTCGTACTGCCATCTTGTTGTTGTTGTTCTTTGCTTCAACTTAATGTCCCTGTAAAGATTTATTAAAGGGACATTGTGAAGCTATTTTATCCCACAAATCGCAGTCACTGTTTTATTGCGTAAACTTGTCATTTGTCCTCAAATATTCTTGTCTTTCTTATCTTCATTCCAATATCTGTATTTTATTGGATGCGTTTATTTCTCTCATATTGCCCCCAAACCATTACACAATAACCACCGTATCGGTCTCTATGGAGCACGTTCTCTGGGTGATAACGCTCACCTTTCAGGCGCCACACTCGTATCCGACCATCTGAAAAATCCACGCAAAAACGGGATTCGTCCGAGAATGCCACGTTGTTTCATTGACGTTTAGTCCAGCGGCGATGTAAAATGGCCCAGTTCAGTTGATTAAGTGTGGGCTGAGTGGGCATTCCACCGCGCAGCATCCCAACTGCGACATTGTGTTGACTTTCTGGCATGGCAGCGCGTCTCCCCATTAAAATTTCTTACATTTTTTTAGTGTTTTCTAACGATATGGGTTGCACCTAGTGTGTTCGCATCGAATATGAAACAAAATTTTAGTTGGTACACACTACACCGTGTTTGGTGCACGAAATTAGCGAATTTCATGAAAAACTTCAAATTCACGAAATTCACGCCCCAGTACATTCAAACAAGGTACATGTAATTTGATGGTTTTACAACTTATTATAACTGTATGTGTGTCCGCATGACTTAACACATATGTTCTGGGGGACGATCAACTTTGTTGCTAAACTTTTTCGTTGAGGATATAATCTCAGTCGATGAAAGAGGGAAATTATTCGCAGGAAGTACCATATCTAAAACAGATTTATTTGATGTATAATCACCGTGGAATGTCTCACCCTGGGATTTATTGAATTTTTCATCAAGAATAAGGTTAGCTTTAGTCGCTCTTATAAACAAAATCATGAAAATAACTCGGCAGGTTTTTTTCTCTCTCTAGAATTTAGAAGGGACTGCACCCCTGATCATACCAGCAAATGGAGATTACATTCAATGATTTGTTTGTCAACTCAAATCAAAGAGAGGATAACTGACGTTGTGGCTTTGTGTAAGGAATATATTTAGTGCTCCATCTATTCTATATCTCCACTGATGACGAAACAATGGCTTCGTGTTAGCTAGGCCTATTTACTACCCCAAACATCGAATTTCAACACGATCACGTGACAGCTCATACGAAAATAACATACACAATCGTTTATTCGCGAATCAACTGCTGTTCAAAAGATCATCTGAGCATTTACGCGTTAAAGGTATGTATGGATTACTTCCCTTATTTCTCACGGGGGCATTAGCATACGGACATGGACGGGGCTGTCCGTTTTACACCGCTCGATGTGTGTTCAATTTGTTTTATATTATTTACTTGACACAATAACCCATAGTAAAGACAGCGAATGTATGCTTGGCCTATTTTGAGGATTTTATTAATTCTATTCATTAACACCCCGAGCGATAACTCGTGTAACTTAAGTATTATTTCTGTCTACTATTACCATTTAGCAATCGATATGACATTGAATCATGCATCATTGAGTTAAATTGTTCACGAAGGGAAAATCCCGACTGTATTAACTATAACTGGCGAATATAAATACATTGTTATTTGTATAATTACAAATGGCGATATCTTGAGGGAGATGCTCATTTTAAATGAAATCGTTTCACTGAAAACCACACTGAAATAGCAAACGTGTAACTGTGTTCGTTTATTTGCGTTTATAAATACTGACATATTTAGTCCAATATAATATCTTTTAAACAGAAAAGGACATTATGGAGATATGTAATGACAAGTTTTGGGTTGGTATAATATATTATATGTATAATGTATAAATAATTATGTGGACATGATGAAATATAATACAGTTAATCTTGAGAGTGTTTGAAATGTTCAAATATAGCGACAATATTTACGTATGTTTACGTATTTTTACGTCTTATCTATTGCATTATATATAATCATTATTTATTAATATTGTCGCTATACTTGACATATTCTGATATACTTTCACTTACTCTCAAGATTAACTATATTTATAAATTGTGCGATTATCAAATGCAATTTGTTTCTGCAATTAATAGTTACGATAATAATAAAAATATAAAAAGATATATTAATCGTCACATATATTTTTATCTTAAGTAGCATAAGTGCCATATTACGAAATAAAAACGTAAAAAATATTTACAGTCATTTTCAAAGAAATTATTAGTTAATTGAATGTTATACCGTTTCATATCAAACAACAAAAATCTAAAGAATAACGTTTTATTGCGATAAACAATGTACCCCTACATAGAATTCACTTTATCAGCGAGAATCATCCAGGGGATTGCGCTGTAGGGGGTCTCGGAAGGCACAAATTAATATCAATTGATTAAAATTTATATTTTCCTAAGAGGTTAACTTGATATACATGTATGTTTAATGAAATTTATCTATTCCAACAATATTAATGTGGCGTGATTGGCTTAATACGTAAAAAAACGTAAATAATGCCTTAAGTTGTTTACAAAAATTAAATATTATACTTTCATATTATACAACAAAAAATCTAACTGAACGCGCAAAAATAGCGTTTTATTGCCATAAACACTGTAACCCATTCATGGACGTCAGTTTATGGGCGAGAATCATCTAGGGGACGGCGCTGTAGGGGACTCCGTAAGGTACAAACTAGAAACTAGTACATTGCTTCGTATCGCTAGCATAATGCAATGATTGTTATTTCAAGGTTGATTGTGATATATTCTTATAGTGCGATATTGGTTTATATGTATAATATTTGTTTCAAATCACTTCAAATGAAATTATTTCCGTATACAATTATGGTCTACTTTTCAAAACTATAAATCAGTGAAACTTGATATCACAAATTAGCCAGTTAGGCTGTCTTAAACCGTATAAAACACTGTAGTCTTAATTGTAAAATATCTAAATCGATTTTTTTATTTCAAAAATATGATTATATCTGGAATATTTTGTCGGTGTTTCATATACATCTATTATGCATTTAAGTTTATAAGTACTAATTACTGGTATGATGATTTTACAGGACTGGAATCTGACATGGGGAAACCACAGACCGTACCCAGAGTTTACTGAGTGTTTCCAGAATACAATAATCCTATGGCTGCCCAGCATACTGCTATTTCTGTCAGCACCAATCTATCTTTATTGTCTGTCACATTTTACCGACGTTCGAGCAACACAGAGTTGGAAATATTTAACAAAAATCGTGAGTTGTTTTCGTTTAAAATATTTGATAAATCTGGCATAGCGGTAGTTGAAGAATTAAGCATGTGGTGTAAATTATTTAAACATAAAATAATATGTAGTTTATTGGCGTAACATGTCATACGTAATAAATATAACTAAACAAATGGAACATAATTTCATAATTTCACAGGTGGCGAAATACTTTGTTTAAGAACACGAAAATGAAGCGACATTAATAAAAAATTTAACATCTATCTTTTTTCTTTGAAAGCTGAAAATATTCGCAATATTTATTACAACCTTATCAGATATTAGATTTTCTCATTTTTGAATACTAGGCCAATTTCAGAAATGTGGTTTGAAGAATTTAATCTTAATTATGTATATTAATAACAAACAAGTTCCAAGAGAAAATGATTTTCTACCTTTCCCATCATGCATTGTACACAATTTTATCTCTTCTCTTTTGGTACTTATACGCACGTGTTTCTATATCAAGGTTATATGAACAGAGGCGAAATTTAGAAAGAATTATCTGATTTTTTTAGACAAAAGTCGTGCTTAAATAAATAATATTCATACAATCTACTTGAATTATTCATGTTCGTTTACCAAGTTTGCTTAAAGACATCTAGAAATCTGTATTTAATGAATAAAATATTAACATTTGCTGGGGTTTTGTATAATCCATAAGTTACAATAGGCTAAGAAGATTTAATGTCGGATTGACGTTTTATGCCCAATTTTTTAGTCCATTATAAGATATGCACCTTTTAACGAGTATTAACAAAGCAGCATTTGTGGTAACAATAGGTTTGACCTATTCGCCACAAAATCTTAGGTCATTTAATTTGCTTCATTTATGTTAGCGACCATTGTATTTTTTTACATCCAATACTCGAGTTATTTTCAGTAGATCAAATCGTTTTGCAGCTATTGTTTCCCTTTGTTTCCCTCGCGAATGACTCAAAAATACACGAAAAAAATAAGTAGTTCGTTGACCTAATGTATTGAATTAAACAGATAAACTCGCCACATTATGAGTTTAAAAGTGTTACCTTATCGTCAATTATGTCTGGTTAAAAGTTAGTATTTCATGCATTAATTCGTGATTGTGAAATATCTTATTAGTGCTCTAAATAGGAGTGTGATGAAACAGTCAAACATTTTCGATTGCGCAACAGTGTGAAACTATGTCATCTTAGGGACGTCGGGCCCAATCCTACTCTCTTCCTTCATTACTCCCTTAACGCTGAATATCTATCAAAAACATTGTTATCAATGATATTTAAAGAAAAATATTTTGCAAGTCATCATGATAAAAGAAATATTTATTAGTTGTTATACAATGTCTAAATTCCAATCCAACACGGACGGCTGATACTCTTTATGACAATATTAAGTGTGAAGTAGGACAAAAAGCTAATGGTGATCCGTTTATGTGGACACTTAAAAAATGCGGCTCTTAAATCTTTGCAATACTTTTTAAGACAACTATCACGGTGACAATTCATGTTCGCGTGAAAGAAAAACTTTTAGGTCACTAGAAAATACGTAAATTATACGCTAGAAACTAATAATCAACGAACTACTCCAGACAACAGTCATAACGTCTAAAATGTGTTCGAAGTATAAAATAGCTGAAATAGAAATCCACAGAGAAATTATCTGCAATGATCATTCAGATAGTACTAATGAAAGGAATATTGCATTATACCCGAGCATCTTCATGTTACTTATTCTGAAAGATTTTCATATTCCATGTTCAGATGTTCAAACAAAGCTGAGTATACTTTTTGAGGTTATGATAAGTAGCCTTCTGGTGTTATAGACAGTGATTAATTGTTCCCTAATGTTGAATTAATAGGATTCAGAACATGAAGAAATAAAAAATCAACTCCATTGAAATTAAGTCGAAATATTAAACGGTAAAAAGTCGGCCGCGGAATCATGTCCGTTTGGCAAAAAGATACCGACTCATTATACTCAAGTTTCAAAATTTAAATATTCACTCCTGCTGCTACTGATGATGATGATTTTGTTATTATTCGGAATAATGTTGTTGTTGTCGTTGTTGTTGTTGTTGTTGTTGTTGTTGTTGTTGTTGCTGCTGCTGCTGCTGCTGCTGCTGCTGCTGCTGCTGCTGCTGCTGCTGCTGCTGCTGCTGTTGTTGTTGTTGTTGTTGTTGTTGTTGTGACTGTGAATGGTAGTGTTATAATTATTATGAATATCATTGTTATCATTTCAGAGTGTTATCATCGTACAATTGTCAGTGCGATATTTACAATTACAACAAGAGGAATCATGGAATATCAAATATTTTGGACTCCTGGTGGAAGCCATGGCAATGGTAAATACAACTGTGTTCCCGGAGCCATGACTCTAAATATCATAAATTCTTAATTCCTTTTCTTTATTTAAAGAAATCACCTTTTCCCACATGTTCCCTATATGAGAAACTAGTTACGATATTACTGAAAATCTTACATTAAAACTCATTTGCCTCACACCACATACTCACATACCAAGTTGAAGTACACTGGCAATGACTGCTACAAGCAGCCAACGGTTAGCTTCACAGAAAGTCTCAGCCTGTTTGAATCATAATTATTCTGCCATTAAAAGCTAATAAGAACACATGCTTATAGCAAGAATTAGTATCATTTGAATGGGATTTAGGGGTCAAATTATAAAATCATTGTGTAGAAAAATATATCGTAGGTTCATGAATTCTGTTGTAGATGCTCCTCATATTCTACACGGACTTGGAGAGTAGAAAAGGATTTGTAACCTCCGGTATTCAGACATCCTTCTGGTTCCTAACATCAGTATGCGCATCGCTTTTACTATATTCAAAAATGATGAGAATGGTATGGCAATCTCTTTTTTAAATTCTGGTTTTATTTATTAATTTTATATAACTGATAACACGGTTTAACGTCTACAAAGCGTTGAATAACTTGTGAAACCCTCTTTTTAAATTCTGTTTTAGTAATTGATTTTTATATAACTGATAACACGGTTTAGCGTCTGCAAAGTGGTTGAATAATTTGTGAAGTCCATGTACAACTTGCCATTATCTACTTCTGTAAAACCTTGATGCTAATATGACTTCAACATAACGACAACTTGAGTTGAACTTTCATTTTATTCTAGGATTATACTGAAGATTCGACAGAAATTCAGTTGCACAAAACTTATTTGGCATTGTCTGTCGGACAGTTTGTTCTGACCTGGCTACCTGATGTACCTCCTGGTGCTTTTTCCGAGGTAAGTCTTCATCTCTATCACGTGGTATTCTATACTTGTTATCATTCATATCATTTCAACATACGCAGGCAAATGCAGTTGTACAACTGGCATTTCTTATATAAAACTTGAAAAGTATTGTTACGCTCCATGTGTATACGTACGATGTGTACAGACACCCCAATCATTCTTGTAAATGTTCAGATCAGGTAGAAATGGACAAACTTTTTGTATATATGTGCTATGTGTAATGTGTATGGAAACGGACAAAATATAATCATAATAAAAGAAATAGTGTATCCTAAACTTGAATCTCACTTAAAATTTAGTGTATGTAAGAATCTTACTGAATATGACAAGTCGGTGGCTGTGCACATCAAGTTTTTGTAAATTAATTTTAAGAAAACTGTAATAAAACACAAGTCTAAAATTTCAATGAAATCAACTAAAACAAATAAAATGTTTAATTAACCATTACTGTAATCTGCTCTGAGACATCATTTATACATGTTTTCAGATTTTCCATCAATGCGACCGAATACCTTCAAAATGGTAGTTCGACGATATATATAGCTTACATAAGAAATTCAATTAATGCTACATTAACATATCTAAATATCAGATTTGAGTCGAGTGTTTAATTACGCTATTATAAGTGAAAATTTTGTCACATGCTCCCTTAATTACTTGTTTTGTTGTCACAAATTACTATGCACCCAGCTCATTTTATAATATTATCAGAACATTAGACGTCTGATACCTGTTGTTATAGAAACTGTTTCTATTTTTCAGAAAGAATGCAAACTTTCCAGTGCCTCTTTTATTCAACGCATTTTCTTCATTTGGTTTAATGGGTAAGCCGATGTTTTCACTTTCTCAACGCACCATTTCATGAATTTAAACAAACCAGACATTATGTGACGACGCCAGAACAAAACTTACATTGAAATTAATAGATATATTTAGCACGTATGGTTTTAGTTTGTATATGTCATGAGTAGTGTAGTATGAGCTGTATTAGCCTTTCTTGAGAAGGTATGACCTTAACCTTGATGGTGGTCATTTAGAATCTAAAAATAGAATTAGATATCCTGGTAACTTAAACTAGAACATGACCGTTATACAATGTACGTGACTTCTGCGACCGAAAGAATGCGCTGACAAAAGGATGACGCGTTAACGAGAAAATTAATCAGTTTCACCTGAAGGGAGTCATTGGTATAATTGTTCGTTTCCGCATATCAAAAGGTTCCCAGACCTCAAGAATGTGTAGAGAGGGCGAACAATGTCATTGATCATTCTTTTATCTGATTCGAGTCTGCGGCACTTCAAGGAACACTTGCAGTCTTTCGAGAATCGACGCCAATAGAGAAAAAGTTCGGAACGAATAAGTAACTGTTTTTCACACATACGATCGGTATTTAGAATTAATTAAAATCATTTGTCCATTAAAAACACATACGTGTCTACACGTTCCAGCGATCGCCAAATGTTACGAATGTCGGTCACGTTCTGGTTCAAGGTCACGTAACCAGGTTTTTTAGATTCCAATTGGCTGTTATCAAGAACAAGATCATGCTTCTCAAGAGAGGCTAATACAGCTAGTACTATACTACAGCTATATATTGGGATTAATAATGATTAACGAGGGTCTAGATTCAACACCCCAGATGCTAGATTCTATAAGATAGCTTGCCAAGTCATGCGAGCGCTGGAAATATACATGTACAGTGTAGATTTTTAGCATTCAAGTTATTTTTTAAAAGTCGGTAACCTTTAAAAACTGTCGTTGAATTGGCACCATTGTTAATGGTAAGGAAATTGATGATTGCGATTGGGAATATGCATCTAATAAAGTTGAGGGGAAAACTCGATTGTCTTATCATGATAGCCATTGTGTTGCAGATTCATGTCTATCAGCAAAGAACGTCCAATAGATATTGACGATATATCTGATATAATGCCTAGTGACCAGGTCGAGGTAGCGTCAATAAAATTCGAAAGAACATTGAAAAATGAATTAGAAAGACTGGACAAAATGAAAAAGTAAGTGACCTGTGGTGATTTCGCTGCAGATTATTGAATTCAGACTGTGTGATAAGCTCTCTCGTACACGTTTTATCAGAATCTTCCAATTTTAAAGCTTCTTTTAAAGTTACCTATATCGTAAGATATATATTAAGATATCGAAGTGATAGTTTTTTTTTACTTTTGTAATAATATATTTAATTTTAAATGACCACTTTATTATATACGGTTTTAGGGATATAAACAAATTATCATTCACAGGAATATTATTGTTGTATTACATAGACTATTTTTCGTGCTAAAAGTAGAATATACTGCAATATTTTATGTTTATAAATACCTGTTCGCTTATAATAGGGATGCAGGCAACGTACCACAGTTAAATCTTTTCAAACTGATGTTAAAATCTGAATTTTATTTGTTGCTGGTTCCAAATGTTATGAAGGTGTTCGCAATCTTTTTCCAAATGTGCAATCCGCTCATAACCGGGTAAGTCTAGATTTTTTAACGTTTCATATTACTATAAATTCATTTAAAACATTAAAAAAATTATCTCTTTTCTCTCGTTTATTGGTCCATTTTCTCAGTATTGAGATAGTACATTCAGAACATCAACCACACATGATGCACTAGGTATACCAAACACCTACAATGATCTTGAGAGACTTTAGATGCTAGAGAATTAGTTAGTGTTGATTAGGAAACAAAAAAAATCTTATTGCTTATTTGTAATACTGTTAAATATATATGTACTGACCAAAGATTATGTACTTACTACACAAATTGATAGTACTTTCTTGATCTTTAAGAATGTTGAAAATTACAGACTTTTGGTTGGATTCGCTTACGATACAGAGCAGCCCCTTTGGAAAGGTTATTTATATCTAGTAGCTGGGGTATTGAGCCTTTTACTTGATCGTCTGCTGAATAATTATTTGGAACATCTTTGTATATGTTCATCAATCAGAATGGACGCTTGTCTGAAAAAAGTTATTTTTAAAAAGGTAAGCAAAGATATTACCTTGTACCCATGCTCCTAGAGCTTGTCATTTGTAGTAGGTGTTCCATCCATTTTAATGACTGTGAAGATGTTGATTGTTTCGGATTTTATAGTTTACAGTATAAAACGCTAATCTTTAAGTCTTTCTAAGCTAGTCTTTCTAAGCGGTGCAAATCTGTATTTTTGTGGAGACTTGGTTTCTCTTACGGGTTATTCTGATTATTTCAAAGTCGGTGAAACTCACGAACAAAGCAAGAACGGAATATTCAACCGGCGAGATTTCCAACATATTGTCAGCTGAATGCCGACAGGTGCAACATTTCGTGGCGTTCATAGTCTGGGTATGGAGCGTCCCTTGTGAATTCATCTTCAGCTTCGGCATTCTTTTCTCGACTGTGAATTATGCTGCATTTGCCGGTGTGGCTGCATTGGCTATCGTGATGCCCTTGAATGTCTTGCTCGCACAGAAAGCTCACAGTACACAGCTGGAACGGAAGCATAAAAAGAATGACAGAATTAAATTCATGACTGAATTATTGAATGGAATTAAGGTAATTTAGAATCTGATAGCATTAAATTCAGAAATTGTGAATAGCGTTTATTTTTAAATCAAGACACACAAATGCCTTTCTGTTATGTTTGTAAAGTCATTTACTGCAACACTGTCATCCTTTATATTGAGTTTTAATTGCTAATGGTCGTACCTTTTTTAACACCTGTTTTAGATTTTATCAAGAATATAATATGAAATTTACTTTCTTAGCCCCAGTCTACCTACAATACTAGTATGAAAATATTAATTCGCAGCAGAACTTGTTACTCTTACTTGTAGATATTGAAAATGTATGCATGGGAAATGGCATTTGGTGATAAAGTTCTTGACCTACGTAATGATGAATTGGCGATCCTGCGAAGACAGAGAGTACAAAATATCATAGCAAACATCTGCTGGGATATAGCTCCTTTTTTGGTAAGGGAAGTATACGCGAATACATTCTACACATTATTTTCCAATTGCTTTATCTTACCTATTCCAGGCACTCTGTTTTTGACTGTGGGGCGGCGACCTCGTTGCATCGAAGTGTTTGTACCAATCGTGATGTTAAACGAATACAAATCAGCACCATTTTGATATTTATTGCAGATGGGCCTGGCTACATTTGCAATTTACGTCTATATCAGCCCGGAACGCATGCTCACTCCTAAAACAGCTTTCCAATCGCTAGCCACATTCGAAATGCTGACTCATACATTCAACGCCTTACCACACGTTATTGGCCATTTCCTAAGATCTTTCGTCTCCATTCGGAATTTGGAAAAATTCTTAAACTGCGAAGAACTTGATGCCAATGTAGTATCTCACCAGGAATCAGGTAAATTCCTTGGCTATTTATACATTTATATACATTTTTTCTTCCTTTATGACTTCTACATTTATAACTCCCAAACACTCGATGTTATTCTGAAGACGCGGTTCAACTTTACCTTTCAGGAGATGCTATCCATATAGAGAATGGAACTTTTACGTGGGATAAGAAACTCGGACCTTGCTTAAAAAAGTATGGTCAATAATATATGTATAGTACATCAAATAAAAATATATTACTAGGAAGTAATTACTTGCAGAAAGTTTGATATAAAATCAAAAAATAAGAAAATTTAAAATTATGGATCTATCACCCTTCTTGGATAGCTTTTTCCAAAGAATGCATTTGAAAATAACAGTTCTTAAGAATAGCTTTCCTATATACAATGCCGTTGATTTACGCATGACAAAGAGGTTACGGCAAAACAAATTGATATACATGCAGTCTTGAATTAAATCCTTGAAGTATTATTAAACGAAGAAAACACGATGACATCAACTACCTTCGAATCATCATCTTTAGTAAATTCTTTTTTACATATATGTTTTCATTCAGTATCGTGTTCTATGATTGATTCCGGTATGGATCCGGTATGGATCCGACTACAAGGCAATTAGTGTTACTCGCTATATCCATGTTATTTCAGTATCGATTTATCAATACCAAAAGGAAGTCTTGTAGCGATCATCGGCGCTGTGGGGTCCGGTAAATCATCACTCTTGTCAGCAATCCTTGGTGAAATAGACAAAGACGAGGGCAAAGTAAATGTTGATGTACGTGATATGCGTAAATATTCTAGTATTACTGATTTAAAACGTATTTTCTTCAATGTCATTGGCTCAACAATAAGGATTTTAAAGTAATATTTAATGTAGCTCTTAAGTGGCTATTTGGTGATATCGAGCTTTACGGTTTATAGTTTTGACAAGAGGGCCAGGATGGCCCTTTTTGCTTAATTGAGTAAAGATTGCAACATCTATGGTTTTCGTGTGATTCGATCTGGTGACTTAGTTTTTAACCTGAGCTGACCCATGTTCAAACCTGTGCACGATATCATTAATAAAAAAGATTCTGACAAGAATGGGGAAGATCCAATCAAAACTGTGACTTCTATAGTGTAAACAGTTTTCAGGAGATTTGACCTTATTGGTGACCCCCAGACGATTCATGTTCAAACCTGTCCAAAACATCATTAACAGAAAACATTTTGACACAGTTTAACAAAGATCCTATCAAACATGTGACTTCTAAAGCGTTAACAAAGTTTTTTCAGTGATTTGACCTGCTGACCTAGTTTTTAACCCCAGATGACCCATGTTGAATATTGTCCAAGTTCTATTATATTAAAATGTACTAAAAGCATCAATAACGCTGGAATGGATAACTTTCATTAAACAATTTAACCGATTAGGTCAAAATTATACCAGCGATACTAAGTGATGTGTCGATTGATACTAATTTGTACTTTACAGAGTTTCCTATTGGGCTGTCCCCTAGATGATTCTCGCCGATAAGAGAATTCGATAAATGGATTCAGTGTTTATCGCAATAAAACGCTATTTTGTGTGTTCGGTTAGATTTTTTGTTGCATGATATTTAATCCTTGTAAATAACTTAAAATATTTTTTTTACATTTTTTACGTATTAAGCCAGTCACGCCACCCCAAATGCTATTTTTTTCTCAAGCCATCAACGTCGCGAGAATAAAGCGCTGCACGTTTGATCCTTATCTATAGTTTTGCTTCCTCATCCTCACACGTTTGTAATAAGGAACGACAATTCTGGACAGGAGTTGATAATTCAAGAATAACACTGTGAAGTTCACATTACACTTGCTGAATTGGCGCCGTTGCCAAGACTGTTGTTATGCAATACTTGATTGAATTACGTCGATGTGTTGACATTGTTTCTGTTCTTGGTCTCCTTAATATCATCCATTGATTTCTTTTGTAGGGTCGTGTTGCATATGTTTCCCAGCAGGCATGGATACGAAATGACACTTTACGAAATAACATATTGTTCAGTAACCCATATCGGGAGAAGACTTATAATGACATTATTGACGCATGCTCCTTGCAACGTGATTTGGATATCCTGACTGCTAAAGACAGAACAGAAATTGGGGAAAAGGTACGAGTTTTCTTATACATAGGTTTCATTAAAAAAAACTTACTGAGAGTTATCAAATCAGGTTGGTTTAAATTTTTGAATTACGGTTTTTATAGAAAGAATTTGAAGAAATATATCTAAAATCATATCCCATCATTCCAAGCATTTAAAAGTAAGTGAATTATCGTATGAATCGTTTTGCTTGGACAGTTTATCGAAATAACTAGAAAACAGTGTTGCGCCTACCACTGTCCGATGTGCGGAAGCTTTTGGTAAAGTACGATAACTTACGGATTACGAACAGAACATGTAGGTATTTTTTCTTATTTCGAAAAGAATATTCAAATAAGACTCCTGCTCCAATTCTGCAGATCTTGGTAAAAAAAGAAAAAAAGTTCAATCGACTTCTTTATTGTTTGCCCAGGGAGTCAATCTCAGTGGTGGACAGAAACAACGTGTCAACATGGCCAGAGCCGTGTATTTCAATGCTGACATCTACCTCCTCGACGATCCTTTATCTGCCGTCGATGCCCATGTTGGAAAAGATATCTTCGAACACGTGATCAGTAAAAATGGACTTCTAAGAAACAAGGTATAACAAGTTGAAACAATTGCTCCGAACAAATAATGTTTTAAAAATATTTTTATTATTTCATTTTAATTATCTTTCTTCAAAACAAATGTAGAGATTTGATTCTTAATAGTTGCAATACTATGCATTCATTTTCAAATGGATTGTAGTTTTTAACGAACAGTCCTTCAGAATCAAGCACTTTATGTGAAGTTTTTGTGCTAAAACTGATTGGTAAATTTGTATAACTGAATGGTTTTGTGTTTCATGCAGACAAGAGTTCTTGTAACTCATGGTATCACGTGGTTACCTCGCGTGGATAAGATATTGAGTGTAGAAGCAGGAAGAATTACAGAGAGTGGAACGTACAATGAACTTATTAGGAATGATGGGTCGTTCTCTAAATTTATACAAAAATACAAACAAGATATAAATGCAACAGAAATGTCTAATTATGAGCAAAATACTATTCAAGGTAAATTAATATCATGTGGTGTTATATGGTTTTATTGAAATAAGTTGCAATTACGTGATACGTGATGTTTTTGTTGTTCTGAACGAACAATAATGTCAGTGGTTTTCAAAAATAGTGCGGGAAATTATTACACACCGAAGAGCTTCTAAAACCTTCCGACTGAGAAAATAGTACACTTCAATGGCGATTTGCGTTCAAGACAAAATCAGATGGCTATGCAAAATCGTAATCGAGTAATCGTAATCTAGTAACAAAGCCGTAAAAATATGCAAAAACGTCAAAATCGACAAGATGGCGCATAAATATAGCTGAACTAACCAGAATGGTTATCCCAATTTATGTGATATCAATTTTACGCTGCGGAGGTTCAGTCAAAAATAGTTTCATTCATAAACTATTGGAGATATTGACGATAACAATTTGTTACTAAAATCAGCACTGCCAATATGCCAATCGGCGGCTAGCAGAATAGGTTGGACAAACGCTGTCGCCTATTGGATTGAAAATCTTGGAGGACATTAAAGAAAATTTCGAAAATGAACAAAGGAAATCAATTGGAGCTACAAGACAAATGTTGTCACGGTCTGTGTAACAATGACTCACGGTACGCGGACCGAGAAAATATGAAGAACGTGTGGTAGATTCCTTTCCTTAAACCTAATAATAAAACATAATTTTCGCAGTCGGAAGGTTACGGAAGCCCTTCGGTATGTAGTAGAATTTGCCGCCGACGAATGTTGAGAACTAGCTACATTATTGTTCGTTCAGAACAACAGAAATCCTTACAACGAATTTTCCTGCTCGCTGTAAGTATTAACCATTATTACTGCTATTTGTAAAGTTGTACTGTTTAAATTACCCATACAATTGAAATTCATTAAAACTTCAATCATCGATCTTTTAAGTATACGGTTTTCTTTTATTTTAAATATGTAATCTAACTTGACAACGAGACCCACTCAACATTAATACAATAACACACAATATTTATTAACCATTACGCAAGTAGGAATGCTTCTAACCAATTAAAATATGGAGTGAGAATGGAACATATAATATGTAAGATTTTCACAGTATTTTGCAATACCATTGATGGTCTCCAATAAATGCTTTATTTTTTAAGTTTGTATACTTCATTTGAGTGGACTTGACTTACTAATTGTATTTCAATTTGAATCTGTAGAACATTTTGAGAGCTACCAAAGGACTGATATATCATTGTGCAAGTATGAAACACCAGTGAAACAATCGAAAGGTATTCGTTTAAACTTTTACCTTATAATACCGCATTTCCCCGCATGTAAAGCAGACAACTTTTGAAAACACTGTGGCGAAAGAAGTCATTGCTTGTAATGTGTAATGTTTTTTTTTACCACAATGTTTTCCACTCTGTCAGTGAGAAATAACCCAATATCTTAAATAAACTGATGTTTTGTATATTTGCTTTGGATTTGGAAGAGTCCAAAGTATGCTTATGAGACAAAGGGTTAATTGTTTTAACTCCACTTTATAATATTCAAGACTAACTCTCTATACCTGACGTATGTTGGCCTGTTTGCGACATTCATATTACTGACACCAGTCCCAATATCTACTCAATAGGTAAGAATGTATGCAAGTTTGAATGTTAGTCAAAAATATCCAAGCAGTATTTTTAAAGTCAAAATTCAATCAAATACACGAAGTCAAAACAACGTATACTTATAAGAACACGCTAGATGCCGTACTTACAATATGCTTATTAAGATTATTTCGTCAATATTTTATATGTATGGCCTAACTTAGAGATTTATTTTTTCTTCTTTTAGTTGATACGTTAATAGATATTGAAGGCGGATTCACGATGAACTTATCTGACGGAAGGTTAGTTCTAATATTTCTCTTTTAGTACTACCACAGTCGCCGCTTAAAAATGATCATTTAAACTCTTGATGCAATTGCTACTTGGCAATTCCATTTCGGTACTTAGATAATCACTTTCAAAAACTATTATATCTCTCTGTTGAAATCCTTTTGTTAACTAAAATTCATAGTTAATGTACAACATCACAGAATTAGCCACCTTTCAATGTATGAATAGGCTATGTTTCGTTTTAGAAATGGGTGTACGTTCCGGCATTCCATGTCGCAATCGTTTTCAATAGTAGATGAAACAGTTGACGAAAGCTTAGTTGACAAGCAGAAGAAGTTGGTCAAAGTGAATTCATTTGATAATAAATTCAAACTGAATAAAAAACCCATTGATAAAGAACAAGACAAATGTTCGGAATGGAAAATAATTGTTGAAGATGAACAAGAAACTGGTGAGGTAAATTTTACTCAATATTTTCAATTACCTGCTTGATATGGGAACGTAGTTTGACCGTTGTGATTGTTTGAAAAAGTGTCTCTACAATTGATTAATAATGCTCTTGTGTTTGGATAATCCCAACCTTGCCTGTTGATCTACAAAAGCATCTGAATTGTTTTACGTCATTTTATGCTGTGAATGAACACCAGGCGCTTAGTTTAGATGCAAAATATGAAGAATTTTTGATGCATTATCTGTTTGGTGAGTACTTATAATCCTCGGAATGTTCACCATGCCAGTATATATATTATACATAGTGAATAACGTTTTCTAATCTTAGGGCCATTATATTCCTAACAGTTAATGATGTAATACCTTCCACACTTTTAGTGTTTCATGTTGTTTTATGTGTTTTATTTTATACATGTACTTTATATCAATATAGGCAATACAAAAGGACATCGTTTTATGTTATAAATACATTATACTCTTGTTTGAGCGATGGTAAAAATCAAAGTTTTTCTATTAGGTTAAGCTGAAGTATATTATGCCGTATTTCAAAGCTGTCGGAGTGCTGGTTTGTGCCCTAATTGTTGTTATGATCATCTTATACAAATTCTGTAACGACGGGAAAAGCTACTGGATAAAAAAGTGGACCAGCGATGAATCTCTTGTCAATCTGACGTCTACGACAAGTGATAGTGATCAGCGCTCGGATGAAAATTCATACTACATAAAAATATATCTATTTATTGGACTGTTTCACAGTAAGTTCAATAGTAATCATTATTCTAGTCTTATAAGGGAACATTTCAGCATAATACTTGCATATGTCTGCTGTCTGGAATTACATGCTTGTATTATTATTATAATACAATACAGAATTATTATATTTTATCAATAAACACAGAAATTGAAGTTATTTTGTTATATCTTTGAGTTCGCGATTATAAAGATATTATCCCTCGCCACTAGAACTGTGCAAGAACTCCATGTGATCGGTTTAATTTAAAAGACACACCCGGTTAATATTGTGCATAAATTTCTATCTTTAGGATTCTAGAAATGCGATTAAAAATGCTATCCTTTGTAGGCATGTCTTTAATAACAGCAGAAGTGTTGATAGCTTTTGGTGCTCTACGTGGTGCAAAAGTGATGCATGAAAACTTGTTAAAAAATGTTTTACGTGGACCTATGTCATTTTTTGACACCACACCGGTCGGGAGAATAGTACATAGGTATGAATGATCAATGTCATTAAGATTCAGTATGAGCTGTCAATACGACACAATAACACCATTGTCGCATCTGCGTAGATCTGAATACTAGTTATATCAGTTGTGAATTGTAGTTAATACGAGTATATCTAATAATGTTAAAAAAATAAATACATGGCTGTTTATATTACGAAATAAATTCTGAAGTTTATAACTGAAATAAGATATGCTTTATCCTTTTCACAATTTGATTTTTGTCATTAATTGATACATAACACTATGGTTGATGGGGGTTATTGGGGAATTAGTCTTGATAGTATTAACAATCACACTAATTAATTACTAGAGTCAGATTTTTTCAAACTACGTTTTCCAGACTGTCCACTGACATAGATCCTCTAGATTTTGATGCCTCAAGCGAAACCAAACTGATACTTGAATGTATGTATGGAGTCATCAGTGTGTTCATAGTGTTGGTTACTTCCGTTCCAAGATTTTTCATTATTGCATTACCATTGATACTTCTTAACAATGAGATTAAGGTAAGAATAAGGTCTGACTAAATGTTTCTTATCCTTTCTAAAAAATGAAATGCATGCCCTCAATGTTGGCAATAACGAAAACATCTCCTACTGATGACTCGGTCATGTAGTCTTTTTCAATTTTAATTTGTTTTAAGAAAGTTTGCATAAATTTTATACATTAAAGAGTAAAATTAAAAGTTCTTGGTTTCCACTACCTCCACCAACCCTACTTTTTTGCATCCGATTCTGGACTTTTTCTCTGTCGCCATCAGTTTTTTCTTACCGACATTTACATTTTTATATGAATTATATTTATTAATTTATCTCAATGGCTATACCATTGTCACCTTTTCAGAAACAATTCATACCCATTAGAAGAATATTAAGCCGACTATTATCAAAACAGCAGTCACCATATTATAGCCATTTTTCGGAATGTTTGAATGGAGTACACGTTATTAGAGCTTATGACATGATGGATACATTTATGAAGCAATCGTCAGATATGCTTACGACCTTTAATAAAACTCAATTCCATATACGTTCTGTGGATAGGTGTGTACAACTTCCTACTAATTTAGTTACTTTTGTCGAAAAAGTTCATTTATTTTAGCTTATTATATTTTGGTATTCTTTTAAGTTTTATGTTACGAACACTATCATTAATTTTAACTAATATGCTTAGCAAATTTACTATATATGTATAAAGACGTTTAAAAATTAGTTACTCAATGCGAACTGTGATCAGGAAATGATGTATGAAATATTAGGTGTAGATTTCAGATAAAAAGATCATTTCTCAATTAAATCTTCAGAAAATCAGTATTTACAAATGATTTAAAATATAATTTGTATTTCATCTAAATTTCATTGCAGGTGGATGACAGTTCGTCTTACTCTGATTAATATCTTGACTTTTGCTGTGTCCTCATTCTTTGCCATCACTGACAGAGAGAATCTTGGTGCGGCAATGGTTGGAATGGTTATCAGTTACGCTCTTGATGTACGTACTTATAAACTTGATCAGGTCCTACATAGGATATCTATTACCAAAAAAATGTTATTGACCATGTTGGAGTTCATTGAAGGAATATTTTGCTTGAACGCATCCGACATTTCAGCGCTTACACTTTTGGTCAATTTTTTTATATTTTTTTAATATTATATGTTACAGATGTATAAAAAAACACTCACATGTGGCAGATGTAAAAAATACTCATATAATAATTACATGAATCAACAGTAAAAAACAGTCCAGCCTCCCCCTCTCGCTGGATCCTCTTTGAATGCGATCACATACACGCATCATGAAAACGCTCATATAAATGTATTGGAGGGAATTTTGTTTTATAAACAGAACAGCTTTTTATGATAATGAATTTCTTTGATGACCATTTGCAAAATATCCTAAATTTGCCCTTTGCATAAAATGCGGCAATGTTTTGTTAATATCACGAAAACTTGTTACACCATCATATATATTCGATTGACTGGCATAAAAAGTCGTCTATTTATAAACTGGGATACTGCAGGCCAATTTTATTACAATCGTTATCCTTGGAATATTTGTCTCCAATTATGACTTTCTGATAATCTGATTATTGAGTCAACTTTCATATGGCAGTATCGTAATATTAGATTGTTTTTGGTTCTTAGTGAATACACTGTAGTATACAACCTATACGTTTTGTATAATTGCTTTGTAGTTGAGTTCAAATATGGAATGGCTAGTCAGGACCACAGGAGATATGGAACATACGATTGTATGCATCGAAAGAATTTGTCAGTATTCTTCCAATAAACAAGAGGTAAGTAGTATTGTTGGACGCCCATATAATTTTAGATTTAAAAAATCTGACATTAATTTCATTGCGATATTAAAGATTTTCCTAATGTTCTGAATTTTGTTTTTATTTGTTTGGCTTAAAGCATAATAATTATTTAATTTATTCTAACAGCATTCACTATGCGCCCTCAATCATTGAGTTAAACACATCAAGATACCTACTTGCTTAACTTTCTCCTCAGCATGCTGTCTGCAGTCTGTAAGAAGTATATTGGTTCTGTTTCATTCGAATTCTTTTAAAACTGCAGGCTCCTTTACACACATCTGTTATACCAAAGAAGTCCTGGCCAGACAACGGAATCGTTGAAATAGAAAACTATTGTATGCGTTACAGAGAAGGACGCGAACTGATACTGAAAGACATCAATATTAAAGTAAAATCAGGCGAAAAGGTAAGTTTTGTAAAAGGTAAATTTGTCATGATAAACATAAAACTAGTATATATTCATCCATAGAACATGACAAGACTGTCTCATTGCCGGTATGAAACAAAATCTAAGGATAGACGCAATTGATATTTTAACTTTTTTTTCGGTTAATCCTAAGTTTGACTGTGATTTTATTATCCTGTTAGAAAAAGACTTGTTCTTCAAAGTGAAGCGTATGTTCACAGATCTATGGTGTACTATTGGCTTTTGAATACAAACAATAATATCTAATTAATCTTACTTATTGCATCCATAAATCCTAATTTATTCACAGATTGGAATCGTTGGACGTACGGGTGCTGGAAAGAGTTCTCTTGCTTATGGGCTTTTTCGTCTTGTTGAACCAGCGAATGGAAAAATATTTATTGACGAACATGATATCAGTGAACTTGGGTTGTTTGATCTGAGATCAAACTTAATTATTCTTCCACAGGTTTGAAGATCCATGTATTTTATAATGTTTAAAACGAAATTGAAGGCGCCTATTTCGATAAATAACTTTAAAACGTAAAACGTATAAAGTGCTTTCAAATTTTCGTTAGAAACATCATGTTATAGCGACGGATCATGCCAGAATAAAAATAGTCTTATTCACGGTTACCCGAACGGCCCTATTTTAGTGCCGATCCAAATTTATGACAGCTAAATCCTTAATACGAAAATTATGCTGTTTGCTAGCCTCAGAACTTAAAAAGATGATTCATTGTATAAGATGTAAGTACATGCACGAATAATTGTACATTATACATGTGAGGGTGTTTGACAAACAATAACTAACTCTTCCCAAAAGAAATTGTCTTAATATTTCAGGAACCAGTTATTTTCTCAGGAACTTTAAGAAGTAATCTTGATCCATTGAAATTGTTTGCTGATGAAGAAATCTTCCATGCTTTAGAACATGCTCATCTAAAAGCTTTCACAGACTCTCTTCCTGATAAACTGAATTACGACTGTGGTGAAGGTGGACAAAATCTAAGGTTAGACTTTGATTTAAATACACAGTCCACACGGCAATACTTTTACAAACTGTCTCATACTTTTTAAAATATTTCACAAGTAAATGACACTATTTAAGACGATCAATTATTTTATTAGATAACTTCAATATTTATAAAATGCAAAATGCCAAAATTTTACAAAATGTGAAATTTATGACCGAATAAAGTGACATGATACGCTTCCTCTGCGAATTATATTAATAAAAGAAAATGGTGGCCCTGTTCGCAAAATGTTCGGAAAAGTCCACAATGACTGTTGAGCCGTGTCGACTTTATAAAATTTTAAACGAATAATGGTTCTCTAATATAGAAATTGCTTCCATGATTTGGGACTGAATGAAATTGTTGCTGTTTATGAATTATATTGTTAATCAATAAATTGCATCAATAAATTGAACCAATCAATTTATTTTTGATATTTTAACGTTTCAGTGTTGGACAAAGGCAGTTAATATGTTTGGCTCGTAGTTTGTTACGTAAAAGTCATGTGCTGGTACTTGATGAAGCTACTGCAGCTGTTGATATGGAAACTGATGCCCTAATACAAGAAACAATTAAACGAGAGTTCAAAGAATGTACTGTGTTGACAATAGCGCATAGACTTAATACCATTATTGATTACGACAGGTGAGTTTTACACAACTTAACAAGCTGGCAGAAATATCGGGATCGAATTCGGCCAAGTTAAAAATGAATGCTCGATATATTTTGGGAGGTTAGCTCAGGTATTCGTGAAGTGTTAAGCTTTTCATGTATTATGACTTTGACTGTTGTGCCAACGTCATATACGTCAATATCAAGCTCGTTGCTTCTTTAAATACAATAATGGCTTGACCTTATTTGAAATAAGATGAGTTTCATACTTGTTGAATAATGATAATGCATTTGTTTCTTGTTTACCCACGTGTTAGTAGCAAGAAGGGTTGAAATGACAAAAGCAGCAATTTAAGTTAAGTTTGTCGTTTTGTAAAATTAATAGCATATAGATATTGATTATATTTTGTAACACAAATTGCTTTATACTTCAGAATACTTGTGTTAGACCACGGAAGGGTAAAGGAATTTGATAGTCCGAAAGTTCTCCTTGAGGACAAAAATTCGTCTTTCTATTCTATGGCTAAAGATGCTGGTCTAGTGAGATAGAAATGTTTGCAAAAATATCAATTGACCCCTATAAGGGAGATACATGTAAATATTTATAACAATGACAGTGGTGTTGTGATTTGATATGACATTTTCACCAGCTTCTCTCGCGCTTTTATTTTGGTACAAGACACTTCGATCCTTGCCCTTTTCGGCCCTTATTAGTGTAAATAACACGAAACATTTCGACCACTGGTTGATTTTTGAGAAAATGATATTGTTTATAAATTGTATATGTATGTGCAAATATATACGGTTTATTATTATAATTCTTGTGTTGTTTTAAGGTTTTTATTCATGAACGGTATGAGTTATTTGTAAAAATATGTACATTTATGTGTATGATGTAGTTTGCTGATGTTTGTTTTTGCGCTTTGAAATAATATCAAATAGTGTTATAGCATTTAATGCGTCTAAATGACATAATAATTTATGAAAGTATTTATATTTTTTAATTTTAACCTAAAACTTAATAAAGTGGGTGCTGATTGAATTTAGTGTATGTGTTTGTCGTTACCGTCGCAATTAAATCCACTATTTAAACTCGGGTAATTAGCGTAATTCATTTAAAAAGAATGATCAAAAGAAATTACCGACAAAAATAGCATGGAAGGTATCTAGCGTGAACATGGACTTTTTCTCGGAATCTCAAACACAAGGAGGCTTTTTTGCTCGAGTTTAGGTTCTTAGCATTACAGCAGTGACCAGAGGGTTGGTATTGTTTACCAAGCCAAGGTATTTGTTATTTTGATTAGGTGTGTGGTCCGCGACGGTTCTCATTTTGTAGTGGTAACCGTGTACACAACTAGCGTATTGTATCAAATAGTACAAATATTCATTCTTTTTCTCCATATACTCCACGTACTCGACCCGCCAACGCAATAAATGACGCATATGTATGAGGCGTCGGGATCATCACACCTTAGCCAGCTATCCATTGTTTCTACGCAATCAGTCGTCTCAGGTAAATTTAGTGGACTAAAACAGAAGTTTTTCAGATTGCAAATAATTTATGACCGAATATGATATTTTGCGTATGAACAAGACATCATGATCAACATGCTATCAAGGCAATATGTTTATTATTAAAAAGGATAAATAATGCCGATCAACCTACCGAACATATTATGAAACCTTTTGACTTCACAGTATTGCCGATTTTAATGTGTGGCTTCGAAATTTTAGCTTTGAGATTATCGAAAATTTAGAAAAAACTACTCAATTTATTTTTAAGTAAAATCACCTTAGGCAATTTTGTATGAAATTGGCCTTCATTCAGTCTCTTTCCATATTCATAGTAGAATGATTTCATTTCGGTGTATCTCATTAAATATATAATAAATACATGTTAAGTCATTCCCAATTTGAATTCATATGGAGCAAAAACATTGAAACCATTCTAACATTTGAAGGCCGTTACGATCTGAGGTTAATAACGCTTGATAACGAACAGAAAGTAGAGACTGCGTAATTCGGAGGCTGAGTACGATAAATATAAGACATCTTTAATCCGTCATTACGAAACAGTACTTGATTCATTTTATGACGCTTTTAGCGCAAAAATTATTCACCCAAATATGGTGCCAGTGACAAATTCCTACATTTGGCACACATAGGTCGAGTTCGCTGTTCTGTTCTGTTCTGTTCTGTTCTGTTCTGTTCTGCTCTGCTCTGCTCTGCTCTGCTCCGCTCTGCTCTGCTCTGCTCTGCTCTGCTGATCACTGATCGCATTCTTGGACTTTTTGATGCACTGAAATACATGTATTTTAAATGGTTACAGCTAGAAATAGAATTCTTTACAAAATTAAACACTGAGCGTAAACTTCTAATATGAGGCAGTGTGAAATTAAGGGGAGGTAATCGTGTATGGAAGAAATATGTTTAGCACAAGAGTTATTCATAATAACTTTTATTTTCATGCCTTGATCAATATAATCCTTGAAATAACATTCAAATGCCAATAGCTTTTGTTGAAATAAAATCAATTTATAGCGATTTAAGCTGGTTTTATTATCAGCATAAAATACATGCATTACATTAACAAAACATTTTTAGGACCAACGTACGTCTAACTAAGAGAACGTCCCTTAGCAACAACGTAACAATAATATAGATCAAATAATTGATTATTGATTAACATTAACGTTCATTTATAAACTATGATATGAACGATTAAATCAGAATTAAATATCTAAAAATATTGTACATGTATATTGAACCTCGATAATGTGACATTGTTACCATTTAATTTTTTGCAACGATTTTTTTACAAATATTTTGTACATTGATTTATTTTGTAAGTACAGTGCAACCTCTCCAGAGCGGCCCTCTCTTGAGCGACAACCTCCCTTCAACAACGGCATGATTTCCCCCAACTGTACGTTTTGACTATTAATTTAAACTCTCTAGAGCGGCAACCTCTCAACAGCGGCATAATTTTGAGTCTCCCAAAGAGTGTTGCTTTGAAGAGGTTGCACTGTAATATACATGTATAAAGTCCACTGTTCATGCAAGCCTGATATCTCACCTATTATTTTAGTTATTATACATGTACTATACATTCTTTTGTTCGTCCGTCCGTCCGTCCGTCCGTCCGTCCGTCCGTCCGTTCGTTCGTTCGTTCGTTCGTCTGCCCGTTGATTTCTTAGACGAAAATAAATACAATTTGTTAGATTGTAATGCATGTATTAGAAGAATTTAGAAGATATTTTAATTAATTGTAAGCCAAAAAGAAATATTTTTCGGAAGAATTTTACTTACAAAATTATTTTATCCTGCCTGTATAACTAGTAATTGTACTTACAGTGCCCGCAGTTACTCTTGGTCAGAGATGTATGTCTAACTGACTAAGTGATAAAGGGCATTTCCCACTGTCATTTGACCGGACTGACCAGCAAGACTGTTTGTACTATTAAATATTGAATCATCGTACGCTGCGTAGGGAACTTTCTTTACTTAACTCTAAATCCGAAAGCACTTTTAAGTGCCTACATTTCGAAATGGTATACCAACGTAATGAAAAGTAGCAAACTTTGTATTGGAATATTAAATACACTATGACTTACAGCGACCCTATAGAACGGGTATACCCCGGTATTGGTAATCGTTAATAATCGATTTTAGGTCAGAAATGTAATATCTGCGTTAAATTATATTTAGGCCGTATAGAAATAACCGTGCGTTCTTTGTGCATTGAATGTATGCGTTCGTTCGTTCGTTCGTGCGTTCGTTCGTTTGCTCGCTCGCTCGCTCGCTCGCTCGTTCGTTCGTTTCGTTCGTTCGTTCGTTTCGTTCGTTCGTTCGTTCGTTCGTTCGTTCGTTCATGTATTTATTTACTTGTTACATGTTTTTAGATATCGGTACCACTAGTACATGTATTTAGTATAGTGTATTCAATCTATCTTATTTTGTATATACATGTATTTAGTATAGTGTATTCAATCTATCTTATTTTGTATATACATGTATATGATTTGCAATAATAAGTCGAAGTAATTATGATAGGAAAGCGACTGTCATCCCAAATGAAATCTGAACAGTTTGCTTTAAGATAAACATCAATAATACTGTATTGGAACATTTGCTTTGACCTTGTGACCGAGTCAAATCGGACCCGATTTTTTGCCCAAACTCCAAAGTACGAAAATAATTTAGACGAATCGTACATTCATGGTACGAAAGGTATGTTTGGAAAAAAATAGAAAAAAAATACACGTTTTGCGTCCTATTTTTATATAATATTTCATTTTGTCAAATAACGGGAAATTTCATTTGTTTTTTTTTCTGGCATAATGAAGTATTCATTATAACTTTTACACACTAACGTGTTATATTCAAAGTTGTTAACGTTTGTTGTGGATATATTGAAAGAGGGGATCGTTAATGACAATTTATCTAAATGCTTGAGCGTGGTACCGGTTTTTCTCTAGAGTTTAACGTCACACCAAAACCAGAGCCATTTGGTGACCTTTCTAGATTTAACGCTGGAAGAAGATCCCAGGCGTACTCCAGTGATCTAGCTGAGCAGCGACCTCACATCTGAAAATTGTCAAGACCGGGTAGGAATCGAACTCACGGAGGTTAGGGGCTAGTGATCACAAGTCAGGAACCATTAACATTCAGCCACGAAGGCTCCCAAGATGACTATAGCGTACTATAAAATCTCCTTATCAGTTGGTCATACCTGACTGTAGAAGCCTTGAGAATCTAACATTATCATTTAAAACCTAGCGGAGATAGTAAAGTGATGATAATTAACTCATGAAACGTAATAAAGAAAGTAAAATAATCGTTAAATAATTAAAGCACCCTTTAAAAACAATATATACTAATAGTAATGTATTTATTTGTAAGTAATAATTATTTATTTTGAGCATAACAATGTTCAATTAATATAAGTATGTTTATATTATTATATTAGTGCTACGATTATTCCTGTGGTGTGTCCGAGTGTAATCAGAATATCTATTATTATTTGCTTGACACCATAACCAATCGTAAAGATAGAACGTATGCTTGGCCTATTTGGGGGGATTTTATGAATTATATTTATTCACGCTACGAACGATAACTCATGTATCACTAAAGTATTATTTCCGTCTATTTTTAGCATTTTACAGTTCGATTAATGGGACATTGAGTCATGTAGAAAATGTGTGGACGATAATTGCTTACGAAGGGAAAATCCCAGCGATATTAAGTTAGACCAACCGCGAATCTAAATGTAGTATAAATAGCGATGTTTTACGGGAGACGTTCATTTTCAATGCAATTGTTCCATTGAAAGCCACGCTGAAATAGCATTCTTTGAAACTTTGTTCGGTCAGTTAATGTGTTTATAAGTACTGACTTATTTATTATTATATATAACATCCTTTAAACAGAAAAGGACATTATGGAGATATGTGATGACAGTTTTTGGGTAGGTATAATATATGTATAATTTAGAAGTAATTATCAGAATACGCTGTAATATGATGCTATTAATATAATGAATGTGTGAAATGTTATATTCTGACAGTATTCTTTTTTTATCGTATCATTTTATATGTAACTAGTTATTTTTTACGATTTGCTAATTCAATTCAATTGCTATAATAGTGATAAAAATGAAAAATAGAGATTTTTATTAATTAATCGTCACATATATTATATGTTATCATCTGTTTTTATGATTATGGTATAAAACGCTATAATTGTGAAAAAAACATAATATTCGATTTTTTTTTATTTCTAAAAAATGATATTCTTATAAGTTGTATATTTGATATATTTTGTCGGTGTTTCATGTACATCTATTATGCATTTAAGTTTATAAGTACTAATTACTGGTATGATGATTTTTACAGGACTGGAATCTGACATGGGGAAACCACAGACCGTACCCAGAGTTTACCGAATGTTTCCAGAATACAATAATCCTATGGTTGCCCAGCATACTGCTATTCCTGTCAGCACCAATCTATCTTTATTGTCTGTCACATTTTACCGACGTTCAAGCAACACGGAGTTGGAAATATTTAACAAAAATCGTAAGTTGTTTCCGATTAGAATATTTCATGATATAATTTCAACCGTATAAGATTGTGAAGACTTAAGTTCTTCAATTTTTAAGTACTAGGCCAAGTACAGAAATATGGTTTAAAGAACTTTAATCTACACTGCCTATATTAGGCCAAACAAGTAACAAGCGATAAATGATTTTCTACCGTTTCTACATTACATTGTATACAATTTCTATCTTTTCTTATTTTGGTTATAATACCTCCTTTCTATATTAAGATTAATTGGATAAAGGCGAAATTTAGAAAGAATTGTCTGATATTTTTATCAATGTTGTATTGGAGATATGTTTTAAGACAAAAGTTGTGTTTAACTAAATAATATTCAGATAATCTACTCGAATTTTTTATGTTCGTGCACTAAGTTTGCTTAAAGACCATTATTGTCTTTGTTCAGTGACTAAAATCTTAACTTTTGTAGGGTTTTGCATAATTCATAAGTTAACAGCCCGTGAAAATATTGATATATACATAATATCGATTTGACGTGATTAGCCCAGTTAAGTCCACTGTAAAACATTCCATTATTTGCGCCTTCCAACGACTATTAACTAACTTGCATTTGTCGTAACAATACATTTGACAAATCAAACACAAAACTGTAGGTTATATAATTTGCTACAATTAGACGACTTCTGAATATTAGCAACCGTTTTATTTTGGATCCTACAAATACAAACATAATAAGAGGACTTTGTACTCGTATTATTCTATTCTCGTATGTTTCAACTGCATGTAAAAATTCTCAACATATCAATAACTACATGTACTTCGATCGATTAAATCAGAGTCCAAGGTTACCGATTTCAAATAGACTATGTCAAGCCTTCTTGACCAAATCGAGTCGATTCGCGCCGTGCTGTTAGTAAATATCTTGTAGTTGGTTAGTTTGCCTCGCAAGTGACCCCCAAAAATAAAGAAAAACAAACAAAACAATTCAGTGACCTTGTTTAAGATTAAAATGATAATTTCGCCACAACGAGAGTTTAAAAGTATTTCAGTGTTTCCTTATCGTCAATTTTGTCTCGATCGTTAAAAGTTAGAATCGTATACATTAATTTGTGATTGTGAAATGCTTTATTAAATGTTATTATTGGTTTATGGTAACGTGTTTTGAACTTTATCACGGTTTCTTTTTAGGGAAACATACCATTCTAAATACATGCGTGCTGAGACAGTAAAAAAATTCGATTGCACAACAGTGTGAAACTATGTCATCCCAGAGATACCAGGCCCAACCCTGTTATTTTCCTTTACCACTCCCTCAACGCTGAACTGCAGTTTATCCATCAAAACAGTTTTATCATCTACGTTTAAAGAAAAGTAATTTGCAAGTCAGCATGAAAAAAAAATAAAAACAAGTTGGATTATGCGTAAAAAATATTTGTTTCTGGTTACCAAACCAACCCTATTTTTTCCCCGCGACAATAGACTTTGGAATAGGCCCAAGGAACGGTACATCCACCGTTTCACTTTTTTACCCTTCTGCTCAAACATAATCTCAATAGCGGCTTTCGAGACTAAAGTAAAATATTTTTGAAAATGGACAGCTGACAACTGACCCGTGAAAGTATTAAATAAAACGGACATAATCCGTTTATGCGAATATTTAACAAAATTCAGTTTTTAAATCTTGCAATCATTTGAGATTAATTCGTGTTCGCGTCAATGAAAAACTTCTAAGACACTAAAAATTACAAAATGATATACATTGTACAAGAAATTAACAATCAACACACCATTCCAGATATCAGTCATAATATCTCAAATGCGCTAGAAGTTTATATAGATAAAAATGAAGCAGTTAGAAATTCGCAAAAGAAATATTTTTTCAAGAAAATTTCAGACAATGCTTATTAGAAGTAATATAGCATTTTACCCGCAAAATCTTTGTGTTATTCGTTTTGGAAGATTTTTATATTCCGTTTTAAGATATTCAAACAATGCAGAGTACATTGAGTGTATGATAAGCAACCTTCTGATATTATAGGTAGTGAATAGTTGTACTCTAATGTTGAATTCATAGGATTAAGAAAATGAATAAACAAAAGTCAACTCAATTGAAATTTAAGTCAAAATATTAAATAGTTAAAAGTCGACCGTAGAATCACGTCCGTTTGGAAAATAGATACCGACTCATCATACTCCTGTAATCAAAACGTATACAATCAATGCAGCTGCTGCGGCTACCACTGATGGTGATGATAATGATTTTATCATTATTCGTAATATTGTTGTTGCTGTTATAATAATTATAATTATTATTATTATTATTATCATTATCATTATTATTATTATTATTATTATTATTATTATTATTATTATTATTATTATTATTATTATAGTGATTATTAATGGTAGTATTATAATCATTATGACTATCATTGTTATCATTTCAGAGTGTTGTCATCGTACAATTGTCAGTGCGATATTTACAATTACAACAAGAGGAATCATGGAATATCAAATATATTGGACTCTTGGTGGAAGCCATGGCAATGGTAAATAGAATTGTGTTCCCGGAGGCATGACCCTCAATATTATAAATTCATCTTCTTTATTTGAATAGCAAACAATATGTTTCAACCATGCCGTACTATATTCTACGCGCTCACCTTTCTTCCTTTTTTGAGAAGTCAGTTACAATATGACCTAAAGCCTCACATCAAAAACTCGCGTGTCTCACACCACATACTTACATACCAAGCTTCAAAAAACTGGCAAGGAATACTGTAGCTAACGATTAACATCTCTGGAAGCCTCAGATTATTTTGATCATTTTTTTAACATTGTGAAAAATATACTAGTATGCGAATAAAAGCTGATTTAGAACACTTGCTTTTAGCAAGAATTAGTATCGTTTGAGTATGATTTGGACGCTAACTGATAAAAATCTATATACACGTAGTTATGACAAAATATATCACATGTTCATGAATTTTGTTGTAGATGCTTCTCATATTTTACACGGACTTGGAGAGTAGAAAAGGATTTGTAACCTCCGGTATTCAGACATCCTTCTGGTTCCTAACATCAATATGCGCATCGCTTTTACTATATTCAAAAATGATGAGAATGGTATGGAAATTTCTTTTTTTTCAATTCTGGTTTTAGTAATTGATTTTTATATAACTGATAACACGGTTTAATGTCTACAAAGTCGTTGAATAATTTGTGAAGTCCACGTACACTAACTTACTATTACAATAACTTCTGTAAAATCTCGAAACCAACATGACTTCGACATAACGGCCACTTAAGTTGAACTTTCAATTTATTCTAGGATTATACTGAAGATTCGACAGAAATGCAATTGCACAAAACTTATCTGGCATTATCTGTCGGACAGTTTGTTCTGACTTGGCTACCTGATGTACCTCCTGGTGCATTTTCCGAGGTAAGTCTTCACCTCTATCACGTGGTATTCTATATTTGTTATCATTCATATCATTTTCCACGGAGATGAATCATAAACACACACGGATAAATGTAGTTGTGGTGATAATTGGTGTTGTTTATATAAAACTTGAAAAAATATTTGTAGAACATTAGAATATATAGAAAGAATATTTAAGAACATTAGAAGTGAATTAGACATTAGAAGTAATAGAAACTGTTTCTATGTTTCAGAATGACTGTAAACTCGCCAGTGCCTCTTTTATTCAGCGCATTTTCTTTATTTGGTTTAATGGGTAAGCCGATGCTTTTCAGTTCTCTCACATCTAGTGCACTATTTCATAAATTTAAACAAACCAGACATTATGTAACGACACCGGAAAGAAATTACTAAACTTAGATTAATAAATATATTTTCATTAAACTACCAAATACGAGATTACTTTGTTATATGTGTTATCTATGGGAATTACCACTGATTAACGAGAGTTCTAGATTCAATGCCCAAGATACACAAGATGGTTTGCACGCCATACGAGCGCTGGATATATATATAGCAATTAATGAAACAAAAATATTAAAAACGGCACTTGAAAAGGTCGTTGATGCGGCACCTTTGTTAACGGTATGCATGGTCTTTGTGAGGAAATTTATGATTGAAGTTGAGGAAATGCTTTCAATAAGGTTTAGGGAAAACTCGATTGTCTTATTATGATAGCCATTGTGTTGCAGATTCATGTCTATCGGCAAGGAACGTGCAATAGATACTGACGATATATCTGATATAATGCCTAGTGACCAGGTCGAGGTAGCATCGATAAAATTCGAAAAGACCTTGAAAGATGAATTGGAAAGACTGGAGAAAATGAAAAAGTAAGCGGTCTGCGGTGTTTTTGCCGCAATTGTTAAATTTAGATTGTGATAAGCTCTCTCAGATTAGGCGTTTTATCAGAATCTTCCACTTCATGTATCTTTCAACTTAATGTAGATGTCAAAGCGATAGTTTGAAACAATAAATTTAATTAAAATGGTCGTTTGTTTATTTTCTAAAATTTGTGCTACAAGGTTTTAGGGATATAAATAAATTACAATTCAATCGCATTGTATAAGTTAAATAGAATCATTGTTTTAATAAAAGTAGTATATTACAATGCATGTTTATGTCTATAAATACCTCTTTACTTCTAACAGGGATTCCGACACCGCACCACAGCTAGATCTTTTCAAATTGATGATAAAATCCGAATTCTATTTGTTGCTGGTACCAAATGTCATGAAGGTGTTCGCCATCTTTTTCCAAATGTGCAATCCGCTCATAACCGGGTACGTCTAGATTTTTAAACATTCTACATTTCCAATTAAGTTCATTTTAAGCATTAAAATGATCTTTTCTCTCGTTTGTTGGTGCATATTTCAGATTTTCCTCAATTTTGAGATAATACGTTAAAAACATAAATCCTACATGATGCGCGATATCTATTAAATACACACAATGATCTAGAAGGAATATTCAGATACTAAAGAATTGGTTAGCGTTGATATGAAAACGACAGCAAATCTTTATGCTGCATAAGTAGGGTTGTTGGATACATATAGCGAACCACTAGAAGAGAAATATGAATACGAACCTACCTCACATGTTAACAGCATATTCTTGATCTTTACGAATGTTGACAATTACAGACTTTTGGTTGGATTCGCTTACGATACAGAGCAGCCCCTTTGGAAAGGTTATTTATATCTAGTAGCTGGGGTATTGAGCCTTTTACTTGATCGTCTGCTGAATAATTATTTGGAACATCTTTGTATATGTTCCTCCATTAGAATGGACGCTTGTCTGAAGAAAGTTATTTTTAAAAAGGTAAGTAAAGACAGTTCATTTCAATACATATGTATGTATCATTGCTCCTTAAGCTTGCAATTTGTAGTCGGTGATCCACATTTCATTGCTTACATTATGAAACATTCATGATCTTTAAAATGCTTTATTTCTGTTTAAGTACACGTTAAATTCCTGCATTTTTGAGACTAGTTTGAGTTTTTTTCTGATGAGTTATTCTGATTGTTTTTATTTAAATATTTCAAAGTCGGTGAAACTCACAAACAAAGCAAGAACGGAATATACAGCCGGCGAGATTTCAAACATATTGTCAGCTGAATGCCGACAAGTGCAACATTTCGTGGCGTTCATATTCTGGCTATGGTGCGTCCCGTGTGAATTCGTCTTCAGCTTCGGCATTCTTTTCTCGACTGTGAATTATGCTGCATTTGCCAGTGTGGCTGTCTTGGCTATCGTGATGCCTTTGAATATCTTGCTCGCAAGGAAAGGTCACAATACCCATATGGAAAGGATGGATAAAAAGGATGACAGGATTAAACTCATGACTGAATTATTGAATGGAATTAAGGTAATTTAGAATCTGGTGACATTGAATTCATCAGTTGTTATAAATAAACATCTATTTTTAAATCTAAAGACTTTCTGTTTGAGTTTTTAAACTGAAATCATTTACTGCAACGCAACGCTCGTGATACTTTATATTGAGTTAATTGCAAATGATCGTACCATTTTTAATATCTGTCCGAGATTTTATCTAGAATATTACTTAGGTCCGGTCTATCTACAATACCAGGGTAGAAATATTAATTCGCCACATAACTTGTTACTTGTACTTGTAGATATTGAAACTATATGCATGGGAAATGGCGTTTGGTGATAAAGTTCTTGACCTCCGTAATGATGAATTGGCGATCTTGCGACGACAGAAAATGCAAAGAATTATAGCAGACATCTGCTGGAATATTGCTCCATTCATGGTAAGGGAAATAAATTTGCTGCAAATACAATATCCTAATGCGAATTTATTCTACAAATTATTGTATTTCTTTATCTTGCCTTTTCGAGGTACTTTATGAAGTCCATTTCTATTTATTGCAGATGGGTCTGGCTACATTTGCAATTTACGTCTATATCAGCCCGGAACACATGCTCACTCCTAAAACAGCTTTCCAATCGCTGGCTACATTCGGGATGCTGACTCATACGTTCAACGCCTTACCACACGTTATTTGTCATTTCCTAAGATCTTTCGTCTCCATTCGGAAATTGGAAAAATTCTTAAACTGCGAAGAGCTCGATGCCAGTGTAGTTTCTCACGAAAAATCAGGTAAATTTCTTGACTTTCATACAGTTCTTAATTTTTTATTACAAGTATAAGATATATATTTTTACTGTGGAAGCCAGTTCTAACGATTAACATGATGCATTACAATATACAAAATAGCATTTTGATTATTGTTTGTGCTGAATTGCGCCCATAATTTAGCGATCGCTATAGAACCATCGGTCAGCATCACACGTAGCATAGTTGCTATGTTTGACTAATACTATCATATAGAGACAATGATTTCGTGTCTTTCAGGAAATGCTATCCATATAGAGAATGGAACTTTTACGTGGGATAAAAAACTCGGACCTTGCTTAAAAGAGTATGTTCATTAATTTATTTACAACACAATGCAAAGCATATTTTTGAAATGTTATAAAGGGAAAGAAAGTAAATACAAGTCGTGATGCCGAAATTGGATATAAAATCATAAAGAAGAAAGTAAAAACTTTATCTTCTTTCGAATCATCACCTTCAGTTACTTCTTTTTAGCAAATACGTTTTTTTTTCAGTATTGTGTTCTATGATTGATCCCGGTATGGATCTCCAAGGCAATTATTGTAATGAGTTATATTCGTGTTATTTCAGTATTGATATATCAATACCAAAAGGAAGTCTTGTAGCGGTTGTTGGCACCGTGGGATCCGGTAAATCATCACTCTTGTCAGCAATCCTTGGAGAAATAGATAAAGACGAGGGCAAAGTCAATGTTGATGTAAGTGATCTGCATGTACATTCTAGAATTCTTGGTAAAATGTCAGATGTATTTTAATTTTAATATCATTGACTTCATAATAAGGATTTTTAAGTAATATTTAGACGTTAAGTTTTTCAAGCCACCATCGTCGTGCAAGTGATGAGGAACGACAACTCTGGATATAAGTTGTTGATTCATTTATAAACCGGTACAGCCCATATATATGCCAAGACTGTTGTTATACAATATTTGCTTTTTGAATCTCGTCGATGTGTTGACATTGTCTCTGTTCTTGGTCTCCTTAATATCATCCATTGATTTCTTTTGTAGGGTCGTGTAGCATATGTTTCCCAGCAGGCATGGATACGAAATGACACTTTACGAAATAATATATTGTTCAGTAACCCATATCGGGAGAAGACTTATAATGACATTATTGACGCATGCTCCTTGCAACGTGATTTGGATATCCTGACTGCTAAAGACAAGACAGAAATTGGGGAAAAGGTTAGGGTATTTATATGTTGAAAATCGTGTGTAAAAAAGTACTGGAAGTTACTGGGAGAAACATATTTAAATCATCTTCCCTTTTATTCCAAGTCCATGTAACTGCTATAAGTTAACAGTTGTAATTATTAATCGTTTTGTTGGGACTGTTTATCAAAATAGCCAGAAAACAGTGTTGCACCCATTTCTGTCAGAGGTGCTTTTTTGAAAAGAGTACAATAACTTACGAATTACTCAAACAACCTGAAGATGTTTTAAAATATTCAGGTAAAATATTTAAATATGAATCTTGCACAAATTCTGCAGTCCTTGGTAAAATGAAGTATTAAGCTAAATTAACTTCTTTAATGTTTATCCAGGGAATCAATCTTAGTGGTGGACAGAAACAACGTGTCAACATGGCTAGAGCCGTGTATTTCAATGCTGACATCTACCTGCTCGACGATCCTTTATCTGCCGTCGATGCCCATGTTGGAAAAGATATCTTCGAACACGTGATCAGTGAAAATGGACTTCTTAGAAATAAGGTATAACAAGTTGAAACAATTGCTCCGAACAAATAATGTTTTAAAAGTATTTTTATTATTTCATTTCATTCATCTTTCTCCAAAATAAATGTAGAGATTTGATTCTTAATAGTTGCTATAAAATGCTTTCATTTTCAAATGGATTGTAGATTTCAATGAACAGACATTCAAAATCAGTCAATTTATATAAAGCTTTTATGCTAAATATGATTGGTGAACTTTGTTTTAACTGAATGGTTTTGTGTTTCATGCAGACAAGAGTTCTTGTAACTCATGGTATCACGTGGTTACCTCGCGTGGATAAGATCTTATGTGTAGAAGCAGGAAGAATTACAGAGAGTGGAACGTACGATGAACTTATTAGGAATGAAGGATCGTTCTCTAAATTCATACAAAAATACAAACAAGATGGAAACACATCAGATATGTCTGATGATGAGGAAAATATTATTAAAGGTAAATTATTATTATGTTGTGTTATTTTGTTTTGTTGAAATATGTTGCAATTGGCGGTACGCGTAATTTTAACTATAGCGTTTATGGTTGGGCCCGTTCTACTTACCACAAATTTACCTGCTATCTGTATGTATTAAATTATGATAACTGCTATTGTAAAAAGAAGTATGGTTTAATTTACTCTTGCATTTGAAAATTATATTAAAACCTCACGCATCGACCTTTTTAATTATTAGGGTAATCTCGATACAGTAACCTATATTTCATATTTTCCTCCATATTAATTTGCAAACATTGAGCAAACAGCAATGCTACTAGCCAATGATAAAAATGAGAATAAAATGCAAGATATGCAAGTTTTCACAATACCATTGGTCGTCTCCAAGCTTATTTGTTAGCTTTGTATGAGTGGTATTAACTTTCTAATTTTATTTCAATTTAAAGCTGGTGAACATGTAGATGTGCCACTTCATGAAGAAAGCGATGCAGAAATAATTCATGAATTGCTTAATGCAGCAGAGAGTCATCAAAACACTAGCATTCCTTCGTGTAAGTATGAAACGTCTGTGAAACAAAGACTTATGAATGTGAAAATACGTAAGTTGGTACGTTATCTGAAATTATCGATCTAAGAAGTATCTTTTTAATCGTGAGTCAAAATTAGATCACGTTGTCAAATCAACATATACTGTTAATAACACGTTAGATGCCGTATTTATAGCTATCTTATTAAGAAATATGTGAATATGTTTGTCTTAATATAAATATGTCAATTTTTATACGTATGACCAAACTTAGAGATTTATTTTTTCTTCTTTTAGTTGATAAGTTAACAGATATTGATGGTGGATTCTCGATGAACTTATCTGACGGAAGGTTAGTTTTAACATTCCCCTTTCAATATTAATACAAACTCGTCTTTTATCATTTAAACAAAAGTACTGTTTCTGTTTTATTGATGCAATTGCTACTAAGTAACTCCATTATGTTATTGAGATCATTACTTTTTAAAGCTAAATGTCATCTTCCTCCACTGAAGTCACAATGTTCTTGTATAGCATCACAGAATTTGCCACCTTTCAATACTAGTATATGAATGTGCTATATTACATTTCAGAAATGTATGTAAGTTCCAGCATTCCATATCGCGATCGTTTTCTATAGAGAAGGAAACAGCCGAAGAAAGCTCAGTTGACACGCATAAGAAGTTGATTAGAATGAAGTCATTTGACAATAAATTCAAGCTAAATGAAAAACGCATTGAAAGAGAACAAGAAAAGTGCTCGGAAGGGAAAATAATTGATGAAGATGAACTAGAAACTGGAGAGGTAATTCCCAAAATGATCACCCTGCCAGTATATATGATATACATAATAAATAATATTTGTTTTCTAATCTAGAGGCCATTATATCTCCTACAGTTAATGGTAGAATACCTTCCAGATTTTTTATTATTTCGTTTCGTTTGAAACTTACATTTCATTGTTTTATTTTATACATGTAATTTAGGTGAATGAAAGCTATATAAGTGAAAAGAACATCGTTTTGTGCTATAAAACACATATTTTTGTTTGAGCGCAAGGTAAAAATCTTACTTATTCTATTAAGGTTAAGTTGAAGTACATCATCCCGTATTTCAAAGCTGTCGGAGTGCTGGTATGTGCCCTAGTTGTTGTAATGATCATCTTACATAAATTCTGTAACGACGGGAAAAGCTACTGGATAAAAAAGTGGACCAGTGATGAATCTCTTGTCAATCTGACGTCTACGACAAGTGATAGTGATCAGCGCTCGGATGAAAATTCATATTACATAAAAATATATCTATTTATTGGACTGTTTCACAGTAAGTTCAATAGTAATCATTATTCTAGTCTTATAAGGGAACATGTCAGCATAATAATTCCATATCTGCTGTCTGGAACGACTGCATATATTATTAACTGGATTATCACATTTAATCATTAAATCTGTGATGAAAGTACCGAAATTTTAGATTTAAGACAAGTTATTTGTTGACGTGTGACGTGATTTATAACGTTTGAATATTCACGATGCTGGAAGCATGCAAATACAGAAATTGAAATTATTGTCAGATCTGTGACTTCACGATTCTAAAGATTTAAGCCATTCTAAAGATTCACACCTCTGATATATATTTCTTCCTTAGGGATTATAGAAATGTGTTTTCAAAAAATATCCTTTGTTTGTAGGTGTGACTTCTATAGTATCAGAAGTGTTGATGGCTTTTGGTGCCCTACGTGGTGCTAGAGCGATGCATGAAAAAATGTTAAAAAATGTTTTGCGTGGACCAATGTCATTTTTTGACACCACACCGGTCGGGAGAATAGTACATAGGTATGAATGATCAATGTCATTAAGATTTAGTATGAGCTGTCAATACGACACAATAACATCAATGTCGCTTCTGTGTAGATCTGAATACTAGTTATACCAGTTGTGAATCAAAGTAAATAAATCTAATTAATTTCAAATAAATTAATACATGGTTGTTTACATTACAAAGGAATTTCTGAAATTTATAATGGAAATAAGAAAATTATTATTCATGCGGAATTAGTTTTAGTATTATTAGTATTAGTATGGTCACAACAATTACACCAATTAATTACTAGAATCAGATTTTTCAAACTACGTTTTTCAGACTATCCGCTGACATAGATCCGCTTGATTTTGATGCCCCTGGCCAAACTGAAAGAATACTGGCATGCATGTATGGAATCATCAGTGTGTTCATTGTGTTATTCACTTCCATTCCAAAGTTCTTCATCATTGTCATACCACTGATACTTCTAAACAATGAGATAAAGGTAATAATAAGGGTTTTACTGGATGTTTTTTATCCTTTAAAAAAATTAAGTACACGTCTTCAGTGTAGGCCATAACGAAAGGTCATCACACTGATGAGTCATGTGGTTTAAATTTTATCTGATGACCTTAGATTTTTTTGGTCGTCGTCAATTTTTTTTCTTTCCAATATTTTCATATTCATATGAATTGTATCTCCTAAATCAAAAAAAAAGTATTTAAAGTTTTGCTGACTTACCGATCCTAAATTTTTGGGGATGCAAGTGGAAAGATTTGTTCATCCTAATGACTATACCATTGTTACTTTTTTCAGAAACAATTCATACCCATCAGGAGGCAATTAAGCCGACTTGTATCAAAACAACGGTCACCGTTTTACAGCCATTTTTCGGAATGTCTGAATGGCGTACACGTGATTAGAGCTTATGACATGACGGAAAATTTCACGACACAATCATCAGATATGCTTACGACCTTTAATAAAACTCAATTCCATATACGTTCTGTGGATAGGTATGTACAACTTCCTGCTAATTTTGTTACTTTGGTACAACTACTTACTACTTTGTTAATTTGATCATAAAAAATGTTTCTTTCATGTTTTTTTTACGAACAATATCGAGCAGAATTAATTTTAAAAAATCTCCTTAGTAAATTTGAAATAAAGATAATACATGCATATTTAATGTCGTTTAAATTAGCTTATCGATGCAAATTGTGATCAAGAAATGAAAAATATTAGGTGTAGATTTTAGATAATTTTAGAATTAATTAAATCTTCAGAAAATCATCTTATATGAATAATTGTGAACAATGACACAAAAGGTATAACATAATTCGTATGTAATATAAAATTTCATTGCAGGTGGATGACAGTTCGTCTTACTCTGATTAATATCTTGACTTTCGCTGTGTCCTCATTCTTTGCCATCACTGACAGAGAGAATCTTGGTGCAGCTATGGTTGGAATGGTTATCAGTTACGCTCTTGATGTACGTATTTATAAACTTGATCAGGTCCCACATAGGATATCAATCACCCAAAAGATGTTATTTACCATGTTGGAGTTCATTGGCAGAATGCTCATATCTAAGGCCTTTTCAAATATTTTACACGAGCGCAATAACAATAAACAACAGAAATGTTGACCGGCTCTACCACCTAACAGCGCCCAATGAGTCCGCCTTTTAGCTCAGCCCCAGCGTGTCTTTTAAAATTGTGTTATTTATTATCGTTACTAATTATCGTTACAAACGCTACAGGTCTTTGACTGGCATCAAATCATCGAGCTTCAAACTAGGTATGAAGCAAATGTCATCTGTTCATAAACTGGGATACTCAAAGCCCACTTTATAAGAATCACAGTCCTTACAACAGCTCAAATTACGACTTTCTGACAATCTGATTCTTTCATAACACTAATTTGTTTGAGCTTATCAGTAACTAGTTAAAAACCGTCCATTTTAGTTATATATGTTTTTTGTAGTTAAGTGGAAATATGGAATGGCTAGTCAGGACCACAGGAGATATGGAAAATACGATTGTAAGCATCGAAAGAATTTGTCAGTATTCTTCAAACAAACAAGAGGTAAGTAATATTGTTGACTGCCATTCAATCTTAAATTTAAAAGTTGTGACATTTATTTCATTGTGATATTACAGAATTTCTCTATCATATTTCCAACTCACAGTATATAAATTGTTTGCATTTATTTAAACAACATTCACTATGCTTCTATCATTGTGTTAAACACATCAAGATACCTGTTTGCTTAAATTTCTCCTCATCAAGCTGACTACAGTGTTAGATGTCTATTGGTTTTGTTTCATTTGATTTTTTCCGTTTTAAGGCTCCTGAGCATACATCTATTATTCCAAAGAAGTCCTGGCCAGACAATGGAATTGTTGAGATAGAAAACTATTCTATGCGTTACAGAGAAGGACGCGAACTGATACTCAAAGATATCAATATTAAAGTTAAATCAGGCGAAAAGGTAAGTTTTGTAAAAACATAAAATTCTCATGATAAACATAAAACATATGTATATGTACACCCTGTCCTTACCAACATACGTAAAGAATCTAATGATAGAACAGTTAAAAAAGAATGGTTTATGAGATACTTTTACCTCTCTTTCAGTTAATCCTAAGTTTGAATGCAATGTCATCATCTTATTAAAAAAGGGCTTAATTCTGTATATATGAGGCGTATGTTCGCTGATCTATAGTGTACTCAAGGCACTCCAATGATATAAAATAGTTATTTTATTCATAAATCATAATTTATTCACAGATTGGAATTGTTGGACGTACAGGAGCTGGGAAGAGCTCTCTTACTTTGGGTTTGTTTCGTCTTGTTGAACCAGCGAGTGGGAAAATATCTATAGACGAACATGATGTCGGTGAACTTGGGTTGTTTGATCTGAGATCGAACTTAATTATTCTTCCACAGGTGAGATGATCCATTTGTTTTATAAAAGTTGAACAAGCCATTGAAGCTGTATATTTCAATAAATAACTTTAAAACGTCAAACATTTACTGTCCTTTCAAATTTTAATCAGAAACGACTTAATGCTAATGATTTAAATGTATGTTATAATGACTGATCATACTGGAAAAAAATAGCCTTGTTTGCATTTACCCGACCGACCCAATTTTTTGCCATGATCAAAATAAAAATTCTGACAACGAAATTCAAAATACGAAGGTTTATATTTTTTCTTAGTTCGGTACATAAAGAGATATAAGTATGAATAATTGTACATTATACATGTGAGGGTGTTTGACAAACAATAATTAACTCTTCTCAAAAAACTTTTTCTTAATATTTCAGGAGCCTGTTATTTTCTCAGGAACTTTAAGAAGTAATCTTGATCCGTTGAAATTGTTTACTGATGAAGAAATCTTCCATGCTTTAGAACATGCTCATCTAAAAGTTTTCACTGATTCTCTTCCTGATAAACTGAATTACGACTGTGGCGAAGGTGGACAAAATCTAAGGTTAGATCTTGATTAAAATACTAAGTCTAAACATTTTGAACTCTAGCACTTGATATGTAAGAAACAGGGTTCTCTATTACAATAATTGCTTCGATGATAAGGGGATTTAATGAAACTGAAATTACTATTTGTTAACTGCATTATTTTTTCAATCAATTTTATTAATTAATAGAACCAATCAATTTATTTTTGATATCCTAACGTTTCAGTGTTGGACAAAGACAGTTAATGTGTTTGGCACGTAGTTTATTGCGTAAAAGTCATGTGCTGGTTCTCGATGAAGCTACTGCAGCTGTTGATATGGAAACTGATGCCCTAATACAAGAAACAATTAAACGAGAGTTCAAAGAATGTACTGTGTTGACAATAGCGCATAGACTTAATACCATTATTGATTACGACAGGTGAGTTTTATTTAACTTGTTAAGCTAGTAAACAATTATCCACAATACTGAGATTAGCTTATGTTACGTTAAAAATAATTTTTTGTTGATTTTTTTTGGGGGGGGGTACTAATATCTCAGATATTTGAGAAGTGTTATGCGTTTTAATATACACATTGTACTTGTATTATTAAACACCCAACTTCAAATATGTCAAGATCAAGCACGTTTGTTCATTACACATAGCCAAAACAATAACAGCATGACATTTTCAGATATAAAATGAAATGTTTGCTAAATAATATTTGCATTCGCATCTCTCCATTAAAACAAAACTGTGTTAATTGTTTAATGTGCGTGTATCAAAAAGTGTTGAAATGACATAACAGCAATATATTTCAATTTGCCGTTGTATAAAATCGTAAAATATAGATATTATATTTTATATTTTGATTATATTTTGTATCACAAATTGCTTTATATTTCAGAATACTTGTGTTAGATCACGGACGGGTAAAGGAATTTGATAGTCCGAAAGTTCTCCTTGAGGACAAAAATTCGTCTTTCTATTCTATGGCTAAAGATGCTGGCTTAGTGAGATAGAAATGTTTGCAAAAAGACATCCATTGACACCTATAAGGGAGATACGTGTAAATATTAATAAATGTAATGGTTATGTTGTAATTAGATATGATTTCCAGCAGCTTCACTCATTGTCTTAAATGGGCACAAGACATTTCGACCCTTGCCCATGTTGACCCCTGGTTTAGTGTAAATGACACGAAAAATTTCTACTACTATTTGATTTGTCCAAAAGGTATTGTTAATAAATAGTAATAGTTTTTGTAGTTTTTTTAGTATTTGCTTTTTTAATGGTTTTTGTTATTTTAAGATTTTTATTTACGAATGTTATGAGTTTTTTTTGTAAAAATATGTATATTTGTGTATATAATTAATTTTGTAATTGTTGGTTGTTTTGTTCATTGAAATATCAAATAGTGTTAAAGTTTTTGAAAAATTAAAGCATTAAATGAGTTTGAATGACATAATTGTATATAAAATTATTTGTGTAGTTTAGTCATATAATTTGTTTGTTTAACCTAAAACTGAATAAAGTGGGTGCTAATTGAAACACGTGTTTGTCGTTACTGTCGCAATTATAGTTACTATTTCACTTGAATAATTGTTTGAGCGATTGAGGCAAGTTGTTTAAGAAGAAATATCGAAAAAAGGAATTAGAGGACACGAACCACAGCCCTCGTTGTCTGTATTATCAGACAGTGTTCCGCTATCCACTGTTTCTACGTAACCAGTCGGGACACAAAAGCTAGTCCTGTTCGCCATGTCGTCGACGGACGCGATCTCTAGGAAGAGACATTGCTCCTACCAGACTCATCAGTAACCGAGGGAACAAACCATCGCAAATCATCCATGGGGCTCTATTGGTTCCCTATGTGCTAGCCAAGGCCGCGACCATGGTCTAATGGTTAGTGCGCTGGACTTGTAACCTGGAGATCGGGTTCGAATTCCGGTCGCAGCAGGTCATACCCTTCTATAAAAATTTGACAAATATGTCGATTTTCCAGATGTTGAGAAGTTGCCGGCTCCTTGTGGAAGGATAAGTTAGTACTGGTTAGTATGCAGTCCAGGCGGAAAACTGGTTAGGTGAACCGGTCGCCGTATATAGCTGAAAAATTCTTGAAAAATGGCTTTAACCCCCAGTGACAATAAGTCACACAATACAAAACAAAACAGTATGTGCTGTGCTATCCAAGGTATACTGTTCAATAGGACATCCATGGTGACGATATACGTGTTATCAAACGGAACTAATGAAAACTTTGCTCATTAAACTTTTGTGGACTCAAGCAGAAGTTACATTTTCCAGAATTCATATTATTTGTGAACAATTAAGATATTTTTATGTGTCAACACTGTAGCGATCATGTATTTACTTTATATTTACTAATTGGAATCTTTAAAAACGCAGGAAGAAATTGTTTTGTCCATTCATTCATTTTCAGCTCGTAAACATATTGAACAACTGACCACTGAGGCAATGTACTTATTATTGCAAAAGATTAATAAAGCCCATCAATCTGCCGACCATATCATAAAACTTTTGACCACACTGTATTACCGATTTAACGTACTCCTTCGAAAAGTTTGGCTTCGTGAAAATCGAAAATCTACACAAAAGTACGCAATTTGTTTTTAAGGAAAATCAGAAAAAACGCACTCCAAAGAATATGTCATATGGTGAAATTTCGAAGAAGGATTTTACTGGGCAAACAAAAAATATCTCATTAAATATATAAATATATTTTAAATCATTCCCGATTCAAATGAAAAATGGTCCGCATATTAAATAAGTGGCGCCGTATTTATCTTTGAGTTATTTCCCTTCCCAGTAAACTGGTACCTATTGAATTTTGTGCACGGCAATATAAAACGGGCACACCAGAGTCAATGGGTACCAGTTTAAGATTGGAATACTGTATGAAAACTGACTCTATCTGTACATTTGCAATCTCTATCCAGACTTGTCGTTCGTTATCCATCACATACATCTCTGTCAACGTCTGGAAAGTAGTTCAAAAACACGTGTCCGGGTCTCCTTTACTTTCCATCTGATACACAGAATTACACTTTTGTTTCTCTAAATGTACATTTGTTGTCATAATTTTACATTATTACCTTCGACTTCTGCGTTTCATTTCCATTTAAGTGGCGTAAACTTGTGACCTAGTTACCAAAAGTAAACAAATACTCTCGGTCGAGAAATAGTACTCTAGATAAATAAAATAATTTTTCGTATGAATTATAACATATTTTGTCTCGAATGTATTGTGCAAAATAAATTGCGTCGCTCAGTTGTAAATTCTATACCATTTGTGGCTTTATTTCTTGTTTTACAAGAATCTTATAAAACGCTGAGACGTTGACAGAGATGTATGGGAGAGATAACGAACGACAACTCTGGATAGAGATTGATATTTTGCAACACGGAAATGGGAACCAGTTAAATGTGGTATGACTTGTCACATGATCTCTAGTCACATGATGTAAACACTCCTACCGGCTTAATAAAGAACAGAAAGTAGACACGGTCTAGGACGGAGACAAGGGAAGTGTCGTTTTAACATTATCAAGGTATTTAACAGAAATTATTATGTTCACTTTGCGTAGAATATTAGAAATAGATTCCAAATTTCACGGTTCAGTCTTTTTATACATCGATACAAGTTACAACTTATTGATATAATGTAGGTAGCTTAATTGCAATTACACATTTTTAACGGCGTAGCAGGGACGTAGCTTTGGATGAATGTAACACACACAAGGAGTAGGGGATTAAAACCTCCTGCTGCTGGGTTCTAGATTTTTTTTTAAAGAATTAGACACTAAAATGGTGAACTTTTAGGCGCGTTTGGAGGGATTAGAGGCATTGAATATCATTAATTTTATTTGTACCATACGTTTATTTCAAACCTCTGTTTTTAGATGTAAATACGGTCAAACTCTTTAATTGGCATTTGACTTAGTTGCCATCATTTGCCATATTTATATTCATTTTTCAAATTGATATTGTGTGCATATCACCTCAGTGTAGAGCACTAGTGTCTGGAAATTTTCTATAATACACATTTTTTATTATTGAACAGTGGAGTGTTGTTCACTATTAACTTGCCACCGCTGTGTCTGGGTTAAAATTTGGGCAGGTAATGGGGAAAAATGGGTTTTCTGGGGGAGCATGCCTGTGGACCCCCTACATTGCCTCGGTTCGAATATGGGTCTGGCTACAACACTGCTTTCTACATGAGGTTTGGACTTCTGCAATTTAGCTTTATCTATGCAATTATATGTTATAATCAAGTCAAAATCCAGGGTTTTTTCTCAGCATTTTGGGAACATGACCCGACCCCCTGAATGGGGAATTTTCGCGAATTTTGCACAAAATTGGGAAAAAGTCACTCTGAATAAAAATACTGCCAGAGTAGTATACCAATCAAGAAATACATGATCAGTGATTTTTTTCCTCATGTTATTCGCACTCGTTACTCTCGACCCTAAACACGTAAAAATGGCGAAAAGTTTTTTTCTCATTTAAATTGGGAATTTTTGCCTTGCAATTGGGAAAAAAACATCCTTTTTGCCATTGGGAATGTGAATGAAAATCAGTCTTCAGAATTTTTATTGTTAACCAACAAAATTGCCTGCCTACCTACCAACTGTTACAAAAGTTTAGGTTGCTTTACTGCAAACCAGCCTTTTTTAATATTGGCCTAATAAAGCACTTTAAATTAAAGGATGGTCCCCCAGCATACATTTGGTCTGCAGTGATTAATAAGTCGAATAAGCAGACATTACTATAATCTATCCTGGCATTACAAATTCTGCAATTTGATTAATTTATTCATCTACATCCTCTGGTCATCCTCCACTGTTGTGTTAGGCCAGCATCCAAATGTCTAACCAATTTAAATGGTTAGACAATGTCAGCATTTTCTGTTCATAGCATTGACTTTATTTTGCATCGTTTTACAGTATTAATTTTGTAAATTTTGTAAAATTGAAACATTAAATTTCAAGTGTTGGTGTTGATTTATTTTCTTAGGCAAGAAATCAAAATGTTGCTATTTAATACATGTATAAGATTACATTTTACATTATTTAGTGTCATACTGAATTGAAATGACTAGAAATATTTAAGCTAAAATTTACAGATTTTCTGATGAACGTATCTAATGTCAACAATGTTCGTAAAAAGTTGTTTGGTATGGGTAATGATGTGAATCATTACAATATAAAATGAAAAGATGAATTCCTAGATTTTAATCTACAAATTTTGTGTATCCACTATTCAGTATTATCATTGATTTACATGAAGTAGTACAAGTAGATATTTGCCTTTAGATGTATGCGTTTCATGAATTAATGAAAACTGCTGATAAGTAGCCCAGGTGTTTGAGACACAAGTAAAAATTCAGCGGTAATCCTTGGAAAAAATATCTGCATGTGTAAAACACAAATAATTTTTTAAATAACAAACAGACAAAAAAATGAAAAAAACTATGCTATTTTGTTTATTTTTGTGTTATATAACTATTTTGTGTTACATAAGTATTATGAAAACATGATAATGACTTATGTAGTTCAATACCACTCAGCTGGAGTTAGACCCTTTAGCTGGTTTAGAGGGGAATTGTGTGTGCATATGCCTACTTTGTCTGGCCAACAGCTACCACTGTTGCTGTGTGGATGTTTTTGATAAATCGTTAAACAGATGTCTCATGTGTAGTTATTAAATTTCAAAAAGATGGCAGAAAACTGATTGATAATGTTAATTTGAAATTTTAAATGATTTCACAAACACGAAAAAAGAAAACAACTTTAATTAACTTACAACAAAAGATCAAATTAAATGTAAACAAAGTGGTGCCATAATAACAACATAGGTATGATAAACACACTTTGGCAGGTCTTAGACCTATGCTCTATGCTATTGTTGCAAGTAACTCTTATTTCAAGCTATTATTGATCAGTTTAGAGGGTTATAAATTTACTAAATTAACCACTTTTATTGAAACATGTTGACTACTGAGCAGAAGAAGTTTTTATTATATAGAGGTGAAAAAATTTAGACAAATTTGCAGGGGCCAATGATTCACAGAGGGTTTCCGTTGTACCAAAAAAGTCTAATTTAATTAGACAAAGTAGCAATAAGTAATTTATCCTTTATTTGGTAATACCATTGTGGCAATGCAGTTTTGTCAGGGGCAGATGTGGTTGCGCAGTTTAATATGGTGCATGCGTTTATGTCCATGCACATGTATCATATAGTATCTAAGTATTAGATAGAATTGTGGGTAGGGAAAGGTACCTGATTTTTTTACTGTTATTTATATCATTAAAGGTACTGTTAAATAAAAAAAATGTGAACACTCATAATTTTAGGTACCTTGATACATCCCTTCACCATGATTGCGCTGAAAAATTAATGCAAAACACATGAGTTGCATGCAAATATGATGTGATTATTGTTAAAATAGAGATCACTTCCATGGTCCAGTGGTTAGTGCGCTGAACTTGTAATCCGGAGATCTGGGTTCGAATTCCGGTCGCGGCAGGTCATTACATTCTATGAAAATTTGACAAAAAAATGTAAATTTTTCCTCCATGTATGGAGCAGTTGCCAGCTCCTTGTGAAAGGTTAAGTTAGTACTTGTTAGTATACAGTCCAGGAAAACTGGTTAGGTGAACCGGATGCTGTATTGAAAAATTCTTGAAAACTGGCATTAAACCCAAGTGGCAACTAGTCACGTAAGAAAAACAAAACAAGTTAAATAACAGGAAATACATTCATGTCATTATCTTTGTACTTAAATCAGTTCATTTTTATTTGTCATTCTTTGTAGATGTACTTCAACTTCCTGTAAAGATGAGTAACTCCGTATTTCACTTCCTGTGAATGATAAGTGGTACATAGTAGGCACTGTAAGCAAACATGGTTGTTTATTAAGTGGAGTCAATTAGAACAGGCAAAAATAATTACAATTATTAGTTTGTTGTCCAAATATTTTGAAAAATTGGCATGGATGGGTTCATTTCATTTTATATATTGGATGAAAATGCATGATACAGTAGAATTTTTCCAATATCCAGACAACATACTTATTAAAACAATTGTTACTCAATTTTACAAATGTGTTTTGTTTAATTTTAATCGAAATTCCATTGTCTACTGGTGTAAACTTAAGAGCTCTACTCTCTAGTATATGATTATATAGTAAAGTCAATATAAATCGGTCTTGATATATTGAAATGTTTTCTTGATTTAGAGGAGATACAGATGTAATTAGTATTCATTATAATAAGGTGGTCTTTTACTGAGGTGGTCTCATTATAAAATTGAAATATTGAGGAAATTTTTATGAAATATTGGTCACGATTATGGGGTGGTCTTATTATCGAGATGGTTGCAAAGTGAGGTTTTACTGTGCTGTGAGGAAAAGCATTGAAGAAAGAAGCTACTATTTTTCTATCAGCTTGGCCTGAGATAATTGTAAATCATGTTTTTAAGAAGTGTTCTACAATCATGTAGTTCGTGATTTATCAATCTGTGAAAACGTATGATCCGTGTAATATAATTACTGGTATGATTAAATCATAGGGTTGATAACTTGTAAATTCTCATGCCAGCTACATAAAACGAGGTTGCTTGTTACACAGAAACCTTGAAATCATAATACAAGTTTAAGTGATATTTATCGTGAATCTGTGCTTGAAACAGGAAGAATTGGACGTGTTAAGTGGATATTTCATGGTAATTTAATTTCTGTTGAAAACTAGATTTTATTGTTGTCAACAGATTTTTTCTAAGAATTGTAATGATTTATTCGGGTTAATAACCCATTGTTTCAGTGTATTCTGTTTATTTTTTCACTGGGGTTTAGTGTTAATTGGTGGCTTCCAGCTTAACAGCAGAGGGAGACCCCAGAATGTTCAACTGAATAGAACCACCACCCTTCCAAGTTGGACAGCTTCCTCATAAATGAATTTCTTCCAATTCCTGTTTGGTAGGGATTTGAACTCACGGCAATAAGGGTCTGCAATTACTATTCAGAGACCATAATTACTAGAGCTTCTATTTGTGTATTCTATCTAATGTTGAAAGTTTTTGGTATATTACATTCAATACTTGTATAAATGATTTATAATCAAATAACCAGGCAACCCTCATTTTGGCTAATGTTCCTGTTTTCTGATCCCTGCTATATTCAGAAGAATGATAAAGTAAACTTTACCTGTAATTTAACTGACACTGGACAAATATTACAATGTGTTTAATAGTATATGTAGTTTGCTTTCTTTCGTTTAAGTTTTTTGATGTAGAAATTTCGTAATTGATGACAATTTACTACAAACTACATGTATGTTAAAAGTTGACCTCAGTTGTTAACTACTTTGTATCCTATTTCTGAGAACTCGTTGAAGAATGAAACATCAGAAAGGCTGCAGCCATGGTCCAGTGGTTAGTGCGCTGGACTTGTAACCCGGCAATCCGGGTTCGAATTCCAGTCGCGGCAGGTCATACCCTTCTATGAAAATTTGACAATAATGTCGATTTTCCTCCATATGTGGAGAAGTTGCCGGCTCCTTGTGAAAGGGTAAGTTAGTATTGGTTAGTATGCAGTCCAGGAAGACTGGTTAGGTAAACAGGTCGCCATATATAACTGAAAAATTGTTGAATAACGGCGTTAAACCCCAATGACAACAAGTCACATAAAAACCAAAACAAAACATCAGAAATCAAGATAATTCTTTTCCTTTTAAAAGAAGATAATTAGGTATGTCATCATTCATAATTATTGATATTGTTGGCAACTTATGAAATATATGAAAGTTTCACAAATCTTATTTCAATTTATTGATGATGTTTCAATTATCACTTGTGTATTGGTCGCACCTGTCTGTAAGACACGGGTAAAAATCTAGCAGAAATTGTGGAAAAAAATATCTTCATGGGTAAAGCACAAATATTTTTTTAGCAAAGAAAATGACAAAATGAGCACAAAAAAATTGGCGAAAAAACTAGCCATTTTATTTGTTTTTGTGTTACATAAGAATTACAAAAACATGCATATTAAAACTTTATTTCTTACTGTTAAAAAGTGTACATTTTTATAGACTTTGGTAAATGTTTTGTAACATAAACACCATTTTCAACTGATGATAGAGTCTAGTCCTTTAAAAATCAATTGTTCTGTATCATCATTTCCTGTACGACCTCATTACCTGGTTTCTAATACTGTAAGCAGTATTACGTCCTTGATAAAATGGATTTTATGTGTTTCGTAAAGTAGTGTTTTTAATGTTTAGAAATTCAAAATATTGACACAATGCTAAAAGCAGATGGTACTGAAGTGTACAGCATTGTTACTAATTGGACGTGATGTTGATGTGAGTTTGGTGTACCTGAGAAATATCGTGTTTTACAATTATATTCAGGAAGTCTGGGAGTGCCAGCTGATCTGCGTGTTTTGAAATCAACAAGATTATTTTACATTTAATCAATTGATGGTGATATGAAATAATGATCCAGTGTTTCTGAGAAAATGTGTGTGATATTGTTGGAAAATTTGACGAAAGTGTTTTGATACATTGGTACATGTAATTTTTTTTGTTTGTGTTAGAATTAGGTAATTAAAGGAAAATTATTACTGTAGATTATACCATCAAACTGGTCTACAAATACCAAATTTTTCCTTTCAAGTGCATTAAGGACTGTTAAGTTTGCAGATTTTTTTTCTGTTTGTGATTTTATTCTTTAAATGATTTCTGGGAATATTTGATTTAATTTGACAGATTGTTACAGTATTAACTGTGAGTCACAATTTTGTTTTTCTCAAAAAAAGGGCTAGTGTTGTATATGGTGGAGGGGCAATTATTAGGGGTTTTTTTTGGTTCATGTACTTTGCTGTACTGTCACACCTGTCTATGATGACTTTCTCAAGCGAGCAATATAGATGTCTTAATTAGAGTTGGTCTTTATTCAGAGATTAATTAACTGTGAATACTGTAACTTGGAAATGAATTTTGAGTCCTTTTTGGGTCTTTATGCGGGTCTCTATTCAAAGGATGGTCATCATTCACAGGTGGTCCTTATTTACATTGTTTTGTGTCTGATAATGTTAAATCTCAGTAAAGAAATATTTTAACTGTGAATTTAGTTTTCTGGAATGCAATCATATGATGAATTAATTGACACTACTCACTGGTTACTCATAGACTTTTATGGTAAATTGGAAGGGGGGGGTAAGAAAATGTTGAAATGTAAGTTAATATCACTAGCTGTATAATAAAAGCACTGATTACAAGAGAAGTACTTATTGGTTTTTTATACTGCAATTGTCAGCTACCACAGCCCCGTGTCAATTAAATGTCATGAACACATCTTACAGATGTGTAATTAATATGGATTTTTTAGATATTTTGTATGTAGAGGTCGCCATGTTTGAGAAACAGTATACTTCTTAGTACATTTGATCTGACGTTACTTATACTTTCAACTTTACATTCTTTTATATTTCAGACTGTGATAATAAAAGATGTTGCTTTACGGATTTATTACTCTTGTGGTGTTGCCATGTTTCTATGGAGCTCCTGAAAAGGACCTTATTACATCATTACCTGGACTTAAACAACAGTCACCATGGAAACAATATTCTGGTTACTTGGCAGCCTCTGGAACTAAACTTCTTCATTATTGGTGAGTTATTTTAATCACTGTACCTTCACCATTGTTGCTCTTTTTGGCCAAGCATCCCTCTGGTATTTACACAATATCTTCTTATACTGTCCAATGTATGACCATATTTTTCTTACAATCATATACAATCATATACCTCTGAATACCGGACCCTGTCCGGACCAGGTCTAAAGTCCGGTTTTCTGAGTTCTGGTATCTAGAGAGTCTGGTATTCAGAGGTTGCACTGTACATATAGCATTCAACTGGAATGGTAGATAATCAAATTTGTAATAAAATTTTTCGTGATTGCTGAACAAATTAAGTAGTTGAAACTTGAAAATGGCACTCAGTTTTATGATCAAATTGAACGTTATACAATTATGATTTTACTAAGTTATAAGGCTCAAGTTTAATATTCAGACAAAAAGTCATGAAAATGATTGTATGTTCATTGTATGTGTTTAAACTGTATTCAACTGTATTCACAGGTTTGTCGAGTCAGCTAATAACCCCACTACAGACCCTTTGGTACTATGGATGAATGGAGGACCGGGTTGTTCTTCTGATTTGGGGCTGCTGACAGAACATGGTCCATTTAGGGTAAGTCAGTAATACACAGCTTGTGATGTGTTTGATATTTGTCACTTTGTTAAATCTTTAAATTTTATTGAAAGAAATTCTGCTGTGGGAAGGAATACTGATGATATGAAGCTTGTATCTAATGTAATACTCTTCTACTCCTGCAGTATTATACTCTTCAATTTTGAGATAAAAAAGGAAACCTCTACATACTGTATATAGAGGCTTCCTTTTTTATCTCAAAATTGAAGAGTTTTATAACTTATTTTTCAAAATACCTTAGTTACTCTCAGTTTATACTACAGATCTGAGAAATTGAGAAAGTCTTGACTCAACTTTATGTGCGAAGGACTATGAAATTTTTATTTTAAGGCAGCATAAGTGCCTTAATACATAAATAAAAATGTAAAAAAAAAATTAAGTTATTTACAAAGATGAAATACTATTCTTTCATATCATGCAGCGAAAAAAACTGAAGCTTAAAAATAATATTTTATTGTAAAAAACACTGTTCCCCTTTATTGACTTCATTTTATCAGCAAGAATCATACAGGGGATGGCTCTATAGGGGCCCCATGAAGTAAAAATTAGCACCAGTCAATACGTAACTTAGTATCACTTGCATAATATTGACTTAAGTTATTAAATTTATATATATTTAATGAAATCTATTTATTCCAGCATCATTTGTGTTTTAAATACATTTTAATGCAATTTATAGAACTACAGCATATTTAAATTGCTAGTATATAAATATTTATTTATTTATATATATTTATGCATACAATTATGGTTTACTTTTTAAAATTGTAAATTGGTAAAACTTGATATCACCAACTATCCAAAATTACGCTACCATAATAACGATAAGTACCAAATCTTGTTTGAAAACAGGTGTACTTTATGATTTTGTCCCAATTTAATTCAATTATCAGTTTTGTTGGCTCATATCTTTTATAACAAAAAGTTATATGTAAATGAATAAGTAAAATTTTATTGACAGTATTTTTAAGAATAAATGAATTTTCAATGCGTAGTTTAAATAAACAAACGTGCACTTATCTAAGACCTATCAATATATTTTTGGACGCCAATTAAACCTGAATTGAACATTAATAAAACCTGGCGCATGAACAATAAACACTTTTTAGTACATAATGATTGAAATAATTAAACTAATGAACTTCTGAGAAAAAAAAAGATGCATCTTGTCACCCTTTTATGGACTTGGTTAACACATTGGACTGTATGAAGCAAAATTAAAAAACGTGATTTTAGAAATTTATCAATAATCATTGACTACAAACAAAACGTGACAAACCATCATGAACTTTTTCTGCAAAGTTGCCAAGTTTTATTTATTTCACATTTTATTTTAGATTTCAAAAGATGGTTCAGGAGTGACTTTCAACAAATACAGCTGGAACAATGTAAGAGAAATTAAAATTCTTGGAAAACTTTCAGTGGAAAATTATGTATGTTCAGTAATGTTCTGTCTGTGTGCTGAAACTTTCAAGTATCCAGTTTATGAGTCATGCACCTGTTTATCTGTGATGGGAGTGATGATATGAAAATAATGATTTGAAGTAAGATAAGTCTCACAGATGCTTTTGGATGGGGCACCATGATCACAGAATTCAGGCCTGTAGTTAAACCTAGAGTTTAAGTGTAATATGGAGATTTGATGAAATGTTGTGAATGCCAATTCAGGCCTGTAGTTAAACCTAGAGTTTAAGTGTAATATGGGGATTTGATGAAATGTTGTGATCACCAATTCAGACATGCAGTTTAACCTAGAATTTTAGTGTAATATGGGGATTTGATGAAATGTTGTGATCACCAATTCAGACCTGTAGTTAACCCTAGAATTTTAATGTAACTTGTAGATTTGATGAAATGTTGTGATCACCAATTCAGACCTGTAGTTAAACCTAGAATTTTGGTGTAACATGGAGATTTGATGAAATGTGATCACCAATTCAGACCTGTAGTTAAACCTAGAATTTTGGTGTAATATGGGGATTTGATGAAATGTTGTAATCCCCAATTCAGACCTGTAGTTAAACCTAGAATTTTAGTGTAATATGGGGATTTGATGAAATGTTGTGATCACCAATTCAGACCTGTAGTTAACCCTAGAATTTTAATGTAATATGGAGATTTGATGAAATGTTTTGGTCACCAATTTTAGGAAGCATGGGTCTTTCATTTTCTCTGTTCTTACACTGTCTCATTCTTGTCGTCTGTCTGTCTGCTAATTGAAGATAATTTTCTTTGTCTTAAGATTCCGAACTTAAGGCTAGAAAAAAATTACTGGTATCTTTTGGGTTACTTGACTGTAAAAAAAAATTGTACGTCTAAAAACTTCATTCTAATATTTTTACTAAACATTCCCTCCATACTTAAGAGGTACAACTTGTCCCCGAATATGTTTGTACTTTGTTTTTTTTTTTGCTTCTAGGACCTTTAGGATTTGTGGCAAAAAAATAGAATTGGTCAGGTTATGTTGTAATCACAAATATATTTTTCTGGCCTAATGATCATTGTGTAAGATGTATTCAGTTTTACTCATTAAGTGAAGTTTAGTCTGCTCTGTGATTGTTATGAAAAAGTAAAAAACATTTCATTTTGACGTTGGTCCATAAAATCCATATTGTTTGATATTGTTTGTCTCTATCAAGATGATTGTCATAAATTGGAAAAATGGTTAAGCTGGATGTGTGCTATTTTAATAGCAATAATTAAAGAGTTATGTTACTTTACAATATGGAAATGTTTTTGTGTTTCAAAAATAAGTAATACATATGCGATATTTATATCTTATAACTATGCAAATGAAGTGAAATTTTAATAAATTAATGTATCATAGTATTAGTATTGTACAGTGCTACCTCTCCAGAGCGGCCCTCTACTGAGTGACAACCTCCCTCCAACAACAGCATGCTTTTTCCCCACTGTACGACTTGACTATTTATTTAGCCTCTCTAGAGCAGCAACCTCTCAACAACGACATAATTTTGCGTCTCCCAAAGGGTGTTGCTTTGGAGAGGTTGCACTGTATATTAATTGTACCGCAGGTTGCCAACATGTTGTATTTGGAAGCACCCGCAGGAGTTGGGTTTTCATTTTCGGAAGACAAGAATTACACAACAAATGATGATGAGGCATGTATAATAAATAGTCTTTGACCTATCGTACAGATAATTGTGAGGTTTTGTAAATAATAAGAATTCTCCTTTTTTCAATCCCTTTGTTTCCTAAAAATGTAATTGCTCGTTAAATTATTGTTAGGTTTGTTTTCTGTTGAGATCAGTATTTTTTCATCTAGCATAACGTCATACACATATTCCTGGGCTTCTGTGGTTGAGTGGTTATAGTCCCTGACTAGTAATCACTAGCCTCTCACTGCTGTAAGTTCGAATTCCTCTCAGTACCGAATTTCATATTTAAGGAAACTGTCCAGATCGCATGTAGAAGGTTGTTGGTTCTACCCAGATAAATGCCAGGGCTCTTCCTCCACCATTTAAACTTGAAAGTTGCCACATGACCCTGGCAAATGACACCCCAGACTAAACATATCATTCACACATTCCAGTTGACCAATCAGAAATTGATATGAAAATACTGCATTTATTACATAAATATTTGAATATTTTCATTTCCATTTTAAGGTTGCCCACGACAACCTTCTCGCTTTGAAGAATTTCTTCCTGAAATTCCCAGAATTCAGCAAAAATCGATTTTTTGTGACGGGAGAGAGTTATGGAGGTGTATACGTACCAACATTATCTGCCCTTGTACTGAAGGATGAGACGATCAACTTTCAAGGAATGGTGATCGGAAATGGAATATCAAACTTCAATTTAAATGATGATTCACTGTTATATTTTGGTTATTATCATGGACTGATTGGTGATGTGTAAGTTGATGACTGCATACATCTTATTGTTGTTATGTTGTTACACTAAAATGGTTAAGTTATGTCACATTTTGTGATTTTGTGGCATGAAGCTTGTTTGGGACATTATTAAAACATGGTCAATATGACATAAAATATGACTTTTTAACAGACAAATAATTTAAGTGTTAATATTTGTTTCCCTATGACCTTCTCAGCAGAGATATGACCTTCTCAGCAGAGATATGACCTTCTCAGCAGAGATATGACCTTCTCAGCAGAGATATGACCTTCTCAGCAGAGATATGACCTTCTCAGCAGAGATATGACCTTCTCAGCAGAGATATGACATTCTCAGCAGAGATATGACCTTTGCCAGCTAATTCTGGTTCTTACCATCTATTACTAAAGTTATAATTTGAAACAAAGATTATAAAAATAATTGAATGCATTTTATTTTATTGTATTATGATAAGATAAAGTATGTTACTTTTTTAGTCAATGGAATAAGATGTTAAATGTATGTTGTCCCGACCAGTCAGTCAGACGATGTCCGTTTGTGACGAAATATCTTGATAATGAAAGCTGCTCTGATTTGGTGAGTATTTTAACATTAGGCCATCATTAGAAAAGTGTTGGTTTGTTGTTGTTTGTTGTTATTTGTTGTTGTTTGTTGTTATTTGTTGTTGTTTGTTGTTATTTGTTGTTGTTTGAGCCAAACTTTTAACAATTAGTAGGTTGGCATTTTTAGCTTGAAGAAAATGTTGAGTTATTGCGATTCCTGCGGCATTGTCATCATAGTCATTGTCAATGTCGTCGTTGTCGTGCAAAAACTTTAATGCAGCCCTTTAGTCAAATACTTTTAAAGATATCAACACGACACTCGGAATACTTGGTTATCATTACAAGGTACAGTTGCAAGATAAAGGGCATTATTCTTAAAGCAGTTTTTTTGGAGTTATGCTCCTTTTTAACTTAGAATTTTTTGTCAAAATTATCCCTTATCATGTTCAGACACCTAAATCTCGAATATGACCCTAGTTGCCAACATGTAAAACAAATGAGCATTGGCGCCACTCTGCAGAGCTCCAGTTTTTAATCTTATGCTTGAGCATGATGTCAAAGTATAATATTTAATAATTGTTAAAAAAACTTGAAATGCTTTTAACATCTTTTTTACGTATTTAGGCTACATTGATATTTTACTACATTAAGCTATTATGAATGTGTATATATTCTGTGTCAACTATGACGTCACAAATCAAGGGAAGCAACTCTCCCTGATTTTTCTCAGAAATTAGCTACCGTGTTACAAATCTTTGTTTTTCAGTCCTTTAAATTTTTTTTTATAGCCTTATCCTGGCATACATGCATATTAATGCTTATAAACAATTAAATTAGCGACAGTTAATCAATTTTACATTTTTCTGTTTGTATCACCTTTAAAAGCTAGAGTAAAGAAGTTTTTGTCAAATCACCAAACAATATTTTTGTTCAACCTTGTTATTATATCACCTAACCTTTTGAGAAGCATTTACCAAAGAGAGTATCTTTGTCAGAATGCTGTCTTTTGATTGGTTACAGTATGACTGATCTTAGAATCAACCAATCATATTGTTTTAAGTATAGACTCATAATGATTTTGATTGGATACTTCTACTTGAAATAAATCTCGTCTATTCACAGGAAATTTATTCGCATATTAATGAATTACTGTTTATGTATAGGTACAAGATGCGTTAAGTATCCTGTATGAAGGCGGACTTAACGAGTATAACCTTTATGCTCCATGTCTGACACCAAAGTTCAAAGGTTATATCTATACAAATAACTCATTTGTGTACGATCTGCCAAGCCTTGGACACCGAAAACATCCACTTATGATCAAGAAACTGAATGTAAGTTGTTTATTTATGAAATAATCATATTTCGATATATGTTGTTACAACGTATGGTGAATATACATCTAAATGCAATGACTTAGCTGGTATTTTCTTCCTTATAACTGGATTGTATGCCTCCAATATGATATTCCCTTGTAGCCAAATGACTCTGTGATATTAAAAGTCGACCTTGTAATAATCCATGTGCATTCAATGATTTACTTCGAGTACCATTAGATATGATTAGGACATTAAGAAAATCAGCTCTGCATGTTCTGGCTTAGAATCTATGATTAATTGTTCAATTTGCAGGAAGTACCATAAGATATAATAAGGACATTAAGAAAATCAGCTCTGCGTGTACTGGCTTAGAATCTATGATTAATTGTTCAATTTGCAGGTAGTACCATAAGATATAATGAGGACATTAAGAAAATTAGGTCTGCGTGTACTGGCTTAGAATCTATGATTAATTGTTCAATTTGCAGGAAGTACCATAAGATATAATGAGGACATTAAGAAAATCAGCTCTGCGTGTACTGGCTTAGAATCTATGATTAATTGTTCAATTTGCAGGAAGTACCATAAGATATAATGAGGACATTAAGAAAATCAGGTCTGCGTGTACTGGCTTAGAATCTATGATTAATTGTTCAATTTGCAGGAAGTACCATAAGATATAATGAGGACATTAAGAAAATCAGCTCTGCGTGTACTGGCTTAGAATCTATGATTAATTGTTTAATTTGCAGGAAGTACCATAAGATATAATGAGGACATTAAGAAAATCAGCTGTGCATGTACTGGACTAGAATCTATGATTAATTGTTCAATTTGCAGGAAGTAAAGTTACGGAAACAGTTTGAGAAGTCAGTAAGATTAACACCTCCATGTTTGGATTACAATAATGTTGTTAGCTATATGAACACACAAGAAGTTAGAGCTGCTCTACATATATCTCCATTTGCCCCTGATTGGGATATATGCAGGTAAATTGTCCTCTGTTTTACGGTCCGTTGGGTGGGGTTTTTTGGGGGGGTTAGAGGATTTGGAGGAAGGGGGGGGGGGTGATTATTTCTTACCCTTTTCTTATTTACTTTTATCTACCAAGATATTGCCTTGATCAATAGTGCCTACTTCTGGTTAATATCACTTTATAAGAATTGTGTTATTAAACTAACTCTCTACTGGTTTCCATGTAGCAACACTCGTGAACCTACTTGATTATATGATGCCTTCAACTTTTTCTGCTTCAACTTCTGGCTAAATTGTTCCTATGTATAAAATAAAAAAAAATCTAGTGTTGAATACAGTAATAAAGAATAATTCTCTCCTTGACCATGGACAAGTGGTTAGTGTGCTGGACTTTTTTTTAAATCCCGGTCATGGAAGGGCATAACCTTCTATGAAAATTGACAAAATATTTGATTTTCCTCCATATGTAGAGAAGTTGCCAGCTCCGTGTTGAAGGGTAAGAAAGTACTGATTAGTATACAGTCCAGGAAAACTGGATAGGTGAACAGGCCACAGTATATAACTGAAAAATTGTTGAGAAACAGTGTTAAACTCAGTGAAAAAAATTCTGCCTGGATTTTGACCAATCAGAGTTCAGGAAATGTTAAGCTGTACATGTTGTCAATGGAAACCATTTTAACTTCCGCCTATCTTTTCTTCTGTCAGGGGAATTAACTCTAAAACTACATATCCACGGTATCATTTCTCCTGTCAAGGGAGGTAACTCTAGAATTACACTCCTTGGATATCATTTCTACTGTCAGGGGAGACAACTCATGTAGTACTTATTGTTTTATTTTGATTATAGTGCAGAAGTGGGTGAAGGTTATGTCAGACTTTATGATGATGTTACAAAGTTCTATCAGATCGTTCTTAATGCTGGCGTGAGTATACGTGGACATTTGCTGTTTCAAATGTTTTTTTACTAAGCATGTATTTTATTGTATTTTGATTATGACAGTACTGTGAGTGATGGAAATAGCATACTTTATCGTGATGTTACAAAGTTCTATCAGACTGTCCTTGGTGCTGGCGCAAGTAGTCTGAAGCGTTTGTTGCTTCAAATGTCATTTTACAAAGTATGTGTGTTGTCTGTGAGTGCACTTTGATCTTCTAGTGATACAAGGCCTGAACCTAGATTGGAAAGCCAAGTTCATGATCTTTGACTGTGGATTTGCTTGTCAATGGCAAGATTCCACTACATGTTAACGAGCCCTTAAATAGAAACAAGTAACCATGGAAACAGTCCCATATAAATATTTTGTTTGAACTTATTTCGCTATTCTTGACATGCAACCACTGGTAAGTTTTCTTGCAGCATCTATTTAAAATATGTATTGGAAAAAGTGATTTAGAAATTGTGTTCTATTTTATTCCTGTTTATGTATTGTAGAAGAAGGTATTAGTATACAATGGTGATGTTGATATGGCTTGCAACTTCCTCGGAGACGAATGGTTTGTTGAGGCTCTTAATCTACCAGTAAGTTCTTTCAGTACTCTGGTTAAAATATCTTAGGGGTCTCCATAGTTATGGTTTGACTAATAATCACTAGCCTCCCCCCCCCCCCGCTGTAAGTTCAAATCCCACCCAGAACAAGGTTTCACATGTGAGGGAACTGTCCAGCTAACTTATGGAAGGTTGATGATTCTTCTCAGGTGTACACTTTGGGTCTTTCACTGTTACAGATGGGAAAGTTGCCAAATGACCCTGACTGTAAGTGCGCCATTAACCCTTCGCTTTAAAATGCTGCATTTACCCACGTCTGAAGCAGACAACTTTTGAAAACATCATGGAAAAAGAAGCCATTGCTTGTAATGAGTGATGTCTCCTTTTGCCACAATGTTTTCAACTCTGTCAGAGAAAAATAACCCAATTTCTTTAATAAATAGATGTTTTGAATATTAGCTTTGAATTTGGAAGAGTCCAAAATATACTTACTGATACCATAATATTAGTTTGCGTTATGCTTTTTTTTTAATTACAACACATTCACTGTTTGTCTCTACCAGTTGCTTACATTTAAAACCTTTGTCATCATGATATAGTCTTAACTAGCGAGCTCTATCAGTGGAATGCAGAAGTTTTGATTGAAAGATCAGGATTTTAGACATGTATGAGTCCCATGCTTCATTGTGACAAACCCTCTTGAGAGATTACATTTTGTCATGTATTTGATTCACATATAAAGTATGAACATAGGCTCTTAATTATGTACTCAGGAACATTCAGGTTTGTGGTGTTAGGGACCCAGGATCACTAGTTTGGTGGACTGCTTTACTAAGCTGAAATAACATTGATTATTGCGTTAATTTTTATACAAACTGGCAAATAGTAAGGCCTAAACAAAATAAAGGTTTGTTTCCGGTAACATGCCCCAAAAATATGGTTTTTTTTTCTGGATTTTTCTTTTATGTTTTTTTTTAAACATATATCGGCAACACTGTTGTGAAAATTACAATGTAACACTAAAAACTTTTGAGTCGGCAGGTAATAGATGGGTCGGTCAAGTAATTGGAAACAAACCTTTTTTTATTAGGCCTAAGCATCATGTCATCCAGACTTAACTGGATGTAAGAATCCTGTTATGGATAAGGTATATTCCCTAATCTGTAGACTAAGCTTGTAATTCGCATAGTTTACTATCAAATTTCCTTATTAGACAAGTATGCCAGGCTTCTCGAAACTGCTAGAATACTTGCCTGACATTTGGTCTGGCAAAGTTAGAATTTCTATCTGACCAAATGAAAATTTGTTTTTACTGAATGTATCATAAATAAGTAATAAATGTGGTAAATCTTGCCTGACTGCCAGACATCTGGTCCAGTATTCGCCGAAAAGTTATTGGACCTGCTTGAAATTTGCCTGGCATGTCCGACGGTCCGGCAACTTTCAGGAAGCCTGGTATTCTGATTCTTTCACTATCACAAACTCACAGATGTTTCAAACATATTGCTGCCATGGAGTTTTTACATATTTTGTAAAAACATGTTTGTAATTTGATTGTTCAAATCAATTAGATTTCTATGTCATGTGATGTTGTTCATTGTTTTAGGTTGTAAACGAAAGGACACAGTGGTATGTTAAAGATAGTACTGGTACAAGGCAGGTTGCTGGATTTGTGAAACAGTTTAAACAATTAACACTTACCACTATCAAGGTAAGAACTGAGCGTAATTCTTAGATACTTTTTGTACTTTATAAACAGAAAATCCTGAAATTTAAGTCCTAAATCGGACCCTGCTATTGCTTTGGTAATGTTGAACTTATATCTTTTTTAGAGTTACTGGGTACTGTCAGTTATCAGTGACTTCTCAGAAAGCCAGCTCATTGAGCCTACTCCCTGGATTGTCATATATTGTTCTCATATTTATAATTTTTTACATATAGGAATTTCAGTTAAACAAATGATTGGATATTTATTCCATTTATCGAGTGAATCAAGCTGTGTACATGATTTATTTGCAAATCGTTGGACTAAAATCAAACAAGAGTTCATAATTTGAATTTCATGTGTTAATAGTTCAATATAAGTATCATATGGGATAAAAAATTTTAAAATACAGTATTTAAGTACAGTAAAACTTTGTTATTACAAATGTTGATATCATGAGCACTCGACTTATCTCAAGGAGTTTTCAGAGTCCAATCGTTTTGTCCTTAGTTTTGTATAATTTTCAACCAACAAACAAATACCTCGTTATTACGAGCACCATGTTTATCTTGAGCATTTAGTCTGTTCCGTTGACTCTGAGATAATGAGCTTTTACTGTATATCACACGTACACAGTATTATAACATGTATAACTGACAGTTTATAGTTTTCTTTTCATGAATATTTTTTCATTTAGGGTGCTGGTCACATGGTACCTCAGGATAAGCCGGAGGCTGCCCTAGAAATGTTCTCCATCTTCGTCCAGGAACAGTAATTGTATATCGTTTTCATTAAATGCTGCAGTTCTCCAGAAAAACTGACATATGTTCATTTGTAGATGGAATGGAACATACCAATTTTGGGGAAAAAAAATTTTGTTTGTAAATTAACCAAGAATTATATTTAAATTTGAGAAAAAATGTCTTTGATTTGAAAAGAAACATTATTGTGTGATAAGAAAGTTGAAAATAGGCTTACAGATACAAATGTACTCCAAGATTTTATTTCTATAAAAAGCTCGAGTATGTTTGAGTGTTGTCCTGTGCATGTTAGTGTTGTTACAGGGACCAACATCTGTAAATATGGTATTGTAATCTCTTTTAACTTCAGTTCAAAACATTAGAAGCTGTTTCGTTCGAACTGATTTTTATGTACTCTAGAACAAAGGGAAGTTTGATATGGTTGTCTTTAAAAGAATGGAAGTCATTTCTTGGTGACTTGGTATAAATGAGTCAAATAATGGAAAGTAAAAACATGTTTTCGGGAAATGCCACACGCCAAAATATCCTCTTCACCACTACTTGTTCAGTCATGAATCAGCCATCTTAGCTCACACTGACACCAACATACATGGATGTGATACAGAACCAGGCAAAAAAAACCGCAAGAACACAAACTCACGGAATAAAACTCACGTACACCACTCCTATACCAACAAGTAACATGCTCTACAGACCAGTCAACATGGCTCATACCCACCACTCCCCATACTAACAAACAACATGGTCCACAAACCAGTCAACATGGCTCACACCCACCGCTACTAATACTACAATTGTCACAGTCTAGAGACCAGTCATTAAGGCTCACACTCAATGCTACTATACTAACAAACCAGTCAACATGGCTCATACCCACCACTCCCCATACTAACAAACAACATGGTCCACAAACCAGTCGACATGGCTCATACCCACCACTCCGCATACTAACAAACCAGTCAACATGGCTCATACCCACCACTCCCCATACTAACAAACAACATGGTCCACAGACCAGTCTGTATGGCTCACACCCACCACTCCCCATACTAACAAACCAGTCAACATGGCTCATACCCACCACTCCCCATACTAACAAACCAGTCAACATGGCTCATACCCACCGCTACTAATACTACAATTGTCACAGTCTAGAGACCAGTCATTAAGGCTCACACTCAATGCCACTATACTAACAAACCAGTCAACATGGCTCATACCCACCACTCCCCATACTAACAAACAACATGGTCTTCAAACCAGTCAACATGGTTCATACCCACCACTCCGCATACTAACAAACAACATGGTCCACAGACCAGTCTGTATGGCTCACACTGACTGTGTACGAAGCAGTCAACTCAAACCCACCACTCCGAAATCCACTAACAACACAATCAGTAGACAAGTGAGCACGGCTCACACCATTAGTCCCAGAACAGCAAACAAAAAACATGACCAAATTCCTCAGCATAAAATTCTATTTTATAAATTTATTAAGATGATATTTTACAATAGATCTCATTACTTGACCCATATGTACTTTGATGTATTAATTCTTGTATTATATTATACTTTTGTACATTCTAGCATTAAGACATAATTAATATCTCCACATTATTACCAAAACTTGTTGCATAGGCTTATATGCCAGTGGCATTTATTTATTTTCGCACCAATTTTTAAAAGTATTAGCTGCTATCACAGACTTTTGGCTAGACATCAAGCTGCTAGTGTTAATATTAGAGGCCTCTATGGTTGGGTTGGTTATAGTTTCTGACTAATAATAACAAGCCCTTCATCCCTGTGCGTTCAAATCCCGTCCAGGTCTAGAAAAAATTCATATGTCAGGAAGCTGTCCAACTAGCTTTCAGAATGTCAGTGGTTCTACCTAGATGAACACCTCGAGTCTCCCTCAACTATTCTAGATGGAAACATCACCAAATAACCCTTGCTGTTTGTGCGATATTAAAATCAAGTAAAAAATAAAAATGGTGTTGATATTGTTCGTTTTTTTCTTGCTTGTTTTCTCTGGATTTTTTGCCTGCATTTGCTTATTTATCACATACAGTCTGATATAATAATATAAACTTTAATTATGACAATTTTATCAACTTATGTGCTCAAAACATTAATGTTATCACACTTGGATGTTGCATAAAGACAGAGATTGAGTGACTATTTCTTTTGTCAAGGATATTGCTTTAAATAGTCCCCTAAAGTGTGGACATTCTTCTCTCGTGTATTTGAACATCGTACTATTTATGTAGGTTGATTAAGTTATCGATCATTGTGAAGTATTATTTTATTCATTTAATATTAATATATAAACAGATATTATTATGATAATATTTTACCATTGATGTTACCATGTTTATTATGAGTTTATGGCATAATGTAGAAGGTGTATGGCATAAAAAATTGTTTCTGGTTACATCCTCATTAAAAATAGGGTAGGCAGGATGGGGGGTATTATTCTTGAAAGATTATTTTTCTGCTGAAAGGTTAAACAAGTGAGACAGCGGATGTACCATTCCTTGGTCTTAAAATAAAACAAAAAGGGGGAAAAATTGGGCAGGTCAGGTTGCCAGAAACAAACCATTTTTTATGCCTAAACATATTATTTGTTAAAATTTCCATTCCAATAATTCAGTGTTATTGTTTTGATGCTTTTGTCTACTAATGTACTGTTTATTTCAAATATATATATATATATATGCATTGCAAACATCTGGCTTTTCTTATACTTTTGTCAAAACTTAAGCTTGGTTCTTTTGTTTGTGTGTGAATTGTCATACTTTCAGCTTCCTAAGGTGTCCAGTGGTTTCAATTCTGGTCTATATTTTTGATTCCATTAGAACTCAAACGATTCAGTCAACTGCATGTGATGTTAGAGGGACATCAACAGGTCAATTAATCCTTCATTAACCCAGGAACACTGGTACATGTTAGTACTGGTAGGTAACCCAGAAAGACTGGTACAAGATAGTGCTGGGAGGTTGAACTGGAACACTGTTACATGTTAGTGCTGGAAGGTTAACCAGGAACACTGTTATGTGTTAGTGCTCGAAGGTTAACCAGGAACACTGTTACGTGTCAGTGCTGGAAGATTAACCAGGAACACTGTTACATGTTAGTGCTGGGGGGGGGTTGACCTGGAACACTATTACATGTTAGTGCTGAATGGTTAACCAGGAACACTGGTACAAGTACTGGAAGGTAACCCATGAGCACTGGTGCATGTTAGTGCTGGAAGGTTAACCAGGAACACAGGTACATGTTTATACTGGGAGGTAACCCAAGAGCACTGTTACGTGTTAGTGCTGGAAGGTTAACCAGGAACACAAGTACATGTTTATACTGGGAGGTAACCCAAGAGCACTGGAACCGGTGACAATTATAAGAGACTGTATAATTTGACAGTTGCTTCTCTGTGGAATACTTTGCTCTCAATTTATTTGATTAACTCAAACTCATGATTAATATGTTGAAATAATGATCCCACTTGACAAATCCTCAAATGATTTCAAGGTACAAAATAAGCATGCATGCAATGCATGAAGACTTACCCATACAAGGTTAAAAGTATATATAATGAACCTATAGAACATGACTTGAGATGTTTATCTAATTCTGTACTTCGTACCACTTAGTAAAGCATCAGAACTTGATACTGTCCTACTGAACAATTCCCATTTTTTATAATATTATATAATGGTAAGATCATTACAGGGCCACATTTAAATTGATAAGATTGAGAGTTTTTCTAAAAGTCTAGAAAGAGGCATGCTTTTAGAACAATGGTGTGATAATCATGCGGCACTAATTAATCCCGCAAGCGATGATATTTTATAAACTGTGTGACAGGTTACACAATAGTTGGTGCACATTGATACGTAAGGTTGATCATGAAAGTCACTTAGGTCTGTACATTTTTTCTTCACAATGTTTAATATTTACTGAATATCATGTTACGTGCACCAGTCGGTCGAATCGAAGTAGGCCTGTGGAAAATTCATTGATTCATATTTAAAAACTGTAAAGTTTTATTTTTTACTCATTTTTATTCTTATAATGAGCAAAGTTGTGGTTGAATTGTATGGGAGTCATCAATACAAACATTAAGTTGAAATGAAAATATTTTATCTTTAAATATATAATACAGTGCAACCTCTCCAGAGCCGCCCTCTCTTGAGCGACAACCTTCCCTCAACAACAGCATGCTTTTTTCTCACTGTGCGATTTGACTATTTATTTAACCTCTCTAGAGCGGTAACCTCTCAACAACAACATAATTTTGCGTCTCCCAAAGGGTGTTGCTTTGGAGAGGTTGCACTGTATACACAATCGGAATGAATGAATAAAATTATTATCACTATTTTGCTGCTTTTACTTGTTTGATGCTTTCCATAATACAATCATTTAGGTGGAAGCTACCATCAAATCCTGAGGCAAAGGTATTGAAAGATATTTTTTTGAAGATGAAGTTACGTGTGCTCAGTATTTGAAACAGACTTATTTTCTAACCTCTGTTCCACTCACATTATCTTTTAGCTATTTAATGTACAAATATCAATATTAACCCTCATTTCATTACCAGATTGGAATGGTTATGAAAGTAAGTTAATTGTTATAGTAAAAAAATGAATTCGATGAATTTAGAAATTATTCTTAAGTATCATATGGCATGTTAATCTATTACCAAAAACAATTAGTACCATACTGTGGCCAGTGTGTCTGTCATGATCAGCTAAGTCATTTCATTACAGTATAATTATGTTGCTAATTGATATTCATTTATCAATTAGTGGTAATGTAAAGTTAATGACTTTGTCTTTAAATGAAAAAAAATATACATATACAGTAGAACATGGTTCTAAAGAATTCCAAGGGACAGAATATTTACTACACTGTACCCAAATTTCACAACTAGTACATTTTGTATATATATGAAAATTCGACAAAAAATGTCGATTTTCCTTCATATGTGGTGAACTTGCAGGCTCCTTGTGAAAGGGTAAGTTAGTACTGGTTAGTATACAGTCCAGGAAAACTGGTTAGGAACCGGTCGGCGTATATAACTGAAAAATTGTTGAAGATGGCGTTAAACCCCAGTGACAATAAGTGGCATAATAATAATAATAATAACATTTTTTATATACATTACCTGGTAGTAAAGAAGCACTTGGTCAGAGGAAAAAATTGTTTTGCCATATGTGATACCTCACTATCTGAGTTCACCATAAACTGTAAAACCTCACTTTGTGACTACCTCAATATCACAACTACCTTGTCATAACAACCACTTATTTTCAGGTCTGCTTGCAAAAACCCATATAATTCAACCTGATAATGTTTATTATTACAACCTATTTTTCAGTTTCTGAAGTTCGTCTCACTATCCAAGTTCACTACATACAGTAAAACCTCACATTTGGACCATCTCCATATTACGACCACCTTGTTATAATGATCATTTATTTTCAGGCCAGCTTTCAATAACTCCCCTATAATTCAACTTGATAATGTGACTACCTCATTATTACAACCGATTTTTGGGGTCCCAAAGGTGGTCTCAATATTGAGGTTTTACTGTACATGTTAAACTGTGTAAGTGTTTAATACAGTTTTTCAGCCTACAAAACAATATAGTCTTGACATACCCACTTGTCTGTGAAGGCCATCTTTGAGAGAGCCATAAAGTCTGTACCAGTGTATTAGAGAAAGCTTATATTCTTTATCTGATAACATGGTCCACACTCATGGATTTTTGCTACTAGTCAGTGAACTTAAATGCATAACTGTTCAGAACTGCAATTTGTGTTGAAAAATAAAGCAAAAACTGAACTAAATTTATCTAAACAGTATTTGTAATGATAAACTGAAAACCGTTGCTGAAATATTTTGATCATTGGGCACTTTGTATATAGGCACATGTCTTCTTTCACCACAGCGCAGGGCTCTACAGCACAGAAAGGTTTGCAGTAAATTCTGACTAGTGTTCGGGCCTAGCGTAATAACAACTTATGTATTAAGAGAATACCCATGTATGTAATTTTCATACTGGGTATGCATAGACACATAACAATGAACTCAGATAAGATCAAAGGGACACGTGGCAAATCATTAAGTAAAACAGTTGCCAAGAGTAAGTTATGTACAAACTGAAAGCAGGTCTTCTAGATTTTACCTTTCTTTTAATGGTATTCCATTATTTATAAGGTTTACACGCCTCTCGCTCGCAAATGTCACGCTATATTCATTCGGTACTGTACAGATATCTTGATTTAAAATATCTTTGTTTGCCACAAATCAAGCGTATGACAATTAACCTAGAACGCTACAATAGGGCAGTGAATATAATAAAATTGGCACAGATTATTTTACTAAGTTCTGTATGAAATCTGGTTCACCCTTCACTCTTTCAATCTTAATGGCAATAATCTTTTTTGTTTGACAAGCAACATGGTTAACGCGCTACTTCCAAATTTATTGTCCAATTTTTTTTTCTCCTTAATTACTATAATTGTATACATTTGCACTGCATTGCTTCTTTAACACAATTGCTAGTTTTAAAAATATACTTGTAATTACTTAATAAATGTGTTATAATTCTATTATATCTCAGAAAAGGCTACATATTGGAAAATAGTCATTTCACAATTAGCTACTGTGGTATCATTTTTGTTCGTGCAGGACGAATTTTCGCGTATTTCGCGCTATGTTTGTTGCGCGAATTTAAGGCCACGCTAATAAAAGACCATCCAGAAAGAAGTGACTATCAGTATTTCAAATTGTGACATTACACCGACCATGTTTTCACTTTAATCACTTGGGACATTCCTTATATTTTGTTGCGCAACAATGTGCTACGGCACAAATCCAGAACAAGATGAGACAATTACAATACAACGGAGAAGTTAAACAAGTCTATGCTGTTTAAGATACAAGTATTAAAAGCTCAGGATGGAAGTTAAGCGAACATTATTGTTTTGTTTGTTTTTATGTGGCTTATTGTGACTCACCGGTGTTTAATGCCTTTTTTCAACAGTTATATATGGCAACCGTTTCAACTAACCAGTTTTCCTGGACTATATACCAATCAGTACTAACTTACCCTTCCACAAGGAGCGGGCAACTTCTCCACATGTGGAGGAAAATCAACATTTTTGTCAAATTTTCCTAGAAAGGTATGACCTGCCGCAGCCGGGATTCGGACCCAGATCCCCGAGTTACAAGTCCAGTGCTCTAACCACTGGACCACGGCCACGGCCTAAGCAAACATTAACTTTACTGACAACAATATCACTATTTGGATGAACAGAAATTGCGCTTTGGCTATAGTCTTTGGTAATGTATGCTGCTAGTGTGTTAAACATGTCTTGCATGCATAATAAATTTGACACAAGTATGCATGCAACAGGTACTTTTAGTTCAATGATTCATCCATTCAAGGTCAAAAGTAAGAAATTTTGGTTTCTATAAACTGTAAATATGATAGGACTCAATATGGAATGCACAAATGCATTCAACGGATTTAGCTCAGCATAGTTGCATATGCCAGACAAGAAATGCATAAAACACTTTGAATATTGATAATGTGAGAGTCTGGGATTGCTTCATGAAATATTAAACGCAACAAATTGTTCTAGTTTACTATAAGCAGTTCAATTGAACTTACCACACATATCACCATATAATTCAATAGCTTTGTTTAAACAAAAGTATTTATTTTAGTCAAAGAACAAAGGGTACGGCTCACTGGCTGAATAAGTAACTTTCACTGGTGGGCCTTTAGGAAAATTTGACAGACGATAATACTTGTTCATACTTTGCACCAATGGTTTTCTAAAGTTTTCTATTTATTCAGTGTTTGGTGCAAATCCTCAAGACAAAAAAGTTGATACCTTAATATATTTAGTTCTGAAATGGTTCTTGCTTAGGCTATGGCATTTTTGGATTGTTCTACAAAATATCTTTACCATATCTAATAACGTTGATACAGATGAGTTTGGACAATAACATTATACTAGCTTTGAAGTCTTTTCCCAAAATGGATATTACTGTTAAGCGGAAACCAGCTGAAAAAGTAGAAAAAATGACGTCTGTAACTGAACTGTAAGTATTTTTTCTTAACTTTTAAAATGTTGCGTAGTTGTAATGTATGTCAATAGTTGCGAATCATTCTTTCGTTCATGATTGTAATATATACATGCATACAAATTCAAATGATTCATCGTCCTGGGGTTTATTTTTTAGTCTAGGATCAAGTAGTCTTTTTTCTCTGTTCTTTATGAAATAGCTATGGCTGTAGTCGGTCGTTCAGAAGATCTTGTCTAGGTTTGATATCAGCTACTTTTGTCAAATGTTCCACAAACTGTCCCCGTAACGCAGATAACAACAAAATGACTAACTGGATGTGTGCATGGTCCAAGTAGGACAGTTATTAAATTCAAGAATTTTTTAGTTAAAAAGTTTTACAGTGGGTATATATATGGTTCTACATAAAAAGGATCTGTCTATCATATCTAACAATTAGGCCAGACAAATATATACCTGATTTCCACTGACATCCCAAAAAATAAAGGGTCTGCAAGTCAACAAAATTTATTATTCAAATATATTTTTATACTTCAGAGTGTAGTACAAATGAAAATATTAAGAATTAAAAAAATTGACCTACATGGAAAAGTAAGGTTGCTCATATTAACCGAAACCAGGAACTTTCTTATGCTTTAATATAATAATTAAGCTCTTACCAATATTTTTACTGTTTAGTTTTACATACAAGCACTGAATGTATGCGTAAAATGAATTGATAAATGGAAAAAAATGCAAGATTAAAAATGTTTTCATTAACTTTGGTGCAGTCAATCTTATGTTTAGAGCTTGTTCAGTTAAAAACTAGCATGATACTACATATTTTAAAGACTTTGTCTAATTAGGGTGTGGTAATAGGAATAGAGGTTTGACCATATTCGTAGATCAATTTTTAAAGACACATTTAAGACTTCAGATTATAATATTCCTTCCATGAAAATTTGACAAAAATGTCTATTTTCCTCCATATGTGGAGAAGTTGCCAGCTCCTTGTGGATGGGTAAGCTAGTACTGGTTAGTATACAGTCCAGGAAAACTGGTTAGGTGAACCGGTCGCCGTATATAACTGAAAAATTGTTGAAAAACGGCATTAAACCCCAGTGACAATAAGTCAGATTATAACAGCAAGGTGACTTTACAGTAAACCAGAAGAATTACCTTCCATGGGTCACACATTAACAGGACATGAAAATTAATGTATAAGTCAAGAATGACTTAACTCAATGACACAGATATGGCATTGACCTAAGTTATTAACCTTAATAATATAATACAATAAAAAATATCAATCAAAAACATGAAAACAATCAGCATATCCAAAATTTGATTAGTCATAATCGCTTTATATTAATTACTCTCCCACCTCACATTAAAATCTATTCATTCGTATTAAAAACAATTTAAAACTGTCACAACCAGAATAAAAGTAGTTAATCTTGTTTGTCAAATGGATAACATCATTAATCTTGTAATCTAAATAAATATTTCAGTAATCCAGTAATCCTCACTAAACTTAAGCAATAATGACGATCCTAGATATTTAGGTACGCCATGATGTCATCAATGATTGAAGTATAGGTTTCAGTATGAAGTGTGTCAGTTGGTAAAATAGATGAATTGTCAGGGTACGATGAAATAAACGACAGCATTTTGATCAGCCCTGATAGAAAAAAAGGAAAAACGACCATTTTATGTTTTCAAGTTTTATCAATCCAAAGTACGAATAATATACTTAACAAATATTGTGAACAGAGATTTTTTCCTATGAAACGGTTATTAGGGACAAAGTGCTGGACTCCAAACCCTGAAGTCTGACAGGTTCGCATCCTGTTGTGGTACAGATTCTTAGATGTTCTTATTGTCAATGAATTAGTTGCAAGGCAAAGTTAGAGCCCCAGGGAGAGTCCAACATGTGACTAACGAGGTAATTAATGCAAAAATATGTTTTGTATAAGATGAAAAGATGAAACTTGTGAAACTACCACAACATGATAATGATGATTGTGATGATGGTGATGATAATTAGCATAAGAATATAGAGTAACATTACAACAGCACTTTGGTAATCTCATGTCGGTGCATTTGGTGATAGAATGGTCAAGTAAGCATGTTCTAAAAATTTAATGTATTTTGTATTTCTAAGCTCAATACATCATGCTGACCATTCATCACATTCTATTCCTGAACCCTAATGCATGGAATTCTAATATATAATATTATAGTAGAACAAAATGATTTAAACTGTTCAAATGGTTACCAAGCAATATTTGACAAAGTATGTTGCAAGCACGGCACATTTGGAACTCAGTTAAAGTCTATGATGCCTCTATCTTTACATACATGAAAAGTCCACAATGAATTTAAAAGGTTTAAAATAATATTCTCTACCGTTCAGGTAAACTTTGAACACAATCATATGCTACATTTTCAAACTTTCCATTTTAACAAACAGTGGCTTAAAATGAACTCAAATTGAGTTTTGATAACCACAAAACATTTCTAAAATAAATCAAACCGTTTATTTCAAACTGCCTTTGGATGAGACAATAATACAATATTTCAGATTATTATATCATTCATACAACCATCATTTTCAAGTCTTTGTTCCACATTATTTCTGTCTCTTTATAACCATTTTTTACAAAGTTTGGGTTAAAAAAATATTCAATATAGGTATGATTAATTTCGTCTCGTGGTGAAATAACATTAACCCCCGACTTAAATCCCTTCAATATTTCCTGACGTCCTTTCAATATATAAATATATACAGGCTTGATTACATGCCATTATAAATGAATTGATTGTTAAAAGCAACCATAATCTGTGCTTGGGTGAATCTTAAAAATATCTTGAAAGGTTTCAAAATAATGTCTGACACTTTTTTTGTAAAGCAGTGTTAATGTAGAGGTTTACATTAACTCTGCTACTAAAGTTCAATCAATCAGTTTAACTGGACTATGTTTTACCCAACCGTGGAATCTATACTTTACTGATAAATACAAGTAAATGAAACTACAGTATATGAAACTATTTAAGGAAACTTTCATTTACTTTTGGTTTAGTGTGAGGCGACCATGGTTGTTTTTAATAATAACAGACGAGTTACCACTTCAGTAATAAGTTCATAAATAATATAAAAGCATTATTTATGAAGTGAAAATTGCACTGGAAAGTTAAATAATTCAGTCAGTGAATGAATCATTCTTTCACATCCATAAATGGATTTACTGGTGATACAACAAGAATAAATGTGTGATCAACTTCAAAAAGGAGAGAAATCATTGGATTTACATGTATATATGATTATAGCAAATTAATGACAAATAAAAGTAAGAACATAAAATGAAGAAAAAGAAAATAATAAACCCAAATGGTATGAGAACTTTTCAGAATGGATTTCGTACTATTGAGTAAGTATAAATATCACATATAATGTGATAAATTAAGGAAGCTGTATGCAGTTATATTTTTTTACATTTGTCGGGGGGGGGTGGCTCATCTGAAAATAATTAATAGGTCTATTAAGTCTGCTGATTCAAACACCAGAAAAGATGTAGGTATTACAAATATGCATTTTAAAACTAAGTAGGTTAGAACTGAAAGTCTGAAAGCAGACATGTAAAAGATATCAGTTTTTGACTTCATATTTTTAATTAATTTTGTTAACATGCCCTGACTGCTAGGATGAATGTGATGTTGAATGGATAGAAAGTTTATCAAGCTGAAGATGACCAATGTTAATGCAAGATTTTATTTCCAGTTACACCGCGTCAAAAAATACATGAATATGACTGTTGTTGCTGTTTAAGTGTTAATGATGAAATAATTTGCACTGATAACACTACAATTATTTTTAGAAAAAAAAATATAAAATGAATTATGACATTCGTGATATATATTAACCTTTAAATCCAAAATTTGGTGAAATATTAGTTCAGAGTGCATGTGAATTTTTTTTATTGAAATACAGCCTGTATACAGCATAATTGATTGTATCATACCGTGTGATTAAAATGTTCCCTCCACCTCCTGAATATTGATATTTTACCAATACTTTTAACACATAAAATTGAACTTTTACTTTTTAAAGCCTTTATAAAATTTGTGGAAGGACTTTTTAATGGTTTTATGTTTCATGAATGTTTTTATAAACTAAGTTTCCAATGTTCATTTATTGATTATATCAATCTATTTCATACAAACCTGTAGTATGAATGACAATATCTGATTCTTCAAACAGCAAAATCAATGGAAACTGAGGAATGTTTTTTTTTCAATATTATCCCCTTTTACTTGTAAAACATGAAAAAGAATACAAAATATTCTATGTAAGTCTAGAAACAATAAGTTTAGCTCAAAGCTGATGTAGCTAATGTTTTCATAAATAAAGAGTTACAATATTCTATACATGTAACTGCACAGAAGGCACATAGTTTACTTCTTGAAGCACTGACCATCTGTAATTGCTTTTTATATTTATTTTTTTCAATCATCTGGTGGTTGAAATATTTAAAAAAAAATCAAATGAACACATTTTATTGTACACAACTGGGTCTTCAATTTCAATTTATCGACTTATCCGGATACAATTGTTAACTTTGTTTGTTTATTTTTTCAAGTTTCAACAAACACCTACTTATTGACTTAGTGTATTGAAATTTCTTTGATTATAATAAAAACATTGTCGCATATGCTTAGAGATTAAGCTTATGGATAAATTATTGCAAAACTTATGTGGTTTTCTATTACAATTAGCAAAGAAGAGTAAAATAAGCAGGGAATGGCTTATAAATCATTGTCAGTACAGTCCCATACTTTTTTGATTATTATGACTACAATTAAGAAAAAACTGAATTTAATCAGGATTGATAATGGAAGATCAACAATTCGTTTTAAGTTGTTTTAATGTCTTAGTAACCATTGGTGTATACAAATGTGATCATAAACCCAGAAAAAAAATAATTGCGTTTACGGTTATCCAACAGACCCTCCTTTTTGACACTGACTTTAAAGTTATTAACGGCAAAATCCAAAGAATGAAAATATTTTTGGATGAATCATACGTCTTATTTTTACAAAATGTGTTTGGAAAAAAAAATAGAAAAAAATTTCAGATTCCCCTGCCCAAATTTTTGGTCAAGTAACCTTAAAAAAGACTATTGGTTCTAGTTATGTTTTATATAAATTGAATAAAAAATACGGTAGTAACACTGATTTCTTTTATAGACTTTTAAAATTTAAAATGAGAGAATAAACATGCAGCCGCAGTAAACAAACAAGCATTTGTAAATGTTTGAATTGAATCAGGACCATTATGTGATATCTCAGCAATGGGTGCACTCAGCAAGCCTTGAAATTACATAACAGTTCTTGTGCCCCCAAAGAAATAAATTATGTATCGACTTACATTAATAAAACTTTAAAATAAATTTATTAGATTTTATTTTTTTACTTAAACAAATCAAGTCCTCTTCATGTTTAATTATATAGATTTATACCACAACATAAATATTTGATGGCAAGGTGAGAAAATAAAATACTGTAAAACCCCCGAAACTGGCCTCTCTGAAAAATAGAATTCGCTGAAAATCGGATGATTTTTAAAGTTCCATTTTTTTCTCTTTAGTAATCAATAGTTCTCTGACTACTAGAATTTTCAGAAAACCGGATTTTGGTCCAGTACGGAGTGTCTGGTTTTCAGGGGTTTTACTGTACATGTAATCATGTTTACCATCACCTGACTGCCTCTTTTGGCACTGACCCTAAAGTTTTTAATGGCAAAATTCAAAGTACCATATATTGTGTAGTTGGGGATGAATCATACCTCATATTCTCACAAAACGGGGAAAACATAGAAAAGTTTTTCAACCTAACCACACTAATTTGTTTTGTTTAACATGATTATATTTTTTCTAGCCAGTTTATTATGAGCCCTTGCGACTGTTCGATCGAAATTTACATTCAAATATATTAATAATTTGTTTGGAAGCCTCCATGGTCAAGTGTTTATGGTCACTTGTAATCACCAGCCCCTGACCATTTTGAGTTTGAATCCCACCCAGGATCAGATTTTCTCATGTGAGGAAGCTGTGTAGTTAGCTTATTGAAGTTCAGTGGTTCTATTTGCAAATAATAAGGAAGGTGGTTGGGAATAATGCATTTATTAGAAATGTACAATACAACCTGACCAATACAGTTTTCGGGTACAACCCTCAGGTATCTAAAAAGCTGCCGATACCAAACACCCAGACCAAATTATGGGATAGTTTTAATTGGTTAGCTTTAGTATTTGAATCACCATCTTCAATTTTTGAATTACTAGCTAACTTATGAATAAAATTATAGTGTACATAATTATTATTTGTTCTGTCCGCTAAAAGAGAAAGTTACAACAATTTACCAAATTTATCATGACACTAAACTTATTTATGACTAATTTTAAACATCACAACTAAACAAATAATGGTATTAATTGATACTTTGTCCTTTCAATCCATGAATTGGCAACTAAATATTTAAACATACTGAAAACTAGAAAGGACACAAAACATAGGCTGATATTAGCAAAGCCTTAAATTTGGCAATCATGACGCACAATAATTACTTGTTCAAAACTTGAAGTTCACTTACCTGCTTCATACTTATAAATTATAAAGCAACCATAATGGATTTCAAGACGTATATAGGCATGATAAATATGTGCGTGTTATAAACAACACATGGGTAATTTATTAGTTATGGAACAATTTATTGCAAACAATACTTGGGTCTACATATTCCTTGTAACTCAACCAGAAATTGTTATTACAATAATAAAAATACATAACAACTTTCAAACAAGTAATTTTTTTTTTTCACAATAACAAGTGATATTTGTGTCGGTATTATCTTTAATTTAATTCAAACGCAGAAATGTTTTGTTTATTTTCCAAACAGTTTCAATATTTCTGAAAATAATGTCTGTTTTGAAAATGCACGTAACATGTTACTCTATATACATATGTAAGCATGTGCATTAGTGCAAATACCCATACTGTGTCAAAACAGATGCTGTATTAAGAGTATGCAAAGTATTCATCAGCTAAGGACTGGCCATATATTTAACCAGACACACAATAATCAGGCATAACTGAAATTACATTTTTTTTACAAATAAGCAACTGGTTCAATAATTATCAACCACAAGAATGGACAAGGAAAAGTCAAGCATTAATTCAGATAGCCACTAGATATAACTGAATTGTTTGTTTTAATGAGGACAAATTCTTCATTTTTCCGATAGTAGGAACAAACATACCTGATACTTATTCCGTTATATTGATCGTAAAACCCAATTTTCAAATAACTCCATTAGAGTCAATAAGAATATCGACTTAATTGATGGAAAGTGAGATGGTCTGTTTGGTTTTACTGATTACATCCACAAGAATTTGTTTGATTAACTTTATGCTGAAGTTAATTTTATACTCAAACGATAATCTTAAGGCATTATTGTAGAACTTTTTAAATCCTTATCAAGATTTAACAAAAAGGAGTTAGAACAGCTTTAAAGAATTGCTTGGGTTATATGGCAGTTTTTGTCCTATTAGGTAGCTACTTTGAAATTATTCCTTACATACCAGGACATAACTATGGTGAAATGGAACTATGTAAATGTAGGTATGAAGGTTTAGGAGTGAATTGCAAGATTTCTAAATTAGGTGACACACATCTATATCTTAAGGCGATGATTCATTTTAAATGAAAGAGAAACTAAAAGAAAATGCAGTTCTCATCAAAGCGTTCTTTTTCATTGATCTGTTTCTTGGGCATGATCTTGTGTAGTGACTCACTGTGCAATAAAGATTTATTTTCTCAGTAAGAATCTGCAAAGGACAGGCTGATAATGACGTAATGTAATCAAATTTCAAAAAAAAAGATCAGGAAAAAATTATGATCAGCAATCACAGGAACTTAATCTATCAAATCTTGATCTATTCTGTCTTCTACTCATACAATATATTACGATTTGTTAATCTAACCCTATCATATTAGGTTCAAATACTCCCGTGCTGTGACAAGTCAAATACTCGTACATCAGATATTTATTTATCTAGGGTCTGAGGCTACTTCCTTCTGGTCATATACCAGTCAAGCAGAGATAACAAAGCACTAAATGGCCCACTCATAAAATATGAGATCAATCAAAGTACAGTTCATATAATCGTGGTAATGATTATTTCAAGGTACTTCAATGTGAAAAGAGTTAACTTGTTCAGCCATATATGGAAGTCGTTGTGATACCTCCTGCAGAAGTTATCATGAAACATAAGATTACATTTGTGATTAAATGAAGAGAGTGTTATGTACTGGACCTTAGTCGATATTTTTGTATTTTAAAGTAAACATTTTTTGAAGTTTAAAACCAAGATCTAGATGCATGCTTTTCTTTCATACCTCTGTATAGTCTCATATCAAATTATTTTCAGTCAAAACTTTCAATCAAGTTCAAATTTTGACAAGTAGTTGCACATTTCAATTAAGTATAATTAATTTTTTCACTTATTCGTGAAAAGCTAATAATAGAAAATAACCCCCAAGTACAGAAAAGCTTTCTCTTACATGGAGCTTTAAAAGTACAGTGACACAGACCAGATGTACTTGTGTCACACAAATTGACCTCTGATAAAGCATGAAAAAATGATATTAAACTTAGAAGGCATGTTGACATAAAGATTATGTTTCATAGCTTTTTTGTTGATATTATTTCAGTGACAGCACCCCTTCAGTGGCAGGACTTACAATATCTGACAGCAGGAATGGCAAAGATCAAACTACAAATTCAAGTTCTACACATGCAACTCTTCAAAATGGAGTACAGAAATCTCGAGGAAGCGCTCGAAAAAAGGATGAGCCACCAGTGATTGCAGTCCCTATAGACCCGAAGACCCTTCTTTTCTTCGAAGCTATCAGAGAGGGCTCATTACCGAAGGTGAAGTCAATTTTAAGAGGAAAGAATTTTTCATTGAACACCAGAGACTTAAACAACAAAAATGCTCCCACTGCACTCATTGTAGCCTGTGAGATGGACAACCCTGATATTGTTAAGTTGTTACTGACAGCGAAAAAGGCAAGGTTCATTGATGTGAACCAGGAAGATAAATGTGGACGAAGACCAATATGGTATATCATACAGTTTATAACTTTTATTTATAAAATAGTTGGAAAGTAATAATGACATACATATACTCTAAATAGACTTTTTAAAATTTCAGATTCTAAAAGAAATCAGAAATCTAAAATCAGAAAATAAATGAAAGTGACAAACAATTATGAGATAAGTTTTGCTAAAAACAAACACAATCATCATTATGACATTTAACTGAGCTCCTAATCTTACTTTTCGGCCTGTTTTAGGATAGCTGCTTGGAAGGGTAACTCAGAGGTAGCAGATCTCTTGTTGAATACAAGAGGTACCGAGTGTGATGTGAACTTCATAGACAAGGAATCAGGGACTAGTCCATTATATCGTGCCATCCTTAGCAACTCAGCTGAAACAGCTCATATGTTGATACAAGCAAAAGCTGACGTTAACATGCGAAGGATGGGGTTTGCTATGAAAGCTGAAACTCCACTAATAAAGTAAGCCTCAGAATGGTTAATTTATATCTTTCAAAATAAACAAAAACAATACAGGCATGGTATATCAAGCACCAGGTAATCACTCCATTTCCACACAGAGTTTTAATCATTCTATATTCTCATAGTCATTCACACAGTTATAAAGGTCAACAACTTAATTTTATTCACAATTTCAGTAGTATGTTTGATTGCCCACAAAACTGAATATTCTTAACTGGTGAATATTTGCTGATAGCTGAATTAGACAATAATAAAAAAAAAATTGGTCTCCACTTCAGTTTGATAACTTTAAAAGAAATAATCTTCTAAATTACTGTTTGAGGATCACTACATTTACTAACACTTCAACTATTTGAAGCTATATATACAAGATGAACGCTTTTTATATGATCTTCAACTTTTTCAGGGCAGTTCAAATGGACAACAAACAAATAGTGGAACATCTAGTCAATGCATTGTGTAAGATACAAGCAAGAACAGAAGATGGTTTCAATGCTCTACATTTTGCCGTTGCTTATCGGCGATATGATATAGCCGAATATTTACTACAGAATGAGATTAAAATTCATGCAAAAAGCAATTTTGGAATTACTGCAATGACTGTTGCAATAGAACATCACAATCCTGCTATGGCGAAACTACTCATCGAATATGGATATAAAATGGACAAAAGGTACGCCTGGAAAGAGACTCCATTATCGCAAGCAATAAATCTACATAGTGAAGAGTGTGCAATGACCTTGATACATCAAGGTTGCTCATTAAAGAAGAAACGAGGTCAATCCTACTTCTACATGGCTGTTGATGAGAAGCTTATGAGATTAACGAAGTTTATGGCAGCCATCAACCCACAATTTCTTCAAGAAGAATGGGTCAAAACACGTAAATGGCCTGTGTCCATCTATCATCGTCCAGATATCATCCATTGGTTAGATCAGGAGACAGACAAAGTGCGATCACTACGCCAACTGTGTCGAGGAAAAATATTCCGTCAGCTAGGCAAATATCCAGTAAATAAACTGAAGCACTTGAAAGTACCGGAGGATTTAGCCAAATATGTGTCCTATACATCTCATGTGAAAGATGAGTTTTATACTCAGAAATTGTTAGATGTGGTTGGCAACTGCCCAATTGATTGCCCAGCAATTTGTGCTAGAAAATATTGTCCTCCAATAGAATTTTCCAGTTCCTCCGAGTCTGACTCTAGTATAGATGATGATGAAGTAGGATTTACGCAAAATCAACAACAGTCAAATTTAAAGCATCAACATGAAGGTGGGGAAGAGTGCACTGAAAAGTGTTGTGATTATTGCAAATAGATTTTTAAAAATACAAAGTGATATTTAATAGAGCTGTGCTCTAAATCAGAATTTGTTTACAGTAATTACATATAGTAATTTACATTATATGTAAATTAAAGGAAGTGTTTAAAGTTTGATACACCTATTTACTTATTTACAACTGTTGGTACAATTGGATTTTTCTTCAGACATTCCATATTAACATAGCATAACATTATGTTATATTCCTCTCATAGAATTAATGGTTAAAAACTATCAATTCAAACCTCTTACAGATGTGTTATTTTCAATGAAAATATCCGTAGACTGCCACCATTCATTGTAGTCCTGTATCCGTAGATGTCTACTGATAATCAAGATGTTTAAGTTTATCATTTCGGTGAAATTTTTCATTTATTAATAACTATAAAAATTAATTGATCAGCTGACTAAGTAAGGTTTATTAATGTACAATCATTGCTATAAACAAAATTAAATTTACTATTACGCTGATTTCAAATTTTGTCATTACAGAAACATACACCAGGCTTTTTACATTAACATATAAATTAATTTTATTCATTGACTTTCATGTAAATTACAAATTCAATTACGTTAAGTTAATTTAACAAATAGAATTGAAGTTCATTATTCGAAATGTTACTGATAAGGATATACACAATAGTTTGTACTTGATAACAGGAATTCAGGTAATACCAACTTTGATAAGTTATGATTGATTTAAGTCTGATATAAATTACAACTAGGGGATTAAGTCGTGGACTCATCTATTATTCAATGAATAAGTATACAAACTGTGGTAATTTAAAATAAACTACAAAATGTTGTACTTATTGACATGGATGTTATCTTCCAGTCAGTTCGGTAAAAAATCTATAAAATTCTATAATACCAAACTGCAGTTATTTCATCAGTACTAGATTACACCAATTCTTTGTAGAAACAAGTCATTTATTTTCATCCTTAGTGTCTCTTACTAAAGTCTGAAGCAAAAATCATGGCTTGTGCTTATGATAAAATATTTCAGTACTCGACCAAAAATCAGAATACTGATCTAATATACAACAAAACATTGATTTTGTAACTACAACAACTTTCGTGATAGAATAAGTCAGCAATGTTTTCATACAGAATGACAACACATTTCAACAAATACATGCAATTTCATCTCCAAAATAGACATGCAAAAAACAACATAGAAGTCATCAAAAGTATCATTCCAATAGATAGATAACAAATCTTCATGGGCTGATATTGATAAATTAATGTGAGGGACCAGGTTCAATATTTTATCTTCCGATAGTTTATTTCTGGACTTGATCAAAAGCCTGGCTGAAATCTGAGTTGTCTAACATTCAAATATTCTAAAATTCCCAAATGCCTTCAGACAAAGTACCCTATATGATATACTGATACAACAAGTTCCATACAATGATTTTAATATAACTTAGTTGATAGAATCAACATAATATGAAAGTTTTATATATCAGAAATAATTGTTAACTGAACTGAACTTCATGCTGGTCAATTGTATATATACGTTTATTAGGACAATCTGTCAGTATATTTTATGGTAATAAAATTGAATGTTTTATGATTCATATTTCTTGTTTTATTTTCAACCATTGGTAAACATAGAACAATACAGTAATGATGGTCTTTTGTCCAACCAACATGTACGATTCTGTTAAAAAATCTTATCAAGCCACATGACACAATGGTAGACAAGGGGCTGACAGCTTAGTCAGTATAAAGCTTATGAAATCATTCTTTTAAGTTTTACAGACCATTCAAGGGGACTCCATACAAATAATTTACAGCGACAAACTCAGAATTGTAATTTCTAAAAGATGTCAGACTTACTATACCATCTATACAAATGCAAAAGAACCATTTAATCTTCGGCATATAAAGTTTCTGTTTTCCACTTACCTGACTGGCCCTAATTTTTCTGCAATGCGGGACTTTTGTAAAAAAAAAATGTTTGAATAAAGTTCTGCAGGCCTACCGACCCTATATTTTTCAGGATGTAAACAGAAACCAAGATTTTTTTGCCTTATGTAACTTGATTAATTTTGAAGACTGTGTAACAAAACTAGTGCCAAACAGCATTAAACTTGTCAATAGTTGTTAAGAATACACAGATTTTAATACTACAAAATAAGGCTAAGTCAAAAACTGTTAAAAATATTTATTTTGTAACAAATATAAACATACACTAACAAGATATCTATGCTGTTATAAAATCAGACATTTACTGACTAGTGTGAAACAAAAATGACTAGAAGATATATTACTTAAAATACAAGTATAAATGAGATAAAAACTAAAATAAAACTAAGAAAAATATAACATATTTCCACCATTTATGTTACTATTGTTGAACATTTTGACGTCATTTTCAAATTAAAACACAAATATGGTGGCTTTCTGAGAAGACAATCATTTGTAACACCTTTAAAGAAAAAACTGACTACATTCTATAATAATAATAAATAAAGAAAAAAAAACAAACATCCTCAACACTAACCACTTAAGGTAAGTATCAATTTTAAGCATTTCAAACAGAATTTAGAATACCAATATAAATGTAGAATACAGATACATACATAATACTGACACTGTTATCTTTAAAAATTGAACTTAAGAATAAAATATTATGCAATTAATATTAAAAAAGGGAAACTCATTTTTACTGTTTCATCATTCATAGTTTTGAGAGACATCAAAAATTTTAAAACGTTTTAAATACAAAACGGTTATTACTCATATTTTAGGAAATTTAAGGAAGAGTTACAGTTCTTGATCAAAATTCTAGTTCAATGCCAGTTTACTATGTATTAAAGTAAAGTCTTCTATAAAATTTAGAAGAGGACCACATCACACCATTTTCAAAACATATTTTCTAAAGCCTTCTAATAAAAAGAATTGGTAGCATAGTGATCTAAGTCAGGGGTCAAAACAAAAAATTATAAACCGAGATCTTTGAGATCTATTTGTTTTAAGAATTTTCAAGCCTTGATTGTTTGAAATACAAATTCATATGATAAACAACACTTTAAAGCACTGACAACATGCAGATGAAAACACTAGCAGAAGAAACTAAAAGACTTAACAATAACAAAATCATGGTTAAACAAACATTAACAACAATACTTAATGAGTATAATGTAAAAAAAATGACAGATCAAGTATACTTTACAGTCAAATCATGCTACATCAGCAATGACAAAGCAGTTATTTATAACACAGCAACAGAAATCAAGAGTTCTATAATATTGAGCACTATTCATGTAAGGGCTGGATGTGTTATCAAGTTCTACAAATAACAGATTATTAAAAAGAAAGAATTACAACAGGAATGTGACCCAATTAAAAAAAATTAACATGACAATAGACACATTCATGTTAATCATTAGACAAAAAGTGGAAAACATTTGCATTTACTTTTAATAACCAAAATGTTCCACATATCGCAAATAACAGTGCATTAATAACATCTTATATAGCTGATAACTTCAGTAAATTCTTTTAGAAACAATAGTGCTACTACAAAATTATCTCGTAGTCACAAACAGCACTGCTTTCGATTGGCGAACAAAAATCAACAAGTTTCAGACAGGAAATGGAAGATTTAAACTAATAACAGAGTCTAGAGAGCATAAAAATTCAATTTGTACATCTTTGAATATTTATTCATATTTCTTCATTTCAACTGGAAAAACAAACAGCTGCATACTGAAGAATCAGTCCCAATTCAACTGCACATATCTCGTTTATGATGAAACAGGAGTAATGCTTAGAGCTGGCCCGCCAACAATCTGGAAAATAGGTTGAATATTATCAGTGAAAAATGTGTAGGGACTAAGCAGAGCCCTTATTTTAGTATTAAACAATGAACCTCCTAGAAAGATTTATTATAGTCATGACAAAATTTGATATAGCACTTTGAGGTGCTTTTCTTGATGTTAAATGTTATATATAGTCATGTCAAGCAGATTGTTTGTTCAATGTTAAATAAAACTCCATCATGATTGACAAAATTACATACCATTAATTAAATGTTAAGTAAATAATATAAAATGATTCCACAGATTTAAGACAAGAAACTCATAATCAAAATCCTGCAAGTCATACCTAAATTTCCTTCATTTAGTCAAAGAAAATTGATATAAAAAAAACTAAATATGCCAAATACATTATGGATGTCCATTTTGCACCAGTAAACTACTCCAATCCTAATCAACAAATTTCTGTTACCAATCATACTCATGTATTCATAGTTTGCTCCTTTAAAGAAGGTGAACTTTCTTCCTCTCTGGTATCAATTATCTTCGTTGTTCTCTTCTCGTTGTCGCAATTCTGAATTAAAAATTGTAAATGATAAACAGGTGTAATTACAAATATATGCATGAGAGCTTGTTTATTTATAATTTCATACCAACATACAGTTTGATACAGTAAAATTATACATGGGAAGTTTATATATCTTGCATATATAACTTACTAAATACATTTAAAGTACAACATGTTCCGCTTTCCATCAAACATGCATTGCTTTTTATTGTATGAGAATATTGATGGAAGGGAGATAATTCTATTCTGATTATCTCGTGACGGGAACACAAAGTAATAACAATACTTTTCATAATTCTATTCATTTTCTGTATCGCTTTCAATGTCTATAAGCAAAGAAAGCCAAGAAACAGTAACTGTGTGATGACATATGGCAGGTGCTATTTTAATCACTGGCTTTGTTGTGCAACAGATTAAGAATTGGAAATTTTACTTGAGCAAAAATGAATTTTTTGGTCTCCCGATACCTTCTCTACCTGCAATGGCAACTGGGCAAGGGCTCATTTCAAAGACTGTATCTAAAAACTACTTACCTTAATCGGGGACAGACCTTTTTCTTCTTTGATAGTCTTTCTCAGGTAAGAGGGGTTTGTCAGTTCTGTAAGTGATTAGGAGAAAAAACAATAAAAAAATACTTTTAGATAAAATATAGATTTATTCAACAAAGATTGATAGGCTAAGAAAAGCTCACTCAGTACCATCTTGATGTTTTGAAATTTTCCTGGGTGTTCAAATTGACCGGGTTCCAGCCAACGAGAGTTCCCTGTACAAGTTTTGATAAATCTTATAAACAGTATTTGTAGCTTACCTGAAATGTGACTAAAATGATGACTTGGACTGCTCACCGCATTATGATCAGGTAAGTGGGTAACACTATCAGTTGACATATTCACAATATCTACCAGAGTATCATCAGCATCCGAGAAATCCAAAACATTGTCAACCTCATCAACAAGACTGATAAAATAATGTAATCATTACATCATCTATTTAGTACAAAAATTATTTCTGCAATCACATAACAAGCATATAAAAAATATCATTCAAGTTAAAAATGACCATAGGTAATATTGTTGAAACAAAATTTCCTGAGTAAAATCTCCATTTAAGGCTTTTAATAATTTAAAAGGTAGAAAAATGAACCATAACATTATTCTGAGTTTTATTTAAAATTGAGGCATTGAATGAAAGTTGGCATCATTATTTAAAATTTTTAATCAACTGTAGGGCTGTCACGATAAGGTTACCTCACAATACAACATGTATCGCGATACTAACCTCACGATACAATACGTATCCTGATACAGAACCATGGATTTATTGAAGTTGGCAAAGACAAAAATTTGATGATGTTCAAATTAATGCTCTGTATTCAACTGTTATATAATAATAACATGACATAATGGAAAAAATAACTTGAAAACAATCACTGGCAAACAGAAACAAGCTCAAAATGACAAGAAAATCTGTATTCTGTATTGGCACCCTCCTTTAAAGTTTATCTATTTTTGGCACACCTTCGATGTAAATGAAGCAGGACGCTTTTCTAACTGCAGCCTCTCCATATTTTTGGCCATACTATTGATATTATAAATGACCAGTAACATGTGGTGTAGCTATACACAGTATAAGTAAATAAATTGACACCAGTCACAATTGCATAGCAAATGAATATTCATATAAACACTATAAATATATCTAACAACAACTTGAACATGATTTCAAATGTAAGTTTAAAAGAATACAATTATCACTATTTTTAATACAGAGTAGAGTACTGGATAAAGTCCATAAAAATAATGTACTATACCAGTACCATACATTTGAAACTTCTTACTGTGGATTGAATTGTGAGGAGCCATTCCGGTGAATCATGACAGCCCTAATCAACTGGTCAAGTTTGAAAACATTACTATTCAAGTAGCATATAAAATAGTGTTGTATCTAGGGCATACATGATACTGGGCAGGGCACTGAAGGCCGATGTGGGCAGTGTGCACATTGAGAAAATCTATGAAGTCTTACTTTGATTCTTATCATAAATAATGTACATGCAACTAGGTAAACAGTGTTATTAAAACTTATAATGCAGGTTAAGTAATTTAGAAGTGTGGAAAATTAACTGAATTACTACACAGATTTATCAGTAGAAACTGCATAAATTTGCATATTCAGACTTAGGTGGCGGTGATTAGGGCAGCATGGGATTGTTAAAAAAGAGCAGGGTGCCAGCTATTCCATGCTAGATACAGCACTATAAAGTAATGTCAGAGTTATAGAATCAGACATATCAGACCAACTCAGAATGTCCAACATTCATATATAGATTAAAAATAAAACACCCAATCCTTTCTGAAACATCAACATGCCAGCTTTTGAAACATGAAAAAAATTGAGCTAAAATCAGGATATTATCTTTCTAATGACCAAAATGTACATCAAAATTAATTGAAAGTGAGAAGTTCTAATATACCTGGAAACATAGCTATTGTTGTTAAGATCTACAACTGAAGAGACAGGACTGGCACTCAGTGACTCAATTGGTAGTGAAGAACAACCAACTGGTGTACTGGTCAAAGCTTCACTAAATTCTTTACCTAAAACATAAACGAACAATAAATGTCATGAACTTTGATAATTAGTTTAATAACTGGGTTACTAACCAGGGCAAACATTGAATAATTTTTACTTATATACATACATGCTGATCTATGCAACATTTTTACATATAGTTAGGCATTGTTTTACGTTTCTGTTGATAGATTTTAAATACTACAGTACTTAACAAAATACAAGGCTACTGATCTACATACAAGGCTACTGATCAACATTTACATTCCCACTAAGTCCTTGCCTATACATTAAAGAACTGAACATGAACTTAGAAATCTAGCAAAAAGATGTTCAAAAGTATGAGCTTGGTTTAAAAGAAGTCAAAAGATAGCAACCTCTGGCATGATATCCAATTTGAAGAGAAATTTACATAATGTTAATAAGAATCACTGTACAAATATATAATTTATTGATCATCTAAAACAATTTTTAAAAAATGACCAGTAAAGGTTTGTAAAAAAGCAAATGTAAAAAAAGTTTCAGCTATACTTAGTCTAGCATCTTCATAGTATAAAGGTTCTACTTCAGTAACTTCTGGAACAAAATGCTTCATTCTTTTCTGACGCTCTTCTTCCAGTCTCAACAAATATTGTACAAACTGTGGGTCAGTCATTTCACCAAATCCTGTCTGATTTTTTATTTTCATCCATCTTTCACACATTTCACCTTAAATATGTTCTTTTCAGATTAATTGAAGATTTACTTAAAGTATTTGTTGATAATATATATCATACATGTACTTTAAATCTAACATGCAATAAAATTACAGAACTGCATTTGATTGCAAAATAAAAATTCAGTTTTCAAACAAGTCCACACTTATTTCACTAAAGTTTATCTTTAAACATGGTAATATGGATATACAAACTAGAAATTAAAATTATGTCATTTCCATTTAATCAAAAGAAACAAACAAAACAATAGCACAAAATCATGTTCATCCGAAATGAATAAACAATTATATTTTATTAAATAGAATGGCTGAGGATCATTCAATTAATTTACCTTTCAAAATAACCAATTTTGTTTTGGTGAACATTTTCTCTGTGTAACATGGACATGAATTTCTTCTGTTGAAGACATCATCTGCTCTACAATACTTATCTGTTTGGCTATCATGCTTGATTGTTTCATCAAATCTAAAATGCTCATTGGCTAGATTATTACAATTTGTCACGTCAAGTCTTTTCTCATGATCTGAAGGCACTGTTTTTTCTAACATATCTTTTGGACAACTAACACAGCCGGTTCCAGCTTGGTCTTCAACCTCTTCAACATCTTTCTCCATTTTAATCTTATGAATGGAATCGATTGTCTTTTCTGCATTTGATGATGATGTTTCACAAACAGAGTCACATACAACATTTGGTTCATTTGCATGCAGAATCACTTTAGAATGATTTATTACACTACACTGATTTTCAATTGGATCATTTAAGTCACTCCCTTTTTGTACCTCCTTTTCCCTGACAACTGGGGTTACCCGTAGTTTATCGAATACTTTAGACGTAAAAGATGCATCTGTTTTATCAAATGATTGCATTGGAATAGTATTATGATTACTAGGATTTCGTTCACGCAATCCTTCAGCTGTGTAATAGCTCTCAATCAATTGGCTTTTTCTTTTAATGCTGTTTTTGACTTTGTTCACAAGAAATTGTTCATAACTTTCCAGATCAGAACTGTCATACTGATCTTCTACTTCAGTATCTTTATCCGAATTCTCACATTGCTTTATGCCTGTAACCTCCATAGCATCAAATATATTTCTACTGCTTGTATGTTGTTTGGCTTGAGATGGCTGAGGTGGTTTATTTTCAAGAACCGCACAAGGACTTTCAGCATTTTCCATTTCAATCATGTCACTTGAATTTTCTTTGTCTTTGACCACTTCCTCATTTTCTAAAGCTATCTTTGTAGGTATTTCAGTTTTGATGTTGGTAGACACACTAGCCAAATTTTCACTTGTAGGAAACTGTCTTGAATCAATATACTTTCGCTTTTTAAATTTAAGACCCTTCTTAACTGAAGTTCCTACTCCAGCTTCCTTCTTTAGTTCCATTTCAAATTCATCAGCAAATTGAATCATCTTAGCCATTTTTTCTTCATCTAAACTTGTATCAGAACAACCATGTCTGTCTTTCTGACTATTTGGAGTACCAATGATAGATACAGTTTTACTTCCATCTTTGTTATCATGTTTGGAGACAATTCGAGCGGGATAATTAACAAATGGTATTGGTGTTTCCACTCTTTCATTGTTTATCATATCTTCCTTATTGTTCATTGATTTCTGTCTTGATTCTTCTTGCTCTTCCAGCCATTCTCTTAGTAGGAGTTTTGGTTCTTCTGTCTGGGATTCAGATGTATTTACATCACAAGTACTTTCTTGCCTACTGATTTTCTTTGCAGGTGTTCCTTTCCTTCTTCTTTTGTGTTTCATGACAGAACTTTCAATGGACCTACCATTTGAACTGGACTGTGCAGTAACCAGAGACTCATCGCCCTCCACTAGCTTGCACCTTCTTTTCCTTTTTCTGGAGACTTGCTCATTTTGACTTGAGTTTTTAATATCATTCGCAATTGTTTGAAATTCAGATCGTAATGACTTTTGTGCATTTGCTATGTTTATATTCAGAGAATCGAAATCTGATGGACACCTATTTTGTGACCCTGAGGTTCTTTTTTCACAGGATTCTAAGATTTTACAATTGTGCGCTTCATTTATATGTTCCTTTTGACTTTTGTCTAACTTCAATGTCACTTCTTTAGTTTTTCCTGGTCTTACCTTACATAATTGATCACTTGATGTTACTTTCACTAATGTTTTATCACAAGATCTTGATTGGACTGCTGTAGAATTAGCAGAGCATATTTGCTGATTTGCTTGTCTGAATACTGGTTGAACAGTACTGGCAGCACCTTTGCTGACAAGAGATGTAAGCTTCGAAATGGGGATAGATTGTGACTGCATTTGGACTTTAGGTGCCACAGCTCTGTTACCAGGTGCAGTAACAATAACATTTGAATGGTTTCCACCAGATAACACCATCCCTTGTCCAGGTTGAACTTGTAAAGTCTCGCTAACACTATTTCCAGTTTTTGGAGCAATAGCTAAATTGACAGTCTGACTTGCTGATGAAGATGAGATAAGATTTACAGGAAATCTGTATGGAACAGAATGGCCTGAACCAACTAAATGTACACTGTCCCTTAAACTTGTATGCACTGAATCTTTAACTTCAAACCTTGGCTTTATGTTGATTAAACTTCTTTTCACATTAGGATCAAGAATAGGTACCTGATTAGGTTTTGAAGGTAAAATAACAGGTGCACTTAGAGCATTTGGCATTCCTAATGATAACCTAGCTCCAACAGTAGTTCCTTGGTAACAAGATGGTGAATTCATACGAATGTGATACATCTTATTGTTAATCAAAGCGAAAGTGAATCCATTGTATTGATATGTTGGATACACCTGATTGGTACCTTCATCTTTTACGCATCCAATTGGCATAATAACAGTCTTTGATGGATCATTAATGTTATTATTGTGAGAAACAAAAGTAGGTATTCTTATGAATCTTGAATCAGTGGACTTAGTAATTTCTACAGGAAGTGTATGATGAAGGATGGGAGGATGAACTTTACCTAATGGTACATTGCTCAAGGTTTCATTACCTGAAGCCAATATATCCCTGTCAGCAGTATTCCCCAAATTAGAAATGGGTGCTGAGATAGAAAGTTGTGGAGCTGCAGCATAACATTTACTAGCTGAAACTTGAGCAAGATCAGGGAATTTGTCCTTTTGACAAAGATGTTTTTTCAACAATGATTGTGATGAAACTATACAAGTATTACCTGCTGTCTTTGCAACTGAATTGGGAGTTTTATTAACAGCCTCACTTCTGTAAATGACATTTTTTTCAAGCATTATTTTTCTACTTTTAGCATCTGATGGTCTCTTATTTCCAACTCTTTTCCTAAACATTCTGGGTGATACTGCCAACTGGCTATTTTCTAACTCATCTGATTGCTTGTATGAATTTGATAAATTCTCCTTTTCAACTTTATTTTTGTTAGAAGGATGTTTATCATAACATGTTTCACTACCTTGCTTACTACTATCTTTAGACAATGTCCTATCAAGCATGCTTATCTTCCTTTTTGTTCCCCTCTGTCTAGAATCCAAATGAAAAGTATTTTCACTGCCGACATCATCATGAAATTCTACATTAATGTAAACTGGACTACTTGACAGTGGTGAAAGGGATGGAGACACATCATCTCCTCCCATTTCCAAACACTCTCTTTTCAGTTCATGTAAATGTTTTTTCTCTTTAGCTACAACATGCTGAGCTTTCAACATCATTTGGTTGGCAAGTCTTATTTCTTTCATTCTATCAAATAAGCCAATAGATCTAATATTGCATTCTTCAAGTTTGTTGGCATCATCTAAATTGTTGGCATCTTTGAACGTGTCCTTAAATTCAACTATGGTGGTCCCAGATAAAGATTCCCTTCGAATAAGTTTCAAACCTTGCGAGCATTTATCTGAAGTATCATCTTTTTTGTTTTCTACTAGTGATTTATCATTAGTTTTGTTGCTTGTTTTAAGTCTTCTCTCTGCCATGAGTTTTTGAAAAGCGATATTAGTGTAATCGAATGAATCCTCATCACCTTTATTGGCACGACCATCCCCTACTGCTGTAGGTATATCACCAGAAATTTCAATATTTAAAGACAGATTTTGGCCAAGTAATTCTGGATTATTCTGCCCACTTCCAGTAAAACCAGTATGCATTTTTGGTCTTGACAAGCACTCATGAAATGGAAGGCCAACATATTTCACCTGATCATGAAATGAAGGTTGTGTAATATCTCTTGAAGTTGTAACATTTACATTCTGTGGGAGTATTCCATTACTTTGATTAAATGAACAACCACATGTTGAAATAGGTAAACTATTTAATGGTTTACTTATTGTGTAGGCAGCAGAACCAGGGTATGCACTAGTCACACTATACTCAGCTTTCATTTTCAACTTATTAAGAACTTCTTTGATTCTTCTTTTCTTTTGTTTCTTACAAACATCATCATTCACTGAAGCAATAGCAACATGTAAAGCATCATTTATTTTAGAAGGAGTCAGCAAACAAAGATCAGAGCAATCATGATTTTCTATATCACTATCTTCACTACTATATGGAATATCATCATGGTGTAATGCTAACCTGTCTTTCAAAGTCATTTCAGTGCTCATACTGTTGTCATTCACACTCGACTCTTTAATTTGTTTTGAGTCAATTGATAGCTCGGTACTTTTCTCTTTTTCATTTGAACTGTCATTGGCACCAGACGTGTCCGATTCAACAATAACCAAATTTCCATCATCACTGCTATCAGAGGCACTTAAGTCACTTTTGTCATCAAATCTGGCTTCTATTTTTTTGTAACTTTCATTCTCAGATGTTTTAGTTACATCAAGCTTTTTAGCAAACAATTGTTGGTGTAAAAGTTGTCTTTGTTCTTTGAGCTTCCTCACTTGTGTCCAATTTTTTGGCAATGATGACTCAGTCAAACATGTAGGAACTAAAGGGTTTTCCATTTTGGCTACAGGAATGATTTCTTCCTTAAATGTGTTGCTACTTGTATTTGAAACACAATGTTCATTATCTATGGTGTCATTGCAGCTATCTTCTTGGATAGAGTCGGCACTATTTAAATAATCTCTGTCAGACATGCTGGATTAGTGAAAAGGCTGTAACTGCAATTTGTATATCTATTAAACCTGAAGTGAAAACATAAGTATGGTACATGAAAACAAAATGTCCTCAATTGTTAGCACCACAAAACATTCATAGGGCTTACTATAAATGAAAATGTTGTTAAATATTTTTACAAGTACATCGTTTGTATCTAATTTCACAAAACTAATGAAAGATATTGATTTTGCAATACATGGAAGACCTACCTATGTATTGTTTTGGGAATAATTTGTTTTTGCATGCCTGTTTCATGTAATTAATGGATAACATGGTCATTACTTGATGATGCAATAATCATTATTATTTTGGCAATACATATGAACTCCAATGTCAATAAAGAAGTCAAATTTCTGGGCGAAATCCTACATCATACTGTAACCATTAAATATGAAAGCAGTCAGATATTGGCAACAGCATGGTATATGATTTTGGTCTTCTTAGGGGCTGCAATGATATACTGATATGTTGTGGTACAGTGTCAGGCGGTACGACATCCCATTATTATTGCAATATTTCATTGATAACTTGGTCACACAGGAATATTCATTTTAAATAACAAAGCGTTAAAAAAGTGAATTCGGATTAATGATTAATAATAACATGTAAGGAAATAATGTACATGTAATGATTTTTATATTTATCTATCAATATTAAATCATTAATCTGACAATGAATGCAAATCAGGCAACAGTAAAAAATATATCTGAGCAAGTACATCCATTTTTGGTCTAGTGAAATTTGCAAGTAACTTGGCTGACCAGACAAAGGTATTAATAAAGTTAAGGGCGATGACTTAAAGAGCTATGCCACCTTGTTGTTATTTCTTTGATATATGCAAGCTGCAAAAAAATAATTCCTCCCCAACATTGCTTCAAACAGGCTTGTTTTTATTATGTTCTTTGGTACAGTAGAATATCACATTTTGTATTCCAATATGGGTCTAGTGTATCACAATATATCATGATATGGGTTTGGCCACATCGTTGAAACCCAAGTCTTCAAGCCATAAGACCATGATAGCTGACAACATGTGAATTTACACTGAAAATTTGGAAAAAGTAGCATGAAGAGGGTGATATATATTTGTCACTTGGACATAATCCAATTGATTTTTATGGAATTACAAAAAGCAATTCATACTGAAGAATTTTGACAGAGCAGCAACTGCTGTTAAAGCTAAGTCAGGTTTGTTTCCATCAGTGTTGCTGCTCATTGTAATTCTAAATGATGATACACTGCAATATTAGATTTAATGCAAAATTAAATGCAAGTAGTACAACACATCATATTTCATTAAAACTTATCACAAATACTTAACAATGAAAGGGCAATAACTCTAAAATGACAGAATAAGGTTAACAAACTCAGCTGTTATATCCAAGTGACAACACTTCATTGAAAATCTACCCATTCAATCCTACTTACTCTAATTTTTCAATATAAATTTGTTTGTAGTATGCAGCTAAAGTCTGATGACATTAACATAAATTCCTTGAACATACTACATCCATCCCGACGTTGTTCTACTGTTTAGAACGCGCAGTATGGTACAGGATGTTGCAGCGAAATTTGATTCAACTCCTTGTTGACGTTGAAGATCACAAGCATTGGAAAATAATCAAAACATCGTCAAATGTCGACTTTTATGTAATTTGTTCATTATTAACTCGAAACGAAGGTAAGAAATCATTATTCCAAAATAATACTTTTGTCGTATCGCAAAATTGGTCGAGTGTAGGCGATAACAACAATATATAAAATCATTATCTTCAACGACTTGGTGGATAGTTGTATTGTAAAGAATGCGAAAATTTATTTTCGCTCTATATATAAGCAGACAATAAAATTTTATAGAGAAAAAATATAAACTTTACCATCGTTGACAGCCTTCGCGAAACGAACGTCTAATGAATCGTCTGCTTACATCCGGGACTTTAAATCATACTTAAGCCTCGCTTTCATTTAACGCAGAGTCCGCCATTTTGTTTTAACAAGAAAAATGAAAAATGTCGATTGACGCGAGACAGACGCTTGAGGTTCCGATCGAAAATGTTCCTGGTAATGTTTTACTGCAATTTTGATATTTATATTTTCAGACTGCGAAGTTATAGGTTTTGGGATGCTCGGCATGTTTGGTTTTCCCCGTGCTATTTTTGAGTTCTTCGGCTCCGTTGGAAATGAGCGGAATGATACGTGGAGGGACACAAATTTCTAGTATTCCTACTCCGTTATTTTCTGTTCAGTTGTTATAACAGTTGACGTTGTTTACTTGGAGCTTCCGATAAACAAAGACACTCTGCAAGGCTATACATGTGGAAAAATACCAATTCTAAATCTATCGAGTGACTGTCATTTTCTTACCAAGAATACGCTTTCGTGACCTATATTTTACATAAGTGAAATCAGAGCGAAACTGAAAGTAGACGGGATTCATTTTTGCACGCTGTAAATATATTCTTTAGTACTATTCTAAGCGAGGAACACACCTTGTTCATTTTCATACTGACCTAACCTAATCGATTATAGGGAAAGATACTGTCATTAGCTTTTGTGTATAACTACATAAAAAGCACAGACATAACCACTGATTAATTTGCTTGAAGTTCTTAATCTGTTTGCATTGAGAAAGATTGGAACATGAGCGACAGTCTGTCATTCATGTTACTGAACTGGTAACTATATTAGTGTGTGATATTGATAGCATTGCTTAGTACAAAACATCCTTGTCAGTTGACACTAATGTAAATTGTGAATGTGGCTTTGGTACAAAGTACAGGTTTATTAAACATGTAATGCTACTGGTGTCTCTAATTTGCACTGACAGATAAGGGAAGTTAGCAGTTTATATAATTGGAATGTGTTTCTGTTCAGTGCATTTCAAAAGCTCTTGCAGTTATAGTATACACCCACATTATGATAGTTAGATAAATATGCACACAATTATTTTTGTCTTTCCTATTAATTTATGTATTTATGTAGCTATAAATGACCTAATACGATAAAATTTATGAAAGTTTGTTGGATAGCACTTGCTGGCACTAAGTCATGGATAGTGCATTAGTGGTTTCTTTATGAAGTGAAACTTTGATATGCTCACAATGATTCAAATGATTTACTAAAAAATTTCAGATTTAGCAAAGTTTTTGGTCAACCAGTCTGGAAGCCAGGCAGTTGGGAATCAAATTGTGCATGTGTCAGATGTTTCTGCCCCAATACTTCAGGTTCAAGATGCAATTGCCCAAGGATCAGTTATACAGGTATTTTCAATATCTTTCAATGTTTATAAATATGAGCAACTAGTTACTGAATCAATCATCAAATACATCAGATTAATGGAAGCAATTTTTGTATTGTCTAACAATTCAATATATGATACTTTATTATGATGAATACAGTTTCTTTAGGGCCGTTTTGACAACCGATATTCGGCCACGTTCCCAATGGCAAAAGTATGTTTGTTTCCCCATTCAAATGAGAAAAAAAACTTCCCAATGAGAAAATTCCCAATTCTGGGGGTCGGGTCATGTTCACAAAATGCTGAGAAAAAAACCTGGAATATAATAATATAATCAGTATTACATTAGTTTATGATTAAATTTGGTTTTATTAATGAATGCATTATAAGGTACCACTCCGTAAATTCAAATTCAGTGCATCATAATTTTGTTAATTTATGTATTCAGGTATCAGATGGATCTGTGGCCCCTGTGGTTCAGATGTCAGACACTGCACAGCCCATTTATATCACAGAGGGATTTCCTGGGATTCAAATCCTGGATGGACCATTTATACAAAGTAGTGATGGCACCTCTATTATACAGCTGGCTGCCCCTGGTTTGGTGTCTGGTAGCAATGTTGAGGGGTTAACTCAGGTAAATGCTAAAAAAATTAGTGAAATATTCTGTGCACTGAAGAAAGGAAAATGTGTTATACATAATTTACATAATCTGATTCAGACTATCATTTATGATATTCCAATGAAAAATTCAGACTGCTGAATATGGTTTTCTTTCTGATTAATATCTGTCTGGTCTTATTCCTGTAATGTCTTCATTTAGATACTGCTAAATTGAAAGAAATTCCTACATTCAATTACTGCTTTTCTAAATTGAAACTCTTTAATCTTAAAATAAACTTTGGTCAGGTAACAAAACGTGATTTAAAATCTTGTTGTTAATGAATTAGATTGTCACTTTCAGATTGTTCAGTTTGCTGGTGGACAGGTAGCTTTAGTTGAGCAACAGGAGAACTTAGATCCTCAGAATGTACACTATGTTTTGGAACAGCAGGTGTCAAACCAACAAGGAAATCAGGTTGACGGTGAGATGCAGCTTCAACAACAGATGTTGATGGATACTGCAGCACCTGAACACAGAATTAAATCAGAGCAAAATCAGTCTCGTCCCCAGCAAGATGAAGAAATTACCCAGCCTCCTATTGGAAAGGTACATTACAACTTACTCATTGAAGTAACTTTTATAAATATTGATTTACTTATTCTGAGATTTTTTGTGTTGCTTTATAGCGATTTGCTTTCTTTTATGAAAACTGTAGTTTAGTTAAATACACAAATTGCAAAAAAAATGTAACAATTTTGCAGAATTTCAGTATTCCCCATTTGGTCCTTTGCTTGTGTTTATCAGAAGTCTTAACCTTATTTGTAAGCCCAAAAAATAGGGAATTAACTTACATATTTCCGAAATCTCTGGCAGCTCACTAGACAGAACCAGACTTCTCCATCTATGTTCTGGATAAATTTCTGTATCTTCTGATTGGCATAATTTTAAAAATAAAACAACAGCAGACTTACGGATGCATTCAACAATCAGGCAACATGATGTAATGCAACTGTTATGTTATGACGTTAGTATCTATATTAGTGTGCTTTTGACTTTGTTGTAACCAATAAGTCTAATGTTCTGATTTTTTCTAATTAAAGGGGCCTTTTACCTGTGAAATCTGTGAGAAAAAACTTGACAAGTGGAACCAGTATCAACGTCACATGAAATCACATGAGGATGATAAACCATTTAGGTGTTTTAACTGTCCAGCATCATTTAACATAGCAGACAACTTAAAACTTCATCTAGCCACTCATGTTGAGCCTGGCGATAAACCACTCTGTCCTGAATGTGGCAAGCAATTTTCACGAGTAGCAAGTTTGAAAGCTCATATTATGATGCACGAGAAAGAAGAAAGTTTGATGTGTCCAGAATGTGGAGATGAATTTTCATTGCAGGTTTGTATGGGTTTGATGATAATTGCTAAATGCATCATAATACATTAATTCAAATAATAATCTCATATGCAAGAACCTTAAACATGAAAGTATCTTAATTGTTTAATCTGAATTTTAAGCTATTTTAAACATATTCCCTTAAAAAAATCTGAAGTGATTTCAAACAAAATTTTTTGTACGCCATCAATAAGTCTACTTTCCATCCTTTCCGTTCGTTCTGAAGACTTGCATAAATCTAAGAATAAAACAAATTACTTGGACACAGTCATTGAACATTCCATTATGTATAATTGCAATTCCTTTTACACACTAAAATTTACCACATCATGATTAAACTGGGAAAAAAATGGACATACTTACAGATACATGACCAAAAATAATTTGGTATTTAATCGCAAAACTTTTTTTTTCAAAATAACTCTCATACTGGGGATGTATGATTCATACCCAAATATGTTCATGTTTCTTTGGTTTTTGCTGTTAGAAACTTTAGGGGTCTTGCCAATAAAAGGGGTAGCCGTAAGCACAACTATTTTCTGGCCTTACTTTGCTAACTCATCAGAGAATTCTGATATTTTTCAGGGTCAGTTGGACAAACATATGTTGGATCATCAGGAAGATAGGGAAGGAACTCGTGTATATTCATGCAGACAGTGTAATGCTTCATTTGTAAACCAGAAAGAATTGAAGGATCATACTAAACAACACTTCAAAATCAAGTAAGATTACTTGTATTTTCTCTTTTATCATGACATGTAATGAATGTTTTAGGCCTGTAACTATTATGTGCATAGTTATAGAATGAATGCTGAATCTTTTCAATATTTAGAACTTGAACATTTTGTTATGTAGTTTTTTTTTATTTCATATGCTTTAAATATTAATGTAGTATTTGTGCCTTTGATTTTGCTGATAAAATTGTATTTTTATTTGTTGTAAAATCTTGTCTGAACCAGTCAATCATTCTTTCAAAGTATATCTCCACAGCTGAACCAGTCAATCATTATTTCAAAGTATATCTTCACTGGTGTATCTGATGATTTCAAGGATTTTAGCACAATGCTCTTGAAGCATATTGTTGATGTAAGATAAAAGCTGTCTTGAAAATTATGGTTCACCACACATACTTTTCTGTTTTCATGATGCCAGGTAAATAAGCAAAACAGAAAATATCTACAAAGTGTTAAGGTAATAATGTCAGTACTTTGATCTACACTAATATATAAGATATTTTTGTTTTATTCTTCAGGAAATCCATGTCTCATCGTACATACAAGAAGGAAATTGACAGATCTGGATTTTCACATAAATGCCAACATTGTATGAAAACATTCCAGAAACCAAGTCAGCTGTTGAGGCATGAAAGAGTTCATACTGGTAATTGATATATTTTGTGTTGTATTTTAAAATTGTCATATAAGGTTTTTGTTTAATTATTACCAATCTTTTTTATGATGTTTGCTATAGTGATTGATACATTCTGTGTGTTAAATATCATAATTTATGTAACTGATGATTACTGTAAGATATTACGATTGTCATACACAATTATATTTTTATGCTATAAAGTATAAAATGGTTGGAGTAATGATAATGTATGTTTATTTTATTCTTATATCAGTATATGTTGTTAGTAGAAACAAAATGTTGGGCAATTGCATTTAGTATTGTGCATTAAATAATGAAATTGTTTTTGTGTTCATAAACTTTAGCATTATTGAAGCATATTCTATTATACACAGTTGAAAAGCTTAATTGAAATATTCCTTTTCTTTCACCTATACAGGAGACAGACCATTTAAATGTGTATTATGTACTAAAGCATTCAATCAAAAAGGTGCATTACAAATGCATGTATTAGGTCGACATACCAATGATAAACCACATAAGTGTCAGTTTTGTAAAGCTGGATTCTCACAGAAAGGCAACTTGAGAGCTCATGTACAGGTAATCCATAATTATATATTTTATATCACTATTTTATGATAGTACTACTGTTACATACCATGAAGTAAACCGTGTTTTATTGCTTTGAGACGACATTATGATGTCTGTTTCTCATCCTGATACTTATGCAGATAGACCGATATCAGCATCCTCAGAGTCATCAGTCTGTACACATCATGTCTGTCTTAATCATCATAATGTTTGTACTACTGAAGCATTTGTTTTGGGAACTAATTCTCAGTTTCCTTTGAGATTGAATCCTTAGACTCATTCTGTCATCTTCCTTGGTCACTCATCTTATTTTGTTCAATTTCTAATGTCAATTATTATTGCATTGGAAGAAATTCTTGTCCTGAATTGATGCTATTATTTAAGAAAACTTCATCCTTGTTGTTGATGCTATGTTACTATCTCAGTTATACTTTTTTTAAAAATGAAGTCTTGACCAATACAGAGTTGATACAGAGCTGTTTCCCTGTTTGAAATTGGAATTATATGTATAGATATATCTATGACTGGTTCTCATTTTGTATGATGAAGATACTGTTCTTCATTAGGTAATGGATGTGTGTTGATTGTGTTTCCAATGTTCTTTCTCTTACAGCGTGTTCACACCATTACTAATGAGTCGATTGATCAGACTTTGTATAAATGTGATGAGTGTCCATGTATATTCAAGAAACTTGGTAGTCTGAATGCTCATATAAGTAGATTTCACACTGGTGTAAGTAAATTTTAAAATCTTCTGTGACATTGTAGTGATTGTTATTTTAGTTTTTCTAGCTCATCAGAACCAATGGTTCAGGGTGAGCTGTCAGGATGGGCAGGTGGCCGCTAGAGCTAATAATAGAAATCCCTTGAAATGACTTCTTTTCATGAACTAATGGTTGGATCATCACCAAATTTTGTCTGTAGCATCCTCCAGTCATCGCCAATATTCCTTTGTAGTATCCTTTGATGGTCCTTTATCACATTTATTATTGTTCCCCTTTGTCTACTCGAAAGTGTACCTATATTACCTTTTTAGTAACTAGTTAACTCCCATTTATTCTGGTGAGCGATGCAGGGCCATCATGGCCCTCTTGTTTTTTTTTTACTTTTGGTGAATGTTTCATTCAACTGGACGAGGTTTTAGTGCATTAATCAAGATTTTTTAAATCCTGTCAATTATTGGTTGGTTAGTCCTGATGAATATGTTTTCTTACAAAAGCAGTTGAGATATATTAAGGCCATTTTATTGCATTTACATCAAATTTAGCTTCATCTTCACTTTTTTTCACTGGGGTTTAATGTTACATCAACAGTCCGGGTCATTCGGCGACTTTACAGCTTTAACAGTGGAAGAAGACTCTAGGCTTACACCTGGGTTGACCCACCAACCATCTAGAAGCTATCTGGACAGCTTCCTCACATGTGAAATTTGGTCCTTGGTGGGATTCAAACCCTCAGCGGTGAGGAGGCTGTGATACCAGTCAGAGACCATAACATTTGGCCATGGAGGCCCTACAGCTACATCTTCAGAGTAAGAAGTTTTGTAAAAAGTGATATTTTCATGTATTACAGACAATGGAAATTGACACACCACCTCCACAGAAGGATTGTGTCGTACAAGAATCTGTGAAAGTTGGTGCACACGATAATGGACAAGATGGTGCACAGGATGGCGCACAGGACGTTATACAACAATTACTTGAACTGTCAGAGGCTGGTCCTACCCAACAACAGTCACATCCGGTATGTTATGTTTAACTTGTGCATGCTATACATATTCACAATTCAATCTAGTCATGGATATATTCAAGCCTTTTTTAATTCCCCATTTTCTTACTTTATATCATACTGTTTATATTACTGTTGATGAGTATTTTAACTGAGCTTTTTTCATTTCTATGTAATGTTGAAATATCTGATGGAAATACTTGGTTGTCTTCCCCAGTCTAGTTTTCTAGTTCAGTAAATTTCCAGATAATATTTCCTGCTCTCTTAATTTGGGACTTGTCCATGATTGCTTTTCTTTCATCTTTTACTATGTAAGAGGTATGATGCAAAGTGCAAGTGGACTGGATTTTATCATTTTCTTGCTGACCCATCTCCAAATTTAAGTATTTGATTGGTTGTATTTATATTCAAGTTTAAATCCAACATTGTGTCGGCTTCATTCTGAGACTGGCTTGTTTTGGACTCTTATTTTTTGTATTATTTTAGTTGAATCTCATATTGTTGTACAGGTATCCGATGACATTCTTCAACAAGCCTTACAGAACAGTGGTTTACCTGGATCAGCTAATACTACCAATAATACTGAATCTAAGACTGGTGGTACTATGTCTGTAATGAATGTAAGAGATACAGCAACTGGTGCTATCAAGAAACACTATGTCAGGAAGGTAAGTATTGCATACTGTATCTTGTCTTTGAGATAATCAACTGCTTGTTTTTTGATAACAAATTTAGATTGATCAGTTGCAAGCAGGTGGGGACGAAATTTGGGCACAGTAGACTGTGTTATTGTTTTTTCGGTGAGACATGTCATATGAATCTTTTTGTTATTTCAAAGGATATTGCTGATCAATTCTAAAGAACTTAGTTTTACATTTAACCCTTTGCCTAATAAGCATATTTTGGACTCTTCCAAATTTAAAGAAAATATGCACATGATCAATTTATTTAAGAAATCTGGATTATGTCTTTGTGACAGAGTGAAAAGATTGTGGCAAAAGAAGCCATCATCTTATAAGTAATGGCTTCCTTTGGCACAATGTTTTTAAAAGTTGTCTGCTGCAGATGTGAGGAAATGCGGTATTATGAGGTAAAGGGTTAATACTAGAGTACCATTATGGCCTTTGATATTTATCATTTCAACCAAGTTTTTTCACATATTTATTTCTATGTTATTTTCAGTTGGGTTCAACAACATGGCATCAGTGCTCATTCTGTATGAAAGAATTCAAGAAACCAAGTGATCTTGTACGTCACACTCGTATACACTCACATGAGAAACCATACAAGTGTACACAGTGTTTCCGTGCATTTGCTGTAAAGAGTACTTTAAATTCTCACATCCGAACGCACACTGGTATCAAACACTATAAATGCAATGTTTGTGAAAAGAATTTCTCTACCCATGGAAGTCTGAAAGTACATCTTAGGTTACATACAGGTAAATTTTCTGTCTATAAGGTTTACACCAGGCGGGTGGAGAGGGGTAATTAACCAGAGTAATCATAATGATTAAGGAGTGATTTTATGTTATCATCAGTAACCATTAATTATCACTCTTCATGATTATTTCAATGATAATTTGATTATCAGCTTCAAATGTTACCATGATTACCTTATGAATATTGTATGATTTTTTCTTTATTACTTTTGTCCTCTACTCTTTAAGAATTCGATTTTACGTGACCCCAGACATTGACAAAGTGTAAACCTTTGTTGTTTGGAAATTTGCTACATTTGTTGCAAATATCAAATATTGTGTGTTAGAATTTTCTCCCTGTTGCATGTATGAAATACACAATATATTTACTTGCAGTGATTCAGATTGGGCTCCCATTCCTCTGGACAGTTGTCCTAGATGGTCAATATTTTGCTGGTCATATGTCCTAAATTACATAAAAAACTTCTGACAACACTTTTTGTCATCGTAAAATTAGTTTGAAGAAATAATTAATAGTAGCAAGCGTACTATATTGTTGCCTTGTAAAAAATATTCAGTTGATCTGAAGAAAACAAGGAACAATTCAAAAAAGTAATTTTAAGAGCATTTCATACAGAATTACTTGGAACACATTTTGGAACACATACTTGGAACAGATTTTCTGTCAGTAAAACAATTTCCACTGTAAAGCTGTTTTCCATGCCTCTAACACTCTTCAGAGTCCTTTCTAGGCTTGACATTTATCATGATCCATATGATCTAGTCCTGTGTGACAGGATTAAACCTATTTCTCGAGACTGTGATATAATTATGAGTGCCCAGCGAATCTGACAAAAACAAAATGCATCAAGGTGACCAGCCCCAATGGCATACTTAATTTTTTCCTTTGGTCATCTGTAATTTTTATTGGCCCGGGACTGAAGGGCCAATTCAATCTGAACCACTGACTTTTAACTAACTCATGTTGTGTAACAGTATGATCAGTATATAAACTATTTGCACTGTATAGTAAGTATTAAATGAGGTCTGTACGCTTAAAGGTATATTAAAACAAAAGATTGATCTGTCTTCGATTTTATTTCATAAAAAATAATCATCAGTCATGATTACTTTCTTTGAAAGCCTCATAGTTGATTAATTATTTTAATTCTAGGTATTAATCAATTAATAATCATTTGCTAAAAATTTTAATTGAGTATCATTTAATTGATTACTTTTTAAGTAATCAACACCATATCCATCTTTGGTTTATGTTATAACATTGCCATTGGATATTTAGACGTTTTGTTTGCTTACAAGAAGAGTAGCTTCTTCATATAGTGACCTATTCAAGGAATGAGACAACAGTCTTTGAAATTGTCCTAATTTCCCTCGGTATTTGACAAATGAAATGGATTGGGATATGCCCTAAGTTGTCTTTGTTTCATTGTGAACTTTCGATCTGTGAGGTCACTTTATGGTTACCATGTAATTCCTAAACTGTTGACAAACTGTTGATGTTTGAGAATGTTGCCTTTTAAATTCTAGTTTACTGTGTATGTTATGTTGTAATGTGCACTAAGTAAACATCTATCTCATTTATTTAGTTTAACATTTTTGCTGTACTAAGTTAAATAAAGTGACATTCTTCCTGGAACTATGATTTGATTATTGCACGATTTGTCATGTACGGCTTGTAAAATTATGTTAAATGACAGCTGTAACCTGAATGTTACATAGTTATCTAGGGTAACATCAGAAATGCAGGTTCAAGTGTACACTGTGTCATGTTTTATTGAAGAATATATTGAACTGTAGCATCAAGTGATTCATTCATATGTTTGCCTGATGTGCAAACTGTTACTGGTTGTGTCAACATCCTCTGGCTGATGTATTTTCTCATTCATTATAGCAACCATTTTTTTTTCCAAAGTTGTTATTTGTGACATGACACCAGATTGTCACTGTTCATTCTGGTGTCTTTTTTGTCGAATTCATTGACAGCAGTATTTGTTCACGTATGCTATGATGTTTTTATTGAATATTTGGGTAGTTTTCACTGGTGTATTACAGCCTCTTCTTCTTTTATAAAAGATAAGATTAGATAAGATTTATTTTGGCATATAGTACATACATGGTAATAAAACAACATGTAGTGATACATAACATAACACAGCATGCGTATAAACACCATGACATGCACACCAATACCAGGGATAACACAAGAAATGGGTAAATCCTTATTTCCATAGTGGTCCATATGTAATATATTATTGTGATGTATTATGTATGTTATAATGTAAGAGGTAATAATTGTTTAATTGTATTACTCATAGTATGAAATGAATCCTTTACTATTTAGAATAAGGTTGTATATATGACTTGCGTAAGTGAATATATCGAGGGTATTTTATTACATACATTTTGCTTCATCAGCATATGATTCAACTGAAATAGGTGAATGCTTATTTTAAAAAATGCTGTTCTGTCGTAATGAATCGTAACATTCAATTCTTTTACATTAAGAATTTTCTTTGCTAATTTTTAGGTGTGCTTTATTTATTTACAGTAAAATAAAACTACACATATAAACAAAGACCTGCCTCAGGTTGATAAATGAAACCTTGTCATTGGTCAATATCTACAATGGGTTCTGAACAGACCCATCTGATATAAATTAAGTATTTTTACTGGTATACAATTATAGATTTATAAAATCATTAATACAGTTCTTATATATTCTACCAAGCTTTCAGTTTCATAAATCTTATCACATTTTTTGGTTCAGGAGCCAAGCCATTTGATTGTTCCTACTGTGATAAAAAGTTCAGATCCGCTGCTCATCGAAGAAATCATCTGGCATCTCATTTCAAAATTCCGATGCAGAAACGATCTGACCCAGAGCTGAAAAAACTTGGGGACCTAAATGATATAACTCTACAAGAACCTATACTTATAACTGACACTGGTGAGATTGTTAAACATAATATCGTGTTTTACACAACATTACTACCATTTTTTTTAACTGTAATACGGTCTTGACTTATGAGCAAAGTTGATGTATGCCCAAGTACTTATATGTTAAACATAATATCGTGTTTTACTCAACATTACTACCATTTTTTTCAACTGTAATACGGTCTTGACTTATGAGCAAAGTTGATTTATGCCCAAGTACTTACATGTAATGGTAAATCAGAACTCCTTATGTCTGACAAAGTTGGCGTGTTTTATGTGTAATTCCACCAATGTTTTACTCCCATTTCAACTGATTACACCTGTTATGAAATCGGGTTTGTCAGTTAAAATGATCATAATACAACTTACGCATTTTTCTATCTTTAGTGTGCTATGTGTTGCTTACAGTCATGTTTCGTTACAGGGTTTATCCAGCAGCCTCCCAGAAACACAGCATTCAATCAATATTTAGGTGAATCTGGAACTTTAGATAGACCATATAAATGTTCACATTGTCAGAGAGCTTTCAAGAAATCCAGTCATCTGAAACAACATATAAGGTCACATACAGGTAAAATATTGTTGCTGTTAAAAAAGCCCAATTATCATTATTTCTTTGATAGTTATCCCGGATGCTTCGATTGTTTCATTAAACATTTTGAAAATTATGTAAGGGATTGCCCTCATCGAAATAAAGAGAAATATTAATTTTCGTAGGTATTGCAAATTGATGTATATTTTTCTTTATCAGTTAAGATTGACACTTTGTTTTTGCATCTTTTTTAATGTGATTTTCATGGAAATGAATCTTTTTTTCCGTAATCTTTGAAAAATGGGCTCCAATAGTCTTCAATGCAAATTTAAAGGGACAATACCTCAAAGGTTGGTCATCATTTTTGAAATTCTCTTGGTAAATCATTTTGGAAATTTAAACATTAAATTTCCAAATTTGTCTATTCCATTTTGAGATTATAATCTTGGACATCAGGAATGTACATTTGTACAGCTTTTAGCATGTTTATTACTTTTACTTAAGGTTTTTGGTGATTCCTTCTCTTTCAGGAGAAAAGCCGTACAAATGTCTGACATGTTCCCGAACATTTGTATCCAATGGTGTACTGAAATCTCATATACGAATACATACTGGACTAAAACACTACAAATGTGTTATGTGTGATAATCTCTTCTCTACAAATGGAAGTTTGAAGAGACATATGTCGACGCATAGTGATGTTCGTCCATTTATGTGTCCGTACTGTCAGAGAACATTCAAGACGAATGTCAATTGTAGAAAACACATGAAAACTCACAGGTATCATATTGATGTCAGTTGTAGAGATTTTAGTTTTATGATATTGAAAAACTGGGGATGGTATTTGCCTGCTCTATTTAAGAATATTTATTTTGATTTTACAATTACATCCTCAGCTAGTAATACTCATAATGCATGAAAATGAAATAAGACAAACTTGTTCTCAAATACACTCCTGTCTACGATTTCTGTATTTGCTTGAAAAAAAAAATTTAATCCTGTGTACCTTAGTTTTTCACAATGTGTGTATGAAATGCCTCTATATTTTCCTTACTGACAGAAGGGTATAGTGATTTTCTATGTATTAATTTTCTTTGGTGTGTACTTTTTTTGCCGTTAAACATTGTTAATATAATTGCAAGATCAAGACAATGTATAGTTTTACCTGAGCAATAAAGTTGTTGACATTTTTACGAAATTTCAGACTTGTTGTGCTTGAATGGCATTCTTTTGATCTTAACATCTGTTTTTTATTCTAAAAAAAGATAATTTCTTGATTGTAAAGAAAGTGTTAATTAATATTTTCAGAGCTGAACTTGCTGTACAAATGTCAAACCAGACACCAATTGAAATGCATCCTGTGGTGGAACAGGTTTGTATAAGCTAATAATCTATATTGATAATTGACAAGGTGCGGATGCATTTTATAAATTTTTGAATTATGGTGAGTTCTTCACTGTTTCCCTGCTCTGTATATTGTGGATCAGATTGCTGTGTGACGACGTCCTGCAAGTACTTGTTGCTAATACATTCCTTGTGTTGATTGTTTTCAGAATACCCCAGCAGATTTACCTGGAACAGAACAGTATGTTGAAGAAGAAGCAGTGGACAATGATCTGACACTGGTTAATCAAGAACTAAATCATACAGCTAACATGACACAGAATGACCTTGGACAACAGACGATGTTAACACAAGGTCTGCAAGATGCTCTTGGACTTGGCAGTGGTAACCTTGACTCTAACATTCTAAATCAACAGGTGAATGAAAATCTTTTACTATGACATAAGCACTGTCTTTGAATACAAATTGGAGGACTATAAATGTACTCTGAGTTCATAGAATTATTTTTATTTCAGTACATTAAATTCACTATTTATTTCCTTCTAAACCTTGGTTGAAATTTTCGGTCTGTCTCTATGCTTGAACAGTGGGATAGTTGTGTTCATATTCAGACAGTGTTCTGAATATTTTCCTTACTGTAAATCTAGTATTGATACAAAGACAAGACAATAAATATCATCTTACTTATTCTGCTAATCTAACTGACCCTATTTTTTTTCAGTTGACCCTAGACTTTTTTGTTCTCTGTCAATATTTTTCTTGCCAAATATTTTTATTTGAACTAAGTTGCTGAATTAAGTTCTGTCCATGTACTGACCATATATTTTTGGGAATGTTAGTGAGAACCAGGGTTTTTTGGGGGCCACATGTTAATTGTTATTAAGTTATCTTGTCAAACGTATAATTTCTTTGTCTCTCTAGCAAATGTTTTCAACACAACAAACGTTTACACAAAGTCTACTTGGTTCTGGACAACAGAACTTTCAACAGATGAATACTCAGATAGCTAATGTTGATCAACAACAGAATCAGTATCATATACAGGTAAGTGGAGTCTGATAATTTCTACTTGACCTTTGTTTGCATCTGTTCAAACCTATGAAAAGTTAGACTGTTAAGTTTATTTTGTTTGCCTTCATTTTGTCGTGATTAGGTACGATAAATGTGTACTCAGTACAATATTTTGGTTAAAGATTTATCAAAAAAAACCCTCTGCTTTACTGATTTTTATTTTTAGCAACAACAACAGTTGAACCAAATGGACCTGAATAATTTTACTCAGTCATCTGACAATGTGATACAGATTGTCTCATCGGGGGATCAGGTTGCCACAGAAACAGTACAAAGTGTTCAAGCCTTATCCAATGAACAGCAAGCTCAAGTGGATGGTACTCAGTATGTTGTCACTGATGGATTACCCAGTACTTCTATGCAGAACATTCTAGAAACTAGGTATAATGGATAATTGTATTATCAGAAGAGGCATTATTAATAAAATATCCAAAATATATATAAATACCATCTCCATTGTCAATGTCTACTGTTATAAGAGACATTAAACCTGAACAAAGCATTAAATAAGTTTTGTTACATCAGGCAGAATTTTTACAGAAACAAAATTAAAAAAAAACGCCATTTCAGAAGTTCATCCTATGTCTGTGATTAATTTACATTAGATTCAATTTTACAGAATTTGACTTTTTTATCTGTAAAATTACACAAAGGAAAAAAAGGGATACTTTTTTATTCCACTCATTCTTACTCACTCTAAGTATTTCAAACAAATCAATCCTAATATAATGAGCTAAATGCATTTACAAACACAATTTTGCAAGACAAACATGTACAAAAAGGTTTTTTTAGAAAAAAAAAATAGGAGAATTTTAATGAAACTGTTGTTTTTGTCTTTGTTTTATTTTGCTCAATATCTGGAACAGACAGAAAGAAACTGAAGTAAAGCTCAAAACTGCTATGAATATGGACATTTTGTAAGTATGCTCTTGATATATGATGTAACATTATCTTTGATCATTCATTTAGTGACTCAACACCAGCTGATGAGGCCCAAGCGGAAGTTCTGGATACTGAGGAGCCAGTCCTTAATGAAGGGAGAAAATCATACAAATGTGAATATTGTAATAAACTTTTCAAGAAATCCAGTCATCTGAAACAACATATAAGATCTCATACCGGTAAGTAAATAAGTGTGTAACACAAACAAGTAGATTTCAGTTATAAGCAGATGACTTATGATCAGTTTATGACTTATGATTGAAGGAAGGAAACAATTTTTCCATTTCCGACTCTGTAAAGTCCGAGACGAAAGTGTTGAGATCCAGATTTTTGCGCTAAACATTCACCTCAAATGTACAATCACAAACCTTGGTTGAAACTTATTGCATTTTTTTTACATTTTTACCAAATTATTTTGCTATGACAATGGACATTGCAGAGTTATAAATATTGGTATTTTGCTCTGTGAAAAGATTTTGATATGCTCTTGAAATTGAATGGTAAGTCGGTCGTTTTCTAATCAGTATGTCAGCAGTTAAAAAATATTCTTTGTGGAGTCAGGCATGTATTACTGTCCTGTAAATCTATGGGCAGAGCTTTGTTCGTTCAATTGCTTTTTTATAGACTATTTAAAGATGTTAGTTTATACTTGTATAGGTGAGAAGCCATATGAATGTCCCCAGTGTCCTAAGACTTTTGTAGCGATGGGAGTTCTTCGTCAACATCTGCGTACACACACTGGTGTGAAGGAGTACAAATGTAGCGTTTGTCATGCTATGTTCACCACCAATGGTTCACTGACACGTCACATGAATACTCATGTTTCTGTTAAGCCGTATAAATGTCCTTTTTGTCTGGAGGGATTTCGTACAGCGACTCTGTGCAAGAAGCATATGAGGGAACATACTGGTGGAGGTTAGTGTATTTCTAGGGTATATATATATATGTTATGTAGTTTTGTGTTACCTTACATACAATATATGTTATAAAACTGTAATCTTTAATTCATTACGTGGTAAAACTTTCGTTGTGTAATCTTAAGCTACAATACATTTTAATGGGGTTTGAAAGTGTAACACATGTTATGAAACACACTGTATATATCTCAAGGCACATGCACGCGCGCACACACACACATCCTTAGGATTATTGCTGAATACTATCTGTTCCAATTGGGCTTCAAGCATGTAGAGTATTGAACTAAATTTGTTTGGATTGAGTTCAACTGTTTGAAAAACTCGTTGTTTTATATCAGTATTCATATTCCATGAATTAAGCATTGTCATTATTTTCGTACATTCATTACCTTACCCTCCTTGAATAACATATTCACTCTGATTGGTAAATGGTTATACTAATTATGTTAAATATAATTATTGGTATTTTTGTAGAAGGAAACTTACGAACTTACCTTGATCAACAATTATGTGAATACTGAAGTTACTAAAGCTTTTTGATGGAAATTGAAAAGCTCATCCACAGTTAATTTAAAAGAATGTTCCACAAAGATGGGGGAAACCACTGTTAGAGATGAATATTGTGATTATTCTAAGTTAATATTTTTACCTGTTTATGATCGTTAGATGAAGAGGAAGAAGCGGCAGCTACAGGGGAGGAGTCGGTTAATGGTCCTGCTGTAGCATGGAGGAAGTCCAGAGCTCGTATCGTAGAAGTATCCCAGTCAATGGTACAGAAAGCCAGTACAAACAATGATATGAACATCTCTGAGAAAATATTAGTGGAGTCTGCATCAGAGAAGGACAGAATTAGTGAGGTACAATTAGTTTAACTTGATTCATATTTTGAAATTGATACTTGATTGATATTTGTGAAAAATGAAGGCACTTGTGTGTGGACTAATTAATAAGGTTATGAATTCAAGATGAAATATTATTGTTACATAGTATTCAGAACTTATAGGTAGTGAATGTATTGTTTTCTGCATGTATTTTCAATCAAAAAATATCATGCATTTAATTTTCTGAAATTAGCTCTGTATTTCCAGACAGCTAAAAATATTTTGTAAAGCCTGTGTTCCAAGTTTTATTTAAAACAATGCATAAAATTGTCCGTAAATATTCATACTTCCCCATCAATTTATATGCACATTCATGTTACAGGTAAAAGAAATGGTTATTCACAGTGAGAGGCATGCTCATGAATGTCCACAATGCCCGAAGAGTTTTAAGAAACCCAGTGATCTTGTGCGTCATATTAGAATTCACACCGGTGAAAAACCCTTTTCTTGTTCAGTCTGTAGTCGTACTTTCACTGTGAAATCTACTTTAGACAGCCACATGAAGACCCACGGGGGATTTGAAAAAACTATAAGATGCCATATTTGTAATTCAATGTTCAGTACTAAGGGAAGTTTGAAGGTGCATATGAGATTACATACAGGTGCCAAACCTTTTAAATGTCCCCACTGTCCTCAGAGGTTCAGAACCTCTGGACACAGAAAAAGTCACATTCTTTCACATTACAAGGACAGTAACTCAATCCGAAAGAAGAGAAATGCACAGACAATCAACATACAGGAAGCTCCACAAACTAGCGATCACATGGATTATATCAATCAAGTAGACACCAACCAATCGTTACAAGTTATTGCTCAAGGTCAAAATCAAGGTCAAATTCAAATGGGTCAGGTGATCAATGTTGACCAATTGCTGAATGCCAATATGGTTCCCCCTTCATTGACTGTAGATGGATTCGGGAACCTGACTGATAGCTCCGTCTTGCAATTACAAGGTTTGGAAGGCATCCCACTACAGCTTCCAGGTGGAAGCCTTGTTCAAGGAATTCAGATTACTGGACTTGATCAAGGCGCTATGGGTCAGACTGTTCATATAGATGCCAATATTCTACAACAGTTACAGTCTGGTAATTTCAATGTTACTCTTAATCCAAATCAGGCAGCTGATCCTAACTTAGTACCAACTTTGGCTAATATCCAACTACAATCCATGTCTATCCAAGATGGGGTGAACCCTAATTTGGTGGTTCAACCTATTGGTGCTATTGGCATTGATCAGACTGGTATACAGCAGACTAACCAACCTGGACAGATTGGTTTAAATCAAGATATTACCCAGGGTGCATTTGTGATGACTGGAAACAACGGAATTGTTGCTGAGCAACAGGTAAATTTTACACACATTTGAATTTTTAGAAGGACCTGATGCTTGACTCAGTTTAACTGTTTCTTATGAATATTTGTACTATAACTGGTTCATTATGGATGCTGTACATTTCCATTATAAATTAATTATCATAATCCAAAACTGTAATTATAGTTATAACTATATATAGTGATAATAATACAGTTAAATTTAAGTAAAATAAGAGCTAGTTGACTGTTTGTGCTAACTTAGTTGCATTGGTGTTGTTAATCACTGTTAGAACAGTTTCATATGAAATTGACCTATTGAAGAGATTCAAGAATCTTGAATTTTGACTTGTTTTTTGAAAGCACTTATTTTGTGCTTAAATTGTATTTTCAACATGGCTTATAAATTAGTTTACAAGAAATCATGCATTTATCAAAATTTGTAACTTATTTATTTATTTATTGGAAGACCAAGACTGCTATATGTAATAAAAATTAGTTCATGAACAAAATTCAGATGCTGTCATATTGTATGTTACCATGGTAACATTATGATTTGATTTGATAGGTTGATCAAGATCAGGTGATCGTACAGCATACACAGCAACCTCATCCTGTAGAGAATGTTATAGAAACAGCAAAAGTCACTGATGATTCTAACATGAGTCAGGATGACATCGAAAATATTGATCAAGGAAAAAGTGTGTACACAAGTGTTTAATGTAATGTTGTTAATGAGACAATTTCATGCCAAACAAATACCATAGATCTCTTTTATGCTAAAAAATCAATACCAAATACCCTTTTGTATATGCTGAAAAATAATTTTTACTTTGCTGAGAATATATTTGGCCATTTTAGGAGAGTATAAATAGAGAACCTGATAATATTACTCATCGTGAAATGATCTAGTCATGGTTTCTGTGAGTTATATGGATATGCTTTGTAATTTCTATGGTTTGCTGAACTAACTAATCTTGAGCTCTGTCATGCAAATACAAATGTCTGAATGATGTAACTGTACTGTTTCTTGACAGATATGATGGAGTTATCTACTGATATCGATCAAGAAACAAGTGAAATGAGGGCTATTGATCCTAATATGACAACAAATCTACCTGGATCAATGATGGATGATAACCAGGTATACATGTATTGATGATTTGTAATTTCATAATTTGTGGCTCCTATGCCTGAGGCTCATTTTGAGAATTATGATATCTTGATTCTGTGTCACTTAAAATTGTACAACCTTCACCTCACTCTCCCTTTTTTAAAATACTGATCTTCTAAGCAGAGATTTATCCTATCCATTGTGCTAGTATTTGTAAACAACATCATGTATTGCATTTTTTTGTAAGTGAATCATTTCTTTAATTTCTTGACAGTGTGAAAGCATGTTATGATCTAAGTAAGTGTAGATATATATGTGGTGACTATTTTGTTAGTGATATGAATGTGTGTTAAGAAATCTTGAGTTAGCTGGTTTAATAACATGCCTTCATGATGAAATAGGCCCAATCTTCATGATGCATAACTTAAGCTTAAGTATTGTAAAAAACTGAGAAATCTGTCATCAGTTGTAATTTACAATGCAATGTAAGGACATGTAAATGAGTTTATAAAACATCCTTTGAACTTGTGTCGCCAATTAATGAAAATCTCATTTTGTATAATACAGGATGGTTCTGATAATGATGATGATGATGACTTGGTTGACGCACATCTCATCCAAGAAGGTGTTAGTGATAACGTGACTGAGGATCAGCTACAGGATCCAAAAATCTCAGATCAAATCATGCCTGTAAATGAACCATTTATGTCAGCTTCCAATACTACTGAAGAGGGAGATATGTCTGAGAGATCGTTTTCTTGTCATGTAAGTAAAGTATAAGTCTTTCCATTTTTATTTTCACCAGGAAATTACCTTTTGATGGAACTCATTGACACAGGAAATTTCTCCATCATTCTGGCTGTTACACAGACTGGACTGGTTTTTATCGTTTCCATGGCTCCAAATTTTATTTTTCTGGTCTTTCAAAATTTTCAACTGTCACCCATACATTGGCTTTATCTTGTTTTGAGGTCTGTAAGTTTATCTGCATGACATAAGGTCAACCAGAATATTTAAGACCCCCTAAGCAGGATTTTGTTTAATGTTAAGTGATGCAAAATAACTGAATCTGTACATGATGGCAGGTTTTCAGCTTTTTCTTAAGTATTGTTTTTGAAACGTTATAGGCCTCTTTTCTGATATCCTTACAAATTGTTGTTCTTATCAATGTTACAATATAGGGATATGTTTCTTGTACTGAAGCTAATTGTTTATATAGAGATTTCTGAAGCTAACTGTTTATATAGGGATTTCTGAAGCTAACTGTTTATATAGGGATTTCTAAAGCCAACTGTTTATATAGGGATTTCTGAATCTAACTGTTTATATAGGGATTTCTGAAGCTAACTGTTTTTATAGGGATTTCTGAATCTAACTGTTTATACAGGGATTTCTGAATCTAACTGTTTATACAGGGATTTCTGAATCTAACTGTTTATATAGGGATTTCTGAAGCTAACTGTTTATATAGGGATTTCTGAAGCTAACTGTTTTTATAGGGATTTCTGAAGCTAACTGTTTTTATAGGGATTTCTGAATCTAACTGTTTATACAGGGATTTCTGAATCTAACTGTTTATATAGGGATTTCTGAATCCAACTGTTTATATAGGGATTTCTAAAGCTAACTGCTTATATAGGGATTTCTGAATCCAACTGTTTATATAGGGATTTCTGAAGCCAACTGTTTATATAGGGATTTCTGAAGCTAACTGTTTATATAGGGATTTCTGAATCTAACTGTTTATATAGGGATTTCTGAATCCAACTGTTTATATAGGGATTTCTAAAGCTAACTGCTTATATAGGGATTTCTGAATCCAACTGTTTATATAGGGATTTCTGAAGCCAACTGCATTTGTTGTGGTTTCCTTAGACCAGAAAAAATAATTGTGTTTAGTGTTACCCAACCAACCTTACTTATTGGTGCTGGCAAAATTCAAAGTGTGAAAATATTTTGAATGAATTGTACACTGTATTCTCACAAAAGGTATTTGCAGGTAAACAAATTTAGAAGAAAAATTCAGACCTTCCTTCCCTAATGTTTTGGGTTGAGTAACCCTAAACACGATTATTTTTTAGCATTAACAGATTCATTTTATTATTGTGGCAAGCACTTTCATATATCATAAGATATAACTGATCTGAATTCAAGTAATTTATCAGCATTAAGCACTGGCAGAAAATCTAATGTATCCAACACATGGCTACTTTGGCTCTACAACACATCTGTTATGATAAATTATTAGTGTCATACAGTGACTAGTTCTATATAGCACCAGTAGAATCTAAAACCATATGTCTATGACAAGCCTTTTGCCTTATCTCAGGGTCCAAGGATGTAAAACTTGAGGTCTGTGTACCAGCTCAAATCTCAATTTTGTTCTCAATATGTTTCAGATAAATTTATTGCGATAAATATTCAATTTATTTGTTTGCCACATGAGTTAACTGATATTGTGGTCTATTTATTTGCGTACTGAATACAATTTGAAAATTTATATAATATCATAACTGACCTGAGAATATTGAAATCACAAAATTGAAAGACTGATTTTAAGTTTTATAACCTTGGACCCAGGTGATCGAGAATGTGTTCAAATTTTAAAGGTCTCTGGATACAAAGACAAGGCATAAGTTTCTCAGAGACAAATTTTGCTGAATATTATCTCAATATCTGAGTTGATTACTGTACAACCTCTGTGTGTTGAGTTACTAAAATTTCAACTCAAACATTCATTCTGACGTAAAACTATTAAAATTCAATCCTTGTGTCATAAAATTAAAATCTGTGATAAGATTTTCCATATAATGATCATCAGTGTAAATGATTGCATCTATAATATTGAAAAGCTTGGCTGACTCATAGATCATGGTGAATAGGGATGAACCATTTACTCATTAGATATTCTGATATAACAGATAATAATTACTGAGTACAATGCCATTAAATTTGTTGTCATATTTAATATCAACGGAATATAAATATGATTTGATAGAAGATAATTAAAAGAAGTTGAGAATTGAGTGAAAATAATGGCCATGTCATGCCTGGATGTCCTTTTGTGAAGACTGGTATCACGACATTAAACATCCATGTTTTATATTCTCTATATTTTATCTCTAATGAAGATACTGAATATTTTAATATGTTACTAATGAGAACTGATTCATTATCATTGTGTGTAGTTGGATTGTTACATCAACTATCTCCATCATGTATTCATTACATTAGTGGATCGGAAACTCATTTAATTGCTTTGATATCGTGCACGTATATTTTGTGCACAGATTGTGCATAGTATAGATTATATTGTTAACACCGAGTGATCATGTGGAGTTGAATGCTTTGTCAGATTTTTGCATGATAACGTCAAACAATTAATTCGTCCATCTGTTAGGATTTTAGCATAATGGTCTCAGTTCACACATTTGATAAGTTGATTATACCAACAAACAAAGTTTAATCACTTTTGTACCTCTGTTCTATCGTCTGTTGTATGTCTAACCTTTATGCACTTTTGTCCCGATAACTTTTACTTTATTTACTGGGCTGTACGCTCATTTTGTTTCTTTTTCTGTATTTTCTAGTATAATTTATTTACCTTTCTTATATTACTTTTGTACATTACTTTTCTTGTATTTTAAGACGCCTACATGAAAGATTGGAGAGACCTAAACTTGCAGTCTCTTTATATGAAGTTTTTATTACCATTATTGTTATTATTATTATTATTGTCATCATCATCATTAGTCTTATCATTGTCATTGTTACCATTATTATTATCATCATCGTCATTAGTGTAATCATTGTCATTGTTACTATTATTATTGTCATCATTGTCATAAGTGTTATTATTGTCATTGTTACTATTATTATTGTCATCATCGTCATAAGTGTTGTCATTGTCATTGTTATTATTATTGTCATTATTATTAATGTTATTATTATTATTATTATTTTACTACATGTAGTCAGTTCTTGAACTCAATCTTTGAAGTAATTTTCAAATTTGATGTTAGTGTTCATGTATATATCCCACATGGACAGTCTATAGTCTATGGATAACAGTCTGTATGAGGATAGTCTGTCACCTGACTGGCAAGTATGTAAAAGATGCTGTTTAATATCGAACTTGCAGTTTTTATGTTGCCAGTTTGGATTATCTAGAATGTGCATCTATGAAGAAATAACTGCATTTCTGTGTCATTTTTATGGGATGAAAAACTTATCAACAGTCCAAAAATGCAACCTATTTGTGTATTTATTTTATCTTCGTTTTTTCTTACATTTAATCATTAATTAATGCTGACATTGATGAGTTATTAATAAAATTACAGTTTTTATATGGTGTTTATTTGATGTATCCTTAGGTGTGTCAGAAGTCATTTAAAAGAAACAGTCATTTAAAGGAACACATGAAAACTCACTTAAAATCGCCCAGTGCTCAGAAAGAGAAAATTGGCTTCCATGTTTGTCAGTTCTGTGACAAGAGATTCCAGAAACCCAGCCAGCTGGATCGTCATGTTCGAATTCACACAGGTTTGTCATTTATTTTATGCTCTTCATTTTGAATACAATCCTTTAGGTAGAAAAAGTGATGAGCTGGAAGAGAAGCAGTTTGTGTTACCAGACTACTTCTGGCACCAACACTGAAGTTTCTGACAGCAAAATCTGAAGTATGAATTTTCGTTGGGAAAATTAGAGACAGTTTTTGACCTACTTGACTTAATTGCTTTGTTGAAGTAATCCTAAACATTAGTAACATGAGTAAAACACAAATCCAAGGTCTATAGACTCTACCTAGTGAGTGAAGTGGGAGGGCTGTGTCCTCATCAGAATCAAAGGTTCAGGTTGAGCTATTAGTATGGGAAGGGTCATTCTCCAGCATTAGTCGTACAACATCAGCTTTGGTCTTCTCTGAGAATACTGGTCAGATTTTCTTCAAATTTTCAAGTTTATTTTTGCACCATTTATCTTCCCAGAAGTAGACCTTTATTACCTTTTTAGTAAAAAGTTAACTTACATTTATTCTGGTGAGTGATGCAGGGCCATCATGACTCTCATATTCATTTTTTATGTGAAGTATCAAGTACAATGAAATCTCGGTATTGAGACATCTGAAAAAATTATCTTACTCGTACGATGAGGTGGCTGCTAAGTGAGCTTTTAAAATTTTTATTTCAAATTAAGATCTTGTTTTTGAAGTAACTTAGGTATGTAAAACCTCACACAAATGAAATATACAGAATCAGTAGAATAGTATAAATCCATTCAAAACTGATGCATTCTGTGCGTGTGTGTGTGTTTTTTTTTTAAATTAAGTTACTTCTGCTGGTTGGTGCATATTTTAATACTTCAAGTTTTCTGATTTATCATGATTTATTGGTTTAGAATTATACTTAAAATTGAGATTTAATTGATGTTCAAGCTGGGCTCAAGTGCTCAGTGTAAATTTGTATGTAGGAGTGATAGTATTTGATAATGAGCAAAAAGTATGCTGCATTAATTTGCTGTAAATATTTAAACATCCAATGATGTATGATTCTGCTCTATTGTGCTTGTTTATTTACCATTAAAAATTTAGATAATTACAATTTTAGGAGAATAACTAATGCCATTTCATCATGTGCTAAATGATATGGTATTCATGAAAAGTAATATAAATGGCTTTCATGAAGTTGTTTTATGATTTTGTAGAATAATTCTCATGGAAGCTAGTATTTATTACAGGTAATTGTATTCTATGTGGAGACCATTTTGTTGCTACGAACTGATACCTTGAAAGCTATTGCAGTAACTTTTAATGTTCTTTCTACAAATTTTAATATCATGGGAATGATATAATGAATTATATATAAGATTTCAACAAAAACTGGGTTTCTTTATCCATGCATTTTCTGCGTTTAGCTCATATTCTATTGAAATTTCATGAAAAATTGAAACAAGATTAAAATAATTCTGTTCTTGTCATTATTTACAATGTTTTGTCATTAATGTTTATATAAGGTTATATGCCTGAAAGAGCAATGATTGTTTTGTATAACATGTTTTACAGTTCATTGGTGACTTAACTGCACATTATACAGTATGGTAATAGCCAATAATAGTAATATACCTCCATAAATCACCTTAATTGTATCATTAAGTTAAAGCTTTTTAGGACTTAATTAAGTCATTTGATTGAGGTATTCCAAGGCTTTGCTGAACGCTGGCAAAGAATGGTGAAATATTTAGGAAAGTAAAGAACTTGTTTGTTTTATCAAATTGATCTTCAAACATTATTAAGTATTAACTATTGAACTTTTCCATTAGGACTTCATTGAAATGATATGACCTCAATGGCATTAAGGTCCACATGTTAAGTGCTATCTGTGAGGAAAACTGATTTCGAGGTTGCGGGTTCAAGTCCTGGGTGTGGTACTTTTTGCTTCAATGAAGTTTTTGGACTGAAAATTTTGTTTCCCACCCCTCATTATGATATACATTTGTGTACTCAATGCATTATGAGACTATGTGCATCAGTTATGTTTCTGATGAACTTTAATCTTCAGATTATAATTCACTTGTGTTGATAATATACCTATATACATGTGTAACATTGAACATATTTCAGGAGAACGACCATTCGGATGTTCTATTTGTGGTAAAGCATTTAACCAAAAGAATGCACTACAGATTCATCTGAAAAAACACAGTGGAGAGAGGCCACATCGATGTCAATATTGTGATACAGCTTTTACGCAGAAAGGAAATCTTAAAACACACATAAAACGCGCTCATCATGCAGACATGGTCAGTTCTATGAACTTTAAAAAGTCTGTCGCTAAGATGAAGAATGAAGTTGGTGGTGATTCTGTGAATGAATCTGTAGGAGAGAAGGACCACGTGATAACACAAGATATTAATCTTAGTGAAGTTTCTGACTTCTTCAGCAGTTAGATGGAATAGATGGATCATAGCTTGTATACCGAAGAGTGGCTTGTTTTCACAGGTTAACTCAAGTTTCTCTCAATATGACGATACTTTTTTTTTGAAGCACAGAAAAACAGTCAAAATGTCTGGATTTGTCCTCAGGGCAAAATCCTGTTACATTATCTTCTTAAAGGCAATGTTCCTCCACCATTTGTTGAATAGTTTATCTATGTCAACGGCTCATTGATTAAGCACTTCCAGGTCATAGATGAATCTATTTGAAGATAAGGTATATCCTTGCTGCATTACTCGGAAGTCGGATAAATGATGGACCTTTTTATAAAGAATTTTCTTTTGGAAGTAGCCAGTTTTATAGAGTTATATTTACCTGCTATTGTATTTTCATCTCTGAATTTGAGCAGAAACATTGAATTATTTATGTGTTTTGTGCTATATATTTGTGATTTTGTTGTCTTTCAGTTGTTTTAAAATGGCTTAGTTTGAAAATCAAGGTCTCTGATTTGTTTATAACAAAATTATTACAAACACCTATTGATTAATGAAATCAACCAAATACAGCAATGGGATTGGTGGAAACTATGATTACGGTCAAGTCCACTGAAAAAATGGGTATTTTTTCTGTATTCTCTAGTTACAAACAAATGAATGACCTAGATTTTCAAACTCTATTTTGTATATGTTGAACCATGTGTTATATAATGACGCAGATTTGCCACGTGAATTGTAAGATGTCTGCTGTATTTAATTGTTCAATTTTTCTTTGTGATTTGTTGAATATTTGTAAACGTATTTCACTATTTTTTTTAAAAGTATGTCATATTGCCTGTGATGGTCTTTGTTCTGCAAACTTTGTCTTTAATTGTATTTTTATTGTCACAATTTATTGTTTTTATGCGGAAATTTCAAATTCAAGGCAAAATTTTGTCCCATGGACATGCATGCTATTTATATGCCGACAAATGGATTATATGTTGTTGAATTGCTTTATTTCATGCTTTGTAGCAAAAAAAAAAACAATAAGGTTTCTAGTTTGTTATAATTAGACATTTAGTGTCTTAGGTTGGAATTAAGAATTGTATCAATTGTGGAAACTATGTGCCTGCAAGTTTTAAGTGACTGGAGGACTAGAGGCTTTTTCAAAGCATGTTTCCTTAGATGAATTGTAAGAAAATTGTTGTTGGTTTTATGAAATTGTGTTACTTTGGTATCATTAAATTTCGCTGGCTTGGATTTTCATGAAAACAATAAAAACAGGTATTTTCAAGAAGTATCTAATTTGCACATTTTCAGTTTTAGTTGATCAATCTTCAATAACGTTAAGGCACGAGGAATCTAGCCAAGTGGTAAATTTGTACATCTGTCTTTGCACGAAATATGCAAAAATTGGTCCTGCATGATTAATAATGATGCTACAGTTTCTTTTAAAATTTATTTCCAATATAAATCTGCTATCCAATATTCAAGTTCTTTTAAAAAATCCAGTTGAAAATATGGAATAAATGTTTTATTGTAGCATGCTATTATTTTAATATTGTCCTTCCAATGTTACTTTTCTGATCTGTAAATAATTGTGAAGAACAATTTGTTTTAATATATTTTGTATATAACTCCCTGTTTCCATGACAGTGATTTTTTGGAAAATTTTAGAATTATATATTTTAGCAATTAGATATACATGTAGTTAGGTATTCTATGTTGCATTAAATGGCATGATGTTATATTGTTATAGTTTCATTTGTTTGTGAGTTAGTCATTATTTGTTACCATGGTAATAATTGTCAAAAAAGTTTAATAAATTATCAAATTGGAAAAAGTATTACATTTGTATTTGTTTTAGTGTCAAATATTCACTACTTGAATGAATCCCACAACTTATAGACTATTAAGATATTTTTGATTATATGTATGTATAAAATTAAAAATTTGGCCATCCTTATAAAGATTGTTTGTTTGCAGTTACTCAACTAACTTACAAGACAATCCTACCAAAAACTTTTATGCCCCCAAAGGGTAGCATAATTTTCATGTTTTGGCCGTTTCTTTCTAATTAATGAATGTATTTTGAAATTACTTGGTACTGATGTTCACTGGATGATGTATTATGCGCAAGAGCCCGGCCCGTAGCGTCATGGTCAAGGTCATATTCTAAGTCATTCAAAATGTATAGAATTTTCATGTCTGTTCTAACTTTCCAATTTCTGAATGGATTTTGAAATTACTTGGTACTGATGTTCACCATCAGAAGATGTGTCACATGCAAGAACATGGTCTGTAGCGCCAAGATCAAGGTCATATTAAGGTCATTAATTATATTTGGAATCCTGAATGGATTTTAAAGTTACTTTGCATGTTGTTCACCTGCACAATATGATGTGTTGCATGCAAGACTGACTCAAAGTGCCAAGGCCAAGGTCATATTCAAGGTCATTCATTATGTAGAACCTTTACTTCCTAATTTCTGAATGTATTTTGAAATAGCTTGGTAATGATGTTCACCATCAGAAGACAATGTGTCACACGCAAGACCCAGGCACATAATGCCAAGGTCAAGGTCATTTCCAAGGTTATTCATTATGTATGGAATTTTCTTGTCTCAGCCATAACTTTCCAATTTCTAAATGGATTTTGAAATAAATGAATGGAAATTTTGAAAACTTGGTGCTGCTTCACCATAAGAAGATGATGTGTCATGCACAAGACCATGGCCTGTAGCACCAAGGTGAAGGTCATAATTCAGGTCATTCATTTTGTATGGATTCTGATGCTGTAAATTTGTGTCTTGGCTATAACATCTTATATTGTATTTGGTGTATACTGTCTGTTCCAATATATTGTTCACAGCCAACTTTGGTCATATGAATGCCTACATAGAGGGTTATGAGGAAAATGTTAAAGAAGTGTTTCCATACAAGCATGATTGTAATATTAACAAAAAACAATGCTCACTTACCATTGAATGTTTGGGTTGCGTAAACTGGAAACAAACATTTTTGAAGATGGCCTTAGATAGTTTACTTAATACCCGAAAGCAAAAATTGATATTAAAATAGTGGTTAATAGGTTTTTGGTTTATATGAATTTATCACCATTTTCTGTGCAAGACAGTAATCTGAAATTAATGGCTACTGTTATTTTATTGTGTATTAGTATTTTCAATAAAATATTGAATTGGTAACAATTTATTAACAATAAATCACTTTTTAGGTAAGGGTGACAATTTTATTAAAAGTAATAATTTCTGACTTTATTATATATTAAATATTGGTATACAACACATTTAGACTAAAAGTAAAAAAAATCTACTGTCTGTAGTTCTGCACTGTTTCATCTATCAGCAAAAATGTTCAGCAATTTAGCAAACCTCTATTTGAAATTTAAAACAATTGACCCATACATCAATTACCAATTCTTTCGATACCTGCATAAGAGAATTCCTGTTAAGCCAGTTTTTTAAGTCGAGTGTTGATTGGTTGAATTTAATGGAGAAACTTCGTCTTGCACATGCAACTACTGGGCACAAATCTTAATTTATACATCAGTCTTGATAATGAAGCTTTTTTAAGAATGGCTGTTGGGACCTTTTATCGAACTTCCAGGTGAGCTACGCCGGTGTAATTAACGCTTATATAACACAGCTGCCTAATGGTGGCGTCGCTTTGGGTGATGGTAGAAATATATTTAATCAATGTGATATTTCATTCATCATATTGAAATATTAAAACATGACACGTGTTACATAATTAATAGCGAAAGTTGGACTTGTTTTATATATGTTAGAATTTGATATTATTAATGAGTTGGTAAATAATCAGAAAATTATGTCTGTATTATAGAAATTATGGATGTGTATGCTCAGAAAATATCAATCATATGCTTCATGTAACCTGTGTGTGTGCGTGCGTGTGTGCGAGATCCACATTTTTACCAATTTAACCAGAATATGTTATTATGGCCATGGTCCAGTGTTAGTGCGCTGGACTTGTAACCTGGAGATCCGGGTTCAAATCCCGGTCCTGGCAGGTCATACCCTTCTGTGAAAATTTGACAAAAATGTTGATTTTCCTCCATATGTGGAGAAGTTGCCAGCTCCTTGTGGAAGGGTAGGTTAGTACTGGTTAGTATAAAGTCCAGGAAAACTGGCCAGGTGAACTGGTCGCCGTATATCGCTGAAAAAAAAGATGATGAATTTTTTTTTTTAGTATTTGAATGATAAAAATATTACCACATTTTATCAGTTGTATTGGCAGGAATTCAGCTATTCCTATATTTTATCAACTAATAAAATATGAGAACACATTTACGATTCCTTTTACTGAATCTGAAATTTTAGAGAACATCAGTTGATGAACAATCGATAAATAACATTTCTGCTTTCTTTGTTTTGACAGACAAAATGAGAGTTACTCCCCTTGAAAATTAGGGAGGGGTGGGTACACTATTTTTGGCATACTGTCATATACCAGCCAGATTATGGCGTGACACTGCTTTATTATTCATATTCATGTTGACATTCTATGCTGAAAACTGCACCATTTTGTTAACAGAACCCATGTATAATAGGCTGTATCCAGATCCGTGATATTAGACTGGCTAGAAATATTTTTATGGCCAAAAATAAAAACTGTGTTTCTGATCACTGGAGGGATATGCCAACTTGAGTTATGGAGACAATTCATCTAGTCAACATTTAAAACAATTAAACTTACATTGAGATTTTTTGGACACATTAAACTGTACATTCGAGATACATGGTAATGGAATATAAATTTAATATATTTTAGGGATGACAAAAAATTTTAAGGTTGGAATTACTGACATAATGTCATGTTCAACTTCTCATGCTGAAAATGCCTCGATAAAATTACCGATCCTCCGTCAAAACTTAGGTTCATAAACTAAGTTAGTTTCTTGTTATTTCAATAGCACTCAAGGGGAAATATTTTGAAGTGGAAAAGTTCCCTGTTGCTCATCAAGTTATATCCTAATTACTTCAACAATCAGATACTCTGCTATTGTCTTGTGATACATCGTAACAGCCCAATCATAACTTTGTCTGGATTGCAATTTCAGAAACCTACGCAAAATGTCACATTTGCACAGTTTGAATCGTTACTGAAATACAAAATTCATTTCTGCATACACTGGATGTAAATTGGTTATGTGTTTGTTGTTGAAGCATGGCTGCATGAAATATTTAAAATCAAAGAACCAGCCAGAATTTTTAGAGAAATTCTATGTATACTAGTATTTTAAAGGAAACTAAAGCCAGGAAAAAATTGTATTTTTTCTGTTATTCGACCAATCCATTTTTTAGTGCCAACCCTAATGTTTCTGAAGGTAAATCCGAAGTGCAAAAATATCTGTGGATGAATCATGATTAACATTCTTACAATAGTATGTTTAGAAGAAAATGTTTCAACAAACCTACTCTAACACAGTAAAATAAAAGAATACTAGTAAATGGTAGTCATGCTTCCTTCATCTCGAAATAAAGAAGATTGCATCATTATTGTAAGTTTGGAAAACGAAAATGTTAAAAAAGTAACATGTAGTGAGCAATTCTTTTTAGTATTGAGATCAAGGGTCCAAAAGGCCCATACTGTTTTTTTCCTACCTAGACCACCAATAATCTAGTTTGTGGTGCAAAATGAAAAATTTTCCAGCTGACTCAGCATAATTTTTTATTCCATCAGCAATCTTGTGATTCAGTCTAAATAAGTCCTATTAAAGTTACACCACATGATACTGCTGATTAATAGTATAACAACCCTTACACAGAATGTTTGTAACTACAAAACATGATATGATTTGATAACAAGCAAGATTAAAATGGAAGTTATGGCCCATGAAATACTGGTGTTCAGTAACACTACTTGATGATCGTTATTGCATTGAAATTGACATTCTTTGAGAATTATTTGTAACAGCTGTTCGAAATTACAGTAGAACACAGTTATAGTGATTTCCTGGGGCCCAAATAATTACTTCGTTACATCAAAATTTCACTTTATCCATAACACTGATATTATGAAGGCATATTCGCAGGATAATAAATACTTCACTGTATTTGATTCTTCTTGATATCCAAGTTCACTATAACTGTGTTTTACTGTATGTGAAAATTCAGTAGTGGACAACATTGCACCAGCAACAGTCTCAATTCCTGCTACAATATCAGTTGTAGACATTATCTAAAAGCTGATTTTGTTTACTTATTTAGTAATGAAATGACGACCGAGTAACAAGTTTCCTCAAGCACTTAGGTGACATTTCCACATTTTGTTGATTTCAGAAAAAAGTGCCATATTCACAGGGATAAGTTCAGATATTCAGGTTGTGGGGTACCATGAAGAAGGCGTCGGTAACGGTCTTCTCAGTAATTGTCTGGGCAATCATGGTCTTGGCTTAGCCTAATCCACCCTGGGTTTTCTTGATGTTATCTGATAAATCATGGTCATCTTTGAATACCATGATGGAGAAATATGCTTGCTCTGAAATTATTAGTGAATGTAAGTAACTTACAAGCCAATATATATTGTCTTTAGTCAATTTGACTTACTTTGAGCCATTTGGCTTACTTTGGGTCATTTTGACATACTTTGAGTCATTTTGACCTACTTTGGGTCATTTTGACCTACTTTGGGTCATTTTGGCTTGCTTTGGGTCATATTACTTACTTGTGGTAAAAATCAACTTGCCTCAAACACCAGATGTCTCTAATGGACATTTGTACCATAGGTTATAATACTAGCAGACCAGTTTAAGAATGCTGCATAGCCATTAAACTGTATTAAATTGTAAAAACAATCAGATGCTTACATTTTAATCATTTGTCTCATAATACCACATTTGCCTAAAGCAGATGACTTTCAAAAACATTGTGGCAAAAGAAGCCATTGCTTGTAATGAGCAATGGCTTCTTTGACCATAATGTTTTCCACTCTGTCAGGGAGAAATAACCCATTTTTTTCTGGTCCAATTTGTAACTTTATGCCTTACTCAGCTAATAATCATTGTGATTATATATGCCTCAAATAGATAAGATTATTATACCCTACATATTGTTTCTATATTTGTAAAGAAATAACAACGAAACTAATTATTTCTTTCACATTTTGATTGTAATATAGTAATAAACATAGTCCAACCATGAAAATTCACAAAAACATCAAAAAGGCAAAAAGTGATGTATAATAATTACAATCTAAATTGGTACACAAAATAAGAACAGGGGATAGAAAATGACTATATTTGGAAAAAAAAACATTTGTAGGATGCATGTACATTTACATGCAGCATGCTATCATTCTAGAAGGTAAATATAAATTCAAAATTGAGAAGAAAATGTTAAGTTGTCTCCATGGAAACAGCAATCACACATACCAATGATACTGTGTCGATAAACAAAAATTCACATTCAACCAAACAAGTCATGTTTTATTGGTAAGGCAATTCAATTCCTAAAAAGCCTAAATTGAAATTAAACGTATCCTTTATCCACTTAACAAACTTTGAATCAGGATCCCAAATATCTACACCTTTTGATCTCTATGTTATGGCTTAATACAATCAAAATATTTTAAAGGATAAATGATATTTTTACAGAACTATCAACCAAGTGTCTAGAAAAATATGTTAAGGTCAAACATAGCTAATTATAATTTAAACCCAAGTTATACTGAATATTTGTTCAAAGCATGTCCTGAAAAAAAAATAGAATTTATTGTTCTGACAAATCTGAACATTTCTGAAGATGTTACATGAATTAAGTTCTTTACGCTTTCAGTGGTAAATGTAAATTGAACCTAGGCCAAGCAAATATGGAAGAATATGTGGTAGTTTTAGCTAGATGAAATAATGAGGTAGCTAAAATAGAGGGTTCTATGAATTTACCACTTATTTCGAAATTGTTCAGTTTTCAAGTTACATTTTTTCAATGTATGTTTGCATGATTCTAAGATGAACTGAACGGTTTTACGTTCTGCCGTCTATCTTTTTTATGAAAATATTTTCTGGATTTCATTTTGAAGTCGGTATTTATAAAACTTAAATACAATCAATTCAATTGAAGCATTAATTAAGAAATAAAAACACACACTGAAAAAAGCATTAAAAAACGTTTTTTTTTCTGAATCATCTCCATAGTAACCTCAATTTTTTCACATTTGTTAATACATGTATATAATATTGTAGTACAACAAAACAAGAAAGAAAATAATCAACAATTATTTAAATCAACTACAAGTTAGTGTCATCAATAAGACGTTTCAGTTTCAAGGAAATATACTTCAACATTCATATGACAGAATTTTCAGATTTTATGCCCATTGAGCAAAAAAAAAACCCCATCAATATAAATTAAAACTTTCATCAAAAATGGACGAAAAACTAAATCAACAAACAAAATTAGGATTTCTGCAGGGTTTTTATTACCAAATATGGAATCACAACACAGTTTAAAAAAATGCACATGGCCTTTTTTAAGTTTATCACATCACAACTCAGTAATTTCCAGGAATGATTTTTCACACTTAAGTGAACTTTATTTCCAACATTAACTACAAGGAATTAATATCATGATAGTTAGGCCACTAAAAATATGTATGTTTTACGTTCAGAATGGTGACAAATTAGGTGGGTAGGTAAGTTATCAATTATGTTTGGTACTCATTAATACAAATTATACTGGTAAAAAATACTCAACATTCAACCTTTCAAAAAAAAATCTTGCAAAATTTAAATTAGAACAATAAAATTCTTAAGTTGGTACAAAGACGATTAACAAATATATTTTTTATTCGTAGCCTTAACAATAATAAATATTCTGTGTATACCATTTGTTTATTTTCAGAGTAATCAATTATATGCAAATTAGTGATGGCTGACTTTTGTGCAAAACAGTCAATTAATACAAACATACAACCACATCTTTAACACGATGGACTAAATTTTTATACAGAATTTAAAGCGTAAAAATGCGCAGCAAAGTCTAAACTTAGATCTAATTCTGCCAAAAAAATGAGTCAACAATGATATGTACTTTAAAGAAAAAACAGAAAATTAGCAAGATTATCATTTGATGATGCAGATATATACAGACAAAAATTATTCACAGATTACAAATTTGTGTGTAGTTGTATAATAGACAGAAAAATCATACAAAACATACATACATACATAGTTAAACCACACTAACATCAGCCACACACGCACAAATTGAGGAGAATATCAACTGTTAACAAACAATGAATATCATTGAACTTAAACAACAAAACAGATCAAGAATATGATGAAGTAATATGTACCAAAACAAAAGCATTTTTAGAATGTCAAGGAGAGCCGAGAGATGTCAGACATTAAAATAGGACGTTAAAAATGGTTTCCAGAATCTATCGGGCGAGGAAATATCATCAGCTACCTAGGTATACATGAAGTGTAATTATGTTACAATAATCTTTTACTTTTGACAATAAACTTTATAATCTTTACAATCTGAGAATGTGTAAACCTCAAAGCAACCCCACAATCTTAGCTCAGTGCAAACCCCACAATCTTAGCTTAGTGTAAACCCCACAATTGAAGCTCAGTGCAAACGCCACAATTGAAGCTCAGTGCAAACCCCACAATTGAAGCTCAGAGCAGACAGCAAAACATTAGCTCAGCGCAAATAGGAATAAATAAGCTCTGAGCAGATGGTAAGAATTATCTTGGAGCAGACAGTAAAAAAGGCAGGTCAAGTTGGGCAGCATATCTTAGCAATGAGCTGACAATCATAAAATATCACATCAGATAATTTACTTTTCTCTGCGCCCAAATTCATTAAAAATCAAGCATCATTGCACTAAGGTCGGAGGGTAATGATTACTGCAATCTTCAGAATATCTGAGTTCTACAATAAACTAACACTTGATCATTTTAGTGAAGTTTGTTTCGTTAAATGAATGGGAAAACAATAATACAAGTATAATGTTGTTTTTTGTTTTCTTTTAATTGCTTATTCAAAATACTGAAATATTTTCAAATAATCAATACTGTTTTCCATGTGTTTATTAACAAATGTATTCTGAACTAAAACTTTAAATCATGAAAATTGGTTTTAATTTTAAATCTTAAATGAGATGGATTGTACAATTTTTTCCCCCACTTTTAAACCTCAAAATATCACTCATTTTTTCTTGAGTTTCATTAAAAATAATTTCGCTAAATTTTAACTAATCATATACTCTTTTTCAGTATTAAATTACGCACATCAGAAGAGATGTAGTCCGATATTTTTATGTCAGAATTTCTCACACAAGTCATCAGTAACAATCTCCTATCATTGTGACGGAATACATGAAATTGTGATGAATTACATTCATTTTGTTTTGTCATCTAGAAGTACAACATTTCCATCATACGCTAAACAAGGAATAATCGACTACTGCACTTATACGAAACATGAAACAAACAAATCCATCACTTAATCAGGCATATACATCAAGGCTTAAAATCCGTCTGCTTTTTCTGTCTTAAAACTGTAGAGCAATGACTAGAATGATGGATGGAAGTTTTACAGCTTCATGCCAAAAATACAAGACAGTGTAAGGATTTAGATGGAAAAACAAATCAAACAGAATCAACACTTACCCCACCCACCAAATTTACACAGTCTGTGATAAATTTTATCTCAGATATGACTTTTACAGAAGACAAACTTTTTTCTGCACAAGTTAGTTTTGCTCGAAGTACAAATATGGTATAAATACAAGTAACTTAAACATTAGACAAGAACTAAAAATTACTAAATTTTATCAAATTTACGGTAATCAGAAACTCATACAACATGATTAATATCTAACACCACAAATTTGTTTACCATCAAATTGATTTATTATTTACAAACTTTCTATTAATAACAATCAGTCATTTGTGACTTGAAAAATACCAAATTGATGAGCAAGTTTCAAGGATCCGGATATTTTGTAAAATAGTGTAAAAACCAGTCAGAAATCCCCGTCTATTCATAACAATGAATTTGGTAAGTCAAGGTTATAAACATAAGATGTAAGTTTCAGGTCCCCAGTTTTTCCAGGTTTTTTTCCCAAGAAATAATGATACAGATAAAATATAAAATTAAATATAAATACAAACTAAATTTAACTTTTTTCCCAAAGCAAAAATTCAGTAAATCATACAATCCCAAATTTGTCATGTTTTAGTAACCATGGCAACATTATAATGAACTCAGGAGTTTTCTCAAGTGCAGTCAAACCTGTGCTATAGGACCCCCTCCAAACTGGTATCGCACTAGTCATTCTGGGACAAAGTCAGCCTTTGTGAAAAAACTTGATTTTCGTTTTTTTTGTTCTTTTTTCAGAGCTACACATATTTATAAAGTGAATTTTAAAGTTTCAAAAATGAATAAAAGTTTTGTTTAAGACAAAGAGCTTATAAAGCATTTGATAACATGTTAATAATTTGAACAAATAAAAACTTTATGTCAGGAATGTTATTTTACCATTCCTTGTCATTTCATGAAAATATCACTAAGGAGTGTTCACATAGTACTTAAACAAAATTAATATCTACAAAGAAATCCAATTAAATCCTCTACCTTTCAATTATATACACAAAATGTAAACGAATCTCCATTCCGCATCATGCAAAAAAAAATGTGTAATCACTTATGACGAGGATTTCAACATTTTTGTCAATGTTCCTCAGACTGGTCTTGTCAGAGACTGGCTAATACGTCTCTTAGCTTCGTTCCCCACTTAAATGTGAACAAATTATACAAACTTCTGAACAAAAACAGCCTTCAATATAGGTAGTACATGTCATAGTGTATTCTTTACAAACAGGTTTGACTGTAATAAAATCACAAATAAGATTATTATTATACATAATATTCTTATCTTTCTTAATGGAACAAACAAAATGTAAGTTATTGAGTCCCAACCGAGATGAAAAACAAAGAGAGAAAAAGACACAAAACCCTATCAACAAAAAATATTCCCAATTTACAATTACAGACAGTGTTATCAATCATGACAATTTTAAATCAGCACCACATCAAACACAGTTTATGTAGATATGTTCAAAATGAAAGTACAGTGCAACCTCTCCAAAGCAACACCCTTTGGCACAATCAAAATTATGCTGTTGTTGAGAGGTTGTTGCTCTTGACAGGTTAAATTAATAGTTAAATCACACAGTGGGAAAAAAATCATGTTGTTGTTTAAAGGAGGTTGTTGCTCAAGGGAGTGCCGCTCTGGAGAGGTTGCACTGTAATTCCATCCATATAATATGCTGAACCTGAATTTATTTTTAAAGAAGTTTGAAAATTTTCTACTTAAAGTTAGTACTGTAAAATCTAACTTAGCATTCGTTTCAATATTTAGACCACCACAATAAAACAACCTCTTATTTTTACACCAGTTCTCAATATATCTTCACCATTTTAACAAGACTACTGCAACATTATGATCGCTTTTTTTGTGCTAAAGAAGGTCTTAGCATACATGTTTTATTCTAAATGTTTTAAGTGATTAAAAATATATAAAAAAAAAACATTTTTTTTATACATAAGCTGAAAAACAAAAAAAAAATTCAACTAAACTATTCAGTAAAGAGAAACGAATAATCATAAGTGGGCTGATTTAGTGACTGATTGATTGATTGATTGACTGATTGATGCAACTCTCATACAGGAAAAAGCGCATGTATACATATACCACAGAACACATACATACAAATTAACAATGTCTATACACAATTACAAGCCAGAAGTTATGCGACACACAATATTCCTATGACATCACGACCTCGTAGTTTGAAATACAACATCAACAATATTAATACATACTACTTATCAAGAAAATAACTCGTAGAAAATGAAAAGAAACATGTAAGGTTCATTTTAATCAAAATAATCTTTTTTGAGATATTTTTTTTTAATTAGGAAGAGATACTACAGTATTCAAATTATATTAATTATAATTTCTCAAATTATATTAATTATAATTTCTGACGACTTATACTTTTCAAGATGAAACACTGCATTTATTTTTTTTGCATATGAAAAAGAAAACAAAAATTAATGAACTTGAGCATCACAGAAATTCTGGCATCTTTGTAAGAGGTCCTTGTACAGAATATAGGCAATTTTATAGTGATTGTCACAGCAATGTTATTCTTACAGAGGTCAATGTGAAGTTGAAACAAACACCATCTCTGATCAAATGACTCATTATCTCAATGTAACTGAAGCTATAGCACAGTACAATCCGCTTCCTAACGGATGAATACTATCTGATACGCCAGGAAGTTAAAAACAATTGTGATAATTCGCAATGGTGATTTTTTTACGTTTGCGATAATTCACTATGATAATCATGATAGTACACAATTCACAATGGTAATATCTCACTTTTGTGATAATAAACTAAGGTGATATCTTACTTTTCCACTGACCTCTTTGAATAGCAATGAATTGATTCATATATTAATTGATTTTGTAGAAACTATATACATTGTACATATACAACACAACCTAATGTAATGGTATTCACTGATTGTAGAATAATATTATAATAATAAACAAACAAACATGTAGTATACATCATAAATATTCACAAATTTTCAAAAATGTAATATCTATACATTTCAGTGTATATTTAAGGGTCATATACTTAAGGGTGAATATACACAATTATAGCCATAATAACTTTATAAGGACTAATATGTACATTTCAATGATAAATTGAACTACAGTAACCTTAAAGGGTCAAGCATTTAAAAATAAAAAAGTAAGTCATTTTTTTGAAAGTTAAAAATATCAGTTAACAACAATTAAAAAATCATAAACAACTGCATGACAAAATATTTGGAATTCAGAATCTTGTGTCAAGATATCACTTATGAACACAATACATCAACATTTCAACTTTATTATTGTACACTTACTACATTTCCTGTCAGAAAAAAAACACATTTTACTCCTTACATTTAAGTCACAATGATTAAAAATCCCAAGGATGGAAGTAAATATTTAACAATCATAATTATGCTACATTATATACAAAGTAAGACAAATGAAATCATAATTAAAATGTAAGTCATTTAATTACTAAAATAAATAAATCACTTAGTTCTATTTTCTTTGGCTTTATTGGCCAGTTCTTTTGCCATTTCGTAATATTTTGAGAATTTCGCTGTATGATCTAACGGTAGATACACATAGGGGCTCATATTGAACGCTTCTTTAATCCCGTACCTTTTTACACTGGATAAATGGCAACGACTTAGATGATATCGATATGAACCTTTTGAAGCAAATTTTCTACTACAAGCTGCACAGCGATATTCCATCTGTTCCCCGTCACTATTAGTTGGAGAACTCGTCACTTCGAAGTCAGACAGACTATCGTCGTCTTGACGTGATTTAGAGTCCTCATCATCACTCTCACCATTTTGGGATTTCAATGCTAGATTCAGTGGAAGTGACAAATCAAGACTCGACTGATGTAGTTGAAGATGAGGTGGGAGATACCTGAAGCCTCGAGATGTGGCAGAACCAATGAGTTTTGGAATGTCGGATTTTGTGATTAAACGTTGTAAACTATCTAATGGATGCTCACTGGTTAAATTCTGTCCATAAACAAAACTACTGAGATTGTCAAGAGCAGAAGACTTTTCCTTACTTTGTTTAGACTCATCATTTTCTCCATCCAAACTTAGGTATTTCGTTTCTAAATTTTCATTTTTATCAAGTTGACTAGAACTATCAGACATAGCAGATTTAACACTATTTCTACCATCATCTCTACCTTCCTGACTGCAATTACTTTTTGGAGATTCCAGCTTTTCAGATCTGTCTTTACATTTTTCTAATTTTGACCTGATTTCTTTCTTAATGTCATCATTACTACTTCTGCTACTTTTTTCACCATCATCTTGTCCTTTCTTAAAGCCATTACCAGAATTCATATTCAAGTTGAGGGCTGCGTAGAAATGTTTATACCTGCTAAGATAATCTGCATTGTCAAAATTCATTGCACTACTTAATGGCCGTGTATGAACAGTTGCGTCAGAATTACTTTTAGGACTAATAATAATATTACCCTTTTTATAATCAAATTTATTACTAAAACTTTTTTTGATGAAAGATTCCATGGCAGACAATGCTGATCCTTCAGAGTTTTCCTCTTTAACATTGTCTGGATCAATAATATCAAGTTTCTTTCCAAGAAATCTTTTGATACTATTACCATCATCAGCATTCTCCGACTCTGTCTGCTCAGCAGATGAATGTTCAGTCTTCACCTGACTTTGACGCAAATGCCTGGAATTCTTGCTCTCAACTAGTGTTTGGATTTCTTTCAAGATACTCTTACTTTTATCTCTAATTTCACCTAGTTCCAGTTCATCACTATCACTTTCATTTTTCATGGATTTTTCAGATTCACTCAAGTCTTTTTTATCTTCATCATTGTTTCTGTCTGAATCATCCTCATCATTACAATCCCTATCATTAGTGACAATTTCATCATCTTCAGATTTTATTTTCTTTATACACTCTTTTTCTCTGTAATTGTCCTTTGATGAACATTCCGACATTTTCCGCTTTTTCAAAGAAGAATTTATAAGTTCTGTTTCTTCTTTCAATTCTTTATTTGCACAGCTCAGTTCTCTTTCCATTTTTTTGGCATTTTCTTTCTCTATTCTAGCTACATCTTCTTTTAATTTCTGTCCAAGGCAATTTCTAACGTGATCAACAAAAACTTTGGTTTCAATTCTACGACCACAATTTTCACAACTAATTTTACTATCATCGACATCATCTACAGGAATATCTGGACTAACTGATTCAGAAGCTAATTGCCTTTTGTAGTCAAATAAAGCTGCCATATTTGGATTTCCATATGGATTTAATGATTCTTCAAAACTATATCGCTTACGTTTCTTGAATTGCAGATCTCCAAAGGACTGAGATGGGCGAGGTGATTGTTTTTTGTGATGACCAGACATGATCATGTGATTAGCAAGACCTTCCATGTCAGAGAATGACTCTTGACACACCTTACATTTGAACACACATTCTTTATCTTGTTCTTTGTCGCAATATGCTGAGCATTTATGAGTCCTTCGAGCATGCTCTGAACTAACAATTTTCGTGTAATGCTGAGTTTTCATCATGTGAACTGTCAACATGGGTAAAGTTTTGAATGATTCACCGCACTGAATACAACGTAAAATTCTTCTAGTTTGTTCTGACTCTTGATTTAACCACATATCTTGCCCACGCACTAGTTTTGGATATTCTAGTAAACTAACAGACTTACTTCTGGCAGGTAAGTGACCAGTTTCTTGTAAATGCAGGCTAAGAGAATATAAACCATCAAACCATTTACCACAGGTACACAAGTGGTTTGTATAATTATCCCCTTGTTTTTCATCTACAGCTATTCCAGGTTCATTCTCAATGTCTGATTTATCAGTCTGCTCACGTTTAATGGATTTCTCTGAAGAATCATCACGCTTGACAGATTTAACATCGTCTTCTCCGCGACTTTTCTGAGATGGTGACATTGTCATTGTTCGATGTCTTGAGTTGTGAATTCTCTCTCCTAAACGTTTTGGTTGACCATTTGTCATTGGCAGAGCATAATGAGGTAGAGTCATAGAAGCTGAGTTCATCAAAGCCTGATGAAGGGCAGGGATTTCTGGTCCATACAGCATGTAATTCAAGGGTTTTCGCAATCCCCTTAAATGGAAATCACCTCCAAACTTTTGCTGCAAACTTTGTAGACTTGTTGATGATAGACCATTGTCATGTTTTCCATTGGTCTCATGTTTGCTAGACTTTTTTGATGGACTACTTTTAGATTCTTTTGAAGAGCTAGTTCCAGATTTCTTTGAAAGATCTAAGGGTTGATCATCTTCTGTAGATTCCATAGATGTATGATTCAAACCATATCTATTAGGAAATAATGAACCTGGAGTAAAGGAAGATTTCAATAGATGAGAGGATTTCAGACTGGAAGTCCGTAAGTTAGCGATTGAATGTGATAACAATTGCTTAGGATGTGAAGCAGTTTTGGGAGGTAAGTTAGTGGATGTACTTGGAATGATAACTGAAGCTAATTTAGATGTAAACCCTTCTTTGTGGGATGAACTCTCTTTGAAACGTTTTGGAGGAGAAGGTGATAGTAAATTGTCCAATTTTAATGGGGAGAAATCCTGCCTCATCAATTTCTGTAATGGTGGTGTATCTGACCTTTTTAAGGATTTTTCTCCGCTCTTTGGTGACTTCCACTTATTATCTTCACTCTCACTCTTTGCTGTTAGTTTTGGAACTCGAATTTCAACTGCTTCTTTCAATTCTCTCTTAATTTCCCTTTCTATATCTGAGTCACTTAAATCTTTCTCACTCTTCACAACAGTGTTTTTATTATCAATCTCATCGTCAGACTCATGTTCCAAGTTTGAAGCCTTATTTTCAGTTTTCACAATATTATCTGATTCACAATTCTCATTAACTGCCTTCATTTCTTTTACAATGGAATCACTATCATCTTTGTTTTCAGGTTGATCAATATCCTCTTCACAACCATTTTCAACAGGGCTACCATTCATAATCTCACCGTCCTCTGTTTTATCATCAAGGTCAACTGATTTGGATTTAATGTCAAATTCAGCCTCCTTACTATCAAAACTGTTTTCTGTTTGTTTTTCTATCTGCATGTTTTTGTCTTTATCATCATCATCTTCATCATCACCATTTGCTGGAAATAGACAAATATAACATGAGTACAAAGTACAAATATATGTGCAAAAATCAAACTAAGTATAAATATTAAAGAACGAATATCAAAGCACCAATGAAGCAAGAATTCAGCAGTAACACACATTCAAAATAGTAAAACTTGCAACCGATAGGCTTGAACATGTTTTTATAACAGACACGGTTTCTCGCCTATGATTAGATTTAGATCTTCCAAGTAATTGAATCAGATTAAATTACATGTTGGGTATACAAAAAAGCTACTAGTAAATTCCATAAAAAAATAAGAATTATCACAAAATATTCAACTATCATTTGATCAGAATTTAATACATTTACTTAATTAACTAAATACTTATGTATACTTTATTCAATTTCCTGGAATGTATGCAATTTTCCCACTGATATATAAACCAAGAAATTCCGTCAACTGATTCATGAATACACTATCATTGTTCAACGATTCATAAAACACGCAATATTAATCCCTACATCAAATCCTATGACAGATCATTTATATATTATCATTATGTTTACGTCAAACAAACAAACGTTTTTATCAATCATTCAAAATATGACTGCAACCACATAAACAAATATTAAGCAATATTTAACAAGGATTGTCACATGACTTGAAATACTGCACATTATTAATGCAAAAAGCCTCAGATAGAAGTTCATTTAATGTCAAAAATATGCACAAATAATTAAACACGTACCACATGCTATTAATGTCCAGACATTGTCGTCAATATCAAGTCAGAAACTAAAAACGTACTTCTAATTAAATGGAGGAGTTCAACCAGAGATAAGATTATCCAAGGACAGACATCACCAAATCTAAAAGACCACTTTTACGTCAAAAATCACTACCATTATCATCATATCATCATCATCATCATCTGCTGCTGATGATGATGATGATGGAGCTTATTTCGACCTTAGAATTAAGACTACCTCCTGTTGGTATCGATCACCTTTTGGTATCTTAGGAGTTGATCTTATGGACCGATTTGTGCACTTTCTATAGATTTTTTTTTATTTTGAATAAAAGTTAATGAGTACACAGATGCTTCACAGGGTGATTCCGTCATTCAATCATATGATAATGCTTTAATTGCCTGCGTAATTATAACTTTTGGTTAGTCCCCCCCGCAATTTGTGAAATTAAGGTGTGTCAGCGTGCATCAATTAAAATTTATCATTACAAATCTTTTGATATCTAATTCATTCTTCCATTAAATATATATGGTTATTTATACAAACGAAACTAGTCTTTTGGAGAATGAATTAAAAATCAAATGGCTTTTTATAATAAATTTAATTAATAGCATAATGATAGTCACAATTGAATCTCCAGAGTCTAAGATTAATTCTCATCCTGTTTTTGTTTTTCTCTGGAGTTTAATGTTGCAACAACAGCCAGAATCATTTGGCAACCTTCCAGCTTCAACAGTGTAGGCAGTCCCCAGCAGTACACCTGGGTAGAACCCCCCCCCCGACCTTAAGTCAATTAGCTGAACAGCTGCCACACGTTTGAATTTGGACTGGTCCTGGTGGGATTCGAAATAACGGCAGTGGGGGGGCAAGTGGTTACTAGTCAAAGGCTCTAACCACCCAATCACAGAGACCCCCTGAGACATTGGCCCAAAAATAAAATATTTTACATATACAGTCAAACCTGTGTTTGTAGCCACTTCTGAATAAAGACCATCCAGTGAATAAAGACCATTCTTTGAAAAACCGTCACTGGTTATTTAGAACAAACTGCCCCCTGAATAAAGGCCATCTGTCAATAAAAGCCACATTTTGTCTTTCCAAAGGGTGGTCTTTGTTCGCAGGTTTGACTGTACACAAGCTTTTCTTTAACAAAGACATTTTTTCTGTTAAAATCTTAACGTCAATTTTCATGACTAAATATGTCAATAACTTAGCAGTTGTATGCTCTTCAAACGTGAAATATTGTCAAAATAAAAGAAACAAACACATCTGGGGAAATTTGTCAACTAAACTAAAATGAATTGTCTCCCTTTGGTAATAGCTGAAAGTTTTGCTACATTTTTTCATGTTCAGAAAATGATGAGAAATTTTCCCATGGACAAATTCGACATAAAAAAGTGTATAATTGCAGAATTTCAATGTATTTCATAAAATACAAGCATTAAATCAGTATAGCAGTCCGGTGACAATTCCCAAAGTTCTGTTATAAACAGGACGAACAATCAGTCATTAAGATATAAAGCTTGAGACATAAATCAACAGAGAAGGAAAAACATCGGCACACATGGGAAAATCAGACCATCCTATGATAACATCAACTGCAATCAATGATTTTGACACGTTCCACTTTCAGGTAAATCATTCTTAAATTTACGAATGTCTACAAGAGCGCAATATGAGTGTGAAATATTAAGTGCAATAACGCATTAATTAATACCAGTATATTAATTATTTTGCAACAAATCGAATACAACGATATATGGCTATCATTTTTTATTAAAATGAGACTTTAGATTATAGACATATGAACCTTGAGATTTGCACAGAATTGATATACAGCCAGAAAAAAATTGTGTTCATGATCGTCCTACTGACCCTGTTTTTTTGGCATCGACCCTACTGTTTCTAACAGTAAAGTTCGAAGTACAAAACTATTTGTGGACAAATCGTACCTCCAAAGAATGGAGAATATATTTAGAATAAAAGAAAATAGGAAATATTTTTCAACCTACCAACCCTAATTCTTTTGGTGAGGTAGCCATAGATGTGGCTGTTTCCTACCATAACCAACATAATCATAAAAAGAGGGTTAAATTACATCAGGAAAGAATTTCCAGAAAACAAATCCTGTCTTTCCCTAAAACTCAGCAAACCCAAAACCCTCTTAACACATAAAATAATACACAAAAATGTACACGGTGCCAAATATCCCCTAATTAACAAACAATTAGGGGGAGGGGGCTGCGTTTATTGCATCTCACAGAAATTTTTTTCTATTATTGCAGCAATGTACAATTTTCTGATGCAATGGATATACATTATATTAAAGGTTTTATTTAAGTATTCATAATGAGTCATAATGACTTGCTTTTCTCAAAGAGGGTGGGTCCTTTAATAAAAGCAACAATTCCCAATATGGTATATATAATTGCTTAACTGCTTAAATCAATAAATCAAGAAAATTCAGTATACTGGATATTCCCTAATAAATGCCCAGGGGCACATTTTTGAAAATGTGTTTGTGCCATTCCTTGGATTTAAAACATGTTTTCTACTAATTTCTATAGTTCATCTTGGATTAAAATAGCCTGTCATGGCAAGTCACTACTGTTTTCTCTTGTCCCAAAGAGGGCGTTTATTAGGGGAGGGGCATTTTTAAGAGAATATATGGTATTCATATCAAGACCGTGCTTTTATGACAGAATACATAAAAGTTTTGTATAACTCATTTTTATCATTCTGTCATATATATATACTGCTTTCATAGTGGGTACTACCTGCTATTGCTGGTGGATAACCGCTCTCAATTTGTCAAGAAATTTGAGTGAGGCCTCACTTAATGATGTGGTAAAAATTTTGATCAAATAATTAGGGAAATTAGTATCAGGCAACTGATATCACATGTCACTGTCACATGTCATGTATACGTTTTCACCACTTTACATTACAATCCAATAAAATGATGTTTTCTTTATGAAAAATAGAATGTTTCATAGAAGAATCCGAGATGTCATTAACATACATCAATCAGAGGGTACCTGGAGATAATACATTATATAGAATTACATTACATTTAATTCTTCATCCTGGTGTAGTTTATAACATATTTACGATCAATTTAGTGCAAGACTGAAGTAACTCAAATTTGTATAAAGAATCTGTGACAAGGTTATTACATTTATCTCTCCCTATGTGGGAACAATATGTCACCATGGCTGTTTTAACATTAAGTAATAAATGAGACGAAACTTTAAACCAGCGAAATGATTTAAGGCGTAAGTCACGGCACGGCTGAAGGAATGGTTCAGATTGATATACAATCACAAACTTTGACACATGACACTTACATACACACTTCAATGGCAATTCAGAGGGTCATAACATTACTACCCATATATCATACAGCATGACAATACTATTAAAACTAAGTATTAATAATTGTCCAATATATTTATGATCGGTTTAAACTAGACCATCCTGCTGTGAGTTTGAATCCCAACAGGGACCAAATTTAACGTGTGTGGAAGCTACCCAGTAAAATACTTGGGGTCTTCTTCCATTGATAAAACAGAAAGAAAATGCATGAAATATTAAAATTAATGGCTTTTTACATAAAACATGTATAACAGCACTTAAAATTGATGAAAAGCATTCTGAATATGATATCAACTGTCATTTTGTGGTAATCTGATCTTTTTTTAATAATAATAACAAAATCTTTAATGTTTAAATTTAAACACATCAAGTTGTGATGACAATGACAAACATTTAAATGTTAAAGGAAGTCAGACTGCATCCAATAGGGAAAAATGTAAACAAGGAAATGATGACACTGAAAATGATAATGACAACAATGATGATGACGCTAATGACACGGATGAGAAGTCGATGTTCAAGAAGGTGAAGATGACACTTATCACACAGATTGTAATGCCAGAACTGGTGTTAATGTTACAATTAATGATCATGTTGAGGAAACAGTAAACAAGAAATATTAGAAGAAATTCAAGACTAATTATTGTGACAAAACACATAAAGTCAGTGTTGACAGAAGACAATAAGTCAGTATCATACTACAATATTTGTGTACCAGTCTAGAACAATGATAACCGTTGATTCATTATAATATTTCAACTAAAACAGATGTCGTTACTTTGAACGACAACAGACGATTCATCAAACAATAATACCGTCATATTGGCAGATCTAGTTGTAGAATTACGCCATATTTTTCAGGTCACCATATTTGATACCGATCAATGTCACACCAAATCCTTTCAGAGAGTACTAGAACATCCATACAGTAATATTAACCCATCCAACATCACATGCAGTAGATACATAGAACCATATTGCGCTACAAGGCTATATAAGAACAACTCATAATTCACAGTTTCCCCTGACAGTTATCCATTCAAAAACTCATCAATTTGTATGCAACATAATCTATCCAACTTGCAGGATTAATGTTCCCTATCATATATCTGTAATAAAACTTTTACCTAACAATAGATTTCCACATTCAGCATTCATGAATAAACCATTTTACACAACTCTAGTACAATAAATGCATGTCACATAGGAAAGACGAATTCATTCATTTTTACTCCAGTGAAGTTTTTTTTTCGAGAGAAAATTCTCATCTATAGCATGTCAACCTAACTACGGCTCCCAAACAAAAGAATAACTGTAATAAACAAGCTATATCTAACGATTTTTCTCACAAATGCAATCAGCACTTGAATACAACAATAACTCACATTCTTGACACTGATTTGATGACTGAGCAAGGGGGACAACTCATACATGCATTAAGAAATTATTACCAAAGGTTGAGTTTTCTCAGCGGGAATGACACAAAAACAAGTGGATTTAAAATCCATTCTACAATGTAATCTTAAATGTTTCATCTATCAGAGTGATGTTAAGTGAATGTTAATTCCCATGAATGGAGAAAAATATCTTCCTGAAAGAATTTCAGTAGATATTTTTTAAAAAAAAGTCTGATTTTTTTAACTTACACATTGATAAACAATGTCCATAAATTTTTGTATTTGTATCAAATCCACATAAAAGCATATGTGCAATGAACATCATTTTAATATGTCTACATGATGAGGGGTTCTACAAATGCAATACATACTGTTAATACTGTAATAGGTGGCAGAAAATAATGTTCCCGATGCGGGGCTCAAACCTGCTACCTTCTACTTGCAAGTCAGCTACTCTACCAACTGAGATAATCGAGCAGACGGGCATACTAACTACTATAAACACATATATTATACATACAACACTGTTACAATACATTGATAATAGAGTGAGAACTACATAAGAATGAACCAACATTTTAAAATATAAAAACAGTACAAAATATATGAAGCAGAAGTTTACATCGGAACCAGATTCTTTCGTTACCATTGCTAACATTGTTGCAAAATATTTGAATCCCGGATCCCACAGAGAAGTGTAAGACTTCAGCCACTCAGACAAGTTCAAAATCCTGAACAAAAAAATATCTGACTGAATAAAAAACTGCCATTTTTCTATTTTAGTTAAGAATAAAATAACTGAATTTTATCATTTTTTTTTGGGGGGGGGGCAACCATTCTGGACAAAATCTTAAGCCACACACAGAACAGATATAAAAAATATCCCTCTGACCAAGAACCAAGTCAATAGGTACCACAAAAAAAAGGCCCAGGTCACAAAAAATGAAGACAGTATAATTGAACAATCACAGCCAATCATAGACAAACAAGGCTTAATATTCACCAAACAAGTTAAAACATATTTAAGATTTTTCTATCTCAGTAATTTGATAAATGATACTTCAGAACACATACTTTTAATTATGTTATCATATACCATATAATTACCTTTCAATAAATTCATGCATACGTATACACTCAGACTTTAGTGTATTAATTAGTACAATTTCATGTAAACTTGTTTAAAAAATAATCAGTTTAATACAACACAAAAATCATACCTCAGATATTTCATTATGTAACATTCCATAACACAGCACTCCCAGATATTAACACATTCTTAAATTTGTTTGTGATCTATTTAACATAATTACTGCAAACCAAGCTGATTCTAAATAAAGGTTGAAAAAATTAGCTCTTCAACAAAGAAGTTAAAATAGGTACTTCCCGTTTCCTCTGTCAAACATCAAACAGAGCCATTATGATATTACCTTGATAAATTATGACCCGCGAACAATAGCTAAAATGGAAATTTCAGCTATAACCCACTCTTAAACTGTTTGATTTGATAATCTTGTTAGTATGATATTTGATCGATATGAATCCTGACATGACAAATTATCTGTCACTGTCAAGGGTGCTTTTGTGTACATTGTCTCTACAAAAACATCAACTTTTATCCAATTTTAGGATGATTTATCTATTATAATAGAAGTAAATTAATTGTTAATCTATCCGTATATGATATCTGAATATGGAGTAATGTCTCAATATAAAATTTCAACTCCGTAAAAATGAATAAAAAATATAAAATTAATGAGAAAAATATGCAATCCCGGGGTCCCATAGCTAAACTATTCAGCACGATTGATGTGTTTATTTGTATGATTGGATTACAGTCTAATCATTCTGACAATCATCTACAGTCATCAAATGTTGAATATAATGAATTGTTTAGCATACATTTAATGGTCTAATTTGTTATTTCCAGCTGATTCAACAATCTCTGGGGTATAACGTCACACCAACAGCAAGGTTCATTCGGCAACTTTTTCACCTTTAGCTGTGGAGGGACCGTCCAAAGCCAGCAGTGCAGCTTCTTCACATGTGAATGTTTTCTGGTCCCACCTGGGATTCAAACTCGCAGCATTTGAGGGGCTAGTGATCATTAGTGAGACTATCACCACTCGACCATGTCATTTAATATACATGTTCTCTTCATCGACAACTAAGATAATGATGCTTGAAAGCAGACAAATTCTGTGTGTAATTTGTTGTATAGTTTGAAAGTATATTAGTTCAAAGGGGCCTTCATGGTCGAGTGATTATGGTCTCAGACTAGTAATCACTAGCCCCTTAGAGCTGTGAGTTTGAATCCAACCCTTGACCAGAAAAAATTCACATGTCTAGGGGTTATCCACCTAGCATAAAGATGGTTGATGGTTCTATCAAAGTGTACACCTCAGGTCTTTCTCAACAAATTACTGACGTAAGAATGCTGTCCAGTTAGCTAATGGATGGTAGGTGGTTCTATCCAGGAGAACACCAAGGGTCTTACTCCACCATTAAAGCTGGAACAGTCATCAAATGACCCTAGCTGTTGGTGTGACACTAAACTCCAGTGAAATAAAGATTTTCAAATTGTGTTGTGTCATATAAATGTAATCAAACATGAGTTTTTTCATAGAATTATTGTCATACATGAAACGTTTATATGTTTGCAGTCAGACACAAGTTTTTTCATAAGGATGTTATCAGAAATGAGTGTTTTAATAAGGATGTTATCATACATAAGTGTTTTAATAAGGATGTTATCAGACATGAGTGTTTTAATAAAGATGTTATCAGACATGAGTGTTTTAATAAGGATGTTATTAGACATGAGTGGTTCATACAAATGTTATTAGACATGAGTGGTTCATACAAATGTTATTAGACATGAGTGGTTCATACAAATGTTATTAGACATGAGTGGTTCATACGAATGTTATTAGACATGAGTGGTTTATATAAATATTATTAGACATGAGTGGTTCATACAAATGTCATCAGACACAAGTGGTTTATGTGGTTGCTATCAGACTTTTTTTTTTTCATATGGATGTTATCAGACATGAGCGGTATCATACAAATGCTGTCTGACTTGCATTTGTGTTAATGAATGTTGTTCAGGCGCTTTTCTTAATTAAATGTTTTGATCATAAAGACATGCATTCATGCTATTGTAGTCAGCCATGATAGAACTTAAAGGTAATGACTTGTTTCCATATTTTAATGAAGCAGTTTCTCAAACAAATGATACTAAAGGGATACAAAAACCAGCAGATGTTCTATTTCGCAGGTTTCCCTGACAAGCGCATTAATTACAAATCACCTGATTAGCCCCACCCTCAGATAAAGCCTCCATTAACATGGTCCATACATCAATTAGAGAATTGATACTAACAATTAACTAGCATAAAGACACATTAAGATTTCTTTTCTACCCAGCAAAGTTTTATCTAAATCATAAACACAATCACTCAATTCATAGTTTTATCATAATACAAACAACGAGAGCTGTCATTTCTGGTTATTGAATCATTCTGACAGGTTTGAGGTAAATAATAAATCAAAAATTCAGACGGCACCCACTGAGGTGACCTTGAGACCTGGTTGGGATGACCTTGACCTTTGGATAATAAATTATTGATTTTTTTAAAACTCATTATACAACACTTTTCTTAAAAAATGCATAAACAACATTGCAAATATAGTGCTTCCATAAATATTGAAGCGTTCATAATTTTAATACAATTTATAAATATTTAAATTTTTGTCCATTTTGTTTCAAACGCCTAGGGATTAAAATAATCTCAAACATAATCAATATTAAAGAGATAAACATAAACAAATACTCCTCAATTTGATTTTTAGATATATTTTTTTTATCAAATTTCATTATTTTATTCTATTACTAAGAAACATTAATCTGATAAAATGTCCATAGTTTTAAAAATAATTAACTTTAAAATGCAAGGCAGTACAGTTTTAATTGATAAGACACATTATAAGCTATGCCAATATTCGTATCATACCTGTATATAATGACTCAACAAAAAAGAAAAAGGAAAACATGATACAAATATCCATGACAAACACCTTAAATTTGTTACAAAATGATCTAAAAGAAAATGAAAAAAGAATATCATAAAAAACGTCATAATTAATTATTTATAATTACTACGGCAACTATTCACAAAAAGATCCAGTAACATGGTTGTGTTTGAAGGTGATAATAATTTCAGATTATAAACAATTTCATGAACAGAAGAAAAAAGTCTAAGAGACATAAAATTTATACAAATTGGCATTTTTCACAGAAAAGTCAAGAAATGATTGTGATGTACACAAGCATTTCAATGACATTATCCCCTCATGTAATAAACATAAAAACTACCTCTGAATGTTTGCGTTAAATAAAAATTTCAAAGCCTCTAATGACGTTTTATATTAAGATTTCTGATCAGAAGTCACACCAGATATTTATAATTCACACCAATTATACAACACATTGCCCATATATCTTGACTGTAACTGACGATGTTCGATATTTTACACTAAAGCTTTTAAGACTAATAACTGAAATACATCATTCAAGTCTCATTGAACAAAGATTAATTACCTACGCAAGTTTTGTTAAAAAAATATGTTTCATAAACAGGTAACTCTCAGAAATACTTATTAAAATAGCAAGCGTTACAAATCATAATTATAATTATTTACAATGACACATGAAACAACACTTTGTTATATTTCTATCGTTACCATTCCTCCTTCGTCGTTTAAATCACGATTAACCGAGAAAACCAGAAATTGTTTGTTTTAAATTTAACAAGCGGTTCATGTTCTCGTCTTTCAAGTTACCAGCTTACAAGACATACGAATATCACATGATACTTCAACCAACCATTGGATATGTCACAAAGAGCTTGATTTATTCAAGCCATTAAAATATAAATGTTCATATTTTCCATGCTGTATAATGATTATATTTAAGAAACTTCAATGATTAAATGTTGTGTCATTTACATGACTGTACATTCCTGTACGATGTACCCAACACGGGATTTTATTCTCGTCATCTGCCATATAAAGGTAAAATGTTAGGAACTGAAATATGTCAGATTTATTTTATTTTTTTACAGCAAAATTGATATTTCAGAATATCAATGTCACGTCACACTATTGAAAAATCTTAGAAATAGGTGTTTTGTTAAGGTAATGAATTTGATACATTTTAAAGGGAGATAACCCCAAGAGATTTTATAACAGACAAATGACTAAGCGGTCTCTGTGTTTGGGTGGTAATAGTCACTGACTTAGTAATCGCAAGTCTCATACCGCTATGAGTTCAAATCCAATCTGGGACCAGACATATTTTATAAGTGAGGAAGCGGTCCAGCTAGCTTATTGAATGTCTGTGGTTCTACCTAGGTGTGGGCCTGGTGTCTTCCTCTGCAACTGAAGCTGGAAAAGTCACCAATTAATGACCCTGGCTGTTGGTGTGACACTAAACACCATTGAAAAAAAGGCAAATAAGTAATACTTCCTTTAAAAACGTAAAATAATCAAAAATAAAATATCAACACAAGTGATATTTAAAATGCCTATACAGGATATTTTAAGATGAAAGTGTTACTATAGCTATAAGAGAAACGTGAAGGTTCTGTATTGATATTAAGTGTCTATACAAAAATAGATCATAAACGAACTAGCTCACATTACCAGAAGACATGTGAATTTTCAACCAACATTTTTTGTAACAAATAATTACTCATTTTGAGTCTAATTACGCTGCCACGATCAAGACAAAGAGTGTCATTAGATACTAAACAAAATTAATACCTAACCCGATACAGGACGAAATAACAACTAATTAATAGAACACATTAATGGATAAATTCATTAAAGTGCAGCCATTGTTCAAGAAACAATTATCTATATTAAACCATCAGATAACGCAATAATAATTAATTACCTCCTTGTTTGAAGAGCTGTTATACGATACTTATATTAGTACGCATATCAATCAAGTTGATCCACATGACACATTATTGAATTATTAACAAGAGATTAAGTCTATATTCATGGAATAATGACCAAAGTATTCATTGATTGATTACGGATAAACACTGATCGATTTTTTATGTTTACTGTAAATTCAAAACCATCAAATAAATGAATGTCAATATTTATATATTCTAGATATTTTGTTCACGTCATAATATTTCAAGATGGGAATAAGGTTTGTTTATTTTATTTGAATTCAACCAAAAAAATTGAAATAAATATCTTAAATACATTAATGAAAACCATTTTCACTTCAGTTTCTGGAACCTCAGCAAACCAGTCACCTGTGGACAACAGTCACTCTTAAACAAAACATTTACTGATAAAACAGACCGAATAAACCTCTGATAAATGCCAACTTTGCATTAAAATCCTACTTTTTAAAGAGGACTACTGTATATATTATACAGGATCCTGAAATACAGTTCTATTCTGTTCTGTTCTTTAACTCCCTTTGGTGGCTTTTGTTTACAGGTTTGATAGTATATTAATTAAGTAAATTTAAAACAAGTTTTTCAAGACTTTATTTAAAGAAGTTTTATGCATTTGATCTCGGTACTTTTGGCTTCATATTTCGTCAACTGAATAACATTTCCATGGAAATTGACAGAAATCCATGAACACAATGGTTTCGATGTCTTTTACAAATATCTTACATTAACTTAACTCATGGTACACATACAGCAAAATCTCCCATGAGTACAGTTTGTACGTCAAAACAAGGTTACTTACGATAAACCAAATACAAAATACTAGTGAAGAAGACGAAAAAATCCTGAAAATTCGTGGCAAATCAGAAAGCAGACGCAAGTTCACTTCATCTGATACGAGTCCTAAGAAGATCTAAATTTATTTTTATGACGTATTTTACCAATAAAAAATAGAAACATATTGGGATGCCCCGCTTGAATACATCTTATTTCGTTGACAACATAAAATATAAATTTACAGGAAGAGTATGATAAAAGGTTCTAGACACAAGGACATAAGTATTTTCATGATATATTTTCTGTGTCTTCTCCACTTAACTCACAATCTTACTTAAAATGCCAAACCCTTTAAAGGTTTTTTTTAAACAGAACAGTTATATGTGTACACTTATACATATAATGATAGAAAAAAAAACAGGTGATTTATGTTTACTGTAATATCTGTACATAGTCTAAATATTTTCAGTTTATTATATGTATTGTTGTATAATGTTGTTGAATGATGAAGTACAAGATTTAAATAAAATCTGGTTTGGTTCGATTCTATCTGATATTTTTATGCTAAAATTTTTTCATCATGGATTGAAATTCACAAAGGTTGTATTTTTGCCATCAATTACAAGGTAACTTAATGTGTCCACTAAAAATTCCAAACCAATCAAATCAATTTTCAATATTTTAACATCAAGTCACAAAATTCATATTAAACTCCTTTTTGTTAAAAACTACACTTTTTGGTCATTAAATTATTTCCCCTTTTATCTCCGAATTCACCCAAATTATATTTTTCGTCCACTTAAAAAAAGTTAGACAATAAAATTTTATACCTAAAAACATTGAGATAAAATCTGACTTTAACAATTATGACAAAAGAACACAATCATAGAAAAAGTCACCTAAACAAAACATTTGAAAAAAAAAACGAAGTAAAAATATTCATTCAAACTATAACCAATGAGAGGTAATATGAAAAACTAGCATCCTTTGGGGAGAATGTGAACTCCTCGGTGGAAAACAACATTAATTAATCAATTATATAATAAATTAATTAATTAATGCAGCTGATAATTTAAATTTTGTAGAAATCATCCTAGTCAATAATGGGTGAGGCTAAGCTAATCTTGTACACAAATACGTACTACAATAAATAAAATTTAAAGTACAGTTTGTATCAGGGTAAAATGAACAAAGTAAGACTGATTAGGTGATTATACGGCTGGTTAACCATATAAATATTCGGTTTAGCAACATCCAACCACAATATAAACCATGCATGTCTGAACAATAAAATCATCTGGTGACAAATGCAACATTTACCAGATATAGCACATAGAAATTTTTGACAGGAAAGTTACAATATATTGCATAATGATCAAACAAACTGAAACACCAGATTTATACAACATCTGCTCAACAAATCTTAATCATCCTCGAGCTATGGACCTTTATGTTACATCAAGCTGAACACATCGTTTGAATACGTATTATATAATATAACAAAAAAAAATGTTTGGTACTGTGTCCTGGTGTGAGTTACAAAATGATAATAGACTATAACATACAAGATTTACATGGCCTCAAATACTAGGAATAATTGTAAAATCTGACTTGCCATATGAGGTAATACTTGTCAGTTGACAACTTAAATTACATTATATCCATAAAATCATAAATCAAGCTTGAATGGCTGATGTCTTGTTTATTTATTTTTTTTTTCAGCAGAATCCTATTCACCAAATCACAAAAAATATGTTTTAGGTTAATTTTTGCAGATTTATAGTAGTACTATAAACAAACATTTTTAAAGGATGGCCTTGATGTTAAATTTACAAAAAAAACAAACAATCAGATAGTCACCCATACCAAAGTGACCTCTGTGAGACTGATTTAATCAAATTCAAAAATAAACAAGCACGTAATATTTCAATTCAACAATTGACAGATCTGACTTAATTAAATCACAGAAATTTAGAACACACACTATATACAAATGACAAAATACAAACAAAATAAAAAAAAAACATTTATTAATTTAAATAGAAAATGTATGGCCGACAGACTAACTTCGTAATTCTCAATCACAAACTATATATATCAATGCATGCAATCTATTTAGATAGATAAATCTACGGACAGTCCGGACAGTCCGTAAAATAATGTTAATGAAGTTCATGAGTGTGCGAATTTTCATAAAATATTTTAGACACACATTTTAATCTGAAGACAACATAAATAGACTCAAACACCCATTCTTAAACAACAGATAAATGTTTATCACAAACATATACAAACAAAATTAAACAGCAAAAAATAACACTAAGCCAATTATGGAATAATAATATTTAAATCAACAAAAAAAAATATTAATAAGTTAACAAAACGCCCATTTTCACATCACATATTTTTCAGGTATTCAACTGTCAATGCAAAATTATTGGTGTCCATACACTTTTTAAAGCTGTCTTAAAACTTCCGCAAATCCATAAAAAATGTTCCATAACGTGAGCAGATATAAACAAAAACTAACTTAAAATACAAATGAACAACCCCTTTAATCAGCTGATCGATGTTTCAGGTGGAAACTTCATAAAAAATGTATAAAACCACATTAAAATCTTTGACAGTATCATTCAAAAATATGTTTATAAAAAGAGATATCTAAAACGAGTTAAAACAATTATAAATAATTTTACCGACAATTTGACATAACGAAGTTAATTTTTAATAACAAGCGTAATAAAGATTAGATTTAAAATTCAACTTACAAATACAGATATATCCAAGATCGATCAGAGCACACAATTTCGAATTGTTACCTATCAGATTAAACCATTTTTTTTTATTTCTTCCGTTGACTGATAACAAGTCCGTGTATAAATAATAAATACAACATTGATCACAGAATCTTTTTTTCCTTTTTTTACAATTTTTTATCTTAAAACGAGCGATTGCTATTAAACGTCTAGTATCTATTGTAGCGTTATGTCGTATAGTGATTAGAAGCGTGACATCGTTTTCTCACTAATGTTGACAATCTACTGTGGATGTATGAACGACAAAATCGTACAATCACTACCAACAACTGCCAATATAATCACCAATACCGATATCATAGTTTATAATGCGTCTACCGTACTTCCTCTATATAAACAAAGGAGAGAAATTTATGGTACAGAAAATACTGTGTGAGATCGGTCCCATATATATACATAGGACCATACATACACCAAGATAGAATTGTCAACATATTGTTAAGGTAATATAATTAAATCTAAAAGATAAACACACGTCAAGACACTGTCGTAAATTTAATTAAATTAAAATGCACATGAACAGCCCTCAAACAGGATTGCACTTCAAAAGACCATTTAATAATTTGAAACACAATAAGCGTAAAACTGAATGTTTAAATAAATAATACTTCACTATGCAGACCATTGAATTAAGATTGATAATTATGTAATAAAGGGTAAAAAAATCTCTATAGCACAGATCCGATATGGCATTGACAAACCAGTCAACCACAAATCTGTGAGGTTACCGAGAGGAGAATCAGGCAATGAGAGAATGGAGACAAATTACAGAGCACGTGAGATTAGCTCAGGAAATAATGGATGTGCTCATTGGACGAGGACAATACGCCATTTATCATGTAACAGATTGATCAAACAACAATCATCATCAATTTTGTACTAATTTGCAAAGAGATTTTCCATTTAGACATAAAACATTATTCAGATATAGACTTATCAGTCCATGACACATTAGATCAACAACAACAACAACAATAATAACAACAACAACTATAATCATAAAGGCAGTAAGCAGCTTGAGACATAGAAACAAGCTATGAGCAGACTGTGACATTGAAACAAGCAGTGAGCAGGCTGAGACTTTAAAACAAGCAGTAAGCAGGCTGTGACATTAAAACTAGAAGTGAGCAGGCTGAGACATTAAAACAAGCAGTGAGCAGGCTGAGACATTAAAACAATCAGTGAGCAGGCTGAGACATTAAAACAAGCAGTGAGTAGGTTGTCACATTAAAACAAGCAGTGAGCATGCTGAGACATTAAAACAAGCAGTGAACAGGCTGTGACATTAAAACAAGCAGCCAGCTGACTGTGATATTCACAAGGTAACCAACCAGACTAAGATTATTGCTTGAACATTACAAATGGTATTCATTAAATTTTAAATCTGTTTGTTAATATCTTTTATAAAATGCATTTACAAATGGAGCAGAAACAATACAGTACAGAAACTATTAATATAACAATCAGTGTTTTCAGACATTAATAATGTCAATAGGATATTTCACGCTCAGAGGAAACATGTGTACAGCTGTTATAAAGGGCTGTAATTGTAAAATAATGGTAAAAAAGACTTCAAGAAAAGCAGAGCATTTAAGTAGCACATTTAAAAGGAAAATGTTTCATACATATGATATAAGTTTTAAACATTATGATGTGACAAAAAAAATGAAAGTTTAGAGTCAACAAAAAATAATCTGACATATGTTAAAATCATGTTTGAGGGATTGATAATTCTAATAAAAATTTGCCCATAAATCTTGATTGCCGTTCAAAGCCTTAATCTTGAATGCCGGTCAAAGCATTAATCTTGATTGCTGGTCAAAGCCTTAATCTTGATTGCCGGTCAAAGCCATAATCTTGATTGCCGGTCAAAGCCTTAATCTTGATTGCCGGTCAAAGACTTAATCTTGATTGCCGGTCAAAGACTTAATCTTGAATGCTGGTCAAAACCCTTAGTACAATTTGATGAAACAAGAATTTACTCATAAAACAAAAACCACAGTACAAGGCTATTGTGATCAGTATAAAACTGATACATACTCCCACTATAATATTACTAAGGTGTGAGTGACAAATTATGAATTTATATCCATGTTTACCACCTTCATTTTAAGTCGGGCATTTCCTTTTTTCTACGATACATCAATAAGGCTGTGAGCTTTCATTCTACAGCATAAAAGTACCGTGTGGAGATAGTATCATAAGTGGATATTGCCAAAACAAGTAATGAAAACCACTTTTTGACTTATTACCTTCTATATTGGATATTTTACTCATTTAAATCTCTCTACAAGTGACATAAATCAAATCTTTAATGGACAAAAGCCGTACAACTCATTCCATCCTAGTGTCCACATATATTTTATAAGTCCTGACATATCGCCACATACAATCACAGACATCAGATCTTATGAGATTTGACAAGACAACTGAATAAATGGTTTCAATCTGTGTATCACACAACTGATTACTTTGTGCTGAGATAAGCAGTATAGACAAAAGGGAGGTAACACAGCAAAACAAAAGGGAGGTAACGCAGCGAAACAAAAGGGAGGTAACACAGCAAAACAAAAGGGAGGTAATTGAGCAAAATAAAAGGAAGGTAACTGTGCAAAACAAATTGGAGGTAATGGAGCAAAATAAAAGGGAGGTAACACAGCAAAACAAAAGGAGGTAACACAGCAAAACAAAAGGGAGGTAATTGAGCAAAATAAAAGGAAGGTAACTGTGCAAAACAAATGGGAGGTAATGGAGCAAAATAAAAGGGAGGTAACACAGCAAAACAAAAGGAGGTAACACAGCAAAACAAAAGGAGGTAACACAGCAAAATGAAAGGGAGGTAATTGAGCAAAATAAAAGGAAGGTAACTGTGCAAAACAAATGGGAGGTAAATAAGCAAAATAAAAGGGCTGTAACTGCATAAAACAAAATGGGATTAACTGCGTAAGACAAAAAAGGGGGGGAATATAGTAAAACATAAGGAAGGTAATTGTTTTAAAATGAAAGGGTGTAAATGTGCGAGACATTGGGGAGGGGGTAATTAGGAAAACAATACAAAGGAAATCATGTGGAACAAAAGAAAGGAAGTGATTGAGGAGATAAAAGGTAAGTTATTGGTTAGACAAAAGGGAAATAACTGGGTGAGCCTGAGTGTGTTTTAACAGTTTTAAGCTAAAGGGAAGTAACTGGGAGAGCCTGAGGGTTAAACTGGTCCCCATTCCATGTTGCAGTGCACCAAAGGAACAGGTATGGACTAAATTATCTGGCGCTCTGATTAGTTGATGCATGATGAGCCATGTGATTGGCTGTCCATTCGTGAAACATCAGGGATTTCCATGATACCGATGCCTGAATACTTAGATACAAATTGCACCTTTTAATCAAAATAAACCAGTAAATGCTAGATTGAGTGCCTCTACATAACATAATGTGGAGACCCTGATGTTTTTATCTAAATTTAAATTACGTGTGAAATATGCATCAAGTGAAAAAATGCTAGGTGTTCCAAATGCGAAACGTCTCACGAGATCCAGTGGGCAGAATTCCGCCCGGATTTCGACCGCAATTGACCAGTCAGTGTCCAGGAAATTTTGAGCCATACCTGTTGTACACCAGAGTCAACGGGTACCAGTTTACCTGAGGGTGTGTGTAACAGTTAAAGCTAAAGGGAGGTAACTGCATGAGTAGTTGTAAAACAGAGGTAGAATGTGCTTGTTACATGAGATTATTCTGTTGGTATGGACTTCAGCTTGTATTTCATGATAAATATCAAATAAAATATGAATAAGATGAGACACTAAAGTAATTTCAAGAATTAATTCAGTTGATTCTAATAAAACATATTTGCAATATAATCATAAAAGAAAAATGGATCAGGCACCAACCTTAATAACAATCATTAACTCTTTTATATATTGTAACAAATGAATTTGGAGACAGATTTTACAACGTATGTAACAAAACAAACATGAATAAATTTAAATACTATTTACTGGTAATTATTACTTATAGTTACAATATATACAAGGGTAATTTAACTACGTAACATACTGTCGTTTAAGTATGTATTAATGTGAAAATGCAATTACACAAAGTAATTTGTTATGTACTTATGTGTATTTTGTAGGTATGATAAATCATTCTATAATGAAATGAAGTTTATAGTATTTTTATAATGATGAAAATCTCACGAAAGCATTTACAAAATTCAAAGTTTCAGATTTTAACAACTGTATGAATCAAAGGACTAGTGAAAACACAAACAACATAAAACAATGAAAACAACAAATACAGACAGTAATAGAATTTTCAGATACACTGAAGTCTGGGACAAAATTGTGTAATTGTGGTGAATAATGCATTCTGTAGTGTTATTATGATTGACAAGCAATGAGTTTTCAGCAGCGACATTTGATTGGCAAAAAGTTGTGTGACGGAATGAGTCATGTGACTGATACACAATGTCAGGTGACCAAAAAAGTCATGTGATAGATGTAACTAAAGTCATGCGAATGAAAACTGCCGTTTGAAGTGTCCAGAAGTATATGTAACACAATCATTCGAAAATAAAAACTGAAATAGATACACAATGGAAATACTGGCAGAATAAAAATACCTGCGCAATGGATGAATAGATGCATATTGGAAACATATACAATTGAAATACAGTGAACTAACGACAAAGCAAGGAACTAATTGCGTTTAAATCATCCAATCATAAAAGAATTTGTAATTTTATCCCCACAATGACGTATATTTTTCATTCCATAAAGTATAGACAATTCTTGTCGAGTAACAGACAATTTTAAAATCAGACTCCAGTTAATGGTTAACAAATAAGAATCGAGAAAATCTACACAAAATTGATGAGACGCCGATGATAGTGGATAACATCGAGACACATTTTTTTCAAATTTAATGCGGCTGTAAATAAAAATATTCAATAACATATGATTCTAAAGACATCTTCGTCTGCTGAGACATTTTTTTATATCTATAACCAATTTAGAATGGTATTGGTTCATCTAATACATCATAATCCCGATATCATGGCTGTTTTGTTTCATTTCAGAAAAAAAAGTTTGTACGCAAAAAGATATAAATCAGTGATGGAAATAATCTTGTATATACGAGCTTGCTATACATTAAGTTTATTCTCAATGAAAATATTTCTAAGACGTATTAAATTCAGATGCAAACTTTTAATAAAATACCGTAAAAATAACGTGTTATGGTTGAGCATCAGAAAATGTCCATGTAATGAAAATGTAATGAAAATGTAATGAATTACCTAAAAAATAGCAATAACAAAACTGAAAGGAAGGTATTTAGATTCTAAGAAATTAAAATGTTCATCATTTGTATATTATATCTTTTATATAAGGCTTCATAATCTAAATTAAACACTAAAAGCAATTAAACAAAATGTTGACTTATAATATCACTGGGTGGAAGTAGATGTTATTTGTATATTTATTGATAACAAATATGTTTTTTTTATAAATTACAGCACCAACAAGGACCCAGGTCCTGATGGCCCCAGATTGTTCTCCTGTGATTTCTAAAGTAGTTCTAAAGATATAAAGACATTGGCTAAACATGAAAAAAAGTTGTGTTTGAAGTTAGTCAACAAACTTTTTATTTTTTGGCACCAAATTTAAAATGGCAAAAATCAAAAGTATTGGGAGTTTTGTTTTTATGCCACTTATTGTCACTAGGGTTTAATGCCATTTTTCAACAATTTTGCAGTTATATATGGCAACCGGTTCATCTAACCAGTTTTCCTGAACTGTATACTGACCAGTATACAACTTAAAATTCCACAAGGTACTGGCAACTTCTCCACAAATGGAGGAAAATCAACATTTTTTTGTCAAATTTTCATAGAAGAGTATGACCTGCCGCAACCAGGATTCGAACCCGGATCTCCGGTTTACAAGTCCAGCGCACTAACCACTGGACCACGCCTTGTTTTTGGGGTAGCATCGTACTTTGTTTCCTCACAAAAAGGTTAAACGTGTATTTTGGTCAAGAAACCTAAAAACAAGACTATTTTTTTCTAGCCACACAAACAAAGCATTGAAAACTGAATCATTTCTTCCCAGCAAAATGTAAAACTGGCATTTATCAATCATTTATAAAGTACTTTATAACAGACAAAATACTTTATAAAAGATAATTAATCCTTTCATGATACCGAAGAAGATATTACAAGCAAAGAAGAATATAAATGGAATTTTAACAAATTAAAGTGACAGCTGCATTGATATTTATGTAACTTCACTCAATTTTCATTTCATTTCGAATGATTTTACCGAGCGAGATTAACTTCAAAGAACAGTCAATCAATTACTACGCTGCTCAGTCAGATCAAACAAGCATAACAGGTATTGTGTTCAAACAATCATATATTGATGTAGGAGCCTCCGTAGTTGAGTGGTTATAGCCTTTGACTTGTAATCACTAGCACCTCACTGCTGTGAGTTTGAATCTCACCCAGAACTAGACAAATTTGACACAAGAGGAAGCTGTACAGCTAACTTATAGAAGGTAATGGTTCTACCCAAGTATATGCCTAAGGTACCCCTCCACCATTAAAGCTGAAAACAAATGGCAAATGACCCTGGCTGTTGGTGCAATGTTATACGCCATTGAAACCAATGTCTGGACAGATGGACAATTCAGATTACATTAAAAACTATTTTTTTTACAACATTGCTGAGCATTTAGACCTGGATTCGCATTCAAACATTGGAACAAGATGAAAGACAACATTGGCTGGGTGTAATATACATCCATAAAAAAATTTAATCACACATCCTCATTGAATCACAAGAAATGTTCCATCATTTAAATACTTATAAATCATAGCAAACTTTGGTGTATACTGAATGACTCCAATGACTACAGGATTACCTCCCTTACTTGTGTACCCATACAGGGTTTGTGCTGCCATTCGCCAGTTTCGCAAATGGTGAAAAAAACCTGCAAGTGGCGAAAAAAAAAATCAAATTAAGCATACTTTTTTGTATCTCGGACCCTCCCCTCCGTACATGTGGCGGAAAAAATATAATGTCCAGTGGAAACTCTGCCCACACAAAAAATAATTACAAACAACATGATGTCATCAAATCATATGGTGACAGAGGATTCTTGAAGTTTAGAGAATGTTTACTTGTTTTTTTTTATTCATCATAAATTTAAGGACCATTAAAATAGATTTCTAGCTAGTACAATCAGTTGTACTGAGTAGGAAGGTGCAGTCAGGTGTGCTGCAGATATAACTTGAACTCTAGTGTGAGCAAAATTTATTAGCCAACTTTCATATACCCTGAATTGGCACAAGGAATAGTAAGTAACCTAAGATACAGTGATCAGGCCATACAAAAAGTTTACCTATTACCTACGTACTGTATTTTGTTTGGTCAAGTAACCATTAAACAGAACTATTTATATTCTATAAACCTCAAGAGTGATCAATATGTGTAATGCACCATTTCATAATTGATGTAAAATAAATAAGATTAAATAATTATATCTGGACTTTGCTGGTTTTCGTCTTTGGAAAACTTTTGTCAACACAATCATACAAACATTTCAATATCAATGGATTTTAAATAAATGCCAGAGACTGTTTAACAGACAGTAATTTTAACAATCATCTGATCAAAATGATAACATAAAAATCTTCTAAGAAAGTGATTAGAACTTCTTAACATATGTAGTCATAAGCATTAAGCTGTCGTACGCCTGTTTTTTCTCCGAAAATAACCACAGAAATTTTTTCATTTGTACTACGATCCATAATAATCTTTGTCTATCTGTCTGATCATTGATATTCATCACAATTATCAACAATGATGTATGACGCACAGAACAATTTACTCAATACTCCAAAACTCTCGCGGTCTCATATATCTTAATTTTCAATGAAGCCTAGGTTTTCAAATAAGACACACCTCCATTTTGTAAAGATATAATGACCCAGACTGTGGCAACCTCTCACAGTAATACATATTTTTTTGGCATATGAAATTATAGATACAGTCTACAGAAAAAATGGTCATTATTCATGTCGTCTGTTTTGGTCGAAAAAGTTCAATACGCTATGAACTGGCTATCAAAGTGCTCAGCGTATCCATTAGATGAAATTATAATAAAATAAGAAGATAATTACCTCAATGACATTTATCATACAGAATAAAAATAAAGAGTTTGTCACTAAAACCATCTTGCAGACTTCTTTACTTAGTCTGATTTTAATTTGTAAATTTCACATCCTGACTTTTAATCAATGGCTTGTTGACAATGATATTCAAAATTAAATAGTAAGACTTTCATGTTAAAAAAATATTAGTTTAAAATTTGAAAAAAAATCCAAGAAATCTTGTAACTGGACACAACAGCCTATGCTCAGGCCAGAAAAAAAAACAGTCTGGTTTACAGTTATCCGACCGACACTGTTTTGGCCCCAATTCTATAACTTCTAACAAAAAAATCCAATGTACAGAAATATTTGGAGACATATCAAACCAAAGAGAGATTAGTTGATAAATTAGAATAAAAAATTATTCAAGGGCAACAACTTGTGCAATCAAATTATCAGACAATCGAACACAAGTACATGTGCGTGAATTAAGTTCTGTAAAAGACTCCAAGAATTATTCGCATTATTAGCAGTTTTAAGTTTACCATAATTAATGACAAATACTATGTTCTTTCCGAATCATACAAACACATGTCACTAGGATGCAACAGGTGTTAGAATTCAGTGATATGCAGATATCAATCAGGATTTGATAAAGCACTTTAATAGTGAAGGAACGTTTTTCTTAAACTATAATGTAAGGACAAACATATTGAAATACAAAAGCCTGGGAAGAAATCAAATATTTCCTATTTGTAACTCAATGAACGTAAGGAGATTAATTAAATTTGTGATATTTAGTCAATGAGTGTGGTATAATTGTAAGGCCAGAGGCTCCTATGATACACATGACTCAATCCAGGATTTTAAAACAGGATTTTTATTTGACAACTTTCATCAAACAACAGCACAAAATACTGTTTTAATAGTTAAATATTCGCTGCGTAATATGTCATTATTTAGACTTCATGTCACCAAAATACTGACATAATAAATAATAAACATCTCACGAAATCACCTATAACCCCGAAAAAGGATGAGAACTATCTCTCATAAAAATTTCCTCCAAAACATTAACTTGATAAAATCATAAATCAAACATTAAATTACAGTACAAATGCATTAAAAAATCAGACGAGCATATAATGACTGCACAATATTCATTTTATATTGATAACTATATTCAAGTACAGTGAGCCTTCATGGTTGAGTGGTTACAGTCTCTGACTAGTTATCACTAACCCCTCACCACTGAGTTCGTAACCTACCCAGGACCAAATTTCGCGCGCTAGGATACAAAAGCTTGGTGCTTCAACCAGTGTGTATGTCTAGGATCTTCATTCAACCTTAAAGCTTGAACGGTTGCCAAATGATCCTAGCTATTGGTGCGACATTAAACCCCAGAGAAAATTAACTAACCGCAGAGAGACAGGAAATGCATTCCTTAAGTACAGATGGCCTTTATTCAGAGGTACTTTAGTATTATCGAATCCATTAAGCCTTAAAGAGAAGGCATTGTTCACATGAAAGTCTTATTTTGCTGGTGGCTCAGCTGTGAATTAACTGAAGTGCAGTTATCATAACTTATAATAATTTAATTAAAACATGAAAGAATTAATTACATCAATTAAATCATATTTCAATTAACATTGAAGTACAGAATAATGTTGATGAGTGGTAATATCACTGAATGAATTAAAAACAAATATACCAGTAATACATACATACAGGTATACATTAGTAATTGAGGGAAAAATACATATCAACCAGCTATATAGGTACATTCGTCTAGTCATAATGTGAACATGAAATGATGAAATTCAGGTTTAAACAACAACAAAAAGATCAAAATAGCCTTTACAAAAATTGAAATCCCCTGGTACAAACTTGACAATTTCATAAGGTCATTAAAAGCTGTCATTCAAAATAAAATGAACTTGTCATTGGGAGCACTAATACCTCTGTATCATGCAATGGGAATTTTATCTCCAAACTGTCCAAGTTGATAACTTTCTCAAAACAAAAATCCTGTCAGAAATGTCTCCGAATATCACTGTATAAAATTTTCACAAAACAATATTTCAGGCCAACGTTTTCAGCATACCATTACATGAGATTGACACGAGAAGATTTTAAATGCCGGTACAGAGCCAATGCTACCTTACAGGACCACCCTCCATCTATAACTACGATGGTGTCAGACTTGGTCTGTCAAATAAACATTTTAAATCCAACAATTACGCGTCATATTATCATTAAGAAACAATTACGCAGAATATCAGCTGCCTTCTTAAATTCAAATTTAATGAAATTGATTTTGGGGTTGAAATATTTTTTAAAGAAACAAGCACAATGACAAAAAAATTTACTGAAATCTTGTGACGAAAGATCAAATCAAAACAGAATGTCACATTCACATTTTTGACACTCTCAAAAAAAAGGAACAGAATTAGTGCTCTCAAAATCTTAGTAACAAAAAAAATAACAAAAAAATATGGTTAAGATAAAATAAGGACACTATAATTGAGTCGAAGATATAAGGCCATGCACAGATGCAACGATACACAAATTGAAAAAAAACACAGCAATAATTAAATTACTGTAATCCTGTTTAAATAAATTAATAAGGTTGATGTAGAACTATTGATAAGGAGATTTTTAAGGTGTTCATAAATTAAAATGTGTAGCCTGCATGTCATGCGGACTTGCAACAACCCGTTTTTAACAAGCTTTTAGCATTTTGTACGTAGTTTTTAAAGAAACGCCAAATTAAGAAAAGTCATATAACAACTTGGCTCCTGAATACATGAAATAAAAATTTCTTGGTTTCCACTTCCAAACCAACGCTATTTTTTCTGTTGGACTTAAGACTCCCATTTTCTTTCTAGCAAAATAATTTCATTTTCGTAATAATTGTATCTCCAAACAAAAAAAAAAAACTTTTGAAAAAAAAAACAACGTTTTGCCGACCTACCAAAATGTATTTTTACCAGGGGTGGGGTGGGGTGGGGGGGAATGTTAGTAGAAACATGGTATTTTTTTTTTGCCTTAGCAGCAGAAAAAGATGATAACCTATTATAATAATACTGGCATAAAACAAGAGCATTGATCACTTCCTACAAGTTTACATGACTATAAGCTATTATCACTTTATGTGTTCACCTCCAGGAACATTCTGACAGATCTCCTGACACTAGCTCACTTTAAGACAATAAACAATTTAACACTGACAACTAAATACCTATTATATGCAAAATAATTGTCTATCTTCACAAACAAGGCTACAATTACAAGGCACCGTGTGTAAATCAAACGGTTCGCTCTGATTTAGAAATAAAACAACGGCAACAATTGTCTATCATTTTTGCACCTTGAAGCCATTTGTTTATGACGAGTTCCTATGAAAGATGGAACAAAACTGACCATAAAATGACCATCTCCGTGGCTTTAATCAAATCTGGGCGGACCCAGTCAGTCAGCCACACCAGGGTATAATTTTCGAGATTTTAAACTGTCCACATGATGATAGAACAGATGAATCAGTACAATAATTGGCTGCTGCAGTAATGATAAACCAAACAACTCATCCCTGAAACATCCAATAAGGCACCCATAAAACATTTACTTAAATCAACAAAGAGTTATCTCTCTTGTGTATAATAGTATAGAATTAGTGAAAATACTTTCAATAATATTACATATAAATGATTAAAGACATTATTTGTCATATTATTACTTATGGATTGTACATATATATTCAATATCAATTGGCTTGATGCAAAACAGTTGAACAATTCTTCAAACTGAGATACATTTTAAACACAGTCGACATCTGTTACATGTAGCATTTCAAGGAATGTGGCTACAATGCTAAGTAGACCCACTATTATCAATAAATAATTACTTAAAATGCATTATGAAGGCAACTATTACCCAAAATGCATCTTGAAGGCTACTTAATTACCCCAAATGCATCAGAAGGGCTACTTTGAATTACCCAAAATACATCATGAAGGTTACTTAATTACCCAAAATGCATCAGATGGGCTACGTAATTACCCAAAATGCATAAGAAGGGCTACTTTAAATTACCCAAAATGCATCAGAAGGGCTACATAAATACCCAAAATGCATCACAATTAAGCAGTACTTTAATTACCCAAAATGCATCACAATTAAGCACTACTTTAATTACCCAAAATCCATCACAAGGGCCACGTAATTACTCACAAGCATGATGAGTGCAACACAATTACCCAACATGCATTATGAGGGCTACTTTATTAACCAAAAAGCCCAATGAAGAAAACATCAGAAAAGAAATTATAAGAGGATATTATTATTCACCACACTGATGGTATTTCAGCCAGAAATAAGAAAAACAGATACTACTTATGTTATACTCCCATCTAAAGAACTGTTTAATTCACATATGTTACAATACTCAATACTCACAATGATAAATACAACAGGTTTTGTTTTTCTGTCACAGCAGTCAGTCATGAGGACCCACCATTGGTGTAAGGTTGATAGTTGTCAGTCATGAGGCCCGACAATGGGTGTAAGGTTAATTATTGTCAATCTTGAGGCCCTGCTATATTGATGTAAATATTGATAGTTGTCTGTCTGAGGCCACGATATTGATGAAAGTCTTATTATTTGGCAGTCTTGAGGACTCATTGTTGGCGTGTAAGTGTTGACGGTAGTTCGTGCCTGGTATTGGTGAGTTTTATCACTTGCTAGTCTCAAGGTCCAGCTATGGGTGTAACTTTGAAAGTGTGCACAACAACATCTTCAGTAAAATTATCATTTGAGAACATGTGCCCAGTTTGGGTCTCACATGCAGGCGTTTCAGCCACCAGTCCTGGGTCTTTCTTTCTAAGCTGAACAGACTTGTTTATACACATCTGGTGCACGGTGTACAAAAACTAATGAAGGATATTTGACCAATCACTCGCACAAAAAAAGCATAACACTGCATCCGCATATAATTTATGGACAATTACAGGCAATACAAAGATAACCTTATGAAACAGAAAACAGAGATTTTATTATACAAATTCATGATTTATTACACCAGCAAAAAGCAATAAATGATGAGTATTTCTTGAATTACAAAATAATCGTAAATGATTTATTTCTTCGCACTATGAAGAGCCCAGTGTTTTGTTAATAAGACCAGGCCTGCTGTCCCATCACCAGTCTGTGGTATGATGTCATAGGGTAACAGAATGCAGCACGTTTTTTAGTAGATTTTCGATGATCGAAAAACTCGCACAGATAATTATGATTATGACTAATTCACCTGTGTAACATCACATTTATTATAAAATGCAACATTCACAGATTCAATGAAACAACTGTATAATACATGTATAATACTGTATAATACTGTATAATACTGTGTAATACTGTATAATACTGTGTAATACTGTATAATACTGTATAATACTGTGTAATACTGTATAATACTGTATAATACTGTATAATACTGTGTAATACTGTGTAATACTGTATAATACTGTATAATACTGTGTAATACTGTGTAATACTGTATAATACTGTATAATACTGTATAATACTGTATAATACTGTATAATACTGTGTAATACTGTATAATACTGTATAATACTGTATAATACTGTGTAATACTGTATAATACTGTGTAATACTGTGTAATACTGTGTAATACTGTGTAATACTGTATAATAATGTAATGGTCAAGGTTTCAACATAAATCCTAATGAAGCATAATTACAAAAATCAAAATAAAAACCTTTTGTCACGGGTGAAAAATGACCTTTTTTTTGTATGGTGTAAATTGGAAAAGCATAAATGAGATAATTATTCCTCGGTCATTTTTGAGGATGGATAATAACTGAAAAAGGACTAAGGCTACATATTAAGGCTAAATATAGATTTGAGAACAAATTATGTGACGAAACATAAACATTAGTGCCAGCAAATAGCCATAAAAAGGGTACAGTATACTGTCATGATTCGTTTAACAAGATATTATTTAGACAGATGTGCTGCAACTAGAGCTATACATCAATTGGACATAGAAGAGCAGGTTCTGTCAGCAACGTCACTTGTATGATACACACCCGCCAGGCCAGGAGGGGGGGGAGGGAACAGCTGTAACTTTTGTCAATGTCATGTCTAACATTAGCCAGCATTATCACCCGTCCTGTCAACTGGGTAAATCTGTCACAGCAGGATAATAAGGGGACCCCGATACGATACTCGAGATGCTCGATGCCATTTATAACAACCCTCTGTTTTATAGTATGATTGAATGGCTCCATAATAATAAATGCATCTTTTACGTTAATCAGTTAATCAACAAAATCAAAACGTACATGTCCATTGTTAATGTGGGCGTACACTGAACAGATTCTGTTTATCAATGAACGACTTATTCTTATTGAGACTGTGACGGTGATAAAAATGTTGGTATGCACTCATTTGTGTCAATGTAGCTTGATTTAATAGGCTCCTTGAATTGTATGAATAGCAAATAAATGCATCAAATGCAGTTAAATACAGGGTTCTCAAGTTAAACAATGACAGACACAATAGTTTAAGGGCCCATTCTTGTAAATTAAGATGTTTTAAGGGGCCATAGGAACATTAACTGACATATGTTCGATGAATACATCATCTCGTACTATTTATTCCAGCCTCTGAAATTCATTATTGAAAGTGATGATTTCGTGTTCTTAGTCGTCTGTTATGCTCTCCGTGTGTGAGTTAACCAGCATAAATCATACTCATTTCTATTCAAAGCTTGAATGACACATGAAAACTAAAGTCGTAAATCTAGCAATTTTTCATCACATTTCATTTTAAGGAAATTTATGAAACCATTCAGAATTCACAATCATAAAACACAACAGAAAACTTGGGTGCAAAAAAACAAGTCATAAATAATACTATTATAGCAAGACCCGCCATTAATGGCTGCGAAAATATGGGAAACATGATTCAGTTGAATCTCATCATCATTTTCAACACAAAGTATATATTCAGGGGAAGAAAAAAGGCCATTCACAGGAGCCGGCTGTTCCCTTGTCTTTGTTTGATATATCGTAGTAAATCGTACTACCGTGATAATAACTTTTTGCTCAATCGCATAACTATGAAGTACATGAAAAACATAATCAAACGTACTTACATTTTGTTGCACTGGCCTATATAGTAAGCACTGCTCATAGCCTAACCAAAATATCCAGTAATTCTATAAACATTCGGTACGTATGTAATAAAACATAACAAAGTCACAACAGATGAATACTTTATAGTCCTTGTAGAGGCTTCAGTCGTTCAACTTTTCAAAACAAAAAGTCGCAGCAGACAGGAAATTGCCAGAGAATGTCATACTTTCCACTTAGTGCTAATTAAAACATCCACAATGCAATTCCTTAACAGTAATATTTACATACAAAAACACCTGAGTTTCCCTGGTATAATGCCTGATAGTTCCAGCATTGTTTAATGAATAAACTAAGCAACCTGTTTCAATATCTGGACAGATTGCCCATCAATATAACTAGATTTATGACAGCAATTGCAACATTAAATCAAACAAGTTGGTCCTGACATGGCTTAATTGATTTTGACTACAGTGTCAGTTTTTATTTTTCAGTTAAGAGACACATATGGTGGAGAATAGATCATTCCTTGTTTCAATGGAAGCATTAATGACATGAAGATTTTATCTAAAAAAATTTTCCTTGAATATTGCTTGATTTGTTGTCCATTTGTAGTAACAATAACAACGAGAGCGTTTCTTCTAAATCGGTAGAGTTTTGTTAAGTGTATAAAATCAAATAGCAAAGAATGGTAATGATTAGCAGGTGGTAGATCCGGTTAACTGGTGGTAGGTCCGGTTAAGTGGTTAGGAACTCACAATTTTATATTCACACACTGATTGCTAAGAAAATCACTGGTAAAACTGAATGGTAAAATTATTTCTTACAAATTACAATTTAGCTTGTCTGGTAAAAATACCAGCACAGTTGAATGGTAAAAATATCTTAGTTTAGTGGTAAATTATCAGTAATGATGGACAATTACTGGTGAAGTAATCATACAATATAGGTAAAGACAGGTGGTTAATTACCGGTAAATTACCACGGTAAAATTACCAGCACAGATAGATCTAACATTACAGGTACTCTTTGGTGGCACATTACCACAACAGTTGTGTGGTACAATATCACAAAAATTGTTAGAATTTACCAGCAAACTTGGTTGGAAAATTACAAGGAGAGATGGTTGATAAATTGGAGATACAGTAAATCAGTTTTAAAATAAGTTTTTTTCTGTGAATTCATGACAAACTAAACATATCGGCACTCACAATCTAAAACTGTAAGTGAATTAATCACACTTCAGATCAGAAGTGCTGGTATATCATACAATTATATATCACTTTGACATCCATAAAAATAAACAGTACAGATATAAATCACATATTATTAAATTTATAGATTTAGTATATTTACAAATGATTATCCCACAATGCATTTTGTTGACAAAGTTGTCAATCCAATAGGGTTTGTTTAATAAGTATCAATATTTATTCCACAAAATTCAACAACAAGTAGCTAAATTCAACATTTAATTCTGTAACTGTGTTCGTACTTCACAATACATGTTGGACATCATTGGCTGGTTTTGATTAAGCATAAAATAAAAACTTCCTGAATTCCCCTAACCTTAACTGAAACCTATTTTTTTTCTGCAAACCCTGAACTTTCCATCAGACTGAGTCAATTCTTTTCTTCCCAATATTTTTTTTTTTTTTTTTTTTTTCTGAACAGTATCTCTGAACTTAAAAAATACATTTAATAATTTTTTTTTTTGTATTTCTGAACAGTATCTCTGAACTTAAAAAATACATTTAATAATTTTTTTTTGTATTTCTGAACAGTATCTCTGAACTTAAAAAATACATTTAATAATTTTTTTTTTTGTATTTCTGAACAGTATCTCTGAACTTAAAAAATACATTTAATATTTTTTTTTTTTTTGTATTTCTGAACAGTATCTCTGAACTTAAAAAATACATTTAACAAAAATTTTTTTTGTATTTCTAGGTTAAATCAATGAAATTTAGAATTCTCAGACTTAAAACAGCAGCTGCTGAAGCATTGTCTGACATTGATGCCTGGAGATCTGACACAAGTGTAGCACTTATAACAACTGTCCTCTGGTCAATATGAATAGTCGTGTCTGCACTTGTCTTAGACAATTTGGGACAGTCGATGCATACATTGCTGTGATGCATTGTACATACTTTCACCAGCTTGTATTTCTGGGGCCCATCTCTAAGACTTTGTTAATATAGCAATTTCTTAATTCAAAAATCGAGAACGTTGGTAGACCTAAAATCTTCTCTTTTCAGTTTTATTTTTGAGAGAATATGAGGTAAGATTCCTTCGAAGATATTTTTGTACCTTGAATTTTGCAATAAAAGACTTAAGGTTCGATGCCAACAAGAGGGGTCAGTCCGGGTACCATAAACACAACATTTTTATCTGGCCTAATGCTCCTGAACACAGTAAAGTTTAGATAAGTTTTTTTAGGCTTAAGAATGCTCCCAAGTGCTGCATAACTCATGTGTTTAAGCATACAGCCATCTTTCCTTATTACATATAAAAAATAAAAAAAAAACCTTTCATAACATCACAGATCTTGTTAAATCAAAGACATCTTGTTAAAAGCACCAAAACATCCGTTTCCACATTCTGAGAATAAAAAAACCCATGAAATGTTTTAAGACACAAGAAACAAGAAAACAAATTTAGGGGGATGTTAGTTGTGTAGTATCTGTACCCAAGACTATGGCATTAATACTCAGACATAAGTAGTTATTGATGAATTATCTATATACAGTGACAAGATTCCATGGCAGATGCCCATATAACGTACCCTGGAGGGATTTTATAGAAAATCTTACAAAATTTCTCTTCGGATCTGTCTATATACCATCATTATATAGCGTAACAGACATTCCATAATTATTCGCATTCAAATACATGTGGCGTTTCTATAGACAGAATGATTGATTTGTTATTTTATTTCACAAAACAGATGACTGATAAGGTCATTGTTTCAAATTTTGGGCCGATAAACTTACGTGTTATGGGGGGCAGTTATCATCCAAACATTAAGGTGCAGATAATGGAATCACTTTTGTTCCATTCTCCACAAAAAATAACAGAACTAAAGTTGTTTGTTTTTCACCAGCTGTTTGTCACATGATACAAATGGCATGTTTTTACTTTAATTTCAAAATGTAGTCTTTTACCATTAATCTGTTGTGAGATATTGCATATCTTAGGCCATCCATAAAAATTTGTTAGTTAGCATGTATATGACCGACTCATTGCAAAATCCCCTGACCCCATCCAAAAAATTTGTTTTTTGCTCATTTGCTCTTTCTTCTAGGCTTTTTATTCAGCACAATCATGCAATGTCAACAACAAAAAATGTTTACCAACCGAGTGTTAAAAGATTGTGTAGCAAAAAGGCAAACAAACATTTTTTTTTAAGGATGGTCTGAGATATATAATTGATATTTAAAATGTAAATACATATGCCAAGTCAATTAATTCTAATTAATTATGAAAATGTATCACCAAATGATATGGTGCATTTCGTGTCAAATTTATCAATATAATTATATATTAATTGATAATTAATATTTTACTGGCATAAATTTGACTAGGGGGCAATGCTGAGTGAAACATGAATTAAATATCTTTACTTAGAATTCAATAAGTCATGTTTCTAATTAATTATGCATTAATTTATTTAAACATTATTCCATTGACATAATGAACTGATAGAAGCATACTTTCATATACAAATAACAAGTTACCATGCCTAAGTTAGAACATTACCATTTGATTTGAGCTTTGAACAAAAATTAAAAATGAAATTTCTTTGTAAGGAGTCGAGATAAAACAAACAATTAACTAGAAACATGGACAAAACCACTTGAGTGAAAACGAAAACCCTTAATAAGAGATGTCATTTAGTATTTTTAAAATGATTTTAAAATGAACTTCATACTTCAAAAACGTTTATCTTATCCTGGACTCTATATCACGTAACCCAGCCCCCCCCAAAAAAACAAAATAAGACAACAGCACTCAGATATCCATCCATCTGCTCCTGCTCCTATATTAGAGTATTTGTCTAAGTTTGTCACTGACAGATTTACAACTATACATTTATTTTCGTGTCAACCCCCCCCCCATTCGTTGACAAAGTGATTTTAAAATATTGTAAAGGCAGGGGGGAGTGTGGTGGAATACTCGGTTAATGTAGATTGACATTCCTTGATGGCCATAAATCAATCACAGCCTGACAGGTGATTATAATCCATAAAATAAAATGGGTACTTATGAATTTGTTATTTAAACTCATCTAGATAAAGAATTCAGTATAGTGACACAAAACAGCAATCATGGCCCAGATTTGTTTTATCAAAAAATAAAGGGTGGATTCTAATTCTTAACTTATGATGAAAACATTTTTAATTTAATTCAAGATGTGCTCAACGTGTCAAATTGGAATGAATTAGTTTCTAATCTCTGCCTAGTTTTACCCAGTCCAACACGTGTAGTCAATAGGTTCTGATATACCCAGTCCATCATTACGTTAATGTTGATATCAAATAACGTGATATGATTTTAATATGATGATCAATCACTCAATTATCACAACCAGGTGGGGTCCGAGGTATTCAATAATATTAGTAAATATTCTAATTTGATGTAAATATGCATTTTTTACAGAAGGGTGTGTTTTAATGAAAAGTTCAAAAATGCTTAATGAAACTGTCAGAGAAATCCATTCAACCCAGTGTGCTGTCTTACCAAAGTTCCAATTAACATAGTCATTTTCTTTTTTCTCCCATTTTTCTAAATAATTATCAGCAAAATCAAATCAGATGTTCAAACATAAATGTTCAATTTTAAACTCAAGGAAAACAATGTTTTCACAAATCACACAATGAACAATACAGAGTGACATAATCTGATAAAAACTTTTTTTTAGAGTATCAGTGCGCGATTGCATTTTTAGAACAATTATAAATCGATCAAACTTAAAAAAATACTGATAGCAATATGGAATTTTTTTCTGCAAGTATAATAAAGATATAAAACACTTGGATTGTTCTCAAGATGGCTGTCAATCGTTTGATGGATTTCCACTGACAAGTGAACACTCCGGGACCTGGCATAGTGAAAGCTGCATTAACGTAATCATTGAGGCTGTCAAATACAAATCACCTCAATTATACCTGTCAGTTATGCCTCTCTTAGGTAATTCAATTATAGTTCTATTATGCCTCAATCATATGTGACAAAAACTGTCACTTCTTAACAGCTATTGCGTATCAATCCATGCACAAAATTCATGAGCCTCAAGTTGCATTGCATCTAACAGCCCTGTCGTAAATGATTTCTCGATCAACAATCATATCAAATTTTCGTTTTGTAAACATCCAAGATCAAATTTACGGAATTCAAGATTAATAATCACCTTTTTTAAACAGCTATCATTAAAATATGGCTTGAAAATCATATCTACATATCTATCTTACAAAATGATGTGTTGAAGATGGCTTTTTAAAATACAAAATAATATCTAATACATTTTATGAAATAAACTGCTACATAGCATACACTGGTATTATTTATATGAATTATGACACAATATTAACACATAATCTAATTATCTACATTAGGTAACTCATACTTACCATAAATTATTTAAATCATAGTTAAACATTAAAATATCTTAACACAATCATTATATGTAGCATAACATATTTAATACTAATTGTTATCTTCAATTTATCTAATACTACAAATCATTAATTACACTACATATTATACAGTATTAAAAAACTCTACATGATAATTAATAAAATAAAAATATTCCAAAAAAAATAAACTCACCAAAAGTATAGTCTCACCAACATAAAACACCAGATAACAATGCAACACAATCACCAATTAGTCACAGTAAGTCCACACTACGACTGATAAACATTAACCTTAATTTAAACAAATGTATCATACACAAGACAACTTCTACTTCAAACATCTAACTTAGTCCATGTTTTCCTCAATATTGAACAACTGTACTGATACGACAAGAGCTCTATTCCAATCAGTTATAAACCTGTCAATGTAGTGCCTGCCGTATTTCATTTTTCCATGTCGATTTCACCTGGACAAAACCTGTCAATCATATAACTCGTTATCACAATAGGGGCACCTGTTCAGTTACAAAGACAGTACTGATTTCCACCTAACAAGTACAACAGCTGAATCCAGTCACAAAATGTCGAGAAAATTAGAACAATTATTAATCAAAGATCTATCCAGAAAGCTGTAGAAGAATTGAGACTGACAGCTATCATTCTATCTTGTTCATTTATGGTGGATAACAAAAGAAGATGTACTTACTCTGTCTCAAGTTTTGACAAAACAGATACTGTCTTATCAGTAAATAGACAAGCTGTAATTCCCAATAGTTCGCTTTTTTGTACATTTTTAGTGAAAAATTATGAGCGAAAATGTAAAACAAGGGAAAATGAAATATTTATGAGCTCAACTAAAAATGGGAAATGATGATTCATAGATAGTGTTCAGATGCCAACCTTGATGTTCTGTCATTTATATATATAACAGTAAAACCTAATATATAAATATAAGACACATTACAACAACAAAACGGAGAATTGACGATTATGATATTTTTAGATAATTCTGATCTCGAGGTAAATTTGTTACATGTGAAATATTTTTGGTCTGAATAAATCTGCTGGCATCGAAATAATGAAAACAACAATGGTGAAGTTCTGCAACTCAGAGATCAATTGGTTGCCAGAGTTAAATGATGATTAAATGGTTACAAGTGAGAGACAATGAAATGAGAGTTACTCTGAAGAAATAAAGTAAAGACAGCTAAATCAAATATTGATGATGACGATGATGGTGATGATGGTGGTCACACATGATAATGATGATGATGGTGGTGGTGATGATAATAATGATGATGGTGGTGATGATAATAATGATGATGGTGGTGATGATGATGGTGATAATGATGATGACGTTGATGTTGATGATGATAATGATGATGATGTTGATGTTGATGATGATGATGGTTGTGAGAATGATAATGGCATCAATGGACTTGAACAGCATTGGAATTGTTCAAAAGTTCTCAAGATATGCAGATGATGATTATGAAGTTAATGAAGTCGTTAATTAGTAAAAAAAAATGTGATCATTAATAAAGATATCAGCAAAACCAGATTTCTAACGTATAATACTGACATCAACAGAGCATTGACCTGTCAGGATAAAAAACAACAACTAACAACAAAAATATTGCTATATCTAAATATCTGAGTTGACATGATACCATATCAGACAATAGTACAACACCAATCATGCATTCTGTGTCATCATACGTACAATACACTGAATAAATAAAATTCTTTCACAATTTAATAATCAAAATGACTGAATGACAAATTATGGCTAGTGGACAATCGCTGTATGCCATGCTATATCCACAGGGGCTTGGTCATAACTTTCTGATAATAATCAGCCATTTTACATTGGAATATTGACATGAGATGAATGTTGCTCTGATAAGACATGATTGATTGGCATTTTAGAAAACAAATTTACTTCAAATTTCTAACATGTGTACAATGTCATTAGGCTTGTAATGCCAGGGGCCTCCAGAGGGGGTAAATCAATTACCATATTTATCCTGAACACCATCTAGACAACACATTAAAACATTTTATATGTAGACATCAATATATGGTATGAAATAAATTACAATATCAATCATTAACTATAAAACAGAGGCTTGCAGTTCAGACAGTACAATTTGTTCACTTAACAAACACAAGATAGATAATCAATCCACAAACTTGACACATGAGACTTTAACGACAAACTCATCATAAGTAAAGATTCAAGATTTAAAATTAATCTCAATTAATCCAGGAATAAGAGGAATGGACACAAACACCCTGCGTTGACTTGACATTTGAAATTAATCTCAATTAGTCTAGGAATGAGATACCTTGATATAAACACTCTGTATAAAGTTGAGATTTAAAATTAATCTCAATTAGTCTAGGAATGAGATACCTTGATATAAACACTCTGTATAATTTAGATTGAAATTAATCTCAATTAGTTTAGGAATAAGATACCTTGATATAAACACTCTGTATAAACTTGAGATTTAAAATAAATCTCAATTAGCCTAGGAATTAGATAAAGTTATATAAAAAGTACAAACAAGTACAGTTGCATATTTATTAAACAACACAAAGGTTTTATTGAGATTTCAGAATAGGATCAACTGTAATTTTACAACCAACTTTTCTACCACACTTCTGTTTAGACGTAAACCACACACACACACACACACCTCTCTCCATGCCTTTAAGGGGCTAGTATTTACAACCTGTCAATACTTCCCACAGACCTAATTAAAGATTACATCTTGTTACACTGTTGACAGATGGTCAATTAAAATAAAAATATAGCAAGTACTTTATTTGTCAAAAACTTATTAGAATATTTGATCAATATGATAAAATAACTTCGTTGAAACACAACAATGCACGATATTTGAATTGTAACTAAATAAAATTGCTAAAAACAGATTTTGTCACACGAGAAAATCCAGTTATTGATCCAGGTTGCATAATTAAGTAATTCTATTTCAAAAGACTCTTTTACAATTATCCTTTTTACAAACAGATATACAATGATCCAATCATAAATTAATTGATTTATTAATGAATTAATTGATTTATTAATGAATTAATTGATTTAACTTCAACAACTGAACCCTAGTCCTTTGATTTTCTGTGCATACATGTTGCTTACAATTTTGAATTCGTGAATTTGTCAAAATGACGTAAAACAAAGTAGAAAAAATGTTTAAATTTTACAGAAAACTCTAAAAGTATGTAAATTGATGATGATTGACAAGAATACAGATAATATTGTCGCCAAATTATATGTGCAGTATTTTTTATAGCTGATGAATAACTTGTTATTTTGTCTTTTAATTGTTTATCTGATCAATCAAAAACAATCATGATGTATCTGTATTAATTGCTCGTACTTCTTATAAGAATGCAAGATCTGTTTCATAAAGATGTTGAACTTAATGATATTGATTGCATATTATAAAATTGTCACACAAAATATCGTAACATTAAAATCCCACACAGTGCTTTCATTGGCGAACATTTTTCGTGCACTTTAATGCAACACTTTCACATCAGTATGTTAAACATGAGGTCTTCAAATTGAAAGTCTCCCTAAATAGCACCTTACGGGGTTATGATGCCCCCAAAACAACAACAACCAACAAAACTAGGACATATATTTTTTTTTTGAAAGTTACCATTTTTGTGAATTTTATAAAACATAAAAGAATAGTTTGCTACCTGTTGATACATACATCCTTCACCAAAATTGTTAACTTAGCTTATGCTATACTTTATCCTCGAACAAAGGGAGACCTTTTTTTCTGGATATAAAAAAACCTGTACATACATACTTCAGACTTCTCCCTCTTTAAAAAAAAAATCAATAAATAATGAATAACAGAGATTTTCCATTGAAAAAAATCAAATTCTGCTAAAAGTCTCATTTTTCCTTGCTTATCATTTCTTGAATCTCTCTTTGCCATTTATTTACCTCAGTTATCTCCCTTTACCATCATTTTTCTTCAGTTACATCCCTTGGTTAACATTTAATTATTTCAGTTATCTCCCTTTACCATCATTTTTCTTCAGTTACATCCCTTGGTTAACATTTAATTATTTCAGTTATCTCCCTTCGTTTACATTCAATTATTTCTGCTATTTCCACTCGTTTTAATTACTTCAGTTATCCCACTTTGTTAACATTTAACACCAGTCATCTCCCTTATTGACATTCAATTATTTCAGCTATCTCCCTAAATTAATTCATGAATATTTAACTTATTTTTGTCCACAGACATGAAATCAACAATTAAACAGGGAAGACAAATCTTGAGACACAGGTTTACAACATGAAATGATACATCAATTATTACTAAACACTTTAATAAACCGTATTAACTTTGCACCTTAATAATTAATCTATTGATTCAAGATGATGGCAGTTACGTTCGCAATTTCGCCACTCAGAAAATGAAACAAGTTCTTTTTTGTAAACTGCACATTCTTTTTACAGATCAAAGATATTCAACATCGCAAAACCATCAAAACAAGTTGAATTAGTATGACTGATATACTTCACAAGCAGGGCCTCTGTTAATTAAATGAAATCTTCAGATATCTCCACAACCATCAGGTGATCTGATAAAGTAATGTTTCTATTGATGTTTATCATTAAAAATTTTTGATTTCCTTCAACATCAAGATGTTCTGAAGAATTAAAGCACTTTCCAATTAGAAATATGACGAAGGTGGGTAATAAAAGCAATACATTTTGAAATTTAATTAATTTCATACCAAAAATTACGAGATATAATGTTTAAGTTAATTATCATTGCATTTGTCAAATAATTAGTCTTAAGCATTTTAAGAAGCTAATAATACCTTTGTACCAACGCCAGATAATTAGTATTTAATTGATAATTAATCCTCAGACATAAAACATTAATTTTGATACTAATCTGCAAAAAAAAAAAGAAATTCAAAAAAAATCCAGCATAATTACATAAGATTTTTATTTCTATACGTAACTTGCTTACTCGACAAGATTTTCTCCGTTTTTCTATTATTCCGAAAATGCAGACGACAATATTTATAAAAAGCACTCCCTACCATTGTTATTGGTACTATTGCAGAACCGCGTACCATAAATATAAATAAAAGTAACCACTAAGTCAGACAGTGGTAACGTTTTTATACATGAATTGCCTGAGGGGACAAAAACTTTTCTCACCTATAATATAAATCTACTTTTTTGCATCATTAAGTAAAATAAATGATATTTGTACATTATCCATAAATCAAGACAATGATAAGTATACCGGACAGATTTACAATTTGATAAACATTATCCAATGTAGATTTGTGATCATTCATTTTTTACAGAGTAACTTAACATAAACAAACTAATTAACAATAAAAAAAGATGCGACAAAATAATAAATAAGAATTAAAAAGTGCCATAAAACCAGGTTCAAGAAGAATTGAATTATAAAAGATTCAAATTTATCAGAACATAATTTATCATAAACAAAATCTAGCAATCTTGCACGTAAAATATACAATATCTGTACCAAGAATATACAACAAAGGCTTAAATTTGGGCCACAACCGTGGTCCAGTGGTTAGCGCATTGGACTTGTAACGCGGCAATCTAAGTTCAAATCCTGGTCGTGGCAAGTCATACCCTTCTATGAAAATTTGACGGAAATGTTGATTTTCCTCCATATGTGGAGAAGTTGTCAGCACCTTGTGGAAGGGTAAGTCAGTACTGGTTAGTATACAGTCCAGGAAAACTGGTTAGGTGAACTGGTTGCTGTACTTAACTGTAAAATGGTTGAAAAAAGGCATTAAACCTGGTGAAAAAAATGGGGCCTCTGATGTTGAGTGGTTAAAGTCTCAAACTTGCAGTCACTAGCCCCAATCACTACGAGTTCAAATCCTATTTGGGACTATACGAATTTCATACATGAAGAAGATGTTCTACTCTGGTGTATTCAAGGGATCTTGCTCCACCGTTACAGCTAGAAAAGTTAAAAATTGCCAGATGACAATGGCTGTGATGTAACATAAAACCCCGGTGTAATAAGGCTTGAATTACATCAATTTCGAAAGACGTCAGAGCTACAACTTGACAAAAGTGAATGTCACATGTACAGGAAGTGATAGTCCATTCATTTACAGAGATGAAAAAATGTTATCAGAATCAAGCGAAAATTTTGGTTTGGCCTTACGTGACAGACAAGGTAAAAATGTTGTCAACAGGATGCAGTACGTTAACGCGGTGACATGTACTTATAATACCTATCAGTCAGCTTACAAATTCGAGAAAACACCTAATTAACAATTAATCAAAAACTTCATCATATTTCATAATAAACATGAGGATAAAAAAATGCATGCCAAATTACGCCATTCAGTAAAATGAATGATAAAACAAAATTACGACTTGCAGATGTGCAGATGGTATACTTGAAGCAACATAACTCTACAATAAGTGGCAGCTAGCAGACATTTACAGAAGTATAACATGAACATTGATCGACCTTCATTTTCATAAAACACTGTTGGCAGAAAAACCTGCTATTCATCACAGAGCTGTCAAGTTAGGTAAGTTGTACACTTCTACAGACAAGCTATCCCAACTGCCAATAATTAGACTATTGAGTAATGCCAGGAATGAATGAGATATATATTAGTGTGCAGGTCTATTAAAATGTTGTAATATATCATACACAGAAACTGCAACTGAAATATTAATTCTGCAACATGTTGAATGACTGGAACAAAAAATCAACAAAACATTGGTTGTATCATACACCGGTCTGAAATAACATAGATTCCAAGTATTCTCATAGCTTCATTAACCCTTTACAGAACAGACCAACAGTCAGGTGATCAAATCGATGAGATAAACCTCTAAATAAAGGTCAACTGTGCATATAAGCCATATTTCTTTTCACCCGTTGGTGGTCTTTGTTTACAGGTTTACCTGCAGAAACAGTCACTCCATTGCACAGCAAATAAATAACTTATTTATCCTTTATCCACTGATTTCATGCTGTTTGTTACCATTCATCACTGCGTGACTTACCAACCTGTATCAACCTGACTCTCCTTACGGTTGGTCTATAGCCGCGGCCATGGTCCAGTGGTTAGTGCGCTGGACTTGGAACTGGAAGATCCTGGTTCGAATCCAGGCTGCGGCAGGTCATACCCTTCCATGAAAATTTGACAAAAATGTCGATTTTCCTCCACATGTGGAAAAGTTGCCTGCTCCTTGTGGAAGGGTAAGTTAGTACTGGTTAGTATACAGTCCAGGAAAACTATAGACAGGTGAACCAACCGCCGTGCATAACTGAAAAATTGTTGAAAAAATGTGTTAAACCCAAGTGAAAAGGGAAATCAACCTATCTCTCAGCAAGTACTAACTTTCTTAATGGAAGAGCAATCAAATAAACTGTCTAGAAGGAGATACAGAGCTGCCTAAGATGGTAATTAAACATGCTATCTCTAACCAGCACATTTTTTCACTGGAGTTAAAACCATTTTTTCAACAATTTTTCAATTATATACAACGGCCAGTTCACTTAACCAGTTTTTCTGGACTGTTTTTTAACAAGTACTAACTAACTAACCCTTCCACAAGGAGCCGACAACTTCTCCACAGATGGAGTAAAATCAACATTTTTTGTCAAATTTTCATAAAAGGGTATATATAAGTCTAGTGCACTAACCATATGACCAAGGTTGTGTTATTATCAAAGACGGTCATTAAACCAAACCATGTTATTTCCATAACCAGAACTGACAAAGATGGCCATTTCACACAAAACGTGGTATCTCTAACCAGCATTGACCAAACACTGATCATTCATCCCAGACCCAGCTTCACATTTTCTCATCAGAACATACCAGTTCAATCACAAGTTTACAGCTATAACCAAACAGACATACTGTCTATAAAAACCAAAATTTGATACTTGTACAAGATAAAGCAAAGTAATCACCACTTAATTATCATTAAAATCTTAAACTGCTAATTTACAAAATTAATGGATGACATTCATAACAGATTATAACAAAGCAACAACATTTTCTTATCAACAGAGCCCACAAAGGCAGTAATGACCTAATAAACATGTTTTTATCAATGAGACTCGATCAAACTTGGACAATCTGAACCAATTAACCAATCGTTTTCCACAGCCCTGTACAGAACACAGATGTACACCAATCAATGATTTACAGTCCCTTACAATTAACAATCATAATTTACAAAATGAACATGCAAACTTTGGGAAATAAGATAGAACTCAACATACCACATGGTGTATGCAACATCCACGCAACACAACAGCTTTTTCTCAATAAAAGAGCCACATTAGAAAGAACAAGAGTGATCAACTTGTTATAAATGCTTCCTGTTGATAGTACTGTCTATTATTTCTGTATGTTGTACACTTTCAGGGGAGGGGAAAAGTGTGAGGCTTGACCCCTCAAACTGGTTTAAATCCCCCTCTGTGGCTTTGCTGCAGACCATTCCTAGGGTGTGGCCCTTAGGGAGACTGTGTTTTGTACTCAATTTTTTGTTCATCTCTGTGTCGGATGGGTTTTGGGAAAGGTAATATTTTGGTTAAGGTAGCATTTTGGAGAAGGTAGCAATTTGGAGAAGGTAGCATTTTGGGAAATTTGTGTTTTAGAGAAGGTAGCAGTTTGGGGAAAGTAGTGTTTTAGAGGAGGTAGCAGTTTGGGGAAGGTAGCATTTTGGGGAAATTTGTGTTTTAGAGAAGGCAGCATTTTGGGGAAATTTGTGTTTTAGGGAAGGCAGCATTTTGGGAAATTTGTGTTTTAGAGAAGGTAGCATTTTGGGAAATTTGTGTTTTAGAGAAGGTAGCATTTTGGGAAATTTGTGTTTTAGAGAAGGTAGCATTTTGGGAAATTTGTGTCTTAGAGAAGGTAGCATTTTGGGAAATTTGTGTTTTAGAGAAGGTAGTGTCTTGGGAAATTTGTGTTTTAGAGAAGGTAGTGTCTTGGGAAATTTGTGTTTTAGAGAAGGTAGTGTTTTGGGAAATTTGTGTTTTAGAGAAGGTAGCATTTTGGGAAATTTGTGTTTTAAAGAAGGTAGTGTTTTGGAGAAGGTGGAATTTCTTGTATGTTTTTTTTTTGCTAGGAATTCTTTTATCTATATACATTCTTCCGCAACTTGGAACCTTATCAGTTAGGGTGAAAATGAATCTTAGCTGAGGTAAATTGATACTATTTCATAATTTTTAATAATTAGCAACAAAGATAAGATAACTGCTACATTTGATGCTCATCAGTTCAACTGTCTGTTGTTTTCTGAGAGACAATTAGGCCTGCAAAAAAAATGTTTGGTTTTGTTTACCTTATTAAATGTTTTTTTTTTTGCCAAAATTTTCATATTCATAAAAAAGGTATCACTAAACTAAAAATAAATACCTGAAAACAAAAGTTCTGCAAGCTTACCCAATATTTATAGTTAGCAGCAACCAACTATTTTGTTCTGGCCTTAAGCTTGTTTGCGCAATATATATATATGAAGGTACATATATGATGGTACTTATTGGTAAATTACAGGACAAAAGCCATGCAGGCCTGTTTCTAAAGCTCCTGTAAGGTTTTTAACAACATAATTTACCTCATGAACTTTTAATAATACTCTGTAAATATATACATGTTATAAATAACATTAAACTCAGTAATGTAATAAACAAAATTAATTATGGCCATCAGTCGACATCACACAGAAATCATCATTTGTTAGGTGTTTGTATCAATGTCCACACAACATAACATAGACAAATCACCAACCTCTCCTTGCCGCCCATTAGTAGCTATGATTTGTGATACACAGTTAATCAACATACTGTCAAGGGTGACATACACTAATGTAATCCATGACAGTCTTAGTGTTGTAAATTAGCGACAAACATGAAGAAAAAATGTTGACATATTGTTTTTTGTGCTACTAATTTTCACCCGCAGGTGGTGGACAACCGGATTGAGCCTAATTACACCGGACTGAAATATGTGTCAACTATACAGCGCAAACATTTCATTTCAATCATACGCACATGATTGCCACTCAATTTTTCAAGGCTGTTACTTCCAGACAGATTTGTATTTGATTTAACACAGTGCATATAAACTACCATTTATCATCCTGATGACTCACAGCAACATCACAAATCATTGGATGAAGACATCACAAGTATTTATACAATAAGTCTAGTAATAAGCAACATTATAAATATCAAGGAAATTGAACATATTTATCTTGAGTCACCGTGAAGGTGTAATAGCTCCAGCCATAATGACACCAGCACAACACCAAACCACAACAACTGGGACTTGCATAATTGTTATCTATCAATTATCATAATAATAAGTAAGACCTAAAAAGTTCCTGGTTTCTGCTATCCCCATCAAGACTAATTTTTTAAGCTCGTTTCTTTTGGTCTTAGTCCATGTTTTTCTAGCCAATATTTTCATTTCCATATAAATTAAATAAAAAAAAAATACTATGTAACCATACTAATCTTTGGGTATGTTAGCTAAAACCAGGTATTCATTTTTTAGGCCAAAGGATTTAAAAAATGCCAGGCCATTGACAGCCTATTAAAAAGGGTATCCAACAAAATTTAATCACTATAAGTTGAACATAATATCCAGCTACACGGCTGAAAAAAAATTCTGGACTAACATAACCTTGACCTGTGACCTACCGACCTATAAAACAAAAAAACAACATAACTTCAAGAAATCATGATATTTGACCTTAACAGACTCCAGGATTCCTGAGTTAATACATAATAAATTTCAATCTCAAGGTTACAGTGACCTTAACCTATGATCTCCTGACCCCCTTATTCAATAGGGGTCATCATTTCGAAAAGAGGGCAGCGTCAAAGTAGAATTCAAAACATGGATTCCAAATACTTTTTTAAGTAGACAATTTATCCGGAATCAACTCAGACTTTCAGAATTCTTCTTAAAAAGGTTTTATTGTAGTTAAATTATCTTCAAAGATTATCTTACAAAATACCAACACTGAATACAAGATAATTACATCATTAATTGTTATATAATACCATTGTTGTAAATATCACTGTTACACCAAAAATGTGCAACTTAATAAATGGTTAACATTTAATTATGACGAAAGTAATATTATGAACACATGCACTAAATGGCTCACACGGGGCATGTCATTAATCGTATGCAATTTATGTATTCTGTCCCCTGGATGCATGGCAGAGATGCATGTTACATTATAAGATTGATGATTGTTTTTTTCTCTAGAATTATGTCAAATATTTCCAATGACACAAGCCATTCATCAACAGCTTTAAAACCTCCATTACTTCAGGATGCTTTCTTGAAGTGTTTTGTACTTAAGGGTCCAGCTTGCCAACACAGAGAATCTAAAACTCTTTAGTGAATCTATTTTAAATCAGTCAGATATCCTGCTGACTTAACCCGTAAGTGTCTTACATAAGTAGATAAAAATATTCATGATTTAATAGAAAGTTAGTGAACATAATGATTTACACATACAGCATGTCATATTGGCACAGCTTGACATGGCACATCTGGAGCCAGCATGGCATGGCACGGCACGGCATGGAACAGCACAGCACAGCATGGAACAGCACAGCACAGCATGGAACAGTACAGCACAGCACAGCACAGCACCGCACTGCACAACACAGTAAAGCACAGCGAAAAGCTTTGAACTAATAAAAAATTGTTTAAACACCCTAATTATTTGTATATACAGGTAATCAAAGATGATCCCACATCAAAATGATTTTATAAGCACAGCTTATCAATAAACTCTAACCCACTAAGGGGCTGGTCCACCAGGAAATATACACCCCTCTTAAAATTATGAATGCCAAAACAGATATACCAGCAGCCAGGACATACATAGTTACTTGTCATAAAATATTGAACAGTAGACAACAAAGTGAGTAAACTATAAATAAACTTCTTCAATATTACATATAAACAATCATGTTCCGAGCTGTCTCAATTTGTCACTGAACTATTATAGTAGATCATATTATATACATATCACACAGCCAATCAGTCAATTTTCAAACTGTATAAAACACATAAAGATGGCTAGACAAGTTAAGAAATATCACTGAAAATCAACAAATACATAAAAAACATACATTTTTTTTTCTAAATTTGCTTACATCAGTCTGAAGTTAATGCTTTGAATTTCATCAAAAATCATAAAGTTTCATATAAAATCATATGACATGATCGAATATGTCAGTCACACATATATTTTCATATACTGAACAGGTTTATGGTTCCATTTCTCCATAATGCTTTTAAGTCACACATCAGTCAGTATTATCAGTCATGAAGTTGCTTCAATAAAAATGACATACCTCTGAGAAACCCTTTTAAGTCATTAAGAAAGATACTTGTGATAATCGCACAGTTATTCATGACATCATATAACCATAACTAAATCATGGGGTAAAACTCAATAAAACCACACAATCGCACTCTTTTCTAGTCAACTGAATCAACAACTCAACACATTCAAATCCAAGAACCATAAATTCATACATAGTCACATCACACCACACAAGAACCATAACACATTCATACACTTTCACACCACACAAGAAACATAACACGTTCATACACTGTCACACCACACAAGAAACATAACACGTTCATACACTTTCACACCACACAAGAAACATAACACATTCATACACTGTCACACCACACAAGAAACATAACATATTCATACATCATCACACCACACAAGAAACATAACATATTCATACATTGTCACACCACACAAGAAACATAACATATTCATACACTGTCACACCACACAAGAAACATAACACATTCATACACTGTCACACCACACAAGAAACATAACATATTCATACACTGTCACACCACACAAGAACAATAACACATTCATACACTTTCACACCACACAAGAACTATAACACATTCATACACTTTCACATCACACAAGAACTATAACACATTCATACACATTCACACCACACAAGAATCATAACACATTCATACACTTTCACACCACACAAGAACTATAACACATTCATACACTTTTACACCACACAAGAACTATAACACATTCATACACAGTCTCACCACACTATTAAATAACCATATAATCATATGTATGAACCAACATGAATGACATTAAAACATATCTCATTACTTAAATTGTCAACCAAATTACGGAACTTAATCACCAGCATGCATTTATACAACATAGAATGAGATTGTTACCCAGTTTCTGTTCAATTCACATCCACTCAATTATTCCCTTTATCGCATTAAATCTAAATCACCGTGGCAACTATGCCTATTACACTTAGTTGGCCTTGAAATTTAAATCCAAAAAGTTTAGCTACATCAATTCATCATATCAATAAGTTATGCACCAAATCAATACAGTAACAAGAAATTGCAACAATAATTCTAAAATACACTCACACAGTGAAACCAAATACATTTTACGTAAAAACTGTACAAAAATAGGGGAAAAAATTCATACATACCCAGGAATTTCTGACCATACTCCCTCATATCTAATTGTATTGAAAATTATCCAACAATTTTCCAACAAATTACAACCTAATAAAATGCATGCCAGCAAATTATCTAGACTGTTTGTTATTTTATTTGTCTATAGTAATTTTCAACAGTTTATGTATTAAAAGAAAACTCCATGATATTGCTTCAACATACTTTAGTCTATCCACATTTTTCATCAACTGCTGACGAACTTTTATTCTTGACAAGCCTCTGATTGACATTGATGGCATCACTGAATGATGGCACCATAGCAACCAAAGAAGCATCAAGTCTCCTGAGGGATTCGGATCATTTTTATTGGAACCAGTCAGTCTCCTGACTGACATTGAGTTATGGCTTGATCAGGGAAAACATTAGGCAGTATTTGACAAGAGAATTATAATAAATCTTTCAGGATTACAATAATGATCTAGGACAGGGTGGTGTGTGCAAATATTTCCATGTCTATCTCTATGAGGATTGAAACAGAAATAAAAACACTGTTATATATCCAGACGTAGGACCAGTGCATCATGGGATTAATTTGGTTTAAATCATACAGAGTGGATCTAGCTGGGAAACATTTCTATACCCGCCTCTCTAATTATGTCATACTTGTTTCGTGATGAAAAAGAGCATACATTCCATTCATTTTCCTGAAATATTTTAATAACCTTATAAATGATATTCTTCAACATTAAACAATGCCCCCCCCCCCAACAGTAAGGGATAAAGGCATCATCAAGAGCTGAAGGAGTCTGCATGCAGTAGCCATGTTTGTTAATGTACCACCAGGTGTGTCATGCGGATGTCATGCACTGTTCAAGTACCACAGGGCTGCGTGTGGGGTAGTCAAGTTTGATAATGTATGAGAGTTCAGTGTGGGGTAGTCTTGTCCAGCAAATGTACCTAAGGGTTCCACATGGGGTGGTCATGTTTTGATATACCACAGGGTTCTGTTGGGGTAGTCATACTTTTATTAATGCATCACAAGTTTGGTGCGGGGTAGAACCATAACCAGCAACATTTGGCAACTTTCCAGCTGTAACAGATGAGGGAGACCCTAGGCTTACACCGAGGTGAGAGGTGAGAGGGTAGTGATTGCAAATCAGAGACCATTACCACTTGACCACAGAGCCCAAATAATACCATAAGGTTCTGCATTCAGAGGCCATACCAAGTTAATATACCAAAGGTTTCAGTTTGGGTTGTTATATTTGTGTTAATACATCGCAACAGTGGTAGTCATGTTTTATGAATGTACCACAGGTACACACATTACCAATATGAACCTGCAGTTTGATAGAAATGTTGACCTTGAAGACGCATCTGATAATCTATGCTTTATCCTTTAGTGAGGGAACCATTTTAGCCATGTAATATTAAACTACTACAGCTGTAAACTGTGACAGCGCAAAAAGCGTAATCAAACATGCTGTATTTTACAGCATGATCTTAATAGCGCCATATTTATAACTGAAAGTTGGGTTCTTATTGTAGTTTCTGAATGATAAAACATGTGACAAGTGATTACAATATCCTTCTATAGCGCAAAAATTTTCTGTGCGAACATGATAATTCGTCTACAGCAGACAGACAGACAGATGGATGACAGGACTAGAACACAAACAACCAGACTTCTCCTAATATGGACAGACATATTGAAATACACAATGACACTAGTCAGAAGGTATGATCATCACACTTTAAGTCAGATAAATAAAAGATTTCTTCACAAATGATATAACTTCGACAAAGTACCAAAATGTTTCTCCATGGTGGAATCAAAAATTTTGAATTAAGGGAGCAAAAAAAAAAACAGGCAATAAATTCTTTCATTCTCTTGTTATTTAAGACATCGAATTCCGCTTTGCTCCATATTCTCCCACGCCCCCAATTCTCTAGTATTAACGATAATAAGTCTACTGTTTACATAATAAACTTTTAATGTTTCTGACTTCATAGATAAATATTTGCAAGCAAATTGTGTAATAATGCGCTCTGTGTCATACTTTGTACTGAGTCCCCCCTTGAATTGTGTAAACCCTTAAAATGTTTCCCCTCTGATTTGGATTGTCTCCTCAGATTGTGTCTCCCTTTGCATCGTGTCACCCCTTGTATTGTGTCCCTTTTGTATCAAATCAACCTCTTATATATGTCACCCCTTTGTATTGCGTTACCCCTTTATATCCGCTAGTGTTCATCATGCCTGCATACATATTGAAATAAAATAGATATAACAAAACTATTATTTGCCAGATATAACAAACAACAATACACTGGAGCCAATGAATAAACACAAGTGTGTGGAGATACATAAATCACCGGATGACCAATACATGGATATCAAAATGAATACACAAATCATGGGTCTGTCTAGGGAACCAATTTAATGAAAGATTTCCCATACATTATGTTGAAAATAGCAATCAATTCAAATCTGTACAGATCTTATTTCAATAATAAATAATAAACCCTGTGTTAGAAGTGAACAAATTTGATAGATTTCCAATGATTGATGTAAAGACAGCTTTCTGCCAGCAAAAACTCATAAACTTAATTCCTTTTGTCTGACAGTAACCAAAAATTTATTATCACAGTAAGCCGACCAGGGTATTTCTACAAGAGAAAAAACAAATGATTTTGAGTCATGGTTTTATAGCCGAGGGGCTGAAATTAGCTAAATCAGACGTGTAATCAATCAATAAATAGCAAATAAATGGCTTGAACAAGATTTAATACTTTTTGTAGGAAATTATATTAGCAGATCAGAAACCGTATGGGTATTGTAATCTATGTATACAAACCATTTAACAAGCTATCACTAAAACATGAAGCCAAGATCAATCCGAACAGACATAAACCATTCCAAAATTTGCAGCAGACGCACCGACAGGAACTACCAGTGACACAGCATGGCTTATACAACATTTTTGAACTCTTTTGACCTTTTGTGTAGACTGCAGAAATAAACTTGGACCTGAACAAATGCACCACTCACAGAATTAACTTTGATTAATTAGTATTTTGTATAGTTTGAGTTTATATTGGAACTATTTTTCAGCAAATTTTCAACTGGAAGTAAATTCAACAAAATGTTAGAGAATTAATACAAAGTAAATAATAACAAAGAATATTCCGTGTGCATATTCAAGCAATCATGAAATATAGAACATTGTGAATCCATTGACCTTTGTAGACTGGAAGAAACCATCAGGCAGACATGTAGATCCAAACATGGTTCGAATTACTTCCAAATTGTTCACTTACGAAAGACCTGAAGATTGGCAATTGATTTGACTGGCTTTCAATATTTTGAACATTTTTATCAAAACGAATGTCAAGACAACAGTATATTAAGCACATCACTTATGCTGTTATGCAGATCTATGTATTTCTTTTCAATTACCATAAAAATAATATAAACTTATGCCATCACATAAAACATTTCTCCCCAACGACCTTGAATGATGGAATACCAAATGTACAGATATGCTGTTTAAATATTTTGCCCTAATGAGATCATAGTGAGACATGAGCAATCAAAAGTTATAAATATTCAAAAGCTTGCACAATATCAGTCAATTTCCAGACATTTTGTCCTAAAACATCATTTTCAACACACAGTAACATTGTCTGTCATACAGTCATATAACATTGTCTGTCATACAGACATATATTATATTGTCTATAGAAGTCAAATTTTCATTCTAAATCTGCAGAAAGGTCAATGACTTAATTAACTGTTCATAATGAACCCGCTCCCTCAACTTATGACCTTGAATCAAAATGTTCTGCTTCAGTTACGTTTAGTGCATTGGCTCAAAATGGAATGTTTCTATGCCAACCTTTTGGAGATTTTTAAAAAAAAATGATGACCTAATCTGACCTTGTCATAGCCATGCAGACAATCAATACCAGCCATTTAAGAAATTTCCCCACAAATTTGTCATCCCAAATTATTGTGTGATTTCATTCATTCAAACACGAATTGAAAAACAAAGGACTTTGATTAGAATTGTTTTCAGAGTAAATGTCACAGTTGTACAACTGTCCTTTCATTATGCAGTATAGAGGTGAAACGATTCAAAAAATTTCGATTCGATTCGATTTCGATTTTTCATCCCACGATTCAATTTTTCGATTCGATTTTCGATTTTAAAAGGAATTAAATAGGACAAGAATAAAATAGCTATCCCACTAGTTTACGATGGAATGTATTTTCTTAAATACTGTAAACAATGGAACAAACGAAACATAAAACTTGTGAATAGGAAAAACTGAAACAGTAAAGAGCCTGACAACACGAGAAGAATGCTGATCTCGTTAGATTTCAGTCATTTTGACTCGCATACTACGGAAAATGAAAGTAGGTATTACCAAAAAAAAAATCAAATCGAAATTGCCGTCATTGAATCGAATCGAATCAAATCAAGCGTGAAAAATCGCGGTTCGCAATGGATCGTGATTAATCGTTTCACCTCTAATGCAGTAGTAGAATGAACCAAACAAGGTACATGTTATAGATTTTGTTGGCTGAAAAATCTGTGACTGCACTGGGTCAGAGACATCACTTATGGAGCAGGCATTCAACCTGATTGGATTTACCCAGGATCCAAATTAAAGTACAATATACTTTGATCACCTTCAGGTAGAAGAGCAATGACCTGAGACTTACAGACATCTTTAAACACAGACATTAATTAAACTGTATGCTTCTTCTGTCTAACACCAAGGTATAAACACATGTTTACATGAAAACAAGCAGGGCCATAATGGCCCCCTACATTGTTCCCCTCTGTTTCAAACTGATGATCAAGGTCAGTGGTACTTCTAGACACCATAGACAACATGGTCTGATTTAACCTGTCTCCAAACTTTCCAGAAGTTCTAGATGAGTTTTAATATCAGAATGGCAAACAAATAAAAATGAAGACAAAATTTATAAATCAAGGACTTTTGTTTCTTATATATATTCAGAATTGGTCCATCTTAGAACTAGTTAACGATCAAGTAGAAACTTTTAACATGATTGCTATTAAACTGATTACACAAAAAAAGAAATAAAACCATTTTATTTATTCATAGTAACAAAGTATTGCTTATTCTTTATGTATAAAAAAGTGTGACTGTGAGGCTGATGGAAAGAAGAGGATGACAATCAGATGACAATGAGACAACAATGAGATGTCACCGAGATAGCATTAGGACTGCGATGAGATGCCAATGGGATGACAATGAGATGGCAATGGGATGACAATGAGATGGCAATGGGACAGCAATGAGATGGCAATGGGATGACAATGAGATGGCAATGGGATGACAATGAGATGACAATGGGACAGCAATGAGATGGCAATTGGACAGCAATGAGATGGCAATTGGACAGCAATGAGATGGCAATGGGACAGCAATGAGATGACAATGGGACAGCAATGAGATGGCAATGGGATGACAATGAGATGACAATGGGACAGCAATGAGATGGCAATGGGATGACAATGAGATGGCAATGGGATGACAATGAGATGACAATGGGACAGCAATGAGATGGCATTGGGACAGCAATGAAATGGCTGTGGGACAGCAATGAGATGACAATGGGACAGCAATGAGATGGCAATGGGATGACAATGAGATGGCAATGGCACAGCAATGAGATGGCAATGGGATGACAGTGGGATAACAATGGGTCTCATATGAAACAACTCTTTAATCACAATTTAGCAATGTTGCTGTATTCAGGTGAGTTGTTAAAGCAACAATATATTATACCAAGACAAGGACAGGAAAACAAAAGTATAATGTAAATGAAGGGTCAATATTGGGTTTTATCTGTAATCAAGTAATGAAATAAGATTGGTTGGCTGAAATTGTGAACAAATATAAAGAGTAGTACTGGACCCTGCATTTTATGATACTGAACATAAGTGTAAGATATTGCAACAACAACAAAATATGTCGTATTCAATTAAAAGATGAATTACTTTAACATCCCTCTTGTTATGTATGATAAGCTACACTCCTGTCTTAGTGTACACTGAACTGTAAAACTTTGTTATACACCAGAATGATCAACATTGACATATACCATTGTGTTGCCAAAAACTGTCAAAATAGTCTGTCGACAGGCATCTCCCCATCAGTGACTGGTACCATTTATAGTGTCATAAATTAATAACTATAATGAAAATATATTAGAACCAGACTGCCAAATCATGGTGATAAAGTAGCTATTTTGAGTTAAAATATGATTATGTAATTGGAACAGCCCTAGAAAAATATACAAGATAAATGGAAGTATCATCAGAGGCTTTTAAAAGCATAATTGATTATTTTTATGCATCAATTTTCTTGTATTTATGTTAATATCCAAGTGCTTTGCAATCGGTTTGTTATAAACAAAATAATCCATTTCAGTTATGAGAAAAATATGATGATAAATGTAAAATAAACTGCAAAAATGTGCAAGTCATATTAAATCACCTAAATTATTTAGTTCTGTTAACAAATACAGTCCAGCTTGATTCGTACAACCTGCATAACTAATATATCACTGTACTTCCTTCCTGCGCATGTGCTATAAGTTAACAGAGAAATATTTTCAGGGAAACATATGGGTTACATATTTTTTATATGATAAATTCCCAAAATCATCATAGTTTTACCAGAACGAAATAATTGGTCAAGTTATAGCAACTCCTGGTCATTAATAATCATTCAGACACATCTAATACTTATATAGCTTTAATTTTTCATCAATTCCAGGTTAAACTACTCTAATATAGAGGAATTCCAGGTTGAACTGTTTGTTGTCACCATTTTTTTGCTAATTGTCTCATGATATGAGCAGATGATAGTGAAATGGCTGTTTATAATTCACTGATTGGTCAATTTTGAGAATGTGTACAGGAACAGCCAATCAAAGTCTAGAATTTTGAAACTGGACTTTTAGGCTCATTTTAACCTCAAACCCAGGGCTTAGGGTGTCTGAGCTAATCACTAGATTTAACATTGCACAAACAACCATGCTCATAAAGGTGACTTTTCCAGCTTTAACTCGCAGTTGTGATAACGAGGGGCTGGTGATTACTAGTCAGGGACCATAACCACTCAACCACAAGGCCCCTGAACCAAGCAAGCAAGATAAATCAATTATGAATTCAGAATCATGACTTCATCTGCATATTTCTAAACTAACTTTATCCGAGGATATGCATGTATTTATGTTGTAACTAAGCCTAGTTCTAAATATTTGAGAAATAGGAGGATTTAATAGGGACCACAATAATACAAAGGGCCACTTTAGATTGATGATAAATTGAAAATAAAAAAATGCAAACAAAAAGAGAATATTTCTTAAAATGTGAACAAATTTCTACATTAAAAATGTATGTGGGTTGTAGTATAAATAACATGTACCATGTAACATAAGCCATAAATTTTAAACAAAATTTCCAGATTTTTTTGGCCACATTTTTGCATGCTACACTTTAAAGCCATCAATCACTCTAGTATCCGTACGTGGGGGAACGTACCATGCTTAACAAGGTTCCATATTTGTCATGGTAACACAACGCATAAACACCAATTAATATTCTGGTGACATTTTTCACACATTATAAGAAGTTATATCATTAAAGTTTCCCTGTATAGACAGACAAGTAACATTGCAAAACTACGGTCAATTAAATGCATTTAAAAAGCTATAAATTAAAACTTTAAGGGCATGTTAACCAAGTTTATCAAATTTTAAAATTAAATTTCAAAGTAATAAATAGAATACATTTAATCAATATTACTAGAATAACAAGTTGAGTCAATTAATCACAATGACTTGAAATAATTTAAATTTTAAGTGTTATTTTTGAAAGTTTAAATGCCATGAGCTCAAAATGAGATAATTAAAATTATCTTAATTATTTTATGATTGCGTCATAATCCATTTGCACAGAGCAGTAAATAGAATGTCCATGGCTTTCCCTCAATGTGTGATAATTTGTCAAGAACTGACATTTCATCAAAGAATAATTGCTAGGCACATGATATAAGGTAACACACAGTATTCAATCTAATTTAACTGTTTAATTGCTAGGCAACCAAATTTTATCACCACAACAGTAATACCATTATATCTATTTATTAAGCTGCAATTCATCATACTTTATAAAGCATTCATTTTCTTACATAATTTATTTAATCTACAAACTAGTATCAATTTATAAACTGAAGTAAGACTTTTATTGCTGTTAGACACTGAAAGACAAATATACATGCAGGAGGTAAAACTAGTACTCAGGTGAGCTGATGAGTAAAAAAGTTTCTGGTTTCCGACCAACCTTATCTTCTTCCTTAAGCATTTACTGGTCTGAATTTTTTTCTTGTTGATATTTTCATGTAAATCTATCGCTGAATTAAAAACAAATATGTATGAAATTAACAAGAAGTTCTGCCAAATTACTGAACTTGGGTATATTTTTGATGGGGGTGGGGGAGGGATGTTAGTAGAAACGTGGTATTAATATTTTGGTCCAATTATCATTTCTTCATTCATCTGGTCCATTAAAAGTAGTCATTTTAAGGTTTTTTGATTTTTAGCTCTGGTGACTCTAAAAGGGGTCAACTGGTATAATATGAGCAAATTGCAATTACAACATCAAAGGGATTCTACACAGCAAATTTGAAGTAATTTCGACCTGTAGTTTCAGTGGAGAAGACCATTGTTGACGCCACATGCTAGAGTATCCACAAACCCATCTTTACAGCTCACTCTGAATCTTGGGTTCTGTTGAGCAAGAAATAGAAAAGTTCTCAGACCTACCAACCCTATTTTGTTTAATTAAACAATAATAAATATTTTTTTGTTTTGGTCTAAGCAATCCATCTTCCAATAAAATGGACTTACAGATCAGGCTATAATAAACTACACATGTAGTACTTACATATGCCATAAAAATAGCATCCAAAGTATGGGAAATAAGGCAAAAAAATGTGTGTTTACTGGAACCTACCTAACAACCCCCACTGACCCAAGACATTTTTAGAATTTTCTCAAATGTTTGGTCATTATTAACTGATAAATGATTGAAGTCAGTAAAAATACCTATCCTACCTGTTTCCAGACTGTTGCCCCTATATATACAATTTTTTTTGCCAATGTACATTTTGTTGTTTAAAACACATTATGCTTTTTATTATCAGGTTCGATCAATTTATTCACAGGCAGGCAGTTACTGCTATCATTAAAAGTTTCAACGACATTTTTTGTTCGACCAATCAGTGTAAAGGTTTAAATCTTTCTGATGGAATAATTCTGACTTGCCTCGAACTTTATTCAAACATAATCCGAATCATTGTCTTGTCTTTCTTATTCTACCAACCCTTCCCTTTAAAGATTTATCATTCAAAAAACTTGTCATGAAGTCCATTTGTCATTTTGGCACCAAACTTCTGAATTCCAAATCCAAGTCATTTCAGCCAGTTGACAGATGAATCGTCACATTACCACGCGGAACTTCCAGCAATACTGATTTAAGTGTTTGTAAATCTCTGGTTCCCAGACATGTATCAATCTAATACTCTAATACAAATTTGACTTTACATTTGTCGTACATGTTTTTGTCTAATGCATTATAGAATTGAGGAAACAGTGATATCTCAAACAGATGAGAAACTATGAGTTTAAGCAATAAGACGACTTTGTGGGCTGAATACAATATCACTAAAGAGAATTTCACGCAAACTTTTTAGTGGTGAAGCACAAATGAAAAAGAAACTTAGTCACAATAAAATCATAACCTGCATTAATGGTAACCTGTGAATTGAGGCCACAAAGGTCACATTTCAGAGTATGTTTCTGAATATAAAGGATAACAAACCTTTAAACTAGGGCCAAAGATTAACTTCTCTCAGTTTATAATATTCACACATTGAATGGAAAAAGAAGTATTCATTAAATATTCATTAATTCATTGGTCTGTCTGTCTGTCTGCCTGTTTGTTTGTAGTCCAATCCGTTTGTTTGCTAGTTCAATTATTTGTTGAGACAAACATTCTGACCAGGTCTGATGAAAATTCTCTCAAAAGTGAACCCACAGGTGTAGACAACGGACAACAGACTACGGATGACAGACAACAGATGCCAGAGTAGACAGACTGATCACTACAGCTCACTGAGCACTACAGCTCAGGTGAGCTAAAAAATGGTCATGTTTCTGGTCACCTGACCCAAATAAATAGGGTAGGTCACATAACTTTTCTTTTTTTCTACGAATCTGATTCACTTGTCTGATCAACAATAAGGCAGAGCACAGCACACAGTTTAAAGAACAGAAATCATGGAAATTACCACACCCACCTCCATATGGCATGAGGTTGCTAAGCAACAAAAATATCATCCTTACTGGTGATTGGCTAAAGCAGCAACATTAATTTTAGAGAACATTTTTTTTAAACTCCATGACAAGAGATACAGTTTAATACCTTTATCACATTTCATAACTGTTTCCCCGGGCAACCAAATGCTGGACTGAAATTTTTCCTTATTTACAACCAGACACACTTTTTTTGCAGTATGAAATAAAAATATTGGCTGGTATATTGTTATATAGGTATATTCAAATCAAACATATTTAAAACCATAACAAGATAGTTAGATTCTTGGTACGTCAATAGCTTCTATTTTTTCCGCTAAATTACAGAAATTCAAGGAAATAAAGAAAAAAATTGGAGAAAGAGATGATAAGATAAACGAGAAAAGCTGAAGTATAAGTGAAAGACAAATGCTGACTATCAATCAGGAATAAAGGAGGGATTGTTCCTACATCCCCGATCTGAGACAAGTCATCAATCTACGTCACAATGGATTCAACAGCCACATCCAACATGCATATGGGTGATTTAGACACTATTCATCACAAATGCTGGTTCACCTATTTTTTCATTCCTTTCCTTGACAGAGAGCATTTCTTTTTTCTCCCAGAATCCAATCAAAAATATCATGGTGGTCAATTTGATTTCCTAAACCAACAAAACTGCTTTAATTGCTTATCTACCAGTAAATAACTTAAGTCAGATTCTTGATCTAGTAAATGCCAAAAAAGAAGATAATGGTGATATTGATGATGGTGATGATGATGATAATGATAAGAATGATGATGATTATTATTATGTTGCTGACGATGGTAATGTTGTTGGTGATTATGTTAATAATGATATTGTTGATGCTGATGATGTTAACAAGATCAATGATGATGATGGTGATAAAGCTGGTAAGATTAATGATGTTACTGCTGATAACGTTGATGATGATAATGATGATAAGGTTGATATTATTAATCTAGTTCATAACATTATCTTTACATCCACAATGAAATAATTTAATCTTCTCTGGCACCAGTTTTATAAGTAATCTATTCCTACACTCTTTACGATTTCAATTTTTAGGGCCACCTTTCATCATGTTGTAGGTCTTGAACAACATACTCAGAAAAGATGCTGTTTGGAGAGGGTACGTTGGTCAAGCATGTTCTACTGGTGTTTCCAAGAGGACTTCAAGTCCTACATCAATAAGTAAGTCTGAAATAATTTGTCATGATTCTAGTCTTTAAAATTACATACTTACAAGTAGTGTAGGACATAAAACAAATACAGACAAGAAATACAATACCAGAATTCCATTATATACATAACAATATTATTTTCTTTGGCATTTTCAAGTCTTTTACAAAAAAAACTTCATTCACACATGAAGTTCGTACTCGAGATTTTTTCTGTATAATCCTACAGAGTTTCGTTTTAAACCCAGACATTCAGTGACAGATTTGGTCAGTAAACATTCTCATTTGATTCCAAAATCAATCAATCAGTGCTCTCAATTCTCTATCAAGTTTCACATTTTACATCCAAGCTCATCGGGAATAGTCTAAACTTTCATAGAATGATTGACACACAGATGTCGTTGTCATCCATCATTGACGTCTGCTGGTTCTACAAATTAGGTTAAAAGCATATTGTGTGTAACAAGTTAAGCCTCGCTAACAAATTCTAAACCAATGAGAGTCAATCTCTGCTATAACTGTCATGTAAGTCAAGTAATACAAATATTTTAATCAAATTGTGAAAGGCTGGCAATCAGTTATGCAGACACAAAATCTGAACTATGGGCGCACAACTCTTATCCCGCAAGAAAACAACATTAAGGTGAGACACCACTATTACACATTTTTTCATACACTTGTACTACTGTATGACCTAAAGCTCATTTCACAAATAAGATCGGTGTGAAAATGAATAATGTCATTACAGAGGTAACTTTGATGCTAGAAACAGAAAAAAAGAAGAACATCAAAAGTTACATAATGTTACACATCTGGTAGCAAGAACACTATCGCAAGACCATTTACAGACAAATTTTCTAATAACTAATGTCACAAGTTTATCATTAATCATATGTTTATGGTTAGACTGCCTCATCAACAAGTTGCTGAGGGTGAGGAGGGGAAACATTGACTAATAATCTAGTTTCTTCGTTTCTTTGGTGTCTATTCAAAGAATACAAAAAATGCAGACTTCTCAAGTTTTTACTTCAAAAGTAATGAAAATGTAACACCCTTAAAAGCATTTGGATTCAACACCACAATATATCATTTTGTAATTATTTTTACAACAAATAGTCTGCAATTCTAATTGATACAAGGGCCATAACTCTGTAAAATTAAGTTTAATGATATAAGAATGGCAAATCTGCAAAATCATGTTTATGTAACAAGGGCCACAACTCTGTAGCATCATTTCTTATTGAAACCTGCACAAGGGTAAAAATACTGCAGATATTCTAATTAACTCACTTTCATTTAACTCACAAGTTATTACCTGACCTAAATATTCAAGCTCTAATAAAAACAAAGTAAATATTTAAGAATTGAGTAAGCAGTAAATTTTATAAAATTCATCAAGAACCTGTGTCTATGCATGGCAGGATGACAAATATTAATTACAAAAATACAAGTATATGTTCTTTATGTTATTTCAACATCAACAAAAACATATCACATAAATATGAACTTATTTTTTTTTATTCTTTTTTTCAGTTTGATTGAAATAGTGCTATTGTGTTCTAAGTTAGTCAAGATAATAAATTATATTACCCAGAAAGTTAGAGAACAGTATGGTAGGACTTTGACAGGATGTTCATGCCAGCACTTGAACATTTTGGACCACACCATGTATTACAACTCATTGATGTTAAACCAAGTTCAGCATGAAGAATAAAACTAGATGAGTAAACAAATTGCCTCCGATGAAATAAAACATGAAAATGTCACATTGTGAAAAAAATGAAAACAAAAATAATAAATAGGTATAATAAGGGACTTACGATTTAACGTTTATTAATATTATTTATTTCTTCACAAGGAGCCTCCATAGCCAAGTGGTTAAAGTCTTTGACAAGTAATCCCAAGCCTCATACCACTATCCCAAGCCTCATACCACTAAGTGTTTGAATTCCATGTGAGACAAGACAAAATCTCACATGTGAAGAAGCTGCCCATCAGGTTTACAGGTTTACAGACGGGTGGTGTTAGATCCGTGTGTATGCCTTAAGTCTTTCTTCACGGTTAAAAGCGGAAACGTTGCCAAATAACCCTGGCTGTTGGAGCAACTTAAAACCCCACTGGAAAAAATTAATTATGATCTACCTATTTTAGTATCTTATATATTGCATAGAGGATAGGCACCATTTCAATGACAAACCCAGTAGGTCTTCCTTCCTAGAAGTGGAGATATATTTTCCTACATAAATAATATTTGTGACTTCTTTGAATGTTAAAAAAATAAGTACAAGTGCCTTTACTTGACAAAGCATGAGTGCTGTTCCTTGATGAAATATAAGTGTTCTCCCTTGATAAATATATGTGGTCTTCCTTGATAAATATAACTGGTCTCCCTTGATAAATACAAGTGGTCTCCCTTGATAAATATATGTGGTCTCCCTTGATAAATATATGTGGTCTCCCTTCATAAATATATGTGGTCTCCCTTCATAAATATATGTGGTCTCCCTAGATAAATATAAGTGGTCTCCCTTCATAAATATATGTGGTCTCCCTTGATAAATATAAGTGGTCTCCCTAGATAAATATAAGTGGTCTCCCTTGATAAATATATGTGGTCTCCCTTCATAAATATAAGTGGTCTCCCTAGATAAATATAAGTGGTCTCCCTTCATAAATATAAGTGGTCTCCCTTGATAAATATAAGTGGTCTCCCCTGATAAATATAAGTGGTCTCCCTTCATAAATATAAGTGGTCTCCCCTGATAAATATAAGTGGTCTCCCTAGATAAATATAAGTGGTCTCCCTTCATAAATATAAGTGGTCTCCCTTCATAAATATAAGTGGTCTCCCCTGATAAATATAAGTGGTCTCCCTTCATAAATATAAGTGGTCTCCCTTCATAAATATATGTGGTCTCCCTTGATAAAACGTAAGTGTCTCATTGATAAAAATACAAGAGTTCTCCCTTAATAAATGCAAGTGTTCACCCTTGATGAATATAATTGTTCTTTTTCTATTTTTTTTACCGTAAACACCAGAAAAAAACATAAAAATATGTTAACGTCAGTCAATTAATGATGTGACACTTTGAGTGACCAATAAGAATAATGGATTATCTCCTTACAAGGCATGAAAAAATGTAAACTTTACATGGGCAACAAGTCGGTAGATTATTTAATGTGACATCATCATTCTTCATGTGTCAGATGACCAGTGACCAAAAAACTTGGTTATAAATCATTTAGTTGCTAAGCAACACATTTATTTTCTAATTATTAATGTTATGTATGCGTGTAATTTAAAATGTAACCAAGCCATTTTTTGTTTGGATGAATGTCAGAGATTGTTACATAAAAATTGAAAAATATAGTAATAAAAATAATAATGAATAATTATAATACAAATGTGTTCAACAATGACATGCCACATCCAGACATGGGTGTGCTAATATGTGGCACATTTAGTACAACATACAGTTGCAGACTCACACTATTTGTAAAGCTAATTTCAGAGTGTCAAACAAGGAGGGCAGCTGACTCTTTAAAAGTTAAGTATTTGGTCCTATTTAACATTTTAATATAATACTCTTTTTTCCTTTTAAAGTTTACCTCATTTATGTATAAAGAGACACAATCATATCCCAGCATAACCAGCAATGTTCAACAAATACTGGAAGCTTTATTAAAGCTCACCTGTTCATGTAATTTTGACAAATGAACACAGGTGTATTAAAGTGATATTTTTTACTCAAATTCAAATACATAACACTTATTTATTTTGATAAGCCGATCTACATTAATAACTGTACATAAAAATCTAAACAGAAATCTCCCACAATTTTCAGTCTTATCAGCAAATATAGATCAAGTATCAATCCTGCAACAACATACACAATGATAAATCAAGTCATTTCTTGAAATAAGCAATTTTTCACTTCATTCCTCCATTTTCTAATAGGCTTATCAGATAAATGCTGATCAATCATTGAACTATTCTATGCAGGATGGCACCATTGCCACATGCATCAATTAGTATTAAATTAAGCCCCAAAGTTTAAACACTGGAGAAATCTTAAAACACTGATCTTTTCAAATTTATAGCTACTTTGCTCTACCCAGAAAATTCATTAATCAGAAGAAAAAGAATAAGCACACAGCATAGCAATAAATATTCTGTGACTAAATGAAAATAAAAACATCCATTTTGTTCTTGCAGGTGCTGAAAACTTGTAAATTTCAAAATGGTGCACTCTTAGTTTTCTGCAACTTGTTACATGCAGTGCTGCTCTAAATGCATCCTATAAAGTGACAGTCATTTTAGATAAAGCAACAAAAGATTGAGCATGGTTTAAGTTTGGTGATGGCTATTATGGGTTTAAAGCAGAAGTTGTGGAAATGGAAGATAACGCATTAAATGAACAACAGGGTGATGGTAACAGTTGGTTCTGAGAGCCAATGTTTAGACATGTGGGATGTTCAGAAAAGTGGGATACCTGATAAAAGTGTCCAATGAATGACTTTGTTTTTTTGTTTTCATGTGACATTGTCACTGGGGTTTAATGCAGTTTTTCAACAATTTTTCAGTTATATACAGCGACCGGTTCACCTAACCAGTTTTCCTGGACTGTAAACTAACCAGTACTAACTTACCCTTCCACAAGGAGCCGGCAACTTCTCCACATATGGAGGAAAATTGACATTTTTGTCAAATTTTCATGGAAGGGTGTGACCTGCCGCAACTGGGATTCAGACCAATGAATGAAAGCTAAGGTTGGATTACTTTGTGGTAAATGGCACTGGGTTAAAAGATAACAAGTAAATTCTTCAGTTAGTGCTGGGCAAGGTCTAATTTTGAGAAATGCCAAAGCTGAGCAAAAACTGCCATACAGTAATAAATGTTATAAGATCAAATCCTACACAATGCTTAAAGACCAAGAGACTATGGTCAGCTGTGATGTATAGTGTTGGGCAGCATAAATTTAAAGATGGGCAAAGCCTGGCATTGCTTGATATTTGATGCAATACTGTAAGAATGTGAACAAGATAAGGCTCAGCCATAACTTGGCATACAATGAGGACTGGAAATCTCACAGAAACAAAAAGTATACCCATTACTTTTACTTTCCACAACAAGTCCTTCTTATTCATTCATCTCACAGCATTTTACATTACAACAATGAGTAATGATAATATGTTCCATGAACTTTGATTGACATCAGACTTGAAGGATAATAATTAATCAAGACACTATCATTAATTTTGACCATTGTAAATGTATAGTGACCATCAATGTCAACTTTCAACTAATTAACTTAATCTGGTAATGAGTATATTGAAGATCTGGGTGGTAGCCAAAACATTATAACAGAAAAAGTGTCTATTAAATTAGTATATATCTAGTCATATTATATAAACCAGTCCCATGACCTTATACCGCCACTTTATTTGTAACAGAAAAAATCAAACTATCTTTAAAAAGCAACATTTTCTACAAAATGCGTGAAAATATATTCAAGCAAACCTGAGACAATGGGCACCTATGAATACTGGTCACTAATGAATAGCAGTCACTCTCAAACAACAGTTCTCCCTCTGGTAGCCTTTGAACACAGGTTTGACTATACGTTTGAAATCTGATAAAAATCTGATAAAAAAGTTATGAAAAAGGACAGCCATGTTAAGGGTTATTACATTATGTAACATTAGGGTAGGCAGGTCAAAACACTTTTCTAATTGTTTTTCTAAACATACGATTTGTGAAAACATGAGGTACGATTCGTCCTCAAATATTTGAATTTTGCTGTTAAAAACTTAAGGGTTTTACTCTAACCTAAAATGTCAAGAAATCTTTTTATTTTTTTTCTCAAGGACAGAAATAAAAGGACCGATACAAGCTAAAACTTACTAAATGACTCAGCCTGTCATATTTTTTTGGTACTTCAGAAAAATTTAGTCTGTCCAATACATCAAATAAATTACTATTAACAAAATACCAAACTCTGAAATTCTGAAATTAAGGTGATAATTTGAGTTGACAAGGGGGCAGTGCAAAAGGACAATCCAACATTATGATCGAAAGCAGACGTCGCTTTTATTGAATTATTTTTAAACTCATAATCAGATTATCACCTCAGATCGACTGTAATGTGTTTAGGGTTCTAGGGAGCGTGATACCCTTGTATTTCAATAACAAAACAAAAAATTAATTCCCTCCATCATTAACAAATCCTATGGTTTGTACACTTGAATGTGATTATGTAATAAAGACGTTAATTTTTCATAATCTTTTTCAAAGGATGAACACAGGACACAAGGTCATCTTTAGGTAGAAATACAGTCAACCCTGTTCTAATGATGATATATGACTGGTTTGGAGAAAAAAGTACTAGTAATTGAATTTTCATTTTTCTGGGGTTTGACCACCAGCTAGGCCATTCGGCAACTTTTAAAGCTTTAATGCAGAGGAAGGCCTCACACACCTGGGTAGAACCACCATCTTTCCATAAACCCGCTTCCTAACGCGTGAATCTTTTCTGGCCCCAGAGGGGATCCAACTCACAGCAGTAGGGGGCAGGAGAATAGTCAAACACCATAACTACTCGACCATGGAGGCCCCCCCCCCTAAAAAATTGAGTAAGAAAATATGTTCTTACTGACCTCAATACAAATCAAAATCATAAATTAATACAGATATACAAAATATTAATATATTTCATTCAGGTTCATCCCATCAATGATAAATCAAGTCTTAATAATATCATAAAGAATATTTAATGTGAGAGATGACACTACCATAGAACAACCTACCATTTTGTACTTTCTTCACGACATAAAAACTATTATATTTTTCAACATTTTTTAATTAATAATCACTTTTATTATTCAGTTATATAACTTTAAAGCAAATAAAAAACCTACTCCATAACTATGTTTGTCATAAATATGTACAACGTACAATACAAAACATGAGTAATAAGTTCGCTTGGTTTATGCAGCCCAGACTTCAATGGTTTGAAATTGCAGACCTATAGATGCAATTAAGTCTATCAAAGAAGAAATTATTACTCTATCTTTCTCTTATACAATATATATCTCATAATATTGTGATCAAATGGGAAAACAGATTTATCAGACGATTTATAAGTCCCGAGAGTTCTACTATACTCCCTGGTGCTTTCAAAAATGGGGTATCACACCCATGACCCCTACCCACTTAGTGATCTGCAGGTAATTATTTAATGTCGGCAGAATCAGATATTTCCCTGAAATAATTTGCTATCTGGCACAGCTAATAGATGACAGATGTATTTAATGCTGCATCTATCAAGTTTTTCGACAAGATTGGAAGCTTTATAAATGTCTCGAAAGCTCTGAAAACCACAGCTTAATCTTCATTATTGAATGAAAGATGTCTTCTGCCAGTCAAAATGAACAAAAATGATTTCTGAAATATGAAGGTGAAGAGTTGAGTTTATTCACTATTTGAGAAGCTCTTATTTTTGCCAATGCCTAGTATTCGTCCATTAATATCGCGATTTCCTGTCATTTATTTATAATCCACAAGAAATTCTCACACTTTTGTGTTTCTTATATAACAAAACCTATCAATCTTGGGCGATTTTTTAAAAAAAAAAATTTCTCCCGCAAGTATGGACCACAATATAGGAAATTTCAAAATACAAATTGTATGCTGCATACACATTATTGGTGAAAGGGAGGTAACTCCAACAAGACATGAGTAATAAAATTGAAACTCTTCATTGTAATTTTCAATTATCTTCTTTGTCTTTTTAACACAAATATCTAGATTTTAGTGACTTATGAATTCACAGATATATTTTGTGAAACATAGCTTCACTAAAATGTAATAAAAAAATTTTGATTTCATACCATTTCTGGTTTCATTTCATTAATAATTATGCTTCTCAAAATTTTAAGCATTGTATTAAATTGAACAACTTATCCAAAACACTCAAACAATTCATGTATTATATGAATATAATTTCATATTAATTAACAAGAGCCTGCTAAAATAAATATTTAAACAGCATATGAAATTCCTCACAAGCTCACTTCCGGTAATAATTAACTGCACACTGTTTCTAAGATTATAAATTTCAGCTTGAACATCTGCTTTGAACAACAGCCTGATTGGTTACACCTAAGCCCATTTTTTATTCTAACCAATCACAAAGCTCCATTCAGAGACCACCATATTAGCACAGTTCAACAAATTCAGTTTCTTAGCCGGTGAAAAACAAATAAGTCTATATATGTACATAAAGAATATCAAAAACTGGAGTCTAAGATATTTTAGATACAACTGCACTAAACATTCTTAGGAAAGTATAAATTCACAAATGTAGAAATCTTTTTGAAATTTTACCAGAAAATCAACCACATTAACTCCTGGTTGTCCCTGACAACACTTACCTGAAGAGAGTCAAGATAGTGTCCTCAAATTAGGGTAGAAAAGGGTCTAGGTTCCCTTAAAGCAAATAAACTAGAGTAGGAAAGTTGCAAAACTTTTTTAATTTTTATCTAAACATACATTTCGTAATGTTGAGAGGCAATTCATTCCTATATGTTCTCATACTAGAGATTTTGCTGTTAAAAACTTCAAGGTTGGCACCATAGGGTAGGGTCAGTTGGGTGACCAGACACACTTTTTTTGTCGATCTTTTTCATGAGTAATCTTCTAGATTTAAGCATTCAATAATAGAGACGTTTTACATCATACATAGGAATGATAATCATAACTTACTAGTATGAACCTTTTCAATAAGAGAACAAATGTGATCGCTTTAATAATTATTTTCAACTTTATTAGTGCCATTTGAATAAATCAAAAATACAATATCTAGACTACAAATTAACATTCATTCTCTCACAAAGCGAAAAAAATGAACTTCAGAATCACTTCAAAAACAACTACGACGACATTGACAAAGACACTAATGCCAATTTTTTCTTGTTATTTCCTATTACAGCTAAATGTCATACAGAATAGTTTGATAAGATAGGGCCAGTGATGTATCGTCCAATATTGATGATTTATATCACTCTTGTGTCAAGAGAAAAACAATATCGAAAAACAAATTAGTACCTAACATACATATTTCATTTTGAGTCTCATTTAATGCTAGCTTTCTTGGGTCGTAATTTAAACGTGCCTGTCATAATCTAGGTGTGATATTGAGAACGTAAATCAGTCTTTCCAACCCTTGGTATTCCATAGATAGCCAACCACGATGACATTCAGTAAATCAGGGTATTGTATATTGCTTACAGTAGGTATGACTAGAAAACATCATATGATTTTTCCCTTGACAATAATAAAATAATACGCTAGCAGTATGGAATACCATACAGACTGAAAAGATATTCATAATACCAATTTTTGAGTATCAGTACATGGAACATAATATTCACAGTTACAATATACATAAAAAACGCACCTACAGTTTATTTTTTAACATGGATGGGTTTTCAAGTAAAAGACGTATCAGTTTTTGTTCAATATATGCTTTAATAACATTTAACAGACCGAACAGACTAATAAAATGTGGAAAAATTACTGATTTTCATACAATAAAAACTGTTTTTTCTTACTGTAGACAATTTTATGAAACCTAAAATCAATTGATATGACTGGATTGATGCAGTTAGTGAATTATGATATTATGTACAAACGAAATAATCTGGATGAAAAAATTATACAATTTGAGATATATCCATGTAATGGCCTGATCAGTTAATTTAATGTAGTGTCTAGTCACCATTGTGTAGAATCAGATGCTATAATAAGAGACCATACAGAGACCCAGCATAACAGTGAACACTGAGACACTGAAACAAGGCTACAATGTGATGGAGATAGGAGATTTCGATGAGAAACAGGAGTGATGGAGGTTAGAGACTTTGATGAGAAACAGGAGTGATGGATGTTAGAGACTTTGATGAGAAACAGGAGTGATGGAGGTTAGAGACTTAGATGAGATACAGGAGTGATGGAGGTTAGAGACTTTGATGAGATACAGGAGTGATGGAAGTTATAGACCTGGGTGAGATACTGGAGTGATGGAGGTTAGAGACTTTGATGAGATACTGTAGTGATGGAGGTTAGAGACCTTGATGAGATACTGTAGTGATGGAGGTTAGAGACTTAGATGAGATACAGGAGTGATGGAGGTTAGAGACTTAGATGAGATACAGGAGTGATGGAGGTTAGAGACTTTGATGAGATACTGTAGTGATGGAGGTTAGAGACTTTGATGAGATACTGTAGTGATGGAGGTTAGAGACTTAGATGAGATACAGGAGTGATGGAGGTTAGAGACTTTGATGAGAAACAGGAGTGATGGAGGTTAGAGACTTAGATGAGATACAGGAGTGATGGAGGTTAGAGACTTAGATGAGATACAGGAGTGATGGAGGTTAGAGACCTGGGTGATGGAGATACTGGAGTCATAGAGATAGGAGACTTTGATGAGATACTGGAGCGACAAAGGTCAAAGACTTGGATGAGATATTCAAATGACCCTAGAGTGACATTGCAGGATAAGGGCAGTATACAAGACAGAGAAAAAAGAAACATGTCAACAATTTAATAAATTAAACAGTTAATAACCATAGTACTTAAAATCACAATGAATGTAAGGTCAGCTTTTAATTTATGCAAGGGGCAGACAATCTGTCCAATCAGCCATAGAACAGTTCAGACATCAACTGATAATGGATATTAGAATAAATGGTCTGAAAAGAGAAACACGAAACTGTGACACCTGTTACATTAACCTACCTTATCCCGTTTATACCGTGTTGAGTGATTTATTCAGTCACCTGATCAGTTAATCCATCAATCATGTCATATGACAGATACAAACAGAATGTAATGATTAATATTAATGTATTAAATTCAATAGAAAATCCATACTTCGAGTATAAATCTTATAAACACTTCAAAATTTGTATGGAATATTTATACCCATGCCGGCAAAAATAAAGATAATAATTCACCACATTAAACCGTAATGATTGAGCCACTTCAGCCTTAGTATTGAGTTGACAAATCATGTTTTGTTTCCACAAAATTCATAAAGGCAAAATCAATCAAGTCATAAATGCATAATCTAATGACATTTAGCTGAGTTTTATGTATGGTAAGGGAGTGATTCATCAGATGAACTACCTTTTCTTTTCCATATCTCTGATTTTTAATGTCCATACCTCACAAAGTGACATATCAACTGAGCAATTGCAGCCCCTAATTCTTTTGGGAAAAAATGTTTTACAAAACAATTTAAGGACACCATTAGAAACAATGATGAGTGTAGAAGAGATGTATTGGATGAGTAAGAGCAGGTAATAGTTCTATTAGCCCCTATTTTAAGGGGTATTTGTATCACCATACAGTGGTGACTGAAGACAGGAGGTTACCCTCACAGAGATTGTGTTTTATCTCCCCCCCCCCCCCCGTTCTTATGCTTCTATTGCATTGGACTGGTTTCAGGTTGGTGAGTTTCATTGAAAGTAGTATTTTAGGGAAGGTGGGATTTTATGGACACATTTTGTTTAGAAATCTCTTATCTATATTTGTAACAAAATTTGTTTGCATATTTATTGAGACTGCTGAGTCAAAAGGAGTGACTTGTGACAGTCCATACAGAAAAAAACCTTGTACCATGAACTGCTGAAATTTATTACCATCAGGGTTGACTAACAACGAATTTAGTGTAACATAGGGTGAAACTAACTGCATGACAATTATTACAATAACTAAAAGGCAAAGTGAACGTAATTGAAAAGGGAGAGAATTTCTATTGATTGTTAAATATTTAGGGATTTGATATTAATATCTCATATGTGCGAGATATCCTTCATCTGTCACTGTGGTGCATTTGCAGATAATTCTCACAGAAAAGGCATTTATTACAGCAGTAAATTCCTTTCTTCTTGTATCCCAAAAGGAAATTATTCGTAATTAAAGTGTCATCGCCAGTTGTTCCTCTTATAAGATTGATGCCTGAGTTTGGAACAACCTAACTTTTCCATATTTAAATATAAAAAAATGCTTGATTCATGAGTGCCGAGAATAATGCAAGTGTCATTCTACAAAACTGGTTTGTCACAGAACTAGAATTATATCAAGCATTTTTTCCTCGCCATTTTCTATCTACCAGAAAATGTGGAGTGCACTTGGGAAAGATGGTGACAGAAAAAACAAGAGCTGTGGATGAGATACGAGAATGAGAAAATGCAATACCAGTAAAATTTCTTCCAATATGAAACACAGAAATTTATGACAAAATAGTTTTAAGTTAACAAACCCTGCAACAGTATATGGGTCAGGGTACAAATAAGAATTGCAAAGGAAGACAATTATGAAAATATCATCAAAGTTACTAACGGTTATACGAGAGACAAACACCTTCATAAACTTCCTTCTTAAGCAAGTTTAGAGTTTTAGAATACAAAATAAACTCATTTTAGCTGTAATCGTTAATGGTAGGAAGTTATGTTTGTTTGTTTGTATGTGACTTAATGTCACTGAGGTTTAATGCCATTTTTCAACAATTTTTCAGTCGTATACCGCAAGCGGTTCACCTAACCAGTTTTCCTGGACTGTATACTAACCAGTACTAACTTACCCTTCCACAAGGAGCCTGCAACTTCTCCACATATGGAGGAAAATCGACATTTCTGTCAAATTTTCATAGAATGGTATGAACTGCCGCGACCGGGATTCAAAAGGAAGTTATGATTCACATCAGTACTATTTTGCTATGAATTCAAACTTCGTTTTCCATCACATTTATAATTTTGATGTTTTTATTTGGGCTCTGACTATAAACGGGAAATAACCAAATGCTGTTACTGGTCTGTGTAAGGGCCAAAAATGACACATTTCAAATTTTCAACAAAAAAAAACAACAATTAAAGGGAAATAACTCATCATTATCAAAATTAATGCGATTAGTAACAGTTTGTCCATTCAATGATTTGACAGCTCCGAATAGTCAGACTCTCATTTCTTGATACCCACATTTAGTAAGATAATAAATGAATTTGATAAATTAGTGGAAAAAATCAATTAAGATTTTACAATGAAACCATTCAGTGGACTAAGTAATCAGATACAAAGAATTGTTCAAAATAAGGCCATACTTAAAAAAAATGCCGGTTTACAGTTATATGACCCTAACTTTTAACAGTGGGTAGGAAGGCAATTTTTTTTTAAATATTATATGCTTGAACTGAAAACAAAAAAGCTGCAATAAAAGAATGAATTTTTTTTGTGAAATTCACTACAAAAAATTTGGGGATTTTTAATGAGTAGGTTGCGTAACTGCAAACCAACAATTTTTAAGGATGGCCTAATGAACGAATAATAAGCCAATCTGATAAAGTATTGATAAATGTTGTTAAACATTTAAAAATGACATTTAAATCATATCTAGCTTTGACTGTTTAACCAAAGCAATAAAAATCTGAAACTCGGGCTGGAAGCACGGGTTTTGAGGGCCTCAGCTTTTCTTGTAAATTTGTACATAAAAAATCAAAACATGAATGTACATGCAAGAAACATTATAATAATAATTATAATATTCCATACAATGCTAACATTAAGATTTTCAAATATTCATTTAAATATTTTAACCAAAATGGCTACCAGGTATGTGATATCTTTAAGGCACATTACACTGTAACTTACATTATTAAGCCCAATTTAAAGCACTTGCAGTAAGTTTTAACCAGTCTGTGAATTCAGTCTTCCAATTGGCCAGTATTAAGGTTGAACTTGAAAAACAGCCAATCAAATACCAAGAATTTGAGGCTGTTGCCATGGCTATGAACTAGACCTTGGGTCTTTCAGTTCAGTACAGGAGCAAGAGCTGTACATGTATAAATAACAACACGCTACATTCGAAAGTCTCATTGACCTAAAAACAGATTAACAGTATGTGTAAGCGCATCTCAGACCATGTCTTCAAATCGACAGACTGTCAACTGGTATAAAGACAATAAGTACTTCAGGGGGTATGGCATTTATAATGACATTTAAGTCGTTATGTATTCCTGCTTCGTTTGATTTTAAATTTTTGAATTCTTTTCACAATCCTATGGGAAAAAAGAACGACACAGATAGCAATGTGAAAAGTTCCGAATGACAGAATAATTACAGTAATTCTTCCCCCTACCACACTTACAATTAGAAAGGACTCTAAAAGTTAACTACTATTATCTTTTTGTAGAATTCGTTTTCGAACATTTGGAAAATTACTTTGCTTTTTAATTGTACGATGACTCTTGTCCGTAATTTTACTTCAATCAGTGGATAAAAAAAACAAGGCTTTAATGATACATGACATGAATAAAATTGAGCATGAAACAAAGACAAGGGGGGATGTACAGATACATGTACAAATATTTCACTATTTATATAATCAGACCCATTTTTAAATCCAAACCATACAAGACCAAGGTTCTGCAACAGAGGAAAGGTGGTGCATAGAAAATGTTAAATTTAAGAGTTAGCAATTGACAAAACAACAGAATCAACACCTTTTCTAAGTCACAAATGATTGCAATATTCCCTCTTCAATGAATCTACCATTTCACCATCTTATGTAAGGGATTCCATTCCTTCTATCTTAATCATTTCCACAGTGACCTCATGGAACAAATTTGTATCATTCATTTTATTATGATAATTCTACAATTGTTCCTATAAACAGTTTTCTTCAGTTCCTTATTAATTCAACGTAATGACAAATTCCATGATTTCCAACAATATACTTCGGCCTTGATGCACGGATGCCACCATTCTTAGGTAGATCTGCACAACTACACAGTGACACAACATCTCACTTCAGTCCCTTAGGTGATGATATTAAACTAACTAACAAAAGAGAAGCAATAGAAGTAGTGGAAGAAAGGGTGGTTGACAATAGTAAATCCTAATTAGTGTATCAAGGTCACTATTGGAATCACAAGGAGGTGAAACTGCATTAAGTCCAAGAAAAACACTTGTTAGCCATGACTCAGCCCACTTGTTCCAATTCAACCCATGTGAAAATTTTCTGGTCCAAGGTGGGATTTGAACACACAGCATTGTGGGGCTAGTGAGTACTAGTAGGAGACCATAGCCACTATGAAGCCCCAGCTGACGATCAATCATAATCATCAGTCATCATCAGGATAAAGTATATTCATAGCAATTTGGGAAAATCTTCCTTAAAAACACCATTTTCAACATCAATAGGACTTCTTTAAATTGTCATCGTGCAATCTATTTCAAAGTTGTTACACACATGGGAAATATAGATTGACAAGAATCATATAACATGTCAACAAAGTTCATTCATTGGAAACACTAATAAATTGTCGAAGCGTCCCAAGATACGCATCTTCCAATTAACATAAACACATCAAAACTCATGCTGTTGACTAAAACACACGGGTAAAGTCTAACACATAAAAGAAAATGACAAGTCTTAGGACTCCTGCATGTGATCATGTTTATGTTGTGAATGTAAGATGGAGGGCGTTTAAGTCACAGCATTCTAGTCTATTTGCTTACGAACATTGAGACTCTGTTTTATATTCATGGCATGTGTAAACCAGTTTAGACTACACAAGCTCGCGCTGGACTTGTAACCAAGAGATCGGGGTTCGAATCACTGCCTATGGCAGGTCATATTCATCTATGAAAATTTGACAAAAATGTCGATTTTCTCCACATGTGGAGAAGTTGCCGGCTCCTTGTGGAATGGTAAGTTAGTACTGGTTAGTATACAGCCCAGGAAAACTGGTTAGGTGAACCAGTCACTGTATTTAACTGAAAAATTGTTGAAAAACGGTGTTAAACCCAGGTGACAATAAGTCAAATAAAAACAAACAAACACGAGCTTGCCTGGTCAGTTCAGACAGTAGTGTTAGGTTGTGTTTTCAACAGGAGTTGTTTTATTTCACAGGAGTTTAACATGGCGCCAACAGTAAGGGTCATTTGGCAACTTTTAACATGGAGGAAGACCCTAGGCATATACCTGAGTAGAACCACCAACCTTCCATAAGCTATCTGGACAGCTTCCTCACATGAGAAATTTGTCTGGTCTTAGGAAGGATTCGAAATCACAGCGGTGAGGGGCTAGTGATTACTAGTCAGAAACCTAACCACTTGACCACAGATGCCCCTAATGAATGGGGTTGTGTTTATCAAGAGGTAACTGGTGTTCCCACTCACATAAAATCTTGCCTAAATCACGCAACAAAATTGGAAATCATGCAACACATTTTGATCTGGTGCAAGATCGGATGCATATGATTATATTTAGGGATGAATCGCCGATTCTCTGGAAAAACCCACCACAAAAAAAAAGATGTGCCGTGATTGGTGTATTGTTGTCACGTACAGACAAACCAGACTGGTTTAGTTTATTCTAGGTAGCGACTATGCTTTTATGTTTAAAATCAATTACTTAACAACTTGATTAGTATGATTTGTATATGTATACATGCGGTTTTTTTAATGTTCATACCCCAAAATATAATTATCTTACCCCCAGATTTAAGAATTAGAGGGTAAGTTTACCCCCCAATTTCAGAAGTGAGAGGGAAAACTGGGTGACTGATACAAGACCTGGAAAAAAGACACGATTTTATTACAAATTAAACAATGATGCCGCACTGAAAGTCATTTGTCTTCCACCTCTGATTCACAAATCACATGAGAAAGTTGCCATTGCTACTGGAGAGTGAGGGAAAGGATTTCTATCATTGGGTAACCCAGAATCAATTATCAAGTCAATTGACAATAATACGTAACTGTATTTTTTTCTTGAAAAAATAGCAACATAAACCAAACACCCCCCCCCACACCCACACCCACCCACCCACACCCACACAAATAAAAGGAAATATATAAATAGGATGACCGTAACTAACTAATACAACATAGTACTACCATTAATAAGGGTCCGAATGTTGAGTGGGTGGGTTTAGGGGCTGGGGGTATTTTGGGGGACCATGGGAAATTTTTTAATGTAGTTGTTTCTTTGTATCTGAACTGTTTTTTAACCTATAGTAATGAATAAAATGATAATTCCATAAAACGACCATTTTATACTTTTGATAAAATTATTTTCTTCAAAATAACTTCACATTCTATGAATAATCCAATCTTCATAAGACAAAAATTAAGTAATGTTCCATTTCACTATTAATACAAATTACAGGATGTCAAGCACTTAAATTATTGAGAATAGGTTGGACGTTTTATCTGAAAATGAGAAAAGTTGACTGATACTTTCTGTCAACTGTATTTGAAATGAAATTTATTGACGTCACCCTATAGCGAAATTACTGTATCTATTATGGTCGCTATGGAGAAAGTTAAAACGGTTTTACGCTAAACAATCAAAAACGCAAGTCACACCTGTACATTTGATTACAGAGGATAGAAATTCAAGTTTTTCACCAATGATGAAATAAATCACAAAACAATGTGTACCCTGACAGGTTTACTTCCATCAATCAAACCACGAATGGATGGTTTTCAATGACATATGCCAAAAACTGTGAAGTTATAATACTGTATTTGGTACTCGTAGTATATTCCGAGTAGATTGTCAATAGCAGATGACATGGGCAGCAGTCGTTCAAACAAAATTTCAAATATTTGCATTAAACATCATAATAAACAGAAATTAATGTTTTCTGAAATTCTGAAATTCAATAGCCATTGGACATTAAATTTGATGTATGCGATCATATTTTGATGAACCATGCGTCATTAAATCATTGTAGACTATTTAGTACGATACTGTTACTATCAATAAATCTACTCGGCATGAATAAGCTTTCCTTTTCCTGTAAGACATTGCTTTCAAAGCAGGAGAAATTAAAAGGTCTATTTCAACACATCTAGACAGATTTTTGCACATGATTAATTGCTATGAAAATGACACAAACAGAACAAGATACATAAACTGCTTGAAATATTCAATATACAGACATATGGGATGATGTTCACTTTGGTCTATAGACAATTGCCACGACAGACTTAAGTATTAATAATGAGTAAAAAGAGTAATAAATAAGAGTGGTGAAGCAATACAACCTCGGATATTATATAAAATTCATAACTACTAATATATTCAAGTGATTTGCAATAGCAGCCATATTAAACTATAACATTTAAACTCATTGTCTACAAGAAAATATTGACTTACTTTCGCTGGATAAAAATGAATTCTCCAGGCATATATATCAAAAGCCAGACTATAGAATGGCATAATCACAGTGTACAATATATCCGATGTTTCATTGTGAAATCCTGTCATAAATTCTAAAATTTCAATTTGACAAAATTTATACATACAATAATGACAAGGACAAAGCATTTCATTCACCTTTTGCAAGAAAATTATGTAAGTTGTTCTTAGATCAAGTCTGATGAATATTTTCAGGCAAGGCACTACATGGTGTAAGACAAAATTGTCATGTTTTATGTATCGTAATTTAAAACAAAATTAAGCTTGCAAATCCAGACATGTACAAGCTATTTCATTTTTTATTGAAATAATCATATACAATGTAGCTGTCCGTGCTGCAACTTTGCCAACCTAAAACATTGATACCTCATTAAAAGCACAGAGAGCCACATCAAAACCTACTCAGTATCTCAGTGCAGAACCTCAACAGCATCTCAGTGCAGAACCTCAACAGCACCTCAACAACACTTCAGTGCAGAACTTCACCAGGACCTCAACAGTACCTCAGTGCAGAACCCCACCAGCAATCCAGTACAAAACCTCTTCAGTGCCTCAGTACAGAACCTCATCAGGACCTCAGTACAGAACCTCACCAGAGTCTCAGAACAGAACCTCACCAGTGCCTCAGCACAGAACCTCAACAGCACCTCAGTGCAGGACCTCACCAGGACCTCAACAACACCCCAGTGCAGAACCTAAACAGGACCTCAACAGCACCTCAATGCAGAACCTCGCCAGGACCTCAACAGCACCTCAGTGCAGGACCTCAACAGTACCTCAGCACAGAACCTCATCAGGACCTCACTAAAACCTGTGTAGAACCTCATCAGAACCTCAATGGCCCCTCAATGGCACATGGATTTCAAATGTATGTAACAACTGAACTGGTGAGATTTTAAACATACATGTAAACAAACTTATCACAAATTAAAGAATGTGATAAAACTACTATTGGTTCTTAATGTAAGAAACAATTACAAATCAAAAACGGATGCCTTCAATGTATGGCCAGCTATTGTTTCGATCATACGATTAAATTTCTTTGATACGCATTAACAATTCTATACATGATGAGACATTACCAGAGAATCATTAACACAATATGAGCACAAAATTGATCACTCTTAAAATCCTATCTAATATCTCACTCACAAAAATACAAACAACTTTTCCCATCCATATTTAGCCGAGAAAATAGTTTATTTGTTCCATTCTGAATGAAAAACGACTGCAATAAAAACTGTCTGACAAATATAAGAAAATAATCATGATTAACATGATTTCGGGCTTTCACAAATGGAAAGACGCATAACTCATTCCAGGGGACATTACTCTTAATCAACCAGTTAAGAAAAGTCTCTTAATTCATTCAAAGGGACATCACTCTTAATTATCTTCCTGTAATTGTCTCATTGATATAATTGATAGATAACCCCATGTTTGTTAAATGGCTCTAATTATCGTTTCATGCCGGCAAATAAATCACAGCATCATTTCTATAGTGAGATATAATCAGTCCGTAAAACAATGACTAGGAGGCGATCATTTGTATTAAGACTTTTTTTGGACTGTAATTACTTTAAATCAAACACCTTCCAAATTAGTCTGTGTTGAAATTCGCTCCTTATAAAAAAACATTTTGCTAAGAACAGCATTAGTTTTATGAATTTTTTTCTACGCAGGATTAAATGGCATGACCTTATCGTTAAAAATGAATTAACATTTGAATTCTAAAACTGCATGGTTGCCAATTACTGAATAATTCTGTTTAAATCTTAATGCAAAGTGATGCCGCAAATATTTTTTATTCTGATTTCAACATTTTTACAGTAATTATATGAAATAAAATTAAATCTTTAAGCATAAATCCTTAATTTCATCCCATGTTCATTCTTCTTAACATATCAGTCACTGAGTTTGCTACATGAAATAAACCAAGCTGTACAAAGAAGTCAAAATGACTGTTTTGGCAGTTTCCAAACAGGACTAAATCCAGTCATTTGTATCTCTGATACATCAAAGTATACCCCCATCCCAAAGTATCCAATTTTCAACACTAATTTGTACTGAATTTGATGGTGATCAGGCCAGACAAAAAATTGTTATGTTTATGGGTACCTGACCAAATAAAACAGGTCAGGTAAAAAAAAAGTAGGTCAAAAAATGTTTCTTTTTCTACCAATTTTCTCTCCTTTCATACTCAGGAGGTGCTATTCATCCCAAAATAATTTCGCATTTTGGTTTTAAAAACTTAAGGGTCAGCGCAAATAAATAGGGTCAATCGGGTTAATGTAAACGCATCTACTTTTTTCTGGCCTAATCTGAAACACAGACAGACAAAAGGACAACCATCACAGACAGGACTTTTTTTACTTTTTAAAATAGAGGGAAAATATGTTAAGAAAACAAACAGCAAGACTGAATTTTTTTTTTTAGAAGAATGTCAGTAATGTTTGAGTTAATAACTGAAGTAACAAAACATGAGCAGTGACATAGTGTTTAGTATAGCTGATGTATGGCAAGCAACACAAATGCTCGGACGTGACCACACGTGCTTCAAACATACAAAAGCAACATTCAAAAATATTATTCAAATTCAATTCTAACAACTTAAAATTTCATGAAGGCAAGTTGATTTGAAAACTGTAAGGTTTTCCTTTTTTTCTTATTTTTTTTTTTTGTAAATAAATGTTGATTAGTTGGCATGGTTACAAAGCATATCTTTGTATTTACCAAATAAATATAATTTTCTCAAGCATTTACTAGATCTACCAACCAAGCATGTTTCTATCAATAACTGAAACCATCAGAAGTTCATCAGAATAAAGACCGTGGCTTCATACAAATAGTTTTGAACTCTTTGCAAATGGCTCTACAATTTTGAAATCAAAGGAAAAAGTGTCCCATAAATCCGTCAGAATAATCTGAAATCCAAAGTTTCCTAATTAAATATTCTAGACACTCAGTCTGTCTTTCATAACTTGAAAGGCACATATAATCCATCAAATTCTCAAACACAAGTGATGGCTAATAAAAACAAACATCAAAAGCTCCGAATTTCACTGAATGGGTGCAGATTTTTTACAGAGGAAAAAAAACAGGTTATTTTCCTTGTCTTTACAGCGGTAATGTGATCAGAATACTATCAATCAATCAATGACATATCACTCAGATAATTACATGAAATGACAAGGAGGAAAAAAAAAGAAAATTAAACACAGTCTACAAAATATAAAATTTGTGAGTCAAGGTAATACATAATATGCAGAAAAAGCATTAAAGCTGTAACCAACATGTTTTATTATCATCATTTCAAATAACTTGATTAAATATGTTCCGAAAATGATATTTTATGATTAGTATTTGGTTTCTTATAATGAGTAACTATTGAAAACATGTGAGAGACAGATAGAGAATTCTACCAAAGCTGTGTTTTAAAGGTAAATAAAGGCTGGTGAAGAATAAAACAAGCTTTGTAGAGATTTAATTAAACTAAAACTAGAGCAGTTTGGTAACAATAGTCAGGTAATAACACATGTTTGTTTTTATGCAAATTATTGTCACTGGGGTTTAATGCCGTTTTTCAACAATTTTTCAGTTATATGCGGCGACCGGTTCACCTGACCAATTCTTTTGGCCTGTATACTAACCAGTACTAACTGACCTTTCCACAAGGAGCCGGCCACTTCTCCACATGGATGGAAAATCAACATTTTTGTCGAATTTTCATAGAAAGGTATGACCTGCCGCAACAAGGATTCGCACCCCGATCTCTGGGTTACAAGTCCAGTGCACTAACCACTGGACCACGGCCACAGCCAGGTAATAACACAATGACACAACTTTTTTCATGAAAATCCTAGTAAAAAAAAAAAATTCCAGAAATATATGAAAAATCAACAGAAAACGCCTAATTTAAGGGAATTGCCTCGCTTGTATCTATTCAAAAATTATTTCCCTTGTCATCAATTATAAAGTTGTTTCCCAGGTTAACAAATCAGGGTTATCTCTCTTCCCAATAATATAAAGTTATCTTCCTTTTCACCCAATATAAAATTATCACCCTTTCCTTCAAATACAAAATTGTCTCCCTTCCCATCAAATGGAAAAAATAATTCCCCTTCCATCATTTTCAAATTCATTTACCTTTATATCAAATACAAAATTATCTCCCCTGCCATTAAATACAAACTTATCTTCCACTCCATCATTAACAAAGTAATTTCCTATGCCAGTTAGAAGTAATCTACCATTTCATAATCATAAGAAAGATAAAAAATATCTTCCTTGTTACCAACAACATAAAGTGTACAACAGTGGATTTCAAAAACTGTAGTACATATCGTATCGTTAACCTGAACATGAACAAATAAATAACGTTAAACATGTCAATCTGATGGTTAATTAATTATCTAATGCAATCTATTATATCACAATGTATCAAATCCTGCCACAAATTAATTCACAATAAACGTGTAGGCTTAATTTCAAATTACATATTTTGATAAATCTATGTTTTCAATTTTAACGAAATTTCAGAATAATTGGGAGAAAATTGGAGTATTCTTCAGAAAAGTGTGATCTTGTTTTTAGATGTATATGACAAAAAAAAGATGGACTTTAAACCTGACAATTATTGCGACTATAACTATGATATATTGGCTCAATTACCAGGACAGTCAAAGATACCCAGAGTGATCAATCAAAATGATTACAGGCTTTAAATACTTTGATCTTTGATCAAAATGTGAGATTTATGTATTTAATAAATGGTTAACTTATTTACCGAGGACAACCAGTAGGTATAAATAAAGAAGAATTCTAAAATAATAACAATGGAGTATAATATTAGAGACTAATTTGTATCAATCATACGGCCTGATATACAGCAACAAAATCAAAGCTGTCATTCTAATGGCATTTTAAGCGACACAAAATCCATACATAGCAAAGATATTTATCAGACATTATTTTTTTCTCCTGTCAGTTTGTTTAAAACATTCAACTTTAAACAGTATGAAAAATTGACATATTTATATCACACAATTTAATCAAAGGATATAAACAATAGAAAATATCAACAAAAAGATTTGAATGTATGTGCTTCTACTTTAACTGTGAGCAAATTAAATTTTAACAAAGGGAGACAAATCCAGTAAAGAAAATGACAGCTTTTAAAATCATAAAAAATGCTGACTACATCATTGACTGAATTCTGAATATTCAGCAGACATTCAAACAGACCAAAATGAAGTAATTTCCGGTACTGAAAGTTGACAAAAAATAAGTTCAATTTGACCTTAAATTATTTGCAGCACAGTCGCATCATCAAAACTCAAGTAACAGCAGTTTGTATCAAATTTCCCTAAACATATACCAAAATAAGGAAATCAATTAATTTAATTAATTAATTAATTTCCATATTTTGGTTAATTAATTAATTAATTAATTGATTAAAGTACTAATTAACTCAACCAAATCAAAACAATGGAGTGAAAAACTCACAGACCCTAATTTCTCACAATGAAAATTTTCATCGCAAATAACAGTAAACGACGTATACTATCAGAAGGTATTGAAGATTTACCTAACAAATGTTGGCCAAGGGCCTAACTTATTATTGAAATATATTATCTAGATAAATATTATGACAGAGGAACTCCAAACAAATATGACATTTACTGTACATCAACTTGAATGAACTGAACATATCATCAGGGTAAACACCATATTACAACATGAAACAATCTGAACTTTGTCAATAAGATTAAATTATATATCCATCATAAATCAAGCACATCCACTACTCGTTTGGCATTTTGAACATGTTCTGGTTTCAATCAAGTGAAGCCTATTATCAGTTTTACACCCATCTTCATGATTAGTTACGATTGATAACCCACACAATTGAAACAATTAGCCCTCATAAATAATGAGCCAAAATCTACATTTTTAATAACAAAAACTCAATATGTCACAATAAACTTGATTAAGCAGCCAGTCAGGCTGATAAGCTAGTCTCTTTACAACAAGCATGACAAACAACAGCCCCTCAAATTGCTGTAACAACATAGATGACATATGTGAGGCCAAACAAACAATGTACTGGATTTTTTCTGAAAATAATGTTAAAGAGCTCAATTTCAGAACTAAAGTAGAAATCTTGCCAAGCGAGATGACAAACTGAAATCGAATAAAAAAAAAAACATACAAAACAGGCTATCCTTAGTTGGTGCGGCAAAACTAATTAATAAACTTTGTTTTGGAAATTAGTTGATCTTTGATTACAATAGGAAAACTAAGGCGTTTGGCATTGCCAAAATTTTCTGATTTCTTGATTATACCTTTTTTCCATTATTTTAAGCCAAATAGACTATTTGGAAAAACTAAAAAAAAAACATCATAAAAAAGGTAAAAGACTTTAACAAATATTTATAGTCTTTAGTAAAAATACTTAAACTTAACACTCATCTTGTGATAGCCAAATGAACAGTGTATTCTGTGAATATACCGTAAACAAAAAACTGTGGCCACTGCCTAGACAACTACAGGAATTTATTTCTGTTCTTCAGCTGAGAAGCGCAAAAAAAGCTTTGATATTTCTTAGAATTGTGTTTTATTACTTATCAGAAAAGATATGCCACATACACAAAATGTCTCATCTAAAAGTTCATTAACATTGACCCAGCGCTTCCTGCGTGCAAGTGACAGATCCTTTAAGGCACGTTGTCACTCGATGTCAATTTCTGCGACACTTCCCAAATTACTCGTCATTACCTGAGGTCGAGATTTGACTCCCGACAGATTTTGCAGCTCCCGACATCTCGTTCCTCTACAACACTGACGCATTTCAAATTCAATTATGCGCTAAATCAGGATCGAGATTTTGTCATTTTTGCGGAAGGTCATCCCATCGATGTGTCAATTCACCTGAGGGGACGATGTTGAAGACGGATGCAATGATGCCATGTGACAGAATGAACAGCATCAATAAGAAGACAAGTAATTAAGGTGTTCACATTGTTAATCCTCCTGCAGGCACAATCTCACAACATCTTCAACAACAAACTCTCCCTGTAATTACTTGAAAACATGAAAATTATTACAACAATGATCAGTTTACCATTATTAACACTTGATAGTAATAAATAATCATAATGATTAAAGGATGCCGCATTAATGACTAATAGCAGCCATTTGTTGTGGCCTAGGCTTGTTTTATAACAACCTTCTTTTCAGAAAATGGCATTTTTGAAGCATTCAAATACTAAACTCCTGACAATAAATAATAAAACAAATATGAGAATTAAAAAATCTTAGAGTACATTAATACATCATCTTTTTATTAAAACTATAAAAGTAAAAAAAACTTCATTTTGCTTTTAATATTTCTTGTTTAATGCAGAAATTAAGAAATAACTTTTTTTACAGTATTAATTCAAAATACAAAAATATTTAGTTCTAACAAAAAAAGAGAATTTTACACCAGAAAAGCAGAAAAAAATAATATAAACAATATATATTAAAATACCAGTAAAAGTCAATATAAAGTTAATTCAACACAAACATATCAACTCTGACTTTTGAAAATACTGCATTTGTAAAGGGGTCAATGTACAGTTAATCACTAAACCTCAAGAAAAGATGGTCACTCACTCATCCATCAATCAACACATATCAATAAATCATTCACTGAAGAGTTGACAGTACAGCATTCACTCATTCAATCAATTAATCTTGCAACTAATCAATCATTTAAGCAACAAAGCAATTAACAAATCAATCAATCGATTAAACGTCTACCCACCAATCAATCAATCAATCAATCATGATCAATTCAATCACTTAAGAACAGATCAATCAGTTAATCAATCATTCTATCAATCATTCAATCAATCAAGTCATTATCTACAGCAGAATCGAATAACATCCTGGCAATTCTACACTGCAGGGCAGTAGGACAGACATTACGAAATTTTACATAATCAGACAATATGCTCTGCAAGGCCAAAAGATTCATATTTTAATTTTGTGCATGTTTCAGACATATCTTTGTAATGTGCATGTTTTTCAACTCATTTTACCTCCAGATGTCAAGTTTTCCCTCCTAAAAATTAAATATGTGACTGGAATCTGACTGTTTTCTAAACAGTGTAAAAATGAATTCTATAAACTATACGTAAAATGTACACAACTTTGTGCCAGATAACAAAAAAAAAATATATTAAATTTTATATACATGAATCGTAATCATGATTCAATCACAGTAAAGCATCACACATAATGTGCATCAATTGTATCGATATAGTATTTCATATCTGAAATACAAAATTTATGATTGACTTTCTGCCTGAAACCAATACAACGAATGTCTGTAATATTGTAATTGTTCATTTTTGCAATGGAACCTACCACTAGAACTTCAGATTCTCATGACAAATTTACAAGCAAAAAAACTTGTCAGTGATAAAACAGTTTAGCAGCTGTCCTAGTGACGAAGTTACACACATTAAAGATGTAATATTTTACCCACATCCAGCAATGTTGATAGCAATAATGAATGTTTATTGCTCGTTTAACAATAGTCTGAACGAACAAATGCATTATAAACCATTGAAGGCCAAATGAAGATTTATGAATACATTTCTAAGTACAATAACTTGTGTTAGATGCTTTTGTACAATGTATCTTTCTGACATAAAAACCTCACATTTATTGGCAGTGTAGAAATGTATCTTATATTTGAGTACAATTCTTTACAGGCATTTCTTGATGGATTACAGTGAAACTCATTTATTTTAAACTGATGCGAAGTAAAGTTCTTAAAACAAGAAATGAATCCATCATTTTACTTCAGTCAGTTACCTAAGTAGCAAGAACTTTTTATTGACTAACACAAGAAGATCGTGGAGTTTGTTTCAAAAATTATCTTCTCAAATTGTAAGGCACTGAATCCATTACAGAGGAAAGTCTTCATTCATGACAAAATATCCATCCAACAATTTCAACCGGATAGCCAGCCGTGTGTGGAAAATATCAAAATGATGTTAATATTCAAATCAACAGTTACGCGTTAATACATCTGGCAGCAGCATCTTCAGTGACCGGGAATATTGTGAACAGGCAGTAATGGTCCTCAAACCTATTAAAATGGAGTCTTTAGTATATATAATTGAAATATCTGTCTAACTTTTTAAGGCGTTGTTTTGATAGTACAAAAAAGAAATTAGTTAAATTAACTGGAATTAGGCTATGATGTAGTGGCAATGTCTGTGATAACACCACATACCAACTTCATCTGAACCAATAAAAATTAACAGAGTAACTTGAATCTTTCTGGGGTCCATATCCAGGAAAATCCACAAGTCATAGCCTAAGAGAGAATTAAACTCACCCTCTCAAGTTTTTCCAGCAAAAAACACCATGTTAAAATTTAAACAAAAATCGCCATCATGTACACTGTATGATGTCATGTTTTATTACAAAACTATTTAAAGCCAATCCCAGAAATAAACATGCTTCAGTATAGCATAAATATGACACTAAGTCTTGAAGCAATTATCAATCTATCATCTAAACAGCATGGATAGCACAACGTAAGTCAATCATATCATACATCAGTGTATAATAAGGTGAATCTAATGAAATTAGTTCTTTAAAACCTATCAACCAATCAATCAATCCATCAAATCATAAGCTGATCAATCAATTCTTTAAAAGAGTGAGTGAGTGAGTGAGTGAGTGAGTGAGTGAGTGAGTGAGTGAGTGAGTGAGTGAGTGAGTGAGTGAGTGAGTGAGTGAGTGAGTGAGTGAGTGAGTGAGTGAGTGAGTGAGTGAGTGAGTGAGTGAGTGAGTGAGTAGGTGAATATGGTCAATTAATCAATGTAATTAATTAAAATTGAACTTATCAATTAATTAATATACTACATACTAAATAATGAATGAGGAAAATAAAATAACAATATTATAGCTGCATTAAGTTGAATCAAACCAGTGAAATGTACAGCCACAAAAGATTATTTATGTTTATCTCAAAATTATGAATCTAAATAAACAGTTCGCTTGATTCAAAGCAGACCATGGTGATTGCACTCACAAGTTCATATTGATAACAATACTTACACCAATATTCCAGTAACAGCAACAAAACATAGTCTTATGTACAGCTATTTTGCTTAACTTTATTCATATCATCTTTTTTAAAAGAACACGAACAACTCAACTTTGAATCATGGAGAACTGTAAGGTTAGATGTGAAACATATTGAATAAAACGTCACTAGTTTAAAATGATTGACAGATAAAGATTGACAAGATAAAGAGACAAAAAAGAAAACGTGAAGATATGTCACAGAGTGTCTGTATCCTGGAAACAGCGGAGATGAATTGTCAGTAGAGAATATCAAAGAATTCATCAACTGGAATAAGGATTTTACGAGGCACATTTCTCAATGCACGTCAAATACACTAATACAATACACGAGTAAGTTATTACAAAATTGTACTTTCGGTCTAAATATAATTGTACCTAAAGACATGAGTTCAACTTGTTATGCATATTTATATAACGCACAGCAACGGTAATTAAGTTAACTGTTCTGTTTATGGACAAACGGGTGCATATTGCAGAAAACACTACCAAAAACGCATCGACTAATTTCTGAGACCATGAGCAACAAACAAAAGTAATAGTCATATAGTCATAATGTGTGGTAACTCTCCAAGATGGTAAGGTGCAAAGATTTGCTTTAATGACACCTCTGTTGACTAAAGCATAAAAAAGTTCCTAGTTTTCACTAATCCGATGGACACTACTTTGCTGGCAACCTTAGATTTTCTTCTGTCTGGTCAGTTGTGTAACACAGCCCAGGACACTGGTCACATCTGAAGATCTCTGTACATAATTGAAGGTTTATACTAAAAAATGGAGACAAAAGGCCAGAAAAAAAATAGTTGTGTTTACTGACGAAATTTTTGGAATCAACTCAAAAGTCTCTAATAGCAAAATCCAAAGTACCAAAATATTTTGGGACGACTCATACCTCCAAAGTGTACAAGGCATGTTTAGAAATAAGATTAAAAAAGAAAAGTTTTTTGACCCACCTAACCTAATTTTTTTGTCTAGTAAAAGTAAACGTGAAAATTTTTTTCCTAGCCTAATAAAGCAGAACGGATCATAACAAACAACAAAATGAAACAACATGAAACTTGCATAACACAAGTGAAGATACTTGAGGCAATTAAAATCCAATTAAAGTGTTCAGTCTTTTCCAGTGACTTTGATTTAACACAATTCCGACAGCATCACATCAGACGTGTGATCTAACCTCAATATTCCACACTCCTTTACCCAACTAAAACAGGACCCTAATATATCTAGAAATCTAATGAAGAGCAGAATTTTTCCGACATCCAACACCAAATCTTACAACAGTTACTCACACAATCTACGACATTCTTGACAACAAGTCGAAATAAAAAGTACATATTACATTATAATTATACATCTTTAACATCGTATTTTATTCTGGTTTAATATCTCAAAAATAAAGTTTGATTGTCTGCAGTTCCCATAAATTGAAAAATAAGAAAGGACATAGGGTATTCAAAAGTATATAAACGTGTCTTGAGGCTTTTCAGAGAAATCCTCAGAAAAGAACAAATTTATCACGAACCATCCTACAATACATTAAAGGTAGTTTTACGCTATTCTAACGACTTGAAAGAAAATGGAAGTAAGTAAAAATAAATCTTAATACTAAATACACTGATTGTAAAAATAAGCAGATTTCTAGAACAAATGATTGTAATATGATATTTAATATATTCTAGAATCTCATTTTTTTCTAAAAAATGTATATAAAATCAAGCACAAATCAAATTTCAATTTACAATGTCACAAATAAGAACTTTTTGAAGGTAAAGATTAATAACAAACAGTCATGTTGAAACAAGATAAAAAATAACAATATATTTTATCAATACAGCTAAAATAAGGACAAAAATGTAATTTACAAAGATAAATCATTTTACAATCAAAAATTATATTTCAATAGGCTAGAAAGAAATGTCATGTTTATGATTTGGTGACCAAAAATATCAGGGACAGATGGTTGAAAACTATTTTTTTCTAAACAACTTTCGTAAGAATAAGAAGAACGATACATCCCAAAATAATTTTATCCTTCAAATTTTGTCATTTGAAATTTTAGGGTGAGTGCCAAAACATAGCTTGGGTTGGGTAACCAAAAACACAATTTTTTATTCCTCTGTCCTATAAATAAATATGCATGTAACCAAATAAACTGCATGAAAGGGAATTACACAGTTGTATATACAGAAAAACCTCGTTTAGTGACCACTTCATGAAGACCACACCTTCTAATAGTAACAAGTTATTCTCAGTACGGTTGTCAATATTTATTGTTTATTTCAACTCAATCATGAGACCAATTTAGCAAAAAGACCTGATTTTAGGGCTCCAGAGGTGGTCTTCATACCAAGGTTTTACCATTCTTCTTTTCTGAATATTACAAAGTATCTACAAAATAAACTTTCCTCTATATTACAAACTCAATCAAGAGACAACTTTAGCATAAAGACCTGATTTTAGGGTCTTTATACCAAGGTTTTACCATATTTCTTTCTGAATATTATCAACAAAATTAACTTCCTCTGTATTTTAAACTCAATAATGAGACCACTCTTAGCATTAAAACCATTGTGTTCCAGGTAGTCTCAATGACGAGATTTTGCTGTAATTCTTTCTGAATATTTTCTGCAAAATAAGATGACTTGCAGTACATACAACAGAAATAAATTCAATATAAACTTTTCCTTCTAAAAGGAGAGCATAGGGTAAAAGCGACTTCAAAGCTAAAAACCAATTTAACAAAATTCAAGGGACAAAGTGTGAAGCAATCAAACCTCTAGAATTTTGTTAAAAAAACCTTGATCTATCAACAGAAACCTAAATGCCAACAATGATTATCAGAAACACTTATAAAACAGGGTACTCTAATTGCCCATATCAAAAACAATAGGCATGTTATTCTTCAAACAAAAGAAAAAGACACATCTTAATCAGTCTGATACGAGCTGTCAGAGTTTATCGTACTGACAATTTTACTGATGAATAACAGTTGGCATAATAAAAAAATGTGGAGTTTTAAGGAGTGTAAAAGCATTTATATCCGCACGCAAGGAATACTTAATATCAATGTGAAGTTTGATACTATGCTAGGATTTGTTTTATCACTGTTTCCTTAAATAAACCTGACAGAAGTAACTTATTTCAATTATAAGACATGTTTAAATTGTGGAGATGATAGGAAGACTTTTAAGAATTTTCACCAACAGCCGTGCTCATATGGAAACTCATATGGAACCCCGCCTCCCCCCCCGCATACACTTGGTTAAAACCAGCAATCTTCTTTAGCTTTACAGCTTCCTCACATTCAAATTTTGCCTGGTCCCAGGTGGGATTTGAACTCAGCAGTGAAAGACTAGTGATTACTAGTCAGAAAACATAACTACCTGACTGTGGAGGCCTGCAGAAACCTACGTATACATGACCTGATATAAGATACCTTTTAAAGAAGGAAAGTGAAATTTGATAATCACTGACCTTAACCATCACTAACCCTGCAAGTGATACTGATGATTTTAATGAGGATGACAATGATGATGATGACAATGATGATAATGATGACAATGACAATGATGATGATGATGATGATGATGATGACGACGACGATGATGATGATGATGACGATGATGATGACAATGATTGATGATGATGATGATGATGGTTGTGGATGTGATGTGAAATGAGAAAAAATTCAATAGAATTTTATTTTTATATCCAAGAACTCAACAACATTGAAGTACATAAAAAGTCCATATTATGTTTAATAAAACCAACGATGTAAAATCCTTAATAACATACCTACATCTTTTCTGATGAAACTATGTACACATGTGAAAACGTTATTTGCATCTTTAGTTTAATTAATTTATACATAAAAAATAATTTTGTCATACAAAATGAGGTCAAATATAAAATTTCAAAGAGTCATTACCTAGATATGTAAAATACCAATTATAAACTGTTAAATTCAAGAGAGATAATTGTATACTGTAACATAAAGAGACAATAAATCAATAACATTTTTATTATGAACAATCTCTCTATAAAGTGGACCATTAGGACAAAGGTTTCAAAAAAGTGAAGTTCTACTGTACATACTACCTGTACAGAATTTCTGTTTTGTCTAAGCACAATTAACCTATTTATATCAGGTATGGATACAAAATTATATTTTAAACTCAAAAAATCCAAATCAACTGAATATTGTAAATTATAGATCAATACGTAAATACATGAAATAAATTACTTATAATTCATTAATCAAGTATATAATATTATACTGCTACTATTCTAGCACATATTTCATACGGATATATATACCTTAATGATTCTCTAATATATACATTTATTACATCCCTAATACTGTACTTATTAGACATATCTGCTCACTGCTACACAAAAATGATAATATGACAAATATGTACAGCAATTATTATTATTTCTTTAATTACCTAAAGATACCTCAAATTTTGTACGAGTTTCTGCCCTTGTTGAAAATTAGAAAAATATTAATTTCTTTAGATATTGAACAGTGACCTACATTTTCCTGTAACAAATTAAGTTGACACTGTTATTGCATCTTTTTACCTCTAGCTTTCATTTAAAAAGATCTCTTTTTTTCCTTTAATGATTTGACCTGGTGACCAAGTTTTTGATCCCAGATGATCCATGTTCGATCTTGTCCAAGATATCATTAGGACAAACATTCTGACAAGATTTGGTGAACATCCAATCAAAACCCAACAATGTTCACAAGGTTTTCCAGTGATTTGACCTGGTGACCTAGTTTTTGACCCCACATAGCCCTTTTTCAAGCTTACCTGAGATATCATCAAGACTAAGCCACTGACCAATTTTCATAACCCTTTAACATCGTGTTCAGGACAGCAAAAATTGTTAACATTTCCAAAATTTGTCAGCTCCATTTTGAGACAATAATTTTGGGTATTAGGCATGTAATACCCAAAGTTATGATCCTTAAATAACAAACTATATAATAAAAAAATAATATAAAAAAATCAACTATCAGTCGCCATAAAGGGAGTAAACTGCATATATATCTGGTATGAACTTTATGTTTGTTTGTTTTTGTTTTCATGTGACTTACTGTCACTGGGGTTTAATGCCATTTTTCAACAATTTTTCAGTTATATACAGCGACCTGTTCACCTAACCAGTTTTCCTGGACTGTATACTAACCAGTACTAACTTACCCTTTCACAAAGAGCCAGCAACTTCTCCACATATGGAGGAAAATTGACATTCTTGTTAAATTTTCATAGAAGGGTATGCTGTTGCGACCAGGATTCGAACCCAGATCTCCGGGTTACAAGTCCAGCGCACTAACCACTGGACCACGGCTGAGGCTGAACTTTATGATATCATTCATTATGACCTTTTTTGAGCTCCTCTTGAAACTTTCTTTTCTTTAGCAACTACCTGTTAGACCTCATTAGTTTGAATGAGTCCACTGACTTGTGATTATTTGTCACACCCTTTATTTGTTAAAGGGACAAAATTGTGGGTTGTTGTATGTTGATTAGGAACACAAGTCTAAGTTGTTTTATGAAGGGGTACAATGCTAGGTTGTCTGTTAAAGAAATACAACTATTCACTGTTTGTTACAGGAAAACAACTTCACCTTGTTCATTAAAAGGATACAATTCTACACATTTCATCAAAGGGACACAACTCTATGCTGTTTGTTAAAGGGACATAATTTTACATTCTTTGTTAAAGGGAAATAAGTCGATATTGTTCATTGAAGGGACATAACTCGACACAAGGGACACAATTCTGTATGGTAAAACTTGGTTGTAGTGAACATTGTTTATAGTGAAGATTCAAATTCAGTGAATCATTCATTTTCCCAAACCACATCTTTTTTATGCCATTACATTTATGGACATAATGAAATACGGATATTATGAAGTAAACATTCAGGCCTGTGGAATCCGCTTTTGCAGTGTTCTACAGTAGAACCATTAATCATTTTCAATTCCTTTCATATGTAATAAATATGAAATACAGCCGGTTAAAAACTTAATTGTATTATAATTCTACAGTCTGTAACAGGATAGATTTTTCTTTACATATCTTTCACATAATAGTTCAAAAAAACAACAACCAACATTAATACCTTTGATGCATGATAATTTTACATTTTGATATTATTATTGCCAATAAAAGGAGTTTCTAGATTTTCAATGTAAAGCACAAAAAAGAGGTCACACCTATAGATGATTATTTGTCATCCCTTCTGGTTTATTTAATCTCTCATTTTTAGATTATTTTCAGACCAAAATGATCTGTAGCGGTCTTGCCTCATTTTAAGATTCTTATTTAGTTACTTTCACAAAAAAATCTGAAAAAATGAACATCAGGTAACTGAGATGGTACAATTTGAATAAAATTTATGACTGCAAGTGTAAATTGAATTATTTGTCTAACAAATTACACTTTCCTGAGGTTTTTTATCTTCAAGACGTTCCATAACTTCAGCAAGGATTGTATATATATATATATATATATATATATATATATATATATAAAAAAACAACTCATAAATATTTGTTTAGAAAACAGACTATAATAAAACATGATTATTAAAACAAATTTCATTAAATAATATGAAGTATTTTATCATTTCTTTGATAAATAAGTCATTTGATTTATGTGTCTTAGAGAAAGACAGCTGCGAATGAAATATATATGAGCCAACATTTTTATTCTTGTTTGATCTCGCGTAATATCACACGGAAATAAATTTACAAAACAAAAAACTCAGTTCCATTAAAACATTTTTGAGACATTTTTCTTGTAAATCATAAATATTAATGTCGAAGCTTGATCATCAATCTGATAGGCCACACAGTACAAATATAATTGTAAATTCAATACAAGAAATCCACAGTATGTTTTTTTATTCGCAGACATATTGGCGCTCAAAACTGTCTAATTCATCAAGCTGTAATTTAACAGTGGTAAGAAACATTCTCTCAGTATAATAGGTGATTTTTACATGAAATATGGGTGCCAAAATACTGCCTATAATTATTTGTGCTAGCGAAATCATACTGTCTTGCAGGAAACATGATTAACTGGCAACATAAAATCACAAAAGATGAGGCCAGAAAGACCAATGATGATTTATACCATACTAAGGCTGGACGGAAACTTTAAATGATGTTCACGATCACACTATAAACACCGTGTGTGTCATACAACACAGACGGCGACCATAATTTATTGCTTCCATCTAGCACCTAGCACAAGATACCCTATATAACATGCAACATATCTATTAGCAACCAGAGAATTGAATATGACGAATAAAAGCTACATTTATTGAGAAAATAGTCTCAACGTTACTAAACAGCTCTGATTAAAGAAAATACAATCATGTTATTCATGGCTCTAAGTGAAAATAAAGTTTTATACATTAAAATTAAATGACAATTTTTCTGGTTTGACATAAAATACTTTAATTTCATTGGAAGCAGAACTTCAAATTATTTAAAGATGCTGGAGAAATTCGGTCATATTGTTCAAACATAACATGGTGATATTCATTACTTATTTTCATCACAAATCTTTGAACTTTATAAATACAAGCATTAAAATGTACCGAAAAAAAAATACTGAAATCGACATGAAATTCTGTGGTATAATTGAAATTCATCCTGAGCCATCATTTAACCTGATAAACAGTACAGACAAGTTGATATCTCCAATGTTTAAAATTCTAATTGAAAAATAATTAAGTACATTAAGGTAATATTGCATCCATCTACAATGTAACTGGATGTGTTTAATTAATGATCTTCATTTTATATCATCTGGGTATGCATGGATCAATTAAAATAGCATTCCTGCCTGATCTGGGCTAAAGTATAATTAAATTACATCTTAATCTGAAAACTGAAAATTGCATATGCATAAAAAACATACATTTCATAATTAGCATTAAATCTAAGGATAAACCCTTAGGCCAGAAACAAAAAGTTGTGTTAATGGTTATTTGAGCAACCCTTTGTTTAAGGGCCGATCCAAAAGTTCCTAACTGCAAAATCTAATTAGTAAATGAGCATGAAATGTTTGTTGAATTAATTTCCAAGTCTAAAGCAGGAGAGCAGTAATGTAGAAGATAAGGCTTAAAAAAGGTTTGTTTCTGGTCACCCAACCGCCCCAGTATTTTACAGGCTCATAAGTTTTTAGGGCATCCAAATCTTAGTGCTATATTGTAATTTTCACAACTCATTAATATTACAGTGCACAAATTCCTATACAATGTTGCCGATATATGTAAAAAAAACATAAAATAAAAAAAAATCCCTACCTATCGAACCATATTTTTTTGGCCATGTAACCAGAAACAAACCTTTTTTTGTGGCTTAGGCCTAAGTTGTTGGCTGCTCAACCCAAAATGTGTGAGTTTGAGCCAACAAAAATCACAGTCACACTTCCACATAAGACATATGACAATGATACCCATGGAAGCATCATTAGGATCCAGCATTACAACTTTTATCAGAAGAGAATAATGCCCAGATAGTCACATTTAGGGTTACTTGACCAAAACAAATAGGGTAGGTAGGCTGGAAAACACCTTTTGCAAGAATGCATAGGTAGCAGTTGATTATTTTCAAAGCAACGAAATCCTAACCTCAGTGCCATGAAAATGATAAAAACACATGGGTCTGGACCTGGGAAAAACCTGAGGTTCTGGAAAATTCCGAACAACTTCTAAGCATGAGAATATGAGGTACGATTCATTCTCAAATATTTTCATACCTTGGATTTTGCCAGTACAAACAAGGATCAGCTAAAAAAATTGGGTTGGTCTGGTAGAAATAAACCCAACTTTTCAGGCCTAATTAACACAATTAAAGTACAGTATAATACTTCAAGAGTCCTGGGTCAAATAATTCAGTAGAAAGGCTATACTCAGACAATGAAGAAACAGCTGGAAACATAAAATTCAACCCTTTGTTTCCTACAGCATACCCCTAACTTCTCTCCCCTTCCATCTTGTGTGACCTTTACAACACAACAAGCATCATGTGACACTTGGAGCATTAACGCAGCATAGAGAAAAAATAACTGTAAATCAACTGCTTTTAACCCTACAACCGTGTAATCACTCACGAATTTCATGAACAATATATGAAAAAAAATGCCACAAACAGATTAAAATTTAGCACTCCACATATTAAAAACATCCATTTTGGATGCTGACTGACATTTGAGTACACAGTACATCACTATTTAAAATAGGCAGAAAATGCAAAAAACAGCGAATAAACATGCGATGTTCCCGATACTTATCTAATTAAAGAAATAAAGGAACTAATGAACTTCGTGTATTTAGGGAGAAATAGAACATGGTAGAAATAAACCTAAAACTTTGGTACTTGCAAAAAGTAACATCCTGCATGTTAAACCGCCACAGAACTGCTCAGGAAAATTCAGTTCAAATACAATTGAAGTTGGGTATTATCTCATTATATCATACAATGTAATATAGAGAAGATATTTAAAAGATGCTTCAATGCTGTACAACAAATAAGCAAGGTTGAGAGAGATTGAATGTATTACATATCAAACAAACTGGTTTCGACTGATTAGTTGTACCGTATGATGAGTGAAGAGAGGGCAAACTGGTTTAAAAGATGTTTAAAAGATATTAAACATGATCAAACGTTTCAAATGAAAAGTTAATTATGGTCACACCAATAGAATTTGACTGTCAACTAACTGGTTTCAATTAGGTGCAAAAGACAGCCAGACATGCTGGTTTTATTAAATGGAAGATAGGTGCATGAATGACACTAACTGGTTCTTGATCATTACAGATAAACTGGGTTTCATTGATGACAAACTGGTTTCAATTAAGCGCAAGGTTACCACATCAGCTGGTCTCAATAACTATTAGATGTTGACTTCACAAATTGGTTTCAACTAAGGACGAACTGGTTTGAAACAGGTGACCAGATTGAATTGTTTAGTATAAGACAGACCAATACTGACCACACAAACTGGTTTTGTTATAGACAAACTGTATGCTGTCTAATGTTTTGATTCATGTAAGTCAAAATAATGACCAAAACAAACTGATTGCATTAAAAGGTATTAATAAGCGATAACCATTTTGAATAAAAGAAATGATATTAAAATAAATTCTTTTCATTTGCAATAAAAAATGATGTTTTCATAACTAATAGTGGCTTGTTTTCTAAACCCTCAGTGTGGCCCTAATACAGATTTGAATTTGATTAAATGTTAATGAATTTTCTCCATGGAAATATTTTAATACTCTTCACATTTAATCAGAATTATAACCAATAAGATTTCATCAGACCATTAGTAAACTTAACAGCAATAAATTGATCATAGTAACTAATTGGCATATAAATGAGAATACCATACTAAAATAAATTTCATCATAACTTCTATTGGTATGCCTTTGATATTTGATACCCCCCCTCTCCAAAAAAAAAAAACATGAATAGGTTAATTATATTAGGAACATTTTTGATAATCAAACATGGTAACAGAACAATTTTTAAGTGATAAATTTGTGTGATGAATAACTATGTAGACCCAAACAAACTAACATTTAATGATGTGCACAATTTTTTTTAACTCAGCATTTTAATTTTAGTTTTTAATTTTTATATTTCACATTAGTACATGAAAGACTTTTTACATTTGGAACCATCAACCTCTTAATACTATAAAATATCGACCACCATTTGGACCAAATAAATCAGTCTTAATTACTGAAGTGGTTTAATCATCAAGTTGAAATATAGAGGAATTATTGAAAACTAAAAATAGGAAGTCATTACATAGAGCCAGCCTGCATATTAATGTGGTTGTTAAACAAGGTTTTACTATAACTGTAATGTAGAAATTTTACTTATACTTCTAACTGAAATTCATTGTGTGTGCGGGGGAAAAGGTTAGAGGAAATAAATTGTGCACTTAATGACTGACCTTAAAGACAAACCATACAATAAATAGAAGTTCTATCATTGCCATGAAATTAACCTGCTTTTAAATATGAATTCCTGTCATACAAGGTAACCAAATTGTTTAGCTACACATTAATAAACATTAAACACATCAATTACTGACACTTATCTATAGTGAATTAAAGCTAATATAAACTTATTCTAAAAATACAACTTATCAAACACTTAATATGGCATTAAAGAAAACATTCAAGCCATTAATTGTTTTTATTAACTTAGTGAAGACAAAAAAGCATGCTGTCACATACATACATGTACATGTATATAATACTCATGTTACTTTGACATGTACAGATAAACTTGTTTTTTAATCACCCCTTAATTTCTATTTGTACAAATAAACACATAAAAAGCAGAATTGAAGGTTGAATAGAAAGTCCATCAGAAGGTATCACAGAATCATGGGCATGTTCATGCTGTGAAATGATTATAAGCTTAATTTACCATGCAAATTATCTATATCCAAGGCTGTAAGCATAATTGGTGGTAGTTGCAACCACATATATTGAGGCATTACATATCCATAATACTGTACTTTTTAAATATCTGCTTATCGCTACTCATAAAATACAAATAAGCTAATACTATTATTGCCCAATTATAACTCAAAGAAATGTCATTGTTTTTTTTTTTAAAAAAATGCCACAGTAAATCACTATCTGTCACAGAACCCTATAAAAATGACAAGGTCCAAAAAATCTGTCCACTCCATTTTAAACTAATAATTTCGGGCATTATGGATATAAAAACTTAAACAACGAACAGGGAAGTAATACTCTTTCCATTTCGACAAACATAACACACAAATGAGAGATTTTACTGTATTAAAGGGGCTAGACATCAGATTTACTTTTCATTTTCCTAATTCCAGAAACTCCTATCATATTAATAGTAGTAATAAAGAGAAAGTTCATGGCTTATCAAGGATTTAAATGTTATTTTATTGACAATAATACTTTGCTTAGTCTTTTAAAATAAGTAGGAATGTGTACATGTACCACATTGATAATCATGCAAAAGAAAAATACTATATGTATTATATTGAATGATGTTACACAACTGAGTCATTTCATTCATGTGAAATTATAAAGGAAATGAATGGACAAACTGAATAAGCATCCCTAACTGGATCTCCAAACGTTGTGATCTCAATACAATAATAATTAGAATAATGCAGTCCAATAAAATTGTGCCAGAATTCCATGATAAAACAGGCTGATTTTTAAAGATTAAAATGAATGCTCATTGTCACAAACTACTGAATTCCCAATAAAATATTTGGATTGTTCTAAACCTAAGTAGATCTCTGAGTTACCAAAACACATCTAATTGTAACTGAAGGTTGACAGATGGATATATCTCTATAATTTTGATATACCACAGCAGTTCAGACAATAGTTAAAGCGTCCATCTCATAGAACTATAACAAAAATATGTACTTTTATCGTAATAAATGGTTGTTATTTTCATAACTTGTGTATTCATTTGATACTGCCTTCTGTTGAATTAGGCATAAAATGGTTCCTGGTTTCTGCAAACCCAATTGGCCCTTTTTCTTCTGTCGACCCTTATTTTGCTCCCAGTCATTCTTTTTATGGTGACATTTTCATATGAAACTATACCTCCAAACTGAAATGATTTATTTAAAAAAAATTCTGCCTAACAACTGACCTTACAATTTTGGGGATGTTAGAAGAAATCAGGTATTTATTTTTTTGGCCCAAGGCACAAGCAATTGGGAAGAAGCAAAACAAAGGAAAGCTAAGGAATGGACTTATGGTCCCAAGGTTTTGATTAATATGAATTCATAAACTAGAAATGCTCAGCTAAATTCCATTTTAAAAAATATACTTTAAAGTTAAAACAATTAAAGAAAATGAAAATTTGGAAAAAAACATAACAGTTTTTATTATCTTTAATTTTTTTCACAACTTGCTCACCATGAAAACCAAAATTGTCAGTCCATCAATTGTATTTCTATCATACATTTGACAAAAAAATCAAATGTGTTTAAATATACAATAGCCATAGGAAACAGTACCGTTTTAGATAAAAGAAATTCCTATACCATACATTTCCAATAAATCTGTGAGCAAGTGTCTTTAAAAATGCAGCAACACAAGTTTACAGCATAATAGTTGCAATTACCATTCTCATGTTACTGATTTGTAGCAATCCCTTATGATAAACGGAGATATTACAAATTAAGCTCTCACTTCAAAGTCAGTTTGAAATAATTCTGACTGAAAATACTGATAAGATAAAAAATACATTGTATATGATTGTGATTAACTAGAAAAATGGTTGATTCTGAAGGAAATATAAACTTGCCTAACAGATAAATATGCCATGGTTTTTTACAATTTTATGCTGACAGTGTCATAACTTATTCTTCAGTGTAATTTTAAATAACAATTACTTACCATTACATTTTTTTTAATCTTCAGAATTTGTTTCATAGCTAACATAAAGTTAAACACATTTTTTTCAGTAAATTCTTTGGTTTCATTTGGATTTCAGCTTTATAACTCATGTGTAAATTATAACAAAGCCTTAAAACTTATTTACTGGATCAATGTAAATATTTTAAATCAATTAAAATTAGATTAAAAATTTTGAATGTTCATAGATGCAAGTCAAACAGCAAAAAAGGCTGTTATTATGTTTTCACTTTACTTTGTAATACAGACATAAGTAAGAACTCTACATGAAAAAATGTTAACATTACAAAAAAGCAAAACAAAATATACATAAGTTGTTTTTTCACCATAAATTAGAAACAAATGTTTAATTGACTATAAAATTGTTAGTAACATCAATACACAATAATTGTTCTAAACATTTAATGTGTTTGAATGAAAAGTAAGTTATTAGTGAACAACCGATCCCATCCCTCAGTGTCAACACGAACACATGTCAATCTGAATAATTGTAAAGAATGTATTTGATTAACATTTACAATCATTACCCGTACCCCACTTGGTTCGTCTGATGTGTTTTTACCATTAAAATCGTTATTTATGGATTTCATACCTTGGCACACAAGTAATAAATGACATTATTCTCGCTGTGCTGTTTGTGACAAAAGATGCCATCAATCAACAATCTATTAACATCTCTTGTTTCATTCCCGCCATATGACTAATATATTTCTTCTTTAGCTACAGAAATTCAGCTTTCGTGCAATATTACATGAAATCGGCTCTGTCATGCAGATAATTACTACTTGTGAGCAGTTGTATTGCACCTTCTCAAATGAAATCAATGACAATTGCGAACTAATTCAGGACCCAAGTCACATTTAATACCCGAGAGTATTCGATGTAAATTCATAAATCTTGTGCAAATGTCATCTCGCAGCATTCATTGGTTTTGTTTGCTTTCTTAAACAAATGCCTCAACAATAACACCCAAGTTTGATTGATGTACACCTAGATTGATCGTACTAGACGGAACAAAGCCACGGGGACAGATGATTGACAGCATACAATGAAGTTACTGATTGATGCTTCAAGAATAAATAGCAGATGTTGATTATTTATAGCAACGGTCTAATCCGTGAGATTAACAATCATTCCATCTACATTACATCACTATTTATTTGGCTTCCTCAGCAACTGTCAGAGCATTTAAATCCCGCAGAGCATATTTATAAACTTGATAGTATAATCGCATGCAATTGTAAACAAACAAGCGTCTAATCGACCACGACAAAATCCAATACACGTTTTTTACGAATTTTATGAAAATCAGATAAAGACAGTACTTACATGATAGTCGTTTTGGTTGATATTGCTTCCTTCTTGTCATTCTGCAGCATGTGAAATTGTTTTCTTTCTTAATTACCGTTTATCAAATTGAGAACTGAACATGACATTTCTGTTTTTCATCTGCTTCGCTTCTCACTTTTTGACCCCGGAAGCAATAACAATGAGGTCAAGCTCGTGCGCACGCGCAGATAGCTAGGCACCTGTCATAATCACGAAGTACCGACAGGAACACTGCATTTAGTGGCGATTTGGAACATTGATACGTAGATAAAGGTAAAATTACTATTGTAGTGATTAATAACAGGCAGCGGAAAATGTTTATACCGAAAGATGCATGCATGTAATTGCTCAGACATCGTAATATCGATGTTTATAATGGTATGGTGTTCTGTGTGGGTCACAATTCGCTGAATTTGTACTGTTGGAGTTGTTTCCCTTGATCACATTGCAGGCGCGTAGCTGAACGTACGTACCAAATTACAGATAATATTTGGAAAATGTTAATCATATTCTTCTTGTGTCAAATATAGATTTAATAACTGCATTATGAATTATCAATATTGTTTGTCAGTTGTTAATTTGTGATAAAATCAGTTGTGAAAGTATTTTAATGCTTCCTCATTCTACAAGCGTTTCACAAAAACTTATTTCAGTATCAAAGAACTGAAAGTACTGGTTGCTTATGCAAATATGAAACTATTATTATGATGACATAATTTGTTAAAATTACTTTGTTCCAGTTATATCTAACTATTCTAATCTAAGTTTTAAATATTAAATTTGTATACTTTGGGAATCCACTGTATATTTTACCTTCAATCTATTGAAAGACTAATTTGACACAATTTGTCTCATCAGAGCATGATTCTCAATTCTGTTTGTCTATTTGATAATTTCATATCGCTGTAATTGTGCTGATCATTTTTAGATTCATGCAGGTTAAGTGGACCAGTTAATTTTAACATCCATCCATCCCTCTTGTAATACTAACAAGGTTTTAAGGCCACCAGCACAATTCACTTTGCACATGATTTTTTGATAATTTGAGTTGGACCTTGTTACAATTTTGCCATCTATCATAATAAAATATTTAAGTGATATTTTCACTTGAGTAAGTTTATTACACCCTTGTTAAGTTTAACATTGACACATGATGTAACTTATTTAAAATTTTACTATGATACTGCATTATTTCACCCAGTTTTGAATTACATCAAAATTCTATGTTGTCCATGAAATTGTAAAATTTGCCAAATAAATCATGTTGGGCTGCATTGTGACTTTGGATATTTATGTCATTTCTGCAACTATTGATTGGAATTGGTTGAAAAATATGTTTTGTCATAATTTAATTTCTACTAGTTATTATTAGATTGAAAACAAATCATTGGAATTACCTAGGTGTTTGTTGTTTGTTTGTCAGTGATTGGCACTAATACAACATAATTAATTTGTCCAATGTCTACATCATAGATCCTCTTCCTTATCACTGTTAACATTAATTTTGTTCATTTAATTTAAATTAATTGTACTGAGTAACTACCAACTACCAGGCCTTTTGAAACTGGTCGCTTCTGAATAAAAAAACAAATAAGTCAAGTACTCTGTCTTGATTTTTTCTGTTTCTGAATTCCCAACAAGTATTAGGTTAACAAATTTTTAATCAGTTCTTAAGTTTTCTTCCAAAAACTGAATGGAGCAAAATTTTGAAAAAATACTGTTAAAGTTGCAAAAAGTATCACTGTTTACAAATTAATAGCTGACCATCTATTTTGATATTATAATTATTAGAATCACTAAGTCAATTGAAGTCATATACATATAGATTATAAGACGTATGTGAATTTAATTGTGAAATAATTGATGGATTACTTATGTGATCAACTTAAAATGTACATTTTATATAAAGTTAGGTAAAGTGGTTAAACAATTTTACCAGCTGTAGTGTTCAGGCAAAATGGTTAGATTTAGATTCAAAATATGCCGATATTTTATGAAGTTAAATGCATGCTCATTTTATACATAAATTATATTACAGGCTTCTCAAAACTGGAATACTTGCCAGACATTTGATCAGGCAAAGTTAGAATTTCTGTCTAATGAAATGAAAATTTGTCTGGCCCAATATATTATAAATATGTGATAAATGCTGTAAATCGTGCCCAACTGCCAGACATATGGTCTGGTACTCGCCAAAAAGTTATTGGACCTGCTCGAAATGTCCAACGGTCCGGCAATTTTCAGGAAGCCTGATATTATTTTTTGTATTTTATTGTTTGGGTTGCATAGAACAAAGAATGAAGTTAAGTAAAACATCTAATACTAAAATCAAGGTGAAAATATTTGTTTAGAACTTCAAGACTTCTAAAAAAAATGGAAGCTTAAAAAAGTACTTTTTGACTGGTCTCAGACGTGTTTGGTATACCCAAGTTGGAAAAGCAATCATAACATAATTTGATTTTTAATGTGGAGATTTTCTTATTTCTTATTTATATTTTCAGGTTTGAATCATGGACGATGACGAGGAAGATATTCATTACTGCTTGGTTTGCAATAAAACAGTTCAAGGCTTGGTAAACTACATCCATCACAAAAAGAATGAATGCTCTGGGAAAAGAAATAAAGTCAAATTAGAAGCTAATATTGAGAAAAACTCTGATGTATTGGAGAAATTTGAGAACCAGTCATTTTCAAATGAATCCAAAGAGAGACAAAGTTTAAACCAGTCTAAGAGCTTCCAGACAACAGAGTTTGGATCATTTAATAAACAAGCCACCGACAATACTAGCTTTCATGAGTCATTTTTGAGTGGTCCAGCTCAGAGTTCCTTACATCCAACATTTGAGAATCATATTCATGAAGATAACAGTGTGTATGGGAAATCTGTGGCTACTGGGACACAAAGTACCAGTCCAGAGAGCATGTTCATTTCCTCACAGATCAATCTATCCACTGATGCAAGTGTGGCTACGTTAGATTCCAATGCTCTGGCATGCAGCTTTAGTCCAATTTTTGCTACTAGCGTAACTCAAGAAAAAGATGACTTGTCTGCTGTTACAGAAGACTATGGCATTCTTAGCGCTGACATTTCTGGTAATAGAAACAACCAGCCAATAAAACAACAGGATGAACTGAAAATACCACCTAGCAACTTGAATAGTTCTAGCCAAATTGAGAAAGCAGAGTATGAGCAAGTTGATGACTTTTTTCAGTCCCTGGAATTAATGAGTCGTAATGACAGGAGAGTAGACAAGGGAGGTAACTGTCATCAACTCCCAATATCAAATATTCTAAATAATCTAACATTCAGTGATGATGAAGACCTCGGTTTCAATTTTGATGAAGATTTATCTTTGGACAGTGCTTCTGATGATAGTGATAATGAAGGAGTTCCACCTAATTATACTGGAGGTAAATGGAAACCTGGAGAAAAACCATTGGCATATAAGAAATACAGGTAACAGTAATTTACTGTCCATTTTAATGAATTCTCACTGTAGGACTTATTTTCCATTGACAATTCATTTGGCAAAGAACTTATCAGTATTATTCATCACATTTAAGCATTTTTGTCCCCTTCCCAAATCCTATTAACAATTATATGGCTACAGAACTGTTCTTAAGTTCTTAAGTTCATGGAAATTATTGCAACAGTTGCAACTGATGAAGATGTAGAAAATTTTTCGGGGATGATTGTACAAGGTAAGAGGGGCCTCTGTGGTTGAGTGCATTTGGTTTCTGACTTGTAATCACCAGCCCCTTGCAAATGATTGGAGGTTCCACCCAGGTGTAGGCCTGTGGTCTTCCTCCTCTGTAACAGCTGGAAAGTTGCCAAATGACACTGACTGGTGATGTGACGTTAAACTGCAGTAATGTTAAGAAAAAGTGGATCTAGCCCTTATTTAATTAACAAGGAAAATACCTTGATCCCCTCGGATACACCCTGTTTTCAATGGCTTTTATTATAGGTCAGTAAAAACCGGATGTGGTTATTATTGATCTCAAATATCAGGCATTACAAAAAGGAGCAAATATTGATTAATATGACAAGTACTTTTTTTAGAATTGTGATTAATCTTGTATGTTTCAGGCACAGATATCGCGGCAAATGGCCACCTGGTGAAGGCCCCATGCATAACACAGCCATAAAAAGCAAGCACCCTGTGAGTAGAGGTAAGAACATCACCCTGATTCCAGGACATGAAACCAAGAGTGGGAAAAAATCGAAGAAATCTGCAAGTAATTCATCAAATAAAACATTTGTATGTAACTTCTGTGATGTTACATTTGACAATCGTTTCAAATACTCAAAACATTGTAGTGGAAAACAGCATAAAGAAAATGTATTCAGTTGTCCCGATGCTGCACTGAAGAAATCTGAAGAAACCGCTGCTCCCAAAAAGAATGATAGTGATGAATCAGTTGAAGTTGTTGGACTAGGCAATGAAGTGGAACGAACAACAGAGACTTCTAATCTCGAAGGAACTTTTGAAAATCTGTCAGAAGAAAATAAGAATGAAACGGAAGAAGCTGCAGTTGATGAAGAATACTCAGATGGATATGATACTGATGAGTATTTTAATGAAGCAGAAAAGAAAGATGATACTGATCAATTGATTGCTACTCCTGTGGAAAATTTGAATTATTCTGATTCAGTTCAAGTTCTGGTTCAAGTTCATATATGTACAATATGTGACAAAAAGTTTCAAAATAAATATCTACTAGCTAGACATCTGCTTACTAAGTTCCATAGAAATCGTGCCATTGCACAGAAAGAGGAAGATGCCGCTCTGGTTAAGAAATATCAGAAATGTATAATTCGTCTAAGTCCTTATCAATGTGCCATCTGTAGATATTATTATACAAAGAATGAAGATTTTGAAAAGCACCTTCTCTGTGAAGAGCACCGAGACAATTGTAAAAATCTCGTTGGAGAGATGCAATGTACATTGTGCAGATTTAAATCACATTTATTACAAGAGGTGATTGAACACATCTCTACTGAAGACCATCAAGCAAAGATAGAGAAACACAATAGAATATGCGTGATGAAAGAATGTCATGCTAGTTGTACTTGTAAATTCTGTGGAATAGAAACATACTCATACACACGATTACAACAGCATATTAAGAAACGGCATGCTGACGGGAAAACTGTGGCTGGAGTTAAAAAACGACAGGTTGGTGTAAGAAACCGACCAGTGTGCGAAGAGTGTGGTTTACAGTTGTCAAGTCCTAGTGCATTGCAGCTGCATGTAAGACGTCAACATTCAAAGGAGCGTCCATATTTCTGCGAGTGCTGTAATACTGGTTTCAGTGATAAACATGCATTAAGATCTCATCGTAAAACTGCATTGCATGCTCGTAAATTAAACAAGAATAGGAATGAGAAAACTAAACTAAGTCATGATGAACCACCCAGAACTTCACTAGAAATTGAAAGGGAACATAATGACAATGGAAATACACATGAAACCAGAAAGGATATGACTGAAAATTTTGGAGATTGCAGTGATGTGACTCAGAAGGAAATGGAATTAAAGCAGGATCTCTCTGATGAGGAAATGGAAATACTTGAATCTGATGAAGATTTGAAAACTGAAGAACACGTTAATACTAAGTCAAATAGAAAACGATCCCGAGGTCTCTCAAGTGAAGGAGTTGGATCATCAAGAAAGAGTAAAACCTTTAAATGTAATCATTGTGATTTCAGTGTGAGTAGTTATGATGACCTTAGACCCCATTATATGCAGGAACATTCTCGTGTGATAAAAATCTGTGAATTGTGTGATGTTATATTCCTATCAGATAAAGCATACAAGCTACATGTGTTAAGTAAAGAACATCAAGCTAACATAAATGCATCTGGAAATAATGACAAAGACGATAAAAAGTATTTTCAATGTCATGTATGCAAGAAGAAGTTCACAGATGAAAAATACTGCAAGTTTCACACAGCATATCAACATTTCCATCTTACAACAGAGGATGCGGTGTTGAAAGAGTGCGGTTATAAAAGCATTACAAGAGAAAAGTATTCTGATTTTCTGCAGAGCGTAACTTCCCGCAGTTTAAGTGACACCCTGAAATGCCCCGAATGTAATACCGCTATTAAAAAGAGCAATTTAATGGTGCATTTACGAACACATACTGATGAACGGCCATTTTTGTGTCGAATCTGTCCAAAGAAGTTCAGATCAAATTACAATTTACGGAAACATCTACTTGGTCACTTTGGCTGTTTGGAAAGGCATTGTGATGTATGCGGTAAAGACTTTAGTAAACCATCAAACTTTGAAGAGCACATGGAACTACACATGATGGAAAAATCAAACATGGAGAAAACTCATATCTGTGACTTTTGTGGTCAGTCATTTTTCCTGGCTCGTCAGCTCAGTGTGCACATGAGACGGCATAGAAAAAAGAATTTAAAATGTGATTTTCCTGGTTGTCATTGGACATTCGCCTTTAATAATGAACTTAAGACGCATAAGATGACCCATTCGGAGGAACGTCCATTTTTATGTGACACGTGTGGTTTTGCTGCTTACTCTCCGTACCATTTAAAACGCCATATCAGAATTCATTCAAGTGAAAGAAAATTTCATTGTGAATATTGCACTTATAAGGCTGGCAATAAAACTCATCTTCGTCGCCATATGAGAATTCACATCGGTTCTAAGCCATTCAAATGTCCATATTGTGACTTTGCTTGCAATACGCATGAAAACATTAGAAAACACATTCTTGAAACAAAAAAACACGAAGGACTGAAAGTGTATCCTTGTAAATTTTGTCAATTTGCTACAAATTCCAGTAAAGACTTCAGGGGTCATTTAATGAGTGCCCATCCTAAGGAAACAGACGACGGTGCCCGTCAAGTACCTTTGTCTATATTTACTGGACTGTTCCGCAAGCACGAAGACCTTGACAAACCTGCTGAGGGAATGCAGGTTCTCCCTTGTAAGGAAAGAAAATTCTCAAGAAGAAAAACCAATTCTGACACTGAAACAGAATCAAAACAAGTCAATGAACACCAACAGAGTGAGAAAGTTGACAAGAAACAGAAACGTAAAAGAAAACTGGATACTGACAATTACTCTGTTCAGAATACGGCCATGGATATGAGTGCAAAAAATAATTTCGGAAGTTATCCGCATGAACCATTAAGAAATGATAACACATCTATGACTCATCAGCCATATCCTATGTCATTAGTCACAAACAAGCAGGTAACTGCACCATCTCAGATGCCAAATCCTTCATATCATCACTACTCATATGTCAACAGTATGCCTGGAGGTATGCCTGACTTAGGACACAATGTTGGTATACCTGGTAGGATGAATAGTGCTCAGAATTACTTAAAACTTGGTACGGACGACATGATCGACTATCAGGATTATCCTACCAAATTTGATGTGACTAGAAACAGTAACAACCCAGATAACAATGGTGGCCTTGTTATAGATATGAACTTCTCCCAACAACATTAAGTACAAAATTGTGATCACATGCACAGTCATGTGAGAAGAATAGTCGTACAATTTCATGCACTAATTAAGTTAAAGTACCGTTGTATGCATTTCCTAGACAACCCTCATGAAAGCCTATTGCAATGTATTGGGCTGTAAAAATGAATTATGAATTACAATTAGGATAGGTTGGTTGAAAAAAATCTAATTATACCTTTTTGTAAGAATATGAGGTATAATTCATTTCCTAATATTTATTTACTTTGCCAACAGAAACTTTTGGTCTGGCGCCTAAAATTATGAATGGTCAAGTAACTGTAACGCTTTCTTTCCTGCCCAATCTGAATTTTGATCTTTATACTGAAGATTGAAGGTCTGTTATTTTTACATTTCAAGACTTTAACTGTACAGTTTGTAGCACTACTTTGGTTTCTGCCATGGTTGTGTCAACAATTACAGTGTTTGGAAAATGCCTAATTGAATTAGGCTTCTGAAGACGTCAATTAAATCATGTACATTTGTTTAAATTTGTATTTCAGTGAATTTGATTTATTTTTCTTTGCTTGCCTCTGGTGTTCATTAAGAATAATGACATTCTGTTGATGTCTTTGACTAATGACTTTTCTAGCTTTAATTCTACCCTCTATGTGCTTTTGTTTTTTTTACCAGTACAGTAATTTTCTAATTATGGATTTTTTTGTAGATTGTAGGAGGTTCGAGAAGTCGTGTCTTCTTAATGACAAAATTTCTGCCCCATTTTTTCTCAAGAAAATGAACTTCTGTGTTAATCAGTATGTAAAGTGTGAACATATTTCTTCGTAGAAAGTTCACATTCACAAAAACTTTTTTTTAAAGTTTTTTTTAAATTGCATTGAAGAAAATAAAAGTTTATGGAAACTTTTGGTCTTTGTACAATATGGCTTTTAATAGTGCTTGTATGTTTACCACATCAAATATACAGTAAAACTTCGTTATTACGAGCATCGATTCACGTGCACCCGACTTACCTCGAGGAGTTTTTAAAGTCCTGTCAATATTTGTTCTTAGTTGTGTATAATTTTTAACCAACAAACAAATGCCTTATTATAAGCACTATATTTAGTCTGTTCCGATTACTCCTCGAGATAACAAGGTTTTACTGTATTTCTTTTTAATTTACTGTTTTTAATTATAAGTCATTATGTGCCATATATCATACATTTAATTTTGATGTGAAATTTTGTAATCTTTAGTTTTTAGTGGGATTTTTTTGGGGCTATTTTTCTGCTTGGTTGAAATTCAAAATGTTGATTTTCTCCATATGTGGAGAAGTTGCTGTCTCCTTGTGAAAGAGTAAATTTTTACTGGTTAGTATACAGTCTAGGAAAACTGGTTTGGTGAATCTGTCGCTGTATATAACTGAAAAATTGTTGAAAAACTGCGTTAAACCCTAGTGACAATGTCACATAAAAACAAACAAACAAATTTGTTGAAATTAAGTGAAATGCACTATTATATTCAATGAATTTTATTCAAGTATGCAAATTATACAACATTGTGATTGCTATTTTTTGAGGCATGTATTTTTGTAGAATTATGAAAACTGTTTTTGTTTTTTTTTTTTGGATTAGAAAGTTTGACCAATTATGTGATTATAAGAGTAAGTTTATACTCAAATGAATACTGTTCAAGATTACAGCTATGTTTACATTTGTTTATTTGGTTGCGAAAATGAATTCATGCAGCGTTATTGTTATTATAATAAAATTATTATTCTCCAGTCTTAATTTTATTTGGAAGTAAGTGGTTGAAAATCACTTGTCTAAGTTAGCATAAATGTCTGAGTGTTTGTTAGTCCAGTCTTCACCAAACTTGGACACAAAGTGATTTAGTGCCATATCAAGACCTCAGTTGTTAATCAGTTGCCTGATCCATTTTGCCCTCCCATTTATTATTTACGTAAACGTCCAATCTGTAGCACCATTTACTTAACATGTGTGACATACGTTGGAAGTTTGACACCCTTGATGATACCAGCATAGAAGACTTGATAAAATCAGTCTCTGTTAAATTCACAGTATCTCATTTTCTATGTTAATCTTTGATTTCAGTTGATGCCTTAATTATTTTCTGGCAAGCCATTATCTCAGTGACACTATGCAGTTTATATAACTGTAAGATTTTTTTGGAAGAACCTTTAACATATTAAAGAATGATTCTCTACGAACAAACTTGGCAGATTTCAAACTCGGATGTTTTTTTTTCACGTGCATTAGTGTAATAGTTTTTTCATCATACGTTCATCTTAACAACACTTCCATTTGTAGAGTTAGACTTGATGTCGTAAGCCTCTTGTTGTCATAGTAACGCATTTTAATTCTGAAAGAGATTCCATTTAATTTCAGGATTAGTGCACTGAAATGTTTCACACAATATGTCATGGTTAAGTACCGCAATATATAACATGTAGAGCTTTATAAATTGTTTTGCATTTTGCACATTTCGCTATGAAAGTTGTCAGTATAAGATAAGGTAGTTTGTGAATATTTTCATGTACAATTTTCAGCCCTTTTGTTTGCCCTATCTACAAATATTTGGATGTTGCGCATTTGAGGCAAACGTGTTTGAACATTTTTTCTGGATAATGACTGAGCTACTTTTCATGAAAGCTTACACCTACTAAAATCATTCTGGAAAAATGTTGCACTGAGGTCATCATGAAAAATTTGTTGACTTGTTGAAATTTTATTTTAGCGATTATGGCTAAATTTTATTTGCTCTTTATTCCAGCCATTTGTTTTCAGCGCAAGCTTATTATCTTAACAAAAAACAACAACAATAATCCTGACCTACCAACCTCTTGTTAATAGTTTGCAGTTTAAATGCAAGCCAACATTCATTTAAGGATGGCTTGATTTTCAGAATAATTAAAGTAAAACATTGATTCAAAATTTTGTGCTGTAGTCATATGATCATATGTAAGTCTTGTTTTTTTGAAAATGTTATACTGATATTGCCTAGGTTTTAATTGCTGCTTATTTTAAGATTTACATTTTAAGATTCTCCAACTTGTTACACTTCTAGGTGTCTTTGTATTGGAATTTTTGTGTACGCAAAATATAAGCATGAAGTGATGTGTTTGTTTTTTGTTGCTATTGTTATAATGCATATATTCAGTAATTGTTAGTGTTTTCAATACTTTGTTGTTGGACGTCATTTTCACTGTGCTGTAATACTATCTTAGTGTTTATTTGACTTAGGATGGTGTAAGATTTTTACCAAAATGGTACGAAATTATTCTGAACTTTACATGTGTATTTTCTGATCAAGTTTTGTTACTGGTATGAAAATTTCTTGTTACTGATTATCTGCATAATATGCTTTCTATGCTTCGTTACAGATACAGGCTGGCTTTGATACTGTTGTAAGAAATGATTAAATAATTTCATTAGTACTGTGTAGATTTGTTTTTCTTTGAGAGATGCACATTACTTCGATTTTAGGTGCAATTTGTGCATTTTTCACAGATTGCTCATGCCAGCTCGAGCCCTGCCTGTATGTAGATCTCACCATGGTAAACTAAATGTCTTTCACTTGAAGATGACAGTCTGATTCATTATGTTCTCCACTTCTGAGAAAAGTTACTAAGTATTCAGTTACGCCAGAGAAAATACACAAATTGTTGCCCATGATTTTGACATTACGAATGCTTTTGCTAACATTTCTTAAAAGCTCGCGATTTTCTTTACAAAAGGTACTGCAGTTGTGTGATGTAATTGGTGTGTAAGCAAGGTTGGTACTGGTACGGAAACAAGAAGCACTGATGTGTTTAACAGCGGGCCAGAATATAACGAATACTGTTGGAATTGGGCATAAAATTTGAAATATTTACTTTTTCTTTTTCTGAAATTGAGAATATTTTAGAGTCTGTTGAGTAGATAAAATAAGTATGGGCTTAAATTTTTCAAAGAATGGTCGTATATAGCTAATGGTTTATAAATCCATACTGAGCAGTGTTCACTGTCATGAAAATAAATGTGTTTCTTTTCATGAAACCTTAAAGCATGGAGGGTTATACTTAAAATACATTTTGAAGTTGAGGGTTAAATTATTGATGAAATGAATTTAGCATTCTACAGTTTGATGGAAATGTGACACTTGCTTGCTATAATGTACATGAAGTAATGTATAATGAACGTATCGGGATTTCTCACTAATACACAAAAACTATTAAAGACTTTCAGCTTCCTCTATCAATAATTATTTAAACTTAACTCTTTGTAAATTATAGTTGTGGTAATGCCTGTGAAAGTGAAGAAACTCTAAGACAATTTTTGTGTCTAATGATTGATGTCATCTTTTCATGTGACAAGTGTTACTTTTAACACAAAAAACATGATGAATAATGAGGTTTCCATCACATTTGTGGAGAAACTGCCTGATCAATGATTCTACTGAATATAATGTCATTTATCAATGACACAAATGGTTTTTTGTTTACTTTCAAGCATTAAGAAATCCACTTAGGTTGACAAACAGTTCCAGCATGTCTTCGAATGTTTTTGACTAACAAGTATGAGAAAACAATTAAACAGTCAAGAGTTTGGATAATAAGCGGATGTTAACGCATCCAGTTAGATGCTGCACACAATCAAGATGGCTTTTAAATATAAACGTGACTATTGCGTAATGTAACGAAAAGTCACGTAGAACTGTAGTATTCTATGCTCATATTCTATCTGATTACTTAGTAGTGCAGCATCCCAAGTGAGTAACTACATGCTTCTTAAGATGCCTTAGAATACTGCATTGGAAATATAGAATTTCATGATTTTTGCTGTGACTGATGGCTTCAAGACCTTGAGAACCAAAATAATGAGCAAGACTGCTGAATGGTGTTTACAATGTGCTACATTACGACCCTGTTATTTAAAGTACTGTATAAGTATTAATTTTGGCAGGGGGGGGGGGTATTTTGGCTATATTAGCCGCTGAGTCAGTTGCACCAATTCAAAGCACCGCCATTTTAGATCACCCCCATTATTATTCGAAAGATAGACAACCCATGGTAAACTAGCTTCTGTGTCAACGAGAGTTTAAATTTGGCGGTCTGAGAGCGTATGCGCCAATTTATGAGCCCATCAATTCAAAACACACTAAAAAACGCTAACATTTGACACCGCATACATATTGTGTTTTACAGTCCATGAGGTCAAAATGCTCTTTTTTATGAATGAAGAAGGTTTTTTCTTTAAAAAATTTGATTTTTTGCTTAGAGAACAAAGTGGGGTGACAGCATGTTCCAATCACTATTCATGCTAATTAGATGTTAGAAATGGTGTTTTTATGGTGTTACAGATTGTCTGTATTGCTATAATAAATACATATATATGACTTCTTTTGATGGAAATATCTATAATGTATTAGAAAGATATTCAAAAAATTAGAATCTTTTTTAATTTGAATTCAACAGGGATGCCAAATAACTGACCTGTTAAAGATTGTGAAATATCTGTAAATTTGAAAAATGGCATTTAAGACAAAATAGCAAACGGATTCAATTATCTTCAATCGTCTGAATAACTGCATTTATTACAAAAATGCTCGTTATTGTATTTCAGAGTACCTGAAACTTATTCGAATCTGCTTTCATTTTTTCACGTATTGGACATCCAATAGTACATGAAGTTTATTGGTTCTTGCAGTCATTCAATATGCAAGAATGCAGTCTTTTACCGTGGTTTCACTAACTTGTAGGGGATATAATTTTGTGGATTTCTTGGGTCGGCTTCACAACAAAATCAAATCCTCTGACTATAAATGCTGAGATATTACTCAGCCATCCAAAATTTTGTGATATCCAGACTTGTGCTCTTTACAACACAACTTCTGATATGATTGAAACAGAGAACTTTTTTTCTCTTTTTAATTAAGTCCACAAATTCACACCCCCACAAAATAACCAATTTAGTAAAAAACACGAAAAGTGAACCGACAAAAATAACTGGTACCACAGTACAGTATACTAACACCCAATAATATGTTACGGTGCTGTATAATACAAACATAGTATATGGTGATATATTGTAATACAATTTCTATCACGTTGCCTCAATATTTACAATTATTACCCAGTGAATACACTCAACAATACATTAACGAGATCTGAGATTTTATTGACTTCGGGTACAAATTCAGTAAAGAGTATTAATTGTACAAATCATATTTCTAGCATCAGTCTGAAATATAATTGACGCTATATTTTCAACTGATTAAATAGAATGGAATAAATAAAATGATTTTCACTCAGAATGCAAGGCATCACATTTATCATTTCACCGAGCATTCACTGCAACATGCAGATGACAGTCCCTTGTTAATTTATGACAAAATTAAATTTTCGCAAGCTCTCAGGATCTTAAACAAAAGCAAATTTTACAATAATGGTAAATTGTATGACTACAGGGTGTAGTTGCGATCATAAATTTAACTCTAGCTGGGAAAGCAACATTTAATTAAGACAAAACATATGAATAATGACTTCAGTATAATTCCAGCAATACACAAATATTGCAAAATGTCAGCACCACAAGAATGCATATCATTTTAAAACATAACAGGTATAACAAATACAGGAGAGACATTAAATTTTCATAAATTTATGGCCAGTTAATTAAATGTTAGAACAATTCAATTGATCATATAAAGCTATTACTAGTAATAATTAAGCATTTTCGAAACTATCTGGTGCTTGAACTGTAACAATGCAAACTGTTATCATATTTCCAAGTTCAAATAAATAAATAACATATAGCAATGAAGAAAAATGGTTTTGCCATTGTTATTTTTTTATATCATTATTGCTATTGATTTCATTTGTTAAAAAAATTCATACTTTTCTTTAACTAGTCATTTTTTTATTTGTCGTAAAATATACATTGAAAAATAGTACTTTTCTTGTTAGCCCAGCAGGTAATTCGTAAGACCAGAAAAAACAATAGTCCTGTTTATGGTTACTGAACTGACCCTTTTTAAGCGGTCACCTTATTGTGGTGTTTGCGGTACTTCTTCTCTGTAATTGTTATTCTTTTTGGTACTTCAACACGTTTTTTCTAAAAGTCGATATGCCACTTTTTGTAACAGTGATTATTTTTTTATTACATGAATATTGATGATTTTGAGCAAAAAATGTTTGAACGTTTTATACTATTTAGGACACAGTAATATTTTCAGTAATTTCACTTTACTTACGTTATATTCATGTTTTAAAATTTAGTTGTTTGTAACCAAGCAGGTCGAACCAATATTCTTCACTCCTCTGTCTAATGATTCATTGTTATTATTATTATTATGAGGTTATTGGTAACTTGTCCGACATAGTTATGTCATTTCTAAATATATTTATATTTCTACTTCTAAAGATAAATGTAAATGGAGCATCTTAAGGTAAACATTTGTTTGTTTTTTTAGCAGTATTTTATCAGATTTTTGCAATGAAAACAATCTTGTATTTGTGAACAATGACGACAAGTTTATGCCAGATGGAACTGTTGATAAAACAATGTTCCAGGACAAAATTTATCTCAATCTGAAAGGAGGTGTGGTTCTTGCTTCAAGCCTCAAGTCAGCCATAACAAAATGCTTAAGTTCAACCAATGACATGACACAGAACAATGAAAATTCTACAATAGCCAGCCTCCACAGCAAACTGCATCGGAACCATCATTATCAAAGACATCAGCAGATCTACTGCACAAAGACATACAGACACCAGCAGCCAGGGCGCATACCCAACTACCAAACTCAAAACAGACAGAACCAAGGATCATACCAACAATGGACCAGAATAAATGGTGTATCATTTCAACCATGGATTAGAATGAATGGTGTATCATTTCAACCATGGATCAGAATGAATGGTGTATCATTTCAACCATGGACCGGATTAAATTGTACATCATTTCAACCATGGATCAGACAAACACAACAGATATTAGATCACCAATTTAAACAAGCAAATTCATTGAACTGATATCTCCCACCAAACATACAAACTGGAGTAAGTGCTGTGTATAGCATGTATATATAGCATGAGATAGAGTGTGAAAAGTGATAAAACCACTGAATTGTTTGGTCATGTGCAGAAATGGATTTTACTTCATATACATAGTACAATAATAATCACGGGTCATAATTCAGTGTTGAATAATTGAACCGTGACACAACAGTGCCATGCACATCACCACTTGGCACTGAAGGTTCTCACCAAGTTTCGTTGAAATCCAATCAGTAGTTGCCGAGAAATAGCGCGGAAACGAAATTTGGACGGATGGAATGACGGACAGACGTACATTATTTTTAGACCTTACAAAAGCACTTGATTTGATTTTACTTTATATACATAGTACAATAATAATCACAGGTCATAACTCAGTGTCATATCGTCGGGCTGTGACACAACAAAGACATGCGCATCTCCATTTGGTACTGAAGGTTCTCACCAAGTTTCGTTGAAATCCAATCAGTAGTTGCCAAGAAATAGCACGGAAATGAAATTCGGACGGATGGAATGACGGACGGACGGACAATATTTTTAGACCTTACAAAAGCACTTGATTTGATAAATCATAATTTGCTTATTGAGAAACTGAAATGCAACAAATTCAGTGAAAAATCAATTCCATGGATGACATCTTACCTGTTAAATCGTTATCAGAAAGTGAAAATATCAGACAAACTTTCTGAACCACAAGAAATATCTGCAGGTGTCCGACAGGGTTCTGTTTTAGGACCAATACTTCTTATCTTGTTCATAAATGACCTTCCGCTTTCATAGAAACATGGTGTAGTCAAAATTCTATGGTACCAAATGCTAATAAAACCAAAGTCATGAATATATCTACTTCAAATTTTTGTCACAATAATTCAATTCACACCCACTTAACTGAGTTCACATTGAACAATCAGACAATCCATCTGTCATCAGAAGAAAAGCTCTTGGGTGTCTACACTGACAAAAATCTTTAATTGAAAAAAGCAACTAAAACAAACCCTTAAAAAATGTAGTTCACTTCTGTACCTCTTACTAAGAATCAAGCACTATCTAAATCTACATTCTAGAAAATTATTTTTTAATGCTCACATTCTGCCCCTCCTTGACTAATGTTGCTAAATTTGGGGATCTTCAAGTGATTTGAAACCCTTCAAATTACAAATGTAATATTGTTAAATTTCAAAAAAAAAAACAGCTCACATAAGACTTGACCAACCATTTGATGCACTGTCTGCTGTGAAGTGTTTGCTAAACTTAAATGGATAAAATTTAGTGACAGAGTTGAATATAAAAATAGTTTTAGTTTACAAAGCTCTACATAATATGTGTCCAGAATACTTATCTGACATATTCAAACATACCAGTAATACTACTCTAAGATCGTCACATCAAGAACATCTTAATATAACTAAACCAAGGATCCAATTTTTTAGAAAGTCATAGGATTACTCAGGACCTAAATTATGGAAAAACATTCCTATCCAAATTTCCCAACAAAATACTTTAAAAAGTTTTAAGAAGGCATATCTAGAATGGATGTCGTATAGTAAGTAAATTTGGCCCTATCATGAATAGAAAAGCATATACATGTACACACAATTTCAATGATTAACATTAATTCATGATAGATACTTACAATACTTCAGTTTTTGTTATATTGAAACTGTTCCTTGACACAGTCTGTTTTTTGTACTTAGAAAATCATTTAAATTTTTGTTATTTGTTACAATATTGTAATTTTATATCATCTTGTATGTTAAGAGACCCACATGGAAGATTGAGGAAACCCAAATGTGTAACCTCTAGAAATAAAGCCATTATTATTATTATCATTATTATTATCATTATTATAAACTCGCTAAATGAGAGAAGTAATATTGAAGGCTAAGATTTCATCAGTAAAATTAAGTCTGATAAATCTGACAACTCTAAAGCAAAGTCAAGGAAATGCTACTCACAAAAAAAGTTGAAGCAGAAGCAGCAAAAATCAAAGCAGAGTATGCTGAAAAAGAAGCAGAACTTCTGGAAGAGAAGGCAGATCTTGAATTAGACATTGCAGTGCTTTCAAAAAAGAAACAAGTAAAACATGTAGGAGCAGAGGTGAAAATTTCGGAGAACTTTCAAGCTGAACATTCATTAAAGGAAACATGTTCCAATAGTGATGTAAATTCTATCCAGTTAGACTTTCCTACAGTAAAAACAGAAGAAAAAGGAGCAAGAAAATCTATTGTTGATGATAACAATTACATCCCTGATGTAAAAGCTAATTCTGTTCTAGCTGACAATTGGTGTAAATATCTATAGAAGAAAGACTTATCTTTATAATGACTGACTTTGTTTAATGATAAATCTAAGATGTATCAATCAGGAAAGACTAGTTTCAAAATGTTTATGTCTGAAATGGATGCTAGTGCATCGGAGGAGTTACACCTTTCAGTAAAATTATTAGGTTCTGACTCAAAGCAACATGCCACAAATATAAAGTCATCTTTCATGGCCCTGTTTAAGCATGTACAAAATATGGTCTCATCTTGATGAAAGATATGGCACTGAGGAAAATATACACAAATTCGTCATCAAGAAACTTGAGGCTTTCCCACATTTAACCTATAAAGATACCAACAAGTGTTATGAACACTTAAGAGACTTTTTACTTGATGAAATTTTGTCTTTGAAAGAAGAATAAGTGAAAATTCAACTGCCTTGTCATATTATAATTCCTCTGTTGGAGTTGTACCTGTTGTGGTAAAATTGCAAGCTAACTTACAGGAAAATATCAAGCTGGAGACTGGAGAAATTGAAGGACCTGACATTAATTATCACCCTGGGCTTTCTAAGGAGAAGAAGCTTCCATTGAAACTAGACCAAGAACAAGGAGAGTTTCCGCAACGTACTACTGTCATCCACGTTAACACTACGGCAACATAGGGTCAATTACGGTCAACTACGGCACGCTACGTTCAAACTACAGCCTCTGTACAGTCTTGCCGACGTAGAGGACAGTACCAATTTTTTTAGCATGTTGAAAAATTTTCACTCACTATGGGCAGAATTCAAGGCCGAGCTACGGTTGCCACTACATTGAACCACAGCTAATTACAGTTGGCTGCGTTGCCTACAGTCTACTACAGCCAATCCTTTTGCCCGACATATTGGTTTAGGTTGGAATGTTACTGGCAAACTTTGCTTAGGTCTTTTTCATACTCAAGATATTGTGAATGTAAATCAGGCACATTTATTGTCTATTGGTAAATATTCTTTAGAGGATAACTATTATAGTTGTGTTTATCAGACAGGTAATCTTATTCTGTTGATGATCAGAATTTTTTAGCAATCATGGATCAAGGTATGCAGAAAAATGTTAGTGGTAAGTGGACAACACCTTTACCTTTCAGAAATCCCAGAGAATGTTTGCCAAACAACCAGAAATCCCATAGAATGTTTGCCAAACAACCAGAAATCCCAGAGAATGTTTGCCAAACAACCAGAAATCCCATAGAATGTTTGCTAAACAACCAGAAATCCCATAGAATGTTTGCCAAACAACCAGAAATCCCATAGAATGTTTGCCAAACAACCAGAAATCCCATAGAATGTTTGCTAAACAACCAGAAATCCCATAGAATGTTTGCCAAACAACCAGAAATCCCATAGAATGTTTGCTAAACAACCAGAAATCCCATAGAATGTTTGCCAAACAACCGTGCTTTAGCAACAAAGCTTGCAAAACTGCTACATTCTAGTTTATGTAAGAATCCAGTTAAGAAACAGCTTTTGGTAGACTTCATATCTATAATCATTGGTACTGATCATGCTGAAGTTGCCCTACCTTCATTGCCTGATGAAGAGTGCTGGTGTCTTCCTGTTTTTTGGTGTTTTTCACCATAAAAAAGCCAAACCAAATTTGAGGGGTGTTTGATTCTTCATCAAACTTCTATGGTGTTTCTCTGAATTCAGTTTTACTGAGAGGTCCTGATCATACAAATAGCTTTTTAGGGCTTTTGCCATATTTTAGGTTGTTGTTGTATTGGAGAAAATCGACATTTTTGTCAAATTTTCATGGAAGCGTATGACCTGCCGTGACCGGGATTTGAACCCGGATCTCCGGGCTGCAAGTCCAGCACACTAACCACTGGACCACGGTCGCGGCTTTGCCATGTTTTAGGAAGTGGTTATAGGATTACTGGTGGTAAAAGATTAGTATTTAGTCTAAGAAACATAGAGGTTCATACAAATATCAGAAGATGTCCGATCTTCCTTTATATAGAGTTCAGAGGTCGCCTCCTTTTCTCATGTGGGAGTAGATGATTTTGGTCCCTGGAATGTAGTCACTAGAAGAACAAGAAGTAGTCGGGCTATTCTAAACATTGGGATATTATGCTAACTTGTTTCACAATCCATGCAGTTTACATACAAGTTACAGAAGAGATGCCATCTTCGGCAGTTTGAAAGTTAGAGTTTTTCGTTCCAATGATGTAACAAATTTTGTTGATGCCACTGATTCATTGAAAATGGATGCCATAAATGTTAAAAGTTGATGAAACTGAGAATTTTTGTGTATGTCTGATAGTGTTCAGTTGTTTAACCCAACACACAGTTCACATTTATGATTGGTGTTTCGCAAAGAATAATTGATTCTATTTTGGGAAATGTTTTCAACCTTACTCATCATGTTTTGGTTACAGCTATGATGAATGCTTGCCCTATTGTCCCTGTTCCAACAGATTGTAAGAATCTTGAAGCCCTGAGTTCTGAACTGTTGACTGATCAACAGGCTGTAGGGGATATAAACATTAAGCTACTATATAAGGAATAATGGAAAAGTGTATAATTTCTGAAACATTAAGCCACTATATAAGGAACAATGGAAAAGTGTATAATTTCTGAAACATTAAGCCACTATATAAGGAACAATGGAAAAGTGTATAATTTCTGAAACATTAAGCCACTATATAAGGAACAATGGAAAAGTGTATAATTTCTGAAACATTAAGCCACAATATAAGGAACAATGGAAAAGTGTATAATTTCTGAAACATTAAGCCACAATATAAGGAACAATGGAAAAGTGTATTATTTCTGAAACATTAAGCCACTATATAAGGAACAATGGAAAAGTGTATAATTTCTGAAACATTAAGCCACTATATAAGGAACAATGGAAAAGGGTATAATTTCTGAAACATTAAGCTACTATATAATGAGCAATGGAAAAGGGTATAATTTCTTGCAGACCAGTTTTGGTTAAGAAGGAAACGTGACTATCTTCTGTCTCAGCAGAAACATCAGAAGTGAAATTCTGAAGAATTCCCTGTAGACCAAGGTGATGTTGTCCTTGATAAGGACAAAGAACTTGTACGTAATAATTGGCCAGTGGGACTTATAGCATGTGTTTTCCAAAGATGGTCGTATTCGTAAGGCATAACTTATCATATTAAGAGATAGCAAGAAATCAACCTTTGTCAGACCTATCATTGGCACGGTGAAATAATAAGTTTAGGCAAAACTGTATTCAATGTGTATTATCAATATTAGACTTTTTCAGTTTTATTAAAATTGCTGTATTGAACATACGTAGGTCTTAAATTTTTCTTAAGTATTTTCAAACACATACTTCAGTATACTGAAGACTTAATCTTTGATTTTTGATGCAGGAGTGTTTAGTCATTTTTAGGTGTAACATATTAAGACACATTCACAAGAATTATTAAGCATTAATGTAAGTTTATAACGTCTACATATTTGTTCAAAATGTATAGCGTGTACAGTTTGTTGTTTACAAAGCAGATTTTTTCAATGCTATATTTTGTATTGGTTATGAATACAGTGATTACTTGCTTATCAGGCAGGAGTGTGGTGTTTTCAGTAGTTCTTTTTTGTAATTGTTATTCTTTTTGGTACTTCAGCACATTTTTTCAAGAAACCAAGACAGCATTTATTGTAACAGTGTTTTTTTTTCTTTTATTATATAAATATTAACAGTTTTAAGCCTGCATAAAATAAGTTTTACCATGAATAAAGTTCAAATGCTTTACACTTATTTAGTAAACAGTAATATTTTTGGTATTTTCACTTTATTTACATTACATTCATGTTTAAAATTTAGTTATTCATACCCAAGCAGTTCGAACCAATATTTTTCACTTCTCTGCCTAATGATTCATTGTTATCATAAGGTAATAGGTAACCTGTTAGACATAGTTATGTCATATTTAAATATAAATATATTGCTACATTTGTACTTCTAAATGTTTATATAGATTCTTACAGTAAATATTTGGGTTTTTTCAGCAACAGCATACAACAGTCAAAATACAGTCAACGAACGTGTCATCAAACTCTCTTGCTTTTGTGTTGTAGTTATCGATCTGTCTAAGGGACGGATTGCTTACTGCATAGGCAAAATGTTTCCACCCTATGAGTATGACTGAAGGTAGGAATGGGGTAAGCACCTGGAGAATGAAAACCTGGTTTTGTGACAGTTACGGTCAATTTTTTCCTTTTTAAACACACCTTACATCCTTTGGAGGTGTAATTTGTCCCCAAATATTTTCGCTCTTTTGATTTTGCTGTTAGAAACTTTAAAGTCGCTGCCAAAAAATAGGGTCGGTTGAGTATTTTGCACATATGCTATAAACAAACGGCCATAAATCTGCCAAAAATGATCAAATCACAAAAACCCTGACAACATGCGCCGTGGTACTTAGTGACAATGCTTCTGTGAAAGTTTGGGTGCAATCCCTTGAGAAATGTAGGAGGAGTTGCATAATTATTACATGCGCAAAATAAACAAAGGGTCATAATTTGGCCAAAAATGATAAAATCACAAAACCCAGAAAATATGCACTGGGATACTTGAAAACATTAGTTTCTGTGAAAGTTTAGTTCAAATTGCACACAGAAGGAATTGCGGAAGCTCCCTCACCTGTCTGCCCACTTGACTACATTCATCAACTTAATAACTAGAATTTTTCCTTCAGAAAACTTGGATAACAAAAGTTTTCAACACAATTAACCATTTTTTTGTCAGGTTACCATATACATGATTTTTTTTCTAGCCTAAGGGCAACTGAAGAAATTTGTGTTTGTCTAGATGATTTTTGTTCATGCTAATTGATACAGTAAAATACAGTTACAGTGAACTCAGTTATAGTGAAGAAACTGGTTACAGTGAAGTAATAATTATTTTCCTGAACACTTCCTATATTTTATATCCGTGTTATGAATGGAATGAAATATGAACACAATGAAATAATTATTCGGGTCCCCAGGAATTCACAATAACCATATTGCACAGTATTTCAAAACCTATTAAAGTAATTGTCTAAAGAAATCTAACAATGGAATGAAATTCTGAAAGTATTCCTTCCCTATTGGAGAACCAGGTGCAAAAAACATAAAATACAATCATGTATGATTATAATTAGTAATGACAGAAAATTTGGACAATGAAACAGACTTCTCTCTCAAATACTTTAAATAAATTCTTTATGTAACTGGGAGCAATTTCTAAAAATTTAATGTATATTCTAATTTTTTTACATGCAAAGTTTTATTGGTTATAAGACAGGTCCTATTTTTTGGCACTGTCCCTGAAGTATCGGTATTTAAATCCGAAGTACAAAAATATTTTGAGATGATTCACACCTTATACCCTCACAAAAGGTACGTTAAAAAAAGAAATCAAAAGTTTTTCCACCAACCTACTCTATTTTTTGCTCAAGGAACCCTGAATATAACTATTTTTTGGCCAAATGTGCCTAGATTTGTTGCAACAGCATTAAAAAACATGGAAATAATCAATGTAAACACAATGTTTATATATAGATAAAATAATAAAAATAACAATAAAATTTGTAAATATTTGTAAAATTACTGTAAACTATCTGCAAAATATAAATAAAAGAAGCAGCAGTCCTCTTAAACAACAAAAATGTAAAATATTCTAGAATGTGGGACTTAGACCATCTGTTTAATGACCAAGTAAAAAAATATCAGAAACCATCTATAACTGAGACAATCATTCAATATTTCTTTGGTAAAACTACAGTGATTTCATTCCTAAAAAATATCCGATAGCATACATATATATATTAGTAAATGGCACATGTGAGTCTATAAAACTTACTTGATATGAACTAAAAGAAAAAAAATCATTAATTTTCAAATAAGGCAAATATATGTATGAGTCAGACATTATTAAATATTTAGTCATCAAAATAGAAAACAAGCAACCAAGCAGATACAAAATCAGGTATGGAAAAAAACATACGTATCACATGAACAAAACTTTCTTTATACAGTGCAACCTCTCCAGAGTGGTCCTCTCTTGAGCAACAACCTCCCTTCAACAACGATTTTTTCCCACTGCACAATTTAGCTATTAAGTTAACCTCTCTAGAGCTACAACCTCTCAACAACAACATAATTTTGCTTCTCCCAAGGAGTGTTGCTTTGGAGTGGTTGCACTGTACAATGTGATACACTGATAAATTGTGGCAGCCCGAGTGTATGAGATAACCAGAAAATGGAAGAGATAACACAATGCCACAAATGAGACTAAAAATAAACCACGCTCGATGTGATTATGGCATACCATTATTATTTACAATTCTAAAAACAACAAAAAATTCCAAATATGAAAGATCCGTAAGAATGCTAAGTAATTCTAAATAAAATCACCAGTAACATACGTCCAACATATAATCCAATGCAACGAAAAACCAAAAGCAAATCAAAGTTGCATCTCCGCCAACTCCTGCTCCGACTTAAACGATCTCCTAGAGTTTTTCCTCTTTGTGACTGGTATAATTTCCATGCCTTCTTCAGGAACAGACAAGTCTTCACTCTCAACAAACAGTCCTGTAAATGATGACAATGACCTTGACCTAGCCCCATCATCGACCAGGTCAGAATGATCGGTCCTTAGATGTGAACGGAACTCTTTGGTCGAGTTTGTGGAATACTCACAGAACTTACAAGGATACACCTTCATACCAACATGAATATTAGTTTCCAGTATATGCTTTCTAATGTTATCATGCGTATTACAAGCGTATGCGCAGTATGGACATTTGTACGGTTTAGATCCTAGATGTATACGCATATGTCGTCGCATATGTGTGTTCTTTCGTGCTTTATATTCACAAAACTGGCAACTCAAAAGAGTAACATCTTTAGCGTGAATCTTTTCATGTGCTTTGAGGTACTTTTTGCATTTAGCAGTATAGCCACATGTAGCACAAATAAAGGCTTTCTCTTCAGAGGAATGTGTGAGTTTATGCATTTTCAGATCATGTTTGCTATGGAATGACCATTGACAGCCTGGGAAATCACATTTCTGAGTTTTTTCCTGATGTTTGTACAGATGTGCTCGCAACTGCTTTGCCAGGTAAAATGCTGTCCCGCAGACTTCACATACATGAGTTTTAGAATCCACGGCCACTGCTTTATGAAGAGATAAATGATTGTTGTAATGTTCTATGCGTTTAAACTGCTGACCACATATTTCACACGACTTGGAAAATATATTGAAATGAATCCCCAAGTGTCTACGCAAAGATGTCACATTAACGTAACTTTCAACACATAATTTACACTGGAATGGTTGTTCACCAGTGTGTAGCCGTAAATGAGCCATCATACTATTCTTGGAAACAACTAAGCCACAATCTGGACACTTACATCTAGCTCTGGAAGACTCGTTCGCTATACTGGCTAGATAATCTGCATACTTATCTCTGGTAATACTCGGCTGCTTTAAAAGGCAATCTTCAGATTTGTAATGAAAATGTTGCAATGCTGTGTGAAATTTACAATAATTTTCTGAAGTAAATTTTTTCTTACAGACATGGCATTGGTAAAATTCTTGCGTAGAATTTTTAGTGCTGAATTTCTCAATGTTAATCTGATGTTCTTTGCTATTGGTATGCTTCCTGTAATTACCACTGGTTAGAAACACTATGTCGCATACATCACACTTATGTGTCAATTCAATATGTTGATCCAAGTAATGGAATTTCATGTCAGAAACATAATCACTTGAAAACGAGCAATGTCTACAATTTATCATTTTATTCCTTGAGTTGTTGGCTAAGGACTTTTTTGCATTTGTTCTACTTTTGTTGTCTGGTTTTCTGTGTTGTTTAAAATCCTCATCAAATCTGACAGTATTTGCACTGACCTCATACTTCATACTCATGTCATCCACTTCTGTATCACTAAGTTCACCAATTTCCATTTGATCATTAGGGTCAACTTTGATCAGCGTTTCAAGCTCATTTTCATTGTCCACATCTGAAATATTGCTCATAACATGTATGATTTCTTTGCTTTTATCATGTTGTATGTCAGTTAAATGAGGCTCCAAATCTTCATACACAGAAAATTTAACATCACATTGTTTGCAAATCATTTCAACATGGATACTTTCAGTTTTATCTAAGTGGCTTATGGATGTGAGATGATCTTTAAAGTCCTCTACCCTGTTGAAGTAGAATTTACAAATATTACATTGGAATGGTTGAAGCCGAGAAATGGATCTTAAGTATTTTAGGGATAAAACTTCATGAGTATCTTTTGTTATTCCATCTAGACCAACATTCATTAGCAAATGTTTTAAAAGTGAATTCTGACATTCAAATGTGATGTTACATAACGAGCATTTCCAGACATTTACATTAATTTTTCTGTCTTGCCTTTCAAGGTGCTCCAAATCATTATCATTTTCATGAGTATCATTATTATCTTCATTGTCAGCAGTTTCATTTGATACTGACTGCTCTTCTTGTTCACATTTAATAGAATGCTTTATATGTTCATTAATCTCATACTCCTTTGTACAATCTGAGTAATTAGTAGTTTTTTCCATTTCTTCGTCAGAGAGTTTTGCCTTATCTTTGATAATGCCTTCAGCATAAGAGTGAACAGAATTTGGTATAAGCTTAGTAAATGCCTCAAAATTTCCTGAATATATCAGATTATTTTTATCAGAGACATCTGCTTTTGTTGAAACCTTGCGTTTGGGTGCTGATCTCCCTCGCTTTCTGAAAAAAGTAACAAAACATTACTTCATTAACAGAGTTAGCCATTACCTGATCAATGTAAGAGCTTCTTTCATCGTAGATAAAAAAAGTACCATAGAAGTTTGACATTAATACACGCTTAGTGATCTTTGCAAATGCCAGATCATTACTTTAAATAACATCTACACAGTATAAATTTAGTTAGACAGTCTAAACTCTTGTACAGATAATAAATAAAATTGTTCTTTCTACAGTTCATAAAACATCGACACAAATTAATGAATGGAATAACTAGTGTAGCACAAGTAATTCAACAACTTAAATCCTCAATACAGTCTGAAAGTATTGTTTCATTTAAGATATACAAGGCCTTTTTTTCCAAAATATGGAAAGGGACCTTAGCCTTTCATTTTGGTAAATTCTTGATTTTCAGCCAAATTGGGAAAATGTAGACCGATTCCAAGATAAATGAAAAACAATGTCTGACCAAGCACTTCTCCAAATTGGGAAAGAGGCTTTTTTGCAATTGGGAAGTCACCGAATATCGGCCTTTATTATAGAAGGAAAAAAGGCCCTGATATATACTGAAATTAGATAAATTTACATCAAAAGATACTACAACGCTTTGAATGATAAACAATATTCAGCTGTCTTACCTTGATTTCATATTTCTAGCCGAGTTTTGTTGACACCTTGTTTTACTTTTATCATGACTCTCAATGACAGCACTAAGCAATCCAAACTCATTTGTCGTAGAACTATTAGTATTACACTCTGCCTCCTCCTGGTTTGATTCTGATTTAGAACAACTGTCATCATCACTAACATGTAAAATGCCAGCTGCTTTTTCATCAGACAAATTGTCAAACATTCCAACATCATCCTCATTTCTATCATCAACATTTATATCATTTCCGTCCAAATCATTTGAAGGTTTAACTATTGATTTCTTGCAGTCAGGCTCATTTTTAACTTGACTTATGTTATTTTGGCAAGACAAATCTAAAGCTGCAGTAACAGGAAAATCACTCTGCTCTCCAGCTTGATCAGCTTGTTCAACAAAAAAAGGCCTTGATTCTTCATACCTAAAGACAGGCTGCCGACCTGGTTGGCTATTGTGATTGACAAAAATATCTAGTTTATTTTCAACAAGTGTGTTTTCCTGTTTACAGTTATTGTTGAGGTTTGGAAAGGAGTCAACCTCTCCTTTCTCAGATTTGCATCCATTCTTTCTGTGAGTAATATAGTTTGACAATCCATAAATAGTCTTACAGCAAATAACACAGAGGTGTTTGTCTTCATTTTCCATATTTAGAGCATCTGAATATAGAAATGAAAACAATTGGACAGGACTCTTACACAGTTTTCTTAATTGAAAAATGATCCTATCATTATGTACAGACTCATCTAGTCATCAGACAATATAGCATTCAGCTTTGATGTGTTTTAAGATTCAGGGCCAGAACAGGGCCTTTTTCCCAAAAAATTGGGAAGGGGCCTTAGTCTTATTTGGGGGGGGGGGAATTCAAATGTGGTTTTTGGCCAAATTGGGAAAAGGTAGACCAACTTTCAGTTTCAAGATACAAGAAGAATCATATTTCAACATATTGGGAATTTCAGCATTGTATTTCGGGGAAATTCTTCTACCAAGCAGGGAAAAAGATTATTTGCAATTGAGAAGTCACAGAATATTGGCCTCTATCATAGAAGGAGAAAGGCCATGCAGGACATTTTATTTTATCAATCTTAGTAATTAAAGAAGTTCTATCAGGCATATTAAACCAAAAAATTATATCGTCAAAGCAGTATAACACTTTCTGATGAGGACATAGCAATCAATCTCTTAACTAGAGGATGTCAAATAATAACTGTGCATAAAAAACATCCAGGTTCAACTATTTAAGCATATTAACAATTATCTACTATAGCACGATAGATCAGATAGTTTTGTCAATGAAGTTTTATATGTTACAAGAATTCAAAATTGTAGCAAAATTATAAAGGAAATACAGCGTGACAGGTCATTTTAAGACACAATTTGGTTTCTAAAATAGTGAGGATTACTCATGAAACATCATATAACAGAAAGAAATGTGTTTAATGTCAGAGAACTCGGTTTTCAATTTCATTTTACCAGAAACATGTTACTTCCATGATTCAACAACCCACCATGTTGACTGAAGAAATAAGTTTACAGGCAATAATTGTTATTTGCATTCATAGATTGTATCACATGAACAAAACAATATGAAATTCAGTCGTTGTCATGTCACTGACTAAACTGTTTTACCGTATTTATCTCGAAAAATTACTCATTTGCTTCAACCTTCCGGATGGTTTGTAAGAGTTGTCGTTCATAATAGCTCCTCAAAATTTGATGCACAATCACATCGTTATTTACACATTTTTTGTTGCATAAATTATTTAGAAAAACTGTTTCAATTGAATGTTCTGGCATATATGATATTCTGAATAAACCATCACATTCGTATACCTCGAGAAATATATTTCAGTTTCAAAATAATTTGGGCATTGCGTTTGCGGGAAATTTCAACCGATAGAAACATGTCAACAGAAGAAAAAGAAAGGACTTTTTCATCTGTCCTAGAAAAAGGTTCGTATGTTCTCATTGCAATGTATCATTTTCTTATATGTTGTTAATTTATATCATGTTATTGATTATTTTATCTGAAATTGCCTGACTACGTTGGTTACATAATTTTGGGATAGTTAAATTTCGGATATCTTTTTATCTGAGGCCGTAACTGTTAATAGTTTAATTTTATTTTGCCGTTGATCTGAAATAAGCTCAAAACCCAATGTGGAATGTGTATAATTGTTTTTTTTAAAAAATGTTTTTCGTTCGTTTGTTTACTGTAGATGGTTCAATAAAATGTTGACAACTGTTAAAGTTCCTGATGAGGGTCTTGATCCCGCTAACTTCTGCTTGCAATCAGCTGCTCTACCAACTGAACTGACCAGGCTGATGGGCATACTAACTACATACAAACATAAACACATTCATGTACTGCCCTGTTACACTCTTCTCTCCTCTTATTAATTAAGCGACAACCACATGTTCTTTAAGCTAACCCAGCCATTGCTTCACCCTAGCTCTAGGATTCCAAGGCTAGCCACACACTCATGGCACCAATGTAATTCTATAGGAGGAAGAAAATAAAGTTCCCGATGTTGGGACTGGAATGTTCTGCTTGAAAGTTAGCTGCTCTACCATCTGAGCTAATCAGGCTGAGAGGCATACAAACTTTAATTACCATAAACACACATAATTATATACAGCCCTGTTACAAATTGATTGTTCTGTGATATTTATTTCACATTTGCCCTACAGAATTGAACCTTATTGTATTACTGGCCCTGCTTCTTGGAAATGACATTTCAAAAAAATGCACCAGCCATTGCCTGAATCATATGTTTATATTTCAATCAATCTGCTGTTATACATGTTGTAGAATGTATTACAGTAAGTATAGTTATTATGTACTTGCATTTATTATAATATATATGTATATTACGTATATATTACATTGTGTTGCAGTATTTCTCTGTCAATGGTATTTTTGTTTCAGTAAATAGCCAGTTTCCATATGTGAACATCTGCCCCACTGATGTAGAACATTATCCAGATTTTTGTGCATTACTGATGAAACTAGTTCCTCATTTACAATCAGATGGACTCTCAACACAAACCAGTAAAGATCTGAGACAGGTTTATAACTTTTTAAATCCTTATAGGTTTCTAGCTTATTCCGTTTATTTGATCGATGCTCTTCAGGACTTTAATAAAACCATTTATTTATTTCAATGGTTGGTAAAAATGGGATACATGTATTAGTGACTTAGTACATTTTTAAAAAAGGAAGTATATTTTTTCACAACAATATTTGTGCTGTGTTGGGCTCTTATATAGATAAAATTACAGTAACTTCTATATAGTACTGTTGCTTTTTTATGACTGGAGATATTTCAGATAGAGAGTTGTATACATGTGTAGAGAAAGTAGGCAGTGCTTAACATGATTGGCATAGGTATCCCATATAACACTTTGCCTTTACAGTAAACTGTGATAACTTCTTACACACTCCTTTTAACATTATAAACTATTACACACCCTTATTGTTGCAATAGTCTAATTTTTAAATAATTCATATCTCCTTCATTTTCATTTTTACGTTTACATCTTAATTTTACATTATCTCATTAAATGACTTATCATTGTTATCTATTTCATTTTGATGCGTGCTACATGACCATTAGGTGTTGATGTGCCATAAAACACCAATAAACATAACACTTTGCCCCTTTTCTACCATTCACTATCAGTAGCGAAGAAAATCATGACTGAAGTATGTGACTATAAAATTGTTTCTTTCTGATAGGCAGAGGAAGTTCTAAGACATGAGAAACATTGTTGGTTGTTGAATCACATTCTTTATCTGGAAGTACAGGAATTGTTGTTGGATTATGAACTGAAAAGTCAAGATATTTCCTTATCTTCTCGAGACCAGCAGGTGAGATTGTTTTGTTTTGTAAATGATACACCTGAGTTGTACATTTTAAAGGTAACTTATCTTGGTTGTATTGAAGAATGAATTCTTTGTTTGTAAGAAATAATTCTGGCAACTTCATTGCTGCCTTGTGAGTTTCTTCATTTTTTCTACCATGTGTAAACATTAGTATGGGGCCATCCTTAAAAAAATTTGTTGGTTGCAGCATGTAATGTTAAAAAAATAAAAGATAAAAGTAAATGCTTTCCTAAGTTTTTGCTTAAAGATTTCAACTTCAACAAATCATTGTCCAAAAATATAAACTTAATACAGTGCTCATATAATTAATACAAAATTATTTTGAACTGCATAAATAATGATAAAAATACATTTTTCAGTTCCATAAAATTCTACAGCAATGTCTCACACAGGCTGAAATCGGAGATTACCTAGATTTTAGCCCCGATCCCAGTTCAAAGGTCACAACATTAGGTCTGACCAGGGAGGATTTAGATTTGCAGAATCCATATAAAAAAGTTTGTGTATTGCTATGTATTTGCACATCATCGATATAACACCCTTTATTTAGATGGGGGCCTCATTGGCCAAGTGGTTATGATCTCTGACTAGTAATTACTAGCCTCTACTGCTATGCATTTGAATCATACCAGGGACATAATTTTGGGTGTAAAGAAGCTGTCCAGCTAGCTTAAAACACAGAAGGCCGATGGTTACACCCAAGTGTACCCCTGGGGTCTTCCTCTGTTAAAGTTAGAAAGTTGCCAAAAGACCCTGGCTGTTAGTGTGACATCAAATCCTAGGGAAAAATATTTAGGAATATATTTATTGTTGAAATAATTACAGAAGTGAAATGATACACCTAGTCTATCAGATATAAAATGTTTCATTAATCTATTCCTCAATGATAATTTTTTTGTATAATTTGAATTATGGTGATTTGATTACATCAAATAAATTCATCGATTGCTTATTGTTTATGTTTATCAAAAAATGGTTGTGTTTTAAAAACACAGCTGCTGCATTTAATTTGATTAAAAATCAATTTTTGGTTAATATCTGTAAAGTAATTACAGATTATATTAATTGTGAATATTTTCATTTTTAAAATACCAGCATCTTCAATCGTTACAACAAGTATTGATCCCAGAAATTGAGGAACGATTACGAAAGAAGTGTGAAACATTAGTTGTGGCCCACGATCCAGAAAATTCTACATCAGGTTAGATAATCATATTTTTTCTGTCTGATCAGATGTTTACTTGTGTCTCTGATGCCAGCTGTGTTTAAGCGTTGATAATAAAGCTAATTGCTATGTCCTGAAGATAAGGACTATCATTGTTCTTTGCTGTTTTGAGGAAGTATTAGTAAGATTGCAAGATTTATTGATAAACATTAGAATAATATAGTGGACAATATTTCTACTTTTAAGATGCCAGGCTTCTTGAAACTGCTGGAATACTTGTCTGACATGTGGTCATTTTATTGGACCTGCTCGAAATTTGTCTGACATGTCCAACAGTCCAGCAACTTTTGGGAAGCCTGAGATGCCTGCATATTTTAAGGCATAAGGTTGCTAACACTCATCAGAATCACTGATGCTGTTGTGCTTATCTTGACTCTGCCACTGATTTTAACCCATGTAGAGGTTTACTTCATTTCTTACAATATTCATACTTTGTATCCAAGCGTCATATATATTCAGTCAGTCATAGCATATTACCTGGCTATCTAACCTATTGAATATTTATTTAAGAGAGTAACAAATTAACATTTGCTAAATCATCACAATTGCCTACAATTGTTGAAAATGACCGACTTCGTTTAGAAGAAGAAAAACGTCTATTGAAAGAAGATTATGTGAAGAAGGATAAACAATTTGCTGCATATTTTCAGGTAGTAAGACTAGAATTATTACTCTCATTAAGTTATTTTGAGCTTTGAATAGAAATTCAACATTGTTGTTATAAATTGTAGGATTATTTATTTCTGTTACTGATGAGCATTCAGTAATAGATCTTTGTTACTAATAAGGCCATTCTGCTTTTTTTTTTTTTTTTTTTTTGTTAAGCATCAACCTCATTTTGCAAAACCTAGCTACCTATTCAAAAAACACACACTCATTTTGAAAAAAAGCAATTTTCCTGACTTTAACAGAAACATCACAGTGAACATATTAAAAAGAACAACATTCAACTGACTAGTTCAAACTCAGAACATGGAAATCTAATACTTCTGATTCTGATTTTGAGAGTCGCTGTATCCTGCAATAGAAAACTAAACATCAATTTAAATTAAGTATTAAAAAAGATCACAATTTAAAATAAGTCTCATTATAACCATGTTTGCAAACTACAGCCATTAATCTTGAAAGCTGTAGAATCCAATCAAGAAACCATAAATGATGGTTTTTTTTGGCTGACAGAGCTCAAAACCCAGGTCGCTTAACAAAATAATTAAACAGAATGGCCTAACCAATTGATAGATGATGAAGCAGTGATTTTTTTATAAATTAATTTGATCAAATTTCTATGATATCCTTTAAAGATCAAGATAATTTAAAATATATGTTAATGCAGCTTACATTCACACAATAATACAGTATACATGTGTATTATACAGAGTGTAATTGTCTCCTGATGGGATTCTATTATTTCTAACATTAGATGAAATATTTTTGGCTTTGATAGAAACTGATGGATTCACTTGGTTTATTGGAGACACTTATTTCCAAGTACAAATTGGAAAGACAAGCAGAAAGAGATACTATCACAGCCGAATGGTTGTACGCTAAATGTGATGCCATGTGCTTAAAAATCAGGTAAGATTATTTTGTATTTTTTTTATGAACTTTCAGCCTAATGTTCTTGTGGAATATGTACTAATTCTGTTCATATTACCATACTAGGAAAAATGGTTCATGAGACATTGCCTAACTCACCATGATAAAGATTGGTCAGCTGATCATGTAAATAAAGCAATGATACGGAAAATTTCTCTTATATTAAGATTCTACTCATGCTGTTGAAGCCACTGAATTTCTTAGTAGTTCAAGAATTCTTTCTTATCAACCCCCTATTTAAAAGTGCGCTTGAATTGGTTTGGTCATGCCAAACAAAAATATTTTCATAGACAGCATAATGATTTGTTTCTCTGAATATGTTTCATTTTTAAGCACACGATTAATATGACAAAAGCTCTGTTTCTAAATATACGACTGTAAACTTTGAGATCATATGTTTTACACCATTGCCAGATATTTTTTCTTTGAGATTTCTTCTCATGTTTAATAAGGCCTGTGGTAACAAACAGTTACTGGTTGTTTACTTGGAAACGTTGGTTATTCCCACTGACTGAGCACCATACTTACAATAAACTGTGTTCTCCTAAAATTATATTATCATGGCTAACTGCATGTTGGTATTTTCAGTTTATGTTGTGTGATTCAGACATAATTTGTTCTTTAATTGCTTCTTTTATTAATAAATGATAAGGTGTAAAAAAGTTTCTGGTGTCTGCTAACCCAACTGACCATAGATTTTTTGTCTCATTCAATTTTTTTGCTGCTATTTTCATTTTCATATACACTGTATAGCTAAAAAAGATATGTTTGTAAAATAATTATTCCAATTTTGCATATTTTCAGATTAGTGGAATTACAAATTTTATGTGATACTTACACATTAGAGACAGTACAATCATTGAGAATTGTCAGGTAGGATTAGACAATCTAATTTTGATTCAGTTTTCTTGTGTCTATTTACCCTGTGATGTCAATTTATCATTGTTAGATCAACTTGGCATGTATCAAAATTTGCTTTATGTGAAATCCATGTTTATTCTGCATGTTTCTCTCTATTCAGACATGCAGACATGCTTATGCAGGATTGAAAAAAAATACATGTATTGAGACGATAAAGACCAGCAAAGTTCAGAAAATGCCTGTCCCATTTAATTTATTTTCCTTTCACTCTGACTAATAAACTCATCTCAACTTTTTCCCTTGTCTTTTTCACTTCCATGTGTTTTTTATAAACTGTCTTTTGCTTTTTTGCCATCAAATTTTTGATCTACTACTCTTGAAGCCACGAGAAATTGATACCTCTAGCTAGTTATGTACAAAGGGCATTAATTGGGTAATAGGAACATCATTAGCCAATCAAATTTTGTGTTACATTGATACACATAATCTATAAATGTCAAAGCCATTTAGTGGTTGCAGACTCAATTTTTATTTGTATGGTTGATTGCTTTTGTTGCAGATTTTAAATTATTTATGTTAGTCAAGTGCTTGTTGTTGTTGTAATGTACAGGAAACATCTAGATGATTCATACAAGGAGAATGAAAAAGAAAAACTTCATCGTGAACAAGCTGTAAAAGCATATAAATCTGTTGGTGATGGTTTTGAAGAGATAGTGGCAGAATTTGGAAAAATGAAAGCAGAGCTAGAAAATAAACAATGGGCTTTAGCCGAGTTTGATAAAAAGAAGAAAGGATCTGTTACCGGATGAAAGTGCAATTTATGTTCTTTGTTTCTGTTATATAGTGCAAGTCTATTGACACTGACTTGGCCTTGAAGTGTTTCCAGAAAAGCCATATTTAATGCTACAATATACTGCTAACGTATTGAATTCTAGGTATTCCAAAAATGGTATCTTAGGTTAATATTTAGTTTTTAAAGTTGTCTCTAGTTTGATTGCTTTATAAATTATTTGGCCAGGGCCATGGTCCAGTGGTTAATGCACTGGACTTGTAACACAGAGAACAGAGTTTGAATGCCCTTCTATGAGAATTTGACAAAAATGTCAATTTTCCTCCATATTTGGAGAAGTTGCTGGCGCCTCGTTGAAGGGTAAGTTAGTACTGGTTAGTATACAGTCCAGGAAAACTGGTTAGGTGAACCAGTCGCCATATATAACTGAAAAATTGGTGAAAAACGTCAAACCCCAGTAACAATATGTCACATAAAAACAAACAAACAATAAATTATTTGCATATTTTTTTTCTTAATAACCTACTGAGTCCAACAATTGCTTTTTGTTAATCATATGTTTAATTGATTATATTAACAGTTGTTATTAGGCCAAATAACATGATGTTATTGTATGTGTAAATACATCAGAAATCAGCGCAACAATTTGTTTTTATGTTCCTTTATAACTCAACGTTAAACAACATGAGCCTTTAAATAAAAGATCCATGTTGTAGGTTTCATGTACATCCACTTCTACTCTTGAAGTAAAATGTGAGGTTTAGGTGTATTTATTTTAATCAAATAAATTACAAAATAGTATACATTATATATACATTATTGCTTGTCAGTCCGATTTTCTACTATCCTTCATAAACATACTTTAACCCTTATTAAGCTATGCGTGATAATAAATCATGCTGTATTTACATTATTTCCACTGCTGAGGACGATCTGGACTTGCGCTATGGTGGATAATAAATGAATAAATTCCCCAGTGGACAAGGCTTATCAGTTATTAGGAATACAGCATGACAAGGGTTAAAGTAATAATAAACTGAAGTTCTGTATTGAAGGCTTAAGAAAAACTATAGTAGGCTACTTGAAATAAGTAATACATGCAAAATCACTAAGAAGTGTATTATTCAATTGGGATAAATCACGCAATGAGTAATTTGCATTACATTTGATAGTCATAAACTTAAGAGATTAGGGCAAATTGTATGAATCATTAACAAGTATATTACATCTATCATTTATTTAAACTGTTTTTTTTTGTCCAATAAGTATTACTCCCTCTGAAGTTCCAAGAAGTGTAGAAGAATAGCTTTAGAATATAAAAAGCACATCTTTAACCCTGATGCATGTAAATGAGAATATAAATTCATAAGAATGTTGTTAAACATGTATATTTTTGTAAAAACTTGAGCAGGGTTTTCACTGAACATTATATTTTTTCTGCCACATGTACGGAGGGGAGGATACGGGAGTGCGTGAAGTATGCTTAATTTTTTTTTTTCGCCACTTGCCGACTTCTTTTTGCCATTTGCGAAACTGGCGAATGGCAGTGGAAACCCTGCTTACGTTATTTTTATGTCAATTGGAGGTGATAGTGAGAAAACAATTTTCATACATAACTTTTAACAAATACAGTACATGTAATACTTGAACATGCCATTACAATATAAAATGGATTACAAAAGCAGCTTTTGTCTTAGACTCGTTAAAAATGCAAGGACCCTGATTCAGATCAGCTAGAAATTATAGCTGTCATAGCTAAAATTAAGATGATCATTGTTAACTAAGCATCAGAATAAACTGAAACAATGAAGCGTCATGGAGAAAAAAATATAATCTTTCTTTTAAAATATTACTACGATAGCCAATATCATTTATCAGATTTATCATTAATACATTTAATATTTGTCCTAGAATTTAGAAGTTGAATTATCAACAATAAAAATAACGGGAAGTCATTTTTCAGCTTTACTTTACCACATGACACAGTATGACTAAGATTTAGTGACTATGACAGGATGAATTGATATAATTTGAAAGTGATTTTTCCACTTCTTATTTTCATGTCATTACAACTAAGGATGTATTTATTACTTTTTTTAATCATTTTCAGTTTACCGTAAATATTATTTTATTTGAAATTTAACTTAATAAAGCATTTTCTGTAGTCCTAATTTCTTCAATTTTCATACAAAACGTTGCTATTCTGTGTAGCATTAATTCATCTCCAACTGACATGTAAAAAGATCATTTTTTACACAATAGTACAATCTACATTTTTAACAACTTTTTTTATTTATATGCATGTATGTAACTCATTTACATTCATTGAGGTTTCATTGGGGTTGAAAAGAAAAAAGTAAAAGGTGAGGTAAAAGATGTGCCCAAAATAAATAGTGAAAATTGAGATGTTCAGCCATAAATTCATTATTAGAAGTTGATGTGTCAATATTCAGGATTCAATGTAGGCAACAGAAGAGTTACAGTTCCTGTATCTGGGTCATAATAAGCAGGAGTCAAATATCCCTGCTCCTCTCCTAAACTACCAACAGAATCATTCATATCGAATACCTGATTGTCAAATACATCAATATCATTGCAGTCACCAAGACCAAACTCTTTGTCTATTGTTTCAACATTCAAATTTTCAGGAGTTGATCCTATTGGTTCATTTCCTAGGGTTGGGTGTAAGTTATGGATGAATGCTGACTCAAGGTCATCATCATCTCCATCTAATGGACAACCAAACATCAGAGAATGTTGTGAATCTAAACTTTCCTGAGATAGATTATCTGTGGTAATCTGTTTGAAGTCTCTGTTCCCAATGAGAACATCAAGTTTGGAAGAGTTTGTGTCACATGAAGAGGTTTTTACTTTCTTGTATTTATCACTGTCATCTTGTTTTGAATCTACTGATTGCTTAGTGTTGCATGGATTTGGAACAAAGAGAATGGCTGGTTTGGTCTTATTTGATGTGTCTTCCTCAGCAGCCTTTGGACTGCTGTCTTTAAAAGGTCTACATATAGTCATAGCCTTGGATTGTCTCTGTCTGAAAAACAACCACAAAGTAACAGTGCATGTATCTGTACTAGTTATATCATAAAAAATGTAACTTCTAACTCTATTATTAATTTATAGTTTTATCATAAAAGACAAATACACACTAGACTGGCCAGTGTTTTATCTCAGCACTTTGGGAACATGACCCAACCCCCAGAATTGGGAATTTTTGCGGCATTTTGGAAAAAATGGGAGAAAGTCACACTGTATAAAATAATGCCAGAATAACGTACGTATCAGTCTAAAAATATGTAAAAAGCGATTGTGTTCCTCATATTATTTGCACTCCCTACTCTCGACTCCAAACATACAAATGGTGAAAAGTATTTTTTTCGTTTTTTTTTCTCATTTGAATTGGGAATTATAGCCTTGTGATTGGGAAAAAACATACTATTTACCATTGGGAACGCGTCAAAACGGCCAAACAAAACCCTGCTGACTTCTTGGATTTGACAAGTTTTCAACAAGATTCATTTAAATCAGCAAAAATAACTTTGACTGAAGTAGCTCTGAGGTTTTCAAGTTTAACTAATTGTACACCATAACTGATAAAAACTTGTCCCCTACAAGTTTTTTAATCCATGTGAAATAAATGATGATTTAGTTCATCTATTAACCTAAATGAAGAATCTCGATAGAGAAATATTGCTTCATGATGAAGAGCATGCATTTATGATACAAATTAAAACCAGTTGATGATATTAAGGTCTGTTTAATTAAACATCAGCTAAAGCATGCAATTTTTCTTGCAAAAAGACTTAGTTTCACATTATCAGAACCGCATGTACCAGGACCTACCGTTTATATGGAGGGGCCTCATCATCGTCGGCAATAGCAGTGAGTAAGTCGGTCACTTGATGATGTAACTTTGTTGGACTCATTCTTTGCATATCACACACGGTAACTCTAGGGTTTAAGTATACAGTTGTTATTTTTGTTTTCTGTAATGGCTCTGCTGGTAAACCATACTTGAACACGGGTTTAGCTGGAAATTTCAACAATGGATGTGACTCATCAACTGCAAATTTAATAGGCCAACATAAAAGATCAAGCTCTTAGAGGTTAATTTTACTGATTTTAAGTGATTTACGTTCGATTCAAAAATGCATGTGCTGTTTACAGAGTGATGTTAATGTTTTAATGCCAAAAAGATAAGGCTAAAGGGATAACATTTTTGTTCTGCAAGTTGTATGTTTTCGCGCATGGTCTTTGTTGCTTGCTATCAAGAATATAAAGCTGTGATTTACTCAGAATATAGCCCATATAAATTATTTTGAAACACCTGAGTTGCAGTACTGTTCTCCAATCTGAGTTTAAGATGTAAGCAATTGGACCAAGCAGGGTTTCCACTGGACATTATATTTTTTCTGCCGCATTTATGGAGGGGAGGGTTCAGGAGTGCATGATGTATGCTTAATTTGATTTTTTTTTCAGACATTTGCAGATTTTTTTTCCCATTCGCAAACTGGCGAATGGCAGTGGAAACCCTGGGACCAAGAGTGCTTTCATTAAGTAATACCAAACCATAATAAACAGTTTACCTTTCTTTTGGGACTGTTTTGTTGATAATAATGGCACATCTTCAAGTTTACCCTGAAAAACACACTGAACAAATTACTAGATGCATCCATGTTGTGGATAAAATAACTGAACACTATTTCAATTAAATCAAGCAAACTGCTCGAACACATTCCGAAGTTAAATCATAAATTACATACAGTGCCAGCACAGAACATATGTTAAATGTACTCCAATACAGTTGGATATTAACAATGCGAGAAAGAATGTAAAAACAGTGTATCTACTTTAGGGTATTCCAGGGTTTCCACTGGACAGTATATTTTCCCACCACATGTACGGAGGGTAGGGTCCGGGCATACAAAAAAGTATGCTTAATTTGATTTTTTCGCCACTTGCAGATTTTTTTTGCCATTTACGAAACCGGCGAATGGCAGCGGAAACCCAACCGTTCTATAGATCTATTAGGAAGTTTGATTGCAAGATATATTTGCCCAAATCAGAAATCAATACAGATTTAACAAATGCTCCTAAACAAAAGACTCACTAAACTCACATGGATTTCTTCGACCTCACGAAAGGCATTTTCTCTCTGGGTTTTCCGAACAGACGTGTTCCGTATTACTTCAGACAAGAATTCTGGATAATCACGCTTGAAATAGTCGTGCTTGTAAGTAAAAACACATCCATCTTGCTGACTTTTTGGTCCATTTGTAGGCAACTTGCGAAACCCGTAAATGTTCAGTTGGCGAATAAAACTTTGAAAGTTCGAGGTTTTAAAAAACACACCTGTCTTAAGATATTCATCTTCAAACCTTTTCCTGTCTATTTTGATCGATTCTCCATCAAGTTCCCACGAAATAGCACCAGTTTTACAGTTATTGACGATCCGCCATAACTTGGCGGGAAATTTAAGTGTAATACCATCGACAACTTGTGGTGGAGATTCTGGAATAAATTGCGCCATGGAATCGTGTGTCCTAGCAATAAAAACAAACCACAATTCGAGAACGCTTGATTTAGAACGCAAAACGCCACGACAACCTTTTTCTAAAGCAGGTGGATCGCTGACGTCATATGTGACGTCATCGCCACGAGGGGACACCCAATACCTGCGCTATCAATTAGCCTGTCTAAATGTAGGCTGTATTTTGATAGAATGTACACGTTTAGAGTTCTAAATGACATTTCTTAGAGTACGCAAGAATATTGTGGAAAGTGGGGGAATATGAGGACCTTACCCTTGCCACTTTAAAACGGCATTCGCATTGAATACGACGACAAAGCACAGCATAAAATATGCATATCAATTAAAACATAATCTATGAATACGGCGAATTTTTGCAGAGTACAATATAAACATGTGCATAATTGTGCCAGATTTTAGCGACACTTAGTAAATAAGAAAGTTCTATCCGTGCTGCCGCGTACGGTTGCTCTTATAGCGAACATTATTTTACTGATTTTTTATCAAATGGCATATTATATTTCATGAAAATTACTAAACGATTTTCCATTTGAGATGAATTCCACAGAAATCAAACCCCTCCTAAAAAATAACTAAGTGGTCCGTATATCAAACCCCTGCTAAAAAATAACTAAGTGGTCCGTATATTGAAATCAAAATAAACGGTGCGCCGCGTAATACACCAGGTTCCCCCGAAGGAAAACTATTTGCAAGCGCAAAAGAAGAGTAAATTTCCTTGTTGGTGCTTTATGTCACGATATCCCATGTGATTCTTGTCATAGATTAGAGCGACGAACATTGTCTTTGAAAAATTACCAGAGAAGAAGCTACTTCGTAATAGAAATCATTTATTTTAGAATTGTTGATATATTCGGAGAGTTGCTCTTTCGGATAGACCGGTCACGAGACATTGATTCTGTATCGTATGTTTTTAAAGACGTAGTTATAACATTATGAATTAAATCCTTCTTTGTTACTCTACTATAAATTACAACTAATATGTAATGAAATCATTGTTGCTGTTACTTAATTACATCTGTGCTTAGTTACTTAGTATTGTGTTCATTATATTTTAATTTTGACTAGACTAGAGAGAGAACAAAGTAATTACAGATCTTTATATTACCGGCCTGCCTAATTGAAGACCTACATGAAATTGAAGACCCATGGAAGACCTACGGAAGACCTACACAAATACAGTATATATACATCAAAACTAATGTTATTTTCGTGTTCAGCATCATCAAAATATGCATAAGTGATAAAAAAATGTTTAAAAGTCATCTAAAAAAGGATTTTGAAAGCATTTATTGTGGGACTATTTTCTACCGAACGCGCGGAAGAACGACAACTCTTATTTGTGAAGTGTCTACGTTTCGCACTAACGCCCGTTCATCCTATCATACATTCATTAATTTGATTTAATATTAAAACATAGTTTTTAATCTAATTGTACTTTAGTACATATATAACCATAATGAAAAACATACTGAATGATAGAAAATATAGATATTATAGATAGTAAAATAATTATTCGTATTGCATATATAAAATGCTGTTTACGTATAATTCCTTAGTGAAGATCTATACAAATACAGTATAATGTACATCCAAACTAATGCATGCACGTTATGTATCCTGAACAATAAAAAAATATTGATTTTCCATGTTTGTAAATTTGATACCAATTTGCTACCGTGTGCAAAATATGCGTTAATTCCGGCGATTTGCGATAAGTTTATTTGTACAGGGACTCTTACATTACAATGTACATTTTGTACCATTTTGATCATTTGTAATGATAATTGTAAAATGCTTGGATGGCAAAGTGATACAAAAAGTTTGTTTATTATTACTTTTTAGAAATATTTTACTTAAGTACTTCCTGAGGAAAATTAAAAACAAGGACCATATCCATGTCGTCGGTTTTTATATTTTTGTCGTGTTTGTACTGCTTTTGTTCTGTTTAGTGTACCATAGGCAAGTATTTGCCGATTTGTAAAAAGTTCTAAGTTATAATTTATCTATACCACCGAAGACATAATTATAGCTATGAGTTCTTATTTCCTTGATATTATTACAAACATCAATTTCAGCTTTGATCATCATAGATTATCTCACCGGGTGCTAATTACTAGGTGACAAATAACGATACGGTTCGGTGATGTTACTATGTTGTAGAGATAAGCATGACATACAGTTTTTTGGCGTCCGACTCAGTGGGAGACTTCCTGTCAGCTGGGACATAATTATATAATGCATCGAAATGCGCATTTCAAGTTAGAAAAAGAGCTAAAGCTAAATATTTTCATAATGATATATTGCAGAAATAGATTTTTAAGGACATATTTTTCGGTCGAAATTTGGAGTCCGAAAATCATATACTTCATGTTGGGAATGCATGTAAAGTTATCAATTATATTCAATTTAATGTTGCAATACAGATAGAAAAAATCTAAAACCGAATAATTTAGTATCTTATAGCTATACATGTATATATTAAGTGATGTGGTAGTGTTAAGTAGAAGCCAGAAGCATATGTCAGTAATGAGAGCGTTCTGTTGCGTATGGATATCTATAATAAAGAGATTTTTGCAGCCCAACTGATTGTGCAGTAAATAATTGATTAATAGCATTTGTAAAATATTTCATGTAAGAATAGAGGTAACATGAAATTAAAAGAAAAAAATGATTATTTGATAATAAAAGTTTTCTGTTGATAATGAACCATATGATACCATTTTATATAGATAATTCCTGTATCAATGAGGGTATCATGTTGTTAAAAATGGATTATTCCTTAGAATAGTTTGTTATTATACTAAAATAAATGTCAACATGTTTAAAATAACTCATGTGTCAACAAGGACCACTTAAAGTAAAAAAAGAGAAAAAAATAAAAAAGATACTTTATCTTTAATGCAGGAACCACAACAGTTGGGCTGCCTGTGCACACATGTCTGGACCTGGGGCCTTAGATTTTATTTGTCATCTGACAAGATTTTATGTATTTTTCCAAGGCTTGGTAGACTGAGCTTTTTACTGCCCCGCTTGGATTGAGAATATTCTCAAGATTAAAAACCAAGCCTAAGTTTACAAGGGCAGCTTTTAGCTCTAGTCTGGGAGTGAAGTGACTTGAATTTTTGGTTTTCTTTTAGGTACTGAAGCCGGTGTACTTTCCTTCACCATGTGTAGAATTGAATTTGTTAAGTTTTGTAAGTGTTTCATGATTATAAAAAAATCCCTTATATAACGAATCTTGGTAGCAGTTTGTCATCCAGGCAATTTACAACAATTTTAATTACAAATGATCAAAAGATAACGGTACCAATCAACTTCTCTCTGTTTCCAAGCAATTTGCAACAATTTTAATTACAAATGATCAAAAGGAAAAACTTCTCGCTAAACGCATTTTTTGGCACACGGTAACAAATTTGCTAATTAACACTTTCTCAATATTAAATAACAAAGGTTGCATTGTCGTGGAACCTATTTATTCTTATTTAAGCAATCATCAGCAAAAATTCATTTAACACCTTTGTTTTTTTTTCAAAAGATGGCACATAATTAATGGGTCCAGATGCATATTGGTTTATTGCACACGTTAATAAGCGATTGTTATTGGCACCTGCTGTTTGACCTATTGTCCGGTGGTGTTAAATGAAATATACAAGCATCTAATTATCACTGTGAAATTTCATTGCCTAAGGATATTATTCACAGCATACTGCCGTAGTATTCTTCTTAGCTAAATCACACAATTTATGGAATTTTACAAATGTTCGATCGAAGTCTTATGTTTATAAAACTACCATTTTGATCACGTAAATCGAATAACTTGAATAGCATACATCTCTGTTATTAATTATTTGAAACCAAAAGTTGACATTTCCTTACATAACGTAATGATGTTTAGCATAATATTTAAACAACTTATTATCAACAAAATGGATGAAATTTTACGTGCACGATCGAAGCTACTTTTCCCGTATACATCAGTCTACAATTTATTAACATGCACAATAATACAAATAATTACTTTATTATTAAGAGTGCCCATCGGCCATTACTCTTGTTTTCATCGTCTTGAATTAAACTTCATACAGAAACAAAGTTACGTATATTTTTGCATTCATGCGCTAATATACGTTCAATTAATTCCTTACGTGCTGTTATTGAGTTAGTTTACCCGGAATATTCCCGTTTGTGAGAGCATTCACTCTCTTAAACATTTATTTATAGTGATATACCCTTTCTTATAAAAACAATTTAAGGCTATTTTTATGAATGTTTGTGCGTGTGTCTAATTTTGTTACCAACTTCAGTAGGAAAATCTATATTGTTCTTTTAATATGTATTTATTTTAATTAAATATAAAAGGATTGGATTAATAGCTATACTGTATCTTTCATACGTGCTGTACATTTTTATAACGATTATACACATACAAAGGTGTTACTAAATTTAAATGAATATGAACATGCGTTAAAACAGGTGACTGGACGAACTGGCGTTTAAACGAAACGTCGACTCTTCACAATAGTTGTCTTCCTCCGCGCGTTCGGTAGAAAATAGTCCCACAATAAATGCTTTCAAAATCCTTTTTTAGATGACTTTTAAACATTTTTTTATCATTTATGCATATTTTGATGATGCTGAACACGAAAATAACATTAGTTTTGATGTATATATACTGTATTTGTGTAGGTCTTCCGTAGGTCTTCCATGGGTCTTCAATTTCATGTAGGTCTTCAATTAGGCAGACCCTTATATTACTGCTTTGTGAATTGTGTGTATTGTATTTATTAACAAAATAGACTACGAGGTAGTCTCTGGGCTTGCTATGTGTTTTTACTTGGCATTCATAACGTATGTAATAGGAGGCAGAAAATGAAGTTCCCAATGCGGGGCTCGAACTCGCGACCTTCTGCTTGCAAGTCAGCTGCTCTACGAAGTGAGCTAATCAGGCTGATAGGCATACATCCTACTGTAAACACATATATATATATGTACACAACACTTACATTCCTCCTTCCTTTAATCAATTAAGCGACAACCACAGGTTCTTTAAGCTAACCCAGTCTTTGCTTCACACAAACTATAATATTCCAAGGCTAGCTACACACTCATGACACCAATGTAATAGGAGGCAGAAAATAAAGTTTCCGATTTGGGGCTCGATCGCACGACCTTCTGCTTGCAAGTCGGCTGACGGGCATACAAGCTACTATAAACACATATCTATACAGTCCTGTTACACATGCCTCAATAACATTCGAATTTAACAAGAGACAATAGAAACCCACGAAACTATGATCCAGTGTTCAAAATCTATATTTACACAATAAGAATATACTCAAGTATACAAACCTTTCTAAAAGGTTAAAGAAAGGATTGCATAAAGAAACAGTTACATATACATGTAAATTTAAGTGTACAGAAAAAAACAAATGCACCAAAACACAATAGATAACACATTTGTTTGGCATATATAGATAAATCTTCCATAACATATTTCAAGAAAACAGATGTGTTTTCCAGTGTTTTTTTTGTTGTTGTTTTTGGGTGTTCTTCATTTTTTCCATGGACCCTGTAACTTATATGGTTCTGTTTCTTTATTTCAAGTTACCAATGAATCGTGATGGATGAAAATGCAACTTTTGACCACTCCCAGGATCCTCTTGGAGTGGGTTGTCCAGACACTGATAATACCCCTGAAAGGTGAGCAACTTATGATATTATGTTATAATTTATCTTACGTAATATTCCAACATTGGAATTGAATAAACCTGTCATAATATTGATGTGGTAGCATGATCAGCTTTAAATATAGAGTAAACCTTGTCCAGAAGTAAGTGGTCAGTATATTGAGGTGGTCTCATTATTGAGATGGTCACCGACTGAGATTTTACTGTACAAAAAGAGGAAACATTGTTAAGTACAAATCTAAGCTTGTTTGTCGGACTTCTTCCGTTTTTGAGTTGTTTAAATGTTTCTAGTGACTATAAGAGTAATCCAAATTTTGTTTTTTTAAGAAGTGACAAGAAGGTAGTGTCGAATACAAATGCAGTTAGTACTCCACGTAGAACTGAACCAAAACTGTCACTATCAGAATATCATACAACAAAATCACTGAATTCACCGGGAATGGAATCTCAGGTTATTTCAGCAAATGATAAAGTTACCAATGAAAGTTCTGTCAATGTTGATGTGAGTGTTAGAACCATGGGTGAGGAGACAGTTCCAAAAACGAGCACTCCTGTTAGATCAGATTTAAATATTGATCCAGCATCTGGTGCAGTTGGATTTTCGCCTGTAAGGAGACGGGGAACCAGAAGTTCCAGCACTCTCAGTAGCGCCGAATCCCACATAGCTAGACGTAGAGAAAAGAGAGTTAGTTTTGTTGACCCACTTGATGTTAGAGTGCCATTGGTTGGCTTTGAAGTGATGGAACAAAGAGCAAAATTTACTGTGAGTAAAAGCGCACGCAGTACATTTTATACCTTTTACTTCAGTTTGTCAAAGTATTAACTGCTAAAAGTTCTAAACTTTTGACTGATTATAAAATATTTGACATGTTATTGCTTGTTTTGGTATTTCGTATGTTAAAGGTTCGCTAATTCATTATTATGACTCATTAATTTTTAGTGTTGTAAGTTTAATGCATAAAAGATTGGAAGATATCTAACCAACATATGAATGGTAACATTTTCATTAAGAAGAATTGAATTGTTTTTTGTCTGTTTTGTAGGTTTTCAAACTTCATGTACATAAAGGAAGTCACGATGATTGGTTTTTGTTCAGGAGGTACACAGACTTTGTTCAACTACAGCAAAATGTAAGTAATGTCCAAAACCATTTTATAGTATGCTTGACAGCAAAATCCATGTATTTGCAATATAATCACAAAATTCATTTAGACTGTTCAGGGTTTCCATTGGACATTATATTTTTTCTGCCATATGTAAGGAGGGGTGGGTCCGGGTTACAAAAAAGTGTACTTAATTAGATTTTTTTTCGCCACTTGCGAAACTAGCGAATGGCAGCGGAAATCGTGACTGTTAATTAGTTAAGTGTAGAAAAGTGCATTGAGCATTATTTCTGTATTATCTTTACCATTGTTTTAAGTTTTTATTTGTTTTTTTTTTCAGTTAAAGAAATTATTTCCCATGTTTCGACTGCCTCTTCCGCCAAAACGCTGGTTTCGAAACAACTATGAGAAAGACTTCATAGAAGATAGAATGCTTGGATTGCAAACCTTTGTTGACAGTGTTCTTTGTCATTCTGATCTGTGCAACTCGTAAGTTTGTCGTATATTAATACTCTATGTATGTGGTGAATGTTAGTGGAAATGATGTGATGTAGCTTTCAAGAGATTTTTAAGTTGTATACATACTCTCAATGTGTCAGAAGTGCTGCTTGTTTGCCTTGTGGAGAACAAGGTTAGTATTTGTACAGAATCAAAGAAAACTGGTTACATAAACTGCCTATTGTATATAACTTTTACCTTATTGATAAAATACTGGAATGCAAAAGGCTTCATGTTTAAGATCATGTCTTGATTATAGTAATCATTTAAACATTATTTTATGACATTCATAATAATTGTGTTTTTTAACTTCCAGAGTTCCTGTGCAAGATTTTTTCTGTTTCTCTGATCCTCCTGGTCCTCATGATAGTGTTGAAGAGAGCAGGGTAAATTCTTTGTTTGTTTTTTTCAAACTATTTGTTGCTTTGTTGGGTGACACGATTTTGTTACATGTTTAGTACATGTATATCTTTGTCCCCTTGTTAAACTTGGATGCGGGAATGTGCTTATACAATTTACCAATTTATATGGTGTATTTTTGTTTTTGTGAATGTTTCACTTGTATTCAACAATATTTCTGTTGTATACTGGGAGTTGTTAGCCTAACCAGTTTCCTAAATTCTGTGCCAGTACAATCTTTGTTCTTTACAAGTGACTGCCAATTTCTTAGTATGACTAATCAGTGTTTTTTTGTGGTCATATTAAATGTGAAACATAATATATTGTTAATATCTTTTGATTACTTTGTTACTTTGTGTTGAAAGTAAATATGCACTGATACATGTATTTATTTAATTTTAACCTTGTATATTGTAGGCATACTGTGATGAACTTGAAGATGCAGTGTATAACTTGAAGAAAGAACTGTATTCTAAAGACACAGAGATAGATTTATTACGTGATGAACTTGGACTTTATAAATCACAAGTTGAAATACTGACTAAAGCTCTCAGGTATGGTATTGATTTCTCTTTCTCGGGTTTGGCAAATATCTCTTATTTGATTTCTTCATTATAATCTATCCTGTCTGCATTGTGGCTATAATTATCATTGGCAGAACTACCGGACTGAACATAAAATTGACTGATGTTTTTTTTCAGTGGACATTAGTTTATAGGCATCCAAAGAGTGTCTAAGATATGTATTATAACAGTGTGGTGGAAGTGGTGCAATATATTTCTTGAGATTCTGAAAGGAGACTGGCTCAGACTTTTGTTCAAAGATGTGCCATAAAATGAATTGCCAGTCGTAAAATTGAACTCTTATCTAAGTAGAATGTTCTAGACCTACTATGTTACCCAAATTCAGACATAGTGCATGTATGTCATCTTGTTTTGTTCTTGTCTGATGTTTTGAAGGGCCCATTCCCCCACCTCTGGAATATACTTTTTTCCCCCTATTTTTTAGTAAAAATTCCCCTACCTAGAAAAAAAAATTTAAGCAGGTTATGTTATATTGATTAGGCTTTTGAAATTCCCGCTTGAACTGAAAATGACGCGAAATTCCTTCCTCCCAGGGCTCCGGTCCCAGTCCCCCAAAAGAGAGAGAGAGAGAGAGAGAGAGAGAGAGCCCTGATACCAATACTCAAGTTTTTTCATGTTTTTACTCAGTTTTTGTACAATTATAGGGAAGCAAATACAACTGGTGCTACCAATGGACACATAGAACTTTCACCTTCAAGCTCATTGGCTGAATGTGATCTCATGGCACCTGAAGCTGACCAATCAAAACCCATGTCTCTTAAAGATGAAATAGACCAATCAGAAATGGCAGCACTGAGAGCATTGAAATCGAGCCAATCAGAAAAAGAGGAATTGAAAAAAGTTTCGAAGTTACCAATGGATCTAAATTCTGAGGGGATTGCCAAGAAGGAAAAGAACAAAAGACGGATACTTCCAACATCATAAGGTGTATGAATAATTGTTTGAATTAAGTTTACTGTCTTCCCTTTAAATACTTTAAGAAAACAGCTTGTTTTCAAAGATCCAAACAGAAATGGCATCAAAGTGTTTTGATTACTTTGTGATCAAATAAAAATGCATCTATCTGTATAATTTAAATATTCAAATGCTCAATCTGACAACACATATGATGTCATTTATTCTACATCCAGCAATTTACTTGTTAAGTGTATAAATTTTTGGTTGATACTTGACAAATTTAATATTGAAGCCATGTATCTATGTAAGTCCTGTTTCTGGCCATCAGTCTTGTAACAATTTTGTGAAGTGACTGTTCTTACAATAATCATTTTTCTTGTAGTAGTGATCAAGTTAGTTATTTCAGGCAAATTGAAGTATAATAATTTATACTCATGGTGGATATGAATGAGAAATGGTATATTAGGCAAGTGTTATAAAACTTATATAGGAAGACTGGACTTGGATTCTTTCCTGTTTGATGTTTGTGGTTTTTTTTTATTTGAAAAAAAGTTATTTGTAGATTATTTTGCTATTGTTCTAAACATAATGAATAAGCTTGCTTATTAAGGTTGTAAATTTTCAGATTCTTAACTGCCTTCAGTTTGTATTAGGCATTAATTGTCCCATTAGTTCAACATTGTTATAACTTATTATTTGTGCGCATAGAGTTAAACAACTTTGTTACTCTGAGTAGACTGTTGATATCAGTAATTATTCATGTAGATTCTGTATGATAATCTCCACAGTATGCGGTTTTGTAGTTATTGGTTTTTATTTGAAGTGTCGTTATATATTCTTTATTTATAATAATTTATTTTGTGATTTTTTCAGGGGAAGTCTTAAAACTGATTATTCTAAAGTGTTTTATCTAATTGTACGCAAATTTCTGAGTATTTTATCCCTATTTTCAATGTAAAATATTTAAGAATTTCAGTAAAAAAATGTTTAGGCAAGTCTTGCTGTCAGTATGATGAATGGAATAGATTGTACAAGTTGTAGGTGTAAATGATGTTGCCATGTATTGATAATACAGACAAACCTGTGACTGAAGACCACTTTTAAATTGAGATTACCTGTGATTAGGTACCATCTGTGAATTGAGATCACCTGACTGTGAAGACCAATGGTTCATTTCTGATACAAGAATTTGCAGGTTATCTTCCCCTCTGAATACAGACTAACTCCAATAAATTTCCCTATTTTCTCTCCTGATGTTGGTCTTTATGGACCAGTTTGTCTGTATGTCTTCAATATTTATATGCAAAATTGTCATTGAATGTAATCTTAGGTTTGGATTTTTTTTCTTAATTAGCTTATACCTGTTAGCCATATATAGCTTTGATGTGTTCTTGTATTTATAATTTTAGTATGTTGTTGATTAATTGGGGTTTCATTTTAGATCATCTACTTGTAATAGGGAAGTAGACCATCGTATCATTGTGTGAATATATGAGTGAATCTTTAAAACACCTCCCATCAACAAATGCAGTATAGTTCTGTTAACTTCACTGTATTACTGTATGTAATGCTTACAGTGTAGTCTAATATGAGTTTGTCTGGTTACTTGTAGTTTTATTTATAAATGATCAGCTTGAGCCAAATCTAGCTCCTATGTATATAGTGTGCCCTGAATTTGTACTTAGCACTCTAATCTCTGTTCTCAGCATTGAGATTCAAGTACATGTATTGGTCTTTATTTTAGACCTAGGTTACAGTCTTAGGAACCAGTTGGCTTCAAATGTTTTTATTTTCATTTATTGAATGCTCGTTAATCAGACATTGATATTTTTAAGTTGTTATTGAATTAATTTATTTGTTTGCTTGTTTTATAATGCTTTTTGTTATTTACTTAGTAAATCTTACTGTTATGAACAAATTAGTATTTTCTTGCATGTTATTTCATGACATTGTTAAGGCATAATAATTCTTAGTACATTTATGATTTTTAATACAGTTGGACACGGTTATAGTGAATTATTGGTGCCTTCATTTATTACTCCGTTATATCTGTATTTCACTATATCCTCATCAATGAACTAATGATGGGCATGTTTGCAGGAAGTTAAATTAATGCCTGGGACTTTGTTTATTCACTGTACCAGAGTTCATTATAACTGTGTTTTACTGTTCTGTCAAGTGCCTTTATTTGTGAGAATTCCAGGGTTTCTATCATGTAGTTAATGGCAATGGTAATGAATTATGAAACATTTAGTGCCTGAAATTTAGAATTTTGTTTGGTATTATCAAGAGTCTTATTACATGATTCGCTGTGAGACTCCAGTTTATTTAGATTTTGCCAATTATTTGATATTTTCCATCATGTTGAGTTTTTACTACATTCAAATATAAAGAAAAGAAATTCACAAAAGTGTAAAAAAAAAATCCTGTACTCCTGTTACACTACATTTGCCACGTTTAAAAAAATCAGTTTACCAATATTTCAGTATTTATTTCAGGTTATTTTTTCTAAATAGTCACTCTTACTGCGGTATATTTCAAATATGATGTGAAAACTTGATCTCATGTGCTGCACTTTGGATAATTGATTTGCTTTTGCATTTTTGTGTAATATAAAGCCACATAAACTAAGTTGTATGTATTTCATGTTAATGTTGGTGCTTTTTGATTTATGTTTTGTTACATTTTATTTACATATATTTATGATTATTGTTTGGACTTGTTTGATGTATACACAGTAGTACATCATTGCCTTTTTAAGCTACTTCTTTGGATTAAGTTAAAATCAATTGTTTATCCTTTGAAATGTTTTCAGCTTGGGCACATAAATTATTGTATGCTTTCTCTTAAAATTAGTGTTTTACCATAATCACTTGTTTGTAAGATGCATTTTATACATATAAATTGGCCGTGGCCATGGTCCAGTGGTTAGTGTGCTGGACTTGCAACCCAGAGATCCAGGTTCGAATCCCGGTTGCGGCAGGTCATACCCATTTATGAAAATTTGACAAAAATGTCGATTTTCTTCCATAAGTGGAGAAGTTACCGGCTCTTGTGGAAGGGTAAGTTAGTACTGGTTAAAATACAGTCAAGGAAAACTGGTTAGGTGAACCGGTCGCTGTATATAACTGAAAAATTGTTGAAAAACGATGTTAAACCTCAGTCACAATAAGTCACATGAAAACAATACATGCAAATTGAGCTTGAAAGTCGTTATACATGAGTGTAGAATTCAGTCCCATTTTTTCCTGTTTTCAAAATGGACAAAATCTAGTCACTAAAAATTTCTTTTTATGGTGATAATATCTATTGTATCTATTGGCGTATTGAATGCTGTGAGAATCTTGAGGGGTTGAAAACTTTGATTACGTGTTGAGAAAAGTGTTGTTTTACTTACTCACACAACACAAAGACAAAGAAAATAGTTTTTTTTTACTTTTTTTGTCTGTTTCGTCACTTTCTTTGCTAAAAAGTTATTTGTGACATGCAGATATTTTTCCCAGGATTTCCTCTGATTTTTTACCTGCCTCTTATACGCAGATGTAACATATACACGAGTGATTATGGGTAATTAATCAAAAGAAAACATGAATCAGTAAAATTATAAAAAAACATTTTTTTGTTTTGGAAAGTACCAATTGTTTTAGTCAGACCGAAAAAGTTAGGTTTGTGTTAGATGATGAAAATGATTATGGCCTTACAACTTGTGATGTTTTTATATAATTCATGTGATCATGTATGGGACCAAAGCTTACATGCACTACTGAACTTCTCCATTCTTGACTTGTTCATGCTAGGTAGAAGAATCTGGATTAGAAAGGTTTTCAGATAAAAAAAAGCTGTTTACTATTAAACAAAAATAAAAACAAATATGAATTCAAGAAAATTGGGACCGACATTTTGTCCCAACAAAGGTGATACGTCTATTTGGAAGGTATGAATTTTAGAGTTTCCAGTGTACTGTATAGCACTTGGTCGACAGTCTTTATAAATTATGTTTTTCATTTTTATGTTTGTTCATTTTTATTATTGTTCAGTGCTTGTTATAGGTTGTTTCATTATTTGATGGTAAAGAGATTGAAGGAATTGTGAAGGAAGAGATTGGAACATTTAATGTATGTTAATGAAAGATTAGAACTTAGATTTGTAGCTATTTTGGATTTTAGAGCTTTACTGACGTATTAGAAACAAATATCTGGGGTCTCCCATTTTTGAGCGGTTATGGTCTCTGACTAGTAATCACTTGCCCCTCTGTGAGTTTGAATCCCATCTGTGACCGAATTTCAGTAGTGAGGAAGCTGTGTGACTAGTTAACAGAAAGTTGGTGGTTCTACTCGGGTGTACCTCTGGGCTCTTCTTTCTAAAATTTGAAATATCACCAAATGACCCTTGTGCAACATTAAACCCCTGAGGGAAATAGTAAGAATGCTGTGCTTCATTTGTAGTATCTGATACAAGGATTACTTACTACATGAAGTCCAGTCATGTTTGGTCATATTTTAGTTTATATCAATACATGTATTGTAGATGCGTGATTTCCATTCCTGAATGACATATCATTTTTATATGTTTTTATTTTCATGAGGCTAGTTTGGTTTTATTTGACTGAAATATTGGGTAGGTAGGTCAGAAAACTTTCTTTTCTATTTTCTAAAAATGTCTTGAGAAAATATGTGGTACGATTCATCCCGAAATATTCATGCTTTAAATTTTGCTGTGAGAAACTTAAGGGTCAGTCCTTAAAAGAAGGGTCTGTTTGGTAAGCATAATCACAATTATTTTTTTTCTGGCCTGATCATTGATGTCAAGTATGAGTTGTGTCCTTTTTATGTAAAACACTTTTTTTTGTTTAGTTAACACACAATAGCTCCCCATTGTATGTAAATGAAATATTGTTGAAAACAGGCATGAAACACTTAAAAGTTTTGTTAACACCTGAAAATTTTGTTGAATTTTGACATATTGGAGTAGTGATCTCAGATAGATGATGTTGAAACGTAGCTAGTTTTGCACGTTGCAGATTTATCTATGGTTTTATATTGTTGTGAGCACTGTTGGTTATGAGTTTTGTTTTAAAAAATCAGTTTGTTGAATTGATTGCTGTTTAATTGAATTTGTTGAAATTGTCAATTATGGTATAATACTTGTTCAGTGCATGTACGATAATTATTTGTATACCAATGTATGTTTTTTTTCATCCTATACATCAGTTGATTTAATCATTCATGTTGAGAAAATAATCATATTGTTTGAAAAAATAATGATTAGAGTAAAAATGATTTTCATGTACTTATGAGTATTTGGGTAGTTATCAAGTTGCATTTCTTCACTGATTTGATTGAATAATGATAGACATATTAATGTTTATTCGTTCTTATTTTATCAATGAATACATGTCGGAAAGTGGCCTTAGGTTACCATGGTGATATTTTTTCATAGGTGGCCTTAATATCAGGTTTAACTTTATTTTATTAGCATTTTGTTAAAAGGACAGTTCTGTAATGTTGCTTGTTTAATTAGAGGTTTTCTTTGTATAGCTTAATGTTAGATGTGGGTTGTTATTTTACTATACAGCAATACTTAGATTTAGTGCTGCCTAATTTATACGCTGCAAGTATTATAAAGTTTTAAGATAGGTAAGGGTAAATATGTACTGTATTATGCAGCCTGAGTTAAAATTAACTGTTGTTTTGTATAGATATGTATCATTGTTTTGACACAAAAGTTGGTAGTTTGGTAGATTTTTTTCTTTCTTTAAGTTTGTGTTTTAATAAAAAGTGATGCAAGTGTTAAAATAATATTTAATATATGTCTAAATCTGAGCTTGGGTCATTCCACACCTAATTCAGGTCCGAAGGTGAAGGGCTATCATGGGCCTTCTGTGGTCAAGTGATATTGTAATCACTAGCCCCTCGCCACTGTTGAGTTTGAGTACAACCTGGAATGAAATTTGATATGTAAGGAAGCTGTCCAGCTATCTAATGGAAGGTGGTTGGTTCTCCCCTGGTGTAAGCCTGGGGTCTTTCTCCACCATTAAAGGTGGAAAGGTTGCCTAATGACCTGGCAGTTGGGGCAATGTTGAACTCCAGTGAAAAACAAGCAAAGGACTAACAACTTTGATTTCAATTCAGGCATCACCTATATTTGCTACTTGGTGAAATCCATATTATATATGGTTTATTTATGCTTTGGTAATATTGTTACATATTATATTTTTGTACCAAAATTAGGGTTGTGCAATAAATGTATCCTATCATAACTGGTGCTTTTATTTTTTTGTTATTCTCCATCAGTGGCTTCTCCTGAGCTAAGTCAACCTTGGTCTGTGTATCAAAATGATATTGCTAAATAGTGGCAAAGAAGCCTCGTGTGTTTAATTCTTTGCCTCATAAGTATATTTTGGACTCTTCCAAATTCAAAGCAAATATATATACGAGGTTTGTTCTAAATAATTAATCATGGTTTTTCAAAGAATGGGCTTTATTCACTGGGTGGCCTTTATTCAGAGGTGGCTGCAAACATAGGTTTGACTGTATAATGAAATAGATAGGTGTCAGTAATATTCAGTAGTCTGGGACATACATGCATTCATGTAGATGTCATTTAGTTCGATACACTGAAATAAAACACAGAAGTATACAACTACAAGTCATATTTTCAACTTTAACAATTACACTTTATTTTGAACAATTGCTATATTCTGTATAACATAACAATTTAAAACAAGAAAAAATTAAGTTACATGTATAATGGTATAAATAAAAACATGAGAAGTCTACGTAAAACATGATATTAAATAGTATATAAGACACAACAAATGTAATAATTAAAGAAGATTTAAAAGAGCAAGTTTTATACGATGATATGAGAGCAATCTTTTACACAGTGACCTCCCTTTACTAGATAGAGACTTGCGCAAGTTTACAAGTTTCCATTGTCTATGTCTGATATGGGAACCAGTTTAAATCGAAGTCATTACACAGTGACCTCCCTTTACTAGATAGAGACTCACGAAAGTTTACAAGTTTCCATTGTCTATGTCTGATATGGGAACCAGTTTAAATCGAAGTCATTACACAGTGACCTCCCTTTACTAGATAGAGACTGGTGTAAGTTTACAAGTTTCCATTGTCTATGTCTGATATGGGAACCAGTTTAAATCGAAGTCATTACACAGTGACCTCCCTTTACTAGATAGAGACTCGCGCAAGTTTACAAGTTTCCATTGTCTATGTCTGAAATGGGAACCAGTTTAAATCGAAGTCATTACACAGTGACCTCCCTTTACTAGATACAGACTCGCGCAAGTTTACAAGTATCCATTGTCTATGTCTGAAATGGGAACCAGTTTAAATCGAAGTCATTACACAGTGACCTCCCTTTACTAGATAGAGACTCACGTAAGTTTACAAGTTTCCATTGTCTATGTCTAAAATGGGAACCAGTTTAAATCGAAGTCATTACACAGTGACCTCCCTTTACTAGATAGAGACTCGCGTAAGTTTACAAGTTTCCATTGTCTATGTCTAAAATGGGAACCAGTTTAAATCGAAGTCATTACACAGTGACCTCCCTTTACTAGATAGAGACTCGCGTAAGTTTACAAGTTTCCATTGTCTATGTCTAAAATGGGAACCAGTTTAAATCGAAGTCATTACACAGTGACCTCCCTTACTAGATAGAGACTTGCGTAAGTTTACAAGTTTCCATTGTCAATGTCTGTAATGGGAACCAGTTTTGATCTATGCCACTACACAGTAATCTCCCTTTACTAAGTAGAGCATGACTCCTGCTAATACATGTATATACCATTTTCATAGTATTCTGTTAAACAGACCACTACAGGCAACAAATATGATATAGATACTTTATCCACTTATATAGCAGGAATTATAATGATTAATGAATTTAAATAGAATTAAAATTTAAAAGATTACATAGATTAATTAATAAACAATTAAGAAATATCAACCATTCTGTTACAATCAATAAGGCAGTATTTAATTAACTAATAGCGGAAGTTATGAAGCACTGTGAAGGGTATTAAGGGTAATTGAGATGATGAAAACAGAACGTCAAACATGGTACTTGTGTATTTGCATCTAACAGTCTGGGCTGATACCCCAGGTAATGCTTAATATCAATGTACCTTTTTTGACCATTACATCTGATATGATGATTCTAGCAGAAAATATAAAGGTTGTATTTCATACTGGTGTGTATGTATTTATGTATATATATTTCTTTACTCTACATAAAAAAGAACAAATTAGCATGGCCACATTATTCACCATAAATATTCATAAACCAAACTCTCACCATGAAATGTTATAGAACTGAAAATGCCCAAAAACATATAAACACATGCATAGCACACATTAGGCAAAAAAAAATACCATGCTTCCTCATACATCCCACAAAAAAATTAAGGATGGAAGGATGGTAGGACATTTTCGAATTAATTTCTTTTAATGCTGGAGACATAATTCATGAAATGAAATTATCAACAAGAAAAAAATAACAAGAGACAAGAAAAATGTCTAAGACTGGTCAAGCAGGTGAAAACCAGGAACTTTTTATATCACTTCACTTATTCAACAATATTGAAAAATAAATAAACTACAAGTATGCAACAGGGTCTGTTTTATTAATTTCACCTATAAAGGTTTGAACACTATGCAACATTGAAACTGAGCTTAGATCCATAGTCTAGACCCTGTGAACTATGCTCTATATTATCATAATTTTAGTCCGAGAAATATATTTACAACATCATAAATGTTTTTGTTTATACCAAAGGAATGTGTAAATTGGAATGAACATCCAAGCGAAACGTAATCGCCTTTGAAGTATAGTAGATAATTCTGATACTGGCACTAGTAGCCATCACTTTCTTTAAACAACCCACTCCGTAAATCTTTCTTGACTAAGCAGTGATTTTAATCTGTCAGGGAGCTGACTAGATATTGTATGAACACACAATACAAACATTTAATAGTATTAATTGTATGAATTTGATTCACCTAATTGTCACAAAAGAAGTGACATGAATGAAAACTGCACTATGTACTACTGTATTATAACAAATACAGCATAATAATTTAAAGTTACATCATAATTCATGCAAATTATGGACTACAGAAAACCACAGGTCACATGTAGAAACATACCTGTTTGCTGTCATCTGACTGATAAATCATACTATAATATGAAATCAATCATAAATAGATACATATGCAGACATGTTATTTAATTTACGATTAATATATCAATTAGCACGAGTATACATGTACATAATTCTAGCACAGTCGTAATAAACAAGTAAATTGTACATGGAAATGGACAGGCTGGTAGATAAAACCACACTGTAGCAATATATTGTAAAACATTTTACAAAACATATATGACTTACTTCATAAAACAACAACATATTGCCAAAGAAGGACTAACAAAAATAGTAATACAGTTAAGCATGGTTATAGTGAAGTCAAATACAATGAAGAATCAGATACAGTGACATATTTTTTCCTCCAAACACACTCCCCTTATTTTATTGTCATGGATATAGTGAATTACCCGGTATGTAAACAATCAAGTAATTATTTGGTCCCAAGGAATTCCCTATAACCATGTTCTACTGTATTCAGGTCCCGAGGAGTTCACTTTAACTGTATCCTACTGTTTTCAAGTCCACAGGACTTCACTATAATCATGTTCTACTGACAGAAATGTAAAAAATGAGTATTATAGTTAGAGTAAAGCACTGTCTTTATTTACATTATGAAAATTAATTTTACACTGTAAATAAATCTTAACAAAGACACTGTGAATCAAAAATTGTACACCATTTTTCATAATCCTTAAATACATCTTGTTCACATGGGCGTGACTATTAACAAGGGCATGTGTGGTTGAATGGTTATGCTCTCGGACAAGCTATCACTAGCCTCTCACCACTGTGAGTTTGAATCCTATGTGAGGCAAAATTCCATGAGTGAGGGATGATATAACACAAGTTTCAATCAAATTAATCCGTCTCTAGTAAATGTACCATACGAGACCCCCCTTCCTAACTGTTCTGTAATCTAAATGATAAGAAATTTTATGGCATATTATAAAGTGTAAATAAATAACTTCGCAACCATAAAATGTGTTACAAGTATAAATCAATATTGCACCAAATGAGAACATCATACAGAGATTAAATGCAGGCACATACCAAACTAGTTTGTGTAAATTTGTGTTTTGATCTAACAGATTAATGTAATGGTAAATGTTAACAGTACATCTTTAATCATTAAGCATAAACACAAATCAGGTCACTCGCCTTAAAATGGTTTTTAACTTAGAATGCAATGAAATGCAATACATGTTCAAATTCTTGCTTGTAAAGTTATTAAAAGCTGACTATACACAGTTTAGAGTGTAGAGTATATACATGTAGTATACAACACATTAATGATATGGTACACATGTTAACAGATAGTATGTGGTTTGGTGTTACTAACTGACCAACTGGTATTAAAATAAAAATAACAAACTACACCCTTGCCATTGACATGTAATAGCAAAAATATCAAGCAGGAAGAATTCCGAAAAACAATGTTTTATGAGAGAAAATATTAAGTTTTCAGACTCATGAAATAATAAAAAGAATGTATCCAAACTAACGGTATGTTTCCAACTATAAATAAGTAAGTTAAACAATGAATACAGGCAGGAATGGGTAAAATGCCAAAATATAATTATTACATGTATATACATGCCTAGATATATTTCTTCATGTGTCCTATACATAAAGTGCATGCACATGAACACCGTAAAAAATGCCCTGTTATTGACAATTAATACAACTTTGTCAGATAATAATTTGACCCAAAAATGAAAATGAATGGATTTCTCATTTTGTACTCAAATCAGACATTTATTTATGCCCTCATAATGATATGCTTACAATTAAACAAATTGTTTAAAAGATACATTATAGACAAAAATTATGTTGATCATTTGGCAAGTTATAAAAACCCAATTAACTCCAATTAATAAACTCCATAGACAGAACACTGATTACAAAAAATAAATATACAAAACTTCAAACCAACTGATGAATAAAAATGGTCACCAACCACTTGCAATACCATGCACATTAAACATACATAGCTATGATAGATACATGATAGGTATTTAATAATACAAAGTTAATAGATATTTAAGTCAATTTTGATTGAAAACGAATATGAATTGGCAAATTTTAAGCACAAATATGAACACTGCACCAACATATATACACACATATATATATGATCACAGATCACACGAGAGTAAAGAAATGAAACTTAAGGGGTCATAAAAACCCCAAATCATTCACATACTTCATACAAGTATGTTCTATACCTACCCTACTCTCAATAAGATGTACAATTATAAGTATAGAATAAATAAAATAAGCAAAATTAACATAATTTATACACTTACACACTGAGCATACTTCCTGAACGACCACTTTATGAAACTTGATTCTTCAAAGAACCGAAATAAGTGAATTAATTCTTGTTTTACAATACCTACAATTGATCTATGCAAAGAAATTGTATATCTAAAGTTTGACTGAATACATTAAAAGTCCACCTGATAATCAACCAAATATGTTCAATAATTTTCTTCTAAAGCTATAAAATACAAGGCGGGCATTTCAGAATTCAGCTCAGTGTATATACAAAATGTTTACATCGAAGAGTATGAATACATTTATCAAGTTTTGGCATTTTGTTCATAGTAATCAGTTTTATATGGTTGAAAAAACAACAACAGAAAATGTACACAGTAAAATACATTTAAATGCCTACATCACTTTATTTCTATAGCAATTAATAATCTAATTGATTAACTAAACTGCGCAAAAATTCAAACAAATGTAATAAAAAACATGATATATTGTAGATAACAGGACTTGTATGTAAGGGAAGCTTGGATAAATTTTGTAGCTGTAAATAAAATCCAGTAAATAAATAAAAAATAAATGCTTAGTTCTTCAATACATTAAGAAAATAGCCTAGTCAAGCATAACATTAGAAGCATCTCAATTTGAACGTATACAAATTTCTATTTCTTTAAAGAGGGTTGCTAAATTCAAATGCAAAATCAACAATCAGAAACAATAAAAACCAATGAAAACACATGATAAGCATTTTGATCTAAGGATAGTTTGACCACAGACATTTCATTAAATAATACTCAGAATTTTTGGTACATTTTATAAATGAACACATTAACTTCAGTTTCTTCATAAATCTTCCGCACAAAATCTTTTATTCATTGTACGCAGGTCTGCACTAGAGTTATCTCCCCTTACTCATTTTGGGCAGCAAGGGTTGTCGACCATAAGCACCACATCTATACCATAATGCTCCACTAACTCCATAAGGAACTGTCTGTCCCCCTGAGGGTCCAGCCCCATACTTTTCATGTGATCTGACGTCAGTTGTGTATCTTGAGAATTAGCCACATCCAGTAAGGTTTGAAACAAACGGTTGTTTAGTTCATGGAAATACCTGGTATAAAAAGTAGACATTGAATTCTGAGAATAGAAGATGAGATAGATGATTAAATATATGAATCAACATACACAGACGAGACCTCAAAGCAGAAGTTCAAATTTATATGATATCATGAGATAAATATATACATATACAAGTATCAGCTTTCAACCATTCGCTTAATGGTGTACACAAAACATAGCCAGCATGATTAATTTTGGAATTAATGAAATGCTTTCCATGTTTGTTACAGAACTCTGATTTTACGATACAAAGGGGGCCACAGTGGTGGTGTGGCTCTGTTCTCTGACTAGCTCTTCATCACCGTGAGTTTAAATCCTATCTGGGAGCAGACAACTTTCACATGCGAGGAAACTACCCAGTTAGCTTAAAGAAGGTCAAAGGTTATACCTAGAAGTATGATGCAGGTTTTCGTCCAACACTAAAGCTGGAAAAATAGTCAAATGATCCTGGCTCTTGGCGCTATGTTAAACCCCAATCAAAAAAATTTATTTAACAAATACTATCGTACAATCAACATTAAGATGGTATGAAACATGTTCTTACGAGACAAAAACTTCCTCTTCATCTATTGATTCCTCGCCAAGTTCTTCATATGAAAACTGGTGAGCAGATCTGAAATTTCGAATGAATACACACTTACTTATTTATGTGTAATCCTTGAGTAATAATATAAATCAATTGCTCCAAAAATCTTGTTAATCCTTTTCAAATAAGTGTGGTTTTTTTTCAAAGTGTGCAAAAAACAAGGATAAATGAGTAAATATGTAGATTTAAATATGGATGTTTTTTTTACATTTAATCTAAGGGAAAAAGACTGTCAATACTTTGGTCTTTTTGTGAACAAACTACCACTGTAAAATAGATGTACTAATATTTACCTCAAATTATTTAATTTCTGGAATTTCTCTTTATCAGCATTGCTACATTTGAGAAGTTCTCTCAACACAGGAGAATGTGTTCTCACTATCTGGTTATCAACATAAACATCATATAAACTGGTTTTACTCTCAAATATCTTCTCTGTGGTACCTGGAGTATAAGGTGCCATATAAAGCTTTATAATCAACTTCGCTGATCTTCTCATATCAATACAGGCAACATTGATATTCATAAAACTTAATTATTACTCTTGTCTTCAGGAGACATGCAGCGCATTGGGAATACACAACAGCGATCAATAACCTTCCTTGAAACAGAACATAAGTGAATGACTCTATGAAGTTAAGCAGTATGCGTGCAAGATTTGCATAAAATAATTAAAGTATTGGTCAATAATGTCAGTACTTACAAGCAATATAAGTCATTTCTGATTCTAACGTCTCAATGTCAGCCACATTAACATAGAACTGTGGTTTAACCTTACGACCAAGTCCTCGCATGTCATGGTTGGCAAGGCAACAAGCACAATAAACTGTAAACAAAGAAACAGAGAAATACACAACATACAAGAATGATAGACATAAATGATAGAACCAGAAAGTAAGGCAAAAAAAACCAGTCATGTTTCCTTTTACACAGCCAACCTTTCTAAAGTTTGTAACAGCAAAATCTAAAGTATGAAAATATTTATGATATGTAGCCTGTTTTATTGGCCATGCAACTATGAACAAGATCTTGGCTAGCTTAAACTCATCAATTTGACAAGTTAACAGCAAATAAAAGAAAAATTGTATAAGAATTATTGTACATGTATAATTTCATGGAACATTTTATCTTGAAGGAATAGTGAACTCCATAACTGATTGATAAATTACAGATATGAATACATTCATTGATGAGATTCTTCCTAATCAGTGTAAAAGAACCAAGCGCAGGTGAGCATAAAACTACAGCATTCATTAAGAGCGATTAACTTAGTGTTCCCACTCACTTCTGATATTGGGGATAAGCTTATCCCCTAGCTCTGAAATCTGGGAGTAAAAGAAGCATTTGGGGGGGTATGAACATTAAAAAAAAACATATGTATACCAAAGGTTCCTTAGCTTTAGACCCAAAACTCAATAGCGTAAGCTGTGCCATTGTACAAACGACGCGTTTAGATTTCAACGATTTTATATGATCGCTTCCAGAAAATTGGCCATTCATCCTTGAAAATATTTGCATGCGTGCGATCTCGCACCAGATCAAAATGTGTTGCGTGTTTTCCGATTTAGTTGCTCGATTTACGCAAGATTTTACGTGAGTGGGAACACTGTTCACATTTTATGGATTGGTATCAAATTGGTTAACTGGGAAAAATGTACATGATACAGCTGTAAGAAAACAAGACAACATCATTCATATAGCATAATGATTTAAACACTTATTTGCAGTTAACAAGAAATAAAACAGTTTTAACATAAAATAAACAGATTTAACATAAAAATCATTCAATGCATGAATTTACAGTGCGTTAAAATGATGTTCTCAGAATATTTTAGATGTTTTTTCACAAAATTTGAAAAATGTGCAAATTTAAGACGGCATAAAAATATCGCTTTTCATTGTTTGCACGAGAATTCGAGGAAGCGAAATTAAATGGTACCACAGTGTATGTAATTCCCGTACCTCTATAACAGACCACTCCAATGGGAGGTGGTGAAAAGAAAAGGATTCTTTTTTCTAGTAAGGTATATTTCCACAAAATGAAAATTTGTTCACCAAAGAATTTTGCAAACTGGGTAAAACAGCCAGCAGGATGGGTTATCTGAAATAAAGGACAGACAAATACCAGGGTAAGAATGATTAACTAAATATAAAGTAACACAAACAAAATACCATTGTCAGGCTTTTTTTTCACAAAAGGCAAATTTCACAATTTGAATCAAAATCTAATTTTTACAATCTAATAGTCCATTTACAGTATGACATATCCATTTTCATTAATCACTGAATGTTCACAATTTTAAAATAAGATACATATAAAAAATGGTAAACAATATTTGGGAAGGATGTCTGCTTCCAAAAAAAAATATATATGTTTTGGTTAGATATGTACATGACCTGTATATGACCTTTCAAGAATAAGAAAATAATTTTGTCAGTAATTATCAAGAATAGTGATATTAGACAAATAATGACACAAATAGTTTCATAGCCAATAGTTTTGGAATAAGTCTTCATAATAATGCAATCTAAATGATTTCAGTCAATCACATAATAGTATGAGAGATACAATTGATTCAAACAAAAATGTCTTCACTCAGAAGTGTGCATCAAAAGGATTCAAATTGATCTACTGCATGACTTCAAAACCAAAATCAATACTAAAAGATTTGAATATACATCAATTCCTTCCCTGCAGAGAACTATCTCAATTCATTCAATTTAACAGTAAATCTATTCAATTTAGCAGAACAGTAAAATCATTCTATCTTAATGGATGAAAGCCAAAAAAGAATTACTGAAAATTTAAAATTGATGCAAGTAAGAAAGCAACATTACTTCTATACCTAGGGAAATAAATTTTACAATCTTTTCCGCAAACATTACTAGTAAATTGAAAAGATGTAAACCTTTAATTCTGGTAAAAGATCTTTTGAAGGTGTAGTTGGTGTATTTGACTTGGACTTGATGGGAAGACATGCAAGTGCTGCTGTGGTTTTATCTTCATAAAATGCTTGTAGTTGGGTGTATTTTCCAGGGATTTCAAGTTGATGTCTGAAATATACGAGTTTAAATATACACTTTGTTTATAAAAAACCCAACAAAGGCTCTGAGGAAAAAAATGTGTTTATAGTTACCTGATCGTCCTAATTTCTTGGTGCCAGCACTAAATTCTCTAACAGCAGAACCCAAAATATGAAAATACATTGTATTCAGGGACCAGTTGTACGTCCAAGAATGTATCCAAAAGGTATGTAAAGAAAAAAGTTAGAAAAAAAAGGAGTTTGACATACCTACCATACTTTTTTTGGTCAGGTAACCATAAACATGACTTACAGAATATAACTATTGTTTACCTAACTTGTGTTTCTAAGAATTGTAGATGTCTATATAGCAGTGTGTACGATGTAGCCAATATACCAACAGATTTCATGCGGGCCCCTCTCTCAATATCACTTTCAACAGGCATATTCTCAAAACAGGCTAATCCATACAAATTATCTTTCCTGAAGTACCTATAAATACAGAAACACAGAATATAAAATTATTTTACATGCAAGCCCAAATCCCTACAAATGAGAAATACACAGAGTTTTTCAATAAAATTTATGACAGCTGATACTGAACAATGTTGAGAACTTTAAGTTCAATTCAAGAAGGAAAATATGTAAATGATCTTGACTAATCTTATCTCCCCTGTAGAAGAATGGGTATGACAAAGCCTATAATTACATCCCACAGGGAAAGGACCACAGGGCTCTCTCTCTCTTTTGGGGGATGGGGCCGAGGCCCTGCGTCATTTTCAGTTCAATGGGGAATTTCAAAAGCCTAATTAATATAACATAACCTGCTTAATTTTTTTTTCAGGAGATATTTTTACCAAAATAGGGGAAAAAAGTATATTCCAGAGGTGGGTTAATGGGGCCGAATTTCGGCCCCAAAATCGGGAGATCGAGAGCCCTGGACCATATAATGATTTATATAAACATTTTAGTGCCTTCATCATAATTAATTTTAACTTGATGTACATGGTAATACACAATTACCAAATAACTTACACAAAATCTTTCGTTTGTGTGTGAGATCCACTGACCATGGCTTTAAATTCTACACCATCAAGTTCAGCATCCTCTGGCATGCACCATTCCACCATATTGCCTGAAAATAGTCACATTTCATTTACAGACACCATTCAGAAAATTGCCAGCTATACATTGTGTGAGCCACTAGTTCACTATTATGTCACTATAAAAGAAAAGAGAATCAAACTTGACTAAAAATAATAGAGTTATGACATAAAATCTGATCACCCAGAAAATTAGTAAGGTAAAAAGTAAGAAAAAACAGATAGCATGATGTATACATATTTGAGCTCTGCTTAAGTGTATGTGATTCTCTATATACTTTCTGGTCGCCATCAACAGGTTGGGGTGAACTCCTAGGTATCCACGAATAGGAAGAAGTTGAGTAATACAGGGAGATAGTGAGATGAATAGGCAAGTAGAATGTAAATGATACTCTGATTAGTTTTGATTGAGTGCTGTTTTTCAAACCCTGCTTTGATTTCACTACTCAAAAGTACACCTGATCACAGAGATACTGTGGCAGCTAAAAGCTATGTCTGCTAACTTAGATAGCAACACACTGAAAACATACCAGCAGCAACTAAACCAAGGTAAAAGATGTCAAAATACAATCAGATTTGCTACATAAATGAGACCTGTATGATTAACTGAAGAAATGGCAAAACATTACTGTGATACTAAATCAAGAAGAGGTCAATATTTATCAGGAACAATACTACTATTTCTACGTTATTCAAACATTTATTACATTGTCTCACCTGATCGAGTGTCAAAAGCAACGACAAATATGGCAACAATCAAATCAGGCTCAATCTCTGACGGAGTTGTCACCGTAGCATTTACAAAGATTCTGTCGTCGGCACAGACGGCATTTGACCTGACTGGCTCAGTTGGAAACAGATTTGGACGCTTTCTGTTTCTAGTATTATTTATATCACTTGATTCAGACGTCAGAAGAGGGGCTCTCTCTTCATCCGCCATCCTGTCAAATTTGGTGTATCGATTTTGTCAACATCCGGTTGCAGACTGTGTTTCGAATTCCATTTTAGACTGCTTCTCGGTATTCGGCTCTTATATCTGAGGCCCGTCCATGGGTTATCGATAATGGTCATAACTTATACTATAATATATAGTCTTGACGCGATTCAAACATATAATCACAAATGTATGTTTGTCTTGAAATTTTGAGTATAGAGTTTGTTTGATATCATCTAATATAGGAAGAATAGTATCATTATTTATCATTTAAGTTTCCTTAAATGGAACAGGGACTCTTCAATTTTTTGTCCCTAATGGAATAATTCTTATAATCCTCTCAAAGATCCCAAAACAAATATTACATGACATGCTTTTTTTTACTCTTAAACTACTATAGTATCTGTAAAGTAATAGATATTACTTACTATTTTAATCATTATTTCTATCACACGTATCAGTATGTGTTGTAAGATGTGTTTAAAAACTACCATCATACTCCAATCGTGCCACAAAAAAATGCACACAAATCTCTTATAATTAACCTGTAATTTGTACGTTACATATTTTGTTTATTTATAATGCATCACAATCGTCTCATATTTTAGTCATTATTATAAAATTTATGCTTCATATAACAGTTTGACCCTAACAAACATAAAATACATGCTCTGTAAAAAATAAAACAATATTAGATTAAATTAACAATGTCTTGTTTTTTAGTTTTAATTTATAACTCCTTTGATAAATCCAAAATGTAAAAGAAACTTATTTGACTATAATATACATTAAATAAAGTCAGATTTTTATTTTCAATTAAATTATTAAAATGAGTCCTGGAATTTGTAATTTCGGATTTTGTAGGTAATATAACCAATGAAATACTTCGAGGACATGTAAAATTATGCATTGAAAATAAATTAATGAGTATTTTAATGCATGGATTGATTTATCCGTCGATCACCTGTAAGCGCGTATAATTAGGTAATAATTACATGTCAGCTTGTCAAATTAATAGTAATGACCGGATGCGCTTTCTCGTTAATTTTTGTTTGACATTTGACCGACGGGTAAGCAAATTATGTCACGCTGTCTAATCTGTTCGAGTACTTAAAGCTAGGGATCAGATAATCGGACTATAAGTTGATATATTGATAGAACAAACGCATCAGTTTATCGACTTTCAATTAGTCTATTGATCAAGAAAGCATTGTTCCAAAGTTAAAACAAAATGGAGAAGAGAATGTTGATGCTAGATGAACTATACATAGTAGCACTTCATTTTCGTCGAGCTTGTAATCAGGCATACCAGCTCAACCGACGAATGCGAGAGTTAAACTCTCGACTTGCTCTGGCTGAGAAGCAAGAGAATCTACGTTACCAGTCCTCATTAGAGCCCGTCATTCAGATAGTGGACGGGATGTTAGCCGTCTACAACCTCTATATCAAAAGGAAGATGGATCGAATTCACGAGCTACGCCGCGAGTTATTTGGCGAGAGCCCTGAGGCACTGGTCGGCGAAGATGAGAACGAGGCTCAAATAGACTTGTAGTTGAATCTACGAGTGAGCATCAGCGGTCGAAATATTACCGCTGTGGCCGTTATTAACATGCGGAAGACGCATACAATTGATTTAGAAAGCGATGCTTTTGTGAAAATTGTCAAAACACACCACGTATACTTATATCTAGTAATGTGGAACAAAATCGAAGGATTCAAAGAATCTAATAATCCAGATTTCATTGTTGATGCTTACTAAAAATATGGCAATCATCCGTGTGTTTTCTGGGCAAATATCAGACCCCAGAAAAGGAACTAATATAGACACATGTCAACCTCAATACCATACGAGTGAAAAAAGTGTAAAATTATTACCGAAGATCTGACTATCCAGTATCTATTTTTCATTGCACGTGCTATGATGAGCGTAGGCGTTGTGTGTGATGATAGATATTCTTAACCCAAATGTAATACTGATTAGTAAATCAAGGTCAAAGCAGTGTTTTGAGCTCCTGACCTGTCTAATCATTGACATTGTAAATACATGTATTTCTGAAGTCCAAACATGCTTCCTTGCTTTTGCTTTTTTACGTGTGTAATCTATGCGTAATGTGTTGTTCATTAGGATGTGTATGTACATGTATTTATGCGGTTGTGTGTATTTTGTATACTTATATATATCTTTTGTGATTTTTTGTATATATATACGGTACATCATTGTGTGTCATTGATATACTGTATTTAAGAAGTTGTTTGACTAGCTGACTATACGTGATTTTCTCATGTAAAGTAGATGAATTGCACACATAGTTTGTCTGATGAATTCAAGTGATGAATGCTTGTACTCCTATTCTTATAATCTAGCAGTTTCATTGTAGTTTGTAATGGAACGTTGGAATTCTTATTATACTTTTCAGGTCCTTTCGACGTCTGTTTTACTCTGTTCTTATGATGTATTCTCCGAATGAATTACACCGATACTGGCACATCAAACACATATCTACCCGACTCATGACGATCTCTTATCTATCATTCAGATTCGCGACCCTTTGTTCATGCCATACATATGTCAATATTTGGCATATATTTAATAAAGTCTTCATAGGCAGACATAAACCAAAGAACGAATTTGAAAATATCAGTATTATTAACACCATGGATATCAAAATTATTGACGCTGTAAATAGCAATATTATTAACGTTGAAAGACAAATAAAGAACGTGTCTCTCAGTAGTTGGAGTAAAAACGAAGTTTGCATTTTTGTTATCAATATTCACAAGCAATAAAAATAGCAATGTTTTCTACGCTATCATTGATTTTTTTTGTTTTTTTTCATCCAATAACACTTGTCACTATCGCACTTGTTTAAGTGATAACTACCGTTCGTGATATTTTATTGTGTTAACTTTTTTTCTGTGAGAATCTGAGAAACGCATCTAGTAGTAAAACGCGCCACACATACCACCAAGTGCTTTTGTCAATTTAACGGGCACTTGTCAATGTTTACAGAGGGCGCTACGAGGAAGCGTATTATACATGTTACCGATGAACAGTTAGTTGTTGCGACCATGGCGAAAGGCCATGACTCGGACTTAAAAACTTCGATTATTATTTGGATTTTATTTGTGATTTTAGGGAATTCTAAATGCAGTTCTTCGTATACATGTAGGTATTTTTCTTGTGTATATTTTTGTCAAAACGTGCTTACATGTTTCATGTGTTGTTGACCGGTGAATCAACCGACGTTTGAAGTAAGCGTTTGTTTACATTGACTTACAATGCAAGCTTTTGATAGCAGATGACGAAACAAAGATATGCCACAACTTATGTCTAAAAAATAATTCAGTGTGTAATTAACTGTAATTTAAATACTTGTTTTTTAGGATAATAAATTAATAATGGTAAAAGTATGGACTGAATTAATTCGCTAAATGTCCGAGTGTATTCACACACGTGTGGTTTTAATTGTTCAAACTAGTACCATCATACGAATTACTTAACATAGTTATTAATGTTTATAATTCATCCAAAAGATGGCACATGCTTTATTCATAGGAAGCTAAGAATTGGATGACCAAAAATATGTTTGTGTGTTCTTCAGAATGGCAGAAGTTAACTACTAATAGCCAAAATGAAAGTAGAAAATGTATCATTGATTAAAGAGTTTAGCTTAAAAAACATACACATTTGTACCTCTCAATAATAAATCTCTAGTTTAAGTGAATAAGTAATTGATTAAGCCATTTAAGAGTTATTTTTCCAATGTCACGTCTTTTTGTCAGCTTAAATACTTAAGTAAAATCCTTCATCCAAATATTGAGCTAATTAGAAGTCCTTAAAACATTATTATATTACTACTTGATTGTGTATTAGTGTCCATCTTATATACATATTGATATATGCTGCAGTGGTCCCAGCTGTCCTAAAATATATTGCTAACTGTGAAAGAATAGTTGCAGATGTCTCTTCTTCTTAAGGTGATTTATTTATTAATGTTGACAGTTAATTTTCATTATTTTTTGACACAAGTACAAAATGCAATTTTTGTCTTATATGCTAGATATATTTGAAGCATAAGCCAAGTTATCCATTCATTGCAATAAATTTCTATTTCCACTGTACTTTGCGTGAATCTTACTGTATTTACATTGTAAAATGGTCAAGTACTGAGTGGTTCTCGTATACTTATTTTTTATAATGATATTTTTTATATAAGGAACAAACCTTTTTTACTTTGAGTTAAAGTACATGTTGTATTATTTTACTGTTATTATTATGTATAATTGCTACCTAATTTTTTGTAACATTACACATTTGTTAAACATGTGACTTATTTGCAAACTGTTGGATAATGTCAGATTGTATCAATTTGTTGTTCCCATAGGCTAATCTGATCATTGTTTTTCTATCCTGTGTTGAAACAATGAAATAATCCTGAAGCTATTGTAATGGCTGAGTGGCGTGTCAACTTTTTGAATAATTAGTATTGAACTGTTACACCTGGATGTAATGAATATAGTGATTTTTTAATTTTTTTCTTCATATTTGAAAAGAACATTAGTGTGTGTTTCTTTAATTAATCTTACTGATCACAATTTTTCAATCATTTTTATAATTTTAATAAGATATTATTGATTGAGTAATTTACTTGTGGTAGCAATAGTTTGTATCAAATTCTGTGGTGTAGATTAAAAAAATTCCATTTTATTTCAAATAATTGTTTGGCGTTAAATTCCATTATCTTGTGTACAAGTTCAAGAGCCAGATTCTCTGCTTAATCTTCAGTTTTAGAAAAAACTCATTTGTATGAATTGCTTTGAAATGTTAGCAAATGTATTTAGTCTCCTTCCTGGTTTTTTCATGCAGACCACACACACGTAAAACTTCTTCTTGAGTCAATACTGTAAATTCACACTTATAACTCAAAATGCTATGATTACTTTATCTGTTGACATATCTGTTTCTGTCATTCTGAATGTATAATTAGCACAATAAATATGTTAACTTATCTTAATTGGCTATTAATTGGCACAATTATTAGGGTAATATGTGTCAGTTATTACTGCCCTATGGTCATTCGAGGTCAGATAGCTGTGAATTCAGTTGAATATAATTTATGTACCTTATCATCATCTGTCAGAGGTCCATATTTACCTATTTTTTATTGGTGTACACCTTAGTTTAAATTCAATGTTTAATATTCTTTAAAACTTCAGCACACACATAATTTTACTGATGTTATCATGTTCATCATTTTAAAATATAAACCGTAAAGATATTTTCCCTTGTTTTCATAATGTTTCTATTTCATAGTTTTAATTGATGGTGGTAGATTTCTTGCAATACTTTTTTATATATTTATTTCATTGACATTAGTGCAAGGTGTACATATCATAAATTGTTGATACTTAATTCATTTCTTGTGCTGCAAATTAAAAAGTCAATTTTCAATTGCCGCTTAGACTGTCCTCAAAAAAATGTTGGTTTACTGTTATGCAACCCAAATTTTAACAGAGGGTAGATAAGCATCTTTCGTTAACATTATATGCTTGCTTTAAAAACGAAAAGTTGGAATAAAGAATGGCTAAGAAATTCGTCTAAGTCACTAAAAAATGTTCCGGTCGGGGATTTTTAATGAGTTTATTGAGTAACTGCAAACCAATAATTTTTAGGGATGGCCTAACTGCTTACTGCTTGTTTTACAGTGTTGTGGAAGTATGTAAGAATCTGTTATCAAAATGGCTACAAATCTTTGCACACATGCAACTGTAGTTAATACTTATAGCAGCTTATGATCTATCAATTAGACCCCCACAGATGGTAATTTTTTGCAGTTATAACAGTTTCTATCTGCTAAACATATTTAATGGATCAAGTTTGGGGAACTTAGATGATCAAAGAAGATTTCCTGCTGTTTATGATGTAATAGATAATTCTGTCTACTCTAGAATAGAGATATAGCAGTCAATCCACTTTGAAAATCATGGCAAAATAAACATTAGTTCCTGCGTGTGTTTAATAAACATAAGAATCGCATTAATATGTTTTAAGCATAAATACAAATGCTAAATTTGAAGTAAGTATTCCATAGCTAACAAGTCGGAGTGTTAGTTTGTCTACTGTGTGATGCTGTTATAATTTAACTTGCAACTTTCAGATATTTATTATTGTTGCTCATATCTCCTTTCATCGATGCATTTTTCTATGTGTAAATTTAACAAGAAGCTTTAGTTGACATTATCTGAAACCATTCACAGATATTGTAATCATCAAGAGATTTAGTTAAAGTTCCACTCAGAGTTTCCAGGTATTGAAATTTGTGATTTAAGAACACACAGAACATTTTTATGTTGTACAGACTGATGCAACAATGTTTTGTTTTTCTGATTTTGCTTGTGAGAATTTTGAAGCTAACTAGTAAGATCTGAATTTTTAGTCACTCCCATTTGCTTCTATGATGATTATTGTTCCAGACAAAAGTAGATTCTTGTCCCCATTAGAATGCTTTGAGTGTCAATATGTCGATGATTTACTAATAAATGCCCCCCCCTTATGCAGCATTGCCCTCACCAGATTTTTTCAATCCACTGTGATAATGTTAGGATTCATTTTTAATTTTTGAATGCATTAAATATATTTTGAATTTTGATATTAAAATATTGGTGGTAAATACTTTTCGTGTATTATTTTCTCCAAAAGTGGGGCATTAATTAGCGTAAGTACTTTTAATATGGAATATTTGGTAATTATGATTCTACATTACAAAGAGCTGTCTTTAAATCTGGTGAAATTATCTCCTTTAGTATTTGTTGGCATCTAACTCTTGTCATATGGTAGAATGCCTGTTCATGCAGTTTAACTAAGGCTTCATTAGAGAATTCCATATTTTACTTCTAGCATCTGCTATAATGAATATGTGACAAGGAAGTGCTTCATTCAATGAGATTGCATGAAAATCTTGAATCCGAAGTTTATTTGTTGGTCTTTGTTCAGTTTTTTTGTTGTGACACACTTCTGTCAGGTCTTCTAAAAAAATTTGAGCCTTTAGAGGACGTAAAAAGTTTTATAGTGCAATAAAACCTCAAACTCACAAACCTCTTTGAGACAAAATTAATTGGTTTACATATTGAGATAGTCTTAACATCTAAGTTGATACAGAGAGGATATCTTGAAAAACACTCGAAAAATAAATGGTTCTTATATAGAGGTGGTTGTAATGTTAATGTAATGGTTGGTTAGGCACTAGCTTAAGTAAGTGAGGTTTTACTGTATATAATAAATGCATAGATATTACAGCTATTTCACAATCAAAAGAATATTATATGAAATTGAAGACAATTATTTTTTACTATTTCTGGCAGATTAATGTGCGACTTTTGCTATTTTTTAGTCCAATGTGATAAATAAACATTTATATAAGTTAATTACACATCTCCACAGGACAATTAGTCCCCCATTTTTGACAACACCATATTATCTGCAAATTGTCTTGTCTGCCTTTCCGAGAAAGATTTTCAAAATTCAATTTGCAATTGATTTGTGAACCAGTCTGAGTCATACACATTCTCATAGACTGGTTTTCAGGATTTTTTTCTTCCATCATGTTTTTATCTGATATTTCTCTTTATCTTCAGTCAAATTTTAAACAACTCTGGTCTTTATCCATATAGTTTACTCTTGTCCTTGAAGCGGACTAACTCATGTTTGAAAATTCTGTTATTTATCAACTTATCCAGCATGGAAGACTTAACCGTATTATTTATAGCAAAGTCAATATATCTGTCATACATTTTAAGATTAAGCCAGTGTATGTCCAGGTTGTATAAAATATAATCTTAGTTTTTGTCAATCCAGTGGATCATCCTAATCTCTCTGTAGACTGGTTTTCTGTAGAATTTGTATCAGAGTTAGACTGATTTTCTGAATGTTTGTTTTTCTTATTGAGACTTCTGTTATAATGTTGTGCACAAACATGAGCTAACATTATTGACTTAAGCTAAACAGTCCTTGTAATCCATCACCACACCCGACTGTGTATGTTCTAGTTGTCATAAATATCACAGATTAATTTTACCTCTTATGTACTTTATTAAATTATTTATTTTGATGGTTTGTAAAGTCAAAATTCCAATCATTTTTAAACTTAAAGTTGAAGATATGTTTATTTAATTATATTTGCTTTTTTATAGATTCTTTTTCAGAGCCTGCATTTCTTTCACGAATCTATCGTTTTCCCTTTGGTCTGTTAATTATTTAGGGGTGTATGTGGTTATGACGTACCTCTGACTTGTAAATACTAGCTTCCTCATTGCTGAGTTCAAATCCCACCCAAGACCAGAAAAAATGTGTATGAGGAAGCTTTCCAACTATTTTATGGAAGGTCAATGGTTCTTCCTCTTCCATTAACATTGGAAATGTTTCCAAATATTAAAGCTGGAAAAGTCTCCAAACAACTCTAGCTGTTGGTGCATCATTAAACCCCAGTGAAAAAATATTTAGCCCATCTATTTGCGTTTTGGAAGACAACAAATATGAACAAGGATTATGGACTCGTTAATTGACTTCTCTTGTTTCCCAGATCAAAGAGTGACCAGATTTTTATTGACCTCTTGTTCCTTATGTTTGACTAAACCCCCCCCTGCCCCGATTGGTTAGATTCTTGACCAAGAATTTGTTCACGAGGTCATTTGCAGCACAAATTTTTAATACTTGGTGGGTAGGCATTTTTTTATGGATGGACAAAATTATTAGATGTTTTTCCATTTGTTGTTAATTACTTTTATACAATACTTTGTTTTGTTTGTAAATACATACATTGTGTAATTTCGGTCCAAATGATGATGATTTCATGTACATGTTGTATTGGATATGTATTTTTTCAATTGATCTTGATGTTACAGAATGTCTTATTAGTAAAGAAATAATGTTAGAATAAATTTTATGTTTCAAATTTCTGTTTCAATGATGTCATTAATGCTATACCCAACCATTTAACACATCACTTCTTGAATTTCTATGAATCAACATCTTAATTCTTATTACAGATTTTGACAGATTTAATTTATCTTAAACAAGTGCGTAATGTAATAGAAGCAATGCAGAGAACAAAAAATAGACAGGAACATTCCTCTCCTTTGTATCATGTTTGACAAATAGTACAAACTACAAAATGTTATACCTGACAGTTATTAGGTGGCAGTAATTAAACATTCATTCATGGTTCACACTGGGGAGTCCCAAAATTTCTGTTCAATTTTATTGCAATGAATGAATAATGTAAACATTGCATTATTCATTGCTTGTTCTCACTTACTTTAGCGACTGCCCCTCAATTTTATGATCACCTGATTATAATGAACACCTATTATCGACTGGCTTTTAATACTTCTGCTATCATTTGAAATTGATAATGATACCACTCTTATTTTTCGGGTACGAAAGATATTGTTAATATTGATTGTTTCTTTTTATGTGACATATTGTCACTTGGGTTTAATGCGGTTTTTCAACAATTTTTCAGTTATATACGGCGGCCGATTAACCCAACCAGTTTTCCTGGACTGGATACTAACCAGTACTAACTTACCCTTCCACAAGGAGCCAGCAACTTCTCCATGTATGGAGGAAAATCAACATTTTTGTCAAAATTTCATAGAAGGGTATGACCTGCCGCGACTGGGATTTGAACTGGGATCTCCGGGTTACAAGTCCAGTGCACTAACCACTGGACCACGGCCGCGGCACATTAATATTGAGCTTTCAATGTATTTTGAATTTTCTGCATAAACTTGGACAGTAGGTTAATTATGTTATATTTGTTATTGTAAGTATATTTAAAATTAAAGATTATTGTGGAGACTTCCAGAGTTCACTGGAAACTTAAGTGCTTATTTTGACTATTAGATTACTGAATATTTCCTAATAAATGCACTTAGAATTGTACTGATTTCAAAAATTGTTCTGATGCTAAGTCAACAAATTGGAACAAGGTCAGTTAGATGTCACAGCCCAGGAGTGCTCTTTATTGCATATGGGTAAATACAGAAAGTACTGGTTAGCATATATTCAAATTGCTAAAAACTGTTAAAATCAAACACTTAGAACTAAATGCTATACTTTCACTTCTAGTATGAACAACACTATACAAAGTGCATTAAGATTCTGTTTGGAATATTAATCCTAGAAGCGTAATAATTAAGTTAGGACCTTGGAGCAGTGAACATTAATCAAAGGCAGGAATGAGGAGAGGAAATGCTTTCTTTATCAAGATTAATACCAAATGTCAAATTGTTCATGAGTTTCCAATACAATGTAGTCAGTTTAGAGGGATAACTACTGGTATAAGGCCAGCACTGGAGTACTATTTGTTTATCATTTTACTGAAAATTTGCTCTCCTGAAAACTGATCCAGAATGTTTTTAGAGGAGCGAAGATGGACAGGGCATATTATTGTTGTTTTCATTAAATATGTTTTGACAGAATTTACCTGGTCCCAGTTACATTAATGCTGGGATAATTACTCTAAGTGTCAATAGAACAAATCATTCTTCATAGCCTAGTATACCCTTGTTCTTACGAAAAATTTTTGATATTTGATTTTAATGAGTTACTTCTTCTTTTGTGTTGGCTTATACCCCCTTCCTAGATGTTATCCTTGATACAGCAGTAATCCTTCTATTGATAATAAATAGATTCTTGTGATTAACTGTATTAAGTGAGATAATATTGACACTAAGTTGATGTGCATTGAGGTTGTAAGGGGATTTAACTAATTACTAGACAAGTGGTATGTTATTAGCGAAATTGTAATCTTGATCATCCTTCAGGATTCATGATTGTATGTTTTCATGGATGATTGGGAATCTTAAGTATTGCATGCAATAAGATGAGGTTCAGTGCATTTATAGGAAGCATGCTAGTTCTGCAATCCTTATTTATATCTAGAAGTAACCTTCCTTTGGGAATTTGGGATACCTCATACATAGTCCTGAGCCATTGTAGCATTGTGAATCTTACTTAACTCATACATATCCTGAGCCATTGTAGCATTGTGAATCTGGTATTATTTATGGTTTTAAGTGGCTATATCCAGATAATTACTGTTGGGCTAAATTAATTTTACTGTATGTGTAAGTGTTCATGGGTCTTTCATAATACTGTTCGGGATCTCAGGGGACAATGTAAAATTTCCCCAAAATGGTTCAGATGTCACACTTGTTTAATATTCATTAGGTTGTCTAAAAGTCAGAAAATTTGGTAAAGTCTGACTCTGTTTTGGGAACTCTTGTTTTGATACGAACTGGATCCTGTCATTTTGATTTATAAAATTTGATGTCTCTTACTGTTTCTCACCAATATTAAAAAAAGAACAAAAACATGTTTTGTTTAGGTCCATATTGCTATGGCAAGCTGTTATTTTAATCATCTAAATCATTTATAATCATCGTCATATATTGTTGTTTTATTCCGAGTTAATACTATTTAAGCACAGATTAAACCAGTAAACCAATACGATCTGAACTTTTTAAGTGCCATTCAAAATATAACAAAATCATAAACAATATTCTACAAGCCTTCTAACACCTTATCAAACATTGTAACATGTTTTCGTACCACAAAAGTCAAGATCTCTTAGCATTAGTAACATATTCTCTCAGTTTTATCTCAAGAATTTATCTCCATAGACTACCATTAGAGTCATGTTTCATGCCTTCGAAAGGTTGCATCTCAACCATAAAAGTTCCCATTTGTTGCAGCTTACAATTTTATCACTGAAATTATTGCTGTTTTATGACTTCTAGTCAAGAAAACTGATCATTGGTCTTTGGGCTTGCATTGTTTTAATCCCAGCATCGTTGGTAGTTTCCACTGAAATCATTATATTGACATGTCCAATATTGCTATAAAATGTATCCGTTTACACTGGGACTAACACAGGCATGCGGCTCATCTAGATTTTATCATTGACAGCCATGCAAAAATTATTTCACCATAATATATTTTTTGTAGCTTTGTGCTACTCTTGACAAGTGGGGACAAAGAAATTTGAAACTTGAAGCGAAGATATTTCCTGTTGAAAAGGTTTTATGAACATTTGTTGTTAGATTTTTTATTGGAATTGAACAGATTCTAATTAGTGTGATACTGAAATTGAGTCAGCTTCTTTTAAATTGACCAACTAAAAGCTATGGGTTCAAAACCCTGGTGTAATACATGCTACATTGCATTGTTTGACAGAAAAAAAACATGCATGTAATATCTCAATTTGTCCCTCCATTCTTTTTCTCTTGGGCTAAATGTTACACTAGCAGCCAGGGTCATATGACTACTTTTGCAAGCTTTACCAATGGAGGAAGACCCCTGGGAGGCATACACCTGGGTGGAACCACTGATCTTTTGTAAACCAGCTGGACAATTTTCATCACATTATTCATGAAATTGTCTGGTCATGGATGGAATTCAAATTTACAGTAGTGAGTCAGGCTTGTGATAACTATAGTCAGAGACCATAACCACTTAATCATGGAGGCCACCTCCCTCCATCTTTGGTTCCACCAAGTTCTTGAATCATTGCTTGTAAAGGAACACCTAGGTGGTTCAGTAATTCAGGAAAAGTAAAGTAATCCAGGAATGTTGTATTGGTCAACTGACCATCATACTTGATTGAAATACTTCTAATAGTCATTGGAAAATCCAACACCAAAAAAAATCTGTTATAAATTGTGTTATTATATGTGTGAAGCTGTGAAAAAGCACTATAAAGGATGAAGAATTGTATTGTTGCCTTTGTACTCAGTTGACCCTTATATAGTCTTCTTTACCAATAACATATATGCCAATTTTTAAGGTATTTTGATATTCTGCATGATTGGAATCTACCAGTTTTATTCTAAATGAAGAATTGGTTGCAAAACTAGTATGAAAATTACTGGGTCACAAAAAACATTTTCAAACAAATGTTGAGATCTTCCTTGAAATTACAAAAACTTGGGACAAGTGTTAATAAATAAACCCATTAAAAAACTCTGATAATCAGATCATAAACTACAATCTGTCTTGCGTTATTTATTTATCCACATTGTATAGAAAATGTAAATATTTGTGTTGCAAGTTATGCAATTATACAGAGAATAGTTCTGGTATGAACATTCTTCTAGAAAAATTTGTCTGAAAATAAATTTCTGAGAGTTTTCCCCACAGATTTCTTGTTTTAAATCCTGTAGCCATTACAGATGGTTTCTAGAAATAGGTAGTTGTTTGTTTTCAATCTGGCCGAATTCAGGTGTTTAAACAAACATGTTTGAAATAGAGATGAGAGAACTCACCAGTACAGCATAACTTCAAACATAACAAAAGACGAAGGAAGTTCCCAGTACAAACATCTCAAGTGAATTTATACCCAATATCTATTATTGCTGTATAAACAAATTATAGGAAATATTAACACAACCTTTGGCTTATTACTGATTACAAACTTGTTTATATCTTTCATACGAGATCTATAGTAAATGGAATCAATAAATTGCCAATGACCTATATATTTGTGTTGGATTGTACTGTAAAGATTTTGCCTATTTGAATAGCTTTCTGTCTGCTTTTTTTCAAAATTGTACCAGTCTCTTAGTTATGACCATAAGATCTGATCAACACTTTTCAGGTTGCTTATACACATCTAAATTATACATGTCAAAATTTAAGGGTCAAAAATGACCTTTGGCCAGTAATGATTTTAAGTGAACCCTTTTTTAATGTTATAGTATTAGCAAATCTGACAAGTACAAATTCACAAGAGTCAGATTTATTTTTTTTGCTAATTTCAAATGACATTTGAAGGATCAAGCGAGTGCCCTGACTTTTCTGTTCAAACCGCCAGTCTTTACATTGTGTCTTGGTAGATAAAACATGGAGTGTTAACAATAAATAAACTGGTGATAGTTGACTATTCAGTTTTGATTATAATAGTGTTATGGCACATTAAGGAGGAATGATAACAAATGTACACAACTGTGCAAACATTGATTTTTCTATAGAAAAATATATTAGTTGATACATGTACCATTTATGATAATTCTGCCTTTGTTCTGATAGTATACAGCTTTATAAACACCTGGTGAAGTGGTCTGTCTAATCCTGTTTAATACAGTATATTAAAGGAAAGGGAGGTAATTCATTTTGAAGAATGGGAGGTAATTCATACTCTATATATCCAGGAAATGGGGGTAATTCTTATGCTGCATATAGAAGAAGGGGAGGTAATTTGCAAACATGATCATTGTTGATTAATGTCCAGATAGTGATTGCCTACCTGTTTTATGTAATATGTTGAGTGTTTAGTCTACAGACCTTAGGTTCACGAATTAAACCCTTGGTGTGGTACTATTATCTGGAACAATTTTGGCTGGAGACATTTACACATCCACCGGTGATTGTTCATGTGGAGAAGATGGTGGGTTACTTGCAGACAACATGATTAGTAATAGTAGATATACTGAACCACAAAAACTTAACTGTCTGCTTGTACATAAATGAAATACTGCTGACAGCAAGCACTAAAATTGAGAAAATAATAAATGTCCTTCCTGATTCTGTGGTAGTGATTAATCAATTAAAAGAAATAAGATCCAATATGTTTTATAAAGTTATTAGTTTAGGTTTGTACATGTTAGCACATGTTACACCATATTCTGTTTCATTTTTTTATTCATTTTGTTCTCATTTGTCATTTGATTTATTTTTATCCCAGAAAATTGAATTATTACTGGATTACTGGTAAATTGATATTAATGTGCATAGGATTTCATTTTACATTAATATTTTTGTACAACACAGATAAAGGCTGCTTACCTAGTAATTTATGACCTTATTGGTATTTCTGTTCTCTCAATGCTCACAGTGTTTCACTGTCTGTCTGATAATCAGTCTGCAGGTGAACACAATTACAGGATCAAGTTACAGTCTATAAGAAGGGGTTTTATTTGAATGAGTCACTGCTCCCTTCCTGTGTGTAATTTTGACAAAACTTCAATCAGTCAATGGTAAAATTACAACCTGATATTGTTTTTATCACTTTTATCAGTAATTGTTTTTTTTTTTTGGTTGATTTAGTATGATCAAAAACTTGCATCAGTGGTATTCATTTTCAATTCAATACATTTAGCAATACTCGCAAAATGTTGTTAGGTAGGATTCATGAAACAATAATTGCGCATTCATTCCATTTAATTGGCAATTAATTGGCAACTTAATAGCAGTGTGATGTTTATCTGTGCATTATGTCTGGCTTGTTTATTCAGTAATCTTTTAGTAAATTCAGGTATTATATTTTGTATTTGGTGAGACCTCTTTTCTATCCTGGCACTTAGTCATCAGTTTGTGCTTGAAACAATCTGTCCAGATATATTTGCTGATTGTTGCTAAGAATTGTAACTAACTGAGATTCTGATGGGATCAGACTTAATAATTGTGATGTATAAAGATGGTATGTCTGTTAATTTGTGTATGGTTCTTGGTGTTACATTTTATATGAGCTGATTGTAAACAACTGAAAGCTTAAAGCTGTGTTATACATAACATGGACTGTTTATTGTGTGCTGGTTGTTTAACCTCTGATCTTTAGCTGTGTTACCTGTCCAATAAGATATTGATAATACATTATTATTATGTATCAGTGCCGATGATAAATGAAACATTGATGATGATGATGATGATGATAGTAAAAAATTAATAAAATATAAATATTTAAAGCTAATTATTCATGTCTAGAGCTCTTTTATGTGGTGCATATGATAATAGTGTTTGTAAAACGTTGTAAGGTACATTTTTGGTACTAATATTGTAGAGCATTACCACTATCTAGTGTTCTGTATAACAATACATGTAGTTTCAGGCATATTAGAAAAAAAATCATTTATTTCAGAAGGTTAATCAGTAAATCAGATTGTCAATTTGTTAGAGGAATGGTTGATAAATGTTCTGTGAAAATATGTTTCCATTGTTGCTGGCCTATTATATCATTTGAAGTACAATCTTTGGATTTAATAATTTATGCATTTGATAAACATGTATTGACACCAGATGTTATCAGTAAACTTAAGCGTCTAAATTGGCTTCTTAACCTTTTCAAATTTCTCAAATGCTAATTAAATTTAATCTGGGGAACAGGAGTAAAGGATTGAATGTAAAAAAGCACATTCTAAGATAGAGCTATGTGTATGTAAGGGAAACTGGCCTATTTCTCATTACAGTGTCTAATATTTCTAACTTGACAAGTTATGAACAACAGTTGGAGTCTCATTAGTGTTGCCCTTGCCTCATTAAACATAAATGCCAAAACACGAAAATCATACGAATCCTTTGAAATTCTTTGATGCAAAATCTAGCTGGAGCCCAATACAGGAAATGCTATATTCTACATCAGAAATGATTATTATCAGAAATGAAGAAAATTGCTGTAGTCTTAAACCACTACATGTCAGCTTCGAGTTCTAATTTATTTGTTGCCTATGCTCATTTGTGTTAAATGCCTTAGCAATTTTTTACTTTGAAAACAGGATTGTTTCAAAGGTTAAATACAATATTTAATGCAAATTAATGTAATGAGTTAATTACAGTAAGCATATGATTAAACATACATTTACTCCAAGTATGAGTGCCAAACTTATGATAAACGAGGAAAATTGTTTTGCCTAGTTTTGGTAGTATGCACTAGAGTTCCCCGCCATCAACTGACAAAGAAGTGCTCCTCGGTTATGAACCTGGTCTGAACTGTTTATCATTGATAACCTTGGGTTGTGACAAGTTTTAGACTGAATGTATGAGGCAGGGATGAAAGACATGAATGTTATGTTTTTTTTCCAAAAAGTCTCATGTGCCTTGTTTGAGTTTTAAAATGCCATGAAATAGTTGCTATGAGAACGTACCTAACTTGGCAACTGAGCCATTTGATTCTGCAGGTGGATAAAGTATGATATTGGTGTTGTCTGCTTAATTCTCATTTATTTCAGTTGACTAAAAAATTGTTAAGAGTTTTACCTCTACTTTTGAAATGGAAAAAAAACACAGACACATGAGTTTCTTTGTGAATCTTTCACAAACACCTGTCATTTTATGAATAAAACCATGATAGACTGAAGTTATCACTATATACTGGATTAGATAGTATTTCTATGAAATGAGAAGTGTTTGTGGGATGTTATACCATAATATGATTACTTTAGCTCTTGTTGTCACATTTTTAAACTTTTCTCCATTTGTTTAGCTTTGGCTTCATACTTTTTTATCTCTACTGGCTTAGAGTTCCTTCTCATCTCAGCAAATATTTATTAATTAAACTATATTGTCAGCAGTTTGATTTAGCATTAATCACATTTTTGACATATATTTGTCCAAATTTGCAATAAAAGTGTCATAATATGATACTTGTATAAATCCTTCTCTTTGTAGTTGTAACAAATATACTTTGATGCATCCAGGTGTACAAATTATGAATTTTGTTCTTATGATGGAAGGACATTGACAAATGGTAAAAAAATCGGCCAATATATCCCTGGGAGCTTATGTGTAAAAATAGTTTTCAACTGGTTTCAGCTTACCTGAGGACACTATTTTTTGGGGGGGGGGGTCTGTGTTTATTTTTGTGTGAAAAATTCATTTTCTGATGTGAACTATATTTCCAAGGTAAAAAACATTTGAAAAAAGTAATTTCAGCCAATTTGCCGACCCTATAATCTTCAGAGATGTTAGCTGAAAGCAGGTATTTATTTTTTTGCCTCAGGAGCACCCCCCTCCTAGCCTTACTTACTCGGCTTTCCAGTTGGCCGATTTTATAAATGAATTTGGAAGGACCGTCCTGTTAGCCTTACAAAGTACTGCATATTTATGTGCAGAAACAAATTATGTAAAACAGCATCTGTAACTGGTATAGCTTACACTCAAATCGATAGAAATAACAAGAATCCTTAATACTGAGCCATAAATTCTCAGTATCTAATGCCAAAATTCAAATATTTGACTTAAATTTTTTCATAGCATATACTGATCAAGCTGCCATGCCATACCATATATTTTACCATATCATGACGTTTCAAAACTTTCACTCTGTACAACTGCTGCATTAGATGCATACTCCACATACAAAATTGAATTCAGCTGTGTAAACCTCTTCCAGACCGCACCGTGATGGTTTGAATGCAGTGAATAAGAAGTTTTTACCATGACACTGGTAGTTATCTACCTTGACACCAGTAATTGTCCACCATTACACCGGTTTCGTATAATTCCATAGAGAAATAGTGGAGAGAAACAAAACATTAGTGCACCCATCAGAAAAGGTGTGTTGGAATATTTTATGCTTGTATGAGTTTACAAACGTGTTTCCTATCTCAAAAATAGTTCAAATTGTTCACAGATATTGTAGTTATAGTGCCCAACAAGTTTTAATTTGAGATCTTCCGCTCACAAATATGCAGTTATTTGTTAGACTGAGCTAGACAGGGCCAAATCAAAAGATGTCTCGCCATCACGAACAGTCCAATTAGTTGGACTACCCCCCCCCCCCCTCCCTGAAGCAATGAAAATAGTCACTTGCCTTACTTAGCACCTAGTACTGGTACACAATAACTCATGAAATCAACAACAAATTGATTGTTTAACAATTCCTGATGCTACAGATTGAATCCTGAACTAATGATTGATTGTCTTCTAATTATATAGGGGTGTGTAATGTAACTTGTAGTGCTTTTACAGCTTTTCTGTAGCTGGATTTTTGAATTAAATTATGTAAACCAAGAAGAGTGTGCTGATTTTTTGTATGTTTCCCCCATTTTACTTAATTAAATTTAATGACATTTTTTTACAAAATGTTGTAATTATATTGACCTTAAAACTACAAAATTTGTATTAGAGCAATTTCCATCTAAGCATCTAAGTTGACAGTTTTTTTTTGTTTTTATGTGACATATTGTCACTAGGGTTTAATGCAATTTTTCAACAATTTTTCAGTTATATAAAAAGCACCCGGTTCAACTGACCAGTTTTCCTGGACTGTATAGTAACCAGTACTAACTTACCCTTCCACAGGGAACCGGCAACTTCTCCACATATCATTATGGAGGAAAAACAACATTTTCGTCAAATTTTCATAGAAGGGTATGACCTGTTGCAACCGAGATTCGAACCCAGATCTCCGGGTTACAAATCCAGTGCACTAACCACTGGCCCTGAAGTCAGTATTTGGTATAAACCTAATATGGGGCCCATGAACACCCTTACATATTAATCTGACCTCGAAATATGAGTATCTCTATAAAGCACATATGCATCTGCTCAATCTGCAGTTTCTCTTGATAACAGTTTCGAAACTTTCCAAGAAGTTTTTTTTGTGTGGTTTTGCCTCATAGTGACGATTTTCTATTTTCACATCTTATGAAGCACTCATGGATATTTATGACCACCTAGATGAAGTAAAGAAAGACTTGCCCCTGAGATATGGACCTAATATTATCCATAATTACTGAGTGTTTTGCTAAGAAATTATGAGGCTTTATTCTGCTAATAATCAGTTTCTTGTGTTTTATTTGTGATAAGTTACTAGTTTGATGAGGGCAATACTGTTGTTGGTTGCAGTTATTTTAGTATCAACTGTGTCATAATTCTTCCATATTAGTTCATGGACTAAGAAGTTTACACTCACTAAATATTTTATCACATCCAATGTGTCTCAGTACAATGTAATTCTTTATTTTGCTGTAAAATAAGAACATACACTAACTAGTTTGTACTTACTGTATGAATGCACGGAATACATAGGCACCATCTTTGTACTCATTTTTCTTACTACGGTTGTCATAGTATCAGTTCACAGACTTACTGGTTTGTACTTAATAACAATGTGTCTTATTTATAAGTACCATCTTTTCCTTTATTTTACTTTGAGTGACAGTGTAATTTCGCAGACTAACTATATTGTACTTCCAATGACATGTATCATGTTTACTAACATAACAATACAAAGTGTCAAAAAGTTATTGACTACAATTTTACACACAATTAAGGTAGTAATTATATATGGTTTTAAAAGTCGTTGGGCTCCTCCTTTGTCATTTTTTTTATCTTTACTGATAATCAGTAGCTGCCAAAGGTTGTTCTCCACCTCAGATGACTCGTGAATTGTTCTATGATCTTGATGAAATTTAAACTGATGTTTGTAAACCAATCTGTTACTTTTGACTGGTATCAGTATTTCTGAATCCTGTGTGTTTCATGCGTGAACATATTCTGATAGGTCATTAGACTAGAAAAAAAGAATCATGTTTTGAGTTACTTGACCAAAAAATAGGGTAGGTTAGTCAGAAATCCTTGCTTTCCTAATTTTTTTTCTTAGCATATCTTTTGTACTTTTGTAACACTATTCAACCTTCAATATTTTCATAATATCACTATCAGTTGCGAATTTATTATCATGCCATAAGAAACTTTATGGTCAAATCGGAAAAAGAGGGTTGGTCTGGTAACAATAAACACCCATATTATTTTTTTCTGGCCGTATAATGCATGACTGTCTTAAGGTTTATTCACAATTGATGTTCCTATAATTGGTATGTCTAGACATAATCTTTGGATGGTAATGCTAATGGTGAAATGGTGAGTATTTAATTCCATGTCTGAGCATTATTAGGCTATTCTTACCTCCGTTACCTCCCCCAGGTTTCTCAATACCAGAGGCTGTATGTTGAGTGCCTTAACGTTTGTTCCACATTTCTGTATGCATTTCCATTTCATACATAGTATTACATACATACGTACATATGTACGTACATATGTACATACGTGTATGAAAACTTCTATTGACTTAGTATCTAAAAATATGCTTTGAGCAAAATTGCATGATTTACTGGGTAATGTAAACTTTGATGTTTATAGCATTAGATATGAGACAGATTTCTTCATGGTGCTAATTCTTTGTAAATTAAACTCTGTTCAATATTCTTCTATTTCTGAAAAACTTATCTTGCTTCTTGTGGCTCTTTGGTTATAATTCCTTGCTTTGTTTTGTTTAGGCCTAAACAAAAAAAGATTTGTTTCTGGTAACATTCCTAAAAAAATATGGGTCTGTAGGTAGGGGCTTTTTTCTTTTACGTTTTCTTTTTACATATATGGGCAACATTGTTGTGAAAATTACAATATAGTACTAAGATTTGGATGCCGTAAAAACATAAGATTGGACAGTCGGGTAACTGGAAACAAACCTATTTTTTATGCCTTATTTCAGGAGTTCTGAAAAATTGTTCTACACCACTAAGATTCTGTCTCCAGAATTCAGAATTTTTTATTGACTTTGTGCTTTTGAAACACTACTAAAGCATGACCCATCAAACTAAGACAGCAACTGTACCATACACCCTGTGTACCATTTGTTCCCAATAAACACCCCTGGAGGCTTTGCATTTAATGAGTTTGTTTTATGTGACTTATTGTCACTGGGGTTTAAGGCCATTTTTCAACAATTTTTCAGTTGTATATACAGTGACTGGTTCACCCAACTAGTTTTTCTAGACTGTATTCTAACCAGTACTAACTTACCTTTCCACTAGGAGCTGGCAACTTCTCCACATATTTAGGAAAATCGACATTTTTTGTCAAATTTTCAAAGATGGATATGACCAGCCGCGATTGTGATTTGAACCGGGATCTCTGGGTTACTGGACCACAGCCACGGCTGCATTTAATGAGTCTTCAATTTGTTGAGATATTATATTGTGACCTGCATTCATAACAATTTAAGGGATAATTAAAACCATTCTGGTGAGTCTTGCCATTTTTGTAAAATGATTGCAGCTTTATTCAGGGGAGGTGCAATAAATAAGAAGTATTTGGTAGTTTGCTGATGAATAAATTGTAGCTGATGAATTTGCCTTTTAGTTTGCATTCTTCATACAGGCATGCATCATGAGATTTAAGATCAAGATTTATTTACCAGTAACCAGTGTCTCATCAGAGGCATTTATCTGTGCAGACGTTGACTGGAATTACTCTACATATGGTAAGTATAATCCAACTTTAATGAATGCCCCCCCATAGGGAGAAATTTAAATGATTGGTGATGAAACGTGAGCATTGCATTAATTTCTTTGTCTGTGAAAGGATGCAAATAAATTGGATATTTGAGCCATGGTACAACAGCCTGCTAGTCTCGTTCGTTGTTTTTATGGTCATCAAAAAAACTAACAAATGGCGGGTTGACTGCTGATATTACAATGTATGAGATTGATTTCTCTTCATACGCTCTTCATTATACCGCATGATTTCCCATACAATGTAAATGACAGTCTTCATATTGCAATGATCTTCACATATGATTTACTTAATTGATTTTTTCTGGACATTTGTGAACATTGGATTCTGTCTGATGGACACTGGACAATATTTCCATGTAATTAAGTCTGTATCCGCAGAGATATGGGCGGAACATTGTTTATGGTAATGTTGATATTTTTGTGGCCTGTCATAGTGTTTGTTCTTTGGTCAGATGATAGTAATCACATACAAGTTTAGGTGTCTGTAACCACAGACTGATTTAGATGTCTGTAACCACATACTGATTTAGAAACCTGTAACAACTTACTGATTTTAGTTGCCTCTGACCATGTACTCATTTAAGTGCCTGTAACCGCTTACTGATGAAAGTACATATAACCACATACTAAGTTGGATGCCTGTAACCACATACTGGTTTAAGTAGCTGTAACCACAAACTGATTTAGCTCTGTTATTTGATGTTTAACTCTGTGATAAGACAATTTCTATTTTTTTATTGTTCCTCATATTTTACTGGGTGGTGTGAAGAACGGACATATTATGTCCTTATGTATCAATACCAGCTTGTTAGATGATGTTAAGAATTTTTGTTGTGTGGCTGTTAACAGTTCATATATTCTATCATTGTAAATTTAGCAGTTGATCTTTCTCAGCACAGAAAATCTTTGGTTTTGTCCCTGCGGGACTGTATGTTGATGTAGTTTAAAATGATTTCTTTACCAAGGTGCTAACAAAAGACTAACAAAAAATTAGTTAGCAATCTTTATCCCTCTTGCAATTGCTAGTCCTGATAATTACCTCACAGAGGTAATATTCCGACTACAGTTTCTTGCCTCATTGTTGAGTGTAGGAATTTTGTGAGTACATAGGGGCTTGGCTGGTCAGTCTGTAAGTCTTAAAAAAAAAGGTTTGTTTTTGGTTACCCGACTGACCCAATATTTTACCTTCTTACTCACAAGTTTTTGCAGCATCCATATCTTAGTGCTATATTGCAATTTTCACAACTCATTAATATTACAGCGCACATATTCCCATATAGTGTTGCCGATATATATAAAAAAAAACTTAAAATAAAAAAATCTCTACTTACTGACCCATATGTTTTTTTTGGAATGTAACTGGAAACAAACCTTTTTTGTTTTGGCCTAAGCTGACTTTATTTATAACATTTGATGTTGTGAACACTCAGGGAATGTCAACATTGACTACAGTTGGCACTGACTTAGTACACCATCCTCATACATTGATCAAAGTGCATTTGTTAAGATCCTCATACATTAATCAAAGTGCATTTGTTAGGATCAATGTGTTTGTGTCAACATCCTGCAGACAGTATACATCATACTCTTATGTCTACATTAATACTGATAATATTTTGCCTCAGACTACCATTATGGATAGGGTGACATTTCATACTGGCAGCCTCGTAATAGTAGACTACGATAATGTACAAAATGAACAAAATGATTGAACAGGGATCAGCCATTAAACTGTCGTTAACTGTCTCTTGGGATCTTCAGTATTTTATTCTTAATATAGTATCCCTATATTTACTGTGAACCAAATATGACTTATGCCCTCAAGCTTATTAAATACTGATGGAGTTTTTCCTTTTTTTCAGTAATTATTTATCTGTGTACTAATACTACAAAATCCTTTGGGGAGACATTATCTTGCTGTAAGCGCATGTATAAAATATGTCAGATGTCATTATCCATTGACCAGGGTTTATTAGTTACTCTGTAACTACTCAGACAGAACTGATGGACATAATTAAATTATCAAATGGTATATGAACAAGACAGATGGAAAAATAGATTTGAATGGCTTTCCTCGATGATGACAAAAAATACAATTTCCGCTGTATCGTCTTTGATAATATTGGGAAATAATTGCATCTGAACAACTTGAAATGAGGGGAAGAAATGGCTGAATTTGTAAGGGTAGAAAATAATTCATGTTAAAGGTTATTTGACAAAAAACATTATGGGAGGTATGTCAGAAAACCTATCATTTTTTTCCAGAATTTACCATTTGTGATAATAAGAGGTACAAATTATCCAAAATATTTTTGTACTTCGCATTTTTGCTGTAAGAAACTTATGGGTCAGAACAAAATACAGGATCATTTGGGTAACTTTTAACACAACTTTTTTCTGGACTGCAAACATGTAAAATATGGACAAATCTGAGCTGAAGTTGATCTATAAATAGTGACCGCCTGTGAACTATGACTAGATTTGTTTGTTGGCACCTCCATGGTTGAGCGGTTATAGTCTCTGACTAGTAATCACTAGCCCCTCACAGCTGTGAGTTTGAATCCTGATTGGGACTAGACAAATTTCACATGGAAGGAAGCTGTACAGCTAGCTTTTGCAAGGTCGATGGTTCTACCCATTTTTACGATTGGGGTCTTTCTCCATTGTGCAATCTGGAAACGTCCTGTTTAGAGGATTTTGTTCTTGATACCACATTTATCACAAAAATTGTACTATGGCTGAAATAGCTGGCCCTTCAGACATTAAAACTCTTAAAACGCATTTATGAAAAGACTTTAAAATATCTTCAGTGACAAATTTCTTGAAATCGTTTTAAACATCATATTTTAAGTTGTTATTTATAGAAATTCACACGATAAAAAACAATATTAGGGATATTATTGTATGATGAGGTGTACAATCTAAATATTTGTCTTTTCTTTTGATTGCTGAAGTACTTTGTGGTTTTACGTACTGGATTTAAGTGGGTATCGAATTTAGCATTATACTTCCATTTTCACGGTTTAAATAACATACTTAGTGACTGGAGAGTGGGGTATTTAATACATACAAAAAAAAGTTCATTCAGAAGTAAGTCTAACAAAGCTTGTAAAAAGGTATGATATTTACACAGTGTTGAGTTCCGGCTTTTGTGAATGATTTACCCATGTAAATTGTATGGGGCTTTGTGTTTTTAATTGTGGAAAGGCGGGGACAGTGTACTTGTCATCTAACAGATTAGGGTCTAAGGGGCTGTTAAAGTTTAACTATAGTTACTGTGAGGGCTACTTTTTTTCAATAATCTTGCTCGTATGTGCTCGTTGTTAACGCAATTGATTTTTTTTTAAATAAAGAGGGTCGTACAACAATGATTTGAATCTTGTCATATGACAGGATTCCCCACTGTGTAGGAAGCTGAATATTTCTATGCTAAATGATTATGGTATTGACATGTCACTATAGGGGTCAGGGATTTTTCTAAATTAAGCCCGAATAAAGGTATTTGTCCCCTAGTGATAGAATAAAAGAGACAAAGATGTGAATTTAGGGATCTGGTATTGATGGGCATGGCTGCTGTCATTACCTCGACGAGACTTTTCATTGACAATATGAAAACAAATTATCCTTAAACTCCAAAAGGTCATAGAGGTATGCGTGAATTTGTTTGAATTCGTAAATGCTGTGATTTTTTATTGGCTTTTGTAAGATGGACATCATGTCCGTCTGGATTTATGGTTGACATTAATATGACATCGTAAACTGACAGTATTTGGTCATTTGTATGTATTAATTGATGTTTCCAGCCATTTTGTCCCCCATAATCCCAATTTGTCATTGATTGCAAATTGTAGGTGGAATATTCACATTTGTTTATACTTTAACATCATTGACCTTTAAGTGACATTTTGGTATTTCTGTCAATCATTTTATAAACCTGTGTATTTCATTAAGTCTTTGAAGTGATCACCTACAATATTAGCTTTAACCTGCAAGCCTAAAACTTGTAAAAAAACTTTCAAATCAAAAAAAGCTTGAATTAATCAATCTAGGCAACTTGTACTGAACTAATTTAATTCACAGTCATTGTTGCAGTAGAAAATTTCTTATGGTACAAAGGGGTCACTTGATCAATCTTCAGTTATGCCATGCAGATGTCGCTGCCACCTGCAATCAGTCATTAATAGCTGTGAATTAAGTTGCAATTCTACAATTGTTCATGATAAATTTAATGTCTTTCTAATGAAGGATTGTTTGATCTGCCACAAAATATTCTGCAATTCAATTAAAGTGATCTCATATCTTGCATTCTGTTCGAGCATAATTTTTGTAATGATAATTGTTTGAAGCGGACCTGTACTTAAGCCTTACGCATGTTCTTGAACGATTTAATGTGTTTTGTAATGTAAGAAACTGCTTCTCTGTGGATAAGATCTCCTGAGTCGCCCCTCTTTTGTTAATCTTAAATGCGCTGCGCCCATCTGACATGGCCATCAGTAGATATCAGCCGTGTTAATCAGCGTAGAAATGCTACAATATTCTATCTCTGTATATATTGCCCTATGTGGTAGTCGCCTTAATATTGAACCGTTGTTTCGTGTCAGTTTTACGTTACATTCTATGCTGTCAATGACTTCTGTCATGCAATATTTCGTTCGTGAATCATTTAACCCCTATTTAATTGTGATAAGTCAGACTAGAGCCTTGCTACTGTAATTTGATAGATCTTTTTGGGGTATTTTTGAATAAAATGATCTTACTTTGCCTTTGTTGTAATGTTTGTATCAGATTTTCGCTGAAACATGTTTGACTTTATTATATTTCAATTCATAAGTACTGACTACTGAATCCTTTCAGTTCAGTAATTTCAGAGTAAATTCGGAGTGTTTAAAATGTGCTTCTATCAGAACCAATTTCTTGAGATTTGTCACCTTATAGTACAAAATAGTTTGTATTTTATGTTGGTCCTATATTTCTGTCCCAATTAGTTCTAGAAAATGCATGGTTTTGAATATTGTTGAAGTAAAGTATTACATTTTTTAAGATATTTCTCCTGACCTTGTTGCAACGCAAAACTCTATACATTTAGTCAGTTCAATTGGTATTATGCCATTTGCAAGTAAGTAGAACCCTTCAAATCTATTTTTGGCTGCTTGCTTGTGGCAATGACATTAACTGGTAGAATACATCAAGAAAAAGTTTTCACTTTTGTGTGATGTTTTTCACTTCAAATGATATTCTGATGTTTTCCATAAACATGCATTACCATCTGACATCTTTGATAAAACTTCTTGTCTTGTTAAATATCAGCAGGTGCCCCTATGATTGAATAATTACAGTCTCTCTGACCAGTAATCACCAGCTCCTACCTGCTTTGAGTTTGAAACCCAACTGGTACCAAATTTTGCTTGTGAGGAAGCTGACCAGCTATCGTAGGGAAGGTCGATGGTTCTTCCCAGGTGTATGCCTGGGGGTCTTCCTCCACCATTAAAACTGGAACAGTTGCCAACTGACCCTGGCTGTTGGTGTAATGTTAAACCCCAGAGAAAAAAGTAAATATGAACATTTTATTGTGAAGAAGGTGGAGGAAGAATTTTTCAGACTGGAAATGGACTTGGCTCCGATGACCAATGCCGATTACCCTAGTGTCATCTGCTTCAATAACTCCAGGCTAATTTTGACCACGATGGTAATTAATATAAACTACAAAGAATTGTTTTTCTTGATATTACCCTACCATTATATGTTTTATAAATCATGAAAAACAATTCACTTACACAAGCATATTTGTTTATGTATTAATTTCTTGCTTGAGGATATTTGTAATAATATATTTCATCACTAAGCTGGCAGAAGTAAAATACACCACGACATGAACTTGGCAGACCACAATTGTTTTTTAGACCACCGATATACTAAGTATTCATTACAAAAGTTGATCTCTTTTTGATAAGTCACTGTAACTCATTCAAGTATGCATAGTTTAACATTAGCCTTAGATTGGACTGAGATTTAATATTTGCAAATAATTATATAAGTTTCTGTACTGATGGTTATTAGATTGACAAGATTTATTCACACTCTGTGCCTACACTTTCTCTCCACCTGTTGTACATTTCAAATTTGATTTGATGTAATAATTGTTAGAATTTTGCTTGATTTAGAGTGGACTTCTTCCTATCTTTTGTCTCTGTAAGTATCTACAAAATGTCTTCTCTCATCAGTTCAAAACCCAAAACACGACAGAAATTTACAGTTTAATACTGCAGTAGGTGAAGCTAGCTATTAAATGATTCTTTTTTGTCTGATACTGTATTTGTTGTTAAAATTCTTCACAAAGCATGACGCCGATTTTAATATTTTGGCCGAAATGTTAGAATTTATAACCGATTCAAACTAAAAAACACGGTTTTCAGTTTTAAATTTCGTGGAAGCTTTTGTAATAACTTGTTACAATTATGAATTATTGATGAAACATTAGGCTTTAAAGACTATTCACAACAAATTATTTTCTCTGTAAAATCATGAGTATTTCATGTTACATCAGTTGACAGTTCTAGCATGCATAATGCTAACATATGTCATGTCTCTCTTGTTGTTCATTTTAATGACAACGAAATAACCAATCCCTTGAACTTCTGCTACTTTTTTCTTTAGTGGCGGATTACCAGTTATATTATAATAGTTGTCCCTCCCCTAATTTATGGCCCTTGAAAAAAAAGCATATCTCAGTAAAGATGCTTAAATAAACCTTCAAACTACCATATAAGTGGTTATTTCTGCGGGAACTTTTTGTCTGCTAATTCTGTGGTTGTCCATCGTACAGCCACAGTCCATTGTTACCTGTAAAAGCCACTTATGACTTTGCCAAACTTTGTTGTCCTCTATATGTTTTACAGTCAACAGTCATTGTCAATTTTGAATTGTACGTATAAATGAATATGTCAAGCAAACTTAAATATGTATAGATAGCAAAAAATGTGTTTGGTTACAATGCTTGAAATATGAAAAATTACTTAGAATTTTACTTAAACACTGTTCTGTGGTTACAATTTGCATTTATTTTACATGTAATTACAAGCACACATTGAATTACTACAGCAGAAATAAAATCACACGCATTCTGTTTTTGTTTTCTTGCTGATATTCTGTATTTAACCCTTTACTTCATAGCCCCCTAGTCAATATACCTACTGTATACTGATAGTGGATTGGATAAACTGCTACACTATCTCCATACAGGTTATTGGGAAAATGCTACTGTTTTGACACGTGTCTACTTCATCACTTGATTACTATACTAATTATTAATCCAATCAAATTTGAGTGAACACAAAAGTTGTTCATAATTAAGTATCCTTTCTTATGGTATAAATTTTGTAATTGTAGGATAAATATTAAGGGAGATAAATAGGAACAAAAGTTACATAAATATTTCCAAGTGTATTTTTTTTCTTTTCTGTTTTACTGATTTGATACCTGGTCATTTCATCACCTAATTTTGGTGCTAAATAATGGTTATATGAGTTTTAAATTATGCCAATTTGTTGATGTTTAAAATATCTTTCTTCTAATGTGGAAAGTTTTGATATTGGGCAAATATTAAGGGAAATATAAGGAGTACAAGGTGACACAAATTCTGTGGGATTTTGTACACATAAACTTTATTATTTTGCCTTTTCTATTCACAGGCACATGGTTATCATCAAACATAATTCAATAAATATGTTGAAGAATGACTACAAATTATTCTCTCAATGTAGAATAATAACATATAAATGGAATAATTTTTATTGTACATTTCATAAATATAAAATCTCATTTGAACTTACCATAGGATGGTCAAAAATTCCTTACAAGAAATGTTATGGCCTACTCCACTAAATTCATTTTTAGCTACAAACACTAAAATTTAAAATAATTAACTATCAAAAATGAGAAGGGTAAAATTGGCCCACTGCCAAATTGGCTCTGAGCCAGTGATTGACTCTATAAGCTGAGGAATTTGTTTCCCATATTTAATGTCATCGTGACCCAGACAGTGTCTGGTAAATGTGTTAAGTTCAACTAATGCAGTTAAAACAATCAAAGGTTGTGTACATGTACATAATTTAAGCAAGTTGATTATACACGTACATTCGTGGACAATATTTTTTAATTGATCTTAAATTGTAAGGCCCCCGGGCATGGATTAAATCCACTGTCATATATTTTGTCAAGTAATTGTCACACGTGCCAGATTGTAAAACTATGCGGGGGGGGGGTCATAAAACACCGGGTGACACATTTTTTTATAATAATTCAAGGACACATACTGTTTTGCCGACTTAATCTCCTTGATGACTGCATCAATTAGCACAAAATATGGTGAAATTTGAATTTGTTTTCATGTGAACTCGCCGCGAATCTGTGTCGGTATTATTGTTTTATGACTTCAAAGACAGAGCGGGAACAGTGGTGTACAATTTTTACAGCATCAAAGAATGTTTGAAAATATCAAAGAATTGATGTTTTACGTATCTTTCAACAAAATTTCCAACATAATTGACGTCAAAAATAAACCGCATGTCCGCAGACTACCGTGTGATCATAACTAACTGTGTAATCATCGAGTGATCGTATCGGCGAGTGACACGTCTTGTGTTTACATGGTATTTACGGCATTTTTTTAAATATAAACCAAATATTTTTGTTGGATATTTGTCTTCATGAAAGATTGAATTTTATGGCTGTAGTAATAAAAAATCGGTGATATTTCTGGAAAAGGGATTTATTTTAGGTTGAAGATCAGACACGTGAAAACCCGGGATTATGAAAATCCGGTAGACACGTGAAAACCCGGGATTATGAAAATGCGGTAGACACGTGAAAACCCGGGATTATGAAGTAAAGGGTTAAAACCTTCAAATTTCTGGAAATTGCAGAATTTTAACTCCGCCAAAATAACCACTTATACAGTATATCGCATGCATCCAAAATCATCCAAACTGTGACTTGACTCATGGAAAAGTTTCTGTTAGGTGAAATGCGCCCTGGGGCTTTTATTAGGGAGCATTCTGTATTACAGACCATGTGCCCATAGTCATATAATTTAAGACGTTTCTTCTAAGCACTAGAGACTACTGATTATTTAAGCCCTAGGCTGATAAATTCAATTTTCAATCTTAAGGTTTTGGGGGCATGTCTTGCATTGATTTCGGAGACTGTTTTCGACAGGGTATTCTGGTATTGTTAGCGAAATGACATGGAAAATGATGATCACGCATAATGCAAGCTTTGGCGTAATGAGGAAAACTTCATTTCGAAATATAGCCTTTAGAAAATTAGATGTCATTGCTGAAGGAAATGATGTGGTAATTACATGTCTGCTGTAATCTAATTTCACTTTTTGCAAATCGGTAAATGTGATAATGCTATTGTTGCTGGTTTACTTGGTATTACACCACAATGTCTCGAAAATTTATTCATTAGATGTTTCTTCATTAAAAGATTTTTAAGTATCTTGCTGACTTGAAACTCAATTTAATTGAGTTTAACATTAAACTTTAAAACAGTTTAAAATAGCGCAGATTGCATGACACCTGGACTAATAATTGATGACATGATATTATAACATTGTAAAATGTCTGTAGATGTGAATTTTATTACTGATGTAATTTTGTTGTGGTGTTAATATTATTCATGTGTTTTTTTTTTTATATTCTGAAGTTGTGAGTCTCCTTGGAATCCATACATATTCTAGTTACCTAATGATTATAACTGGAATCCATGCATATTCTAGTTATTTCATGATTATCACTTGAATCCATACATATTCTAGTTACGTAATGATTATCACTTGAATCCATACATATTCTAGTTACGTCATTATTATCTTTAGAATCCATACATATTCTAGTTACATATTGATTATCACTTGAATCCATACATATTCTAGTTACATAATGATTATCACTGGAATCCATACATATTCTAGTTACATCATGATTATCACTAGAATCCATTCATATTCTAGTTACCTAATGATTACCACTAGAATCCATACATATTCTAGTTATCTAATGATTATCACTGGAATCCATACATATTCTAGTTACGTCATGATTATCACTAGAATCCATTCATATTCTAGTTACCTAATGATTATCACTAGAATCCATACATATTCTAGTTATCTAATGATTATCACTGGAATCCATACATATTCTAGTTACGTCATGATTATCACTAGAATCCATTCATCTTCTAGTTACCTAATGATTATCACTAGAATCCATACATATTCTAGTTATCTAATGATTATCACTGGAATCCATAGGTATAAGCTGGTATTCTATACTGCTTATTCCTTCACTTAAACTAACCAAAGTTTTCATTTGGGATCATGTATTGTAATTGTAACTATCAGAAGCCCAGTTTTTATTGTATGGAAATTTGCTGAAAATTTGAAAATTTGATTGAAATTTGATTGAAATTGGAAAATTTGACAGAAATTTGATTGAAATCTGAAAATTTCTTTGAAATTTTATTGAAATTGGACAGAAATTTGATTGAAATCTAAAAATGTGATTGAAATTTTAATACAAAGGGATGCATTTTTATTAACCCGGTATACTTATTCTGTTTTGTTGTTTTCTTTCAGATTATATGAATGGACCACATTGTGATTCTACAGTTTTACTTGGTGGTGCTGTTGTTTATTCTCACTATGTGAACCAGTCTCGATTATATCACGATGAAGTGGATTGTCAAATACGATTTAAATCTAAGAATAGTGATTGGAAAATAATGTTACGTATGTTAGAAATGGATATACCAGATAGACAGGATAATGGTATATGTAACGATGCTTTATATGTGTCAGATTCCGATAAAATTTATGATTTAATGGTAAGTACATATGCAAAGTTTTGTCTTCTTTAATGCATTGCTGATTTTGTTCAGTCTAAGTACAGTATGTGTTAATATTGGTGTGTTATGCTTAAGGTGAGTGCACATGACCATGGTTTCCCTAGACGTCAAAGGTTGAGGGTCAGAAATGACCCTTAGTTGATGATAATTTGAAGTCAACAAAATTCCCTTCTAATTTATTGTAAATTTGACCCTTTGGTACAAATTCTCAAGAGTCATAAACCTTTATTTTACAGATTTCAAGAGTCAAAACGCTGCACATGTTTTAAGGGTCAAATGAAAGCCCTGCATGTGACCATAGTGTGCCCTTGGTGTCTACTGATGTATTGTTATAATTAACCCATATTTGTTGATCTCATTTATTTAGCCAGCTTCATTAAAGCACTAGGTCATTTTAAGTTCTCTTTAATACCTCCAGAGTTATTGCCCTTGAATTGATACAATACATAGGTTTTTACCATTGGTTACCAGGTGATTTTAAGTATTATTTGATACACTCAGAGTTATTGCCCTTGAATTGATACACAATATCAATTATCTTTTTTAAATCCCTGATTAACTTAATTTTACAGATCCTAAAAATATTAGGGTAATATGTTTTTTCCCTTTTTCACCAATGTTAATCAGAATGCAGAATGTGTGTTTACTTTGAGTACAATTGTGAAACAGTGTAATGTAATTACAACATTTTATATCAAATGAATATTATTTTCTTATTGATATTTTTTTTTTCAAATTCATTACTTGATCAGTATTGATTCACTTTTCCTGTTGTCACATATTATGAAATTCTTAGAGTAAAAATGTAAATTTTGAATTTGTGAAGCAAGAATAACATTATTTATCAAAGGATCATGAAGATATTCTGTGTATTTATATATGTTATTCATTTGCATTTGATTTGTATGTGAAGAAAAGATGGAGGCGAAAAGACTAGAAATGTGTAATTTATCAGTATATTGTTGCCAAGTCATCCTATTCTTTATTGTATCTCCTGACAGAAGTGTTGAATGTGTGATGAACGGTCTGAAATCTAACAATACGTTGATGTTTTGTATCATCCTATACTTTTATTTTTGTCTGTGGCCTGCGTTTTTCCCTGTGTCTATAGAATAATTGATGATTGTGGGAATATCTTCACATATAAGCCATACGTCTGCTGCAATTTAATTCCTTAATCTAATTGTAGACGTCTTGAAGGTACCAGAAATATATAGAAATGTTATTTGTCTAAGCTCATCATTTCTGTATCAAATTTTAGTGAATGTGATTTCTTTATGGCGCAGTTGTTGGTTTGTGGTAACTGTGTAGGAGGTGAACTATGATTAATATTATTTTGCTAAAATTTATGATATCCATGTGTCGACTAACTGGGGTTTTTGCATAATTTATAGCTTTGCTTAAAACAAAAATTTATGCATCATAACTGGAGCATATTTTACGAGAAATCAATGCATTGCATTAAATACTGCATAATGATATTTCTGAAGTGATTTTCTGGTAAGGTGTAAAAAAAATCCTGGTTTCCGATAACCCCACTGACCCAATTGACCTTATAATTGTTAGGGATACTAACAAAAACCAGGTATTAAATAGTTTGGTTTGGTATAGACAGATTAACAGCTTTTCATCATGTCAATGTACATTTACCAATGAGAACTGAGATCTGTTCTAAAGATTCACAGTTAGAGATTTATAACATCTCTGAGTGACAATGCAATACATTTTCTGGTGTTAATTGATTGCGTTCAGCAATATAACTTTTTTATATATGCTGAAACAGTGAAAGCACCAAATTTTCAACAATTCGAACATATTCTGAATTTTCTGTTTGATTGGCTGGATATGATCTTAAAAATAAGAAAAATTGCTGATTTCTGCTGCTTTGAATTGAAATTTCATGATGTTGTGGTCTTAATTGTCTGGCAATAATTGTCATGTCATTGAGGTGATCATGCATTACATTTTAATCATTCAAATAAGCAGAATGGCGAGACAGTATGGCTGGACACATATTAAACAATATTGGATTATTGTCAAATGATACAATATTATGGAAATATTGTCTTAATATCATATTATATTGATGACATATTATACAGTGTCTGGGTGTAATTGTCATATACTGTATAGTATATCGTAATGATGGCCTCCTTATGTTACAATTTAGACGTAACATAAGTTCTTGGCTTCTGCAAACCAAGCTGACTCTTTTTATTTTTGCCAACCTTAGACTTTCTTCTATCTTTGTTTACTTTTTTCCTGCCAACATTTTCATACTAAGACATTTCCTTTGATTTGGAGAAATTATTTGAAAAAAAAGATCAGCCAATGTAATAAGTCAATAATTATAAGAGGTGTTAACAGAAACAAGGCAGGGGTGTAGAAATGTTTTCATGTTGCCAGTAAGCTTAACTTAAAGTAAAAGGGAGGTCTTAAGGTTCCTACCCTGTATGGAGGGGGGGGGGGCAAGGGGCAGTGACCCCTGTCTGGAAAAAAAGTTGTTGAGAACGCTGAAAATATTAGCCTGATGATTTTTCTGGCTTCCGGCTCATTTCTGCACTCCCTGAACAAAGTATTTTTGGCCTTACATTGCTCTGTATTAATAGTCTGTTGTGTGTCTAGCTTGACTTGTCAGCTTTGTTGGTGATGTACAGGACTGTAATCAGAAGATCATGGTTTTGAGATCCAGACAAAGCTCACATATCTTTGTGACAATATGTCTGGAAAATTTTGCATTTAATGTCATTTGTATTCTCCTCTGATGCACCCATCAAGTAGAAAAGTAGACTGTTGCTTAAGGATTTACAAGGAAACAGATTGGTTCTGTTAGACGTCCCTGATGAACCTTGGTTTAGTGAATTAAATTTAATCTATAGACTTTGGGTTTGTGGGTACAAACCTTGGGTGCAGTACATGCCATCAGTGATAATATCGTTGTAGAACCCTCTCAAGTGGGGGAAAGGTAGACTTGACTTTCAAGATACATCAATAAACAACAACTGACCTGGCATTTCTCCTAATTGGGAAAAAAAGGCTTTTTGCAATTTAGAAGTCACCGAATATCAGCCTATATTGTTGAAGGAAAAAAGGCCCTGAATTGATAAATGGTGTGAAATGAAATGTATACTAGTTGTATAGTGTCCTGAATTGGCTGCCCACTTGAGCTCAACAGATTAAGCTCATGGTCTTTGGACCTCTGGTTTATGAACCCTGGCTTTGACAGACATTGCATGAAAGCCATTTGTCCACCATCACTGATCTAAGTGATTCATGCGGAGAAGTTTGCAGTTACTCACTGGGAACAAGGTTCATTCTGGTAAAAAAATCAAAGAAAACTGGTCAGGTTAATTGCCTGTTGTTACATAATTGAAATGCTGTTGAGTACTATTTCCTAAATAGGAAAAAAAGATGAATGTTTAATAATTAACAAATAATTACACATTGCTCAAGTGGAATTCTCCCGTTAAGTCAACATGAAAAGGATATAATGACTAATTATTGTTGTGGTTTAATTTGATGCTTCAAATATACAAAGAGAAATTGAATGATACTGTAATGCATTTTAAACATTAAGTCACTGATTTCAGTGAAGTAGAAAGACCACTGGTGATAGATAAACATAGTATGTAAAGATTGTGTCTGCAGGAAATTGTGTCTGTGATTTACAGTAATATATAGAAATACATTACTAGACATGAAGTAGTTAATGCGGCCATCAGGAGAGCCATTATATGATCAAGAACGAAATAATAATGGCTGATATAGCATTTTAGCTTCGTGACAAAGGACTTTTTTGTCCAATTTTTTGTACTAGTTGAGTTGAGGTTAGGCTGGAGAAAGCTGGCAGTTAGATTTTCTGATGAATTTTGATAGAAAATGAGGCTGATGGGTTTGTTCTATTTAATCTATAAGAAGTCTTCATCAAAACATGTGTAAATTTTCTTTTGAAATTACAATGTAGATGACAGTGATTGAAGTATTCAAAAAGCTGGTAAAAGGATATTAATTTAATTAATTTTGTAGTATAATGTTTTTATTATTGTTCACACTTCCAGGGAAGTCAAAGTTGTTTAGGACCAGATAAAAAATGATGTGGTTAGTAGGTTTAGTGAAGCAAAGGTGGGTTGGGTTAGTGGGATGAAGAATAGAAGAATTTATTACCATGCCCTGTTAGTTATTAGTTATGGTTTAAAATGCAACCTTGTTTGAATTTATTGCAGGAATGATTGATTCCCGCTGTAGTCAGTATGGTTACTTAGGCCAAAAAAAGTAAATACACGGTTTCCACTAACATTAAAAATAGTTATTTTACCTGGTAAAAATAGTTAATACGAAAATGGAAATATCTGCAAGAAAAATGTGGACTGAATGAAAATCAGAAAAACTAGGCTTGACTGGGTCAATTGAGGCCCAGAACTTTCTGCGCAAAATTGATTTTGTTCATAAATCGTAAATAACCTATACCAAAATACTGATTAAAAAATAGAGTGAAAAGAGCCAATTGTTCTTGTTGCTTTTCATGCTTAATCGGTGCAAAAAGATTAACTCTTTATATGAAGAAGAAATTCCTGTTGTATTGATAATTTGTTAGACCATGCAGCAGTTCCATATTAGGCATAAAAAGTTCCTGGTTTCTCCGCACTGATTGACCCCTATTTTTATCTGCAGACCTCAGATATTCTCTGTTACTTTTTTCTTACCAATATTTTCATTTTCATAATTATTAATTGTATCTCCGAGCTAGAAATATCTGTGATAAAAAAAGTACTGCCAACCTATGGGCCCAATATTATTTTGGTTATGCTTGCAGAAACCAGGTATTTTTTTGGCCTTATCTATTCATGATAATTTGTTAAACATTCTATGAATGCTTTTTTTCAATATAAAACACGATTTCCTCTCTGTGTTAGATATACCAAGGTGATTATTGGGCTTAATTAATAGAAATTAATCACGGATCGTTTAATTGATTGATAATATTTCGATAAAGTTAGGTGGCAGAGTGAGTTAATTGATTGCGTGTTTATACTGAGGTGACAACGATAAGGTTAGAGTCATTTGCAGTGATTTCTGTCACAAGCTTCAAATGCTTTTGAATATGATTTGACCCTTTTGATGGAGACAATTTCAATGCTAGGACTTGGTAATTCTATGGCAATAATGTAAGTACCGATATGCTAGGTGCATGAAACCTCAATATTTAGACTACCTTTGGGACCATAAAAGGTGTTTGTAATGAGGTAGTCTCATTATGGGGGAAACAATTTTTACAAATGTCATGACAATAAGTGGTTGTTGTAATTTTTGGAGGTTTTACTGCATTGAGTAAGGCCAGAAAAATTGGTAGTGTTTCTGGTTACCCGACTGACCCTATTTTTGGTGCTGATCCTAAGCTTTCTAACTGCAAGATCCCAAGAATTGCTACCAATTGAAGTATTATAAGAATATTTTGGGATGAATTATGCCTCAAAAGTAGGAAAAATAGGCTTAGGAAAAAAGTTAGAGAAGAAAAGTTTTGTGATGTACCTTCCCTCCTTTTGGTCAAGTGACCAGAAACACAACTATATTTATTCAGGCCTTATGGAACATGCCCTAATAAAAACCCCAAGCCCTTTTTTTTAGAAAAAAATGTCAGAAAAATCCTGACTCACTATAAATGGTTTGATAATCCTTCAGATTACATCAGTGCATTCAAATTGTTCAAACCACAGATTAACTCTTTTTTTAAAGCTGTAAAATGTAATTTCCCTTGGGGCATCTATTAGGGAATAATTGGTATTTTGGCTGTTGTTTATTTATTTTTTTTTTTGATTAATTAAGACTGCGTTAATTCCAGTTTTTAGCAGCATCTATAATTTGTGAAGTTATTTAAGTACTGGAATTTTATGATTTCACAGTCACTAGGATTTATATTCATTCAGTTCGCCAAATCTCCTTATTAATAGGCTCCCACCCTATTTAATGCCCCCCCCCCCCCCGATTTTTTTGGAGAAAAATACCACTTACTTGCAGAAACAGTTTAATAGCCAAAGTTTGTTGTGGAAACATAAACAAATATACTATATTGGATGTAAATACAAACACTAAATTTGTTAAAAAAAAACTGATGTAAAAATGTTTTTATGAAATAGTTAATGATTAAACACCCCCTTTTGCAAATGATATGCCACTGTTGGCATTAATTGGGAACATGCGGTATGAACTGATATTACTGAAGGTCAAAATCTGACTTAGATTCACGTGAGTTACTTCCCTTGAAGATCTCAGATGTATTCAATTGAAATTAATGGAAAACATGACATTTATTTACTCCCTAACCATTCAGTGTTTTGTTATGTGAATTCCTTACCTATGAAGTAATGGACTTGTGTAATAAAATTGCCACTAATTACTTACTGATGATGATAGAAGCAAAAAACATCAGATCGTAACAATACGACCCACATGGCCATTAGGCGATATTTCAGAGAAGAAGCAAACATTTTTATTTCGCCATCACCTTGCATGATATTTTTTTGTTTATATACGTTTGTCAGCATGTTACTGCGGTTTTCCTTGATAACTGTGTCGTTAGAATGATTTACAATTATCCAAGAATGCTTAATTATCAGTGATACCCTCCAGTGTGAGCTCAGAGATAGAGGTTATGTGAGGGCAGATCACGTCTTTGTAACAATTCCCACATGTATCAGTTCATTCCATGTTATAAAACACTGCAATAAACAGACTGTAAAATGATCACCATCCAATGAGAGGTTGACTTAGCTTAGGATTAACTGGAGGATATTCTATATTTTTAACCTTGTAATTAGAAAAAAGTTTGATTATTAGGCAATTAACACCTAGTGCAGATTTATAGGGTAATTAACTTAATACGATATTGTAGCATAGTGTGAATTCAGTGCATTCCTGCTCTTTTGTGATTGAGTGATACATTAGTTTGTTCCTTTAATACCATGTGCTTTAATAAACAAATCTGATTATCTTTTTTACATAGTATCATAACAGTTATGTTAGAACTCTTGCAACTTTTACACTTTGTGTTATTGTTAATTGTTATACTATGTTTCGATGTTTTCATTACATACTCCCTTCCCTAGGTGCCTCTGTGATTATGATCCCTGTCTCAGGTAATCACTAGCCCTTTGCTGCTGTGATTTTGAATCCGACCCAGTACCAGACAGATTTTGCATATTTGAGGTAGCTGTCTGACTAGCTTAAAGAAGGTTAGTGGTGGTACTGGGGTATACATCAAAGACTAATTAATGACCCAGATTGTTGCGTGATGTTAAAACCCAGATAAAAAGATCCTTTCTTATAATTTAGTTTTTACTTTAAGGATTTTCCCTTATTCAAAACTCACATCCATTATGATTGGTTAATTGCAAAAATTTTCTGTCTTTATTTCTAAACATGCCTTTCTTGCTATGGAGGTGCAATTCATCTCCGAATAATTTTATCCTCCATTTTTTGGTGTTAGAAGTTTTACAGTTAGTGCCAAAAAATAATGTTGGTTGGGTAACCTTGAACATAAGTACTTTTTGCTGGCATAATTTGTGGTTATAATTTGTGGTTCTGATTACCTGGCACATCTGCCTTATCCATTTACTGACACAGTTTGACGACATCCCAAATGATGAAAATTCTGCTTATATCATTTTTAGTTTAGCGTTGCAATGCTAAACAATTAATACCACATTTCCACAATCAATTGCTACTGTACGGAAATTTTGACGACGGAAGTCTGAAGTTGCGAAATAGTCCAACAATTCTACCACAACCACACAGCAGTCTTTCGCTGTATGCCCCATATTAAAGTTGCATAATCTACATGTTAACAGCATCACATGTTAATACTTCAATAACTCTGCATGACATTGCATTCAAACCTCACCACGGTAACATAAGCCGCTTTGAAATAATGATTGTTTGAAATAACTGTTATGTAAATTACTGTATGTAGACATTCGGGGAATGGAATGGTTCGCTACGTGATGAATTTTCCAGTGTTTTCCGTTCATGTTGATAATCAATGAAGAAATACTGTTTTTATCATCAGCAACAGCTGTGTGCCTGTTATTTCATTAAATAATTGAATTAGGGCACTGACTTGGCTACCTGTTGATGAAGATTCATTCATCTGAACTTGAATGAATTCAGGTTTTAGTGTAAGATATTGTATGAATGTTTTGTATTGAACCAGTGAATGTGTACTTTTGTGTCGGAGGTTTCACTTAGTCTGCATTTAGTGAACCTTGACATTGAATATACCATGAATGCTAAGAAAGTCATTTTTATTTTACCTTTCTAGTCATTCTACAGGTTGCCTTTGGACACAAACTGACTGAAAGAAGAGAAATCCGAAAGAACCGGTAAAAGCCTCCCCACCTCAGTGTTGGGGAAAAGCATTTTTTTCTTTTTTTGTTCTGGGGTTTAATGTAACGCCAACAACCAGGGTCCTTCAGTGACTTTTTGCTGTAACAGATGAGGAAGACTACCGATATACACCTGGGTAGAACTACCGACTTTCTGGATGCTAGCTTGATGAAAAACTTCAATGAACTATTAATGAACCCGAGGACTGACAGGCTTGATATCATTACTAGACTGGACAAGATACCATCAACCAATGTTATTCATATATTTGGCCTAAAATTTTCTCTTAAATCAAGGAATTATTCTTTACAATCATTCTCTATATTTTACCAAACTTTATGAAGAGTTTTGCATAAGGACTTTGGGCTGACCATCTTTCAGGTTGACTGCCAACTGATACCTACAATTACTTATACGGGAAACAAACTTATGAAAGTCCCTCTTGAATGTCCATACAGACTGTTGTTAATTTTAATGCGCTATGTTAGACTGAGGCTGTCCAGCCTGAATGTAGACTTGGCTGAAATGTTGTAATTGCTGCAACATTGGTTTTGTCCTTGCAATAACTGGTCTAAATCCAGAATTTAACGTCACAACATGCAAATTAGGGAAAAAGAGCTGAGAAAGGACCCCCTGGTGAAATTCTATTGTTTAGGTTTTTGGAAAATTGTTCTATATACGTGCTCACTCAGTTAGTGACTTACGGAAAAGTCTGTGAAAAAATTCCCAAATTGATACCATAGAATACCACCGACTTATTTTTCATGAAATTCTGGCTCTATATTATACATATGGTGGATTTTAGTGAGATAATCAAACATATTGTTTGTTCCTGGGGTTTACTTAAAATATTTTCGAAATATCTCCCATTTGCCACAGTTTACATGTAGAGGCATTTACACAATAAACTGAACTGTTCTAGGTTGTACAATAATTGTGTGCTTTATGATCAAGTTGTATTGGATTTTGTCTAATTTTTTTGTCTTGTGCACCTGAAAGGTTTCAGCACATTAAATCTGTTTGTATCCGCCATAATACACCGCCATAATACAGTTTTAGGCAACATCTAAGAAATCTTATTTGTTTGTCATGTCTTTACTGTCTTGCACAAACATGAACAATTTTGCTCCCCAATAAAATTTTATAGGTGAAACCATTTTCTCCCAAAACAGTGAAATCTAATATCTTGTTAAAAGAATAAATGGTCACGATTATCTGCTAACTTGAAAGCCCGGCGGAAGACGGCTAAAAAATTTTTTTTTAATTTTTTTTTAACAAGGCCGCACTAACATTTTTTCCAGAAATATTTAAGAAATTTGAGCACTGGCTCTACTGTAGGCTGACATGTTAATCCTTAGATGTTTATACTAATAGGTGCAAGTCTGGTACTTCAGTTGTGTATTTGTTGGGTTTTAAGATCCCTTGTCTGTCTGCTTGCTTGTTGTGACTTTATTCATTATGAAAATCTTCCCTTATGTCCCTAACGTCCCAGACAGATTTACATCTAATAAATATTTCAGCTTCTGTAATCTGCTTTTCATTCTGAAGAGACAGTTGTTAATCATTCCAAACTATGGCCTTAGGGATGTGAAATTCAAATGACCAGTGTACTTGATAAGTATATATAGTTAAACCCACACTTGCAGACACTCTGAGAAAAGGACTCGCTGCCATTAAGAACCTTTTAGAAAAGGAGTCGCTGCCATCTAGAACCTTTTAGCTAAGCCAAATATCAATTAGATCAGTTGGCAAATGTTGGGAAAGCCTAAAAATGGTTGAATTAACAAGTTAAATTAGGAAACTGTTGGCTAACATCATGGTTGTTGAGGCAGTGCCTTAGGATGAAGGCTATACAGTGCTCCCTCCAAAGAGCAACACTTGTCGGAGTTGCAAAAAAAGTGTTGTTCTTCAGAGGGAGTTGTTGTTTGGAGGGAATTGATACATTCATGACTGGGGTTTTTATTATGTGTATTTGTGCCTTATACTGTCATTTCTTTGAGGGAATCAGTCTTTGGAGGTGACATTATGGGTACTAAGTACTAGCTGGGTTAAAATGTATACCAAAGTTTTGGCTTGGAGATAACAGGGTTAGGTGCTGGTAGGTTGAAAATGGATTCAGGAACTTTTGCCAGGAGACGGCTGAGCTTGGTACCTGTATGTTAATTCATAATGGATGTTGTAGCTTAAGCCTGGAGATGTCAGAGCCAGGTACCAGTAGATTGAAAATGGATTCAGTAGCTTGGAGACTGCAGAACTAGAAACTAGTAGATGAAGAATGGAATCAGAGGCTTTTGGACAGTTATTTGAGCTTATATAGGTATCAGGTATCAGTAGCTTGAAATTGATTCAGTAGCCTAAGCTAGGATATGGCGGAGCTAGGTACCAGTGGTTTGGATATAGATTCCACAGACTAGGCAGGGAGACAGTAAGCAGAGCTAGGTATCAGTAGGTAAGAATGAACAGGATGTATGCTGCATGTTTCCATTGATAATATCAATGATGATGGATGTCTTATTAGTGCTGGATCATTTAGAGCAATTAGTTTTAACCATGATATGAGAACTTACAGACAAGTGGCCCTAATCATTTTAAGGCCACTGTAGAACAAGTGTTTGTTCCCTGCTTTGAACTAGATTCTGCTGGATAAGTTGTTATGATTTACACAACCTTCTGTTGCCTGTCAGTTAATATTGCTGGCTATGATATATTATACTGGTGCTATGATTAATACACTTTGGGTACCATCGCACTCTACTGTACATTGATTGATTGATCATCAAAGAACATCACCAAATGTATTCTCTAGGGAGCTGTATAACATGCTTCAACATTTTCATGCGTAATGATGTCTATTGTGCAGACAAAAATAAAATTAGTAAATTTTTCAGTTTTAATGCTTGTTTCTCACTATATGTCAGTTATTTACTTGCTGGCAGTTAATTTTCCTTGAATCTGTACTAGTACTGACTTTGTTCTCCATTAGTAAACTGCTAACTCTTTTACATGAATGATTGGTTGTGGAAGACGTTTGGCCTTAGATACAATGTCTTTAACCATATTGTCACAGGGATAATGTCCTGTGCCCAGGGTTCAAACTCATGAACCCAAATGCTCTTTCTGTAGTTTCTGTTGAGCTCATTGGGCGGAGTTTATAGTACAGTGCAACCTCTCCAGAGCGACCCTCTCTTGAGCGACAACCTCCTTTCAACCCCGTAAAGCTGTGCTACAAACTGTTTCAAGGCTGTACCCTCTTGGAGTCAGTGTTATGTTCTCCATTTTCTGTATGGTCCTGTGTGTTGAATAGGTTTTTGAGTTGAGTGACTTTTGAGAAGGGTATATTTTTCAGGAAGGGTCGGATGTTTTGTATGTGTTATTTTTCTAGGAATCCCTTCTCTTCTTATAATCATAATAACTATAATACATACAAAATGGAAGAAAGATAAAAGCATTTACTGCAACACAATCTTTGTATTTTCTCTTATGTTATTGATACAAATGCTTTTGCAGCTATGTTGTATGGAATAAAATTTATATTCATGGTTTTTATTGAAGTGCGTTTGCAGAAAATAATGTTTTATACACGTATATTATTGGTATAGATGCGGTATGTTGCAGTTTTATATTGTATGTAATTATGTTATTGGTGTGGTTGTATTTTCGGGAATTATATATTTTATACATGTTATTACTCTATACAATCTGCAATATTGATATTTTCCATAAATTTCAGAACGAAGCGGGAGGAAATTATGGTTTATGTGGAAACAAGTTACCTTCAACTATATATTCTACAGGAAGATTTTTAACAGTACATTTTAGGTAAGTAATTAATATAATCCACTCTTAACAATGTCTGGTTTTCCAGACGAGAAATTTATCATTGTGTCAATTTCGTACCTAATTAAGCTTTATGTCATTATAAGTGCCTGTTTCGAGACTTATATGTGGGCTAGATACTTAATAGATTCCCATCATAGTCTACAGAAAGGTTTCTTCCTGAATGTGTGTGTGTGTGTGTGTGTGTGTGTGAGTGTGAGTGTGTGTGTGCTAATTAATGACTTGATCTAGATTGTGCTGTATAATGTTTGAATACTTGAGCTAAGCTTTAGTACACTTGGGATGATTTTTTTATACCTTTTGCTTGATTCTTTCCCTTGATATCTGCTGTTTTCTTGCCTGAATAATTTTGTAAAGTTGCCTCCCTTTGTAAATTGTCTCCCTTTGATTAAAGTTGTGTTGTTATTTTCCATGATAAATATCCTCCAGTTTTCTCTTCTTGTTCAATTAATTAACTCCATTGAATAATGATTCCCAGTTCTCTCCCTTGTTTTAATGAAGTCCCCTTGCGTCCCTTAATTGATGTCGACTATGTCATGCTTGTACATTGTAATATTTACATCATTCAAATATGATATCATCCAGTTAATTGTCTCATGATGGCCGTATCAGTCTATCTGAAAGATGTAATTGAGATAAACGGACTCATTATACAAGCAATAAATACATTACAGCTATTACTCAACTATTGAGTAATCATATTGGGTCATGTTTCTATGATGGAAGAATAATTGTGAGTGTATCAAATACCAGTTAGAAGTTCCTATATATGTCACATTGATATTCCCAAGTGTCAATATTTCTCAGTAAATAGGAGGAAACATGTAGTATACTGAATGACTAAGATTTGATTTAGTCTGTGTTTCTGATGAGGGTATGTGTAAGAAGTTCATGTTTGTCACTTGGGAAATAGTGTAGCATGTGGGACGTCTTTGTATAAAAAAACTTCATTAACTCATCCTGAGATCATGAAATGTGACAATTTCATGGCTTCTTCTAACCTGACTGACCCTATTTTTTCTGCTGACCCTAAAATGTTTTTTTTTAGTCTCTGTCAATTCTTTGTTGCTGATATTTTCGTATGAATTATACCCCAGAACTAAAAACGGTATGAAAAAAAAGTATCACAACCCTTATTTATTTGTACCTACAATAGTGTGTGCACTTTTCTCATATTGTTGGCATAGGGGACCTCCATCGTAGAGTTTATGGTCTCTGACCAGTAATCTCTGGTCTCTTACTGTTGTGAGTTTGAATCCTGCATTAAATTAGACAGTTTTCACATATGAGGAAGCTGTCCAGCTAGCTTATAGAAGGTCAATGGTTCTACCCAGGTGTACACCTATGATCATACTACACTGTCAAAGTGTTAAAAGTTGCTAAATGACCCTTAGGCTGTTAAACTCCAGTGAAAAAAAAATGTTGAATAAGTTGGTTAGCTTTTCAAAAAAGGCAAAACTATTCTAAACAAACTCTGGAATTGAAGATTCTCACAATTTAAATGATCTTCTTATTAAAATAAAAAAAAGTGTGTGTGGAGGCTTAGATTTTTTTGCTGTTATTATTTGATCTTGCCATTCATATTTCAAAGAAAAAATATTTCAAAGGTAATAATTGCAGGAAATGTGTTACAGTCTGATCCATCTTTGTTTATATTTTTTACCAAATCATTCTCTTGTTTTTTTTTTTTGCTGAGGCCAGAACAAAAAAGTAATAATGTTTTAGTTGCCTGACTAACCCATAAGTTTCTTACAGCGAAATAAAAAAAAAAAACTGTGAGCAATTGTAATATTATGACAACATTTTGGGACAAATAGTGCTTCAAGAGTACCAAAGATATGCTTTGACAAAAAATCTGATAAGAAAAGTTTTGCTACCTGCCTACCCTATTTTTTGGGGTCAAGTAACAGGAAACACAATTATTTTTTTCTGGCCTTATAATACTCAACAGCTGCTTCATATTCTAAGTGATTGGTTGGAAAATAATCTGAATATAGAATAAATTTATACATTTTGATCATCATTAAAGTAAAGGAAATGTCAAGAAGTTGATAGATTTGCTTCAGGATCATAGAATCTAGATTACTTGCTCGGTTCACTTCCAAGAACATGTTCCATGGATGTTATCGGAGGTGTTGTATTTGATTACATTATATTTCAATTTAGGTTGCAATTTTCCCCAGTGCTTAGCCACAAAATTGCATTATTTTACAGATTAATGTGCTTGATATTTATCTCAATAAACAAACAGAAATGGCCGTTATTGCACATGGGATACAGTTTTCTGCTTATGTATTACTTGATAATCTCAGATTCTATTTCTAGCTTGGCAAATTTATTTTGTTACCAGCTGTGGCATTTCTTGATATTACTCCACAGAGGGGTAATTTTCTAGTCAGAAAGTTCAACAACGCTATTGTTTTAGAAATATTACTGTGCATCATTAGTCGTTTATAACACAATGAATTCTATGAACACAGTGAATGTGGGAAGTCTTAACATAGCTGCAAATCAGAATATTTAGCTAGTTTTTGTCATTGGCTAAATCAAAGATTTCCCAGTTGAAACTTGTGCAGTAGCACTGTTCAGGCAACTAGTTGTCAGATGGCTTCCTATCACGCAAATGTTTACAGAAAAATTTCACTCTGTTTTCAGACAAATTCGTCTGCTGCAAGTGATTCTGTGCAGAGTTTAAAACAGAAACTGACAAACTTTATTGTATTATCATCATTTTGTTGGTATAATCGTGCTACTTCATGCTACTTGAAACACTTCCAAGTTAGGTATAATTGTCTACCCTTAGAAATACACAATTTTTATTCACCCATCTTGACAAGACATAGTATGGCAAAACCTGTGGTAGGTAGGCAGCCATTTCCACGATTGCTGTCAGTTTTCTGACTTGAACAGTTCCTAATTTAATCCTCGCATAACTTTGTCAAAAAATGTTTATTAATATGTCTTGACCAGCAAAATCACTTCTTAAACACTTTAATTATGGCCCCTGATTCAGCAAAAACTAATGAAATTGGCCATTTTCGTTACCTAAGTTTAACAGTTCCCATCCAATCACTAGATAATTTTGACTGACAATTATTTTGTGACATTTTAGCACTCTAAATTATTACCAAGGTTTTAAACCATAAACCAAAATTTGTTAAATGCTTTTGAATGAATTTAGAATATAACATGATATGAGATTGTCTAATCTATCAAAAAATATTTGATCATAAGGAAGGTTACTTGTGATTCACTGTGCAGCTATGTTATTGTAAAGGAAATTGTAATCATTTGTGGCTATTATCTCATGTTTTTAAGTAATTGTCTTTATTGACACTGACAAGAACGAATCATCTGTACGTTAAAACAGGATTTTGTCTCATTAACAAATATCTAACAAACAATGGATCACATTTTGTCATTTATGATAAATTGTGTTGATTTTTTTCTGTTGGTTTTCATCGATTTATTCTGTGAAAAAACTCACACTTCGACAGAAGCTTATGCTGGGAAAATAAAACCATAATGACCTGAATAACCTAAGGAGAATTCATTATGTTTACTTTTCTGAATAATCTGTATTGAACGACCGGATTTATCTAATTTTTTTTCTTATTCAAATGCATCAAAGGTGAAATAGAATGAAGACTCTTTCTTTATACTATGTGTATATGTGAACTCCAATTAATTGTTTTTTTATTTCTCTTGTCACAAAATTTTATTGAAGTAAAAGACAGAAAACGATTATAGGCAAAATTCTTTTCCAAAAAATGTCCATGAAATGTACGTCCGCACGAAATAGCCATTTTAGGAAACACTGTGAATGGAGCCCAACAAAGATAAATGATACAACAGTATACAGATTGATATCTGTACTTAAATGTCAATGACAAAAAAAAACCAGAATTTTCCCCCTATTTGCCTGCTATTTCCATGCATCACTTTCCCATTTTAGAGCCAATGTCTCTTGCATTTAAATGACCCAATTATTGGTAGTGTTCATGATCAATTAAGAAATCAATTAAGTCAATTTGAATGGTTGCTACTTGATGTGTTTCATAAAGGATGAAAATCCCATCTCCTATGGTGATGTTTTACATATATTGTGTTTAAAATTGATTTTTTTTAATTGACATACATGCAGTTTCCTTCCTTTGACACTGCTAGTGACAGACAGCAGACCTGATTTTTGGTATTTTTCCTCCACTTTTAAAGTAAATAGATGCTGAATGAAACATTTTTATGAAATAGCTGTTAACGCATTTTGGTGATCCATCTGTCCGCCTGTATTCTCGTTCAAGATTTCTTGTTCTGTATAAAATTGCATGTTCTGTGTCCTTATGTTATGTGCATTCACCCATTTTTAAATTCATCTTAATTTCAAGAATATAGATATAACGAGCAACTTTGAAAATCTCAATACTGATAATGGAGCAATTAAGTCTTTTTTTCACCTGGGTTTGACGTCTAACCAAAAGCCCGGGTCATTTGGTGATTTGGTAGAACAACCGACTTTTCTTATGCTGGCTCGACAGCTTCCTCATATGTGAAATTCGGTCCTGGATGGGATTCGAATTCACTGCGGTGTGTGGCTTGTGATTATTAGTCAGAGACCATAACCGCGTCACTTCGGTAGTCCCTACTACACCAAAAAAGTGCATGCACAATGATGTATACAGACAAATAACGATTTTGTTGTTTTGGGACAAGTCTAACTCAAACTTATTTCCATATTTCAAGGATGCTGAACAAATAAATATAAACAAATAAAGTGTTTTTTTTTGTGAATCCTTAGTCAGAAATCATTACCACCTGAGCTAATGGAATATTAACTCAGAAAATGAACCAAGAAGAAATTACGCAGAAAATGTGCAACTCTGTTTTTTATTATCATACCATGGTCTCCACAATATGGTAAGGTATGATGAATTCTGAAACAAAAACACTTTCAATCAGAGATAATGAATGTTAGAGACTCGAATGTAATATCAATTATACTGCATAGCAATGCCAGACAATGTGGTTGGAATGAATTATCCAACCAGAATAATGTGTCTGTATTGAACGCAGAAAAAATCTAGATCTAATCATATACAAACAGGAAAATGCGTGTTTTTAAGTTGCTGTTTTGATTTGAAACTTGGTCATCAGTTGAACATAGTGGTCCTTGATGGTGCCCTTGTCACATAATGTCAGTTCATTATAGCATTGTTACATTATAGACAGTAGTTTTTCTTGATTTTGTTTTTGGTTTAATTCTAGGTAATTCTGTGTACATCAGAAAGTAGTTCTACTTACTATGATACATGTAGTTATGAAATTGAAAGTACATATAGTGGACAGAACTTTCATGAATTTATTTTTGTCATATTTGAAAACTGTTGTAAGGGTTTTGCCTTATCAAATACTGGTCCAAAGCTGAGAGTAAGGTGATATTGTTTTAAACATTAAATGGCTACAAAATCTATCTTTGTTACAGTTTGAGAAAAAAACAGTCTCGCTTACATGGTACTTGCAATTCAATTTTAATCCTGCAACTTTTCCCGGACCTTACGTACACTGACTTATACCACTGCCTCAATAAGTGAAGTTTAGTGGAAACTAGAGGTCTGACACCAAATTGAGAATTGAATTAAAGCTTATGTCTGGATATGTGACAATATGATTATCCTTAAAAACAATGTTTGCAGTGACATGCAACACAAACTTTTAAATGTGGGTAGTTAGATAGACATTTTTTAAATGTATGCTTGTACTGAAAATGAAAAGCTAGATTAAAGAACGGAAAACAAATCGTCAAAATCATTAAAATATTTTTTTTAAGTTGGCCCTCAACATACTGGTTCAATGTGTAAGATGTTCTTTCCAGTCTAAACTGATGTCTGATGATTTCCCAAAAAATTATTTCTTAGAAGACACTAAATTATGTTCAAGTGTATAGTAATATGTGTGTAAAATATGGTAATACCTGGTGATGGTGATCTCTGATGTTTGGATGACATACCAAGTCAGTGACATCTTGTATTAAACTGATTGCAAACAGACATTCTAATCCATCATCCTATGTCTCATAAAATCTGTAAATACTGAGACAGTATGTCGGCACGCAATGCGTCTGCATTTAATGTCATATTATAGACGCTGAAAATAGCATTTAGTTGGCATTTCTTTTACATCAAACTAATCCACTTGATAATCCTGTTACTTGTGGGATAAAGTACAGGCCTGGAGGTTATAAACATTGAGTTTGGTCATCAAACTCAAATCTCATACTTTTGTTGATTAAGTTTAATAAAACAGTGTTGATGTTAATGATACTTTATGCTGACTGCAAAATTGATTTCTACACATATTTAAATATGAAACAATTTCATCTTTTCGGTCAAAACACATTAGAAATGAAATTGCAATTTGAGGTTGGAGACAGTTCTCAAGTTTTATAACCATGGGGCCTTATGATCAAATAGACCCTTAAGATCAAATCTGCATAGTATTTTGTGTCTTTGAATAATGGTGGTGCTTGGCCATATTTGGAAAGCTGCTTTATTGTAATGAAATTTGTTTGTCATTGTTAATGAGTTGAAAATGATAGAATTAAGTCTTTGTTTTTTTCTAATCGTACTTTGTTGACTCACAAAAGGTATTGATCGACCCACGTACTCCATTGTTTGCCATGGTCCAGTGGTTAGTGTGCTGGACTTGTAACCCGGAGATCCGGGTTCGTATCCAGGTCTCGGCTAGTCATACCCTTCTATGAAAATTCGACAAAAATGTCAATTTGGTTCCTATAAGTTTCCAGCTCCAGTGGAAAGGTAAGTTAGTATACGGTCCAGGAAAACTGTTTAGGTGAACCGGTCGCTGTATATGACTGAAAAATTGTTGAAAATGGCGTTAAACCCCAGTGACAGTGTGTCACATACAAATGAACAATTGTTTGGTCTAGATATCCTAGATATGACTATTTTTTCTTCTGGCCTAAATTGTAGTAGCTGCACTAAATGTTTGGATTGCTAGTCCTTCAGGTGTTGAAGTTTGCCAGGGCTGTAAGTGCTATTGTCGCCCTCTGTACTGTGGATTGTGTCATGTGATTTTTGTTAGTAGACACTTTCATAATTAATTGGTCTGTTGAGAAACAAAGTTGTTTGATGATGGTGGTGTATTGTGGCTGTGATTGGTACAATTGTCTTTTTTCAAGTTAGGGAATCTATATTGGTTTATTTTTTGGGAGTACACATTATGTACATGAATTCTTGCAAACACTATGCCTTGATAAAATATTGACAGTTTATGTCTCTGTTATTGTGATTGGCTAAAGTAAAACTTTGATAGTTTGTTGCTATTGTTGTGATTGGCTGAAGTAAAACATTGATAGTTTGTTTCTATTGTTGTGATTGGCTGAAGTAAAACATTGATAGTTTGTTTCTATTGTTGTGATTGGCTGAAGTAAAACATTGATAGTTTGTTTCTATTGTTGTGATTGGCTGATGTAAAACATTGATAGTTTGTTTCTATTGTTGTGATTGGCTGAAGTAAAACATTGATAGTTTGTTTCTATTGTTGTGATTGGCTGAAGTAAAACATTGAAAGTTTGTTGCTATTGTTGTGATTGGCTTAAGTAAAACATTGAAAGTTTGTTTCTATTGTTGTGATTGGCCAAAGTAAAACATTGAAAGTTTGTTGCTATTGTTGTGATTGGCCAAAGTAAAACATTGAAAGTTTGTTGCTATTGTTGTGATTGGCTTAAGTAAAACATTGAAAGTTTCTTTCTGTTGTTGTTATTGAAGACTTGTGGAAAAGATTGAATCAAGAAATAGTTTGAAAAAAAGGTCTCTAGACTCAAACCTTTAAAATATTCTGACATAAGAAACCCTTGAAATTACAATTTGGTTAATTCATACTTGTGCTGAGGCTTAGTCAGGGTTTAATAGCTGTACTGACTCATGTGTGTCACAATTATCATCATGCTATGGTTGGTTAATATTGAAGACCATTTCACCAATTTGCTACAAATTTATGTGAGTTCATTTTGCATATTTTTTTTACCTTAGGGGTGATATTTTAATTATCTTGAGAGAGTCGCTAATTTAGATTAATTCACATGTCTCATTCTTGCTTCGTCACACATTACATCGCAGAACTGTTAAATTAAACAAGTATCTGCACTCACTGACTTAGCGCTTTGTAAATATCTGAGAGAATGCTGAAACTCCCTGTGTAAGGGGTCATTTGAGTGCTAAAAACTGCACTTCATTTTCTGGAGAGCCATAACATATTCTTTGTAAGGGATGAATATTAATCAGAACTTTGTACAAACTGCTCATGGTTCTTTTTTTCCTTGGGGGGGGGGGGGTAGTGTTGCACCAACAGCCAGGGTCATTTGCCAATATTGCCAGCTATGCTTGGGTAGGACACACAACTTTCTTCTAGCTAGCTGAACAGCTTCCTCGCATGTGAAATCAGTTCTGGGTGGGAATTTAACACACAGAACAGAGTTGCTTGTGATTGTTAGTCAGACACCATAAACAGGTGGGCATGAAGGCCCTTGCTTATGTCATTAGAAAAGGTTGGACTGTATTATTTTTGGACACTGTATATGAGTCTGTACCATACTACTGGGGGCCTCCATGGTCAAATGATTATTGTCTCTGACTTGTAATTACTAGCTCCTTATGATTGTGAGTTCAATCCCATTTAAGACTACACACCAATTTCATATACAAATGAACTGTCCAGCTTACTTTTGAAAAGATCATGGTTCTGCTTAGCTATGTGCCTTGGATCTTCCTCCACCAAAAATACTAGAAGAGTTACCAAATGGCTATTGCTGTTGGTGCTACATTACCCCCCCAAAGAAAAACAACAACAACACATGATATCAAACATTCTAAAACCCAAGAATGTTTCCATGACTTCAGCTTTGTTTTCTTTCAGCTTCTGATATAATTTGGATATCGCACAGTTTTACGTCTTAAATTGAAACTCATTTTATTTTTCTCTCCTTGTATTCATGGCATTGTGTCATTTGACTGACTACAACGATTCAGTACGAATATAGCCTTCCAGCAATATGCACAAATGCTTAGAAATTCATATGTCAAACTCCAACTGCCTGATAGAATACTCTGCGAATTTTCTGTACTATAATTTAATACAAAGCTTTAGAAAACAGGCATAATTATGTTTACTTAGTGCTTCTTATGCTTAATAAATGACAATAAGTCACCGAAGATGCGTAATTAGCGGTAGACTGCTCCCTAATGCTTATCTGGAGACATTCTGAAGATTAGCTCACAGCCTTTTTGTATCTGCCATAACGAAGGAAATTGTGCTCGTAGGAAGTCATTAAATATTAATTTAATATTACAAGAACCGAGGTGTCACTGATGACAGTACTATATAGGAATTTGTTGTTAAAATTTCGGTACATTGCCTTGTGATCGTGGTATAGGAATATTTGAGTACTGGCATGACCTCCAGATGTTGTCATAGAAACGGAAAATAATCTTCTATATTTCTGTAGAACTTGCATCTACAATTTTCCAATTTGATACCCATGCAGTTTTAATGATATTAAAACAAATTGTATGCGCCAAGAAAAACAAAAAGCTTTTGATTGCAATGTATTGGTGAATAAAATTACAGAGATTTATTTTCATCTTTTGATTGTATTTTACTTTTACTGGAAGCTTTGTTGGTTAGTTTGTTTGTATGTGACTTATTGTCACTGGGGTTTGATGCCATTTTTCAACAATTTTTCAGTTATATACCACGACCGGTTCACCTAACCAGTTTGCCTTGACTTTATACTAACCAGTACTAACTTACCCTTCTACAAGGAGCTGGCAACTTCTCCACACATGGAGGAAAATCAACATTTTTGTCAAATTTTAATCTCCAGGTTACATGTCCAGAGCACTAATCACTGGACCACGGCCACAGCCTAAAAGTTTTGTTGGTAGGTTTATAGGTTGGTGGGTTTTGGCCAGGTAGTATTTTAAGGAAAGGGGAATTTTTTTTCTGAAGAATCTTTATATATACATATATTCTTTATATTCTTTGTAAGAATGAACAAAAGTATATTTTAAATTAGTATTTACAATCTATGGTTTAGTTTTATTTCTTCACTAAAAGCACATCAAAGCCTTGGTGCATTTAGTATGAAAAACAAAATGGTTCATTCAAAAGAGTGGAATTAAACCAATAACAGAAATGGTATGATGGTTTGGTAGGCTGTGGACCCAAATAATTTAAAAAAGGGGTAGATAAAACAGTAAATAAACTTGTGAATAAAATCTTAATATTAAGGCCACTCTTAAAAGAATGTTAGTTAGTTTAAGTGGTTACCCAACCCACTTTTAACAGTGGGAAGTTGGTAGCTTTTTTTGTTAATATTGTTTTTTCTTGGTCCGAAAATGAAAAGCTGGAATGGAGAACAAAGATTCTTTGTCTGAGTTGTTTACTGGAAATATATTTACCATATTTTTATTTTCCATTTTCAGAACAGACAAATATAAACCACCTACAAGATTCGACAGTGGTGGCAAAAATGGGAGAGGATTTAAATTCATTGTTACGTCATTTAGTGAAGGTGAGAATTATAAGATTAGCATCAATCAGGCAATAGAAAATTAATAATTTGATTATCATCTCAATGTTAAGACCAAATGGTGCAAGTTGGTTGATTTTTATTTTGTTTCTGTTGATGACCTATTAATGACATATGAAAACATCTTTTAAATTCAGTAAATGTCTGAAAGACTTTGATTTGGACCCAAGTGATATTTGTCCTTGGCCTCTGTCCTTGGATTTATCAATATAAATTTTGACTCTGATATTTTTCCAAAATAAAATTTATGATTTAAATTGGTAGGCTGAATTTTCAGGGCTGGCAAGGATGAAAATCCAGGAACTGATGTTCTGTTGTCTAATGAACATTTATCAATTCATTTAAACTTGATTGGTATGAAAATCAGTCTTGATACACTAAGAAGAGGCATGGTTGTGATTATAAAGGGTTTGAGCCAGTAAGCTCTGGGTTGGGTTCGTCATGCCCTTCTATGAAAATTTGACAAAAATATCGATTTTCCTCCATATGGGGAGAAGTTGTGGAAGGGTAAGTTAGTGCTGGTTAGTATACAGTCCAGGAAAACAGGTTAGGTGAACTGGTCACCGTACATTACTGAAAAATTGTTGAAAAACAGCATTAAACCCCATTGACAATATGTCACATAAAAACAAACAAACATCTACAAACAAGCTCTTCTACTGGTTGATGTACTCGAAATCAGCACAGATTATGTGATAAAACAGTGAGACTTTGTACCCAAGTGCAGCATAAATGTAGCGTGGAAAACATGTGCTGACTTTTCAAACAAGCAGGGGTCTTCATGGTTGAGTGGTTAGGTCCCTGATTTGTAATTACTGGCCCCTCACGGCTGTTTGAGTCCCATCCAGGACAAAAATGTTAGGAAGTTGTCCAGCTAGCTTATGGAAGGTTGATGGTTTTATCCAGGTGTAATCCTAGGGTTTCCCTTCAACTTTAAAACTGGAAAAGTCACCAAATGACCCTGGCTGTTGATACGATGTTAAACTAAAGTGAAAAAAAACTAGCAATTCTTTAATTACTGATTATTAAAAATTTTCTTTTTACTGGGGTTTAATGTCACATGAACAGGCAGGGTCATTTGGCAACTTTTCAGTTTCAATGGTTAGGTAGATCCAAGGCATACACCTTGGTGAAACCATCAACTTTATTAGATTACTTCAGGAAATAAATGAATGTTAAATGCTGGTAATTTAAATTCAGTTTTTATCCATTCACATAAATGATACTTGGCGACTATAAATGGAACTGATGTATTATATCTGTTATCTAGAACAATTCTATTAAACATGGTGTAGTTTTTCCCTAGAATGTGAAGGATTGCTTTTTTTCAATCTGCTTCTCAGTAATGAAGACTATTTAAGGTATTATAAATCAGTCGGTGATATTTTATCTCCTGAAAAAAGAGGATGCCTAGCAGACGGCAAGCTGAGGGTATTGGCCGTTCTTCGTTTGTGATGTCACAATACATCTTCTTCTTGCCTTCATTAGGGTGGCTAAAGTACATGGTTTTCCATTGTATGTTCCCTGGTGTTCTTGTGGGCAGTAGAGTATTAGTTTTAGATGGCTAATTAGTAATGTTTTATGATATTGCTTTTAGCTGTCTCGTTGCAGCACGTCTTAAAATATTTTTTTTTTTCTTCAGAATTTATTAAAGAAAATAAGGAGAAAAATAGTATGGTTTTAGACTTTACTGAGATTTAGTGTGATTTGAAATTTATGGAGGAAGTTATGAAGAAAATATTTATGGGAACATTTTGATATTGCCTTTTTTGCTTAATACTAGAGATTCAGTGTTGAGTATCTCAGTTTTTTGTGACCTGCAGTTAAAATTTTCTTATTTGTGTTTCATTCCTTTGCTTTATTTTGATTAAGTCTGTGTCCCAGTTCTACAGTGTCAGTAATATGACTTCGTTTTGTCCTGGCTTGCACAAAATGTACCAGTATACTACAGAGTCAGTAATAAACAACTTGGTTTTGTCCTGGCTCATCTTTGTTATGGCTTTCTCCTATTGTTTACTGCAGAGTCAGTGAAGAGCGTCAGTGTTCTAGCTTACCTTCATTGTGTACCCCTGGAGGTATGAAATATATTACATACATTGTTTTTTAAGATATAATTGCTTTAAGGAAAAGTGTGTTGAAAGTTTTGTACTAGGTGTACTGTAACACCTTCGTATTTGTGATGTTTCAGATGCTCTAAAATAGCTTCAAAGTCATTATTTCCTGTACTGGCTTTCAAATTGGATTAGTCTTAATGTGTTTTTGTCTGTTAAGTGTTAATTGAAAAGTCTGGAAAACTTATTTGTTGGCCAGAAGTACTGCACAGCAATGAAACATAGTTAATAAAACTGGACAAATGCCTTGCAGGGACATATTTTAAAACTGAATCTGGAAAGAAGATTGGATGAAAATTGGTTTTTGTTTATGCAGGATGAACTGAAAACCATATCTCCCTTCATTGGGAAAACACTTGTTTCCACGTCAGTCCTATTATAAAACATCTTGAGGCCCAATGAAGGCGTGAAGTCGGAAAGAAAATTGCCGATGAGAACTGTGTCTCAAGTGTAGGAAAAAACTGTCTAATTAATTAGCCATGTGACCAGTCAACTAATTGAATAAAACTGATTGATATAGGCTTATTTCTGTGTTCTCTGACAGGATTTTACTGGTTTTATTAAATCGGTGGTATATAGCAGCATGCTACGTTAGTTCTTTCTACTTTCTACGTTATTACTGAGCTGGATTGAACATGTTGCAGGTTCTACTCTTTTAACTCGATTATTTGTCTTCATATAACTGTTGTACTTCTCAAGATCCTCTGTACAATCAAGATGAAAGTGAATTATTTTATTCAAGTAGATTTTTAGTATATTTTCTATGTCAACATTTCTTTCAGGAATATATGGAGTTCTTAGTGAGTGACGCTGAAAAGAGGCATTTGTTTGTTTGTCCATCCCTCCGTTTGTTCATTTGTTTGTTCATTCATACCATACTTAAGGAGTTACGTTAGGCCCTGTTCAATATCCTTTTTCCTTGCAGAAACAGCTTTACTAGCATTTTTCTTTTAACCTATTACATACAATAAATCATAATTTCTTGGCCAAGTAACTGTTATCTTCAGTGAATCCCCCCTTTCAGATATATGGCTGGATATAGTTTCGGTTTGTATGCCAGATTTATAAGTAATTATGATTACATTTGCTGACCACTACACAGTGATCTGCATGGTGTCTCTTGACCACTCTATGGTTGTTATTACTATTTAGTTGTCAAAATGTTTTGTCATTATGAGAAAATCCTGACTTTCATCCTTCAGGGTCAAGAAAACAAGGTTGAATGCCAGATATATGGCAAAAGAAAATAAATTCTTAGATTCTTATCCTTGCCTGCTCAGCAAAAATTGCTCTGCCTGAACGTTTTTTATTTTTATAATCATTTACGAATGTTAAGTACGAAAACGGAATAGTATGTTCTATATATTTTACATATTTATAATCTTTTAACATTGTAATTGCTTTTAAACAACAAAGTCTTATATATTTTCCTTCTCATGTAAAGGTCCACACCAAGAATGAAAAAAAAAACCTTCCACCTGCCCCAATTTTCTCCAAAATTTGGATGAGAATCTAGTTATTTATTTTCTATTGCCTAAGATTCAAAATCAGTAAAAAATAAAAGGTTTAAATTTGTGTGATAAGATTCATTTTTAATTCTAGGTTTTAGTCATTAGTGTCAAAGTCAAGGACAACTGGCGATGCCATAAAATGACAATTTTATTAAAAGACAAACAGGAAGTGTTTTTCCGTTATTAATCTGACTGTAAAAGATAAAGTATGATTTGGCTTGAATGAAATAAAACAAACTTGTAGAAAACTACATCTCATATTTATCAGTCTTATTACAGAAGTCTGCATGGCCTTTTGTTGTTTTTAATTGCTTTTCCAGTTCTTGTATGCCTGGTACTGCAATGTGAGAGAAATGAAGTTCAGTTCACTAATAGCATGAATTTCTGCTTGATTTTTGCGTCTTGTTTGTGTTTTGATGTTTATTATTTGGGTTCAAGCAGTTAATGCTTGTTGGCACTTCAGTTAGGATAAAAACAATTTAATGAAGATAATTGGACATTGCTTTGCATTTTGTTCTGTCGACAAACTATTTCTGTTATTCCGTTTCTGTGTACACTCTAATGGAGGCACGCATGCATGGCTGTTTGTTTTGGCTTGGCTGCTTATAGTTTCGTGCATATGAATACCGGTACATACATCTGATTGTTTTCTTCTTATTGTCTGTAGTGTCAAAGTAAATGTTCTCTGTTTTTTTTCCGGAGCTATTTTCCAGATTGCAGGAACAGACTGGTTATTTCGATAATGTTTAGGAAATATTTTATAGAACCATTCTATTATTCACAGTCCCTTAGACTTGTTCTTCTGTGTCTTAAAGCTTGTTGATATTTTCATTCTGTTACTTTTATCGTAATATATTCAGGGTTTTCCCTAATAGTTTCTGTTTAAGGGTCCCAGGGACTTTCAATGCAATATTTTTTATGTCATTGGAGAAAAATTATGGGTCCTAGGTATGGTATTTTCAATGACTTTATTCATGGCCATGTTTATCGCTGAAATAATTTTAGGTTTTGTTCAAAGGATAAAAACTATGCAAAAGAGAAATATATCTGCAATGTATGTCCACGGTACACAAGGTTTTGGAAAAAATGGGTCCCATGGCCAATTTTATGCGTAAGGATACAGAAATTCTACCTAAGAGAAAACTCTGTATATTTTGAGTATTTTGTTATTGTCAAGACATGTGTTGCCCCCCGACAGATTTCTTATATTACTGAAAAATGATGTACAAAGAAGAATGAACACCTTATATTTCTGGGTTTTAATGAAGTTTGAGATAGCTGGAAGGGGCATCACTACAGAATCGTGCATAAATTTTTGAATGAATATTTGTGATAGCTACATTATTGAAATGATTAATTGTGAAAGATGTATACGTCTTTTAGTGATTTTTTTCAATAAAGTTCGGTTTGATAATGTCTGTATCTATTTGTGTCTGTGCCAAGCATGTCCAGTCTGTGTTTTTTGCAGTAATATAATACTTAAAAAAAAATTCTTAAATTGCATTGTGGATAAACTTAATTTTAAAGTTGCAAACAATAAGATAGAAGGTATTGAGTGCACAAATGTATCCTGTGATCATAATGGCCCAGTTTTGATCGTTGTTAGCATGCAGCGCAGTCTCTCTCAAAACGAAAACATTTTTCATATTTGTAGAAAACAAGTCAAAATTTTCTTTCCAAACAAACTTTCTATTTAAATCATGTCATAGAATTAAAAATCTGTTTTTATACATATGGTATTTTAGTTCTATTTGTTTATCATAAAATTGAGCTCATAAATTATTGTCTTGTATGATGAGGTACATATATTTATATAATCTATGTACTGTGTTATTTATATCATGTAAAAGTTAATTAGTGTTTCTGTGTGGAGGATTTCTCATTTCTGGTACAAAAGAAGTTAGATACTCAGTACTGAGCTTATGGTATAGTCGGGAACATGCCTTACTTTGCTAATGATAATTCATGTGTTCTGTTCAAATATTTTATTATTATTTATTATGATAATGTCAAAAGATCTACGTTATAAGATCTATGTTATGATGAGTTATGTAATTCAGATATGTTTTATTCTGTTGCATAATAATTGTATTCTGACATTTATTTTTTAAAATATATATCGGTGATTTTAAGTTTATGTGAACTAAATGGCAGAAAATTGTTTTATCTTTTCTCAATAAAATGCTTCAGGTTTTTTTTCTCTTTTTTTAGTCTTACTTAATAATGATGATTTTTATGACTGTTAAAATATAAGTTTTGAATATGGGATTTTTTCCACATTTTAGGAAACATACTGGTGCCAACTTGATTGGATACATTGCATCGTTTAATCAGAAATTAGGATTTTTATGCAATTTAATCCACAAAATTGAGATAAAGGAATGAAAATTATACATAATCATATTTTAACTTATCAGTTGAAAAATTTGTCTTTTGTTTGAATATTGGGAAAAAATGGTTGCTATTTTCGATTTTGATACAGGTATCTATTCATAAGGTGAAGAATCCATGTGAATTAATGTTGGGCTTTTCCCAAATTAATAGTATATTGTAAGATTTGATTTACTATTTCTTTTTCAAAACAACAATGTCTTGAATAGGATCAGCATGCTAAGTAGATGTGCTTTTAGTTGAGGTTCTAAGCATCTGATTGGTTGATTTATTTTCATTTTTTAAATTGACCAATGGGATGAATTTGTTCTTTATTTTGTTTTGAGGCTCTTAATTATCTTTCCCCAGATCCAAAAAGATTGAATATACAGTGTAATTATTTGAGATGAGGTTATAATAGTCACGACTGTGCTTGTACAGTAAAACCTCACTTAGTGATCTCTTCTGTATGATGACCACTGGTCCAGACTGGTGACCAAACTGGTATTCAATATTTCTTCTGCATTTCAACCTGAAACTGAGATCACAGACTGGTATTCAATATTTCTTCTGTATTTCAACCTGAAAATGAGATCACCATGATATGAAGGATGTTTTGGTTGTCCCAAATGTGGCCTTATTGTTCTGTATTTGATTCATCTAGTTTTTGGTGTCATATAATAACCTTGTACGACATGGACGTGCCATTTCCTCAGAGTTTACAAATTTGTAACTAATAAATAATGCACTATAAAATGACGCCAGTGTAACATCCCTATATCAAAATCCATTCCCATCATTCAACAGTGATATCAGATATTCATTGGTTCGTCTGCTCCAATTAGTGAACATTGATCGTAAATGGTTGAAAATTTGGTCACTATCCATCTAAGCATGAACTTCCTTCCTGTAAATGATGTACACTTTAGTAATGTTATATATGTATGCAGTAATTATTGGCTCTAATTTGGGGAGAAATCTGGAAAAATCTAGGGAGAGGGGAGCCATATTATTTGTCAACAAAGTCTCCTTGCCGCTGAACTTTCTTACCTTTGCTTGCAGCAACAATTAAGATCTGAAATTACACAAAATGAAAGCCATTTCTATTAGTGACGTATAGTTAGAAAATAAATGTACCAAAGATTTCGGGTAGATAGGTTGAAAACTTTTATGTTCTATTTTTCTGCTAGAGAAGATGAGGTACAATTTTTGTCAAAAAAGTAAGGTTGGTCTGGTAACCGTAAACACATTGTTTCTGTCCATGTCAACCCTTTGCCTCATGGCATATTTTGGATGACTGCAAATTCAAGGTTAATATACGAAACATCAAATTATTTATGAAAATTGGGTAATTTCTCTCTGAGGAGTGGGAAACAGTGTGGCAAAAGAAGCCATTACTCATTACAAGCAATGGCATCTTTCGCCACAATGTTTTCAAAAGTCGTCTGCTTCAGATGCGTGGAAATGCGGTATTATGAGACAAAGGGTTAAGTTTGTTTGGGAAAAATTTCAAATTGATGGTCTTACATCGATTTTTACACACAGAGGAATGCAGGAAGTCATAAACAATATTTAAATACAGCTAATTGTTTGGAAATTCAGGATGCATGGACCACAGGTGCCTGTCATCCATTTTCATTGTACCATAGGCTGTGTAATATTTTATGAAATGTATACTTTATGATGCACTGGATGTTATTGTCTGGCACCTTTAGCAAGGACAAAATTTATACCAATTGTCTACACAGAGAGTATGTTTATCTCTCTCTGTTATTTTTGATTCCCAAAAGCTCATATAGTTTCATCTTGCATTGTCGTCTGTTTTCAAACCTTCTGTTTAGTTAGAGGCTTCTATTAGACTATGAGTAGACAATTGAACTATTCAGATATTGTTCCCATGTGAATATGGTTACGGTGAATGTGTTAATAACAAAAATGGTTAAAGCATACAGATTGGAGTTGTTTTTGCGCTTCAGCTGTTTGTAAAGAATCTTTTGACGTTTTAAGTTTCCTATTAGAGTTAATTGAATTCTTTCCTTATAGAAATGATTTTTTTCAAGAATTTTTATCCTACAAGTACTTAGTTGATAGTGCAGAGATTTTGTCGACTTTGAATTTGATTTTTTGATATTAGGCATTGTTTCAGTAGTGTTAAGTCCTACTTACAGCCCAAATTGTTGGTGCAAAAATTTTGTCCTTCATTGAACATAATATTATGTAACCCGTTATGATGTACTGAATACTGTGATAAATAATCTGCAAAATATCTGCTACATAAGTTTGTGTTTTGTACTTAAGATTTTCCTAGTTCAGTCTTTATTTCAAAGCCAAGCCTCATGTGTTTCTGAATGTATGTTGCAATTTAACTTGGCAAAAAATCCACTATTGTTGAATTCATCATGGAATTCTGGAATTAGAAAAAAATACATCTCCATCACAGAAGCATTATTATCATAAATGTTGCAAAATTTTCAGTTAATGGATGCTATAAAACTCTCACATATAGTTGAGATAATGATAGATACATAATATAGATATAAGGTGTATGTATGATGTCATTATTGATTGAAGCACTGTATTCACTCATGATTGCAATCAACTTGTCTGCCCTGTCCTCTGTTTTAGTGGAATTATCCTCTCGTGTCTGTGGATGTTGGTTTTAACTACAGAGTTCTGGATTATTATGAAATGAGGTTTACAATATGTACACCAAATATACACAGTCACCTTGTGGTGATCAAAACAGTTCTACCTCAGAAGCAAGAGCTTGAAAGTTTGAACTTATTTTAGTGACATTCTAATCTGGCTGGTTATTGAATCAGCCATCATATTTAATTTGTTCCCTTGTGATCCTGCTGTTTGAAAATATCCTCGCTTGCTGATTACTTTATTGTCTGTATTGTTAGATTATGTTGTTTTCTCATATAGTTTTGTTTCATTATATGGTGTTGTTTTATTGTATGGTGTTGTTTTATTGTATGGTGTTGTTTCATTATATGGTGTTGTTTTATTGTATGGTGTTGTTTCATTATATGGTGTTGTTTTATTGTATGGTGTTGTTTTATTATAAGGTGTTGCTTCATTATTTATGGTGTTGTTTCATTATATGGTGTTGTTTTATTATAAGGTGTTGTTTTGTTGTATGGTGTTGCTTCATTATTTATGGTGTTGTTTCATTATATGGTGTTGTTTTATTATAAGGTGTTGTTTTGTTGTATGGTGTTGCTTCATTATTTATGGTGTTGTTTTATTGTATGGTGTTGTTTTATTTCATAGAGTTGTTTCATTATGTAGTGTTGTTGTATTATAAGGTATTGTTTTATCATAAGGTGTTGTTTCATTATAGTGTTGTTTTATTACAGATTGTGGTTTCATTTTACATTGTTGGTGTTTTTAAACAAAGTTTTGTTGTATTACATAGTGTTGTTTGTTGTTTTGTTATGTACATATAATGTACAATCTATTGAAGACAGGATGCTATCCTGTATGTAACTGATGTATGCGGTGCTGTGTTCAGACAAGTTTTATTCATGTGCCGTCAAAGATGAGAAGATAAGTATCAATAAAAATTACTGGCAAATATAATTAACTGTCTGAAGATATAATTGTTATACATTTTAACTTGTTAATTAATTAGTTCATTTATCTGATGTTTGTTAATTGATGTCTAATTTAATTTATTGCTATAAGAAACATTTGATGTGCTGTTGTGTCTTGCTAGAAGTGAATTATTAGATAGCAACTTACACAAACCATACATTTGGATATAAGACATTGGGGTCATTTTTCTTTGGTATCTGTCTTGAGTTTCCAGTCAGAATAATTTTATACTATTGTTGAAAGACATTTTCATTAAGTTTTGTTTGTTCAAAAACATATTGTATGAATTTCTTTCTGTATGGTTTACTGGTGCCTCCATAGTCAAGTGGTTATGGTAATCACTAACCCCCCCCCTTACTGCTGTAAGTTTGAATCTCACCTAGGACCAAATTTCACATCCAGCCATCCAGCTAGCTTACAGATGGTTCTACCCAGGTGTGTACTTTGGTTCTTCCCCTTTCAACACAAGTTTAGTTTTCTTTAATCATGTACTTGTATAGCAGAAGTTCTGTAATGCAATATATCTCCAGAGTTCACAACAATAGGAAACAATAATTGAAGTACAATTTGTTGCTAAAAATACTAATGCTTAATGCTTTTGTTGTTTGGCATACTTGTTGATATTTTTGTTTTTTACGAGTTTATGTTTTTCTTGTTTATTGTATGTTTATACAGCTGATGCCAGCTATTAGTTATTTAGTATCATCTATTTTACTAACAGGTTCTTTTGTTGTTGTATACTTAAGCTTTAATTGTTGTTTATACCATAACAAAACCTTCAGATTGTGAGACTGGCTTTCTTATTACAATGGAGAGTTTTTAGATACTTTAATCTATTTCTTTGTCCTAGAAATGTTAGCTTATCTGAACTAAGTGTGGAGGTGTTGTTATGGATTGAATGAAGTAGCTATTGTTATTGAAGAAGATGAACATTTAGCTCAGTGAGTAGGGTTTAGGATTGTTAATGAAGTAATCGCAGATTGGAAACCTGGGCAAGCTACATGTTTGTATTTGATAATCTGAGTGAATATGTTGAATCCAGAGTCATTTGTCACCTACCACTATTTCACATTTTTGCTAGAAAATTGGAAGTGAATGTGGGGGATAGGGTTAGTGTAGGTTGGTAACATAGGAACCCTTGGTACCGGTAAGTCAATTGTCCTCTGTACATAACTGCTGGTTCTGAGCATTAGATCGGGTACATGATTGAGGAAAAAAAAAACAGCCATGATATTTATCCGAGTACAGTTACAGTAATACAAAACACCTGATTATTGCATTCTTGAGTTCAATTTTGTTATAACAGATATATTATAACAGTTGGAGAACTAAACTAAATGATCAGATAATAGGACCATCGCTGTGAAATCACATTGAGCGTTATCATGGCAAGGTATGGATGAGGTTGTACAGGTTGATAAAATACATGACTCGGTGAATGCTGAGGTCGAAATAATAAATACCTGATTTCTCCTAACATTTGCAAAAAAATAAAGGATTGGTGTTTCAGGAGAACTTTTTCCTTATATATTTTTTATTGTTTTTCGGAGATATAGTTTGTAGGAATATGAAAATATTGTCAAGAGACTCTGAGGTCGAAAAAAGTGAAGGGTTGATAGAAAAAATAAGGGCAGATGGGTTAGCAGAAACTAGGAAAATTTTTTTTATACCCTGACTATTGGATGATCCACTGGTGTGATAATTAGTCAATGTTTTACCGTATGAATGCCAAACAAAAGATTATGCTCTAGTGTGATAATTAGTCATACACTATAAAAATAATGCCAATCCCGGTATTAGGTCGGATGATTGAGTTAAAGAGCTAATTTCTTAACAAGGCCATATTTTCAAGGTGAGATAAAACGTGAAATTTTATTTACGTTGATGTTAATCATAACTTATGTTACGAAGATGAAACCTTGCTGTGCTGAAGGTTATAAAACTGAGCTTTTAAACCGGTCTTTAAAAAAACTGCCTGAGGCCGTCCTTATAAAGATGTTGGTTAGCAGTTGCGCGACCCAAACATAAAATTGGGTTGTTATGTCCACAAGTTTTGTTGTTGATATTATAGTTACGTTTGTACTGATAACAAACAGCTGGAATAAAGGACCAAAAAAAAACTTATTTCGAAATTTCTATTCTTGAATAGGTTCGTTGTGTTGCTGAAAACCAACATTTTAAGTATGGCCTTATTGGTTGTTTTTTAGCTTTAAGTTACTCAAGTTCAAATATTTACGTCAGAGATATATATGAGCTAAATTGAGACTTTTTGATATTTGCTTCATATAAGATTTTTATTTTAGGAATATAGGAATATAGAATTATTTGTTTACCTCTGTGTAATCCTTTGTTTTGTTTCACCTTTGGGTGCAATCTTGCTTTACCCATCCCCCATGCCCCTCTCCATAAATTATTGAAAACACATTAAATTGCAAATCAATACAATTTCAAATAAGTTAAATGCCATTTCATTAATTTGAGGCTCAGTTAAGTGATATTATCAATCTTTTTACTACACAACACCAGTCAAAATCATCACCATGTTTAATGTATGTAATTGTTATTAGTCATTGATTTTTAAATAGCATACTTCATATCTAATAATTATAGGCTCTCAGAAATCAAAGAGTATCACCTTTAAATTATACTGACTTTATGGTTCCTGGTTTACAGATGAAAGATGGGCTAGTAATATGATTTGCAATAAAAAACAATTTTGACTCACTTAAATTGTACTGACGTCATGATTCCTGGCTTATAGAGAAACGGTTCCAAGTTAAGTAATAGAATATCGGGGCAATGATGAAATACATTATACTTTTATCACATTACTGATAGATTTGTCTTTGATTTTTTAATGAAGAATCTTTTTACGTTACTTGATGTGAGAAAGGTGTTTCAAAATAGTGATATGTCAATAAAAAACATATAGATGTAGAAGTTCAGCCTTTTTGATGTTTTGACTGTAAAAATTGCTGCTAAAGTAAAAAGAATCTATCTAAAAATTGAAATCTTTGATTAGTTTTCAAGAAAATTTAATATATAATTTATGTGCTTGTAGTAAATTGTGTGCTTGTCAGCCCGATTTGCTCAGTTGGTAGAGCAGCTGACTTGTGAGCAGAAGTTCGCGGGTTCAATTCCCGGATCGGAAACTTTATTTTCTGCCTCCTATTACAAAAAAATTTGCTGAATAAATACAGTTTGCTATGTCTTCGGTTTAGTCTTTTGTTGAATCACATGATTTTATGTTAACATACAAGAGAATACAACAATACAAAGGTATCTATGGTATACATACTTAAAAAAATATGTTTGTTTGTTTTTATGTGACTTATTGTCACTGGGGTTTAACGCTGTTTTTCGACAATTTTTCAATTATATACAGCAACCGGTTCACCTAACCAGTTTTCCTGGACTGTATACTAACCAGTACTAACCTACCCTTCCAATAGGAGCTGGCAACTTCTCCACATATGGAGGAAAATTATTGTCAAATTTTTGTAGAAGGGTATGACCTGCCACGACCAGGTTTTGAACCCGGATCTCCAGGTTACAAGTCCAGCACACTAACCACTGGACAAAGGCTGTGGCCTTGAAAAAATATGTGTATGAAGAACAACCACAACCACTTAAATCTGTAGATAAAGTAGATGTATTGTTGATGTATGTATTAGGCTCAAAGATTATCAAGTTTTCACTAGCATCCCCCAGAAATACTCGTCTGTAAGTTGGCAGAATTATTTTCTGAATAACGGTATTTATTTTTAGTTCTTTGATATTTATAGTTTCATGAAATGAAAATATCTGCAAGAAGAAAATTGATCGAGATCAAAATAGTTTAGGGTTGGCTGAAAAAAGTGTTGATCAGGTTTGTGGAAATCGGGGACTTTTTCTATACCCTAGCTTGATGCATCGATTAATGATGTGATGTCGTTTTCTGCTAATTGAGGCAATTAATTAAGATATTTATTGTTATGATTCAAGATGTCAGGATACTGTAGAATATATTGAGGATCTGAAGGCATGGAGAATTTTAGTGTCACTTCAAAGCTTTCTTGTGATATGCCACTTAACAAAATGGCTCTCGAAGTTAACCTACCAAGTGTATAACACTGCTTGGCACTTAAATACTCGTTATTCTGAAAAGTTGATTGCGAGTTGAAAGTATTTACATATTTCCGAAGAACTTTGCTGAGTTACGAAACATAATTATCATGATCTGCATAAATTGGTGGAAAAATGTATACTTTTTCTGGAAAGCTCTAAAAATCTGTATGTATCTAATTATAAACCATTTAAAGTAATGGAAGTGGGCTGTAGAGCAATAATGATTATTGAATGAGGTGATTTCACTCCTAAGTATGTCACTTAATGTGTTATCATTACCTCCCAGGTAAATTGGTATACTCCAGGATTTTTTTTGTTTTATGCAAAATAATTCAACCAAGAAGAAATTGTGGTTGATCAACAATGCTGATAAGCAGTATTTGTTTGTGTTACAATTTAGGCACATTTTTCCATAGAAACAAACTAAAACGGAGAAAAAAATGCTGCAGAACTCATTTTGTTTGGACAAATTTCAAATACTTTCCAATTTATAATTGCGTTTTGGCAACTATCAATCTGGTCTAATATTTTATTTTTAGCGTGCATAGCTGCTATGTTCATCATGTCCTGCCATATATTAAGGAAAGTCCTTACTTTTGTACTTCTTTTTTAACTTGCTTTGAAGAGGTTTTCTATTGCCATGTAGTGATTTTTTTTTATTTATTTTGGGTTTAATGTCACACTATAAGCCAGGGTCATTTACAACTTTTCCAGTTTTAAATTGGGAGGAAGACACCAGGACCACACATGTGGGTGGAACCACTGGTCTTCCATAAGCTAGCTGGACAGCATTCCTTGGTCACTTAATTGATTCAAACTCACAATAATGAGGAGCCATGGATTTGGAGGCTGACAACATAACGGCCCGGCCATGGAAGTTCCCATATTAAAATAAAAAAATTGAAAAAATGTTTCAAATTGATAAAAACCCCAACTGACTGCATAAAACCCTGTGCAGGGCCTCATGTGTAATTATCAAGAATAGTTGAATAATAAGAATAATGAATATGACCTTCTTGTTTAGATTACTTTTCACACGCCCAGTTGTAACAATAAAATACTGAACATCCTGTTCTTTTCAATTTATCTCCTTGTTTTTATAAATTGAGATGAAATGTCTTTTGGTGGGGGGGGGGGGGTATGGAATGAAAGTCGGAATCCATCTACGGCTATGTATTTGATTTACCTGTTTAAACTATAAAATTGTTATCTGATTATGTTTATTGAGATTTTAAGATTTTGTAGAATTTTATTGCTTGCCTAATTAGAAAATCCTCAATATAATCGTGTTTGAGTTCATCATGAATTGTTTTATCAACACGATGTATCTTGTTTTATGAGCTTTAATTAGTTGTATGGTTTAAGTGATTAAAATTTTTAGGAGAACGTTTGAAAACCCTGGATCCAGGATGATGATACAGTATTTAGAGATCAGACTCTGAAAGCAGCCATATGATTGGTTGGTTAAATTTGTTTGCAGTGATATAGCCAATCAGATTCAAGATTTTATACTGAATTATGAGGCCAGTCTGTAAATTTACTCTTATCATTGGTTGGTTTAAAATTTTAAGTGTTGTAGTTGAGCCAATCAGTTTAAGTCTGAATTTGTAAACTGAGTCTCAGCTAATCCTAGAATGGTAATTAGCTATTTGATAGTTTAATCATTAGTTTGGTTAAGTTAAATGGAGGTTTTAAAATTTGGTGGTAAGTGAATGCAGCCTTAGTCAGTTTTGACAAGACATTATTTGGGTTACTCAAATCAGATTGAGTCTGAAATTTTGAGTCTCAGAATGCAACCTTGTCATTGGTCAGTTAGAGAATTGCTTAAACCAATCAGGTTTGAGTTTGAGCTATTGAGACTGTTTTCAAGTTTTACAACCTTGTGACCTTGAAATTTTTTAGTGTTTTCCAAACTTGGTTTTATGACCACTTACCGTAAGATTGTCTTCCAATCTTAATTTTTCTAACCTTGAGATCGTTTTCCAAGCACAGACTTATGAACCTGCGAACCATCACTTAGATCCCAGATTCAGAATCATCTCTTGTTGTTGTTGTTATTGTTGTTTTATTTCTACTTCTGTCAATTTGTTGCACGCACATTAGTATTTAAAACTACGAGAAATAAGAGTAATGTCTGTCTGTTTGGAACTGTTAAATCTGAGAAGGCAGTTACCAGGGTGATGAAGTAGATTATCTTTTGACATATGTTTATTGTTGTAGGTAATAAATACATGTTTTCTTATTGCCTGTGTAATTTTGTTGAATTGTTTCTTCAAGTTTTTTGGTCAAGTGCTTGTTGAACTTAGAGCTTGTTTACAATACCTGTAGCTGTTTATTGTACATGTTGTGATAGTTACTACGCAGTAAGGCCAAGAAAAAATGCCTGGTTTCCACTAACATTACCAAATAAACTGGTAGTTAGGCAGTATTTTTATTTTCAGGGATACACTTGTAGATAGTATGGAAATGAAAATACTGACAAGAAAAAATTTGAATACGACTGAATAAAGTCCAGGGCTGTCAGAAAAAAATAGGTTCTGTGGGTTAGCGGAAACCAGGAACTTTTTTTACGCCTAACAGATTTGGCAGTTTGCAATTTGTTTTAAGTGATGCAGTATCTTTTTTCTTAATTTCACACACATATTCTGGTACATTTACAGGCCTGTCTTTGTGTGTATTAAGTGAGGTGGGGTATGTTTATACTAGGAGGGGGTAATGTCAATGCCAAGAAACAAATAATGTATTGTAAATATCAGTTATCATTCAAACATGAATCTGAAGTGCTTTTTCACATTTTTGTTAAACTCTACCTTGATAACTAATTACTCTCTAAGTGCCAGTGATGAAACATGTTTACCATAGTTCAGTTTGTGGCTGGGCTTATCAGTAGGGGCACTTTCCTACTGTTAAACTTTCAATGTCTGTCAGGTATTATATCTGAAGTCATTCATTTTGTTCATTCATCAGTCAATCAGCGATTTGGAAAGTCATTTACAGCATACGCGTTTTAGCATGTCATACACACAAAACCAGATTTAATGTATTCAGGAATAATGAGCTACCCCAGAACTGTGATGTTACATTATTCAATTTTTACCCCCCCCCCATGATCTCTGAGGTGAGTTTTTTGTAGTTAGAACACTACTTGACAGTTTTACATCATATTGTTCTTAAAAGCAATAGATGATTTTATTATTTGATTTAAAGATTTCGCAATTTCAAGAGATGTCAAAAAGATGCCTGAATAGAATAGAACCTATATTACCATGGGAACAAACACCAGTTTAGTTACTTATAAAAATGAAATATTGAAATTCATGAATTTTTCATGCATTGTATTTTTATATTAAAATCGGGGTCCCGGGTGTAATGTTTCATTTTAATTCAGTTTCACTTACTACTTTTATCACAATTTTAATTACTTTTCGTCAAAATGTTTGATTTATATGACAGTACTTAGTGTAATTGTATCTTATTTCCATCATTTTGAGTATTTTAGTAAGCTGATTTGAGTTCTATTTTCTTCATTTAATTTGCTTTTCAGCATTTAACATTACTTGAAATTCAATGTTCCCCATAAAACCTGACCTTTAAAGTTCCAGAATTAGACCTTGAATAAATCTATGTATATTAAAACTATGTGAAAGACTTTCCCTCATCTTCACATTAGTGATGATAAATCATGGACTTCTAATTAATCATTTGTGTTAAGAAAATAAGTTTCTACTTTGGGATTTCTAATATACTAGTAGTGAGCTATTATTTGCTAAAACCTTCTAGAATCTCACTTTTTAAGTGAAGTCTAATTTATTCTAACGTATGTGACTGATTGGATTTCTTTTTTTTCTCTTTGGGGTCATTTGGCTTATTTTTACATCTTTAATGGTGGAGGAAGACTCCTGAAAAGCATACACCTGGGTAGCATACCTTCCATATGTTGGTGGTTTAATTTCTCCACTTTTTGTTTGCTTTATTGCTCATAACTTTAATTGGAAAATCAATATTGAACTTGCGCCTACATACAAACTAAGGTAGAGATTAATTCCATGTTAAGTGTTAATTGTTGGTAATTGATAATACTTCTTTAATTAATTGTTAACATCTTAATTAATCATGATGTCATTATTATGCATTGTCTTTGATTATTTATGTGTTTGATGAACAGTGCACTGAAGAATCCACTGGGATTAGCGAATGCATTGATACAACTATACAGTAATTGTTCGATGCTATTGACTGTTTTACATTCAATGAAATTCAATCGTGTGAGTTTATGTGAGTGTGAGCACAGGGGGCTAGCAAGTTAAAGGGATGGTGTATAATGGTGTATTAGGCTTAAAATGGCCACACGGACCAAGAACACCTATATTACATATGTACATATACATGTTTTTGGTCCGTGTGGCCATTTTAGGCCTAATACACCATTATACACCATCCCTTAACGTGCTAGCCCCGTGTGAGTGTGAGTGCAGACTAGGAGTGTGAAACAACTGATACATTTATCATTACAACGACTAATTATACATAATATCTTGTTTAAAAGCCTTCCTGCACTCTTGGGTGTATTTATCGTTGTACAAACTTCATTGTAAATTATTCTTTACTTTATTACATTGTAGAGTTACTTGGAAAACACTGACAGCTTGCTTAGGAGCCCTGTAATGTGTTTTTTTTTCAATTAATTATTTGCATCAAACATTGTTACTAAAGGTTTTAATTTGATCTTCAGAAAACTTAGCACTGAATAAATACAGCTACAGGATTGGGTATTTTAAATTTTAGATTGGAGACCAGTCTTATTTGCAAACATCTGATTGGTTGTTTTAATGCTCTGTCAGGAAATTGACCAATGATGACGAAGTTCATTCTTGGCTATGTATATAAATAGCCTAGATCCTTTGTTCCTTTGATCTAAAACTGAGTGAACAGATCTAGTACCAACTGACAGAAATGTGACTATTTCATTAGTTAGTTGTAAGACTTAACTAAAAAAAGCCAATAGGAGACTTTCATTTCGTAAGCCAGACATTTAAAGGGTGTGTTTTTAAACTCAGTTTAGTCTTAATTTCTATAATATATACAGTAAATTATGTATATGTTACTGAACTTTTTAAAACTTGAGCCCTGTCTCCTATTTAAGATTTTATACTCTAGTCCACGGGTGCATATATAGTGCAGGGAACCAGTCACTAGTGTTAAAGCTGAAACCATCTATGGAGATACACAAATATCTTGATGAAACCCCATGAGGAGTATGAAATATTAATAAAGGCTGGAGTATGTGTCAATTATAGAGCTAATACAGTCAATTACTGTTTGGCTTTATACAAGGAAGAGATAGGATGATAAAATGACATGAATACCGTATCTTGCAGCTGGTGCTTCTGTTCTGTAATTATTATGTGAATTATCATACAGTAAAACATCAATAATGAGACCACCTTTGGGACCCCATAATCTTTCATAATATTGAGGTTGTCTCGTTATCAAATTGAAGTATGGGGGTGTTATTGAAAGCTGATCTGAAAATAAATGGTCATTGTAACAGGGTAGTTGTATTATTGAGGGGGTTGCTATTTGAGTTTTTACTGTACTATTATTATTACATTGATGCCCTATTTTATATAATGTGCAATAAGTCAGTGTGCATTTTGTATTTGCTTTTTGTTCAAAGCGACTGGTTGGAAATTAGCTACTGTTTAATTTATTTCTCATGATTTGTGAAATCTGTTAATGATAGATTTTTTTTCACATTTTGTTCTTGTAATGTAGTTTGACTTGATAACGGATTAGAACCTAAGGGTAAACTTGATTTGATGTACTAGGCTAGACAAAAAGTATGATTGTGTGGGTTTCCTTGACCAAAAAAAAATTGGGAAAGGTATTTTTTTTTTCTAAACAGAACTTTTGTGAGAATATAAGATACAAATCAGCCCCTTGTATTGTCCTGGTTTGTATTTTGCTGCTAGAAACTTCACGTTTTTGGCACCACAAAGTAGGGTCAGTTGCACCACAAAGTAGGGTCAGTTGGGTAACAGTAAAAATTACATTTTTTCTGGCCTTTTGTACCATGGTATCCATAGGGGGCTAGTATGTTATTGTGATGGTGCATGATGGTGAATTTAGGCCTAAAATGACCTTGGATCAAAAACACAATTGTCTTTTATATTCATTTACAAAGGTCACTACTCCCGAAATGGCAGTTTCTACACCAAGTCCATTTTATGCCTAAATTCACCATTATATACCATCTAGGCTATGGCAATGATTGGTAACTCATTAATGGTCCGTTCTGATGGTGGAAATTGAAACAATGTGGCAACTTAATTCAAATCACACTTCTTACAATGTTGTTTTTGTCCTATATTTTCAGATTTTGACACAATGCAGTCATGCGGCTCAGCCTTTGAATGTGATAATCACAAATGTATAGAAAATGAATTAAAATGTGATAGAGTGGATCATTGTGGAGATTATTCTGATGAATCAGCTGAGGGGCCAGCAAAATGTGGAGTTTCCAGTAAGTTCATTTCATCTACTGTTTGTCCCTATCATATGTATGAACCAGTCTGGTCAGATATTTCTGTTTTGTAGACTGGACTGTTGATAGAAGTGTCATGGGTTCCAGACCTGGGGCGAGGCATGTTTCTCTAAGCTATTTCTTCATAAATTATTACATCTAAGTTCATATGTCCTCTATTTCTGATTCACGCATCATGTTTGAAAGTACACAGTTGCTGACTGAATGTGGGGAGACAGGTTTGTACAGGTTGATAACTTGAGCACTTGTTTGAGAAATGTCCACTATTCATAACTCCAATACAGTAAGGCCACGGCTGTGGTCCAGTGGTTAGTGCGCTGGACTTGTAACCTGTAGATCCGGGTTCGAATCCCAGTCGTTGCAGGTCATACCCTTCTGTGAAAATTTGACAAAAATGTCAATTTTTCTCCATATCTGGAGAGTTTGCCAGCTCCTTGTGGAAGGGTAAGTTAGTACTGTTTAGCTTACAGTCCAGGAAAACTGGTAAGATGAACCAGCCGCTATATTTAACTTAAAAATTGTTGAAAAACAGCATTAAACCCCAGTCACATAAAAGCAAAAACAAACCAATATAGTAACTGTTGACAAAAACATTTATCCAAATACAGTTGATTTAATCGTGGTCCTCAGAAACATTTATTTCCTCTCTGTAAACTAAGTCTCACTTTGTTAGAACTAGAAGTATACTATTCCACCTGTGGAACATAATGCTTCATCTGTAGGTATCTTGATATTTTCATTTAGTGTTTGACCTACATTTTAAGCCAATCAGATGGCTCCAATTGTCAAATTTTCTCATTTCTAGTCCATGAAGACTGTTACTTATTTATGAAGAATTTTAAGGATTATAAGGATTAAGCAACATGAATGATAATGTGTTAACGATGGTGACAAGGCTAACACTCTGCTTGCTTAGTCTACTTAATTCCCAAGAATCTTCTAAATAAACTGTAACCTATTCAAGTGTTATGATACAGTTATTGTCAGTTTAGTCATGCCCAGGGGTCACTCACTTTAACATCTTGACCATTGAACATTAGACTGAGTCCTGCATCTGGGAATGTTACAATATTTATGTTTGGTTTAGCCATTTAGCAGATTTGTTGATAGTTCCCATGTGCTTAAAAAATCCCAAGGGATGCAGTTCCCCTCATGAAATGGAAATTTTCCATCAATACCAGAACTGTATTGGCATTTCTAAAATCAACATAAGTGAAGAAGAAAATCATGCTGACGTCATTTTGATAGCAGTATCTTTCTTCTGGTAAAATTTGTTTTTCTTTTTAACCCTTTGCCTCATAATACTGCATTTCTCCACATCTGAAGCAGACGACTTTTGAATACATTGTGGCAAATGAGTGACAGTTTTTTTCGCCACAATATTTTTCCACTCTGTCAGAGGGAAATATCCCAATTTTGTATTTTGTTTATTAGCTTTGAATTTGGAAAAGTGCTAAATATGCTTATGAGACAAAGGCTTAATCATTGTTTCTTAATCAGCTATGTAAGAAAGCCACAAATGTTGCTGATGTTATTTGACTGTCATGCAGCACAATGCAACTACAAACAAAATTGTTTCTGTATGATTGTGGTTTGTCGTGTTATAACATCACACTGGTGAGTCAGATAGGTGTTTTTTTGGCCACCTCACCTGTTAGAAATTAATGAAGTTATGTCATTATGTCAAATTGTGACTCTGAAGAATGTAGGAGTCCATGTCCACCTTAATACACGTCAGGTTATTGTATGTTGTATTTCCTTCATCTTGCTGCTCACATACAGTCAAATCTGTGAACAAAGACCACTAGTGAGAGATTAAATATCATGAACTCCTCAGTCACAATCCTTAGTCTGAGGTTTATTTGGTCTGTAATATTAGTACAGGTGCAGTGAACTCCTGGGGATTTGAATATTTATTATTCTATTTCCAAATTTCACTGTATATATCTGATAATTCACTATATCTGATATTTAACTGAATCTGATACCTCACTATGTATCTGATATTTTATGTTATATCTGATACCTCACTATATATCTGATACTTTGCTATATATCTGATATTTTATTTTATATCTGAAACTTCACTGTATATCTGATACTTCACTATATATCTTATACCTTACTTTATATCTGATACCTCACTATATATCTGATACTTTGCTATATATCTTATACCTCACTTTATATCTTATACCTCACTATATATCTTATACCTCACTACATATCTTATACCTCACTACATATCTTATACCTTACTTTATATCTGATACCTCACTGAATCTGAGTTCACTACAGCCATGTTTACAAAAATTGAATTTACTGGGCAAGAAGACTATAAGTTGCCCAGGAAATACATTTTTGTTAGTTTAATTGTTTCTTAAAGGAAAAGCTTGTAACCTAAGGAGGTCAGATTAAGTGCTTTTCTTCTATTATAGGTCATTATAATACAATTTGAAAAAAAAATTGAAATAAGACAAAAAAAACACTGGAACTTTTTTATGCCTGAGCATCAGTGTGTGTATACTTATAAACAGTGTTTATATCTTTATATTTTCCATGCTAACTACTTGTTAGTTTGTTTACAATGCACTGTTTATAAATAAAATCTTGTTCAACTGTACTCTGTTTGTTGGCTGTGATATTTCATTTGAAGACGGTGCCATCTTTCATGGAGAAATTGATTGAAGTTATCCCCAGTGAAGTCCTTGGAAAGGTTCTATGTGACCCCTGGTGATTGGGAGATGTGAAATAAATGTCACAAAAATTTTCTTGCACATGTGCCTGCGGAAATGTCAGATGGTCATTAAGGACCTTTTATGGCCCTTAAAAATCTAAAAAAATCTCGGATGTCTGAGAATGGAAATGATTGAAATGGCAAGTGCATTATTCCTGTGGACAGAGCTGCAGCTTTCATCCTGTCTTGTGAAAATTTTACCATAAAAGTCTATAACTGGTACCCTGGGAAAATAATTGTTTTGGTTTGTGATTATGTGGTTATATGCATAATGTACCTTTGTTGTCGAGCCCGCTTGCAGTGAGCTCGACATAGTTGACAAATTGAGGGTTCAGAGGTCAAGATCACACTTGGCATTTAAAGGGCAAAAATTGGCATGTTTTACCTTGTTTGGACTGTAACTTCTTTCAGCGTTGATGGGTTTAAAAATAACAAGGCATGATTGTACAAACTTAGCGGGCTCGACATGTTGCCATTTGGCGACTTCTAGTTTTATTAGTACCATTCATCCCGACTTGGAGATGTGATGGTAGATTGTTAATCTAGTGCATACCAAATTTTGGGTATAAACTTGGATCATACCAGATCTTTTATCTATAGAACTATTGAGCCTTTGAAATGGTAACTTACTAATTTAATATTATGTTGGGATAATTTCACCGCATCAACACCATATTCATTCTGAGCCTAACTACCAGACTTTAGTCCAGGTATTGCATTCACCCTGGCGTTAGTATCAGTGTTTGATACTCCTCTTTGATGATTTTTTTAATCCTTTACTGTTGCTGTGGCATTTAACCCCTGTGAATTATGTTTTACTCAGAATTTTGTACCCACTTACCTTACCTTCTGACAGGCATCAAATTTTCACATTGAGGTCTGGTACCAGGCATTCATCTTACAGCCCTTGTTCCATTAGGTTGTTAGTTGGATGAAGAATCTAAGACAGACGTAATAATGCTGTGATCAAGTTTTGTCACTATCTTTGAAATCATATATTTGATAGTGACAAACACTTGTCTAATGAAAGTTGATAAGAAACTACCAAAGAGGTGAAGCCAGTAACATTAATTAAGTTGCATCTGCAAAGCCTTTGATTATATGATTGAATCTTTGCCCAATAGTTTGAAGGAATGGATTATATATTTCGCCTTAACAGTAGTTTGAGCTCTAACAGAATTCAGTGAATATCTCTCATGGCTTTCTAAGTGTCTGAAATATCAGGAAAAAAACAATTGAAGGATGAATTTTGTGCTTTTCTATTCTCTGGTGATTCGTAATGTTTCGTGACAATGTTTTTGAATGGCTTCCATATTTGATGGAACAATTTATCATAGTGGAAGATGATCTTGCTCCTCAGATATTATGTTCCAATTATTTTTTAAGTTTTCCGCTTTTTAAAAAAAATTTTATGTGATTGGAGATAAATTAACTCTCAGAAGTTATAATCATTTTCTTCCTGTATTTCGTTGTTCTATAATTGGTTAGATATCTATGATACATTATACACTATAACTAAAATAAAACTTCTTACTTCAAAGGGCTCAGTCTGAAGTCTTCTCTCCTGCAACATGGAGTAAAACTTTATCTATGGTAGGGCATTAGCAGATGTGTACTGTGCAAAGGGCTCATAGAGTAATAAAAGATATCATGATAGTATATGATACTCTGTATTAATCATATATTCTAATGTCTGGTACTTGTTGGTTAAACTATTGTCATTCAGTCATACGTATTTGTTTAGTATAATTAACAGATTCTTGGAAAATACAGATGATGACATATGCCACTTGCTTATGTCTTGACTTGAATCTGGTTGAAAAGTTTACAAGTCATGGCTTTTTAATTATAAAATTGCTTGTAGTTCATTCCTGAGTGAATACTATCCATTCCTTTGTATTACCGATAATTACCTCTCTACAGCGTTATATGTTGTCCCAGTGTGTTTGCAATCCGAGTATTGTTTGCAAGATATACAACAGACCAGCTATCATATAGACAATGGTGAATTCCCTAATGTGTCTTTCATCTTTCTGATGGAAATATCGTGTTCAGCTCTCATTGAAAACAACAGAATGTTTAGGGTTTGTGAAATGCATCAAACGCATGTTCCTGAGCTGGGTAAAATCTTTGTAAGCTGTATTAATACTGCTTCAGGTGCTGTTACTCATGGAGGGGGTTGATTAAATTGATTTAAAAAAGCCATTTTTCCGCGGCTATTAATACCTTCATTCTGTTGGTATACATCATTTATTTGTCTTACAGACTCAGATAGATTTTATGTTTCCCTGAACAATAAATTCACAATCCATCAAGATCGACTTCTTGACATAAATGACTCATAAAAATTTAGTTATTGTTAGCATAGATAAAGCATATTTCTTGAGGTTAGTAATGGTATAAGACAATGGATGGTGCCATGTTTTAATTTCGAAAGAGCATCAGAACTTGAGTCTTTTTTGCCCTTAGAAATAAATAATATTGCACATTTGATGTACTGTTGGATGTGTAATTATTTTTCTGAATAAATTATTAAATAATCTGTCTCAATTGATTGAGCGTTCATGAAATGTTTCTGGAAAAGACTAATAAGTCTGGTGAACCAATCACAAAGTGTGCAAGAAATTAATGTGATAATACTGGTTCTATATAAGACAAACCAAGAGTTTGGCCCCAATATCTTGTCTCATAATTGCGTTGGTAGAAGATCATACAGTGCTGAGCTGGTGCAAGATTGTTGATCACAAAATTGTTGGTTTGAAACCCAGCCATGATATGCCTTATTTCTCCATGACTAAAGATTTATGTTATTGTTTAAGTTCATGTCTTTATATGTTTCCACCACCATGTCAGTGTTGAACTCAGCACTGAACATAAAACAAATGCAATTTGTACATTGTCTGGTATTCAAATCTGTTTAAAATTTCATTGACCAATCAAAATCAATGGAATTTTTTTTGACCAATCACAATACGTGTGATATTTGATTGACCAATCAAATTCAAACAAACCTTATGATAGTTTTATATAATCTTTGATAACAGGTTTACAGCAACTGTTCACTAAAACATACAAACTCGCTTAAAAATGTCTGTAATTCTAGGGCTAACACCATACAAATCATGGTATGAGGGATAGCATTGATCCTTGAAGAATGAAAGTCTGTTTGTTGCATGTTACTGATATGGTAATTAGGAACTGCTCACTTGTTACAATGTTTGTATTGACAAGCAGTCATACATGTATTTAGTTGAACTCTTGATATATGAAGCCTTCATTCTTGGTTCACTGAATTTTTCAATGATCTCCCCATTCATCATTTTACATTTAGGCCACAGTGGAAGTCATGATTTTTGTTTCCTGTCTCTAAGCTGAATTGAGAAAAATTCTCTGAACATTTATATCTGTGCATATGTCAGCCAAGTTAAAACAAACCCAACAGAAAAGTCATCATGTGAATAAAGGCCAACTTATAGCAGTCATACAATAATTGATAACAGACAATGTCAACCTCTGAATTGAGGACAACTGTGCTTAATACCATATTTCTTTGCTCCCTTTGTTGGCCTTTATTTATGGGTTTTAATGTACATGTATTTTGGAAGTTGAACAGTTGATCATTTATAAATTGCATACTTATTTATCTTTTATACGAACCAAATCGTAGGAAAATTGTACCTATCTACCTACTTGTATGATTTCTGGAGGCGGTACACAAAAACAAGTTTAAAATGCAGCCTCACTGAACTATCACACAGACAGATTTCAATGAATCAGTTTCAGATTTCATTATATGCAGAGTTACGTTTCTCCACCAGTTTTCTTCACTGTCTGAATTGATGGAATGTACAGAGCTGATAGTTTGATGCTTCATTACCTATGTAGATATTTAAAAAAATCTTTCTTGTGTTTCTTTTTCTCCCAACATTCTTTTTCTTAGACATGTTCCATTAAGTAATGTGCCATTGATAATCCCAGTGGATGAATGAAAATTCAAATTTTTATCTTACCATCGACGGAATTTATTTTTTTATTTATTTGTTTTCTTAAGGTACAAAGTCCTGCTGGTAGATATTCAAATTTATCTGTCTAGGCTCATGGTTGAGCATTATGGAAACGTTAAACAGTGATGTTATGAACGCCCCCTGATTCTCCTTAAACTTTGTCATAGACTTGGTGTCGTTGTGGAGACTTAAATATTCCATGCAATCAGTTCTCTTGAGAGATTTTAAAATCGTCTCAGCATTTAAAATAGCTATCTGAGATAAAAGCTTAAATTGCTGCTCTTTTATCTCAAGTTAGAGTTACTTCCCCTGATTGATAACAAAAAAACATCCTGTGGAGCATTTTCTAACTGCAAACACTATTGTTGATGTACTGTATCTCTGTTTGATAGTCTGACTATGCGCTGGGTTTGCCCAATTACCCATTACAAGCCCCTCTATCAGACGGCCAATAAAATAAATAAGTAGTTTCAGCTACTATCCCATAAAATATAGGGCTGTAGGAAGGCAATTTTTTTTCAAATGTATTTTTTAGTTTGCAGATAAATTTTTAAAAAAAGTCTAGAGTCGGCAGAAGAAGTTGGTTGGGATAGCGGAAACCAGGAGCTTTTTTATACGCCTCACCTACTTATGATATCTCTAACTTCCCTTGACAGGCAGAGCGTGTATCTGTTGTTTTATATTGTTACAGTTTATTAACATGATTTGTTTTCTTTATGATGAAAAGTTTATATCCAATTATATTTTATGTATGATTTCTTATCTTCATTATAAGAAGAGCTTCCGTTACAAATTGTGTGATTTATGAAACCATGTTTCACCATAAACAAAGTCAATCAGTAATACTGGTAGTTGACATTTTGTTATTGCGGATTGATCAGTGAACTGTGAATCCAAGCCTGCAGTCTTTTTACTGTGAAGTCACGTTCATAGACTAGATATCAATTAATGATATTCATGGTTGATGGTTAGACTGTCTCTTCTTTGTTGAGTCCTATCGAAATATGTGAATAGCAGAGAAAATCCCAGGCGTACACCTTGGTAGAATCACTGACCATCCATAAGCTGTCTGGACAGCATTCTCACATGTGAAATTTTTCTGGTCATTGGCTGGGATTAGAAAGCACTGCCGAGAGGGACTAGTGATTACTGTAGTGATAGATTTTAACCCATTGCCCAAGGCTCTGACTGTCTCTACCATATTTCATATTTCAACCGTACTTGCTGGTAACAATCAGTGAGATAGAGGGATTTCTTCTGCGTACCAAGAAACACATAATTATTATTGGCTAAATTCTTACATGAATGTATTCAATGTTATAATGTTTCATGTTTTTTGGCATACATGCTGTGGATTTTTCTTTTTTTTTTCTGGGGCTTTACGTCACATACAGTTAGGGTCATATGACGACTTTTCCAGCTTTACTGATGGAGAAAGGCTCTTAGGCATACACCTGGTTAAAAGAAAAACTGACTTTTCGTTAGCTAGCTGGACTGTTTCCTTCCATTGGAATGTCCTCCATTGGGATTTGAACTCAGCAGTTAGGGGCCAGTGAATACTTTTCAGAGACTGCAACTACTCGACCACAGAAGCCCCCAGGACTTATGACTGATTGTAAATTAATGTTAGTCTTTGTGTCACTATTATGTATTACATCTTAACTTATGGACTGTGGATCATCTAAAGTTATCTTTCCTCTAGAACATACTATTTTTATTCGAAGAACAGATTAGTCAGATCAATATAGTGCACTAGAATGAAAAAAAAAAAACTTTTGTGAGAATTAATCTGATTCCTATTCAAGTTTTAAGGTTTGAAGATCTTCGAGAGTTTTAAAGATACTTTTAAAATTTTCTTGGTGTATCAAAAAATAAATCAGTCGTGATTGTAATGTTATAAAGCAAGTGATTTAGAATAATTCTGCTGTTGTCATGACAATACTAGAATCTTTCCTGTTTCAAAATGCAATTCAGTGAAGAATAAAAAAAAATGAGATTCCCGCAATAGTTTCCAAATAGGAATGTCTCCTACATAAATTTTATGGTTTGTGATAGAACGGCTGGTTATAGTTTTATACACATAGCATGTTTTTCTATTTTCTGCCATGGAATTAGTTTTGTATAATTGAAAAGTCACACTTTGGAGGGATGTCAAACTTTTAAACTACTCACATCATTTTTGTCTCTTTTTGCGAATGAAACCTAATTCTTTAGTCAATACACGATGGCCTCACTTCGATGATGGAATTTAACATTGTAGGGATTCAATAAGGCACTTGGTTTATTATAGGGGACAGAATTTCTGGTTTTAAGTCGGCAATGATTACTTTCTAGGCTGTTAGTTTAAGTTAACTAAAAGCCTTCTGCAATAATGGCATATTAAACCCCCTATGGCTACAACATAAAAACAAATTTTCTAATCAGCTGTGAAATTTAAGAGGAACTTTGATACATTTTTGCGCAGGATGTTGTAAAGGAAATGATATAAATGGTGGCTAGAGTGAATGAATCACTGAGAACTATTGCATTTACTGAGAAATTAAGGGTAATAGGATACTTACATGCTGGTCCCTTCTGAAGATTTGGTTGTTCAAAAAGCTGTTGGCAACTTTTTGATGTAGTTTATAGGTGTTTATTTTTTGGTATTAGATTTCTTACTGCATGGTAACTAAGGCCTGGAAAAAATAGTTCTGGTTACAGCTACACAACCAGCCCTTTTTTTGGCACAGACCCTTAATTGCAGAACAGCGAAATCCAAAGTATGAAGATATTTGGGGGCGAATAGTGCCTTCACTGTATTAAAGGTACATTTAGAAAAAGTTTGTACTGAAAAGTTTGTTGACCTGGGAACAGTTCAATACAATTGTACCAGAAGATTTCACTGTTCCAATATATACTGGCTGTCGTAAGAAATTAACCATCATAGAAATTTGTCTATTTTGGTCAATATTCTGACCTTGAAATTTTAATGTTATACAACAATTTTATGGTCAATAATGTATAACAATATGGTTACACATAATGGTAGTAATGTTTGGTTGGCTTACTCGTGGCACACATGCAAAATAGCTCTTTCTAAGAATAACTTGAACAAAGCACATGATTATACCAACATCACTGACTGGTTACTTTCTTATGACAGCCAATATATGTGAAAGTCTAAGCATTGAATGGAATAGTTGGGTATTTTTCCTTTGGTTTTCCTTTGAGCTCTTAAAGGTGAAAAAGTAGACAAATAGTTTCTGTGTGTATGCTGGAAAATTTTCTACCTTGCTAACTATCTCTGACATCTCAATTCCCTGCTTCAATGGTGACTGAATTATTACCTCGCCCTCAGTTGTATCAAAGCATTTTAAAATGTCATCCACGTCTTCATAAATTGTGCGTATTGTTCATCAGGAGTCTCTCTGTCCTCTGCTTCTTGTCTCGGTTCATCTTGGAAAGTTGTAAATAATGGACCCTGGTGTTCTGGATCAAATACTGAGATCAAATACAGAGCAAATGATTATAGATACTAATCTAACTGTCTTCTTTCCTGATAGAACTGTCTTGACAGTTTTGCAGCCCTGTAAAATTGAAGAAAAGAATATATTTTTCAAGTTCCACTTTTTACCATTCTGATTCTGTTAAAAAACTATTAAATTGCTTCTTTTGAGTGTCATATTTGTTAATTTGTCACTAAAACAAAAATTTTGGTGCATTTTCTTTTAAAAAAGATACCATTAGTTATTAAAGGGAAACAACTCACTTGAATACTAATAGAATTACTTCCCCTGGCACAATTTCTCAACAAAGTTTGTGTTCACTGAAGTACAGGAATTTGCCAGAAAATCAAAGCTAGTGTTTTTGCAATTAAGGCCTCAAGTTCTCCTATCCACTGGATATATTTTAGTACTTAGAATAGATAGCCATCTTGATTAGCTTGGATTTACCCATATCCTGTCTAGCTGTGGCGTTTGTGATTACAGGGTCAGCTTTTCTCAACATTGTTGTTTGATTTTCATCTGGTATATTTTTTTGTGTGAGCCGAGTTGTTTCATGTATTATCTATCGGTACAAGTGTTTCTGATATATTTAGGGTTAAATCAGTCTCTTCTCTGTTTTGTTTCTAATGTATTTCTTGTCTTATCTTCCTACTTTAAGATTGTTATGCAGCGTTCAGGTTGTGTTTGATGAGAAACTAAGTTTTCATGGTTCATGCGAACTATTGATTACAGTGATAGTCCTGGGTATTTTATGGTTGTATTTGTATATTGAGTATTTAAACTGGTTACCCCTGGGGAAGATATTGTTTTTATATTCCTTTGTGAAGATAATGAAATCAAAGCACTGGATGAACTGATCGTGTGTGTTATATGACTGACAGTTTAATTTTGTCACTGATGCTTGCAGAATTGATGTTAGAGCATACAGATAAGGCTGTCCTTAAAAATTGTTGGCTTGCAATTATGCAAATGAAATTATTTGAAAAACCTTCCAACCCAATGGCTATTTACCAATTGTATACTTACAATAGCAACTCTTAATGTAAACTTTATATCCTAAGACCACTTTGGTCCCTAAATACTGAATTATTTTCAACTTAACATTTTGGTACATCTAATTTTTCATTCATTCAAAAAATTGTGTACTGTTTGCTGGATGTGAAAAATATAAATTGTATGTAGAGTAGATGTTTCAACATTTAGAATTTGACTTTTTTTATAAGGGCTAAACATGAAAATTTGGGACTGAAGTTTTATATTTGCTTCAATACCACCATGATTTATTCGATAAAACATTCAAATTGTTTAGATATGCGCTCAATTACCAATGTGAAATTGTCAAATTATTGCGTAATCTTGCATTCATTTAGTGTCTTCAGTGTATATAATGCTTTCCATTCAGTCGTAACAATCCTTGATTACATACAATTCAGTCTTCAGTTTTTCTAAGGACTTCAATAATGACAATGGAATGGATGTTTTTTTAAAACAATTGGGATGATTTCTAGCAGACATTTCCTGCAAGCAAACATTACTGATTTAAATACAGATGACTGTGTTATTGTGTAGGAGAATCTTGGGACATTGAATGCTAAACACAATAAAACTGTCAAGTGCTGAGTCAGCCATGAAATGTTCAAGACGTCAAAGGCTTTAACTAATGTATCCTTCTCAATGATTACCCCTTTAAGGATTTTCTCTCAAGTTCTCTGATGGAATCATTATCCTGTTGTTGTGCATTAGGGATTTACTCCCAAATCGGATCTCTTAATTGGGCCCATTGATTACGATGGCTGGTCCCATGGATTCTTAATTCAAGTCCTGAAGGCCTTTAAATACAGTCACTGTCACTCATACATTTTCTGTTCCCACACAACAATGCATCATTAAAATTAAATAAATAAGAGAGCAAAACAAACAAGGGAACAAACAAACAGGTGAATGACAAACCAATTAACAAGCAAACAAACATGCAAACAAACAAACAAAACAAACAAATGAACAAGCAAGCAAGCTAACAATCAAAACAAACAAACAGACTGACAGACAAACAAACTGTTGGTTGCAGTTGTTAGAATTATCGAAGGGGCCTCCATGCTCAAGTGGTTATGGTCTCTGACTAGTGATCACCCTCTCACTGTTGGGAGTTTGAACCCCTGCCAAGACCAAATTTCACTTGTAGGAAGCTATCCAACTAGCTTATGGAAGGTCGATGTTTCTACCCAGGTTTATGCCTGGAGTCTTCCTCCACCATTAAAGCTGGAAAAGTTCCCAAATGGTGCCGATTGTTGGTGCCCAGAGACAAAAAAGAATCACTGACTAACTGAAATGAAAGTTAACTGAAGGCTTAAAATACCATCAGTAAGAAAATAAAACAGTTGTTTTCAGAACTAAATGAACACTTGAAGCCACAAATTCATCTTAAACTCACTCAAAATGTCTCTCAAGTATCTTAGCAACAATCTTCAAGGTCAGAGTGTCTAAAGCTTTAACAATTTACGCACAGTCTGTGACTTATCCCAGTTGCTGAACACCAGACACAAGTAAATTTTTTATCACACAAAAGCAGAATTTCAATTTGTCATTTGAGGTTCAATGAAAAATTACAGAATTTGGAAACCAGTTTTGGAAGTGTAATTAAGCAAAATGTACATACTTAAGAGTAAAAATACAAAGTAAAAAAAACGGACTATCTCAATTGTTACTATTATAAATTTATTTGAATTTATTTTGCAAAAACTTCAAAGTCCAGTATCTGTAATTCAGATGATTACAGAATGGAAAAAATGACACTTTCAGGAGATACCAATCTTCCATGGTATTTCTTGAGAATCTATATTTAACCTAGATATGTTTGGTTTACCAGTTCACCGACAATAATAGGATTTTCTAGGATTTAGCTGGAAGAGCTCTTCAACAATCCTGACAATGATTGAATGGAACGGATTCATTATAAATCTTTTCTGGGGTAATAATTGACATAACGAGTTTAATGCTTGCTGCTATCTCCTTGTTCATGAAATATACATAATGTAAGTACTGCCTTGATTTGGTATAAAAAAGCATTAAGAGCAGCTTACGTATTTAAGCTTAGATGTTCATTTTCATTCAATTCGCATGTGATTCTAACCAATATCTCATGTGACAAATCTTACAATTATCACTGACTAAATGTAAAAATAAATCTGTATAAATGAATTTTTGTGTGGTAGAAAACCATTTATCAAATTTATTTTGGGGGGAAGAGGATGCAACATTCTATTTTTTGTAAATTGTAGTGGTAATGTCTCCCAGTCTTACTGAATATTAATGTGAGGAATGTAGGGTAGGGTTTGTTAAGTACTGATTCATCTTACAGGTTACACTGAGGTCCCATTAGACCAGATTTGGAAAGCCAGAGGATGGACGCTTTTTGACTAAAAACCTGAGTTTTTAAAATTTATTTGAAACTAGCATTATGGGTAATTCTAAGTGATTTGATTAATGTCAATTCACTTTTATAGGCTAGAAAAAAAGTCATGTTTACAGTTACTTGACCTGATATATAGAGTGGGTGGTTGCAAAACTTGTACTTTGGAGACGTGATTCATGCCCAAATATTTTTGTACCTTTGAATTGCTGGTAGAAACTTCAAGGGCGGCGCCAAAAAATAGGATTGGTCAGGGAACTGTAAACACTATTTTTGTTATGGCTTTACCTATGCATTGATTGCATGGTGTCTGTATGTTAAATAATAATTGGATGCCGTTTAATGAACTCATGACCCAGGTGGGTAATATGGATTCATTTCTAGGCATTCTTGTGTAAGGCTGCTGCCACCATATCTATTCAATACATTTGTTAGTTGGTAAGCATGCGCTTCTATCCATGTGCTTTCATTGCCAATTTACTCTGTGGTTTTAAATAATTATGAACAGCCATGTGACATTCAGCTTGACCTGTTAGCAAGTAAATATTTCCTTTGAAGTTAATGGTTAATGGCAAGTTTTTCTTTTTCTCCGAGAAATGCTATTGAATACAAAATGATAAAAAAAGTTTATGTAACATTACAAATCATGTTTTATTACTTCTTCCTGTTATGTAAGGTTTCATACGGACATAAAAGCAGGAAACAAAACAATTATTGGACTTCTAGATTGCTAATTGGTGCCATCAAATATTGTTATTTCACCCATACATCTCTGGCGTATTTGTCCTATCAATTGTTATCTGCGTGATTGATTTTAGGCGATAACATAGATAATGATTGATTGGACCAAACTACTGTGTCTGGATCATTTACCTCCACTGTATGTATGGTACCAGACGCAAGAACAAACATAGTTCAATTTTGTATAAGGCCAAAAAAAAACAGTGGTGTTTCTGGAGATGTGACAAAAATTTGGTTACCTTGGTAGCATAACTTTTCTTATTTTTTTTCTAAACATGTTTTTCATACTGGCATGATTTGTCCCCAAATATTTCTAGATTGTCTGTTTTGAAGAAAAAGTCGAGCTATTGTGATCACTGCGTTGTCATCGTTGTTGTGCAAAAAACTTTAATGCAACCCAATACTCAAACATTTTTAAAGATATCAACATGTGCACAACTCTTGATTATTATGTCAAGGCACAGTTGCAAGACTAGGGGCATTATTCTGAAAGCTATATTTTTGGAGTTATGCTCTTTTTTAACTTAGAATTTTGGTCAGAATTGCTTATTAAATAGAATGATGTAAAACAGAAGAGTGTTGGTGCCATATTGCGGAGTTCTTGTTGTACTTCGGATTATGCTATTAGAAACTGTATAGTCTGCACCAAAGAAATAGGGTTTGTCAGGTAACTGGAATCGCCAAAATTTTTCCCGGCCTAAATGATACTATACAGCTTTACAGAGAGACATTGACTAGATATTTTATCATTAATTCTGTGCGCACTTATATTTCAAGTACTGTCAGTTATTTGGCTGCTGTTTTATGTGTCCTATACAATGGTATGAGTTCTTTTAAGGGATGAGGTGGTTACTATTGCCAGTCTGTCCACCCTCTCAGACATACTAATGTAATTAATACACCTGCTGGTTTTAATCTTCTTTATGGATGACAGCTTATCTTAGGAATGACTGGTTACTTTTAATATTGTACTGGTATGTTTGATTTGGTGCCAGAATCACTATTCTCCAAATTGTCACTGCTGTTAATGCTGGCATGAGTGCTTTCTGTGTTAACAATTTTTGCCTATTGTGTGTAAACATTTGTTAACTGTATAAACATTTGCCAAGTTTGGTAAAATTTCTTTATTTCTGGTAAAATTTTGTGATGAACAATAAATTTGAAAACTGGTGAGAAATAGGCCAATAAAATTTTGTAATAAACAAACAGGAAATTAGTTATAAGTTCTGGCATAATCTGACTTAGTTTAGCAAGCCTGATTAGTTGCCCCTGTAATTACCTGGATATATTTTTTCACTGGGCTTTAACATCGTACCAACAGCCAAGGTCATTTGGCAACTATTCCAACTTTAACAAGCTTTCCAGTTGTACCAACAGCCAAGGTCATTTGGCAACTATCCCAACTTTAACTAGCTGGACAGCTTCCTCACTCCTGAAATTTGCCTGGTCCCTGGTAGGATTCGAACTTACAGTAGTAAGGGGCTAGTGATTACTAGTCATAGACCATTACTACTTGACCACAGATGTACCCCAAACATAAGATTACTCCATTGTAGGACTAATTATCATAGATGGCCTTTCTCCCTATAACACTGAATCAGGAATGTCTTGATGTATGGTAGTGAAGCTAATAGTTCAAATAGATTCCCAAGATTTATACCCTAAATATCATTAAGCAATTTAAGCTCTTGAACATATTTTTTATCCAGCTTTGTCCATTCCATCATTGCATTGCTCACCCCTTATGATTGTTATAATGGGCTCACTCCACTGAGTACATGGTTTGATGGAGTTAAAATGCCAGGAGAATATGACAGTAGTTCCTAATAAGCTTTAGTGTTTGCCATTATTACATTAAGCCAAACTGTACTCAAATTTTCTTACTTCCATGAAGACAGTTATTAAGTCATGATGAATTTTCTTCACAATTAAGTACTTGTAATGTGATTGATGTGTTAAAGAGCGCTGGACGGGCCAATGCTACGTCAAGAGTTTAATTGTAAAATTCTTAACAATTAAGTTACCAGGCTCAATTCACTGTGCTCTTCTCATTTAGGTTGCTTTATTCTGAAAAAGTTCAACATAAATTCTAAACTATACATAATATGGATATTAATTTAATGTGTAAGGTTGGTGATGGACTTAGAACTTTATGGTCCTCTTTGCTTGAAGCAAAAGATTCCGAGCCGGTGAATATTTATTTTATAAAGTTACTTGTTTTATTGCACTAAAGACTTACAGGTAGTTCTTCCACTTGACATTTCCTTTGATGTTTATAATGTAAGATTATCTTTCTATTTTATGTTTTATATGAAACTTCATTACTGACAATATGAATGATTAAGCATCATATATACTTAGGGTATAGTACCATTATCAGCAGACAGGAGCCTTTAAACTTAACCAGTGCTCCTGGGTGACCATCTAGTACCAACCTGTGCTCCCGTCAGTAAAGTCCCATGTAACTATCACCAGGATGCTATATTTTGCATCAAATTTCTGCCTTATTAATAAAGGCTGTGGCCACTGACCAAAGAGATAAAGTGTGTGTTTGTGCTCATGTATTCTTTATTAATTTGTTAGTTAGTTCTTCAATATCTATGAATATGTGGTTAAGTATAGTCCGTGTCATAAAGACTTTCATTCCAAGATGGCTAGTTTTACTCTTTTATTTTGAAAACATTTTTACATCAATCAACCCACAGTTCGGTTATTTACGAAAAGATTAAAATCAACCCAAAGTTTGGTAATAAATGAAAAGATTATAGTGTACATGTATCAGTTCTTGAAGATAACTTCAGTTTTTTTTACATCTCTGACTTCCTGTGGATATAGGTAGATTGTAGGACATTTTGGATCTATAACCTTGTATCTTTGATGGCTAGTGAACCACAGGTACTTCATAAATGATTTTATAATAAAAATAATTTCTGTATCATGATATATTGATAACCTATTTACCACCCTGTAATATTTTGAGAGATCATAGCCATACTCTATGTCTGTACAATCATAATTTATATAGATACAGTATATGTATTGAAAACTCGTGTGTCAGTATGGGAATCTTCAGTTGTAGACATGCTTGCACTCAGATCAGCTTTGTCTATTTATTGTGATGTGCGTTGATCTCGGGTGTGTGAGTTTGAATCCTGGGTATTAGATGTGCTCTCTGATGATATGGTTGAACATATTCGCCCAATTGTATAAACATTGGTTAACTTTAACTTAATGGTTAATTTAACCCAAGGTTAAATTTAACCAGTTTGGATTACTAACCATTGAAAAAATCATTTAAACATTTAAAAAGGGCTGCCATTTTGGTACTGGTTGCAGTTTATGTTAAGATTAAACCAGCATCTTAGACTTAGGTTAGATTTATTTGAGCTTTAACAAAAACAAAACTTGGTTAAATTTAAACAAAATTTTCTACAACAGCTAACCAAACATTTAACCAAAATTTTAACCAAAACTCTGATTTTAACCAGTGGTTATGGTTAACCAATGTTTATACAATTGGGTGATTGTGTCTATGTGTCATTTACCCTCTTCCTTTGATCATCCATATTGAGAAGTTGACAGTTTAGTGCGGAGAACAAGGTTGATATTGGTACAGACTGTCTGCAGGTACTGATATAGTGTTGAAAATAGGTGGAAAACTAAGTCAATTCACACAAACATTGTTATAGTTTATAAATTGTGAAGAAAATTTTGTTCCTGAAATGTGTTCTTTTGAGAACAAGGTTGATTTTTGTACAGACTGTCTGCAGGTACTGATATAGTGTTGAAAATAGGTGGAAAGCTAAGTCAATTCAGACAAACATTGTTACAGTTTATAAATTGTGAAGAAAATTTTGTTCCTGAAATGTGGTCTATTTAGCAGCTTATTGTTAAATCAAACATATGAAATAAACAGATATATTCAGGGGCCATTATTCTTGTATATACATGTACCGACTCGACTTGTCAGTAGTTGTTTGTTAAAAGGGTTCAGAGGCCTCCGTGGATGAGTGGTTATAGTCTTTGACTAGTAATAAATAGCTCCTCACTGCAGTGAGTTCAAATCCCTTTTGGGACCAAATTCTATATGTGAGAGAACTGTCAAGCTAGCTTACAGAAAGTTACTGGTTCTACGCAGATGTACGCCTGGGGTCTTCTTCCACCATTAATCCTTTGCCTCATCAGCATATTTTGGACACTTCCAAATTCAAAGCTAATGATTATACAAAACGTCGATTTATTTAAGAAAATTGGGTTATTTCTCCCCGACAGAGTGGAAAGCATTTTGGCAAAAGAAGCCATTACTCATTACAAGTGATGGCTTTATTTGCCACAATGTTTTCAAAAGTCGTCTGCTTCAGATGCAGGGAAATGCGGTATTATGAAGCAAAGGGTTAAAGCTGGAAAGTCACCAAATGAATCTGATTGTTGGTGCAGCTTTAAACCCCAGTGAAAAAAAAGAGTTGAATTGTTACATAAAAATATGTTATGTGCTAATGTGAAAAATGTTGCCTTCGAATATTTTTCAAGGACAAAATTAATGGACAATTCCAAGGATATGATTAAAAACATTAGGCATCTTCCAAGGTCAAGATTGGCCCGCCCAAAAACATTACAAAGTGCTCTTATTCCGCATTGATAAAAACAAAGTGTCGGAGATAGTTTCAATAACGTATATCATTAAATGTGACTTTTGTGGATCGAAAATGATGCACTTACCTTGTGAATTACGCCTCTGTAGACTTTGATTTAAGCCAAATCTTTCTCGTTACAAGGAAATTTGTTATTTATTGACAATAAGGTATAATTTATTTTCAAATGATCTCAAGCAAAACTTGCAGGTTATTAGTCTCACTATTTCTTTGATACTCAGCATCAATAGATGTTGGGAGACGATAATTACATAACGGTAAATTATGTGTCTGCATGGCATCAGCAACATTTTCTGCTAACTCATTTATTCTAATGAATCGGATTTTGTATAAATAAAAAAAAAATTGTTAGGAAATAATTTGTTTGATTTAAATTCTTATCTTAACATACAGATTGGTTCAATGGTTGTTTATATTGTACTATGATGGCCTGATGATTAAATCTTAAACAGTTTTTTAAGGGCTGGCTTTTAATCTTTGAGCCATAATGTTTAGATAAGGTCATGTTCAAACGTTTCTTTGTTGTCTGTCTCCCTCCCAGCTCTTGTTAGTGAAGGAGATTGGGGATTAGGTGCAAGCAAGCTAGGGGCTGTGATCAAGCTAGCTTACGCAAGGTCGGTGGTTCTACCAAGGTGTATGTGTGGGGTCTTCCTCTACCGTTGAAGCTGGAAAAGTCTCTTAATGACACTGGCTGTTGGTGGAATGTTAAACCCCAGCAAAAAATAAATTGAGCTGCCACCCACATGTACTGTTTACATGCATTTAACTGCATTATGTGTACTAAATAGGTTACCCTATGTTGGAGGTACCTGCTATAATTAATTGTGATTAGATAGATGAAAGGTTGAATTTTGAGATTTAATACAATCTGATTCTAACTGTTGGCTGTACAAGAAACAGATATATTTGTTCAGCTGTGTGTAACTATTTTAGATTTCTTCAATTCTCACAAAATCTGGCACAGTTTTGTGTTTCCATGAGTTGTTTTCATTGGTAGAAAAATAACCAGGGTATTAAAGGTTAAATGTTTGATAAGCAATAGCCAAAACTGTCAGTTAATTCTCAAAGTCTAGATGGGTAAAGTGTTTTCATATTTTTTATGCTTTGATTTTTTCTTCATGTTATGAATAATGTTTTTTTTTCTGTTGTTACATCACTGAAAAAGATAATGTCTTCAGTTACTTTTTTGGTACGGTTATAAACATGTGTGGAAGATGAACCTTGTCTGTGAGGAAATTTCAGGGACTTTTGGATTTATGTGCTGGTTGGTGAATTCTTTGCAGGGAATAATTGCGCAGTAGGAAAGAAAGATGTCGGTCATAAACATCTGCATCTTTGATCTGTACTGAACTGTTCTGCGGGAATATAACAGTTTTTAAATAAAACATCTATTAATTATCTGTTTTATGTATTTTCAGATGAAAGTATAATTAGCAAGTTCCTGTCATTGGGTGTGGCAGCATCTGTGGGTATTATTGTTGGAGGTCTCATTGTTTTCATATTCTGCACCGCAGCGTTAGTCTGCTGTTGTCGACAGTCAGTATGTAAAAAAGCACCACCTAGTTCTAGCGGAACTGGGTCAGGCACGACCTCTGTATTAACAAATGGTGGACCAGGAAGTCATCATGGCAGCCATCACGGTAGTGTACATGGTAGTCACCATGGTAGCCAACATGGAAATCACCATGGTAATGGTCACATGACACAGATTGATAGAGGTGAGTGACCTTGACATTATTTATTCATGTTGCTATGTCTCTAGAATCTAAGTTTGAATTCATAGAGAATAGTTAATTTCACCCTAGTTTTTTAATCAGTACAGTATAATTCAATTCTTATATTGATTAATGTTGATGTTGGTTTAAAGCAAAGATGTGTTTTTAACATGAAGGTCTATCGGTAATAGTTAATAATTTTCACAAAAAACCTTGAACTCCAAAGGTCTGTGCTCGACCCAGTTCGCTTTAATTAGTACATTGTTAATGCACCATATGGTTTCTAACCACTTATTGCAAAAACAAACTCATTGTCTCAGATTTTTATTAAATTTAATTATCATCAGGAACCATAGGCATTAGGAGCCCCTGAGAAATAAAGTTACTTTTTATGTGCTGTCAATATGGCAATCATTATGAATGAGACCAATTTTAATGCGAAATAATTTTAAGTTCATAATGTCAGGCTTATAAATGCGTAATAACTGTGACAGCTTGATGCCAGCATTCAATGCAGAGCAATTGACTCTATGAATGAATGAATTAATAACTGTAATAACCTGTATTTTATTGTACCTCTGCTTGTTTAATAAAGTTCATTATTTGACCTTGACAATCTGTTTGACCTTGTTAATTTTTTCTATCGAAAAGGTGCAAATACATTGACAGCAAAATTGCTTCATTGATTTTTTTATCTTAGTTTATAGTTATGGATAATGAATGTAAAAATTTGCTGTAATGTCACATTACTGCGGACAGCTGCTTCCGATTATTGACTGTGTTTTTTTCCCTGAAATCTGACACTACAAGTGTACTTCACTTGTTTGCTGTAGTTGGATTTTTCTGTCTGTACATCACTTTCATCTCGGGATTAAATTAATGTACCCTTGCAGTTCAATCGATTATTTCATTGAAAAAAATCCTTCAAAAGGAAGATGTTAATTGCTTGTCTAACAAAGACTGTGATTGTATTCTACGTCACTTCATCCCTAAAGCCTTAATTTGATAGCCTTAATTGAAATCAGTGTTTTACATATATAGAACTCCATCTTGTATTTTGAAAAACTCATAGTCTCCGATTTTGATGAGAACTCCCTAAATGTTCTCTCTTAACATTTTGTTGAAATTATTTTTTGAGACATGTCAGTATTTATTACATGTTAAGGAAATGAGAGGAGAATGTTTATGGAAGTTACACTCCGTGTCTAAAACATATAAGGGGGCCTTTGTGGTCAGGTACTTATGGTCTCTGACTATCACTGTTGCGAGTTCAAATTCCACCCAATACCAAATTTCACATGTGAAGAAGCTGTTCAGCTAGCTTATGGTTGGTTGGTTGGTTGGTCGGTCGGTCGGTCGGTCGGTTGGTCAGTCATACCAGGTGTTACACCTGTGGTCCTCCTCCAATGTTAAAGCTGAAAATAATTAATATAACTCCCTTTTCTTTTGAAATTTTATACACAGAACTATGTGAAGGTTTTATAGGTTTATTTAAATGTGTAAATGAATGTGATTATTAAACAAATGAGTTGATTGGTCATAGTTTATTAATTAAACAATTTGTGAAATTTACTGTTTATCAAATTATCATGGTAAGATTACATATTTCTTGATGTCTCTTTTTTATGTTTAATCCAAAGCCTTGTAAAATATGTCATTGGTATTTTAGATAGTGCGAGGTCAAGGTAAATACGGTTGCCATTATCAATTTGTGGGCCTATTCCTTCAGTACATGTATTGTGGTGTTAACAATTAGCTTTTTACGCTTTGATTAAAAAGTACATGAAACAATATTAGCTTTACTTCTTAGATTTTTCTTGTTGATCCAGTTGCGAATTTTCCTTTACCAACTATTAAAAATTACTTCCTCATTTTTGTCTTGTTAAGCCTGTTAAAATGCTGCATCACTAATTGACTTAGGATTATTTTCTGATAAAAGCTCCTCCCCTAATTAATGCCCCACCCCTTTTCTTCGAAAATGAAGCTATGGCTCGCCAAACAGTACATACTGATTCATTGAAGAAATTCCACTTAATGTAAAGCACTCAGGCATGTCCAGTGAGAATTTTTTTATATTTGTAATAGAATGATATAGTCACAAAATTCAAATTAATTATCTGTAATGTATCTTTATCTTTTTCAGGTCCTCATCAGATGAATCCATTCGGTAATCCGACACATCAAGGATATTATCCGATGCACCCTGTGTATCCATCACCGCATGGATCTGTATACTCTGCTCACACACAAAATTCAGCATTTACGAGAGACTCCGGTTTTACTCATAATCAGTTTGGCTACTCGAGTAGCGTGTACTCATCTCAGGCTCCATCGTATCATAGATCACATACTCCGACGAGTAGTAAGTCGGGAAAATCTCATCATTCAAACAATAGTGTGACATATACTCACAATACGGATAAAGTTATGTTGCCCGTGAATCTCTAGTGTGACATGTACTCTCACTTGTGTTGACTATAGTGATTTTCACTCATGATATAGACAAAAGTTATGTTACCTGAGTATGGGCAGTGTGACATATACTCTTCTATGGACTTAAGTGATATAGACAGTCATGTTACCTGCAAGTTGACAGTGTGACATATACTGTTCTGTGAGTAATAGTGTGAGGTATACTCATGATTGGCAGAGAAATGTCATCTGTAAGTTCTTAGTTGTCTGTAGAGTAACATATACTCAAAATTAGAACTTCATTATGGACTCTGCAAACTAATGGTATGACATGATGGTGTCTTCACAATGAAAATTATGTTTACCATCAACAAATTTCCAGGGGGTCAAATGGAGTGTGACATAAACTTAGTAAATGTGACATGACTCATGGTTGACATACTGTATGACGTGTGAAGTGATGTTTGGAAGTCTATTCTTGGAGGGCCCCAGTCAGCAAAATTGGAGGACATGATTTGTGGAAGAATTCACTGTATTTTGTCTACATTGTACATTTATGACTGACATTTATTTTAATGTGTACATATATGATAGTCATATTACATGAGTCCTATTATTAATTGTGGTTTGTTATACAAGATGCTAAAGGTGCAAACAGTTGTAAAGATTAACAAGAAACTGCAGAGACTCTTGCTGTGTTACAGTATATATATTTTTTTGACATAAACATCGTTACCCCACCCACTCTGTTGTGTTGTAAGAATTGACTTGCATTATGTGACCTCTTCATTGTTGTAACAGGTTACATAACCAATTGTGATTGGCTAAAAAAATGATGTCTTGTGATCTGTTGTGTCGCAAACATATAAATTTGAGATCAACGTGCAAGATAATGTATTAATAGATATAGAATCATGTGCTACTTTACGATTAGCTACACCAGTATATATTTTGAGTGTTCATAAAAAATCATATAGATATATTTTATTTAAATTGTTCAATGTTTTTGAAATGATAACGTGTTAAGCTTTGTAAAACATCACTTATGAGAAGATAACCCCTGGGTCCAAGGTTACAAAACATGAAATCAGTCCCCAGCTCAATTTCCACATTTGTTCTCCACTGATTTCATGTCAATAAACTTACTAGACGTATGCCTGGGTAGATATTATTGATTTATTAACTTATATACTTAATACCAATTAATCAGTTATTTAATTGCAAGACTTCTTAGTGAATGATTAACACAAAATTTGAGATTTGAGCTAGTTGATCAATCTCAAGTGTTATAAATGTAACCCCTGGTAAACAGACCACCTTGTCCTCAAAATACAGAAATTTGTGATTCAAGTAATGAGTTTTTTTTTTAATTTCTGATTACTGACTGACAACTTTGAGATGGATAGTATATATAAACACCAGACTCTTGTGAAGGGCATTTTGTTGTAGACTGGTTTGAAAATATTTATCTTTGATAAACTTCAAAGAATGAATACAACTTTAGTTCAAGACAGTAGAATAGTATGATTATTGGATTGTAGACTGTATACTTAAAATTTATAGACTAGTTCTGCATATTTTGCGACTTTTCTTTGTGTTCTTTAAATACTCACACATGAATATGTGTCTTTTAAAAAAATGTGGTGGAATGTTTATTTGAGATTTTTCTTAATCACTATTTTTCCAAAAAAGGCTTTCTCTGTGAATTTCCTGATCTTTGTACAAATTATTCTCCTCATCGTCTCATGTTATCTCACTACATTAGCTATTTCTCCATTGTTGTTGTTGTTTTTTTTACATTTTATAGCAGAATCACAATTTGATTATAAAAAGGTCTCATTTTTGTGGCAACAATTTCAGAATATCGAAGAGTTTTTGTTTTAAAGAATATAAATCCTGCATTTTGTAGATAATTGAATAGAAATTAAAGAATGACTCACTTTTAAGTGACTGGATGTGTTGAAAAAGGTAATATTTTACTAAAACAGTTTGATTTTGCATGAATATTATAATCCCAAAATTATTATATGTGAGACCATCCTTATAGAATTGTTGGTTGCAGTTTTGCAGTCGGTAGGTAGGTAGGTAGGTATTTTTTAACATTATATAAAACAAACTGCTGGAATTATGAACGAAAAATTTTTTGATGCTTTTTCTTACACCATGTTGTTATAATTGGCCAGTATAGTTGGTGTAATGATTTAAAACCTGACATGATGAAATTTATGGCAATATTTGTCTATTCTTAACCCTTTGCCTGGTAATACCGCATTTCCCTGCATCTGAAGCAGACGACTTCTGAAAACATTGTGGCAAAAGAAGTAATGAGTAATGGCTTCTTTTGCTACAATGTTTTCCACTCTGTTGGAGGGAAATAACCCAATTTTCATAAAAAAATGATGTATTGTAATATAAGTTTGGATTTGAAAGAGTCTAAAGTATGCTTATGAGGCAAAGGGTTAAACTATCTGTATGATTTACTGGGTATATTAATGTAGTTAATTCTATTTCAATATTTCTAAAGTTATATTTTATCCTTTTTTGCAAGTATTCAATATTCATGATGGACTTATATTACCTAAGGTAGAATTATGAGACTTTCTAATGGTATACTAATAGACATTTACCCTTACTGGTGGACCATGAAATCCCAAAACATTTGGATTAGACACTTTTTTCGTAACAAACCAGAGGCAGGCAAGATTTTTTAAGTTTGTAAGCTCTATCTAGTGTCTTAGGTAAGATATATCTCTGAACCTGGCCCCAGGTATATGTTATAAGTGTTTCAATTGTTTGTTCTGTATGGTTAATTAATTTCTCTGTTGGACAAAGCAGGGTTCGTTAAAGAAATGTGTCTCATTTTTAGGGAAAAAATTCATTATTTTATTTCTGTGGGTATATTTTCTTGGAGAAGTTCAGTTTCATTATTTTTTGGGGGAAACATTTTTCAATCATGTATTACAGTGCAACCTCTCCAGAGCGGCCCTCTCTTGAGCGACAACCTCCCTTCATCAACAGCATGATTTTTACCCACTGTACGACTTGACTATTAATTTAACCTCTCTAGAGTGGCAACCTCTCAACAATGGCATAATTTTGTGTCTCCCAAAGGGTGTTGCTTTGGAGAGGTTGCACTGTATTACTATATCAGTGTTCGTTCCAAGCATTTTTATAAAAATCAGATGATTTGTCTGAAGACTTCATATGTTTCTGATTTTTACTGATATTCTTGTATAAATTGTATATATGTATATGAGTGTGGTGTAATTTATTAGCTGGTTGTGAAATTACATGTATATTTATATGCTCAAATATTTTGTGAAAAGTATCTAGACTTATATTTGATTAAAAAAACTGAAATTCAGTGTTTTCCAAGGGTGTTCTGTAGACCAGGAATATTTCTTGACATAACGGAACATACTTTTCTTCATTTGTCTTCATGTAAAAGTTATTTTTTACACATCTGTCTGAGAACTTATTGATCACCCCTCATGTGAAGATATGTTCCTGTGTAACTTTTGGTAACTATGGAAATGATAAAAAAGAACACGTCATATTGCATTTTGATTAACATTGTGTTTTGTGAGTCTCAGATTTGTTGTGTTACCTTTATCTTGCCATTCACATATTTGTGCCATGTGGTCATATCTACATGTTTGCAAAATGCTGATTAACTAATGATTAGATATTTCCACCATTTATCCATAGTATAGTGGTTTCTTTGAAAATTTTTATTACTTTGAAGAATTTGTGTTGAATTTACCTTGTGTCATATTTACTAGACTCATATTTATGTTCATCTACTGTGAAATAAAACATTTATTCTTTGCATTTATTTACAGACATGTGCTATAAGCCTCATTTCAAACTTTAAGAATGCAATTTAACACTTAAAATTCAATTTTTGAAAATCAATATCCTATGTACCACTGTGAATAGACTAAATGATGAATATACATATCTGGTACAGTTAAATTACTTGACTGTGTGTCATTATGTAAACAGTATATCATTTGCTCCATTGAGATTTTTGACCGCACCAAAAATGAAATTAATTTATTTAAAACCAGTCTGATTTTAATCATCTGTTTTACATGTGTAAGCATGAACTATGTTTTAAAGTATTGTCATTGCACTGGCTTCAATTTCTATTAAATACTCAGATTCAGTGAAATCTTGGGACCAAAGAAAATGGTCTGAATGTTGAGATGGTTTCATTACTATGTTGAAATATAGAAAAAGTTAAGAAAACCAGTCCAAAAAATAGATGGTCATTATTTATTGAGATAGTCTGAATATATAGAAAAAGTAAAGAAAACCAGTCCAAAAAATAGATGGTCATTATTTATTGAGATAGTCTGAATATATAGAAAAAGTAAAGAAAACCAGTCCAAAAAATAGATGGTCATTATTTATTGAGATAGTCTGAATATATAGAAAAAGTAAAGAAAACCAGTCCAAAAATAGGTGGTCGTTATTTATTGAGATAGTCTGAATATTTAGGTGGTTGCTAATTGAGGTTTTTAAGCACTTTTTTAACATTTTATAGATGGAACAGCAATATTGCATAATGTAATAACAGGGTAACATTTTTTTATGAATTAATTGTGCACTATGATTCTTCATGTTGTATTTATATGTTTACAGACAGACCTATTTATTTCAAATGCTAGGGTTCAACAGTTTGTTTCGAAAGTCTGTTATATAATAACTTTATGATTGAAACGGGGGGGGGGGGGAGGGGGCTTGTGCTCTATATGCAGCAATACATATTGTAGGTTGTCAAATCTTTGAGGTTCTTCTGTATTTAGGTATGAAATCTCATGTTTCCCTCAACATGGTGAGATATATTCACCTGTCTTATTACCAAAAAAAAGATGGCTTCATTTTTATAAACAGTAGAACTTGGCTTTATTAAATTCTTGGGACTTAAATAATTGTTTCATTATTTCCATATCTCACTGTCCCAATTGCACTGAAATAAAAAATGGCATGGTCGGGGAAAACTATTTACTTCACTTTATGTGCGTTTTTATTACTGATATATCCAAGTTCACTTTTTACCATGTTTTACTGTACTGCTAATGTTGATATTTGTAACAAAGTTCATTATATTTGATACAAAAATAACTATAGTTTATTATGATACAAACTGTGGTATAGTTTTGTACATGTACATTTGAACCGATCATATTCATATAGTGCTATGTTATTTCTGTTTTATTCTGGAATTATACACCATTTTATGGCACTTTTTAACATAAACTCAGACATTAAACTATTCACTACTACAGTGTGTATTTATTAAGACATAAAACTATTCACCTTTATTGTTAACTATGAATTTAGTTACATCAGTGTTTTATAAATATTTTACAAAGACGTACATACTTAACATTGAAAGAACTTAAAAATAATTAATATATTTCCTTGCTCAAACAGTGAAAAAAAATTTTTTTTTTTAAAATTACTCTGTTTACTGAATGAGGTAAACTCTGGGCTATTTTTCTGAATTTGATGGATTAATTAACCAAGAAAAAGTAAAAGTTTTTTAACACTAACTGATTATCTTTAACTCAGTATTGCATTAAAGCCTTAAACATCCATATCTTTTTGTTATTTATTTCACTTTTCTCTCATTTTATGTTGTTTGCTTTTATTAAGTATTCTTATTTTCTATTTTTTTTCTAGGGAAAAGGACTATAATAAAACCAGCAATATTTCACCTATTCTTTTATGATGTGTAGAGATTTTTTCTGTTGTGTTTTATTTCATGTATGTTCATATATTTCTGACTTTTTTCTCTGCCATGATTTAATTGTTTTTGTTTGGGTCCTTTCAGTATTTTCCACTATTTTTATGACAATCATTACATCTGATTCCGTCTGCAATTCATCTTGTTTTCTGCTTTATTATTAAGATTTGATTATTCCAGCAGACAGAGATGTTTCTTTTGAATAAAATGTTTTTTGTGGATGTGTGAAAATCCTTGCGGGGATATCTTTATTTTGTTAAAATGTCATTCATTTTCACTGACTGAAGAGTTCCATATTTGAATATTTCAGACAGCCGTGCTGTTGCTAGCTAATTGGAATCTCTTTTAGTTTTGAAATCTATTTTTAGACCTTAATATGATTTTTAATGAGTTTTTTTTTATTCATACGGTGATTTTAAAACAAATTTGATTTTGACTGTAAACTAGTAGTTTTTGATTTGTGTGATGAATTAAGTCTTATAAGTATATTTTTACTACAGCTGTAAAATAGCAATAACTATCAATGAAATGAAAATATGTCAGTTTCATTATTCTGATTTTTTATTGATCTTCTGCAAATACTGATACAATAGTCAGCTTTAGACTTGATGTTTTTTTTTTTTGCTTTAAAATGAACCATAATCATCCTTGTCTGAGTTGATTTATGTGTTTTTTTTCTGATATTTTATTTACAAGATGTCATTGATTGTTGAGATTTGTCGATACAATTTTAATGCTTCAAGCCAGAACAAAGTTTTGAGTCATTTTTCTGAGCATGCTTTGATATGGTGGTAACTTGAAGTTTGGGTTTAGAAATTCAAAATAAGGGGACTTTAATTCTCATGGGGCTGTCTTGTTGAGTGACAAGTAGGAATTTGCATGAAAATTTTTAAATAATGTTTTGTCTATGACTAAACAAGCATTGTGTACTTTAAATCAATTTCTTTCGATTTTTGAAGTATGAAATATTTTATTGTGGAATAATTTTACTGTAAAATCTTCAATTTATGATATTAAGACATTTTATCATTGAACATTATTTCTAGTATGTTATAAATGCAGTTATACATGTATATGTTAAGTAAAGGTTGTGTAATATACATTTTTATGTAAATAATCATTGCATTATTTATTATGATTGTTAGAATGTATTCAACAGATTCATGTTTGGTCCAACTGATCATGTACTTTATGTTATAACATCTCAATTCTTTCAGATATGGTCATTTCTTTAAAATCTGCTTGTTTCATATCATTTTCTTTTACTTTGTTTGACTTTGAGTCTTGTATTTTGCATAAAAAATCTCATAATAAGACCAATTTTTGTCTCATATTGATCATCAATGTTAGTGTTGCACTAAAAATTGTGCATGCATATACTGAACCATCAATGTTAGTGTTGCACTAAAAATTGTGCATGCATATACTGAACCAATAGTGGTGATGTTTTTGAGAGCCTATAATTAAATTAATGATTGAAATGTTGTTTTGTTTCGGTAGTTTGCTCTTTTTACCAAAATTTAATTATTTTTTATCAATAACGTATTACCTCCTTTTATTTTTTATGATGATAAATTTTGATCTTTAAAAAAGTGGGTCTGGCCTTGCTGTGTTATTACTGACCTTGACACCGACCTTGAATCTTCTCAAGGTCAAAATAATGCACAAAATCCAACCATATCTTTCACATGTATGACCTCCATTGTAACCAGTATTGTTAACATTTTGTATTTATTTCTGCCATGTTTTATCCACATTCTCGTATAATGGCATGTTAGTCTTTGTTGATGTGTACAGTATCAATGCATAAATATGTGTTATGATTTATATTGTCATTAATATTGTATTATTTGTTTATTTTTGTGTTTGATCATTGATCTTTGAGAAGGGTAATAAATTGTAAAACTAGTTTATGTGCTTTGTTCTTAGTATCTACAATGGTTACCTTTATGGGGGTCCCAATTTGAAGTTAAGAATCACTGCATAAAACAGGTTTGAATAGTTTGAAGGCTAGAAAAGATTAGTCATTTTTATGATTACTTGACCAAAAGAAATTTTGGAAGGTGGGTTGAAAAGCTTTTCTATTTTTTTTTCTAAACCTCTTTTGTGAGAATATGAGGTATGGATCATCCCTAGACATTATTATACCTTGGATTTTTCCATTAGAATCTTTAGGGTTGGCACCAAAAAGAGGGTTTGTTGGGTAACAGAAACACAACTAAATTTTGACTAGTGTTAATAAAAAAATACAAGCATCACATTATCTTATGTGTAAGGTCAAGGTCAAAATATTGTATATTGGTTTATCGGTCTTCTCTGTTACTGTATTGGTGCATCCACAATTTATTATGAAACTAAAATAATGAGCATCTGTATCAATTTACATTAAGTGTATGAGTTGAAAGAAGGACATATTCTGATTTATATGGAAGGAAGCTATTACCACTATAAAAGTGTTGAATAATTTCTATTTGCAATAATTGATCATATTTTAACCTTAACTACATGAAAAAATACAGGAATTTATGCAAGATTAGAAAGTTATAGATTTAAAGTTGGTATAGCTAAATGTTTACATGAACATACAGGAAGACGGCGATCCACTTGTCCCTTGTTTTTGTATTTATTTATTATGTATGGAAAAGGTTTTAATATTAAGAATTAGTGAGAGGTCTTTTCAAGTGATCGTGGTTAAAGTGACAGGATGGAAAGAAGTTTGAAGAAATAATAAAATCAATTACATCTGATGATGGTGAAATTATATATTTATTAGATAATCAGTTATGCAATCGAATAAAACAAAAGTGCAGCTTGCTATGTGTAGAAGGATCCCATGATACCAGTGGCCCTTGATACTGACGTAAACACAAATCTTGCAATATTTCTGATGTAGCGCCTCCTACCAAAAATTTACTGGACAATTACTGTAAATTTGTTAATTTTACCAAGATATCTATGGTGTACTGTCCGGACACAATCTTCAAAATATATGTTGATATAGACATTTATTACATCGTCATTTCACTAGTCAGAATGATTTCCCAGACCATTCATTGATTATGGTGAGGGAATGAGCGTGTGAAAAATTTTGTGCCTTTAGTGAAATTTTCTATGTATAAATCTAGCAATAATTGAGTACATATAACCATTAGCGTAGGGAACCAGTATATCGACGTACGATCTAAGTAAGAAGTATATTTTATTTTCATAAATCCTCTTTGACGGGCCTCCTTATTACCTCCCTTTGTAGCTCTCCTATGGAATAAAATCGCCATGGTGATGTAAACCAATATGGCGGCATATTGACAAAAACTATTTCCTGTTCAGTATTCTTTTTAGTTTTGTGACTTAATTTGCATTTAAAATGTCATAGTTATCGGTTTTATCTGTTGTAAGTTCAATTTGCAACCAATTCCATTATTTCTGACTGTCTCATCGTAGCAGTACCACGGTAGGGCACTTGTAATACTTTCAAAAAAAAAAAAAACGTTTGTTTTTGTTTTATAGACAGACCACGTTTATTTATCCTAATGAACTTCATTTAATGAAATGCTAACCTATGATGTCACTAGTTTACTATATCGTTCGTTAAACATCATATTAAGTACATTTAAATAGCAGCATAACTAATATAGTGATTGAATGAATATTGGCCACTCCAGCCCTGCTATCTTTTTAGCGATGTGGTTGAGGATTTACGGATGTTTCGCCACATGACGTTTTCAGTAAAATGGATATTTAGTGAAAAAAGCCAAGATGTTTCGCCAAATTAGTATTTATGTGCGTAATTATCAACACGGTTAGTGGTATGTGTGAACAACATACCACAATAAATAAATAGTTAGAGGGTAATAGTTTGCTCATCGCTAGGTGCTAGGTACCAGTGATTTTTTCCTCTAATGTTCCATTGATTAGGCTAGAGAGATGATAATGGTAATTTAAAAACTATGCATATTGTTGAAATATTGCTGCAATCAACATCCAAATGTCAGTTTCATTTTGTTATGACATCCATTCTCTTAAATTTGAGTGTGAAATATACCAGTAATAAATGCCTTCCCATTAGCCTAGCTCTCTGTATTACTGGTGTGTTTAATGTTCAGCAATAAATTAAATATATGAATCTAATGGTGGACAATTGTCATTGAAAATATTACACTCAAAATTCTCAAAAGAATCATTTACTGTCACTAAAATTTTGGTAAATATCCAACCATGTTAAATTTTCTTAAACAGAATAGTTTGCATCAGTTGCCCATGTAGAATGGTAATAATATAAATGTCATCACATTGAGATCACAGTTAGTTGAACTTTTAGATACTTTAACACTTTAGAGTAAAAAAAAACATCAATAGGTTGCACAGAATGCAACATTACCTTATCCCCCATCACCGATGCAACCGTACGATCACCACACTGAGATTTGTGAATAGATTGTAATGTTAATTGATTGATAATATGGTTTGACTATACATGTAATTTGTCAAAATAATTTTTTCAGAGAAAATTAATCTCTACTATTGTAGAATATAAATCTATAAGTAAAAAGAAATTCAATATGTTTTTAATTGCTATTCATACAGATGGCAGCCAGTTGGGGTAAGCGTGCTACAAGTCGTATCGACCGTTCACAGTTTGAAAATGATGAACTCTTACAGCAGCTGGGTACACAATTTGATGTTAATTTTACTGATTATGACAAATGGACCAGAAAAGCAAAAACAAGACCATCAGTTAGAGAAGGTAAATACTTGTGTTATGCAATTTGAAATTGCACTTAATTGTATAAATTTCCTTTATTATATTTTTGTTTATCAAGATCTAGCTGTCTTATGCAAGTATATATATTTCTCTCTTGCTCATGCTTATATTTTGAAAGTAGCAAGTATTTGAATTAAAAACTATCAATTAAGCATAAACATTTATAGTATAGGACTTTAGAATATCAGTAAGTACTTAAGCATTTCAATTTGAATGTTTAATGAATGATATCAAAACATCTGTGACTAACTTGATAAGTAATTATTGATGTATTACTAAGAAAAGTTTTAGCTGGGACATATTAAGATTTATTGATATTGATATGGTATCATACACATTCTGTTCAGTTCAAAAAGAGCAAGCACGCCGTGCCGCATCAGCAGAATCATGCAGGCATGGTCAGATGACGTACAGGGAGAAGAAGGAACACGCTAAACAACAGGAAGAAGAAAAAGAAAGAAGTGAAAGAATAAAAATTCTCGAGGTGAAAATTAAGTAAAAATTGTATCTGTATATAAATACTAATTAATTAAACTTATGGGAATTTACGTCCAGTTACTGTATAATCAGTTAATGTTTCGTCTTTATTCCTGTATACTTAAGATCGAGAGGGGTGTAGGAAATTTATGGACTTGAAGTTTTCTACATTTCATGCATTGATTTATCTGGGCTACTTATAACTATGAAGTAAAAACTTCGATCATTGGCATATATTGACTGAAGGTGCTAATAAGTGTGATTGAATGACTGTGGTAATGTTTCTCTTCATTTAAATTTTGTTCATTATTGATTGTACCTTCCTCTCTCACTAGTAAACACTAGCCCCTCACCACTGTGAGTTCAAATCCCATCCGGATCAAATTTCACATGTGAGGAAGATGTCCAGCTAGCTTAAAGCATGTCAATGATACTTAGGTGTATGCTTGGCATCTTCTGCCATTGTTAAAGCTGGAAAGTCACCAGATGACTCTAACTGTTGGTGCAACGTTAAAACCCAATAGAAAAAAAATGATTGTACCTTCTCTAACAAGATTTCTTGTATTTATAATAAATCATGTAATGATTCTGCTCTTTTGTTTTTACTGCGTTTTTTTCATTAATACAGGGCAGATCTTTATCTTATCTTACAGTTACGAATCAAAACAAGGAAGAAGACTTTAGATGAATATGAAAAACGATATGCTGAATTGTATCCTTATTTTGAAGTATCAAATTGTGTGTACCTATTGTTCAATTATTTTTAGAATTATTGCGATGAATAAAAAAGATTTCAGTTGATTCAAAGAAAATTAGAAATGACTAAGTGTGTATGAATGTATGATCTCAAGTATGGAAAAATATATTTCTATGTTGACTTATGAAACAAAATGATAAAAAGAACTGATTTTGTCTACTTTGTTTAATGTCTGAAAGTTAATACCGATTTATAGTTGTGTCACAAAAAACTTTGTCCTTGACCTCTTACACAGAATAGAACAGAATATTATCCTTAAGGATGAGATAGAATCAAAAGAGAAAAACACACTTGATCATGTAAAAGGTTTATTGAGAAGATATGAAAAATATAGAGTAAGTGAAATAACATGCACTTGTTTTTTTCTCTTAATTGATTGAGAATTTAAAGTTTCCATTTTCCAAGCTAATTACTCGTTAATGGTTTTTTATTACGAATGAGAAATTTTTAGTCATCATTATGAAGTGCGGCTGAAGTGTAATTGTCTTGTGTTTATGACTAAGTACACTGCAAATGTTTCACATTTTTCTTCCAAATAATTATCACCTACAACTCTATGCCTTAGGTAAGAACCAAAGTTAGTTCCATTAAAATTCTGACTCAGTACAAGCTATCATCTTTTCATAGAATATTTTGTGATCTTAATGAAAAATGCTGCATACATGATTCTGAGTATTAACTTAAATAGTTTGATTGTAGAAAACATTTGTTTACCTACCTACATGAGAAAAAGTTTATTTTTGTACATTTCAGGGTGGTATATCAACATTAACTACACATTTTAACAAAGAGTATGCTCAAGCAATGGATGATCTTGCTGCTGCTGAGGCCACAATAAGACAAAAACTAGAAAGTATGTGTTAAACAAACTTTTATTCATTGCATTTTTTTATATGCATGTACTTATCGCATGGAACTTGACAGTGGCACCAATTTTCCATATATCACTTTACAAAACCTAATTTTTAAATGCTTAGATGACTCAAAGCACATTAATTGCTTTAATATGTTGCTTGTTGCATGCATAAATATGTGAAATAAACACATTTAATTTGCCTTAAAGTCAACTTTTATATAGAACAAATAAACAAGTGTGTGTGTGTGTATGTGCCCTGATTTTATATTTGTTTTGTAAAAATTATCAAGAGTGAATTTAATGTTTTTTTTTTCAAAGGAACTACAATTTTTTTTCATAGAGAATAAAATGTTGAATTTAATCCTGTAAAAAATCATTTGTTTTGGTTTTTACTCACGCTTAAATTGTTCCAGAGATGCTGAATAATTTTTTTACACTTAATCACCTCAGAAGATTTATTGCTAGTATTGGTTGACAGATGCAGTACTTAACCACAAAATATCCAATGTGCATGTCAGTTGTTCAATATCATTTACTTGATTTATACGTATTATAAGAATTGATTCATGATTTGATGGAAAAAACAAGCTCAGTTAGTCATGATAGTGTTTAGAGCCCATATTCTATTCTAGAAATCCATCTGTATTCTGTTGTCTTTCTTATTTTTCATGCTATAGAATTGAAAGGTAAATTCTCAAATGACTTTTCTTTGTTTTAATATACTCCTTCCATGAAGGGTCCTTTCTTTTTTATAGTATCTTCCTTTTTTATTTTGTATATTTATTAATACCATTACTGAATTCAATTGGTTTATCTTTTTTGATAGATTTGTCCACACTCAGTGTAGAAGATATTCTATAGTTTTACTTCATTTCAGATTTTTCTGTAAGTATACTTCCTCATAATACCGCCTTTCACTGCATCTGAAGCAGACGACTTTTTTTGAAAAGAAGCTATAACTCATTACAAGCAATGGCTTCTTTTGCTTTTGGCTTCTTTTCAAAAAAGACGTCTGCTTTAGATGCAGGGAAATGTAATATTATGAGGAAGAATATTTACAGAAAAATCTGTATCTCGGAGAGAAATAACCCAATTTTCATAAATAAATTGATGTTTTGTCTATTTGCTTTGAATTTGGAAGAGTCCGAATATGCTTATGAGGCAAAGGGTTAAATAAACACATATTTTCAAGTATGAAGTAGATATTTACAACATGGTCACTGTGTTGACAGAAACGAAATTTGATTTTTGTTAAACTGTTGTCATTAGGCAGAAAATTTTATGGTATCCATTGCTTTAAAATGGCTTTGATAAATATTTAATTTTAATCTGTTTATCCATGTGATGATTCAGACTTTGTTAGATAATAATTAACATTTCATTACTCTAGTTAGAAATTTATAACACATAAGTGGATATAATCCTGGTTTTTTAGTCCATTACAATATATCTAGTCTAATTCAGGATTAATTGAAATGTACCGGTATACACTTTAGAAAGCACTCATCCTGTATCAAGTAATAATCATTCAATGTAGATCTTAACCGTTCAAATTGAATTTAGAAATTCATTTTTGCTCACAATTTTATGAATATAGAATAGTGTGTTGTTGACCACAGGAGGTCAGAAATATGTTTTCATCCAGAACGTATTTTTCTAGTTTGATTTTTGTAAAATAGGTTAAATTTTCATTCACAGGTCTAGCTGTGTCCTCACAAGCTCATTTGAATAACAACATACTGCAAACAAATCTATTTCTAATCTAGAATACTAACATAGCTCGTAGTAGAGACAAATACCTTAGCAGAGACAAATTTTGAAGATAGAAGTTGTTGTATATCAAGCACTTGATTAAAACATTATTTTACTAATGAGTTATTAACATTATTAATAGAAAGTTTATTAGTATGTTTTCTGAATAATGTTCATTGAGTTCAATGTCTCTTCAGTATAGCTCATTGTTAAAGTTATAAGTCTGACTTTAATTACCTTGAACTGAAGTTTTGTAAGCGTACTGATTTGATAGTTTTAGATTTTATCGTCCTTGAAATGAAATTATCAAATCATTAATGACACATTTATCTCTCTGATGATGGAAAAAGCTATAGAAATTTGTCCAAAAAACAATAACTTTACAACCTGGATTTTTGAAAATCTCAATAAAAAGTAAGTATGAAAGCCTGAGTTTACTGTGTATAACCACCAGACTTGTTGTAAAAATCATTTGTTCGAGAAAAGCTATGAAAAGTTGGAATTATTTTGTTTATTCAGGGCTCTTGATCTCCCAAATTTGGGGCCGAAATTCGGCCCCATTCCCCCACCTCTGACATATACTTTTTCCCCTATTTTTGGTAAAAATCCCCCCACCCATTATATTAATTAGGTATTTGAAATCACCCCTTGAACTGAAAATGATGCTAAATTCCCCCTCCCAGGACCCCGGCCCCAGTCGCCCAAGAGAGAGAGCCTAGGTAGTGTAGTCTATACTTTGTAAAATGTACTTATCTCTTCATTTATAGTAGTGTTCTTGTAGTTATTTAAGCATGGTATGTGTTTCAGCTGTTGAAAAAGAAGTTGCAAAACTTGATGAAAAACTTAAAGCCAAGCAAGATGAACTGCACATTTTACTTAATTACAAGGTTAGTAAATATCTCCTACTCAAATAATATTCAGAGGAGGCCTCTGTGGTCAGGTGGTTATAGTGTCTTACTAGTATTCACTAGCCCCTCACCACTTTGAGTTCGAATCTCGCTCAGGACTAGGAAAAGCTCACTTGTCCAGCTGGCTTACGAAACGTGTACATCTGCAGTCTTCCTCCACCATTAAAAACTGTCAAATGACCCTGGCTGTTTGCAAGACGTTTGAACCCCATTGAAAAACTATTCAGGGTTGTACTTGGATGATTAATATGCTGTATATTGATAGTCAAGTTTAGAACATCATTATTCATGTTTGATTCTACATGTGCTGTTGATGTGAACAGTGAGGCTAGGAATAGATGTTGATAGTGAAGAGTACAACCATCAGTATTCAGGTTTTCATGTTTGATTCAGTGTAAGACCATACATATATGTGTGTCTGTCATATAGAAATGTTGTAGTAATGAATTCAGCGACATCAAGTAGACTGCCTTCTTGCGATTTTTATGGATAAGATATTTCTTGTTAATGAGAATATCAGTTCTAAATATAATGAAGAGACAAGGGTTATTGCGTAAGTTCATAACTTTAATATATATTATATATGTACAGTGAAACTTCACTATGCAACCACCTCAACAATATGACCCCCTCAATACATTGACTTCTTACTTTCTGACCATTTTTTAATATTTCTTGTCTGTTTCAACTTGATCATCAGACCACTTCGATATTGATAATAATCATACTACCTTGATATTTGGACCATTTTTCAGGTCCCAAAGGTGGTCTTATTATCAAGGTTTTACTGTATTTCTAAACCTGTAAAATACTGCTCATCAGGTGTGATAATGTAGGCTTTTTAGCTGAATTATTATATTCAAAATATCTATGTGCCATTGATCACAGTTACTTTCTATTCTGTCTTTCAGGATAAGGAGTACCCAGTTAAAGCTATGAAAATATCTAATCTTCAAAAAGAAATACAAAGTTTGAAAATATCAAATGAGGTAAGTAGTATCAATGAATATGTCCTTCATCATGGCTCACTGGGTGGAGTACTTGGTTTCAGATCTCAGATTCTTGGATTTTGAACTCTTAGCATGGCATATTTCCATGGTGACTTCGTTGAAGATATAGTATCTGTTGTCTTTTGTCCTCAACCACTTGTTATTTATGTGGAGAGGTTGACTGTCAGTTGTGGAGAACAAGGTTAGTGCTGGTACTGAATCCAGGAAAATGGCTAGGTTAATTGCCTGCTGGCAAATATTTTAAAAAATAAATGACTGGAAGAACTTTATAGAGTTATAATAAAATACTAGTACCTGATTGTATAAATGATGACATGTACTATTCAAAGATTTACGTGTTTGTTAACCATCACCTGAATATCGCAGCAGTGACTTATGGCCATTGAAATTCCTGGGGGACCCATTATGCTTCATTTTATCCATAGTTCACTATATCCAACAACAATTAACAATGCAATAAAGGAAAGACTGTACATAAAAAAAGTAAAAATTCACTATATCCAATTCTTCACTATCTGAATTCACCAAGACCATTATTTACTTCAGTCTAATACAATCAGAAATATAACCATGTTTTGTTTTTCTTCTCCGGGGGGAAAGGTGGCAGGGCCCTTGCGAAAGGGAAGATATAGCATCTTGAGGGAAAATAACAAGGCAAGCCATTTATATCCCTTGTATTTAATTGCCAAAGGTTGTAACCTTGAAGGTTACAGACTGAGTAAGATATTCTACAGTTCAATTTTACAATCTTCTTGATAAAAAATGTCTCCAATAAAAATAAAAGTCAACTGAAGAGAAATTTTTATCAATTTAGGGAAACACTATACTTTTCAGACAGGAAAATGGGGCCTAATTTCAGCCCCAAATCAGTATTTGTAATTAAAGGAAAACAAGGAACTTGAATTTTTTGGTCATGGTCAGAATGATTCATATCTTTTTTTTGTATTTCACCAATCAGGAAGACCAGGAGGAACTAGAGCATGTCACTCGTACCGAACTTAACAAATACGAACGAGAGAAACAGGCGATACAAAACCAGATCACGAAGGAAGTTACTGAAGCTTGTATGGAAATGATGCATCCTAGTCTTAAAGAAATGGCTTTACAGAATATGGTGATGAAAAAAGTACAAACTGTTAAAGATTTTACAAAAAAGCTAACCATGTCTCCCTTTCTCACGAAAATGTTTACTATTTTTCTGATTTTTTTTGTGTAAAATGGATTGAAAATTTAGCAATACTTTCGTTTTAATTGTGACTGGATGATTTTATTTAATTATTTTGGATTTAGGCACTGCATGTATCTTCTGAACATTTCATAAGATGTGTTACTCTTTGAATTATCATAAAATCATGATTTTATTTTTTTACCAACTGAAGAACATGGGAGGTAATGTTAAATTACTACACAAGTAAAAAAGTAGTTCTGACGTATCGTGTTTGATTATCATTCATGAAGATGTAATTTTAAGAATGGGAGTGCAATTTCCTATTTGTTTCTTTTGTTCGTTTAAATTAAACTTTTTTCTTATTAAGGATATCTTAACTGTGTTTTTTTGCATTTAAATTAGAAAATATGTGTATTATATCCAATAGATAACTCATTTATTGCCAAGTATGCAGGAATTAATTAATTTTTCTTTTATTCCAGGAAATTGAACTGCATATAAAACAACAGGAAGATTTAGAGCGTACAAACAATGAGTTAGAAAAAATTGTGAATCAGCTGTTACGAGATCCGCAAACAAACATCAGACAACAAATGTTTCCTGAATTCTACCTTTATCAAGAAAAGTAATCTTTATTTTCTTATAGATTTATTGCCAGTTGTTCTCACAAATTTCTGGATATCATGATTGTACTTTAAAAACCAACTTCAGACAGCCATAACCAATACAATCCCCTGGCATACTATGCTTTTTTCACTTAATGGAAAGGTGGTGATGTTGTTGAAAGACGAAAATGTCACTGGTGGAAAATTAAGAAATAAACAACTTCCAGTATAAAAGGGATGTTCGAAAAGAATTGCTTATATCTATCTGGAGACTTCAAATGTCAAGTTAGCCCAAAAGTGACCATTTAATGCCCCCGAAGTACTCCCCGTGGCTAGAAATGCTAAGTTTCAGCCAATGTATCCACTTCCCGAATGCGTCACTGTACGTTGATTTGGACACAGGAATAAGGTACTGATGAATGGCAGATCCAAGTTTTAATACAAGGTAAAACAATAAATTGAAATCAAGGTACCTGAAGATGGTCTTAGTGCAGCTTCTATACTTTCTACGACACTATGTAGTGCTAACATTATTTTTTTTGATAATTTATTATGAATCATTAGGTTTTTATCATATTTTTTTTTCTCCACACCTTATTTCAGATGTTCACCTGATGCTGATGTGGTGCTGGATATACCAACGCAAGAATGGCTTCCTATATAATCTTCTAAATGGACTCCACCAAGAAAACTATAAGATGGATATCAGTCCATCATCAAAACTTAAGTGTTATAGGATGAGTCCTAGTGTCTTTGTTTCTAAGGAGTTTGTGGATTTGAATCTCGATAAGTGACAACTTTTAATCGCAAGTGCTAGATACATTTTCACTTACTCTTAGTTGAAGAGAAAGTGTAGCGTTACAAATACAAGCTTTTATTGTCTTCATTTAGATTGATAGCTGCTGCCTATTATATCTGTGATAAATGTATTCAGAAATGTTTTTAAAATATGCATTTGGTCCTAGACTTAAGATTTCTTTCATTCTGCATCATTATTTTAAGATATTTCATTTGTTGGGATATTTTTATACGAAATCATAAAACAGGGTTTTTGTGAAATTTAATTCTACATATATGATGCAAACCAAGTTTAAAAGTTAAGTAACTTATTTCATTTATTTAAATGTTCTGAATGTTCATTCCTTTTGCAGTATTAAAACCAAACTCATCTGAGAATGTATCTGCTTTCATGTGAAATTAGTAATGTACAAATAATGTGCTTCAAAGACACTGGATGATTGTGTTAAGACTTGTTTCAATGATTTAATTTCATTGAGTAATCCTACATAATTCATTTTATCATGATGTAGAAATTGGACCCTTGTGAATTGTTTGTTCATTGCATTATTTTACTTGTTGATGGTTGGCATGAAGGTCAACGATTTTGAAATATATAAATTGTATTTTTTTTTATTTCCTTGTCACTTTGTATTTCCATTTGATGAGCAGCATTTAACCCTTAACCTCATAAGCATATTTTGGACTCTTCGAAATTCAAAACTAGTATACAAAACATCAATTTATTTAAGAAAATTCGGTCATATCTCCATGACAGAGTGGAAAACATTGCGGCAAAAGAAGCCATTACTCATTATAAGCAATGGCTTCTTTTTCCACAATGTTTTCAAATGTTGTCAGCTTCAGATATAGGGAAATGCGGTGTTATGAGGCAAAGGGTTTTAACAGGTCTAAGCTTGAAATATCCTTCAGTATTCCTTTAAATTAAAATGTACAGACCCGTGAAATTTACTCTCTTACAATTAGTTACCTTAACCACAAAATATGACCTGAAAACTGCTTGAATCAAAAGTGGTAGTTAGTACCAACACAACTGTGTTAGATCAGCCACAACAAAGCCTAAAGTTTTACATTGCATTCAAAGAAATTTTAATCATTCATAAACTTTATCCACCACTTAAAGAAGTAAAATTTTTGGATTTTGTGAAACGTCAAGCATTAAGAAGGGCTGAAAATAACTACAATTAATCAATTTGCACATTTAAATTACCTTTCATGTTTACAAACAAGAACTATTTGTCAGTGTTACACTACACTGGACCATACAATCATCAATTTTAAATAAACATGTAATATTACATATACATCTATTTAATTCACTGATATTTTGGATATTTATAAACAAGAACTGATACTGAATGTGGCGTATCCCCCCAAAATTGCAACACATTTTTAGCATCTGTTTCCATGACACTTTTCTCATACCCACTATGTAGGTATCAATATGACCAAGATAGGCTGCAAACGGTATATTGTGTTAGACACATCATCTTCATTCTTACCGAGTAATTTCAAAATCCATTCAGATATTGGAAAGTTATGGCTGAGACACGAAAATTCTATACATATTGAATGACTTTAAATATGACCTTGACCTTAATGCTTACACCGTAAGGGTCTTGTGTGTGACACATTGTCTTCTGATAGTGAACGTTGGTACCAAATAATTTCAAAATATATATACATATTGGTGACTTTAAATATGACCTTTACTTTAATGCTTGAACCTTGAGGGTCTTGCGCACGACACATTGTCTTCTAATGGTGAACATCGGTACAAATGAATTCCAAAATACATTCAGAAATTAGAAAGTTATTGCTGAGAAACAAAAATTTCAAACATAATGAGTATAGAATACGACTTAGACCTCAGAGCTTTGGGTCAGTCTTGCATGCGACCCATCGTCCTGTGTTGGTGAACATTTGTGGCAGATCATTTCGAAATCCATGCAAAAATTATGAAGTTATGGCTGAGACACGAAAATTGGACGGACAGACAGAGTGATTGCTATATGCAAACCTTCTGGGGCATAAAAAAACTAGGAGCCTCATTGGCTGAGAGGTTTTGGTCTCTGACTAGTAATCATTAGCTCCCCACCAATTTGAGTTTGAATCCCATCTGGGACCACATTTTACATGTGCGGAAGCCATCTAGCTAGCTTAAAGGGAAACATTATGAACATTTATTTTTTGCTTTTTTTCCTTTATAATTAATTTAATTTGACCCCATTTCGTCCATTTTGAGTCCTGGAAAGAATGTGATTCTGCACCAACACACCCAATTTAGGATGTAAAAAACGTGTCCTACACGAGTGATACCTATAGTTTTGAATGAAAGAATAAATAAACAAATCCCTAATCAAGCAAATAATCGTCAATCAAGACTTTATTTTTCAAGTAATAGAACATAGTTAAGTGCACACACAAAACATTAGCTACCGTGTAGTCCCTGCTAAAAATGATAATTAACTGAAACATATTCTGTTTTTCTCTAACATCTAAAAAGATGTCGAATTTCAAATTCAACTTCGTATGTATTCATCATCACCTTTTATTGATAACCAAATGATAGCAGTTCATTAAAAAAAAAGCTCTAGTAAGAGGTAATGTATATATATCACATAACTATGTCATTTTCATAAACCAAATAATATAAAGTTCAGAAGCTTTTTAAAGGAAATATTGTCCGAAATATTTTGCCTACTTCTTCCATTCATTCTTTTCAAAATCGTACTTGGATGATAAACCACTGATGCTCCCGGCATTCCTCATAAGCATGGTAGCCACCATTTCTTGCTGATACTCTGGGGTTAGAGTACGTGGACGTATGGAATCTATAAAACGGAAAATTTGAAAACACAAATATCCCATATACAAGTACAGTCACAAAAGAACAAAACAGACAATAAGAGTTGGGTCATTCACTGTGAAAACCGAAGATCCAAATTTAATAAATCATTGTGTAAAGTATAACATTGCATCTGCAAGAGACAGTATAACTAATGATAGAACTATAATTCAACTAAACTTCCAATTTATTAATAGGCTGAAAATTACAAAAAAGTCGAGATAAAAATGTTTAACGCAACTCTTCTTAATGCTACTGTTATTAAAAACTCCTTCATTCTATATGAAGGTAATAAATTGTTATCCACTTCATTTATTGAACATACTTCTAGTGCCATGGTTATCTTGATTTATAGTCATATGACGCTAAAAGCAGTTAAATTTTTGTAACGCACGATAACAAAATGACCCAACAAAAGGAAATAAAAATAAGGAACAAATGAAAAATAAAACAGGGAAATCTTTGTGACTAGAAACAGGAGGGAATATGGCCTTATGTTGTAATGTGTACTATTAAGAATATTATAAGATAAAAAATGATTATTCATAATAAAGCTATGCTAAAATTGACAAAAACAGTATCTCCCTTTCCTTTAACAGGGGACTTAACTACATCCTTTGCAAATTGATCCCCTTAAGACATCAGTGTGTCAAGCAGGTATTGAAGATAATGTCTGTGTTAGTGAAAGATACGAGATAACAAATTATCTTGCCTCTTATAAAAATAACAGAACTCTAAACTTACAATTTTTGCAGCAATATAAGAAATACAAAGATGCAGCGGCGGTGATGTAGAAGAATATGTAACTTATACGTTTCCAATCTCCGGTAGGTGCTTCCATTTCTGCAAATGTTTGACGATAGCTGTTTCTATACACTGAAATAAACAAGATTTATATAAGCCGGGTGAGACATGGCCAATCCCCAACTGAAGCTTTCGTCAGATTTAACAATGTTTTATGTTATACATTTGTAGGCTTCTCGAAACTGCTGGAATACTCGCCAGACATTTGGTCAGACAAAGATAGAATTTCTGAAGAAAATTGCATACAAAACCTTTTTACACTCAAAGACCGTTTGGCAATTATTGGGCGTTTACTGTGTTTAGTGGCCCAGATCTTATTGCTAACCTTTCTGACGGGCTCAAAATAATGGACCCAAGTTTCATCACCTGTTACAACATTGGCAAACTGCTTTTTGCCATATTTTGGAAACATTTGAAGCGGCCAAAAAGCTGCTTCAAATGTTTCCAAAATATGGCAAAAAGCAGTTTGCCAATGTCGCTTTAACCTGTTTCCTCTTTTGTCATCAGTCGACAGATGTGGCACCCATCTAGCAGAAATCTTTCTGACTTTCAAATGCCTCTTCAAAATAAAGTGAACCATTGATAGTGATATGCCTACCTTTCGTTCAATATCACGAACTGTAAATCTGGCATTTCGTTCAATGATTTCCATTATTTTGGAAACAATGTCTTCACAATATGCAGATTTTGGCCTACCTGATTTCAGCGCATTTTTGATGGACCTGACTCAAATTTCTTTTTCCACCGCCTAACTGTGTCATAAGACACACAAGAAGGTCCACAAGCAGTAGAAAGTTCAGTCATCAGCTGCTTCAAAGAACAACCAAGTTTTGAGCGAGCTTTGATGTAAGCCCGCATTTCATCTTTCTTGTCTATGCTTCTACCAACCATTTTAACAACAGTGGTCAATGACTACGTGTATTCAAATGGCAAATTTTATGTCTTACACTTAGTCTTACATGCACATTTATACACGGTTGTGTAGATACTGAATAACCGTATACAAGTATGTATTGGTTTTTATCGTGCCTCACTTGGATATCGAGATAGAGGACAATAAGCAATTCTTTTCGAACATCCCTCATATGTAAAAAAGAAAAAAATACCTACCTACCGACCAATACTTTTTTGGGCATGTAACTGGAAACAAAACTTTTTTTGTTTAGACCTAACTAGTAAAACTTACATTGTTTTTTTTCTTCCAGAGTAAGTTTTGTCCAGTCCCCGGCTTCCTTCTCTCTCAAAGCAACTACTTCAGGGGTATTAGCTGCCCAACGAACACTAGGCATGGGATAATCCACTGCATCGTCATAGTCGTAAGATGTACTATGGCTAGGTCCAACTATATCTCTGTTTCCTTTAAAGCATCATCATTATATGATTAATACTACTATACAGGAATAGCATGACATGATACTTAATAAATATGTAATATATGATTTTCATATGAGCTGCGTTTTTGAAATGAGAAAATTATACCAGAAAAATAATAAAATTCTGCTGACCTACCAACCATATATTTTTGTAAGAAATAACAAGGAAGCTAGTTCTTTTTTCCTAATGGTATATCTAATTAAAAAAAGAGAATATTGAGTAACAACAGAAACTTGTTTTACTTGTCAGTTCAAAGAAACAGAAAATGTCATAAAAAATAAATCTGCAAGGTGGAAACATTGTACCTAAATGGGGATAAAATTTGTCCTTGGCAGCCTGTGGTATATTGTTGTAAGTATATGAGGTCAAATCTATTGGTGCATCAGCTGGTGTCACTTCCCCTCTACTTACTGCACCCAGGCAGAAAGCTCTTCGTGGGATCAGGCCCACTCTGCTGACAGCAGTTATTGTCTTACTTCGCAACATGCTAAAAAGGAGAGGAAGTGTACAAGCATTATTTCAATATCAGAGGTAAAATCTAGAGATGAAAATGACACTGATTAAACATCATCAATGACCTGGTCAAAACACAGGTTCCTCAGCAAATTGACCAAAATTTGTATCTGTCTGTGTACAAATGAATCATCAACAAGGCCCGAAGTTTGTAAAGAACAACAAGCGCTGGGAATTTCTGCAAACTTTAGTTTTGATGTTAGCTCCTGTTTCATTTTATTTGTATGTGTTCGGATAACAGCTGAGATTTTCCAAGCATTCAATCAACATGGTAGGCTAGAAAAATATTCTAAAACAAACAAGTTACATCACAAATATGCAACCATCAAGAAATACTTAATTAGAATCTAGTCTTGATTAAGGGTATATTTGGTCTGTTTTAAGCATATGTAACTTTACTGAAACGGAGTGCAGTTAGAACTTAGTGGGAAATTCCCCCTCCCAGGGCCCAAGTCCCCCAAAAGAGAGAGAGAGTCCTGAAATGGGTGAAATGGAGATTTCCCTCGGCAAAATGGAGATTTTATGCAAAACATCCAATGATAATTTGTTGGGGTGTTACTTCATAGAAATATGCTGGTATATAAAATGTATTAAAATTAAATGTTGTTATTTACTTAATCACACAGGCTTGGGGAAATGAAGACTTCAGAAGGAAAAATGGAGATTATCGATGACAAAATTATGCAAATAATATAATTTAATTTTAATAATTATATTTTATAAGTCAACACATTTAAAAGAAAGTAGCATCAAATTCTTCTGTGTTGTGACACATAAAATCTCCACTTTGGCAATAAAATTCTCTATTTTGCTGATTTAAATCTCCATTTTGCCAACAAATCTCCATTTTGCTTATTTTGCCATAAAATCTCCATTGCTTATTCTTGTCATACCCAGTATTGATAAGTAACAGTGTTGTGTATGTATATGTTTATAGTAGTTAGTATGCCCATCTGCCCGATTAGCTCAGATGGTAGAACGGCCGACTTGCAAGCAGAAGGCTGCAAGTTCGAGCCCTGAATCGGGAACTTAATTTTCTGCCTCCTATTACATTGGTGCCAAGTGTGGCTAGCCTTGGAATCCTAGGGCTAGGGTGAAGCAAAGGCAGGGTTAGCTTAAAGAACCTGTGGTTGTCACTTAATAAATGAAAGGAAGGAGTGTAACAGTGGTGTATATATTTTTGTGTGTTTATAGTAGTTTGTATGCCCAACTGCCTGATTAGCTCAGTTGGTAGAGGAGCTGACTTGCAAGTAGAAGGTCATGGGTTCAAGCCCCACATCAGGAACTTCATGTTCTGCCTTCAATTACTGATTGATGGGGAGTAACATGACGTAGATAAATGCAGATTGTAACTGTAGCATGGTTGTGATTGTAGGACATGGGCCACTTTCAACAGCCTTGCTGTTTGGTTAACTCTTTAGAGACATGATTGAGTGTCCACCTATAGTGCTAGGGGTCCTGTGTCCAATCCCAGGTTAAGATCATGAATTTTCTCACTCCCAATTTACTATAGAGTAGTTCAATGATATATCTATAAATAACTGTTTGTTGCAAATCCATGGATTTTCGCTAGTATCAATGAATTCATGAAGCACAATCAAATTATTTAATACTTCAATATCAATTAATATTCACAGTCCAGTTTAATCATTATTGTTAATAGTCATTGACAAATGTCATTATTACAAAAATTCATAAAACATTTAAGAAAATATTCATTAATAGACTAGCTTTGTGGAATCATAACAGGAGTCACAAAATTTACCAATAATAGTTGGCGATCGTTGCGAACGTGACAAACATAATACCGGATACCCCACCCACGTAAACCGAAAATTTCAAGGAGAAAATTCTCAACACCTGACAATGGAAGATACATGGGTTTTGTCGCACAGAAACTGACTGTCTCAAGATACAGATAACCTTCAACGTCATATTGCATTACAGAAGATAGTATTAAATGAGAAAATTGAAAAAGAATGCCGCTTCTTACCTTGGCGAATTAAGATGGCCGAAGGACACAATCGATTAGTTCGTTTAGTTCGTAGAATAATCGGTAGAACAAAATTCTACTCATGTGACCGGGTGGTGATTATGCTTTGTTTTATGTGACGTTTTCGTAAGAACGCCTCGGTGTATTTCGTCACACTGATTGTTAACGGACGGACCTGAGCCTTTTCGAATATTGCGTTAAACGTAATCTGACGTTGCTGTCATGACGACATGAGCAGACAGACAACTAAGACGTCTTGAAAGAAACAATGAAGAAACGCAAAATGGTAAGAAAGTAAATTAAAATTACGATGAATGATTAAATAATCATAAGCTATTTATAGTTGTTGTAAAAATGAATTATTAGATTGTAAAACGTTAACTGTATACATGCAGACATCGAACACAATATCCGCAAACAGTAAACATCAACATACTGGATATAATGAAATCGGTCTTATCAAAGACTCTTTGCGTCAAGTCTTGTATGTTGAATTATCGAGATCTCTATCACATGTGAAATCATATATATATATATATTATTATTATTTTTGGTATATATATATATATATTTACCAAAATAATAGCGTACACTTGATATACATTTTTAGTATATAGTATATATGATACCAAAAATGTATATCAAGTGTAATATAACATTTTTATATACCAAAAATAATTACAGAAAAAAAGAACAAGGGTACATTCGATATACATTTTTAGTAGCGAGTTGTTTTCAGGCCAATTGTTTGTGTGCGTATACATGCGAGAATATTTCAGTTTGTTTTCCAAAGCTGGCGTTCATTTCATTCAAATTAGCAAGGCATTAGAATAGAATGTCATGAGATTTACACCTATACCACACAAATAATTTTGAATCTATATTTTATCGGCATTAATGAGCATTTAGTACCTTAATGCCACTGGTTAAGGTTAGTATGCAGCATGGAGACTTACGGTATGGACAAGTGTCTATATTCACAACACAAAGTATTTACAATATTTACGTTGACGATTTATTTTACTGAATACCTACTCACACTAATACAAGTGTTGTAGAATAGATATTATACGTACTTGATGCTTTGGTGTCTGGTGAGTGTCTAGACCAACGAGTGATTTTTTAGTACTGAAAGCGGATACACAATGGACTACAAATTGCGTACATATTTGACCAGAACATACAAGTATAGAATGATTTTATATCTCTGTTGCCGGGGATCGATCGAAATTTACATCATGTATATTTCGATCGATCACCGGCAACATAGATACAATGATTGGTCCTAGCTGTAACCAAGTTGACCATCAGACTATTTGCAATGTTGGTTGTCTTGTTTGTCGTTAAGTGGGCAGATCGTTAAGGCATGACAGATACAGTGAAGCCGTCTTTAAGATCACTTCATTATTAAGATTGCTATTACGATTATTTAGGTGGTCATAATATCGAGGTTTTACTGTATATTTATTTCTTTGTTTTTAAGTTTGTTCGACAATGAGAAGAACGTTACAACAAAGACGGCACAATCAGTGTGACTGTATCCAGTTATACGATATAATAGAACAAGGGAGATATTTCAATAAAGGTATATATTCATTCAATATCATTTTATATTACACATTCGCCATTCAATTTTAAAACGAATGTATCCATGAAATATCACGTAACGGTCAAACCTAAGGGTGTTTTTTTTCATTGATTCTGTTCGAAAAAAAATATGCAAAGTACACGAAGGACTTAAAATGCGAAAATGTCAATTACAATAGTGCACGTATTCATCAAAAACAATGGGCGTAGGAAAGGTTTGTTAAGTGTGGATTGACTTATTTATTGGGTGTGAGCTCCAGAGGGTCGAGGGTTGGACCTTGCTAACCGGTGTGTCAAGGGGTGAAGCTCTCTGACGAAAAACGATGCTTTGAAAATTTAACAAGAACTTTGGGAATTCTAGGTAATATATATATATTTGTTATCTCTGCAATAGACGTGAATTCACTTGTGTGCCTGGGTCCTACAAGTACGCACACAAATTGATCTTTCTTTTGTAAAACGCCAACCAACCAAATACGAATTAGCCTGTTAGATTTTTCTCTAGATTTCACAAACAACGCGAAGAATATAAACAAAGGGACGAACAAAGGACAGAACAGCACACCATCAGCAAATTCCCCGATGAAAGATGACAGTGCATTCAAATTTGAATCGGTTTCTCCATCTAGCGTCACGTCGCTTGAAAAATGTTCAAGTGGCCCGGTGCAAAGCTTGCGTGGTGTAAAACCTTTAACCAGAACGCACTCACTTGAAACACCACTTGGCGTTGTTCGTCAGACACCTTATCCACCGTTTGATTCCATGTACACAAACTGTGGGTCATTAGAAAGCTTCCACCATGAATTAAGCGCGCACAGCATTAATTCAATGCCCGCCCTTGTAGAAGATGAGGCACTCCGGGCTCATAACGAGCATACAAAGACGAAAGACAAATCGAAAATAAAAAGGAGCAAACAACAAAGCTCATGTACGATGCTTGACGAAATGGTGGAAATAGATCTCGAACAACGAAACGAGGTCATCCAAGAATCAAAGGACTCGACAATCAGCGGCAAAAACAAACAAACGCGTGGGAAGTTGCAAAGTATTAGAAACTTTTTAAAAAGATTTTGTCCTTGTACAAAATCTACAGAACAAGATTTGGATCCTGCTAAATTACTCGATATAAATTTATATGCACAAGAAACATAACGTGTTTCTGATATTCAATGTTTTTTCGTGTGAATGATTCTATAAATGATTGATATTTGTGGTGATAAAAATAAAAGTTCGAAGAAATGACACAGTGTTACTTTCAAACTTTATCACGTACTCTGTCAAAACAATATTTAAAAATCTCGTAACCGGTATGAGGTATTTGACTTAAATACTTTAAATAATCTTTGTTACCTATGATGTTACAAAGCTACATAACCCTCTATCAGACAGTTTGCTGGCCAGCGATTTCACTCCAAATAACGGCTTTAATGATCTTTATACTGAATAAAGATAAGAAAGGGATTTCTAAAAAAAAAAACAATCTCACCTTCCCCAAAAATTCAATGTTCCACAGATGACAAGTATGAAAGAATTGAACAGTTGAGTAGAAACAGGGTCAGTACAATATTATTAGAACATAATATTATATTAAATAATAAATATTATGTCAAACTGAAGTGCCACTGAAATGAGAACATTTCAATGTTGGAATAATTATATGAAAATTCGAAAGCCCGAAATCGCGCGATTGTCGATTAATCTAAAATGTGTTTTGAAGCATTTATTTTTACGCTATTGAACTTAGTCTGAACCAGTGAACGTTAGAATACAGGATTTCTATACATAATGGAATTCTTTCACTAACGTTTAAATTATTTAAAAAGATTATTTAATCACGACAAATATAAAGATAAGACACACACGACAGTCAAAACTTTTCCATACCACTAATGACAGAATAACGTGGAAGTGTGGATTTAAATGAATATGGTAGCGTTAAAGACATGGCTGAATACGATGACCGTAATGTTTTCATTACGGCAAATGTGTGCTGCTGAAAATGTCGATTCCGATCTATTATTAACCAACCCTGCGTTTCAACAAATAATGGCCCGTTTAAGTGCTCTCGAGAAACAAGATAGAACCCAACAACAAACAATCATGGAATTAGAATCACGTGGTATTGCTCAGCAGAAAATTATCACCGAACTGGAAGCAGTAGTGAGAAAACAACATGAAGAGATTAAGGAAATGAAAACAGTACTTGCAGCAAACGGACACAACAATAATCATGATCATGACATAGCGGGTGACATTATCAGAGAAGCTGATGGTGAAGAGATTGGTACTAATCAGAATGAAGGTAACTACATAGGTTATTTTCATGTAATATACATATATCTGTGCGCGAAATATGTTACTCTGTTTTATTTATATAATTTTAGGTAGGTGGTGGATATTCTTTTCTCTTGATGGTGTTTTGATAGGTAACGAAAAAGAAGTTTTATGAAATTCTAGGAAACGCCAAATGCAAAAAGCGCCTTTACCAAAAAGACTTTACAGCCATGAATAAATAATGGTATTTAATCAGTTACGTATAACTTACTTAATGACTGTGTCTTGGTTGAAATGTTCATTTTTATAACGTAGGATTCCTGGCGGGAGGTAATGTTGCCCACAGGATAAAACGCCAACTGCCGGAAGCGGAAACCGTCGCCTTTACTGTCGTGCTTGTAAACCCTCAGAACGATCTTGGACTAAATCAAAATGTTGTATTTGATCACGTGGAAACCAACATAGGTAACGCCTTTAATCAACACCAAGGTGTCTTCATAGCTCCGATAGCAGGTACATACGTTTTTCATGTGACCGTTTTCGCTTTGAATAATGCAGAGACTTGGTGTAAAATAGTTGTCAATGGGGTTAATAAAGTGGATGTTTACGCACGCGGCGAAGCTACTCACCATGATCAAGGTAGCCAGACGCTTGTTGTTAGGCTAAACAAAGGCGACGATGTATCAGTCCAGAACGCTCGTGCTCACGACAATGTATTTGGAAATGCATACAACTGGACGACATTTTCGGGATTCTTGCTTCGCTCAGATGCAGAATCGGGTAACATTATCGGTAAATGATGTTGTTACATTACTGAAAAGTATTATTTGGAAATAAACAACTTCCCTATCATCAGACGTGCGTGTTTTTTTATGAAGAAGGCAATTGAATCGACAGTGGAAAAATTAATCAAAATCTACTGTGCATCACTGATGTAACCAACCAGGACATGCCCATGTCTGAGATAGTGGGAATGTTTAGTAGGTTCTTGTCAGTGAACGGATTCGAACCAACACCCTGAGCGTCAGGAGTCCGTTGGTCCAACTATGCCAAGCGTCCGGTGCACCAACCCTGGATCATGCTGCCTTCTTTCCGAAGCACACACGCATTCATATCTTAGTGAAGTTTAATGCTACTAATGATACAAGGTATTAACCTTGATTACCTTAAAAAACGTAAGTGTTATAAAGAACACTGGAGTGCAGGTTGTCATTAATTTTGGTCTCAGATGTTTAAAAGTGGATCGATATTGCTACAAAATAACGCCTTAATTTTCGTGCAGCATTTGTCAGAGGTAGACAGAGACAGTCTAAATATCGTTTAAAATCAATAGGGTCCATCGTTCACCTCTATTTATTCCTGGAAATGAATAAAGGACTGTATTAAATCTCAACTATGCTTTACGACTCAGTTCACGCCCTCCATTTATGGAAAAGTTTGAATCTTCCGAACTTTTTTATAAATCCTCGTATGATGTTTTAAGTACATGTATTTCGGAACAAAAAGCAATACATATAGTATATATACATAAGTAGTTTAGAGAAAAATTACCGCTTTAAGTACTGGCATAAATAGATGAACACAGAAATCAAACTTTACACTGATGGCTGCTATAACAACCATCATGTCAATATGTACGTATGAAAACAACGAATGCGCATGACATCTAGGTCATTTGTAAATATGAATGTTCAGAATAAATCCAAACAATCATCGTGAAAGTTGATATGAACATGTAGTCTGAACGGCTTTCACGAACACTTGAAATATTTTGAAAGACACATATTACATTGACCTATATGACCGATTCAAGAGATTAGATTAAAGTTAAGGTCGAATCATTTCTACTACATATACATGGCTTGTGCCTTAAACAGTTATAAATTTAAATGAATATGACGAAGTTAAAAAAGTTGCTGATTACATTGACCGTAATTATTTCATTGTTAAAGTTTTGTGTCGCTGAAAATGTGGATTCTGATCTGTTATTTACCAATTCTGCATTTCAACAAATAATGGCCCGTTTAAGCGCTCTCGAGAAACAAGATAGAATCCAACAGCAAAGAATTACGGAACTAGAATCGCGTGATATTGCTCAACAGAAAATTATCTCCGAATTGGAAGCAGTATTGATGAAGCAACAAGAACAGTTGGAAGGAATGAAATCAGCACTTGCGGCTTAAGTGCTCAGGAACGATGATAATCAAACAATTTTGCGAGATGTAAATGAAGTGAATGGTGAAGGCAGCGCCCGACAAAATCGAGGTATTTATATGATCTTTAGACCTCATTGTGACTGTACATTAGTTTGTTAAAAATATTACTGTTGTACGAACTGAACTTTTTCTGATAAAAATAACTCTTTTCTGTCAATAGTATTTTGGACTTTAAAGATCAGACAATATAATCAGATTGAAGAAAACCCACATGGACAAGATCCCAACTAACCGCGCAGATTACACGGTCATTATATCAACCATCACGGCACAAACAGACGCACATACACATACACACGCACATGCAAATGGAATTACAGAACCACACATAAACACAACACGCCAATACTTCAGGATCCAAAAACCCGTAACAACACATTCCACAAAGTATTCAGGGTGGTACACACGCCTAGAGCTACAAAACAATATACTGCCTCACAAAAGAACGGGTCCAATCAATTGTTTTGTTGTTGCAACTATTTTTATTCATAGTAATGGGCTAATCTGAATGTGCAAATCACGTGACAATAACGTTATATAGTTTACATGTGATCCATTTATAAAGGTTTCTAACTGGATTACTAGTATTCTTTTCTTCTATTCAGGCTCCTCGATGACAGGTAACATTTCCAACCGGATACGACGACAACAACCGGAAGTAGAAAATGTCGCTTTTACCGTGATGCTCGTAAATCCCCAGAACGATCTTGGACTAAATCAAAATGTTGTATTTGATCACGTGGAAACCAACATAGGTAACGCCTTTAATCAACACCAAGGTGTCTTCATAGCTCCGATAGCAGGTACATACGTTTTTCATGTGACCGTTTTTGCTTTGAATAATGCTGAGACTTGGTGTAAAATAGTTGTCAATGGAGTTAATAAAGTGGATGTTTACGCACGCGGCGAAGCTACTCATCATGATCAAGGTAGTCAGACGCTTATTGTTAGACTAAACCAAGGTGATGACGTATCCATCCAGAATGCGCATGCGCACGACAATGTTTATGGGGATAAGAGTAGATGGACTTCGTTTTCCGGATTTTTGCTCCAAACTGATGGCGTTATACCCCACATTATCGGTTAATGATGAATTAATATCATCCGTTTTGTCGTCAATCAATATTCACACTCTCAGACCAAATAAAACATTTGATTAAACAACGGCGTTAATTCTTATACAATTCATTGCAAACCTACCACAGAGGTTATCTCCCTTGATAACTTTTCAATTGTTTATCTGGTTAAGCGCAGAATCAGCAGGACTTGACAGTTTCTTTGTACATCGGGTGAATTTCTCATATACAGCACTGGAGAGTCACTGAGAGTACAATATATTTAGTTGAGGTGTGGTAGAGTATCAATTACGCGTACTATGTCTTAGGTTGGTGGTACAAATCTGGGGTAGTTTCAGGACTTGAGTCCGAAGTGAGCAATGATTGATACACGTTAGTTATTGTTAAGTTATTGTGTACTTCTGAAAACACAGAAATACCGTATACACTAGTGAATAGTAGTACAGTAAAAACTCACTTAGTAATTACTTCAATATTACGGCCACTTCATTATAACGACCTGTTATTTTTAGCCGGTTTTCAATATTTCCTTTACTTCAACTTACTAGACATTCTCAACATTAAGACCTGTTTCATTTGCCCCAAAGGTGGTCTTTGTGTCAAGATTTTTATGTTCATGTATTATGTCTTTGCTGATAAAACATTTTCTTGTTTTCGAGCGCTGCAGCCTTTTCCGTGTTCTAAGCTTTTAGCCTAACACGAAAGTATTGATTTATCCCGATGACTCGAGCCACGCATGTATACCCAGATTTGAATAGAACCATTTAATCTGTTAGTCTAATCATTCTCACATACAATACAGAACATGGTTAAAGACATCTAACTTTTTTTTTCAACAACAGCAATCACTGAATTATTATTTCTATTGGGTGTTACGTTATATCAACCACCAGCGTCATTGAACGACTTTTCCAGCTTTAACGTGAGGAGAAGACCCCAGGTGTACACCTGGATAAAAAATCATCTACCATCTGTAAAATATCTTGACAGTTTATCATTGAATTAAGACTTAATCACACCATAAAAGACTCCAAATTTCAACGGTTTTACGAACCGAAAGTCTTTTTCTTATCATCATTTTTAGATAAATGTTCTTTACTAAGATTTTATCACGTTCTATTTGTTAAAATTGTATTTGGATGTAGGCAAAGGTAACGAGACTTCAATCAGAAACCAGATATTTATTTTATTTTGCCTTAAAATGGACATCAAGCCGTGGCGTGTAAATGTGATATTGCCAAAATGAACATAATATCATTAAATCATTATACTTCACCATCACCGGTTGAATTTATCGTCAACATTAAATTGTAGGTGGCAATCTCGAATGTTTCATGAAGTTCAATTCAATAACAGTAAAATAATTTTTCATTTTCCGAATTTTGTCACCCGATTTGTAACTGATAAATTGAGATCAATATTTCATGAAAGGTAAAATATTTTTAACAGATAGTGTATCGTCTTATAGGTAACGTAGGTATTCACGTGCTTATACATTATGGGAAAATAAACCACCTATTTGTAGTATCGGCAAAACGATGTTAAAATCAAACTTTATTTTCGTATTGGATTCAAATCTATTAAATTTGACCGTAAACACAAACGCAATGTTGTGGGTCTTTGAAATTGATCCGATAAACTGACGGTTCGTTGTCAATGTTAGAATTGTATCAAACCCACAGGGTCGAGTGTTATATTTTTTGTTGTCAACTGATAAACCTTAATTTGATAAAATATATATATACCGTAGAACAACAGTTTAATCGCTGCTAAACCATATTTTTTTTATCTCGCTATGAAACTGATAAGAATAAGATATGACAGTAAAAATAATATTTTCACCTCTCTGCCTTCTACGGAGCCCCTAAAGTGGCATTCTACACTTATATTTTAACTTGTAGCACTCTTTTTTATTTCGTAAATATATAAATGGTGCAATTCGAAAATACATATATAAGTGTTGAATGTTACTTTAGGGGCTCCGTAGTGTTCAGACATTTTTCGAAAAGTTTTGGGCTATGGTTGTTCATTGCTGTAAATTTTGATCCATTCAAATTAAATCTTGGTTGATCAATTCATTACGCTTATTTACAAATATATTCAGTACATGTGTATTTAAAATTTCTTGAGATCATACAAAGTTTCATGGAATGAGTTTGATCAACAATGGATAATATTTTGTAATTGGTTAGGTAATGCAATATATTAGATAACCGGTGACGTCAATCATTTTTAGTATGTTTTAGATGCCTTAAAGAATGTTGTTGAAATTCACCATTTAACGTAATGATTAGCTAAAAGAACACTAAAACAAGATAATCGAGATCTAAGTTATAAAAAAGGTTGAGAATTAGAAAGAATCCAAATTAACAAAATATCTACAACCCGGGGTTATATCCGCTGCATTAACGAAATGACGCAGTGTCATTTCTACGGAAGGCATTGTCCTCGTGTTGTTTTATGACACGTTCGCTTTATCTCCTCGTATAATTCCGCATATATAAATATTCCAATACAACTTAATCCCATGTCCCTGTGGGGTATATAATGCCTTCGATCTGTGATCGGTCTATTCCGTGCGATACTGTCCGCCCGTCGTATTGAAATCAATGATTTTGAGTTTACAATCGGTTAAAGTATACTGTAAGAAATCTATAAAGTTTAACAAAGTACGATAGCAAAACAGTAAGCTATTATATACCACGGAGTTATTACAAGGCTGGATTTTATTTTAAGGGCACTGGTAAGGATTAATATTTATTTTATAACGTACATCCTGACTTTGATTAAAACAATTATGGTGATAACTTAACTCAGATTATTACTAGTTGGGAATATGTATCTATTGGGCCCAATATTAGTACTTTGTTAATTCTTATTTAATTGGAATATTGAATATACCACAGCCTTTTTCGTTGTTCATGGCAATTAAAACACCTTGGAAGTAGGTATTGAATTTACTGTGAAACAACCAATCGTATATTATTTATCTACAGTTTCCAACGGCCGAATTACCACAACGTATACGTCTTATCTTTGCTTTTGCTATCAGAGATATGTCGGAAATTATCCCTTGTATATTTATTTTTAAAAATCAGATTTAAAAACTTGAATGCTATACTTATATGCGTAAAGCCCCGTATTGTATACACATTTACAATAGTTGACATTTACGATTAAGCATTCGGTGTATTATGATACCATGTTTACAGTATAACATGTTTAAATACAATACTATAAAACATGTTTGATCATGATTGTATTCAATACAATTACCATTGATAATGCTATTTTAAAATCGAGGATTTTAAATTTTCTTATCAATACTTTTTACAGTGTGTTCCCTCTTTGTTTTAAATTCGGGTAAGCTATACGTCATTGGTTCCTGCACTTCCCGTGTAGATTGCACTGCATTCTGGTTTAGGCTTTTGTTTATAGACGCTTGTAAATAGAATTATGCCGTACAACCACAGTTACCTTGGTAACAGAACGTTTGCAAAACATTACAATGGTGACATAGCGCTTTATAAATCAATCCATTTTGTGTCGTACTATACAGTCACTAAATCTACAATATCGGGCAGTCAGACATACCTGCATGTGTGTGTATAATTGCATGTAGTTTACAATATTATTTTGAATAATGATACAATTATCATGTTTTAGCTCTTGTTCAAAACAACCCCTAACCCTCTTTAAGCATTTTTTTAATGTGTCCACTAGAATTTCAATCTTTGAGACGTTGATGTTCAGGCCAGTAAAATTTTCCTTTACATCATTTTAAAGGAATTTCGGCTTTGCTCTACACTTTCCAGGTGTTCATAAATTGATACTATTAGTAAAGTACACTTTTAATCAATAGAACGATTTGTTTAAAACACATTATGACAAGACTACAGCATGACAGGACTAGCTGGAACCTGTTATTATAAAAAGATAAGAGATGTAGGAATCTATCTGCATCTTTTCATGTAGAAATACGATGTACAATGACTTGGAAATTGTAACAGACAGTATACTATTACATTAATTCATCCACAAATGTATACTTATTTATGTTATATAAATTTATATGCAAAAAGAAAAACAGCGACGGTCTGATTTTTTACAAGCTCCCTCATTTATAGAACTCAAACATGGCTGCATTTGAAAACAGACAATGGTTACTAATGACTTTGAATTAAACTAATTTGTGGTAGCCGCGACGAACCGAATGTTTCGCGATCAAATAAATTGTATTGATTGATGTCAACTTAACAGCCAAATATGTTAAGCGTGTAGCACTGTATTAGGTTTCAATTCTAGAATATAAATCATATTAGCTTTTCAATATTGACGCCAACATAAAAGCGTTGTTCACACAAAATCTATCCTACCTTGGCCTTTGTTCAATCAATCTGTCAGCATTATTCCTTCTCGTATTGTTGGTAGTAATAGCTTCGATTTTTACAATCGGTATTGGCTGTTGTGTACGATTTATGCCTAATAGTACATAGTGATTCATTGAATAAATAAACAACGTTCGTAATCAGTGTGAACACCAAGTTGTTTCAAATCTGATATTAACGCTGAAAATTGTTTCTGGAATACATTTAGGTAAACCGCAAATGAATTCAATATATATTCAAAATTGTGAACAATTGCCACACAACGGAGAGATGTATACGTATTTGGCTTTATCGTAATATAATTTTATCAAAGAGTAGCCATTGTTCACAAGTAACTTCTGTTCAAAGACAGCATTTAATTCAGATGTGACTGAAATCTCATAACGCACACATCACCCCATTACCATTCTTTTAGTCATCGAGCAGACAGGGATAATAAATTGTCACTGGCTCTTGTTCAAAGACATGTTGCCAACTTGTATCTAATGTGCCTGCGATCGTGTGTGAATGTATTTTACGGCAAGTTGAAGTAGGCTGCTTTTTGTAGTCTCATAAAACTAGAGCGAAATTTCTGGCACATGACGATATCTTCTCTTAAACTTAGTCTCCTGAACCCAAATGCGGTTAAATCTTAATTCACCGAAGTAAACTTACGACTAATCAAAGTTATTATCAAAGGCGTAGCTTGCCTAAAAAGAGAGTCTTGGCAAATTCTAAGGGGTCCGGGGGCATGCCCCTCCCCCTTGGAAAATTTTGAAATTATGGAACGTCGTTGCATTTAATGGCTATTTTAGGGTGTTTTATGACCATTAGAGGTAAAAAATCATAGTTGTAGTTATATAAATGGTCAATGATATCAATTTTCGATGAGACATTTTAACATTAGTTACATGATTCCAAATTTATTTAACTTTTCATTTTTGGAAATCGAGTCCAGGCAATTGCCTAGTACTGTCTGATAAAAGCTACGCGCCTGATTGTGTATATCAGACAATAAGGAGCTCGTTCAAATCCCTTATTTTATATTAAAATTAGATTTCGATAAGCCTATTGATTGTCGCAGACATAATCCTGCGACAGCCGACTGAAAAGATCGGATTGCAATTAAGGGGCGATAGTATGGGGACAGTGAATTAATAAGATACTAGTAACATACCTCTAAACACTGACTTTTGCTGTTTTCAAAGATAAACTAGAGTTTAATAATTAGAAGTTCGCACCCTTTACCATGAATCAGATATTATACATTGATATTGTATATGTAAGTAGATACGTATTGTTTGGGATGTCTTTTTATGGCAATACATGTATTCAAACTAAGACCATATTGCAAAATTATCGGTTCATTAAAAATCCCAGATCCAATTTTTTCGCGGGAGGTAAAGCGTTTTCTTAGATAAAAAGTGCTATTTTAGCTATGAAATTCCAATGCAACAGCTTTAAGGCGCTAGTTGGAATACATCTGGACAATTAGAAGGCTATGTATCGTGTTTTTATGATGTATTGTTCTAACTAACTTGGTAATTAAGTACAAATAAATCAATGCCATATATCTCAACAACGTGAGAATCGCGTGTCGTGTCAATCACTCACTTCATTGACTCAAATGTATCGATCACCTGAAAATTGCTTTTAGATACACGAACTCACACTTAAAAACAGGTTTTATCATGAATAATATCGAAGATCCTACCCAAACATAACGTGGACTGGTTCATTATACATACACTTACAAAGTATAAAGTTACTATTTATCGGGTGTTGATAATAAATAGTCGATTTAGACGAGGTTGAAATCACAATTAGTGAATTGTACGAACGCACCATATGCAGACCGATCTAAAAGTCTAAGTGCAATCGTAACTACTCAGCCATTTCCGTAACCGCAAACTTTTTCAGGTGACGGAAAAAGGGCAAGGTGTTCCGATTGGTCTGGTATTCGAATAACTGTATACATTTGTCGCAGGCTTATTTAAAAGACATGTATTTCATTGCTCATACAGGAATAGACTTAAATATTCAATATAGAGTCAGTTCCTATGATTGTGTTGTTGTTCATTTATTTATTTATTGGTGAAAACAATGAACTAGTCCTCATTCTGCGCAGAAATGTGGTGTAAGTTAAACATTTAGCCAAGCCTGAAAAATCAAAGTCCTTCAAAACACCACGTGATTTAATCATATTAAATTCTTCTGAACTCGATGGCGAATATCATTTTATAGACGTCGAAAAAAATGTTTATCCTGAAATTAGATAAAATATAAAACTGAATTCTATTCATCCGGTATTCTCACGTATGCCATCTTTATTGTTTACATTAGATTACATCAGGTCATGTTATGTCGATCTTGTCACTGTTCGAGTGTTGAACCGGAATGTTTTATCATTTCGGAAATATCGAAAGCAAACATACCAATTGGCTAACAAATTCAAAATTACTTTGCATTGCTTTTTAAGACTGAAATTTGACAGCGAAGCTTGTGGTGTGGACATGTATCTACGCTATTTTTGCGCATTACGTGTGATATTTTTGTTCAGCGAATAATATCAACATTAGTCTGATTCTATTAAATGACTTGATGGTCTACTCCAAAGACTGTCTGCATGTTCGATGACAGATTACCAAAGTATTAAAACTCAAATATAAAACGTTTTCATTTAATACTAGTTACAAGGCAAGACGACATGCTTTGTCATAAGTATATGCAGTCCTACACTTGATGACTGACCCCGACTGTGACTCACAATGAACGCATTACAAATGTTTGTAAGTTTTATCTATATAATCACACGTTTATGGCGGAAGCACTTCGAGATTTGAAAGACTAAAATTGGCATAAAATGCATGTAAATATACACAGTAAATGCAGTCATGAAATGTTAATGTATGCAGTACTAATGTCTTCACAGATTAAACAGTAGACTCCAACGTCATAATACAAAAACAATTAATTTATCTGTGGAGAGAATCTAGCTGTAAAACTATACATGTATCACGTTAATTAAGTACGCCATTCAACGCCTAATCAGAAATACCTTACTTCGAGGATCATTTAATTCTGTCACGTGAGAATCCAGTTATCAACTCTGATATCTTTGATTTGAAATATCATTTGTTAATCTGATCATCTGTGCAATATGATAATATTACCATCTATTGTATATTTTGATAGATCGCCTATCGTATTAAATGCATATCAAGTGTATCACCAACGATGTATAATAAATTTAATACAATATTATTTATCAATAGAGCATGTTTTATTTATACATTGTAGTTACGAATATCTAAAACTCGTAATAAAATCAAGTACTTATAATAAATTATTTGAGTAACTTATCAAAGGAGTTTGGTCTTTGAGAAATTAGTGTCATACCATTCATTTCATATAATTCATTTATTTATTCGGCGACCATTCTTGCGCACAATTCAATGCAATGAATTCAGTCTCACAATTCGATCATGAGTTTGTTTTCAAATGATCAATGGACGATTATGAAACAGATATCTTATAACATTATCAATAGTTGATGCATAAGTATTGAGTTTGAAGCGTCGCCTTGGTGACGGGAAATCAATTCAAAGTCACCAAGTTAATAAAAGTTCATTATGCAATAAATTGCCACAGCGCTCAATTATCTCATTCAATAGCATAATAATAATATTGATTTAACAGTTCTATAGTAAGCCTCGACTGTGGTCCAGTGGTTAAGTGCGCTGGACTTGTAGCCCCGGAGATCCGGGTTCAAATCCCGGTTCGTTATGCCCTACGATGAAATTTTGACAAAATGTCGATTTTCCTCCATATGTGGGGAAGTTACCGACTCCTTGTGGAAGGGTAAGTAAGTACTGGTTAGTATACAGTCCAGAAAAACTGGTTAGATGAGCCGGTCGCCGTATATATCTGAAAAAAATATTGGAAAACGGCGTTAAACCCTAGTGACAATGTCAAGTTCTATAGTAAATAAGGGTACTTTACAGGTCCGGACCTGGGACTGAAAACAAGACCCCGGCATTGTAGGCTGCCATTCAATCCCGTGGCTAGAGTTTACACAACAGCAGAACTGTTTGATTCGCCTACGTTTACAACCACCACAACTTTCGCTGCAATACAAAATAATCCGTAAAAGTATCGTTACATGCGTCTGTTTGGGATAACTCTTTGGTATTCATTGTAGTTAGATTTGAGCTTGTCTATGTTTTGAAATCTAGGGCTAATCGTCCTCCTCCACTGACTCGAATGATTCATATGGAGAAGTTGACAAGTACTTGAAGAGAGCAAAAATAATACAGAATCCAGGAACACTGGTTAAACGCTCATTTTTTCAAGATTTTCGTTCATTTTCAAATTTTTGTTTTATCTTGCACTTCAAAAGTGTACTCGAATGAGATAAATCAAAACGACACTTAAAAATGTCTTGAATACAATTTAAATTGCGGCCCTGAAGCAAACTTTATTGTTTGAAATATTGGTCTACGAAAAAATTGCCGTTATAAAATTGTATATACAAGGCCAACACGGTAGTTATAAAACTACCTCAACGCTTGATGATAAAAACGATCTTAAAAATATTACTACAAACACTTATTTAACTTAATAGAAAACCCTCTAGTACAGATATCTACACCCTTAACACTCGTTGTCAAGACCTGATTGTTTATTACCGTACACAAACAACCACCAAGGCACGGGGTACGTCACAATCACTGATATTAAACTTTCATGCGCATAGAAATTACTAGTATCTGAGATGTAAATCATTTAAGCAAGCAAATTATACAGACTGCACCGCCTTCTCTTCTATTGAATAGAGTTAACTATCCGCTAATAAATTATTCTAATCCATAGTTCTACAGCTTGCTTTCTATCTCGTAAGCGACATTGAAATGAGTATAATCCTTGCTTTATAATCGAGAAGAATGCAAACTGATTGATCAGAAACTCAATTTCTTATCGAAACTAGACATTAATGATCATACAAAGACTAATTTAGTTTATTAAAGCGGGCAGATCGTAGATGTATGCTAATGTATGCTTACAGTCATGTTCGTTCTATTCAGGGATTGTCTTTAGCTCAGGTGTGACTGTACATTATAGATGTACTAGCATTTTGTAGCGATGCAAAAAGAGCTCAATAGTTTTCAAAATAAGCCAAAAATATTTTAGCGAATTTGACAAAATAACTTTTCGTTCTTTATTCCAGCTTTTCGTTTCAATGCAAGCTAAACTGGTTCCCGTTAAAAGAATTCCCAATACATATTTCCAAAATTCCATTCCATTTTACTGTCCAAGATGCAGAAATTTTGTTTTGTTTGGGCGTTGACTACAATAATATGGAGTTATATCATACGTGTGCTTTTGTTAACCGACGGTCCTTGGAAAATTAGCAATAAAAATACACATGTATATAGAATAATTAATAGCAGTTGCCTGTTTAATTAAACCTTCTTTCAACCTTTTCTAGTCGATAGGCTACACGTAAATAAGATATCATTTTTTACATTTTAGCAATTGTAGAGGTAATTAATAAACAGTTTTAATGAACACTTTCAATTCGCCTAATTAAGCAGAAGTCGGCGTTTCCGCTAGCTTTCAGAAGTATTGTAATAAATGGCCTGGACGTATTTGTGACTAGTTTATCCGGTCTATAAATAAACCGACACATTATTCTAAAACAATTCACGATAAAAAATAATTTTGCTGTTATAAGGCAGTTGGGTATAGAGATTCAGACTTGTGTTTGCTTTGATCGGGAGTTTTTCATATTCATTGAATGTAAAACGCAGTTCGTATAAAGCGATATATCGAACAGTTCAAACTCGAGTTTAATCCAGAAAATAAAAATTAAGATACTTGTACACTAAAATCCCATTTATTCTACATTAGGATTTAAACATGTTTAAGCCTTATTCAGAACACCCTAATGTTAAGTCTACATTCGAACGAACAGGTGTGCACATCATTAATTGGTATCAGAGTTTAAACAACACTAGGGCGAACTTATCACAATTTGAAACACAGTTTATTGAAGTCAGAATCTATGCTGTTGATAGTTCAAGCTCCACCAAGTCCACAACGAAATGGGGCCAGTCGGTCGGTATATTAGGAAACATTATAATACATGACATTTTGAATGAAAATGTTCATTCATTTGATGTTTGCTTAAATTAGCAAAATTTAATTCCAAGTACAATGTCTAATCATGCCCGTTTTAGTCAAGGATATAAAATTCAAAATATTGACTCATTATCCTAACAATCATCCCATTATAAATATGATGAAACGTAAACTAACAATGCTGTACTAAATTTTATCAATTTGCTACGTACATAAAACACTGTATTCATGAATATTACTGCCATTGCAGACATCCTGTGGACACGTAGTTCCACACAGTGCTTTGATTCCACTACCATCGTATCGAGAACGCAAATGATGCTCTATCGTTCTTTAAATGTTTACAGTGCAAGCTCGCGACCAATCAATAGGTTCCCTATAAAGTAAATAGAAGTTGTATTCAGTTGTAAATGGCCACGTTATGTACAGCAAACCCTCGATATTAAAACCACTTTTGAAACCAAGCATCTGGTCTTAATATTGAGGTGTACCGTGTATACGTAGTTTCATTATTAACTTGAAATATAGGGTAGATATTGAAATACGGTCTGAGAATCAGTCGCCGTTATAATGGATTGGTCTTACCACTGAGATGGTCACTAGGTGAAGTTTTACTGTAACCAGTACACTTTGATTTTAATATTTGCTGCCTTAAATTAAATATCATGCGGACTTAAAATCATGATTTCGTGGGGCTTACGATGAACACTCGCTTTAATAAGATTTGCTTAATGCCAGAAGGAAAATAATAAGTTGTGTCTGTATTTTTAGACAAACTAATACTCGGCCATGACTATTAACATACTGAAAATTACGAATCATGCCAACAATATTGCCCCAGAGGTCTAAATGGCCGAATGCTTAAATACCTTGATCCGATTTATGCAAGATTTTCTATAAGCCCAGTCTCGTATTACAATACCAATACAAAGTCACAGACTTCTTGATATGCAACTAATGAGATATTAGGGCATTTTTACCTATTCTAATCACATTACGACACTGAAGGAGTAGATCTACATTGTACTTATAAAACAACCCTATCTGCATTTTGACCACGTGATCGTGTAGTCTTGTTTGTGTCTCCCACGCTTGTTTTAAAATATTGAGCAAATCGATAGATCGATCGTGCGCCTAGGAATTCGTGATTTTCAAATCATGTGGCGTGTTTCAATTTGTACACAGATCATATCTCTACATGACCGAGATTTTAGGTCATATGTCTCACAAACTAGGATTCCTTTATGCGAATTAAGTACCAAATCCAATCAAAACACTAAATATGTCATTAAGACACCATTAATATAAAAGTGATCGAAACATAAATTAATATAAAACATTGATTTCTTTGCTATACCTTGTCTAATGAAAGAGTTATTTTACTGCAAATAGCTGAGCTCGGCATTCGGTGCTATTAAAATCATATCTAAATCTATGCTTCTTATCCATACGGAAATAAAGTGCAATCATTAGGACGATTAGGGGGATAGCTTATTCAAAATGATGTGTTGTGAACATATTTGTAAATGTACATAACTTTTGATGGGATTATAACATATCTATTAAATTGTTCTCAAAAATGCAACCACCATTGAATATACGGACGTACGGTTTCCTGTCGATGTTGTGTTTTGTTGATTGTTTTGCTGTTGTTTGCGTATTGTTTAAATTGGTGTTGTTTTTGTTGTTGTTGTTTTTGTTATTTGCTATTGCGTGTATGTTTCATGTTCGTGCTTCACTTACTTTGTTGTTTTATGGTGATTTTCATTTTTTTGGTGGTTCAGCTTTTGTGTTGCGTGGTTTTGTGTTTTGTGTTAACAATTGTAATGACGGTAATACCATAGGGAGTTAGTGCGTTGTTGGAATGGTGTATTATGGCGAATTTGTGCCTAAATGTATGATAAAAATGTTTTTGGTCCGCGTGGCCATTTAAGATCCAAAGTCACCATTATACACCATCCCAGCAACATACTACCCCCTATGGTTATTCGGATTTCCGAATGATACAAACTTATATATTGACCTATATACATTGATAAAAATTAAGCGTAGCATTGTCATGATAATGTTCTTTACCGTGACTACTCACAATGCGTATTAGAACGGTTTTTATGATACCTGTTGTCAACTGGCATTTAAAATAACATACAATTAGATAGGCATATGCTACAGTTCTGTGTTTGTACTGATGCCGAACAAATTAAAGGTCTAAATGGCCAAGTTAAATAGTATGGCGTAAAAATTGTTTGTTTCTGGTTACCCGGCACACCTTAATTTTTCCCGGGACCCTAGACTTTACATTATGCATGAGGAACGGTACATCAATTGTCTCATTTTTTTACCATTCCGCATAAAAATAATCCCAACAACGACTTTCAAGAATAATACTCCCCCCCCAAAAAAATATTCCTACCTAACTACCCTGTTTTTAATGAACATGTAACCATAAACAAACTTTTACACCTACATTAGAAATCTTACATGAGTTCATTGGCTTGTTCATATCGTAAACCTACTTCGATTTTATCATTTTAAATGAATTTTACGAATGCAAGGCTAGATTCAATTCTTAATCTAACTTAATCTTACAAAAATTTCTTTCCATGAACAGTGAAAACAGTGTTCTAAGGAATGCCAGGTAAGAGTACCGGAAGAAAAAGTAGAACGTTTGGTACCCAAACTTCGGGACGACAAGAAAGAGAAGTGAGCGCTGGTCAGGAGAAAGGGGTTCAAGTTGGTACATATCCTGATATAGCCGAAAAAGCATCTGCAGCCATGCAGAAGGGTGCAAAAGAATGTTTCCCAAAAGTAAGTTGATACGGCGTAAAAAATCCTGATTTCCCACTAAATCGACCGACCCTATTTTTTCAGACGATCCAGGACTGGTTTCTCTCTTTGTCAATTTTTTTTCTCTGGCCAATATTTTCATTTTCTTACAAACTATATCACTAACCTTGAATAAAAATAATTGAAACAGAAGTCCCGTCGATCTAAGGATCCTGTTGTTAAAGGGGATGTTTTTATATTTTGCCTTACATCTGAAAGTTTTAATGAAACAAACTAAATAATATAACTAGATTCTGTCATTGTAATATGATTACACCTTCAAAATATACGTTTGTTACTTTACGAAATAACCAGCATTACAAAAACTCATTGGCAAGCCGTTATATTCAGAAAATTTCTTAGAATAGCGATTTAGGTCAAATTCATAAATTACAGCCACCACGCAGACCTCTATAATTTGACCACACACATTTTTATCAACTAATATCGGTATTATGTACTTTCAGACACGCAAAGCTGACCACGAAGTGTATTTATTTATGAGAGGGAAGAAAGAGTATGTTCAAAGATTGAAAAATGCTTTCATTAAAGATAAAAGAGTTGTTGAAAACTATGGTGGACGCTACCTCGGAATTTCTGATGATGTAAGTAAAGAAAGAATGCAATGTGTCACTTGTATCTGTACATTTTGTCAATTTAGTGGTTTAAGCAAATATCATAAAAAGTTCAGACACATTAAGTACCATTTTCGAGGGAGATTTTTAATAGAACTTCTCCCTCTATTCCTTGATGGTACATCCCAAACAGTTAGTGAAAGTAGAATTAAAAAGAGTGCAAACAATGAAATGGGGGGGTCAGACGGCAAGGAAAAACTAAGGATAGAAAGTTAGAGCGCTGGAAGTTTATCGAATTTGTAATACAAATGAACTTGCTCATAAAACACCCTAAATATAATCACTGGCATGATATCCACGTTTCCATAGCAACCAAGGAATAAAAATGTTCGATCACATAAGTCACCATGTACTTATTATGGATTACATTAAACAAACCATTGAACTAAAGAAAACAAAATGTCGAACTGATTTCGTTGCTATGGCAACAGTACTTATTTCGGACAAATATGGAACACATTTTTGGCGAAGAAACAAATTTCAGAGTATTCCGGCACATGGTCGATTTTAGCCCAAGTAAATCTACTCATTTGAATATCCCGGTGTCACTTTAATGATTGCAACGCCTAGCTTACTTTAAATTGTTTTCAGTTGAAAAGATGTGAAGGTGACCTTTATCGCGGCATGTCAGAACAATGCGTTATAGTCATTGAATTCAGAGACATGGCTCACGCTGAAAGATGGACACATTCTAGCAGTATTTTCAAACAGAAGGACTTCCCATCACCAGCTGATGAAGTAGAAATGTTTGCTGCACCAATCAGTTATATACCGGGGGATGGTACGTACATTGTTACTAGTACACTACAATAATACTAGTATTTCATTCGGATACCACGTCAATACAATCATTTTGACGACGTCTTATATTCAGACGGTACCCCTCGGGAAGATTACGTTTGGCTGCCATTTTTGTATGTTTCTATGTGTTGGGTGGGCTTTGGGTTAGTGGGAAAGTCGTATTTTGGGGAAAGATAGGATTTGTGTGTGAGAGTTTTTGTCCAGAAATTACATGTGTTTTGATATATATGTTCTCTATTTCAATTTGGTTGAAACTCCTTTATCAATTAATTAAGATGAATTTACAATTGCTTTCCTGTTCATTATAAAGGGGACCTTACAGGCTTTATCATATTAGTTTGCGAATGATACTTAACAGAACCAATGCTACACAACTGTATAACCAGACATTATGGTGAACTTGCAAATATGGTCAACTTAGTATTCAATGATAGAATACAGTCATCACTGCATTCAATTCTCGTGTCCACTTCTGTCAAACTTTGTATGATCTGTATACCGGCGGTAATGCTTCATGTGTATTCTCCAATGTCTGCATCCGTTTTTGTGACAGATTGTATTCATACCAAATTTGAGCAAATAAAAATCAGAAAAAATAAGTCTGTCGTCACTGAAGGATGGATCAGCTATTTATCTCAAAGATTTTTGATTCCTGGACATTGAATTCACGAATTAAAAAAGCTACTTCCTACAAGTTGATCCTACGATTCAACAGTTCTCATATAAACACCATCAATGTATTGACTTCACGTACCATTCTTGTATGTTTTCGATGCGTTGTGTGGGTCATGGGTTGGTTGGTTTAGGGAAGGCGATATTTTGGGGGAAATGTTTTTTTTTGTATTTTCTTTGTCTAGAAACTTTTGTCTTATCTATATTCAGATCTTAGAGCATTTCAACTCATAGAAATGTACGGTATGCAAGTCCCATCTGAGGATTTTGACAAGAACTATGTAAAACATGTACCTACGATGTTGAATAAAAAGCACATATACCACGGCGTTGTTGCGACTCATTGTGTACAACGTCTCAGAAACTGCATGATACGACCAGACACGTATATTCTTCTCTTTTGTGCCGATGATGAATCAAAATTGATTGACTTCTATGATTCTGGTAAGATCTTGTTTTCTTGACTTATTTCTGAGCTTTGGCAATAATATTAAAAATGCATTTCTGCCCCCCAACGAGATTAATCAGCATTGTACGTACGACCATTGGACAAATTTAAAGTTTTGTTATGTCAGTAGAACAAAGCCTTTTCTCTGATAAAAACATGTTGCTTGACCAAAATACATTTATCATATACATGTACATGCATAAACGTACATAAAAGATTAATATGTTCTTGGTCCTTGCGACCACTTTAGGCCTGAATACACCATTATGTATCATCCCTTGAACGTGCTGGTCCCCTTTGACAATAGATGTATTCCTATGGTCCTGTAGCTGTTGTTCTTGTTTTCATTCACATGCGTTTAAGATATTTGCTGGTAAATAAAATGGTTTAATTAAGAGCTAAAATGTTATATGTTTAATTGTCTTAGTTCAACTGATATTAAAGTCAGGCTTTCTATTGATATCCAAGCATTACATTTTGTACTGGTTTATCAATGTTGTGTTGCTGTAGTGAATTAGATATTTTTAGAGGTCTTCATTTGAGACTACGAATACATAGCTTTATATTACGAGAATATATACTGGCCATCATTAGAAAGTAACCAGTAAGTGATGCTGGTATAAAACTACAAAGTGCAAGTAATCGAGATGAATTTAATAGCTGAAACATTTCATGACATGGTTTATTGCTATGCGTTATTGACCATTAAATTGCTGTATACCATTAAAATTTCAAGGTCAGTATATTTAGCCACAGGGGGCTAGCACGTTGAAGGGATGGAGTATAATGGCATATTAGGCCAAAAATGGCCACACGGACCAAAAACACCTATATTACATATGTATATATATATATATAATATAGGTGTTTTTGATCCGTGTGGCCATTTTAAGCCTAATACACCATTATACACCATCAACGTGCTGGCCCCCTGTGTATTTAGCCAAAATAGAAGAAATTTTTGATGGTTACTTTCTTATGATGGCCAGTATACATGTATACATATATTTCAGTTAGGTGTAAAACCTTGTTTATTGGCTAAATATAAATTTGTCATTAAATAAACTGCGCATCATTTAAAGATCATTATACATTGTGTGTTTCATTATACATTTGATACCGATCCAATCCAAGTGGGGGGGGGTAGTCTCTCTTTACGATTAATTTTAGCTGGATATATTACTTATCAATACGGATTCAGTTAAAAAAATGCCAAAAACCATGCCCTTTGTGAGAATCAGTTAAAGTTGAAAACTCATACATATTTATTATTATACATGTACTTATATCCATGTATTCTCTCATCTATTTTAGATGAATACAGAGCTTTCAAAGCATACAGACAACGTGCTGTCGCTGAAACCAACACTTGCATCTTTACCTTGAAATCTGTCTCTAATTGATAGACAACCCAATGTTGATCCAGTCTGCATTTATAAATGGGTCATTGTAACATTGTAGCTCCTTTATTTCAAATGTTAGAGCATAAGCATTAACAGGATTTTTTACTTTCTATCAGCCTTATGATACTAGTGAATTAACAAAAAAGGGTTTAAGAAACTTGTCCAGAATTTGAAACCAGGATCCGAAGTTTGAAAGCTTGAGTTTGGCCATCAAGCTCCAATGGCATATTCAAATGCTTCTAAATTAACCATGATAAAACAAGAATGAGATTAATCATACATTATTCCATCAGCAAAATTAATACCTTTTACCTCAAATAGTTGCACCTTGCGTACAGACACTAGTGCATGTTTTATCAAATAATACAGTGATAATTTTTCAACCAAAATAGTTCAAAAATGAAAATGAGATTTAAACTAAGAGACTGTTTTATAACCTCAGAGTCATGACAAGAACGAACTTACGCAGACCTTTTATTTGAGTTTTGTAGACTGATATTTGTTTTACTTGTATGAAAGAAAAATGTCAATATGAGAATATTCTCAATATGACTAGGAGATGGCTCTCTTATCTAGAGCATAGCAATTTTTTTTCACTCTGCTCATATGTCAATATTGTCACTTATCATGGATCATGTGAGGTCTAAACAAATTGTTTGTTTCTGGTTACCCAACCAACCCTGATTTTTCCCGGCAACTCTAGACTTTTGATTAGGCTCAAAAGAATGGTAAATACACAGTATCACTTTTTTACCATTCAGTACAAAAATTATCTCAATGGTGGCTCTCAAGAATACTAAAACAAATTCAAAACAAAAAAACTTCCCTGCCTACTTACCTCTTTTTAATGAGCATGTAACCAGAAAGAAACAAATTTTTATACCTGACCATGTTTGAGCCAATCAAAGTGAGACGAATTCTTTGTAAAAACAGTATAATACATTGTGATTTATTTGTACAAGATTCTGTGATATCTTCGTGTATATTTTGTATTCTGTCAATTTTTTTTTGTGATTTCATCTAACACATTGTATTCGTATCCATAGTAACAAAGGACTCACTGTTGCAGCAAATTATATACAATTTGGTCCGTGTATTCAACATGAGAAATGTGATTAATTGTGTTTTGTCTGATAATTCACAGTAGGATATCTATAGCAGTTTTATGTTTTGTAAGATTTTTCATATTTATGAAAAAATATTTTTGTCCAATGGGAAAACTCACTATTTATGAAAAGAAAAGACATTTTAAGTTTTTTTGATATAGTACATTAATTAATTGCTCCTATTTGATCAAAATCAATGATTTTTAAATCAAAATAAATGATTGTCTTACCGTCCATAAACATGGTATATTATTGAAAACACAATGTTTTATGCCAGTAAACAGATTTTTTGGTTCATAATGATGCTAGACTGAAAATTGTCATTAATTAAAAAAATGTTCAAACATTTCAGCAATACTTCAATTGTATATAAATTAGCAACTTTTTCATGAAATTCATTCCTAATATTTCCCATAATGACATTTTTAGAAAGCCGATTTTCGCTACAAGAAAAAACTGTTCACAGTTTATGTCTAGTTTTTTTTGTATGTCTATGACCCTGGAACATACCAAATTTCAATTACATTTGTACATTTGCACAAGTCATGATAATTCTAATATATGATAAACTTAAGAACAAATACATCAAACATTCGTGATACAATCATTTCATTGTTTCCTATTCTTTCATTGTGTATCAAGAATTTTACTTACTAGAAAATAAGAATAAACCTGTCATAGCTTTCTTTAGTTTGCAGGCATATCAACTTTATTTCATATTCTGTATTTTTTTCAATGTGTATATTAGCATTTCAAGTATAAATAAAAAGATTATTTTCTCAGTAATATTGTTCATTTTTCGTGTTTTATAGAAGTCAGGTGGTAAAATACTTATCAAAGTATTTTCATATTTCCTAACAAGACAGAAAACAAGTTCTTAAATGTATCACTCTCTTGAATTTGTTTTAAAACATTACCAGAAAATATTTTTTGATATTCATCAAAATCAACATTGTCAAGTGTTATATTATATAGACAATTTTAAAAACAAAACTAAAAGTAGTTATATCCACTTACATTAGGAGCCTGCACACTTAACTTAAATAGGTAAGGCGTGAAGTACACAGAGCTTAGGTTGATGAGTTCGAACCCTGGGCATGACAAAGTTTCTCTCTGATAATTTGATTGCAGATAATTAGTCAACAGAATCTCATTTGTATGGAAAAGTTGGCAGTTACATGGGTGAAAGTTGAAAATTTTAAAAAATTGGAAATCTTAACCTCTGTGCTGTGGAAACATTTAAAAACCGGTAGGGTCCGGACCTGTGAAAAACTGAAAGTTCTGGAAAATTGCGGAAAACTTTTAACCATGCAGTCAAAGTTAGCACTCGTAGAGAAAATCCAGGAAAATTGTTAAGGTTAACTGTCTACAAGTATACTACAGTAATACTCTTTAAAACTTCAATTAGACCCCTTTATCTTCTACTTTTATGTATAATGGAAGTCACTTAAAACAAAGATACCTGTAGGATATATATTTATTCAGAATATACTGTATACTTAACATATAACAATAACGTTTCAAGTTCAACACCTATAATTTAATGAATTAAACTTGAATTCAAATAACAACAAAAACAATAAAATTTGCATAGAACAATAATTAAGCACAAGATACACCATTCCTGCAAGTCTGCAGTTTATACCAGAAAACCGACACCATAACCCCATATGTTTTTTCTTTGAAGTTAAACATCACACAAACAGGCAGGGTCATTTGCCGACGTCCAGTTTTAATGGTGAAGAAAGACCCCAGACCTGTGTAAAATCACCAATCTTCCATCTAAGCTAGCTGGACAGTTTCCTTACGAGTGAAATTAGGTCCCGGGTAGAATTCGAACTCACAGTGGTGAGGAGCTGGTGATTACAACGCAGAGAATTATGAGGCCCCTTCGTAACACCATAAGCTTAAAGTTAAGATCATATTGGACAGTGACTGTCCTTATTATTTTGACATCAACTTAATATTTTGGTACATAAATTAATGATATGTTTTGTTGTAATTAATGCATTAAAAAGAGCAGTCAATGAAAGCATTTAAATGTGACTAAGTGAGTATCAACTCTTCAAAGCTACAAGTGAAAGAGCAAAACAATTATAAGTCCAACCATTTTACACTGCACTGATCGACCTACAATAACAATACTGAAAAAAAAGGTTGGGGTAAATCACTTTGATAAATTAATTGCCATTGCATCTATAACAATCAAAATATATTTATGACTGACAAGGCAATGTCAACATGCAGAGTCAAAGCTAGAGAGAAATCTAAGTTCATAAGGGTGAGACTTATCTCATATTTAGGCCTAAGTCAAAAGTTAAAATAATCCGGTATGATATCTTTGATGTCACAGTGCATTGTATGTACAGGTAATATGGACTACTTTTTCTCAAATCCATTACAATTATGTGTAAGTATATCACGGGTTTTTGTCAGTAAGTTTTAAAATGAAGGCGACATTTTATATTCATTCATGTTACTGTAATTACTGTCAACGAGAGAAACAAATAGTATGAGTGAGATTGAATATAAAGCACTTGTAGTAAACAATATAACAATTGACAATATTGTTAATACCTAACTGGAATGTTCACAACTATGACATCAAATGCAATGATGAATGCACTGGACTCTATGTTGGTACGCTATTTTCAGTGTCAGAATCTTTTGGCACATTATCTTCAACTTCCACAACAGCCTCATCACTTGTAGCGGGTGTCCCATCTTCATTTGACTGTTTACTATCACATGTATCAGTTTCATTAACAGCACTAGAACTATCTCCTTCTGGAAGAGCTGTATTAGTCTCTGATTGTTTATCACTTTCTCCACCATCAGGGGAGGTAATTTCTGATGTTGATTCAGAAGGGGAGGTTATCACTGGAATGATTTCAGTATTCCGTTCCTCAGTATCGGTCGGATCATCTATCTGGGAATTTTCCTTTGAATCTGAAAAAAAAACTATTTTTTATTATCAGTATCCTAACAGTATCCTCAAATAACAAGGCCTCAGAAGCATAAGGACTTCCGACACCTTACCATTATAATAATTTAGTATTAGGAATAAACTTAAAAGTACTAACAGTTTATACAATGTGTTGGGGTCCTCTGTGGTCAAATGGTTATGGCCTCTGACTAATAATCACTCGCCTCTAACTGTTGTTAGTTTAAATCGCACTCTGAACCAGACAAATTTTACAAGAGAGGAAGCTGTCCAGCTAGCTTACGGGAGGTCAGTGGTTCTATCCAGGTGTATGCCCGGGGTCTGCTTTCACTGATAAAGCAGGAAATTCGCCAAGGGACCCAGGCTGTTGGTGCAATGTTAAACCCCAGTGGAAATAAAATTAACAATATGTTACATCTAGAAAATGTATTACTAAGCATTAACTGTGCAATATTTTTAGTTTAGTATTTTATTGATAAAGGTCATCATGAAATAATTATGCATTAATATGAGAACTTGAGTCAAATTCTAATAAGAAATTCTGGAATGTAGCATGTCCATTTTTCATGTGGATTCATGTTGTAATAAGGGTGATCCAGGGGCATGCCCCCTGAAAAATTTTGAAAACAACAATGGTGCAATCTGGTGTATTCTGGGTATTTTAGGGTGCTTTATTTAGTATTGAAAAGACATACTGCAGAATAAGTAAACTTTGGCTGAATTTTTTTTATCAGAATTATGTGGATTCAGTACTGTACTCGCGTATAGGTGGCTAGGGCCTAGTATTAATTTTATGGTAGAGCACAATGTTACCTGAGTCAAGAATGTGATAAATAAAAAGGAATTTTTGTGAATATCTTGTAATTTATTCCACTGGATAATTTCTCATATAAAGTGTGATAAACCAAAAACCACAAAGAACTTGATAAGACACACAAAACCATCAATCGCTATTAATCAGACCAGATACTACACTATAATCACACAGAATCTCAATGTAAAATTAAATACGAATATCATAAAATCCATGAGTTATAATTTTCATCGAATACGAAGCTTTATCTATTAATTCATACACACATACCTGAAGCAGGAGTATCGGAAGATTCTAGAAAAGCATTAAGAGCTTCACTATCTTCCTCAATCTCTACGTCAGAGATATCTAACTTCTTTACACTCTCTGGAGTGCTCGGTGATCCTGCAAAAGATGGAGTTCAGAGTATCATACAGTCCTACACCATTAACAGATCCCTTGTCAAACATGAATAAAGGAGAATAAGGGATCTTAAAATAAGACTGATTGACCAAGAACAATTTCTCAATCAATTTTTTCAAAGTACAGTCTAACCTGTGTTTGTGGCCACCATCGAATAAAGACCACCCTATGAATAAGGCAATTCTTTGAAAAAACATCACTGATAGTTTAGAACAAACTGACCTTCGAAAAAAGGCCATCTGTCAATAATGGCCACATTTTGTTTTTCCCAAGGAAGGCCTTTGTTCACAGGTTTGACTGTACTTAATAAGACAATCAATAGCAAAAATATAATAAAAATAATTCATACAATATACAAGTACAGCAAAACCTCAATATTAAGACCACCTTTAGGACCTGAAAATTGGTCTTGACATTGGATGGTCTCATGATCAAGCTGAAATAGAGAGGAAATAAAAGTGAGTGGTTGATGTAATGAGGCAGTCATATCGTTGAGGTGGTTGCTTAGTGATATTTCGATGTATATCTTTCATGCTTAAGTTGCCCTAAAAAGCAAAGCAAGGCAAAGAAAAGGGCCATAGAACTTTTGGAGCTGGTAGTCATCCAAGCTTAAGACTTCAGTAACTATAAACATGAATACAAAAAGCCAGATTTTTCTGCAAGAAATAAGATACAAATGAGAGATGGTACAGTTGAATCTACTCCATAGAGGAATTTCTTGTACTGTGTCCCAGTTTATTTTTTTTACTGACATATACTCATAATTACAATATATTTGCTTTAATTCAAGTCATGAGGCTTATTTCAAACAGATGTAAAGAACACAAAAGTTGGAACTGATGTGAATTTTATCAATCGGGTTTAACGTCGCAACAATAACCAGGGTCTGTAAGCTAGCTGGACAGCTCCCTCACATGTGAAATTAAGCCCTGGGAGGGATTCAAACTCACAGAAGTGAAGGGCTAGTGATCACTAGTCAAGAAATCATAACAACTGAATCACAGAGGCCCCAATCGAAATGATGTGCACCTAACAGAAAATAACCATGACTGACATCTATAACTGACTCACTTCCAGGTTTTCCATGTTTCTTAAAGTAATCAATATCTTTGGCAAACTCTTCCTCATAAGCAACTTGCTTCTCATGTAGCATATGCTGTTTCCGTTTGTTCAAGTTCTCCACTTTAAGGGCATGTCCCTGTGCAAGCTGAACTGAAAACAACAAACAACATGTTGTTATAACACTACTACAATGAAAGAACTAGACCTCTCACTGAAGGTGATTAAATACCCCCCCCGCAGAGCCCCCTTTTTTAAAGGCTTAATAACAACTAAGCACGAGCCATTTAGGAGAAGTGCACGCAAGATTTTGTCGACAGACATATAAAGAACTCTGAATATAAATAAAAAAAAAATCTGAATAATTTTTTTATAACATGTGCAAGTAGACCTAATGTCTAATGTGTTGGTCAAGTTTTATAAAAAAATTCTATAAGCCGTTTCGGAGAAAAGGCGAACACAAGATTTTGTCAATAGACAAATAAAAAAGGGGCATAACTCCGTGAAAATAAATCTGAATAAATTATTTTTACAATATGCGCAAGTAGACCCAATACCTAATGTGAAGCATACACAAGATGTCGTCTACTGACAGATGGATGGACGGACAGATGGACGAACGGGAGGGGGGGTATAATAACAAGTTACAAATTTATCATTTGTGTATTGTCACCATACCATATTTATAGAGCACTCTTTTCATACTTTTTCCTTTCTGTTCATTGAGGTTTAATGTCACACCAACAGCTAGGGTTATTTGCTGACTTTTCCAGCTTTAAGGGTGAAGGAGGATCTTAGGCATTACCCCCACCTGGGTAGAACCACCAACCTTCTGTAAGCTACCTGGACAGTTTCCTCACAGGTGAAACTTGTCTTGCCCTAATTGGGACTCAAACTCACAACAGTGAGGGGCTAGTGATTACTAGTCCCAGACCAAACCCCTAGAACATGGAGACCCCTGTGTTTTTCTAATGATAAAATGTATCATACAAACTTGTACGAAATCAATATTCCCAATTTTTTGCCACATGGCTTATTAACTAAGAAAAGGTTGAAAAGTGGAAGTATAACAACTTCATGGAACTTTTTAATCAGGGTTTCCAAATAAATCTGGGCTTGAAATATGGAACAATCTACATCAAACAAAATGCCTATATGCATGTGAAAACCAAGTTAAATTTCTTATTGCAAAATCTTGAACAATCCAATAAAACATTCACCCAATGTTAAGACAGGCTTCATCAACTAATAAATAAAATCATACAAAACCTTTATAGTTGTCTAATTCATGTTCTTTTTTCATTTTATACACAGCTAACTGATTATGATGGGATGCTACATTTCGACGATACTCTTGTTCCTCACAGACATTTACTAGATGAACCAAAGCAGCTTCAACTTTGTCGTACTCCTCTTCCACTTGTGCTGTCAGACAAATGAACACAAAATGTCACACAAATAATCGGACCACACAATAATTGAATTTCACAAGAGTAATAACTCAGAAGAATCCAAAACACAAGCTTTCAAGAGCATAAATATTGAACTAAAAAAACATAATCAACATAAAATAGTTCTAACAAATATATATACAAACAATTTCTTATTTGTAAAATAAAAAACTTGATGCAAACTGAATTTTTGGGGAAATCTGCATGAATTTAAGGATTTTTCCTGAGGGGAAGACCTCTATAAACAGCCCTTGCCATAGAAGGAAAACCCAGTGATATGATGTTACCTAGAACATTTGTGATTTCCTGTAACTGCATGATAAGTTTTGGTAACCCTGATACTTCATCATGAGTCTTTAGAAGGGTTTCTGCCTGTTTGTCCACATATAGAAACAAGTTACCAATCTGCATATCAACATCCTGTTGGTAAAGAGCATAATTATAGTAAATTACACTTGATAAGTTGATTTGAGTTGAGCCTTCTTAAACCCATCTATAATATGCACAACGCTATGTACACACAATTTAAGCTTTTCTCATACTAACTTGTAGTTTTATGAATAAAAAATATGAGATTAACACTTTTCTAAAAAATAAAATTACAAACCATTCATACAATATGAGCATGTACAAATATTATTCCTCATACAATTATTATTCATTTATATCTTTTCACTGATCTTATCAAACCGTAAACAAACTAAGAGTAAAAATTATCAATAAAAACTTGGAAAGTTTTGCTTGTTTTTATGTTTCTTATTGTCACTGGGTTTAACATTATCTTTCAACAATTTTCAGTTATATATAGCAACCGGTTCACTTAACCAGTTTTCCTGGACTGTATACTAACCAGTACTAACTTACTCTTCCACAAGGAGCCGGCAACTTCTCCACATACGGAGGAAAATTGACATTTTTGTCAAATTTTCATAGAAGGGTATGACCTGCTGAGACCAGGATTCGAACCCTGATCTCCAGGTAACAAGTCCAGCGCAATAACCACAGGACCAAACTTGGAAAGTATCACTGCCAATATAAAATCACTAGTTCAGTCCTATTGCGAGGATTTGGTAAGAAGTGCAGATGATAAAAATATAAAATTACCTGAGCTCTCTGTCCAGTCATTTCTGTATACTGATATAACTCTCTCCATATATTTTCATTTCTTAAATATAAGTAAAAAAATCAATTCATAAATAAAAATAATAATAGCTTATGAATATAGTACAAGAATACTTTGTTTCAAGTAACGACCCAGAAAACTACATTCAGTTCAAGTATTTTGAGTTCTGCCACCAGATAGAGACAAAGCATTCTGGGTTCCACTACCAGCTAAATGAGGTATGACAATGAACCCAGGCTTCCAGAAAGACTGTCGGACATGTCAGGCAAATTTTGAGCTGGTCCAATAACTTTTCACAAGTACCAGACCAGATGTCCAGCAGTCGGACACGATTTACAGCATTTATCACTTATTTTATAATGTATTCGGTCAGACAAATTTTCATTTGGCCAGGCAAAGTTAGAATTTCTGTCTGACGAAATGAAAATTTGTCTGTCCGAGTACAGTATAAATAGGCAAGTATTCCAGCAGCTTTGAGAAGCCTGTGAATGGGGATAGTATTCAATATTCTGCACCAAAGACTGTCTCTCTCTCAACATTTACTAAGCAGAAATGAATATTGATTGAACCTGTGCAGTATCTCAGCTCCAGCATCATAATTAACTGTAGTCGGGCGTGAAGGTTGAGGGTCAGGTGCTTTTTGCTTCTCTGGTGTAACTGTCAGTGCCTTCAAGCTGAAAATATTACAGTTATTTTTTATAATAAACTTGTAGAATTGCAAAATAAGGAATGATTTCTCTGAATAATTGGGAAGTACTTTAAAGTTTAATAACATGAAATAGTAAAAAATATGCTGCAGAACATGATCCATAGTTTCATTATTACATGAATTTGATAATCACATTTCAGTGTTACATAATTAATAACCATTTGAGGCAATGATTAAATTAATTTAAATCAGGGACTCTACATTACATAATGTAGAGTACCTGATTAAATACTATGAATTCTGACAATCACAAACATGCATTAATTTATATGAAAGGGCATCCAACAGATATCTAAATTATCAAATGTATAACCTGAATGGTCGACATACAGATAGGATCTATGATATAAGAATGTGTTCGTAAATACGTTTAAGTTCCGGTTAGAGATTGCATACTGAGTCAGTGTATAATCATACTGATCTGATTAGTGTTAGTTTCATACTGAATAATAATAAAACTCCAGAAATCATCGCCTAATGTCCATACAAACTTCGTGCATTCTTTTACATGTAATCTTAATAACCATACCAATAACAAACCTCTCTGAAATGTCATCTTGGACATTCTTAAATGTCCCCTTAATTGTTTTCAGAAGACTCATCTTCTCAGCCCATCAAGCCGCCATGTTTTCATCACGTGACATGTCATGTGACCAATAACTTAAATCATCGGTAAGATATTTTATTATCAAAAAGATTATGTCAGTTTTACAGATTCTCATAGCCAATTAATTATGAACCAAACATATAGTACAGATCACAGGGGGCTAGCACGTTGAAGGGATGGTGTATTAGGCTTAAAATGGCCACACGGACCGAAAACACTTATATTACAGATATACATATACAAGGGTTACAACTTCCGAAATGACAGTATCTGTACCAAGTTTGTTTAACACTACGTAACATTTCAGGAATTCTCTCAAATTTCTAATAACTGGTGTCTACAGATAGTTGATACATTAAAACACATAACCAAAAAACATTTAGTTCATTTCAAAACGATGAAGCGGGTATTTAATCTTTTCCTTCCAAAAAAATAATCAATTTCGTTTAGTCGAACGCAACCTCGCAACACCAAATTGATCAGAATAACCATACTAAATACACCTTAAAACAACAAGTACAGTAATGACTGAGGGGAGGGACGAGGGGAGGGGAGGGACAGTGTTGTCCAAAACAATTTTGACAAGACCAAGATGTACTCTTTTATATAAAGATTTTTTGCAACATATAACTTTATCATTACACACTCAAAAACAATAAAACAACCACTAAAATAATATAAAATGTATTAATAAGAGCCACTGAAACCTTCCAAATAGTGCTTCAGTTTCTTTTAAAGTACATTTAAAACAATACTTATATATAATATAATATACATATTGAAATAATGACTGGCGACATGCGAATTTTGGACATCTCCTGTGTTATTCTAGTAGTCAGTAGTCTAGTATTTTGTCTAAATATTAGACATCATATTACTTTTTTTTCGAAAAGACCATTCTTTCGGATGGGAAACATTAGATACATATTATAATTGTTTTTATAATGTTGCATACATCTTAAAAGCCTGGCGACACCAATAGGCAATTCTACATAAGAATGAGTCTACTACCGACTTTCATTTGGTTTTCCAGATTTTACAAGGACCCTTCGTGGACGGCGCCTTGAAAAAAGATCAGGTAGTTTTAACACGCTTTCAAGAGATTAACGGCTTTCGTCTAATCATTACTTATTTTGGTTTGCAATCTTTGGGTTCATTACAGCTACCTAAGCTACATGTATATGATATAAGCGGCCAAATGGTTACAGTCGTGAATTTGTGTTGTTAAGAAAACATAATATTTCAACTAAATGTTTGATTATTTTGCTTAAATACTGTATATTTACATGCATATGTCATACATCAACAAAAGCGGAGTTCATTCAAGGACTAAATAATGAAATTTTTTTCACGTTGATGCCATTAACAAGACACTCCCCAGCAGGCACAGGCAAGTTCTTAAAGTTATTTTAGACATGGTCATCTAAGGATGCCATTGCTGAGAATTCTGACTATATATCTAAGAATAATGTGCTAGTGAAATATATAAATTTATTCTTATTTTCTTATCTGATTGCAATTTCATTCATGAAATAATGGAATTAGCTAAGTACAAGATTAAAATAAACTGATGAGTCCTGTTCATTCATTCCAAATTTGAATTTATAATTCTTAGTTTGGTTATTTGATTGTTATTGTTAATGACAATAACTATATGTTGGAAACAGATAGTAGTATGTTTTAAATATCTCATTGACTGTGTCATCCATTATGTATGTTCCAGTGGTATAAAAGTCTGGATGTCAGATGCTGACAGGGCTCTCTCTTTTGGGGTACTGGGGCCGGGGCTCTGGGTGGAGGGAATTTCGCAACATTTCCAGTTCAAGGGGGAATTTCAAAAGCCTAATGTAATAGGTGGGGGAAATATTTACCAAAAATAGGGGGGACAAGTATATTCCCGAGGTGGGGGAATGGGGCCGAATTTCGGCCCCAAAGTTGGGAGATCAGGAGCCCTGGCTGACTAACTATATCGTATTGTATGCACAAAAACAACTTGAAACAAATCAATGAAAATGATCCATGAGCAAGTAATTTAAAGCACAACATTTGTAACTGGAAAAGTACATCAGAAGTTATTTACAGCGCATTGTTTAAAAAATGAAATCTTATGCTACCACCATTGGATTTTTTGGTGGTCAGTCTGCCCTGTGAATTACGGTTGAAAGAACAGACATTCCCATTTTTATTGGACTTGTCTGTTGGTCTGGTGATGTTTTATGTAGACTAGGTTGTCTACGATTTCATGAATTTGTTCTTGTTTTAAACTATGCATTTGCGGTACTTGCATTTGTATTGACAGATTTCCATTTCAATTCGCGTCTTTTTGTTACTAAGTAACATTGAAAAATAAAACTTATGACGAAAATTCTATTTTTGATCATTCTTCGAACCTTGTACAAACAAGAGCTGTCATTGATTCGTTTTTTTGCATATCAATAATATTGATGACTTGGGATAATCATTATCATAATGTTTGCAACATTATGATAATGATTATCCCAAGTCATCAATATTCATCTATTCACAATCATAATCAATTATTGGTTGGAATCGGTTGGTACGTTCGATGCGATTTTCCGATTATATAATTGGTTATTGTGTAGTAGTGTAACATAAGTAGACCATTAGCGTTTGATTCTTGCACAACTTGGCAAACACACTGCTGACAAATGGCTTTGTTCATTGCAAGGTTCGCTTTTGACACCGGGAGATTTTCATTTGTCTTGTAGAAACCAAAGAACTTCTAACCCCATGACTTTGCCTTTATCCTGGGATTGTAAAATATTTGTTCTTTTGTCTTGGTCGACGATGCCGCCATCTTTTATGAAAAACTGCAATCAATTATCAGAATTGGCAGACTTTTCACACAGCTAATCGATAGTATCCAGTTATCGTTTCATCACTAACTTGGGATATCAGTATTGATGATGTATCAATGCATTTATATTTCTAAATTAAACCAGCAAATAATATATCCTTTCTCATGTTTATTTGATCCAGTATGTAAGTACAACTAAAATAATTTCACTCTACTTATAATAATATATCAATGATTTTAATATAAAACATCCTTAGTGGAAGTAGCATTTCCTGAGCATGTAATCCGAATGAAATCTTGAAGTTGTTTCTAGATACAAATCATGCAAAGAGGTGTAAAGACATCCTTACCTTTTTTATGTAGACAAATCGAATAGTTGCTTACCAGCATGTCACAGTAGACTTCAATATTTCCAAAATGCTGATTCTTATCACTTGTCAAATGGATCCTTGTCGCATAATTGATGAATTCTTGATATCAATTGGTTATGATGTTTTTAAAGCATGACCTACATTTACTATAAAAAAGTATTGGTTTACGTTCTGTGTAAAAAAATGTGTTTAAAATTTAACTTATACATAATTAAGGATTTCAGCAGATTATGGATGCATAGCTTGTCATGGAGTGAGTAATGCATATATAATTATTAGTTAATTAGATCAAAATTTTGATTATATTTCTGATAATTTGCTGTTTGATGTATTTTATTGTGATTATTGGAATAAATACCAGTCAGCAGCATCTCTGTTTCTACATGATGCTGCATCATTTAAAAAGTCCCACCTATACTCGTCCAGGGTTTTCCCTAAGATTTTTTACCCGTGGGTCCACGGGACTCCCATCGCCAACATTTTAGGGGTTCCTTGGGATTTTTGGGGCCAATTTTGAGTTGGAAGGGGTCCTGAGGAGGTGGTGACTCTCAATACGAGTCTCTCGACTGAATATCGCGTCAGAGATGCAAGAAACCTGCATCAGAGAAATCCCTGCTCGTCTGTATCATCAGTGGATTTAGCTGTGTCAAATTCACCACTATTTTCGTTAATAGGCTCATACTAATATGTTTGTACAACAAAAGGTTCTTCTGGAAGTGACAAATGATTTGATAAATTGTCATTCTCAGTAATAGAAATTACGCTTGCAATGTTGTTGGCAGTTGTGTTAACAAAAGGCTATTATTTCATATTCACACTATACCAATCTAATTAGCATTTTATGAATGAAACATTATACATGATGTATCATTTTTTATGTTTTTATGTATCGTTACAATTTTTAGGTTACAAATCTTAGATTGAGTTTCATTAAATAAGTGTACCAGGGTTCAAAATTCATTACAAACACAGTTTTGGATACCAATGCCTAATACATTATCTGTATACTACACATATCATACTTATACATGAATTTACTATCATAACCATGATATAGAATGTAGTAAAACTGATACCAACTGTCAAAAATTAATTCTGCACATAGTAAGAATAAAGATGACATGAAGGCCTCCATGGCTGAGTGGTTACTGAATTTTAATCACTTTTTGGACCAGTTAAATTTCATATGTGAGGAAGTTATCCTTGGCCACCATTAAAAATTTTTTGTTGGCTACTTTTGGCCCATACTTTTTGGGTTGAGTCGGGAGATTGGTATTTTTTTCTGTCATACACATATGCACTTGGCTTAATTAATTAACCCTTTACCTACCATTACAGTTATTTAAGAACTTTACATCAAATGACCATTACCGCTAATTTGCGTCTTTGATTTTTAACCCATAATAAATCATTTTTTCCCAAAATATCTTTAAATCTTACTATGATAATAAAGTTCAGTCTTTCATAAATATTAACTGTCCTAAATAAAATGAGGTGTATATTAAAAGAAAGTATGTACATATAGCGTAAATACAGGAGGGGTCACACGCCGATACAATGAAGCAGTATGATGTAATAACACAATAAACTGCTGACATGTGATAAATTTTTGAAAAGAGTTTTGCAGGAAAAATTATTGACTGTAGGTTAACAGTTACATTTTTTAAAATTTTCAAAAAATTAACAACTTATAAAATATCCGTTGTTTTTCTGGGACATTGATTACATAATATGGTAATATACTATTTCAATCCTTACTGCAATTATGTCTGAAAACAGATCCAAATTATTGCAAATTTGGTGTTAATTAATTCAGTCATTATGGGGATTAAATTGGCAAAACATGTGGCTCCTTTAATTTATTACCAAAAATGTTTGTCACCTGGAATTTTATGGCACTGATGACTGTTTTCACAGCTGACACGTGTGGTGATTTTCCAGATGTATACCAATAGATTTAATCTTCTTATGGGGCGGGGCTTACTTATTGAAGAACAATATGATTTGACCAATCAAATTAATTCATTAATTGATATCATTAATTAATTACGGCTTATCATCAATTCATGCGAGAACATCCTATGATAAGATAATTTAATTAAAAAAAGCTTCTGTATCATTCAAAAATTGTAATAATGGCTGAATATTTTGCTCTGACCAGTCTGATCTTTCTTGGTTTTAGTCGATATAGATAGCTCTAGATAAAGATTTTTCTAATGAGTTTGATAATGATTTCGATGTAGCAATCATTGCTTACATCAAATGGACGAATTAGTTCATGACATCGATAGTGTGCATGATTTTACTTTTAATTCTTAAGTTTAGTCTGATTAATAGATATCGTCTGTGAAAATTTTATTTAAGCTTAGACTGAGTTGATATGATCTCAATAGATTTTTGGATTCAATGTTTATATAGCGACCTAACACCACATTGTTGCCCCATTGGCAATGTTTGTCTGAAGGTTTCATGCCCTAGTCAATTAATATTCATCTTTTCCATTGGAGTTTTAGCAATGCAAAGGTCCTTTACAAACAAATTTGATAATTTCATTTGACTGATGCATAAAAACAGCACCTTAATGATCATGTTCATGAATTACCAAAAAGATTCTAAAATGTAGCAAAATATTTATAACACAGTAAGAGTATAAAAAAATCCTTAGTTTTTTAGGTAAAAAATTTTGGACTGGCAGATTTTGGTTGGTTTGGTCTAAAGCAGCAAACAAACAGTATTTTAATTTAGACCCTGCTATGTAACAGAAGTTAGGTTGCTCTACTGTTAAACTGGTTCCACTGTTCAAGCTAGAAAAGCCACCAAATGACCCTGGCTTTTGGTGCAGCATTAAACATCAGGCCCTTTTTTATGTCATTTTGGGTCCAGTATTCAGCCCCATTCCCCAAGTAAAAACGTATATATTTTTCCCCATTGAAAGAGAAAAAATTCCGTATAATTAAACGAAATTGAAAATGTTCTGTCATCATATTCTTAAAACTATTTTTTCCATAGAACTAATCATGTAAAATATTGCATTAAGTGCTCTGGTAAGTATTGAATGGTTTAGACATAACTTGTGTTTTGTTTTTTCATGATTATTAGCCTTTGATAATTCCCCAATTTGGTGTTTCACGATGCAAATTTCCCTTATCAAGGGAACCTGTTCCCCAAAAGCATAAAAGAGGGCTGAACATGTGTGACAAACAAAGCTTTATACTGTGCACTAATACAGAAATTCAAATACATCTTGTTGGAAATGCTATGTTAATAGATAAATATAAGTAAACATGGTTGACTTGAGTTAAATTTTTTAAAATTTGCCTGTATTCTTTTTTTATCCATGTTGTATGGATGTTTATAGTGCGTACTTCATTATTACAAACATCAAAGTCATGAACACATGACATTGAGGAGTTATTTTAGTCCCATCAATTTTGGTGCTTAGTTTCCATGTTAGCATTGTTATCTTGCCATCTCCAGCCTAAATGATGGTCACATGACATAAAATTAAGTGTTGATTATCTAGATTATCTCGATGATTCATCTTGATTGTACACCTAGTACAGTGATATTTGCATGCCGATTTGCACAAGTTACATAATAAAAGAAAGGAATTTATAGGGATCATCCTAGGGGGCGCCGAAAATCAGAGCGAAAATGAAAGCACCTGTATTGAAAACGTATTATCCGAATGTATATACAGTTTCAAAATGTTCTTGATCTGTTGCTGTTTTTGGCATTGCAGCCTGTATAAATGTTGTTAACATTGCAGACATGTGTATTTAATTTTAATTAAATCAATAAATATAAATATAAATTTTGATGTGACAATGAATTTTTAATCGTTTGTTGGAACTCAATATCTGTTATCTAAGACTTATATTTAAACCATATTATGCAATTTAATTATGAAAAATAGGACCATAAGCATTAAATACCCCACTAATTAATCTCGTGTATTTGCAAACCATTTTTGAAAGGATTGTCTTTTATGAATGCAGTTATGTCTTTAATAAAGTATGCATTGCTTTTCTTTGATACATGTGTACTTGGCATACAACAAAATGCGTTCATATTGTATAACTAAGAAGTTTCACTGCATGAAAGTTACATGATTTATAGGATGTGATATTGTACTTTTGAAAACACGAATATATTCATAAATAGAAAGCTTTATTTAATCAATCAGCTTATATATATTTGCACAATCAACGAACTTGTATGCACCTCTTTGACTTCATAGAGCTCATTTTACATAAGCATTTCATAATATTATGTAAATATGCTTGTTCAGGCCCAAAGCACAAAACTTTCAACCAACAAACACCTCGTGAAAGTTGGTATTACGAGCATTCAGTTTATCTTGAGCATTTCGTCTGTTGTGATGACTCTTCGAGATAACAAGGTTTCACTGTACATTGTTATTATCACAAATTTTGTTGTGAAGACTGGTGTATCACCTAGTTGTCTAAATTTTAAAATTCTGTTGCAGCGGCCAGGGTCCAGTGGTTAGTGCTCTTGACTTGTAACCCGGAGATTTGGGTTTGAATCCCGGTTATAGCAGGTCATACCCTTCTATGAAAATTTGACAAAAATGTTGATTTTTCTCCATATGTGGAGAAGTTGCTGACTTCTTGTGGAAGGGTAAGTTAGTACTGGTTAGTATACAGTCCAGGAAAATTGGTTAGGTGAACTGGTCGCCATATATAACTGAAAAATTGTTGAAAAATGGCGTTAAACCCCAGTGACAATATGTCATATAAAAACAAATAAAAACAAAACAAAATTCTGTTATTTTATAATATATACTCAAGGTGAAAGCGTTTTTTTTTACTTGCCCAGAAAATCAAGCAAATGGTTTAAGTCACTAACTGATTCGTGTTTGTTGTATTTCATTCAGTTTCTCTGAATAACTCACTGTCAAATTGTGATCAAACTTATCACTTCACTTATTTAATGACCTTCTATCCTAAATTGTGAATTAACCTCAGTGAATGATCACGGGCAATAGTAAAGGATATATAATGGTAAAATTGTAATAAATAAAGATATTTAGAACATGCAAATTTAACCTAAAAATTCGAAAGAATTTTTTATAATTTTACCATCATAGGTATGTTACTAGTAAGTGTTTAAGTAGTGACTGAATATCTTAATTTTCTTTTTATTCATTAGCTGTTTAAAGATGCCCTGGCATCTACCAATGTATATAGTGCAGGGTTTTCACCAGATGTCAAAAGTTGAGGGTAAAAAATGACCCTTGGCTGATGATAATTTGAAGAGTCGACAAAATTTCCTTCTAATTTTATTGTAAATTTGATCCTTTTGTACAAATTCTCAAGAGTAAAAAAGCTTTATTTTACTAATTTTAAGAGTCGAAATTCTGTTGTAAGGGTCAAATGAAAGACCTGTGGTGATTGGCTTGTCCTTATGTCTATCTGTGCATCTATTCTTTTGAATAAAGTTAACCAGATTTTACTGCTTCATCTATCTCTTTATTTATACAGATATTTATACAGTCGTTGCCTTGGGCCATTTCCAGTCCACCCACATCACCCATCCTTGATTTGACCTTGACCTTTTTTTTGTCTATAACTTTATACAGTAGAGATTTAGCGGATCCATATGAATATAAAACTATGAATAAATTGTTAGAAAATGGTTTAGCACATCTTGGTACTTTAGAATTTTTTTTGCCATGATCTAACGTTACTGCTTAAGAAGTTAATTTTCTTTTAGGTTTTCCAAAGTGAAATTGCTTCATTTGCCTATAAATGTCAGTAATGCATTTAATTCTACCGCGACTTTATAGATTTCAAGCGTAAGGTAGTAGAGGTGAAACGATTAATCGCGATCCATTGCGAACCGCGATTTTTCATGCTCGATTCGATTCGATTCGATTCAATGACGGCAATTTCGATTCGATTTTTTTTTTGGTAATACCTACTTTCATTTTCCGTAGTATGCGAGTCAAAATGACTGAAATCTAACGAGATCAGCATTCTTCTCGTGTCGTCAGGCTCTTTACTGTTTCAGTTTTTCCTATTCACAAGTTTTATGTTTCGTTTGTTCCATTGTTTACAGTATTTAAGAAAATACATTCCATCGTAAACTAGTGGGATAGCTATTTTATTCTTGTCCTATTTAATTCCTTTTAAAATCGAAAATCGAATCGAAAAATTGAATCGTGGGATGAAAAATCGAAATCGAATCGAATCGAAATTTTTTGAATCGTTTCACCTCTATAAGGTAGAGTGTAGACTGAATGTCAATATGTCACTTGGTGAATTTATTGGGCGACCTTATCATTCAATTCACTGAAGTGAGACGTTACACAGAGATTTTGTGAACATAATTTATATCATTCGTAATAGACCCAGGGAAAATTGAGTAATATATTTTCTTATCTTTATAAGATTGCTCTCATATTTTACTTTATAGAACAGGGCATAACAGAACATAACAGAACAGAACACATCATTCAGTTAAATGATACTTTATATGATAATTGATTAAGGTTCTTTTACATGAAGTACAAAAACATGCGCTTGAGAGTGAATATCAATCATTAGTAAATTCATAAGTGTTGCGACTTGTAAGTACAGAAAAACATGGCTATAGTGAACTCTCGTGTTGTGAAAAATCTGATTCAGCGAAGTAATTTTCTTGGAACATGTTCTGTATTCCATTGTTATGGATACAGAGAAATTAGCGATGTACCGTATAGTAGTTATCTTTAATAAGACACTTTAAAAGGTTGGTTACTTATAAATACATTAGTGTTGTATCTAGGCTGAAAAAAGGGCAGGGCGCTAAAGGCCGCATGTGGGCAGTGTGCGCTTTGATAAAATCTATTAAGTCTTACTTTGTTTCTTATCATAAATAATGTACATGCAGCTAGGTAAATGGTGTTATTAAAACTTATATTGCTGGTTAAGTAATCTAAAAATGTAAAAAATGAACTGAATAACTACACAGATTTATCAGTAGAAACTGCATTTGCATACTCAGAATTAGGTGGTGGTGATTAGGGCAGCAAGGGATTGTTAAAAAAGGGCTGGGCGGCCCGCCCTGCTATTCCATGCATACAACACTATACATTATCGGGAAAATTGGATGGTTGCAAAATCTGGAGGAAGGATTAATTACTGTTAGATAAAGTGTGAGCATACTGAAATACTGTCGTAGCCCTTAACTTTCATAGAATTTACCAGTGAATTAAGCTATTAAATTCAGAATAAACAGATAATTAATGAGATACCCGCTGTTAGGCTTTTTGATGCAGAATTTCATCTTTTAATTCTGTTAAGTGCGCAGGTCTGTAATATAATTTCAGATCACATCATTTCGGATTATGGGAAGTTAGTTCAGTAGGTTTAGATTTTGAAACAAAGCGATTAATATTTCTAGTGTGTGTTTTTTAACACTAAGTACATAAGTGAATTTGAATGCCTGTGATATCGTACATCATATTATAATCTAACCTTATCAGATAAGTAAAGATAACTTTGTCTATTTTATAGGTGACGCTATCATGACTGGTTTCACGTAGATTACCATGCCTTTAGCTGACACAGATTGTGAATGAGAAGTTTGCTCTGTACAACTTACATTGGACTTTAAGCTGTCCAGAGGACTTTAACTTTGCACTTTGTATTTCTGACTTGTTATCAGGATGTATTGTCTACTGTGAGGCTTACATTGACATTTTCTGCTGTCCCAATATTGACTAAGAGGAGAGCTGCCATATGAAATTGGGCAATGAAAGAATTAGCTGAAGAGGAAATCAGACATTACTTTTGCTAAGAGTGTTAAGTGAAAATAGGGATAAAAATGTTGTGATGTTTAAGTAATTTGTTGTAACATCAATAGTTTGCAGAGGAAAGCGGATATTGTGCATGTAAGGCTTTGAATTTAATTAATTCAAAGGTTTAGCCAGATGTGGAAAGAAAAACTACCAAATATGCACGCAGCAGATGCGAAAGAATTCTTGCTCGGTGGTACGTCGACGATGGATCAAGTTTTTTTATCGCACCAGTCACCGCCAAATGGTGAGAGTACTGAATACAGCCTGGATGCCTGTAACAATGAGCTAGAAAAGCCCTCTTCACCTAAACAGCCAAAAGAAACATTTGATTTTAGTGGTGATAAGAAAAGTACTAATTGTTACCAAGTGACGTTATCCTCGTTAGTGATTATATCCATCACTTGTTTTTTACTCGTTGTATGCAGGGATTACATCAAAGATCTGTTGGTATGGATGGAAAACATAGACAGATCTCTTAGTCTTCTTATATTTGTCGTACTGTACACAATAGTATCGTACCCTATGGCCTGGGGTGTGATACTTTTGATGGTAGCTAATGGATATTTATACGGATATATATATGGGCCTATAGTTATAGAAGTTTGTAGTGCTATAGGAGTCGCCATTGCTCATGTGACCATGAAGAGATTTTGTCGTAGTTTTATTATAAAGAAATTTTATAACGACAATATGACTGCTGTGATATCCGTCGTTGACGGGAAACATGGGTTTAAAGTTGTTGCTCTTACGCGACTAACACCCTTGCCATTTGGTCTTCAAAATAGTTTATTTTCTGTAAGTATGTTCTTATAGTTTATATATTTTATACGTATAACCTTATATATAATTACATTATGTGTATATAATTAAAATAGTCATGTTTATGGTTGGCTGCGGCGGTCCAGTGGTTAGTGCGCTGGACTTTTAAGCCGATAATCCGGGTTCAAATCACGGTTGCGGCAGGTCATACCTTTCTATGAAAATTTGACAAAAATGTTGATTTTCCTCCATATGTGAAGAAGTTGCCGGCTCCTTGTGGAAGGGTTAATTAGTACTGGTTAGTATACAGTCCAGGAAAACTGGTTAGGTAAACTGGTCACTGTATAAGACTGAAAAATTGTTGAAAAACGGCTTTAAACCCCAGTCACTATAAGTCACATACAAACAAACATGTTTAGGGTTACTTGACCAAGATTATTAGGTAGGTTGAAATAATTTTTATTTTTAATTATTTTTTCTGAACATCTTTTATGAGAATACGAGGTACAAAAAAAAGATCGCCCCCCCCCAAGTATTTTTGTACTCTGGTTTTTGTTGTTGGAAACTTAAGGGTTGATGCCAAAAAAGAGGGTCAGTCAGGTAATAGAAAACCCAATTATGTTTTTTCTGACCTCATGCTAGTGTGCTGTTTATGTTATTGAATCTGGTAATTTGATGTTGCAGAATTCTGTTGTTTAATTACTTTCTTTACTTGAATATTAATTGGCCTATGCGGGGTTTTCCCTTAGATTTTTCACTCGAGGGTCCGCGGGACTCCCAACATTTTAGGGGTCCCTTGGGATTTTTGGGGGTCCCAAAATCGGAATGGGTCCCAAGGATGCAGTGGTCACTCTCAATGTGAGGCCCTGGGCTGAATATTACGTCAGGAATACAAGAAACTTGCTTCAGGGAAATCCCTGGCCTATGTATGCTTGTGTATGGCAGTTCTTCTTGTCCCAGTCATTTGACAAGAAGTTTATGCGAAAGATTTTGAACTCTTCCTGAACCAGAGGACTGACGAACATTGAAACATTACTGGACTGGACAAAATATTACTGGCCTGCAATATATAATGACATATATTCATTTTACTGGACATGAGGACCAGTAGTTCTCTAGATTTACCAGGCCTCATCATACTTTTTACCAGAGGTCTGTAGTTTGACAGTCTCTCGTGTTGACTGGGCAAGGGACTTAAGTTAAACGACTGCTGTGTATATTTGTATGATCGAAATCGGTAAATGTCTGTGACAACAGATGAATGTCTGTATATAATTATACAGAAAATATTGTGGTTTCATTTAGTTTTGATGGTATCAAATTTCGTGGATTTACCATAATCGGTGATTTCGTGGGTATGTAAATTTGTGGTAATTTCGGATAATGCATTTTGGCTACATTCGAAACTTAACCAATGTTTAATTCGAGGGCACTTAAATTTGTGGATAAACTCACCCACGAAATCCACGAAATTAAATGTTCCAAGAAAATTTGTGAAAACACAGTACTTAAACTGAAATCTAGTATATGTTTGATCAAATGTTGCTTAATAGCATTGAAATTTGGACATGCTTTGAATTTCCATTGAGTTTTTTTTTGTAACTTGTAAGATAAAACATTCAGAAGATCGCTCTGCTTATCACATCAAATATTGCTTTGAAAATAAACTATATTTGAATGCATGCAAGTTTAATTTTTATTCTATCTTATGTGCATATACAAGCTATAGACATATAAGGGTTTAGTATGTTATTGCTCATTCATTTTGTGTAAGAACTGTCAGGTAGGTTGTAAAATTATTAAAGTTTTAACCATTTTAAATACACCTGAAATTTTAAGCCGTGTTATAATCACATATGAATTATTATAGTCTAGTCTTATGATTTATTGCTGAAAAAATATCATTGCATTGTTGGTCCATGTTAAAACCTTTTTATGTGTCTATAAATCTCTGATTTTATAGGCTGATTACTATATTAGGCATACTAAAAAGTTCATGGTTTCAGCTGACCTGTCTGATCTAAATTTTCTTGCCAAACTCTAAACTTTTAATGGTCTCAGGCAATTATTTTTCATATTTTCATATGAACTATATCTCTGAACTGAAATAATATATTTGAAGAAGAATGTCAACTCATAGTTTCAGGGGTTGTTAGTTATTGTTAGGTATTTTTGTTTTTTGCTTAAGATTATTCAGTATTGAGTACCAAATAATTAACTCAGTCCTGAGAATTGCAGATACCGGTATTATATAACAGAAAACTTCCTCATAGAATTTTCAAGGAATTATTCAGATGTCTACCTAAGATAATAGATAACATTGAATTACCGCATCCCATCCCTTCTGAAATTGAACTATTTCTAGAAAATAGCAGTGTGAAAATCTTGTACAACAAATTTTGTTTCTAAGTTATATATGTAATTATGACATCTTATCATATATGATAAAATTATCTATTTACATAGCGAATTATGAAATTTCTTTTCACAATGACCTATAAGGTTGTGTCAACTGATTAAATCAGGTTTAGCCAGTATATAGACACGAAATTGTAAGATTTATTTATGAGTTACATGTACTTATCAATATGTCAATCTCCGTGGACCGACTAACCTATTTGCAGGTCATTAAATTATGTTTATTATTAATTAAATTTATTACCGAAACATATACATCTTAAAAATGTTTCATTAGAATTGGAACAAATGAAGTTAAAAGCAGACAACTAACCTGAATTGCAGGTCATTAAATTGTGTTGTTATGACCAAAACATATACATCTTAAAAATGTTTCATTAGAATTGGAACAAATTAAGTTAAAATGTACACAATCAAAGTCAATAAAGATACTTTTATTTGGTTAATCTTCCAGTTTATTAAGATTATTGGTGTTTAGGTGAAAAAATAAATACCTGGTTTCTGCCTACATCACCGAAAATATGATGTTCAATTTTTTTTTTTTTTTTGGTTTGGAGATATAATTCACAAGAAAATGAACAAATACATGTTAAGTGATTGTTATTGTAACAACTTAAATGCCTCATATCTTCATCTTGATTCCACAAAACATATAAGAGTTAAATTGGGAATTTCTCTTCTCATATGTACATTTTATACCATTTCTGGTATAATGAAAATCATGCAGCGAATAATTAAATTTTCAGTAGGTCAGAAAAAATATTGACATGATTACTTTTACATGACTGACCATGCGTGTGGTGCTGACCCTAAAGTTTCCTACAGCAAAATCCAAATAGGAAAATATTTGGCTACAAATCATTTCCCCCATGTACAAAAATATTTGCGTGACGTATCATACCTCCGAAGTTCATAAGGTATGGCTAGAAAAAAGGTTTTACAACTTACATGCCCTACTTTTTGGTCAAGTAGCCTTAAATGTGACTATTTTTATTCTAGCTTTATTGATTTTGAAACTCGTCAGTCTCCTTGTTAAGTTTTAGATGCAATATATTACCAATACAATGATCAATTGTAACATCTGTACCACGATTCATGACAAACATTTATAATTTTGAAATCAGTTGTATTCTTTTTGTCAAATGATTCATACTCAGGGAATGCTCGCAAATTTTAACATTTTTGCATGGCTGAATCAGTGATAATTTTAGGTCTGCGTCCTGTGTACTGTACGCATTGAATTAGCTGAGGACGTGTTTCCCTGTATAAGCGTCCCTGTGGACGCATTTGATTAAATGAGCCTAGGTTTAGAAATTACAACAAATTTGTAAATATAGTCTGACTCCATGATACCTGTGGCTCCATGATACAGGTGTTACCATGAATCTCGCGATATTTCTAACGTAATGCCACCTACTGGCTGTTTATGGTTATCTTTCCCAAATATTTTAATATACAAAGAAAGAAAAGACAATTTATAAAGACTTTATTAAAGTGTGCACATTGATTTTGTTTTTTACTATGACCCAGACCCATAGTTTTTCCATGGGACCCATTGCTTTTAAATATATGAGTCATGAGGACTCATTATTTTGATTTCTAAAATTGTCACTTCTGGATGATAAAGTACATGTATTTTCATAATTTAAAATTTTAATGTCGAGGTAATTCATTGATATGTTTATATGCCAATGCAGAGCTACAATACAAAATGTATCCATTTATCTCATGTTGTAATAAATGTATGTGTGTTTGAAGTAACTGTGATTATTACGTCTTTGTAGCAAATTCGTAATGCAAAATAGTTCAAGCAATGTAAATAAAAGGAAAATGAAAAAAGGTGTTTCCTGACTAGAGATAATGTCCTGTTCCAATTGCTTTATAAGTTGTTAGGTTTGTGCCAAAAATAGCAGTGCTTTTTTTCACAGCTAGGGGAAGGGGCCTTTCTTAAATTTGGGGACAAAATAACGCTGTATTTTTGCAAAATGGGGAAGAAAAAACTTGATGCAAACTGAATTTTAGGGGAAATCTGCATGAATTTAAGGATTTTTCCTGAGGGGAAGACGCCTATAAACGGCCCTTGTTATAGAAGGAAAAAAAGCCCTGATTAGGGACAGTCAGGTAACTGTAAACATGACTATTTTTCCCTCTGGCCTTAAGAGTAGAAATAATAGTTCTGATTATTCCCTTCTAAATGCCTGAGAAAGTTAGGTTTTACTCATTTTTGGGAGCTGAAGTTATCTGTAAGTTCATTTTCCTCTATTTTTCAGTTTGTAAGGGTGTTGTTTGAACAATTTTTTCAATGCATTTGATATCATGTGACTGATTATTGAAGTACTTATAATAATCCTGTGTTCTCAGAAAGAATGGGGCGTGATTTAGGGCAGGGAATATATGAAAAAAAAATAAAAATAATAAAAAATCATGATTTGTTTATTTTCTTTTACAGTTAACTGATATACCTCTATTATCATATGTGTCAGCATCAACTTTAGGCATGCTTCCAACAGCGGTGCTCAATAGTTATATGGGTACGACGTTACGCTCCATGAACGATATACTCACTGACGAAACCAATCAAACGACAGGATGGATTGTTCTTATAATACAGGTTAGTTTATTTACGTTATAACTGTTCAGTAGATTATGAAAAAATCCAATCATTGATATGTTGAATTGGTACGAAGCAATTAGCAGATAGCTCAGGCTAGGAAAAATGTTTCGTTCAGGGTTACTTGACAAAAAATACAGGTTTGATTTGTCAGAAACCTTAATTTTTCCTAAACATGCCTTTTGTGATAATAGTAGGTATGAGTCATACCCAAATATTCTTGTAATTTGAAACTTCGGGGTTGGTGCCAAAAGCAAGTTTTGGTTTGGTAATCGTAAACTTGACTTTTTTTGTCTGGCCTAACGGAAAGATAGGAATTCACCTTGATAATTTGTGGTAATTGGAACTAATTATTGGTGGTTAACCAGCTTCCGGTCATTATTATTATGATCATTGGTGTTTTATGGCACATCAGCAACTAATGGTCATGTAGGGACCATCAAAGTAATAGGGATAACAATTATCCAGTCTTAGTTGGATTGAACTGTAGCCCTATGATGCAACATTTTTGTCCTATTTTCATTGGTATCTTGTTACTGGGCTTTTAATGAAGACTTTTTTATTTATCTTTTTTGTCACTTTTTGTTGAATGCCCAGTTCCCATTTGTATATACACGACTGTTTTCCCTGTGTGGCAATTTTCCCAATCCATTTTCCAAATTGTCTTTTTTTATGAAATTTTCTATATTGATTTGTGCCGGGCTCATTTGCCAAAATGGTGACAAAAGCTACTATGAGATTTTTATGAACTGTCTGTAACCTTTAGTAGCTTGGCTTACATGGCATAGGGTAGTTGATGCTGGTTAATTGGTATAGTTTCAAGAACTTTGCTGTTGCAAATATAGGCAAGTTACACCTGTCATCTAGCAATTAGTTTAGAGGTATAAATCATAGGAAAATAAAAATGTCAGCAAGAAAAAAATTGACCTGGTCTGAAAAAAATTCTAGGGTCAGCTGAAAAAATGGGAGTCGGTTTGATTGGTGGAAATAAAGAGATTTTTAATGCTATTTTTTATGTATTTAAACGTCAAACTGGTTGTGATAGATGAATTATTCAAATTACATGGCATTAACAATCTGAAACCATACAAAGTAATCAGTCTGATTTATAGGGCTTGTATTTTTTTTTCCGAATCTTTATGAAGCAATACTTGTTCAAATCATCTAAGAGGAATAATGTTTCATGTGTTCAGTGAAGTATTCAATCAATACAGAACTAGAAAAAAATTATAGTGGTTGCTATGGTTATTCTGCGTTGACAATAAAACATTTATTGATAAGTGATGAGACATATGTTCTAGTATTCCTGTGTGACTTATAGATGCTGGTACCTAATCCTTCTGTATTGTTTTATTCTTTGTAATATCAATATCACGGGAATATCTAAATGAGCGAGTGGCTATATTCCAGTTTGAATTATCAATGCTTTGCCTTATGGGTAAACATTTTGCTCTAGCTGTAGAGACAGCCCAAGATGATAAATGGAGTGTGACTCGTATTTTGATGCATTTCCTGTTTTCTAGAAAATCTGTGTCATCTGAAATTCATGAGAAATCATTTTCACATGCTGTGTATACTGGTTTAAAGGTGTCCGTCCGTCTGTCTGTAGACAAAATCTTGTGTGCCCTTCTCCTAAATGGCTTGTTGGATTTTTATAAAACTTTACGCGTACATTAGGCATTATGTCTCATTGTGCATATTTTAATAAAGATATTTGAATTAATTTGCATGGAGTAATGTCCCTAATCATGAGTGCACCTCTTCTCTTAAATGGCTTGTTCTAAGTTATTAAGCTTTAAAAAAGGGCTCTGCGGGGGGGGGGGTATTTTATCACCTGCAGTTATATAGTTCTAGTTAGATAGGAAACATCTTCTTAAAAAGCTTTTATGCCTTGGCCTGAATATTGTACACAGTCTGTGCTGTGGCCTGAAAACTGAGAATGTGTAGTCACTGGTCTGATAAGGCTGGGGAAAATTTAGTCATGTTTAAAGTTAATTGACCCAAAATTTTAATGTGGGTAGGTTGAAAAATGTATCTGTTTTAATTTTTTGTACTTAAGATTTCGCCATTAGAAACTTTAGGGTTGGCGCCAAAAAATAGGTTGGGTTGGATTACCATAACACCTGGGGTGCCTACTACATGTCAAAATTAGGGGTCAAAATTTACCTGTGACTGGTAATGATTTGAAGAATCAACAAAATTTCATTCTTGATGTAATAGGAAATTCAACCCTTTGGTAAAAATTCTCCAGCGTCAGAAGCTTTATTTTACTGATTTAAATAAACAAAATGCCAATTTAAGGGTCAAATGAGGACTCTGACACCATTCTATTTTTTAGCCTAAGTATTCCAAAGATGCTGATTTTATGCAAAATTTTGCTGGTCAGAATACTTTCATGTCAGTCAGAACTGGAGAAGAGACAGATTTCATGTAGACTTCACTTATTCATTTTATGACTCTCAGACTAAACACCCACTGATGTATTGAATGAATTTGGATTGGTTTGGAATTGTTTTCTATTTTCCTGAGCTCTTAGCATTGGATTATCATTAAGACATAAACAGCAATAGCATTGTTTGTTTTAGATACAGACATTTTCTGCAGTATTGATAATTGATAAATAGACCTCTGATCGTACATCATTGATTGATAAATCTACCAGATGTACTGGAGAACAGAACATAAAACTCTTTAATACTCTTTATTTGAATGCTTCCCAAATAAAATCTAGACAAGGAATGTGTAACATTGCATATTGGTAATGAAGTGTTTCATGAAGTTACAGAATTGCGATGCAGATACAGGGTTTTTCCTAAGATTTTTCACCCGAGGGTCCTGGGGACTCCAATCTCCAACATTTTAGGGGTCCCTCTGGATTTTTTGGGGTCACATGCAGAAAATGCCAAGGGCAAAATTCTGAATCTGAACGGGTCCTGAGGATGCGGTGGTCACTTCCAATGCGAGTCCCTTGGCTTAATATTGCATCAATGATGCAAGAAACCTGCGTCAGGGAAATCCCTGCAGATAAACTATCAGCACAAGACTTGGTAAATCTCTCAAGTACATGTATGTATATATTGAGCGTTGTACTGGAACTCGCTGCCCAAAAGTCCTGTGACTGCTCCAAAAGTGAACTGGTGGACAAAAGCCATTTTGGAAAATTGGGACTGGGGGACAAAAGCCCACTTATGGTTTTTGTATGCTTTTGGGCTGTAGGCTTTTGTCTGTCTACCATATACACACACTACTCGTATTTACTGGGAGCTTGTGGACTGCAGCATGTCATAATTTGATAATATCTAGTGTGAGAATTACTTCATTTACAGTGGTATTTATTTTATTTTGGCTTGGTAGTCAAACATATCGAAGTATAGTCAATATTGTACTGAGAATTCACCACAGGAAAAGGTCTGAACAAGTTTCATAAAAAAGATGAAATACTTTTCTTGGTTTGTAGTTCAAACTACAATGACACTCAAAGCAAATTGGAAGATTTGACTGTTTTCACCAGCATAGACCTTTTATTGAAGCCTAAATTGGCCCCATGTCTGTCAAAAATGTTCAATACAAATTATAATACTTAGTCTAGTCATTCCTCGTGAAAATCCATGAAACTGTTTATTACACAGCAATAACTCTACAAAATCTTGACATTTTAACAAGTACAGAAGCTAAGTGGCTTGATTGGTTATCTGTTTACAACAAAAAAGTCTGCATTCTTCTTTGAGGATCGTGATAACCAGTCTAAGGATTCTGTTGTCATTTGGGTAATTGGTCCCTTGTTTTTTTGTAAACCAGTAGCTTGTAACAGAATGCTGGGTGATGAAATGGTTTAATTAATTTAAGACTTTCTGCTGGTAAGTGGTATGGAGACTAGAATCAATTACTGTCAGGAAAAAAATAAACAGATTTATTATATAGCTTGATTTGGTGACCCAGTCATGAACTCGACTTGTTAGAAAGATTACAATCACTTCTTGATTGATTTTTGCGTACATAAACAGATTAATTACCAGTTACTTAACGATGATGGCGCAAGACATTATCAATTATTGATGTAAGACTCCAAATTTTCAACAAATAAGACAACCTTGATATGTATATTACTTAAACGTACTAATTACATGAATTGAATGTTTAAGTTAATGAATTCTTAGGTGGCAAACTAATTTTTTTTGGTCAGTGAGTAAATTAATTTTAGTGTCTGCCTATAAACTTTTACATGATTGATTGTAGTAATGTATGGACCTAACAATTAGTGTGTATTTATAATTCATGTTTTGTCAAGTCTCCAACTATCTTTGTGAAATAGAATAAAAAGGTGGTAGGGTAATAGTTGTTAAAGAGTACGGTGACCTATATGCACATCTAATTCTAGGTACATTGTAATTTAAAATATGCTATTATATCATTATAACAACTACTTAGCCACTTTCCCTCTTCTCTCCATATCCCATCTTACCTCCATTTCCCCTCTTCCCTCCATTTCCCTCTACCCTCAGTTTTGGCCCTACCCTCCATTTCTCCTCTTTCTGTCATTCCCCTTTTCTCTCCATTCCCATCTTCCCTCCATTTCCCCTCCTCCCCTCCTTTCCCCTCTTCCCTCCATTCCCCCTTTCCGTCCATATCCCCTCACCTCCATTTCCATCTTCCCTCGTAGCCGTGGTTGTGGTCCAGTGGTTAGTGTGCTGGACTTGCAACCCGGAGATCTGGGTTCGAATCCCGATTGCGGCAGGTCATACCCTTCCATGAAAATTTGACAAAAATGTCGATTTTCCTCCATATGTGGAGAAGTTGCCGGCTCCTTGTGGAAGGCTAAGTTAGTACTGGTTAGTATTCAGTCCAGGAAAACTGGTTAGGTGAACTGGTCATCTTCCCTCTATTTCCCCTCCTTTCCCCTCTTCCCTCATTCCCCCTTTCCATCCATATCCCCTCACCTCCATTCCCATCTTCCCTCCATTCCGCTCTTTCCTCTGTTCCCCTCTTCCCTCCATTCCGCTCTTTCCTCTATTCCCCTCTTCCCTCCATTCCGCTCTTTCCTCTATTCCCCCTCACCTCCATTTTCCTCTTCCCTCAATTTCCCCTCTTCCCTCTGTACACCCTTCCTTCACCTCTATCCCCCTCTCCATTTCCCAGCACCTGTTTATAGTATAAAATGTTCTAATAATTCAGCTATTCATGCTATTCATTAACCAAATATTGTATTCATTCCTAATTCACTCGATGTACAAATACATTTTGTATTGTGTGGCTTTCTTCAATACTGCTATAAAGACTCTGTCATTTCTATCTTCATAAGCTCTATATGTGTAAAAATACCATATTATGTACTTATGTACTTATATATCATGTGGCATAATTATTACACTGCCTTGTACAAACAATAATAAGTGTTTTTACTTGTAACATAAGTACTGATGTAAACAGTATGGACTTTTCTTAATATAACATTGATGCCTTATGTTTATGATGCCTTTGATTACTTGTGGGGAAAATCCATACATGTTAATTGTAATATTAAAATTTATAATATGTTTATGGTTCATAGTGTAGTGTTGTGTGATTTAATCTATATTGATCAAACAGACCATGAAGAAAACACATTTATCTTTCAGACCCTAATACATCAGCCACCTACTGTACTAATCCTCTACGTAAAGGTACAACGAAATATATACATTTACATACTAACAATGTATATATAACAAATATTATGTTCCAATATAAATTATGAACCTTTGATGGCAAAGTACAAGTGGATGTACTTAATTTTCTTATCCCAAAAATGGCCCCAACAAGAAACAAACAAGAAACTTCACATCTTTTCCATGGCCTAAATTACAAATAGTACAAATTAGAAAGGCCAATGATGGTTATTATTATTTTCTTAATTTGTTTATATTTGTAGATCCTGTTCACAATAGCCTTGATGTATTTTGTTGTACGTAAAGCTCGTGTTGAACTCAAGAAAACGGTAGAAGAACCTGATGAGCCTTTTAAGTCGTCTGGCGTACCCCAAGTTGTAATTCACAAGGAAGCGCATGAATATCACAGTGTGTCGAAGACTAACGGATTCATTCATACTGACAGAAGTAGAAAGAAGAGCGGAAATTAGCTGGATTTTATGTTCAGATTTGTTGTTATCACCATTTTGTATGGTAGTGATTGGTTACATCCTTACGTTTTTACTCTAAACGTTCAATATTTCCAGATTTTGGTTTTAGTAACCTCACAGTAAAATTTCTTTTAAATTATGTGTTATTTATTACTTTGGTTTTAACATTTTGTATGGAATTTCATATATACGTGTATCATTATTTATTTACACATTTTTTTTGTCATTAAGTCTGTTAAACATCATTTTAACTGTTTAAGCTTTAACTTAGTGATTTTTTCCGTACATTGATTGCATCATTTCTTCAAACAAGAAAGGATACACACTACTGATGAAACGATAATCGAATACTATCGATTAGCGGCGTGAAAACGTCTTTGATTCCGATAATCGATTGCAGTTTTTCATAAGAACCAAAGGGTGCATAAATAGATTCAAACACTAGTAGTCTACTTATGTTACACTGCTACACTATAACCGATTATATAATCGGAAAATCACATCGGATGTTAAAACCGATTCCAACCGATAATCGATTATGATTTTGAACCAATGTTGCAACACTAATACGCTTAAATACTAATACCACTGGCTGTTTTAGTCATAAAACTTGTCACATTGTATTCTGGTCATTATTTTGTCAGGGAAGTATTTACTATGCAGTTTGTTGGTGTTGAAATCATTCACTACGGACCAAATATGAATTTGTCTTTCCAAATACTGACAATGACTCCATTCAGACTTCCCCATGCTGACCCCTCCTATATGTACCTTCTCCAATACTGGCTCCTCCCATATGTATGTCATTCAATACTGACTCCTCCCATATGTACCTCCTCCAATCCTCCCACATCTCCCACTCTGACTTCTCCCATCCTGATACTTTGCAGCACTGGTATGTATTTTAATTAAAAAACATAGATGTGATCTTTTAACCAGGAAACACCACATTTACTTGGCTCTTGTAAATTTTCTGATCTGTCTGTTACGTGTGGTAATTTAAAGTTTTTTTATAGTCCATTAGTTAGAGGATTGATTTTATTGTATTATGTGGAATTAATGTAATATTTGGTTATATATATCTTAGCTTATAGTACTCCAATGTATCACTACTTTGTGACATTCAGACTGATGACAAAACATGAGGGCTATATTTAGAATTGTAGTATGATTTGTATGGCTCTTATTTTAATCAACTCCTAAAGCATTTTGTACAGTATTTTTACCCCACCCCCTCTTCCTTTGACCATTATATTTGCTTTAGTTTGCACTTTACAGTTAGAAAACTGAATGTGTAAAAGTTAGGTGACCAATGAATAAGGTGGTTTCTCTGTAGTTTAATGGTTTACTCTGCAATGACATTCTCTAGATGTTCTGAACTTTGTTTATATGTTGCTGTCCCATATATTTACAACAGATTTGATCGTGACGAAGTACTTGAATCAATAATACCTGAAAGATAACCTTATGTTTTATGATACATTAAACAAATGTTTGTTGAACTGCTTGAAAGATTAGAGAAGTGCAAGTTTGTGTTTTCCCTGGTCACATAATTGTCTGGTATTACTGTTTAACATCATATATAGTTCTTAAGGCCCAAAAAATAAATACCTGGTATCTGGTAACATCATAAAAAAAACAAAATACATCGCCTTTAGGTTGATAGAACTTTTTTTCAAATATGTATTTTTAGTTAGGAGACACACCGGTAGTTTGTATAAAAATGAAAATATTGGCAAGAAAAAAATTGACCGAGACAGGAACAGTGTCTAGGGTCAGCAGAAAAAAAGGACGGTTGTGTAAACAGAAACTAGGAACTTGTTCTTTTATGCTTAAACATGGAGGCCTCAATTAGTACACATATTTTATGGGCAACTCATTGACTTCTGATTGTCTTTGGTTTGAATCTATTCTGTGTTCAATTTCATTATCCTACTATATCACATTCCATATTTTCTACCTGTTGAAAGAATATTTGAAGTTTTTTTTTATTATATTCTATATTCTTATGTTATTGTTGTGTCTTATACACCAATCTATTTATTGATGGGAGAATCTGTGTATTGGTGGGACAATCAGTGTATTGATGGGAGAATTTGTGTATTGATGGGAGAATCTGTGTATTGATGGGAGAATCTGTGTATTGATGGCAGAAACTGTGTATTGATGGGAGAATCTATGTATTGATGGGAGAATCAGTGTATTGATGGCAGAAACTGTGTATTGATGGGAGAATCTATGTATTGATGGGAGAATCAGTGTATTGATGGGAGTGTCTGTGTATTGATGGGAGATTTCTATTATCAGTTTGTATGGTGCTTTGTTAGTTTGTCCATGTAAAATCTTCCAGACATCTTCAGTAATTGTAAAACAATATAAGAGATTTTAATGTAGGTAGATTAAATTTGATAAGCAATTTTGGAAGAACTATTTGTATGCTTAATCAGGTCTCAGTTGCCAAGATTACTCAGGAGACGCACAGGCAGTAATCATGGGCTTGTGATAGTGACATTTTTTTCATCTAAGGTAATTTTGGGTTACATTTTGGTGTTTTAAATCGAATTTATTACAGTTTCACTATTACAGGTCCCATACCACTGCCAGTGTTACGTAAGATGATTTTTTTGTCATGAATGTTCATTTGCCTAACAAAAAATGTATAAATGATGTACCGCATACTATTTCTGATGAAACTTGAGTATATATTATTTAAATGATGTGAAAATCAGTTGAAAATATAATATCCAAGTTCAAGATCACAGAGATTAAATGCTAATTTTATGCACAGTCATATGTTGATTATCATGTCTCTGTGTCTGGTATTAAAAGCAGTTCATTAAGTTATGATGAAACATAACATGATATATACTGGGCATAATGCGGTGTGTTGTAATCAACTGTCAAGAATTCACCTCTAAGGGTCATTAGAAAGGGCTGTTTTTTGGATGTCACAGGGTTTTCACTAGACATCAAAAGTTAAAGGGTCAAAAATGACCCTTAGCCAATATAATTTGAAGAGTCAACAAAATTTCCTTCTAACTTTATCTGACACTTTGGTACAAATTCTCAAGGGTCAGAAGCTTTATTTTGCTAATTCCAAGAGTCAAAATGCCATTTTAAGGGTCAAATGAGAGCCCAGAAATGACCCTTGGCTGATGATAATTCAAATAGTAAACAAAATTTCCTTCTTATTCTTATTGTAAATTTGACCCTTTGGTGCAAATTCTCAAGAGTCAAAAGTTTTTATTTTACTGACTTCAAGAGTCAAAATGCTGTTTTAAGGGTCAAATGAAAGCCCTGTGTTTCTATCATTTCTTTTGGTATTTATTGTCATTTACAAGTTTTTTTTTTCTTTCTCATTAACATAATGCATACAAAATGCTATTCAGAGTCACTTCCGTCAATTCTCTGTTTTGGAGATAAAAATAGTGTTCATCCCATAAAACTAAAAAATTGAAGAACTCTCAATATTTGCTCCTCGTACTTACGCTTACCTAAAATATTGTCCTTATTCTGCAGTCAACAGTTAATGCGGCTCATTATTTTTTACGGGTCATCAAATTTTTGTGCCAAAATGCACAAATTAATGCCTCAAGAAAAACCTGTTACAACTTGAACCTCTAAATGTCCATTTTATAGGCTTATGTATACATACTTAGAGCTTGTTTTACATTTTTACTATTGAAATGTAATTATACACAGTTTGCATTTGGTTAAACAGGGTGACTCTTTGAGTTTTATTTAAAAGCCAAATACAATTTGTCTTGTGTTTTATTTGGTGTGATTTGCATGTGAGTTTGGTTCATTTATATTTTATTCATTCTTTTTCCCAGTAATCTTATGATCAATTTATGCTCATATTTTTATCATTATTTTTTTGTTTTAAATTTATTTTTGTTGTTGTTTGTTTGTTTTAATATGATTCATACCTATGTTTTGATTATACTTCATAAATCTGTATTCATGTATGTGACTGTATTGATATCCATAAGAATCATATTTCATGATCATTGTTTTTTGTTTACTTGATGTATGGCCTTTGATCAAAATGATATTTAGGTGCCAAATAACCCCTAATGAACACCCTTGGGGTATTATTTTTACTGATAAGTCATTTCTTGAACAAGTTTTTTATCCATTATATTTAATTGGAAGGATTAGTGAGTCTTTACTTAGCAAGTAATGAATTCTCACCTGAAAGCATGAGGGATGTCAGTTATGGGAGGGGATTACATTTAGGGTGTTAATTATGGGAGGGGATTATTTGTTGGGTGTTACTTATGGGAGGGGATTATGTGTGGGGTGTTAATTATGGGAGGGGATTATGTGTTTGGTGTTTATCATGGGAGGGGATTATGTATGGGGTGTTAATTATGGGAGGGGATTATTTGTTGGGTGTTACTTATGGGAGGGGATATTGTGTTTGGTGTTTATCATGGGAGGGGATTATGTGTGGGGTGTTAATTATGGGAGGGGATTATGTGTTTGGTGTTTATCATGGGAGGGGATTATGTGAGGGGTGTTAATTATGGGAGGGGATTATGTGAGGGGTGTTAATTATGGGAGGGTGTTTATTATGGGAATATTTGGTATTTCACAATGTATACATGTTGTGTTATTGCTTGATTGTATTCTCCATGAAATGAATTTTGCATCTTTCTGTTTGATCTCACAATTTCCATGTAATTTGTGATATACCCGCCACCCCCCCTTGCTTGTACCTCCACATTGTTAAACATAAGTCATATTTATATCTAAACTTCCAGCTTGTGTTCCTTTTGAAAATCATACTTGGGAATTGTACTCCTTTTTTTGTGTATAACCTTGTATTCTTAATTTATATACTCAAATGTATTGCTACATTGCTATAAAATGATACTCAATGTGCAAGCATTCTAATTACAGTATATGTTAGTAATTTAACTCTGTTTTGGATCATTAATGCTGTTGGGTTTTTTTCTTTCAAAAAAACAAATCCAACAAGCTTTTGGATTGGACAACTTCAATAAGATTTCTCTTGCATTAACAATTGAATCTTTTGTATCATACAAAGGTCAAGGTCATGGGTAACAGACAGCTGTTAGTACACATCATCTCAGTAAGGTTCTGTCATGTAATCAGTATTACTGCATCAAAATAAAACGGCAGATTTCACATTTCCTACAAAAAATGAAAAATGCTGATACAACAACTTTGGTAGTCAACATTTGATATCTAAATACCATATTCATTCAGCTGAAATGAATTTTTCATGCATGACATTTATACTAATGATACATTAAGTGATTCCAGCAATAAAGCTGTCTACAGAACGGAGTAAACAATTGCAGCGCTGTAATATTTTGTACCTACTGCACATATAGTGAACTTTTAGTTCACCATATATTAATATTTATTCGGATAATTTCATACTTGTATGTATTACTGCATGCCTCTGATTATATTGAGATGCGCATTATGTCATGTCTTACATATATTAATACAACTTTGTTGCATGTTGTTTGACAAAATACTCAATTTTACCCTCAAAATAAGTGAGTTTGGTGCGTAACCATAGAAACTCAATATAAATAATGAAGTGTAACATGTTTATGGCATTTAGGTGGCAAATCCTCAATATTGCTGACTCATTTTTTTTTCCTTTCATAAATCATGAATTTCAAGGTGGAACTTACTTGTTGCAGTGTGGATCAAAAGATGCCTTTTAATCATGGATCAGAATGAAATCAATTAGAATTGCAATCATGTCTACTACATGTAGTAACATACATTGAGTTAAATTTCTTAATGTTGAGTTTATAAAACTCGATTCTTTGAAGAACCCAAATAAGTGAATCAATTCATCTGTTCACAATACTCACAAGCTGATATGCACTAAGAAATCGTGTATTTCAAGCCAATGTTGGAATGAATATATTAAAAGTCCTCCTGGTTATCAATCAAATGTATTCAATGATTTTTATTCAAGTGCTATAAAATACAAGATGGATGTTTGGAAATTCAGCATGAAGTATTTTTTTAATGCTTTGATCATCCATGATTGGTACAAAATTTAATTTATATTACGGCTTTAATAAACTACCCATATGGATAAAGAAGTTCTTGAATTCATAGATTATTCATCAATTATTCATAAAATTCATGTTTGCTTCTTTTCATCTTCGGTATGCAATTTATGTACATATAACATCATATATTGTTACCTGGTATGTATATTTACATTAAACATATAGATACATGGAATAAATATTTGCACGGAATTTGTTAAATTGAACTTGATTTTAAAATGTTCACAAAAAAATTGTGTAGACAAATTCACTGTAAAATTGTGGGTTTTTTGATAAAAATATTGTTTTAAAAAATATCAGTAAAAAAATCGCTCTGCTTCCTTGTTCTGTAATGGTTACTAAGCATTGTTTTAATGTTTGTCCTCACAGTCTTGTGTATGTTTTATGATTTTTTTACACCATCTATGTATGATGTGCTTTAAATTCTGTGATATTACTGTAATAGAATTCCTAAGAAATAGATGAAAAATGTGCTTTTTTATGTCAATGCTGTTTGCACTTTGGCCTATTGTTATGTTGGGGTTACAGGATTTGTTGTTCGTGTTTTGTGTTCACTGCCTGTTAGGCCAAAGAAAAATTAGTTAAGTTTCTGGTTATTTGATCCAGAAAATTGGGAAGGTAGATCAAAAAACTTTTCTATTTTTTTCTAAACATATATCAGGATTGGTTCCAATTTTTTTATTTGGCAAACTTGAGGGCCGGTGCCTAAAATGGGGTGGGTTGAGTTAGCAGAAACATGACTATTTTTCAGTCTGGCCTTAAGTATTTTCGTACTAAAGTTAAGAAAAATACTTAAATTTTTCATGTTTAACTCCTGCCTTGAAATCCACATATTTTTCCATTTTGTAAAATGATTTTAGAAAAATGCTTAACCTGCAGTATTTACAAAATTAATCGGTGCACTTTATATTTGATGTAATTTTTATAATGGGCATCTATAAATGTTCGTATACAATAAAACCCTGATGTTAAGACCACATCAAAGAACAAATAAGTAAGTTGTATTATTGTTTTGGTGTCATGATCAAGTTCAGGAAAGAGTTGAGTTGATGAAATACTGAAAGAAATGGTCCGAAAATAAATTGTTATAATGACATGGTCTTAATACCGAGGTGGTTGCTAAATAGAGTTTTACTGTATATCTTGTGTAAAAAGGTTATTGGTTCTTGTTATAGCGTAATTAAATAAATTCGGAATTAGTAATGATTATGTGATTGTAATATACCTTGTCAGCATGTAGTATGTTAAGATGACTCAGAGGTGTATCAGAGAAGTACCACTGTTGTCAGTATATCGAATGATAGAATCTCCTTACTTGGAACAAAATAAGGCCTGTATAATGTAATCTGGTTCTAAGTCTATGGAGATAGTTTAGGAAAGAAATATCGCTGTATTAATACATGTACTATGGTGAAGTCTACTTAACTATATGTTGATAAAAATGTGCTAAACAATTCTGTGTTCAATCACTTGTTCCATGCGCACAAATTGAACATAAGGATGTTGTACTTCACTTGTGTTCAGTTTTATTGTTTGTACATGTACCAGTATATACATGTCTGTTGACCAAAATGAAATGAAGTACGCCAAACTGTTTATTTTAAACTGTTCATTTTTCTCAGAATTTTTAAGTATGCTGTTTACAAATACTAACTTTTTGGCAGAAAACTTGATTCTAGTTTTGTAGATAAATGATGACTATTATGCGTATATATTTAAGTGTATAAAGTTCTCGGGAATTCTATGCGATAATACAAATGCCTCTTCTGAAATTTAATTTGTTCTTGCAAGTTAATATAAAGACTAGGATTTTTTATTGCTGAATCCAATGTCATAATTACATAATATTATATCGGACTGATATTTTTCCATCAGTCTTATTTTTAGAAGTATTTAAATTCCGTATAACAATTTATGTTCTACAAAACTTTTCTGTCATTAGCAGTATACATTTTTAGTAAAATTAAAAGAAATGTGTTTAAGTCATACCTTAGCTTACCATAAGCATTTTATTGTCAAATTTAAGTATTAACTGTACTACATATACTGCGAACACGCCTTTTTTTATTTCATTTGAATTATGAATATATTGAAATATGGATAGATTGAAGTAATTATTCAGGTGCCCAGGTATTCACTTTAACTGTGTTCTACTGTTTTCGTGAATTCAGGCCCAGTTTTTGGTCTCAGTGAATAGTATACTTGAAAGAGACGGGAAATTTATGCCTGGTGTGTTTTTATGTTGTGTGCATGTGTTATTTAAATTCTCGAAAGAGTAACAATCACCACCAGTATTTATTATATATTGTAAATGCTTGCCTGTTGCAGTCTTAATTAGAAATTCTCAAATTCTGGGAATAGCTCTATATTTTTCTCTGTTCTGAAATTTTTGATTGTGTCTTTTTGATTTCATGAATAAAAGATTTATCCATGCATTATTATATAAAAAATGAAGAAATGTTTTATTGATTTTGCAAAATGGAGTATTTCATCTGTATATTTTGAGCTTTTTATTGATAATAGTCATTTTAGTTAATCAATTAGTCACTTTAGACTTTATAAAATATGTTATATCTAGATAACCAATGTACCTTGATTATTGAGTATTGTTTTATTTATCAACTCTATGCATTAAGATAATGGTGAAAAAATTGTGTTGACTTGAAAAATAAAAATAAAATACCTGAAAATTGTTCATTGTTTAGTTTTGTTCCTAGGGGGGGGGGGGGTAGCACGTTGAAGGGATGGTGTATAAAGGTGTACTAGGCTTAAAATGGCCATACGGACCAAAAACACATATATCATATACACACACACATACATACATACATAATGTGTTTTTGTTCCATGTGGCCATTTTAGGCCTTATACACCATCCCTTCAACGTGCTGGCCCCATATGGTTTTGATCTATATTTATCCACACAGATGTTGAGATTTTTATGTACTTGCACCACAATCCAATGATGTTCCCTTATGATGATACTGAGGTTTAAAAACTGGTCTAAAAACTGTAGCATATAACACAGTTATTAATATTGTCTTGTTGATCACTTTGTCCCTGCGATGTTGTAAATTAATCGTTGAGGGAAAAGAATCAGCCAATAAATTACACACATTTTACAATACACATATGAAAACTTTGATTCAGGTCCTAGTTTCTGAAAGATATGTAAATATTGATTGTTTTTATCTTAAACTAAATGAAGTATTGAAATAAGTATAAAGTTGAGTTTATTGTTTAGGTAATATATCTAGCTATTAGGGACATGGGCTAAAATGGTATAGTTTAATTGTGTTACCTTTAGTTTGAATTATGGCCAAGTTATTTCATATTACAATTCTTAATTTTCAGGTAACTTTTCTCTCATGTCACAATTATTAGTACTAATGTAACATTTGTTTCATGAATGTTCTAAGCAAAGTGTGAATTGTCTCATCCAGAGAAAAAACAAATTGTTGGAAAATCACAAACATTTGTAAAATAGAACCCACTGACTTATTCTTAACATTATCATATATAAAGATTTGCATACTGGGTATCTGTGATATACCTTTTTCAAGTCTAATTTTTGTATGTTCATCTGTCTGTTTGCTATTCACTAGGATCTTCATTATTTTCAGGGACTGTATGTTACACTAAGAGTCCATGGTATTTTGTATACCTGTGGATTGGAAGTAATTATACAAACTTTCAGTACATATGCTGGAATAAGTTGATAATAATGGCATCTGGTCATTCAAGGAGCTTAGCTTGGTAGCTTACATAACATTATCATTCAGTAGTCATAATTGTCTGTGTGTCTGACACAGCTTCAACATTTTCTCTGTTTGAAACAAACCAAAGACCTATAGATACTTAGTATAATATAGGTCTTTGGAAAAAAGAAAAATATTAAAATATGATAAATCTAGGAACAAGTATTAGGTTATTTTCTGTGGAAAATATTTTATTCTGTTAATAATTAAAGGATCATGAACTAGTTGGCAAATGATTTGGATCTAAAAATAAGAGGGGGCTCAGCACGTGAAAGTTTGCTTAGTCACTCGATTAACTTCTCAACTTTGTTAAACGAAGGAAACGAACGCGCATGACGATAGCGAAGTATCTTATAGGATTTTCTGCTTGTTTTATTTATATATTTGAGAGTAAGTATATTTATCTATATATGTCTGAGAGTGTTTTTATAAAGTATAAAGAAACCAGCAGTTTTTTAAGTTATATACCATCGTTGACATACCTCAATTGCAATTCATGAAAGTGCACTGGTGTTCGGATATTTCATTTTGGAAGGCCGGCATCTGACCGACGTATACATACTGACATAATAAAAACAAAAATAATTATGGAGTAAGCATATTGCTTTATAAAAGTATATGCATCGTTTTGCACATACTTAACTAGAAGGTAATTTGGTTTTGCCATCATGAGATTGGTACATTATTATTTGACTACACTAAGATATATTAATTTAGTCTTTATAACTCGGCTTTTCGGTTGGACAGAAATCTCAAAATGGCTTGCCATACAAAAAGTGTAATTTATTAGACTTAAGTTTATGTAACAGTGTTGTATATATAATATATGTGTGAATAGTAGTTTGTATGCCTGTCTGGCGATTAGCTCAGTTGGTAGAGCTGCTGACTTGCAAGCAGAAGGTCGCGGGTTTGAGCCCCGCATCGGGAACTTTATTTTCTGCCTCCTATTACATTGGTGCCATGAGTGTGTGGCTAGCCTTGGAATCCTAGAGCTAGGGTGAAGCAAAGGCTTGGTTAGCTTAAAGAACCTGTGGTTGTCGCTTAATAATTGATTAAAGGAAGGAGGAATGTAACAGTGTTGTATATATAATTTATGTGTTTATAGTAGTTTGTATGCCTGTCTGCCCGATTAGCTCAGTTGGTAGAGCAGCTGACTTGCAAGCAAAAGGTCGCGTTTTCGAGCCCCCATCAGGAACTTTATTTTCTGCCTGCTATTACATTTATATGGTATGCTTGTCCTGCCTGTAAGCTCTTTACAATTTGTAAAAGATTACTCTTTGAACTGAAATGAAAAAAAGTACCTGGTGATCAAAGTACATCCTATTGTTGTTTGTTGTTTTTCTAGTATATAGCTTGATATAGCTATGAAATTGGTCGCCATACTTTCATCCATTTCATTTCTTTTCACCAGGAATTGATTGTTTTAGAAAATGGAGTATGCTAATGTTTGTGTTTAAAATATTATCTGCACATGTATACATATGTCTTGCTGTAATACCACCAGTTTCTATATTTTTAGATTTTATTTTCTTGTTCTAGAATCATCATTTCCTGGGACTGTTCAGCAAATAGTCTACAAAATGGCTACCAGAACTGAACCAAAGGGACGAAAACCGAAAATGATTGTATTTGACCTAGGTTATTGTCAAAAATTACTCTCATCATTACAGTAAATAAACAAAACAATCAAGCAAAGTAATGATTATAGGATTTTGATAATAATTATCGTTTTTAGAATCAAACTTGCTCACTTCATTTATTCACATTTTTTCATTGCTAGAAGCTGAACTCCTTTGTCAATGATTATGTAGATGTTGTAGTGTTAAAAATGAATCACTTGTCATCAGATTCTAGAAGCTCTTTTTGCTGTTCTAATATGATTCCATTGACATAATGTTCAGCTTGTGCTCTTGGAAAATAATTTGATATAAATATTATGCAAAAAAAACCTCATTATAAACTATATAAATTATTATACATGACATTGAATGGTGAACAAGTATATGGATGTTGCAAGTTTGAGCAAGACTGAAATATGTCTAAACGATAAAATGCTTTGATTATTTGTAGATTACACATTGTGGCCTTTCTGGATAGATACACATGTTGATCCACCATTTCAAAAAAGAAGGTTTGTAAATGTTTGATTGTTTTTATATATTTTATGGGGGTAGAACCCAATTGTTTGGTCAATAATCACTTAGCCATACTATTTGATGCATTACTGTTATTAATATCTACATTTACTGTTTGTGTCTGATTATTTAGCATTTGTTTTATGTAATATGTTAATATATTTGTTTACATAAATTTTTATTGTCAATTTAGCTGCTTTCAATGGAAAATTGTTTTTGTAGATCTGGCGAGATTGTTGATCGTACTGGAAGACTTGTAAAACCATACCCTGAGGTACCACAAATACTAGAGAGGTTGAAATCTGAAGGTTATATCGTATCTGTTGCTTCTAGGTATGTTTTTGGTCAATTGATGGCAAAACCCTCATTTAGGATTATCTGTGTTTGTTTACTTCTTTCTTATTGTATTAAGTAGGGTGGTAATCAATTTTACTATGTCACATATTGCGTTGTTATTAAATGTTGCTAACCATGTGAATCAGATGTAAAAATCGTTTTTATTTTTTTTATTAATGATATATTGTTAATGATATATTGATGTTTTGTTGATGAAATGTTGATGTTTTATATGTGAAATATCGATATTTTGGGCCTAGACTAAATTGTAATATTTTACTTTTATGGATTAATTTATATTTACCACAGATAATTGGATAATACAACTTCTATCTGTACCTGAAGGAATAAATCAAGACATTTAGTCATGAGCAAAATATGAAGCCTCTTTATTTGTGGAGTAGTTTATTTTTGTACATGCAAAATGTCATTTCAGGACTTCTTGTACAAAAGAAGCCAATCAGTTGATATCACTGTATGATTGGGATAAATATTTTACTTATAAAGAAATTTATCCTGGTTGTAAAGTGACACATTTCAATAAGTAAGTTCATGTATTGATTATTTTTACATAATGATTGTTTTCTTTTAAAACCTGTTTAGTTCTTTTATTTTTGGAAATTAATAGTTGGAACCTGTGAGATGTTGTCATTTTTTGTTAATTTTGTTGTTTTATCTCAAATATTTTTTGTTATTACCATTGTTAAAAAGACCATAAATTAGTATTTTAGTGACTTGTAAATGTTGTCTTTCTTAATTAACTGAATAAATGGCTTGAAATACTTACTCTAGCACTATTTTAAGGCAAGTCCAGCAAATTAAACAACTTCATAAAAATGAATTAAAAAAACTGTGAAAAGAAGGATCAGATAAGGCAATAATTGATTACTCCCAAAATATAAGTTTGATTCCAAGGGTTGCTTAATCAGGTTTTCAACAATTATACAATCTTTATTCAAGATCAGCTGCGTAAAAATCTGATGATACATGATCTATTTTTAGATTTAAAAGTGCCAGCGGTTTGCCTTTTGAAGAAATGTTGTTTTTTGATGATGAATACAGAAATATACGAGATTTGTCTAAAGTTGGTAAGTAAACCCTCACTTGGCAGCCATTGTAATATTCTAACCACCTTATTATACTAACCACATATTTTCAGACCAGTTTTCAATATTTCTTGTGTATTTTAACTTGATAATGTGACAACCTCAATATTTTCAGGTCTCCAAGTGATTTTTATTCCAAAGTTTCACTTTAGGTTTATAAATCATTTTTTTCACCGTAAAATAAAACAAAATTATATTTGAAGAAGTTCGAAACTTTTTCCATAAAGACACTTTCGTACATTGTTTATATCTTATTTCTTATGCACACTATAATGTTTTATCATAAGTTGAATAATTGCTGTTGATGCTGCACTTTGTTTGGAATTTTGCAAAATGACAGTTTTAATTAAATCATAAAAATGCAAAAGGTCAGACTATTACTTTAGTGAAAGAGATGAAAAAAAATTGTAAAAATGTATAAATTTTATCAACCATGATTGTTTACTGTACAATTTGAAAATTTGTGTGAGTCTATGTTTTTGTTTTACATCGTTCAGGTGTCACATGTTACTACGTAGATGAAGATATAGGGGTCACAGAAAAAGTTATACAAGAAGGGTTACAACAATTTTCTGATGGGATCTTGAAGAAAAGTTGACCAAAGTACACATTAGATGATTATAACATAACTGTGATTGACTTTGAATTTGATTAACAATAAAACAAAGCTAGGAAACTAGTCAGTTTTGGGTTAGTTTTTGTTTTTTATAAAGTCCCATTGATTTATTTTGTTCATAATTTTTCCGCTGTTTATACATTTCTGCTTTGAGTCAGAGTTATTATAATTAATTATTAATTTGAGTCATATACCTATTTATCTTCTAGATTCTGCATTTTCCATTGTAAGAATCATAACATGTTGAAAATTTGGAACAAAATAAATTACATTTCTTGCTAAAATAAATTTGAAATAAATAATCTGAGATATGATAAAAATGTTTAATCTCTATGAGTTTATCATTCAGTTAAAGTTAAATAAATATAAGTTATTCTTTTAAAGCTGGTTGTGTTTGATGTAGGATTTGACTATTGGTGTTCATTTCTTCCTATTTATTCCAAATTTATGCCTTAATCTTCTGTTGTAGGGAATTTTTGCCATAGCTTGCATATTATGATGGACATTTTAATGAATTTTAGCTTGCTTTAACTGAACTTAAAGTAAAAGGTGTTTTTGTTATTTTATCTCATCAATCTGTGTGTGTGTGTCTTGATTTTCATGCTAATAGGAGAGATTTTTGGAAATATGATTTGAAATCCTTGTGTTCATAAAATCATTTATTTTGAGAAAATAAATCTATTTTTATAGACTTTTGCCATTATATGAACAATGTACTCTCCTATTCATGTTTAGAGATATCATTACAAGTATTGTATATTTACTATTTTTTCTTTGTATTCTAAACATTACACAACTATTTTATGTTTACTTAACAGGAGTGTTGAATTGTATTTTTTCACACATTTTTTCATAATTTGCTTCAAATTTACTGATCAAGAGAAAAAGATTTTAATTCAGTTGTGTTTTACCTCTTTTAGTAAACTTACCATCATTGAGTTTCATTTCTGTATTTTAGCTGTTGGAATATTTGATACTTACTTTTTTGTGAATGGACTGGCTAAGTGTGCAGCGAGATTGTTGCATTGTTAGTGTAAAATAAAATGTTAAAAAATATCAGACAAAATTGCTATTGTACTTTATATTTCATGGTATGCAAATCACTTTGTATAGAAGAACATATAGAGGACATTTGTTCGTTTTGGTGTATGATGGTGGTTTATTTCACTGAGTGACCATTTGATACAATTTTTTTGCGAGTGGCGCAGCCATGAGTGAAAATATAAAATCTAGACTGGTTTCTATGGAAGTGGTAGCTTGGTCAATTAAGAACGAAATCGTCAAACAGAACTGTCAATCTTTCGTTATTATCTTGATTTAACATGCCTGGAATGAATTTCCATAGTGTTTAAGGAGTAAAGATCTTTTTGTTTGAAAAGATGACAAGGTAAAAGGCGAGTAAAAACTTTTTAATGTTGGCATCATCTATTGCTTTAGTTCAAGTGATATCAAAAACTACAGAAGGGTGTTTTTACCATTGTGAATAAATTGATCACTCTGAGTTGGGTATTGACATAAAAAACTGTAGGAGAGCCGTATTGGCTGTTACCTGCCTAAAGGAAAGAGGGCCGAGGTCCAGTGGTTAGTGCGCTAGACATGCAACCCGGAGATCCGGGGTCGAATCCCGGTCGCAGCAGGTCATACCCTTCTATGATAATTTGACAAAAATGTCGATTTTTCTCCATATGTGGAGAAGTTGCCGGCTCCTTGTTGAAAGGTAAGTTAGTACTGGTTAGTATACTGTCTAGGAGAACTGGTTAGGTGAACCGGTCGCCGTATATAACTGAAAAAAAATATTGAAAAACGGCGTTAAACCCCAGTGACAATAAGTCACATAAAAATAATAAAAACAAAAGGAAGGACACCCCGTAGAAAGCTAAATACGACCCCTACTCGTCCTCTCCTGACATACATTACAGTGTTCCATAGTCGTATCCTCATTATGTACAAACTGCAGAGTGTAAATTGATTTTCATGGTGCTATAACTCCTTGAAACAATCAAATTCGGCGTTGATTGTCCATGCACCCCCAAATCCTAGAACTGAACATTCAGCTCAACCTACTGGGACCAAGACGGATGAAACTATTATTAAGATTTGGCATTTTATATGTTACTGAGCATTCAGCATGATTATGTAGTTATTACATTACACCTCCGCAATAAAATGTTTTTTGTCGTTTTCCCTCTATCCTTCTTATACTATTTCTAACTGTTTACTTTGTAAACAATTGACATTTGTTTATTTTGTTTTATTATTTTCATTCCGTTTTGTTCAATTGTTAAATAATGTATACATCAATGCCATCGCCACGTTTTGTATAATATGTATGTATGTTATCTATGTTCACATGGGCCTTTTTGCTTATTGATACTGACATAAACTGTCTATCATATGTTACTGAGCGGAAATATACAATCTTAAGCATGTGAAATTGTTTGTCTTTATATGATTAACACCTTTGTGTTCACATGTTGATTATTGTTACATGAATACGCACATGGGCTGGTGACAAAATAAATTATTAACAAGAAACAAATAAATTATTGTTGTTGTGGTTGTAAAATATACGGAAGCCATGACCGTGGTCCAGTGGTTAGTGCGCTAGACATGCAACCCGGAGATTCGGGGTCGAATCCCGGTCGCAGCAAATCATACTCTTCGATGAAAAATTCACAAAAATGTCGATTTTCCTCCATATGTAGAGCAATTCGAATATTTCACGAAGATTAGAAAAAGAAGCATTTCAGTAGTATCTATATTCCTTAAGAAATACACAGAAGACCAGTTATACAATTTAGATGAAAGTCCAACTGTCTAGTGGTCAAAATTCCTTCCCTATGTTCGCAGGTTTTTCATTACCTTTACTTTTACGACCATAGTCTTGCTTGTTTAAAATCTGACACTCGATTGATAACAGAATAATATATGTGCACGAGACATCTAATCCTTCAATTGGTAAAATACACAGACACCTTACACATGTCTAAGTTTGGTTTACATAACACACGTGAACAATAGTTGTATCTGAATGAGGCAAACATGTTTTTATTTCAGTGATAATTGTATTGGACGGCTTCACAAAACATATTACGGTACATCTGGTGACACAAAGGTTGATGGCTGCTAATTGTTCACCAAACAAGGCATTTTGTGATCCTTGGAAAAAACGCCACATGTTGAAATTTGAGAAGTTTTAAAATTTATGTAAGTAAGCAAATTACTTTATTTTACTGATCAAACATTTTATCGAACTTATATTACCCATTGGCATGGCATTGTTTTGCGATGTAGCAATACTAAGTTTATTTGATTATACAATAACCTTTGACCTTTAACACAGCATATCTTGCGATTGTGACAGTAATATGCTATTGTTGTACAAGTTGTATATTATAATATGCTGATTTGTTGTATATGTTACAGTGTGTATATATATGTGTTTATACTAGTTTGTATGCCTATCTGCCCGATTAGCTCAGTTGGCAAAGCAGTTGACTTGCAAGCAGAAGGTCGCGGGTTCGAGCCCCGCATCGGAAACTTCATTTTCTGCCTCCTATTACATATATAAGCTGTAAATCAAATATACGCATTAGTTTATACTAATTTATATTACCTCGATTGCGATTTTGCTTATATTAATCACGCTCGAATCCGCTTCATTACACCAGTACTGCGTCCGAAAAATGAGATTGCGAAATTCATGAACGAAACCCGTCGAAGCCGGGATTCGAACTCGTGACCTTCGGATCACAGGACGGACCTCTCGAGGATCACAGGACGGACCTCTCGACCACGATGCCTCCTGTACGCATTCTACACTATATCAAAACTATTTGGTATAAATTAGTGTAATATTTGGAATTTAACAGAGCTTGATCTTGTTTTGAACAAATATCATTGAACCTGTAATGCTCCAAAAGAGAACCTTGTCCCTCGGATATGACTGTTCACCTTTTTTACACATATACATCCTTGAAATACATTGTAAATTTCAAGTGCGTACTCTTCTTTGTACATAATTAATTAGTAGTTGATTGGTAGTGCCCGTAACTAGAGTATATTTTTCATAAATTTCTAATACATTATTAGCTAAATACTGTTCAGATATATACAATACGGTTGTGTCTTTACTATGTTTATACAAACGGACCATTGTAACAGCACTGGATTGAAGATCTGTAAAATGCTGATTCCGAACGAAAAATTTGGATGTTTCAATCAAAACAAGGCGAAACTGACATACAGAATACACAAAGAAACGCTCATTTATTAAATGGACGCACGTGCAACCACTGCGTGTTTTTGTGAAAATACTGTATAACCGCTGGAAACCGGACACCTTCCGGACTTGGTCAAAAACCCGGTTTTCTGAGAATTTGGGTTTCCGAGAACTGTTAATTATAAAAAAGAAAAAAGGACTTGAAAAATCGTCCGATTTTCAGGAATAACCGGTTTTCAGAGAGTCCGGGTTTTAGGGGTTATACTGTACATGTATTGATACCAAAGTGGACAACTTTCCATTTGGTTTTGATTGATGTTGTCTTTTCTCCAATAAATATTAATCCAAATCTAGTATAACATGTTATAACAAATATACGTGATTTAATATTTGGTTCATACGCGGGTAATTTTGCTTATATTATTAATGCGCATCGAATGAATATCGACAAGTTAACGGATATGAATATGCGTGTTCAACTGAATCTGTGCATAACAAGGTTTGTAGGAGTATCCTTCACGTACGTAAATCCACTAATACATGTATGGTCCTAGGTGAATGTGGAAGACTGTCCTTATTTGGGCCGACTGTATTCGCTATTGGCGCTCTTTACTAAGAATGCCAACTAACAGGTATCCAAAACATTGTTATCTCATGCTCAAATCCTTAGACAACGCTGGTCGTCCATGCTGGGCTAGAAAAATTAGGAACCTTTTTTTCTTATGAATTTGGGTATTCTTATTTATCACAACACATTGGAATAAATATGTTTTTCATTAAGATGTTCAAACAACGAGTTACTGACTGTGATATTCAAGACTGACAATCCTTTATAAATATGTCTAATAATGTCATCATTGTTGTCACTTTAAATCATTATTAGATGTTGAAAACTATCTTTTACTGGATCTCCCATTTAAGTTTAAATTTGCCTTGTCAAAATTTATATTGTCAAATCCTAAACTTAAGATTGAAACTGGAAGGCACTCTGATATAACAAATGTAATTATTGTTTAACTATTAATGGTTCAATTCAGCTGGACTGTGAATTTCATGTTTTCTTTCATTGTTTAAAATATACAGATATAACAAATGAATATCTATAGTGACCTTCAGGATTTCTATTCACTGATGTCTTCTAAAAATTCTAATACACTGCATAAAATTTCAACATACATATATGTGAGTAAGACTTTGGCGGTCTATTTACGATTCGATTATGTATATGACATAACTCTGTATTCATGTATGTGTGTGTTGTTGTCATGTATTTAGAGCCGGAGGCCTTTATTTACAATTGAAATATTTCTTCTTCAGTTTACATAAAATGTAGTGATTGTCTCCCTTATACCGACATGTTCAACTCGTCAAATCCACGAAAATCAAGTACACTTTTAAGATACCAGTAAAAATGTCCATCCGTACGTGTTTCCCTGTATAAAACAATCCATATCATTTAATTTACTGGTGATTAATACAATATTGCTTTATTTTAGAACATACAAGCAACAAATGTATTATAAGCTACACTAGTTTGTCAATTATCCATATATCAAAATATTAGAATGTTTTCTTTCATTTTAAGCATTATTTATATAAAATTGATTAATGACTTACATCATGATATTATCCAATAAAGGATGAGAATCTATATTCATTGTTTTGTATTGCCTTACATACATGACAATAAACATTTAAAGAGCTTCTATTCCTTATTACGTTTTACATTTGTAACAAATGTATACATGCACTAATAATAATAAATATCGCTATATTTCAGGGTCAACTTGAAGTATTGTATACTGAATGACTGACGACTACTTCATTGATAATACAGAATTATACATGACTCAAATCGAACCATAATGACTGCATCGGTATCACCAAGAAACAACTTGCGGTAAACAAGTATTTTACATGTACGTTTACGCTTATGAAAATATGACATATTGAAAACAAAATACTTGGATATCCCTGACATTGTCAATCAGTAAAAAATTGACGGTAAGTGTTTCATGACACTTGTGTAACTAATGTGTTTCCATAGTATATTTCTTGTTCGTCCAAATCTACGCCGTTGATATTCTTAGAGAACTTTTTGGCCGGCCCCTCTTTTGATAAAAATCGCATAATCTGAAGTATAAGCGCGACTTTTAGTAATTGTAACGTTTGGTAACTCAGTCAATTAAGTGCCCGGCATCGTAATTCAAGGATCAAAGGATTCAATCCTCGCTCGGTCTAAAATTCGAACTCGCCTGTGTAATAAGAAGCGGTTTTCGGACGTTGGATTCTCCGTAACTATCTTTGAATTATGGCTAGAAGTGTTTTCATGTCTTCAAAGAAATCATATTATTCTTTTGGGATGAAGAGTCTTGTAATGTTGTAAGGTTTCACGTTTCATGGCCGTTTTCGCAATCTAATTTACCAATTCTTGTCACTTTATATTTCTGTAGACAATAAATTATCTAAACGATAATATGAATATTTATTTTTATTTATTTTTCAGTTTTTGTATGTAACAGAATCCTAGTTACTATTGAGAAATTTTAAGGCTTCTTCCAAAAACGTTTGTATGTAACAATGTACATAATTATATTAGCTGAGTCAGTCAGTGGCCATAGAAGTTAAAACAACTTTAATCAACCACACTCTTGATTCGAACCCGCATTGTACGGTTCATGAGTCCGGTTCATGAGTCCGGTTCAGGAATTCAGTGTTTTTCAATTCGTTTTTGAGTAAATGTGTTTTAGTGTTAAATGTGTGTTAAATATGTGCTTAAAGCGTTTTAGTGTTCATTATACTGTGGAATTAATATATACGTTTCTACATAATTGTGCTGGAATAATGTGTTTTTATTCGTAACATTGGATTATTATACAACATCAACCATCTTAACTCAAGGTAGGCGAGGATAATATCGACCTTGCACAGTAACATTCACTGTTCTCGTTCATGGTTATTTATCACATTATACTAACAACAGTAAAACCTCTCTTAGATCTATACTACTTTAACATTAAGACCACTAGGTATCGCGTAATAAACAATTAATGATGGTCTTAATGTTTTTTACCTGTGTACATGTATTCAACAGAAAGAGAAACAGTCATCATGTTGTAAAATTTCTATTCATTTAAATGAACTGCTGAATGTACCGACTTACGTACATATTTACATTAAAAACGTAATAACAACAAATGCGGGTTTCTTTTTGTAACGATAATACAGTCGAACCTCTCTAATCCGAAATTTTCCAATCCAGAATCCTCTCTAAACCGAACACGTCGGCTGGTCCCGATTTATTATTATGTATTTAATGCTAAAAAACTTTTGGCGCCTGGGAGCTTTGTATTCCGAAAACCTCTCTAATCCGAACATTTTGTCTGTCTGAGCAAGTTCAGATTAGAAAGGTTCTACTGTGTATTGAAAATGATGAACTTTTTTTCTAAGAACTAATTTTGCAGTCTTTTGAAACTAAGGTTAAGAATTTCAAATTAGACAGATTGGATAGAACCACCGACCGTCTGTAAACTAATTGGACAGCTTCCTCACGTCTGATTTTTTTCTGGTCGAGGGATTCAAACTCACAGCGTGAAGGGCTAGTGGTTACCAATCGGAGACCATAACCACTCGACCACGGAAGGTCCTTCACTTAACATTAATTATTAGTTGTTGATAAAGCATTTAGTATTTAAATATTTTAAATTTTTAATATTTAATTTTATGTTTTATAAGTAATATATAATTATATTATTACATGTAACAAAGTCGCTATTAGTTTTTTATAAAGTTTTGATTTTTTTCCTTATCATCGAGGTTTTACTGTATATTCAATACAAAAAAGAAACGAAATCGCTTACAAAAATCAAATTAGATAAATCATCATTGAAATATATCAATTTATTTACATAAAAAATACGCGTTTGTCATATTAACATTTCTTTTTGTATTGGATATGTATGAATGATCATAGAATTTTATTCAATGAAATTTTGGTCGCAAATGCTTTCATTTTCTTGATATATTATTCAGTTTATTTCCACATTGAAAAGAATAAACAAATAAAATTTAGTTTCTGTGGGTAAACAAAAAAAGGTCATAACTTAAATTATACCAAACTAGGAAAGAAATGTCTTATAATCACTATACAAGTTATAAAAAATATACAGCCTGAAACATACCAAATTAAGAAATATCGAACGAACCATTACTGGGTTTAATATCTTGCAATGTGACTGGTGTACATTTGACGTTTACTTGACCAAATATTGGATGAGTGTCCAAAGTTTTGTACGGCAATCTAACGTATCTATAACTCAAGATGATGATGATAATTGTGGTAATACATAGTTAATATCAACAAATGTAAAAGTGATGATATAAACAAGAATAGTTGTGACATTAACACAGGATATTGGTTATTCTTTATGGTTATACACATGTACTGGTAATTGTGTTGTTGACGTACTAGTATACGTCTGTTGTCGTCTTCATGGTTTTATTGATTGACGTTCCTGTGTTTTTCAAGAATTAATCTGTGAATTGTTGTTGTGTTTTACACTCATTGAATTAAGGCGAGTTTCTATACTAGTATTTGGAATGGATGATGGCACACTGTCTGGAAGGTGACATTTGTTAAAAATGAATTACTGACTATCTTTCATTGTGTTTTATGGAACATTTGGATTTTCACAGATGTTTAACATGATTGTAACACACACTGTTGTTTTTTCATGCGCATTTGCTGATATGTAGTACAGTTTTGGAGATGATAAATTTATAGTCGGAGAACAATGTGAGTTGAAATTGGAACGTTCACATTTTCATACAGTCGTGGTTTAATTCTGTGATGTTGATAGACAGACATAATTGTTAAAGGTGTAGAACCTATTTTTTTTCTTCCGCTGTTTCATTTCTCAAAGTAAGTTTTGTTAGGAAAGTAGAATTTTTATCAGCTGTCATTGAATTAAAAATCTTCCATGAAATATCTATATTTCTTTAGAATGCTTCAAACGCTGGAATTTTGCAAAAATAATTGTTTTATCAGTACGAATAACTTTTTGAAGAAGTACAGAAAATAAGTATTGACATCTTAGAACGCAGTGACCGAAACAAAGGTGCTACACCTTTAAATGCTATTAATTATGTCACACAGGTAATGTGGCATTGATGTCTAAATTTATCCACTGTACTGTCTGTTTGTACTGTATTCAATATGTTCATTTCAAGCCGTGAAATTGTCAAATATCAAACATCAAAGTAATGGACACATTTTCTGTATTTTTGTTCTGTATCATATAAAGGTGATATACCAGATTTTATAATGTTGATGTTGTACCAGGAAAGTAGACTTTTACACGTGTGTCCTTTTGGACGCACAAATACTGCTCTCTTTACAATAAAATCTACACATTAAGTATAACAGACGGCTGATTATTATTTGAATGTTGGAATGACTGGTTTTTGTTTTCACCTTTGTGATCAATATGATGTTACTTTTATCTCTATATAAAACTCTCATGTCATTTACATAATTATAATAGCACTCACACACATATATATTTGTTGTCTTTTTTCATCGCCATTTTGACTTAACACAAATGAACAAACATATAAATTTATTACCTCCATTTTATGAAGATATTTAAAACATACAAGACAAAAGGGATTATAATATTACCTAGTAAGTTTAATTTCTGCAGGTCAATGTAAGTCTCTAGTAAGGTTATACCTATGAGGCTGGTGACTATCAGAGCGAGTTTGAGAAAGAAGGTCCTGGGTGAATTTCAGGCAGAAACAGTGGGTTGATTCGAGTTTCTTCATGTCTGTGGTTGAGATGTTATTCCGTAGCTTGCATGAATAATGTTTTTTATAAGTACTCGTGTGATCTAAGGCTTAACCAACGTGGTTGGGGTGATATCACTGCTTGCTGATAAGCGATTTGAGATCGAGAATAACGTACCTCTGGTTGATTGTCTTATTTCGTCTATGTTGAATTGAGGTTTGCCTGTAGATGATTGAATAATTCCTAGATGTTTATAGAAACGTGTACACGGGATGTCGACGTTGTTGTATTGTAGTTTTAGTTTGGGAATCGAGTTACAGTCACACCTGTATGTGCTTTCACCTCCGATTAAAGACCACACTGTGAATAAAGGTCATTTTTTGAAAAACCTTCACAGATTATTTAGAACAAACTGACCTCCGAATAAAGGCCACATTTTGTCTTTTTCAAGGATGGCCTTTATTCACAGGTTTGACTGTATTTGTCACGCTAGGGAGTTGGTAACCCATAAGCAATGACACACATTCTGTTACTGTATCACCAGCGAGGTAAATGTTTGAATTTATTCAACAGATCAAAGTGTCTGTTCCTTGTAAGTGACAGAAGGACTGTACACCGAGTAACAATGTTTTACCCAATACCCACTGTATGGTTTTTGGTATTCTGCAACACGAAATGGTCTGTCAGTGAGTCGGTGAGTGAGTGAGTGAGTGAGTGAGTGAGTGAGTGAGTGAGTGAGTGAGTGAGTGAGTGAGTGAGTGAGTGAGTGAGTGAGTGAGTGAGTGAGTGAGTACTAGTATATTCACCTAGCTCAATGGACTTATAAGTCACTATCAGATTACAATTACAGAAAATCACATGATTAAACACATGAAAATTGTGATTAACAAACACGAAAATTGCAATGTTTACAATTGTTGAGTAATTTTAATATTAGCGATATAAATATTTTATATTAGGTGAGGTTAGAGTTAGAACAATAATGTTCATTTGGCCAGTTTTACTGTATTGTAAACTACTAGTATTTACATTGAGAGAATTTGAATGATCGTCGAAAACACGTGAAAAACGTGGTATATGCTTGTATTCGTTTGGCTTGAATTTCATTGACGGGTAAGCGTGTATTCAAGTTGTAAATTTTATAGCAGACGAAATGTTTGACATAACATTTCATAATACAGTCAACAAAATGCAATGACCATCGTTGGCCAAAGATCAGTTTTTTTTCATCAAAAACTGGCCCTTTTGAGACTTCAAAACTTTTGTTCTTTCTTTTATATCATGTTGATGTGTGCAAAAAACTCTTTTTTACAATCCTACTTCTAGAGAAATGTATCTTTCTTTAAAGAATTACGAGCTTTCTGATCAATTTCTATACCCGATTTGTTGCGGTTTAAAAACTCACCAAGACATACACATGGGATATTATTTTGAGAAATGGCATTCGTATTCGTGGTTTAGTTCCGTAATTAATCGTAAGAACAAAGGTTATCGTTGTAAGCATAGTCTTGAATGTATATTATGATAAGTGTCTTATATTACCATGAACACAACTTCATGAACTGTTGTATATTATGATATTTCATGTACATAATTATATTGCAGTATATAACGTTAGTTTGTCATGATATTGTTAAGGCCGCGACCGTGGTCCAGTGATTAGTGCACTGGACTTATAACCTGGAGATCAGAGTTCGAATCCCGGTCGCGACAGGTCATATCCTTCCATGATAATTTGACAAAAATGTCGATTTTCCTCAATATGTGGAGAAATTGCCAGCTCCTTGTTGAAGGGTAAGTTAGTACTGGTTATTATGCAGTCCAGGAAAACTGTTAAAGTGAACCGGTCGCCGTATATAACTGAAAAATTGTTGAAAAAAACGGCGTTAAACCCCAGTGACAATAAGTCACATAAAACAAAACAAACAAACAAACATGATATTGTTAGACGACGAAGTCTTATGACACTATTTATGTTAATTAGTCATTTATAAGTGTATTTTTGGCCAATTTCACAGCTTCTATCGTTACTAAATGACTTTCAGTTCGGATTCTGTTAGGCTAAAAGTACTACAGGTTGCATGTTTGCTTTAAATACAACAATAAATATATAATTTATGATGAAAAAGGGAAATTATTTAGCGCTTTTGTTGATTTCAAGAAAGTCTTAGATGTTGTATACAGAAACGGTATTTTGTAGAAATTATAAAATACTAGTGTTTCATCAAATTTTGTTAGAATGATCAGATCTATATATGTATGTGTTAAATCTTGTGATAAGTCAGATGGTAGTACGGGTGGTACAGTATTGTCTGTTTTTTTTGATAGCCATACTGGCGTTAACCAAGGAGAACCATTGTCTCCCGTACTATTCATCATGTTTATTGATGATATGTACTCATCTATGATTAACGAAGGTGTATATACTACATCTATTGATGATGTTGAATTACTTTGATAGTATAATGATTGTAGTGTATTTATATATTGTTTGGCTTCATATCCTTCACACGTATTTATACTTTTCACCGTCAATTGTATATTTGTTCTTATGAACAATTGTTCGTGCAAATAAATATTTGGACTTGACTTGACTTTGACTTTACAAAGGGTTATATTAAATGTCCTGCTTTTGTGTGTACGTATATATATATATGTATATACAGTTGAAACTCGTTATATCGAATTTTAACGGACCACGCACAATTGTTCGATATAAATAATATTTATGTATTGACCTGAGTAATAAGCTAAGCATAAAGGACGCCAAGAAGGGCCAAATACTGAGTCGAACTTGGGATAAAAGAAGACTAAAACATAGCATATGATAAATAATATAAATACTCGGAGAAATTTGACGTCTGTGTTTACTTTTTAGAGCGAACGTCGGTGTGTTGTAATAATCATTTAATCATGCTATTTTGTGTAGGAACGAAACACGGCTTTTGTACTTTCGATGTAATAACATCATTAAATATTTTCGTAAAAAAAAACATAAATAAAAAAAAAGTTACAAACGTTTTCACACAAACTGATCACCACTTTTTTTATCTCTAACGTTCATCTTATAAAATAACCCAATTTTAACAACGGTATTAACCACATATATAATAACAATTTTGTTGTCGATTTAGTTGACCAGTCTAAAACTAGGGGCGTAATGATAGTCAACAGTATCGGCTTATTACGATAGCAACTGGTACGATAATCGACAATCAACTTCAAAATCTATCTGTCGGTACTATCGTGGATAGGATCAGCTACTATCAACTATAGTTATTTATTGCACGAGAATGTCTCATTATTTTCACCCAAACGGCTTTCTTCTCGGCAGTAACGTCAGTGTCTGATAAGAAAATCCCCGGATGTGAGACATCACCTGTGGATGTTCGTCATAAATGTAGATAAACGTAGAATCCCAGTTTATTTACTATATCTACTCGCTTTAACAGGTAACACGACAGCCCCTTCTATGGTTTTAGGGAACAGGTATCTGGTCCCCTTGATAGGGGTCCGTCGTGTAGCACCAAATTTGGAATTATCAAAGGCTTATAATCATGAAAGAACAAAACACAAAGTTATGCCTAAACCACTCTATATTTACCAGAGCACTTAAAACAATATTTTACCTGATTAATTCCATGGAAAAATGGTTTTCAGTATATGATTAAAGAACATTTTCTTATATTTATGGAGAGATTTTCTCTCTCTCAATGGGGAAAGTATATACTTTTTTTACTTGGGGAGCAGGGCCAAATACCCCAAAGATGGCATAAAAAGGCCTGCACGAAATCCAAAGTAACATGTCGTTATTATTTCTATGCTTATCCATGTTGTTTACCAGTTTACGATAAAACCTGGGAACCAAGTATTTCCATTTCCGGTTGTGTGATATATACCCACTATACTAATCAAAACCACGTACAAACGAATTTTATTTCATAATATTTCGCGTTTTCCATCATTCTTGGGAGTTTTTGTGATATGTATTTTTTTCAATGTAGTGACATATATTTGACATGCCAAATAAAAATACTTGTTTTTAAATAAAATATCGAGAATAACTGTTTCATTCTTAAGATTATACACCAGCCTACTTGTTACCCGCTTTGAATTAAGGTAAGCAGACGATCAAATAACCGTGATGTCACTGCCCACACAAGGCTAATTACCAAAAGAATTACCGTTCAAAAAGGATTTTGAAAGATTGAAACTGAACAGACACCGATCTGCACCAGTAAATGATAAACTGTGTTGTGGACGAAAATAGGTTGTGTCCGGATATCTGTTTTCCCTCTAGGTACATGTTCGTATACATCATGACAGACCATTGATAGTACACTCCCTTATATATGTACAAAATAAATACTTTTATTGTCGAGCCCGCTTGCGGTGAACTCGACATAGTTTTCACAATGGCGGTTCCGTGTATGTGCGTTCGTGCGACCGTGCGCGCGTGACATTTTTTGTCCGGACCATAACTTCCCTATGCATCAATGGTTTTTAAAATGACTTGGCACAATTGTTCACCATGATGAAACGGTAGTAGTGTAGGGCGGTACTATGGTACCACGATTTTTACTTTTGGTACCACATTTCCCTCACTGTGGGCGGTACTATGGTACCAAATTTTCGGAAAATGGTACCATAATTTGTTGAAAAAAGAAGTGAAATTGTGAAATTTTGGCCAAGTTTTTGTTTTTTTTATGGTACTCATTTTTGATAGGTGGGGGTACCCCATTTTGTTTTTTGGGTAATATGTGTGCAGGACTAAGTTGTGTGCAGGACTGAATGTGTGCAGGACTTATTTTCAATTTTAATAGTGTGGGAATTTGTAGGACTTATTTTCGACAATTTTTTTTTCAAAAAGACAATTTGACAAAAAGTGTGTTTTTCGAAACGACATGATGGCCCTGAAAAGGGCCGTTGTGGGTGACCAGTTTGATCAGTTTGGTCCTAAAAGGACCGTTTGTATTTTTGTAGTAGAGTACTAGTTAGGAGCTGGTGTCTTGAGTGTGCAGAGCTCACACGGGCACTTTTGTTGAGCATACCACTTGTCTGCATCCTTCATGGGGTTGGGATAGCAGTCTCGGCAGGTCGGGTCCCCGCAGTACCATTCTTGTTCTGGAACAGATGGTTGAAAGTACGCTCTTTCGGCAGTGGCAATTAATTGCCAATGGTCTTCTTCTTCTTCTTTTTGTTGATAATAATAACTTCTTTATTTCCTCCAATCACGGAGAGCACATATAACAGAATGATACATCAATTCACAGAAATAATAGCTAAGCATATCGTAATATTTACAACGTCTTACGAGACACTTAAAAGCAACACATACCAACACACACGCACACTTGCGCACAAGCACACATAATCTTTCTCTCGATATCTCTATCATTTTACATATTTATATACCACACACACCACATATCCATGTACACAAACATTTATATTACAAAAAGGACAGTTCACAAATAACGCACATACACATTACGAGTACAATTATATGCTTTAACATACACATGTGCATGTAAACACTTAAAGTATCATACTTGTACATGTACTTGTATAAGAAACAAAAACATGCACCAATATATATAATTACCATATATAGTTGATATGCAAGCAGATCATTTTAACATCATCACCTGACTGACTGCCTAGTACGAAAATACGAAAGAGCTAGACTGCCACGGATGAAAAAATGTTTGAGCCAATAATATCGCGTACTTACAAAGCGAAAACAAAAGGCAAACACAACAAGTACAGAAAGACTAGATATACCCTGAATGCCTATAAAAGTTAGAGAAAACATCCGTTATACGGCTAACCTAGAGCGAAAATTTCGAAAATTCTAGACAGCCGAGGATGGACATGCTAACGCTTTAAACCAATCGAGTTATTTATATCGAAGAGCATTATATAAACGTACATTCTAACATATATACATATCATACACATTAATATGTTAATTAAATGTACATAATGGCAAATAGCGTATTAAGTAATCCTATATAAACACTCATACAAGTATAATTCACTTATTCACAGATAACATAGTTCAACGATAAACTGGAGATATTTTATGCAAGGGTGAACACATTAAAAATCAGTTAAAAACGAATTGAGTCCGGTCTAAAAGACCATTTTACAAAGGAGTTTACCTAGCCAAACATTTATCAGGACATCATCACTAACAACTACAGCTGACCTTAGCAGACTGATACATTGTGATCGAGGTAGTTCACACATTAACTCCATAAAACTGGTAACACCTATCCGACTAAGGTACGATGAAAACATTTGCCTCCTGAGTAATGAGTTTTTTCCACAGAACATGATCATATGTAAGACAATGTCATCTGTAAGTTGCAAGCATTTCGAACACTCCTGGGTGTATCCAGAACTAAACATTTTGCAGATAATGTAAACTAGACTTTTACATAACTTGGTCAAACTAGAATTACCTTTCGTTATCCGCCACAAATCACAATAACCCGGGTAGTCAACGCACAATATATCACTTAGTAAAGACGAAAAAGATTCAGCAGCAAACAATCTCGACAATCGATCTTGATGATCTGTGAAAAGTAGGCGCTCTTTAAGGGTATATTTCCAGGAATGTTTTGAAGGGAATGTTCCAGTTTCGTTGTATTTATATAAAACTTCACATAGATGATATTTCTGTAATACTCTATACGTATCAGGCAAGAACCCCAAACACTTGGTGTCAAACTTCATGAATCGAATGAGCCTGTTCTTGAAAACTTGCTTAGCTGGATATTTATTTGATAGTCGACAGAGTTGTCCCAAAAACTGAAGTTTTCTATATTCTATCAGCATCTCCATTGACGTCATATTAAGTGTTGATAATGCTATGTCTGTATTCGTGCTAAGCGGTAGTGACTGCATGTACTTAACACAGAATCTATGAGCACGTTCTAATTTCAGTATATCTGAAATGGATATAGTGCTCCATAATTCACATCCGTACAAACTTTTAGGAATGACGACAGAATTGTAAAGTATCTTTGATGAGATAGGATTTAAGCTGCATGGGTGAACACCACTGTTACATATGCTTAGAAACGTACCCCTTAATTTGTTACAAGCATCATTGACACAAGAATTTGTTGAAAGGAATTTATCACATCTATTACCTAGATGAATGTAGTCCGAAGCTTCTGTCACAACATCATTTACAAGGGTAAATCTTATGGGTCTGGCCTTAGATTTTGTATCGTTAAATATCATCACCGAACACTTGTTTGAGTTATATTGATACCTCCAACGTTTAGCGTAATTGTCACATATGCTCATCATAGTCTTTAGTCCAGTCATGGAGAGTGACACCAGAACCATGTCATCTGCAACGGTGGGCGATCCAATATTCATATTATACATGCACATTCCACAACCGCTATCGCGTAACTCCTTAATAAGTCCATTGATATAAATCAAGTACAGTATCGGGGAGGTAATGCCCCCTTGTCTAGTTCCTTGAAGTACATTAAACCATTTAGACCTCAGGCCTTGATAATTTACACAACTTGTCATCCTTTGATACATTGCCTGGAAAGCTTTAAATGAAGTTTTATCAATTTTGCAATCATGAAACAATTTATACAACATTCCAGCGTGCCACACTGTGTCGAAAGCTTTCCGACCATCCATAAAACAAACATAAACACATGAGTTCTGTTCCCTGGCCATGATGATGCTTTTACGCAAGACATATGATGTCATCACACAACCAAGACCATCTTGAAAACCTTGTTGAATGTCTATTGTATCTAACATATCGTCCCGACAGCGCTTTAATACAACGGATTCAAATAATTTCAGAATAACTGATGTTAAAGTAATGGCGCGATAATTATCTGGATTATCTCTTCGTTTTTTGCCGCCTTTGTGGAGCGTTACAATAACACTACGTTTCATTTCATCAGGAACATATCCGTGCCGTAACATTCCAGTGAATAAGATGGCCAAGATAGGCGATAACGTATCATTGGCAAATAATAAATGCTCGTACTTCAAGCCATCATTGCCACCAGCTTTGCCTATCAGACATGAGCTAATTATATCGTGTACAACTTGCGGCAGTACAACTGAGTTTTGATCTGGGTATATACTTGAGGACATCTCAATGAAGTTGTCAACTTTTTCTTTCCACTCATCATCAAACATTTGGAAGGCGTTTTCCATGTATAATTGCTCAAAGTAATTTCCCCATCCACGAGTTATTCCAGCGCGACCTCTCACTATTGTTCCACCAAAGTTCATTCCAGCACATAAATTATTGTTCGAATTATTTCGCTTTGCCTTAACTTTTTTCCAATATGATTCCGAGTCCAGCTCAGCTGCCTTATCTAACTCCTCACATTGTTTCTGTAAAAATAGATTAACAGTCTGTCTGTGTATTCGACGAAATTTGCTCTTCGCCTGTTTATAATTCCGGTAGGCAGGATTATCATTACTTCGTGGACGACCCTCGTAACACCAAATAGCCCTCAGCTTGTATTGTTCATTATGTGCCTTATCTAACTCGGCATTCCAATAAGGCTTCAGATAGTCCTTAAACCGCCTTTTTGGAAACACTTTATTTGCCGATTCATTCAGTTTTGACACTATCAATTCATACGTTGAATCAATATCACTTCGGACAATATCACGATGCAACAGTCCACTAAGATCATTATCTCCCCTTAACATATTGTTATATTGTACGATATTAGCATTACTGACTTTTTTCCAGTTTATATTATTTTCATCACAAGTGACAGTGTCATGTATATGTACAATATTTGGTATTACAAATTGAGCAATTATGGGACGATGTCTTGATACATTAAGACAATGGTCATCAACGATATGACAAAAACTAACGCAGTCCATCATTTCACAAGGCACAAGAATATAGTCAATTAATGTATGGTATCTATCATCATATGTAACATACGTGAATTTAGCACCCGTACATGCTGGAAGTGCATTAATAGCAATCAGGTTTGTATTTGTAACATACTGATTCAACAGTTTATCACGACCAACATTTCCTATTTTGGCGTTTAGAACACCCATTAACACTACAGTACCATAGCTAGAATAAATGTTCCACAGATCATACAGCATATCAATATATTCACTATATACAGATAATGAATGATTACTACAGGGCATATAAATCTGAATAAAAAATATAAATTGACCAGGAGAGAGCTGTAACTGAATACCACATATTCGGTCATTATCTAAATGTAACGGTACAATATGATTATTATATCGTTTATGCGAAAATATTGCTACGCCCCTTTTCCTTTAAATTTTTGAGTGTGCCCCGAGAAACTATTATCACATGAAACATTGTATCTGTACTCCGAGGTAAGACTGTCCAAAAAATGAACATTGTGTGGTGTTAAAAAATGTTCCGATATACCACATACATCAATATTTTGTTTATGCAGAATCTCACGTAAGTACGAAGAGCTTGACATTATACCAGTAACATTCCATGCACAAACATTTAGAGAAATCATGATATAAGAAAGTAGTACACAGTTATAGATTGGGTAAACACACAAAATAACTTTTCAATCAATATCTAAGTATATTTTGTAATAGTCAACTTGCTGTTCCTGGTCATTATTGACCTTGTAGTGATGTTTGTGACGTAACCTAGCATCTTCATTCTTCATATCCATATGCTTAAACCGTGGAGGAATATCTCTGTCGGAAGAACGTCTGCTATACCGCCTTTGTCGTAGTTTATCACGTGACATCCATTGCTTACAAACAACACCTTGAGGCCACACATGGCTGTTCAAGAGACCTTTAGCGTATTCATCGTCATCTACACATAATCGTACAACGACTGCATGCTTTGTTGTCTTGAATGGGAAGATATCGATGTTTCTTACAGATGCACCATGTTTATAAGTTAGGGATGCTATTTCTTGTGCAGATATTCTGTCTTTGAAACCACCTACATAAAGCCGTCTAGGCTTACTACGTGCCTTGACAAATTCATTTACTTGCTGTTTTCCGTCACGATAAGTCATTAGAACCGGAATAGTCTGTATTTGAGATTGATGTGTCATTACTGGTTCATATATATTAGAAGTTTTATTTCGTGACTGTTCACCAGAAACGCACTGAGTTGAGTTGTTTGCATGCGAGTGACAACTGTTATAGGCAATAGTTGATGCACTTGCAGGTTCATCACAAGAAATTACCATTAACTGCTGCTGACACTCATTGTTACTAGAAGTAACTTCAGCGTACGACTTCTTGGTGGGGTTTCTAAAGCCATCATAGAATGATGGAGCTAACTTTTCAGCAGTCAAAATTTTCGAGTCATCCAAGAACATTTCTATCTTTTGTACTCTTTTTTCGGTGGAGGCAATTAGGTTTTGTAAACTTTCGAAGTCATTGTTGGTAGAACACAATTCACCATTTCTCGACGCCACATTAATAAACGTCCTATTACATCCATGTAAATCTATCTTTAAACTTTCAACAGTTTTCTTTATACAACTAATTTCATCACGTCGCTTCTCTTCAACAGCCAACGAAGCTTGTTTAATATTGAGAATTTCGGCCTGAACATTCGCTACTGATTCTTTCAACATGTTTAGCTCAGCCTCGTTTATTAACACTGAGCCTTTAGGCACTATACAGTCAGAATGTCTACTATGTGACTTACTGTTGCAGGGTGTCCTCTGTGTGCCACGGGAGTGGATACATGATAGTCTATTTCTACCACTGCTTATCATTTCCTTCATATCCGAATAATCAGCACCATCGAATACTGACAGTAAAATATATATATCATTCGCTAATTTATTTACTGGCGGGTCACCTTTTCTGGTAAAAACACGCCTCTTTAATTCTGCATGTGAGCTAAACGGAAAGTCATCATGGGATTTTACGGCCTCAAAAAATAGTTGACGTGTAAGCTCAAGATCGTGTTCACTAGAACGGTACTCACATATCAGTCAAGACAGGGACATTCCTGATGGGAGTTCTTGGTACCACTGAATTAATCGACTGTATTCCTTAAAGAACGGATCCGCCTGGGCACATTCAGGAGTATTGGAGCCTGAATCTAGGTGATCAATAGTGATGTCATTCGACGATATAGGTATCTTCACTTCTGTGTTATCAGCGTTTAAAACAGGTTCATATTCCATGATCGAATGTATATTGTCACCATTAGTTGTCGACATATTTTCCAAGTTTTTTTTCTTTACCCCTTTAATTTCCTAAAGATTCCTCACCAATAAGTAATCAATAAATCCAAAAAAAAGTAATTGACAAAAATATATTTTATCTCTAGAAATAGTACAAAGATCGTAAGAGCCACAAAACACGTCTACCCGCGAATCGCGTTCACACCTCACCTCGGCTGCTTGTCTTTGTTGTCTGATATCAGACTGAAGTTCAGTCAGCTCCCTCTTGACCTGTTCATCCATTTCATTCATAGCTTGCTGTCTCGGTTCACGCTGCCTTCGTCTATTCACAGTTCGATCTCGAGTGGCCTGTTGCTCTCGTCGGCGCTGACGGGGACTGGGTCCCCTGACGGGTCGCGGTTCAGCAGATGTCTTCTTTTCTAGGTTGATAAAATGTTGTCTTATACGTATCAATTCATCTCGCTGATGAAAACGATCTACTTCAATTAAATTCATCGACTACGCAATAGCCATTTCTTCTTGCTCTCGTTTTTAGCGACGTTATTAGCCAGTTGACGGATCGTCCGCCATACTCTAGCTTGCCGTCAGTTGTCTAGCTGTTTCAAGTTGTTGCAATAGCGCATCCATGGTGAGTGAATGAATGGAAATGAATGACGTGACGTAATGCATTGGATTTTTGTACTGCAAGCGCGAACGTTATAGAGAGCATGTTAAATGACGTCACGTCCATATCTTTGTTCGCTGGATTTGTAAGTTTTTGTGTTTGTTTTGTGTTTCTTCAATCCTAATACCAACAAAGTAAAACAAACAGGTGGTATCATTTTTTTATTTTTATTCAACATAAACAACATTTTTTAAACATAGAACAATAGTGAACAATATGTTTTTGTAAATCAACATATCTTTAAATAGAACAACATTTTTTTGGTAGTACAACATTTTTTGTACATTTTTTTTAAAAAGAACAACATAGAACATTTTTTTTGTTAGAACATAGAAATAATCACACATTCAAATTAAGCGGTATAATAAGTCATGTTTCTATTCACGATTCTATGATACAAATGTCTTTCACCTCCTATTCTATCACGGCGTAGTGCAAAACACTTTTGTCCACATTTGTTCACATATTGAGCTTGTCTATAATAGGTACTACCATAATGTTGTTCAAACCAACGGGTCACATAAGTATCGTTATCTCCTGGCCTATCCTCTAGAACTTTGAATCGAGTGAGAAGGATCTGGTTCAGGTCACATCCACGAGAAATAAAGTCCAGAACGAATAAACAATACACACCACACACAGGTAAAGTATCCCCTTGTATACACAATGCATTCCACTGATACGTTTTTGAATGTTTTTTTCACAAAAGAGAGAATCTCCTCGAAAGGTGGTAGTCCATAAGAATCAAAGTACACGATTGTATGGTCTTTGATGTAAATAGCCACCCAGTGTTCTCCTGGGTGATTCGCATTGTGTGTATTCACAATATAGGCCTTTACATTATGAGGATTCTCCGAAGGTAACTGATCTTTTGCACAAACACGAGCATGCAATGTAGATAACATCGGTGAATGATCTAAGATGTATTGAAGTTCATTCGTCTCCATAATGCCAATTTCTATTCACACGTTCTGTCCATACACTTATCCAGGAATCGTTCAGTTCTGACTGATTCTGATAGAGTTCGTTTTTAAACTGAATCCATAATCAACAGGCATCTCCTTTTTCACTATCGGTCAAGGTCACGAGTTCAGGATACCACTTTTCCATGACCTTGAACACGCCCAAACCTTGAATCGCTTTTTGAATGTACAGTTCTGTCCACTCTGATGTGTTCGTGTATAAGCAGAGTACATGTTGTACTTGACTAGGATGAGAAACTTGACAACCGTAACAGTCTTTTTGCACTTGATCATAAATCAACGTTTGAAGTGCTTCTGTCACATGGTGGTTCAACCCCTCACGCAAGGATTCAGTTCGTTCACTTGTATCGCGGGGATACGCCAATAATTGCATTTCAAAGTCTTGTCCTGGTTCCATTTTTTCTATGTCCATTTTTTCTAGGTTCAATGATTGCATTTTAAAGTCTTGTTTGTGTTCCATTTTTCAATAATCTAGAAGTACTTCTCTAAACTGGTTGTTTTCAATCTGATTATCGTATTCCGCATACACAATGACGTTAATGGTTGTCCTAGCGCTCTAGCAAAGTCAAATTCCAATCTCAGATTCCCCGTTTTTATAGGATGGAGTTGACCTTCCTCGCAACCTTGATCGGCTGTCAAATCCGGTCCCCAGAGTGTGTAACCGTGTTGATAATCATTCAAATTCAATCCAAAGGAACGATTGAGTCCAAGAGCTCCTGTTGCTTGATAGAGTGACATGTAGGACCGTAGACATTCTCCCGTTTCGAAATTGGGTTGAAACGGTTTGTTATGAATACTTTTTCCATCAATACTGACCTCCAGATGGTTGAGATCAAAAATGACGGAAATCAAAAGGATTGGTCGCTATATCCCCATCCATATCTCCGTTTCTCACCATACCAATGATCAGTCGTTTTGGTAATTGACCTTGAAATAAATGATCTTCAATCTTGGAACGTTGACCGGTAGAAATAGTAAAGGTTTTCACCTCAGTACGTCGGATGGGAATTTTCATGTTGTGTTGAGCAATGTATTGATTGAGTTGATTGGCCACCACAGGGAGTAAATCCACGGTTCTCACATTGAAACCCGCTTCCATAAACTTGATTTTTGCGGGTGCAGCCGACATGAGACAGAAATTGGGTGATGCTTTGTTCAATCTTAGACGTATTTCCATCCCATTAGGTAAATATTTATCTTGCATCGCCAGATCCAAATGAAGTCGACCACATAGTTCCACCACACGACTTTGATGGACACGACTTCGCCTTTCCACATAACCCTTGTTATCTCCATCATGGACTTTGGTATTCATCTGACCAGGGGTGTCTGCGGTCCATAATTCTAATGCTTGAAGCTGAGTGCTTTTACAACTTGGATTAAAGGAGAGTAAATTTCTTAGGTAAGCACGATAGGCATACGTGTCCGCAATGCTGGTGATCAGTTTATTGTTCAGATACACATCTCTGCTACTGAACATGCTGTGAAAAAAGTTATTGACGGTAGCAATTTCACTGTCATTCGCCAAGTCGGAATTATCCGCCTGTATAATTTGATTTTCATATACAGATAAGACTGATTCAGATCTGTCCATTTTTCTACTTGTGCAGGAATCAGGAATTCAATAGGAGCATTATTGTCCAGGGCAGAAATGGGATAATGCTCAGTCCATTGTCCCTCCTGCATGGCGGTCATCGTAGGGGGAACGACAGACACGTCCAATTGTCTTACTGCATTCACAAGAACCGTGTTGCATCATTTTAATCGAAAATATCAAGTGGTCTGGCCTGCTTCACTCGACGACGATGAAGTTTCGAACGAGGTTTTTTCTTGATGGGTTTGGCCTTTATACTTTTCTTGGGTTTTTTGGTGACTTCACGTAACAGGGATTCGGTTACATTTTTCAACACTTTGCTCCTCTTTTTCGTATCGCTTTTTTAGGGTTGGATCCTGACATGATATCTTGCATGGCAGCTTTTCCTTGCTGGAGTCCTTCTTTTTTCAAGGTTCGAACTCCAGATCGAACCAAAGGATTCAGTAAAGGCATGATACGTTTCATGGCTTTCTTAAACATAGATCCAAGCCCCTGTCCATACTGACGAGCTTGACCTTGGTACATAGGCATCATTGTCGTTGGCGTAGGTGTAGCTTCACCATAGACTTCCAATGAATAAACTGAATGGGTTGCCCTGTGTCACCCCTTATATGGATGGTGATGGTGTCAAAATCGGCTTTAGCCAGTGGCACGTAGTGTACATTCAAGAACTCGAAATGAATATGTGGATTGGTCCCTGCTTTGGTTCTCGGATCAAAAGGAGCCACACGTAAGATGGGGGCTTTAATGTTTCCCAAATAGGTATAAGCCGCCAGGTCAGAATAGACAAACAAATGATTATGACCCATGTTCAAGTCTACCCCGTGAGGAAATGGATCTGGATTCTCGGTTAAATAGATGGTAGGAGAATTATTAGGAGACCATCCCAATTTCATAAGCGTACTGAATGCCTAAGTTCTTTGAACTATCCATCTTAATACGTTTACTTGTTCCCGAGAAACCTACAGTAAAACGGAGGTTTTTCTCTCTAAACAGTTGACCTTGGTAATCTTTAACGACTTGATCCAGGGTGTCTACCAGATGTTGTGGTGTAACATAGGTTCCTACAGGAATACAAAGACGTATTCCTTTTTCATCATTGGGGGAACGACAGTAATGGGGAAAAGCCTCAAAAGTCTTGGCCAGGATAGGATCCCGTGTGACAATGGAAAAATGTCGCTCTTCCTCCGTGATATTAATGACTTGACTAGGTATAATCATTTCTACTAAACCAATTTCCCAGTCTTGTTTATTGAGATGGATGGGTTTGAGTAGTTTGGTACGAATACAGCATTGAGTATTGTTTGGGAACAGATCCATCGAACTGTCACTCATCAGGGTAATGTAAAACGAGCTCATGTTGGTTTGGGTTTATTGAATTTCAAAGAGGGATTCGGTAGAATATAACCCAGAGAACTACTTAAAAGCAGGAGCTACAATTCACGATCGGGTCGTTCAAAACAAATTAAAGAGCGACACGCTAAAAATGATAAACACCACCGCAATTTGGGCAAAAAAGGTGACCTTGTTCTTCGGCTCAATGGGTCTGACTTGCTCTGAGGTGCTCACTGAGGTACTGACTGCCACACTGGCTGTGTCAGACTGAGACATGCTGTATTTAAACGAGATAGGATTCAGGAATCCAACTGTCAAATTTCGAATGGTATCCTTTCCGGTGCACTTTAATTTCTTGTCTTATTTTTTCGTCTACTTTTCTCTTACGACGAGCTAACACTGATTCAATTTCATAGATACCATCGTCTTTTATAGATTGTATTCCGGTGGTACGTTTGGTTTTATTGATACGCACAATCTCTCCGATACGAAGATGTTGGCGTGGTTGATGTGGTTTCTTTTTTTCTATACAAGGTCAAGGTTACCTCAGATTCATTGTGTTAATTCACGGATGCAGGTGCCATTTGAATACTTCGATGAAATCGGTGATTATCGGCTTGCACCAGATCTGGCAATACATCGATATACCTTCGTGTTTGATGATGGGTAAAATATCTCCACATGTAGGATTGTAAAGTACGTTGAAAACGTTCTACTACACTGGCTTTGGTTCCTGGATTTTCAGTCGTGAAATAGTGAATACCTTCTTTCTCTAAAAACGCTTGAAATCTTTGATTCTTTAATTCAATGCCTTTGTCCGCCTGCAGAGCTTTGGGTTGTCTCGTTTTCAGAATAGAGCGAAGCGCTTCAATCAAAGTGAGTCCCGTTTTATCCTTGAGGGGAACGACCCAAGCATATTTTGAAAATACATCAATGATACACAACAGATATCGATAGGGTGTGTTTGACCAAGGATTGCATGTCCACCAAATCCGCCTGCCACTGATGATCGATACCACCCACTCCGGTTTTCCGTCTTGAAATTTTCCGACGGATGGATTTATGCAAGGTATACGTCTTTTGTCCTTTTAGCCAGGATCGCACTTGATTCAAAGTAATGCCGTGAGCTCGCACTGTCTTATAGAGACGGCGTATCCCTCCAAAAGCAGCAGGATGTAAGGAATCATAATATATCTTCTGTAACACGGTATCTACTTTGGGGTCCGTAGGGTCTAGTAGGGTTCCCACTGAGGCTCTGGTTTGATTCGAGTTTTTTTCTTGTTTTATAACCTTCCTAGGAGAAGAAGTAAAAGAAGCAGAAGGCTCGACAAAACTATCGTAAAATTTATCTTCCTCTGAGTCTGACTCGGGTTGTTGTATCCATGACCATCTCCGTTTATTTCCTACCACTTCTTGTGGTACGTTGACTTCTCTTAATCCACGAGAAAACTGTTCCCATCCTTTTGGGCTAGACCCTTTTCTTTGACGAATCACATCATTGACTAAATCTATAATGTTGGATCCTTGTATGGGTTTTCCATCATATTCCAAAACACCTTGTCCATTCTATGACATATGGGGATGATTTTGGAGAAAGTGTAATAAGAGTTGAGTTGTTCGAATTTGAGTTGGGGAATACTTTTAAGAATCCTATCGCTCAAGGTTGGTCTATCTGAAAGTAAAGTATATAAGACGTTATCTGGCCAGGATCAGTCTTATATACTTTACTTATCTTATATATATTACATAATAGTATTATATGCGGTAGAATGTCCTGTTCAATAGATTTTTTATTTTGTAAGTGTCGGTAAATTTTACAACAGTATTTTTTTTTACATAGATAACATATTTACAGTTTATTTCATTTCACATACATACATACATTAAATACATGCATACATTAAATACATACATACGTACATACATAGATCAGTACATGTTACAATACAATTTATAAATGTGTCACTTCCTCTGTGTATTCCACGTTAAAGAATGAACTGTCAGTCCAACTGTGCGTTTCTTCTGCTTCATCAGAGTCTGATGATATTACTATCGCTGGAGAGTCGTCTTCTTCTGTTTTTCGTTTCTTTGGTGTAGGACTACTGCCGAAGAGTTCTTTTAGCGCTTCGTCGATGTGGGCTTTTGAGAACAGTCGTTTTCTTGGTTCTTTCCTCGGTGTTGGTGGTGGAGTCTGTTGTTCGTCTACTTCCATCTTTTCTGGACTGTCTTCTGGGTTTGGTGGTGTAGGATTCGATATGTCCGATAGTTGTAGTCTGGCTATGTATTCTGGCGTTTGTAATGCCGACACTGTTGTTGATGATGTGTCGTTGATTTCCATTTGATAGCTCGGTGAATCTGGTATGGTGTCTAGTTCGTACATACATCCTCCTTGTTGCATATGCTGAATTTGTGACGGGTGTCCGACTTTGCATCCGTAGCATGTAGTTTCCGACGCGGCATCCGCTATTTCGTTTTCTGTTTGTGTTTCTGTGTCGCACGTTTCTATTTCAGTTTGTGTGGATTGGTCTGATTTTAGAGTTTCTGTTGTTGTTTTTCTGCGTGTCTTACTTTCTTCTACACTCATTATGCCTTCGTAGTTTCCTTCTTGCATTTGTCTGAATACATCTTGTAAGTATGTGGGATTTGGAGTGCCTTTCTTTGAAAATTCTTTCGCTACTGTCGATGGTATCAGATTACTAAATATGTAGCAGCGGTTTTTGAACATTTCTTTATCATTCGTAACATACTTCCATATATGTGTGTTCGTAGTCACAATTACTGGTTTCCTAAGCATCATTGTACTGGGGCGGTTTTTAATGTTTATTTGTGTCGTTTCCCCTCCTAGTACGTTTTTATATAAGTCACTCTTTACTTTGGATTCTATGGTTAACTCATTTATTACTATGATCGGCGAGTATACGCATTCCCCGAATGGGAATTCCTTTGCTGTAGTTACATAGCCTGCGATAGTGTCTATTGGTATGAGTAATTTAGTGAAGAAAGTTTTCCCTGCGTTGCTGGCGCCCTGGAGATATAACGTATTTTTCTTGTTGTCTTTCATTCTCATCACGGTGTAGGCTGATTCTAGTAGGGTGTTAGGATTTATATGTTGCTCCATGCACCAATAGTACACGTAGCGTTGAGTCTCTGTCCAGGACATATAGGTGTTGTTCGGGTAATCCTCTGGTCTAAAGTCCATGAACCAGTCGAAATAATCTATGTTTTGTAGCTGGTTTTGTAACATATATTCTTCTTTGGCCGATTGGTAGAGGCGTGACCACTGGTGTCCTCTGTACAGTTCTAGAAAGTTGTCGGCGAATTCTATTTTTCTGCTCAATTTGTAGAGGTCGTCCTTTTCGGAGGTCTTGAAGTGGTGCATTATCTTAGTAGCTGTTGTATGTCTTCGTATAGTTTGTTTGTTTTTGTTCTGGGGGCGTTACTTGTAGTTTCTTGCGGGGTTGTTTCTTCCTTGTTGTGGACGGGTGGTATCAGTTTTAGTAGTTCTGCGTTATTGGTACCTAAGTAGATTCTAGGATTTCTGGACATGTATTCACCGAAGTTTTGGATTTTGTGGATCTTCTGGCTGCTTACAGAGATTCCTTTTTTGATTAGGTTGTTTCTTAGTTTCTTGTATTGGTATGATTCACTGACGTGTTTCGCGGAGATTGTAAGTATATGCAAATGTTTACTGTGAAACTTGCATCCATCATCTTCTAGCCCGTCGTGGAATATTAGTGCCGATTCTGTTCCGTTTAAGAATGACTTTACGGCGTTTACTATGTCTTTGTGTTGTTGCGACATTTCGTTGTACGTGTCCAATGGCGTTGTCCACTTCTCTATTAAGGTTTTGTTCAGCGGGCCGTGTTTTGGTAGTGAGTATCTGATGGTTTTCATGTGACCGTCTTTCATTCTTATCAGATTTCCTTTGTCGTCCTCGTCTAGGATATTTGGTGTGAAGCAGATGGCCGTGAAGTTGTCGGGCAAGTCGCTGATTAGTACTGTGTAATGCATTCTGAAACTATAAGATATCACCGTGCGTTAGCAGTGTGTAGCCGGTATTTCGTATACCGTCTTCTAAGTCTTCCGTTATTGTACTTAACTCTATGTTATTGTCACTTGTCGTGTGTTTTAGGTCTTCGAATTTGTTTTTCATGTCTTGTACCGTGTCGGTTACAGTTTTGACTGTGTCTGCTACGTTTTTTATACTGTTTGTTATGTTGTCTACGCTTCCTGTTATGCTGTGTGTTGCGGATGCCGCGTCTGCTGCTGCCTTTACGTAGTCGGTGAACTTGGTGCTTGTTTCTTCGGTTAATTCTAGTGCGTTTTTGGCTATTGTTGATGCTGATGCTACGTTCGATACTAAGTTTGTTATTGTTGTGAATATGCTGGAGCCGTCTTTTCGTGTTGCTAATTGTTCTAGTATTGGGTCTACTCTTTTTGTGTAATAAGCGTAGTTTGTTCTGAGTTTGCTTAGGTTTTTGTTCATGTTGTTGACTTTTTGGCTTAGCAGGCTTATGTTTTCGTTGTCTGTTGTTGATGGTGTCGCTGTGGCGAATTTGTTTTCGAATACTTGTATGGATGATGACAGTTTTGCTAGTTGCATTTGTATTGATTGTATCGAGTTTGTGTTTTTCTGTTGTTGTACTTCTGCTAGTTTCATTACTCTTACGTTGTCTGCTACTGTTTGTATTATGTGCGTGGTATTTATTGTTGTTGTGTTTAGTCTTTTTATTGCTGCTTCGTTGCTCGATAGTTTTGTGCTTTGTTTTATTTGTTTGGTTTGTACAGTTTGTAGTTGTTTTTTTAGTTTTGTCAAATCTTGTTCATTGTCCGGTAGTGTGTTTTTGGTTCCGAATACTGCTGCTGTTGCCCAATGGTCGTTGACCATTTCGTCGTTGTACGATATGTGTGCTGTGCTCTTTCCGTCAGAGTGTACTACCATCATCTGTGGGATTTTCTTTAGTCTGAATATGCAGTCGTTGTCCGTGTGGTGTATCAGCATGTTGGCCTGGAACTGTAGTCTGTAGTAGTTGTATATCGTGTTGAGGTCTTTTGATTCCTTCAGTTGGTATGTTCCCCATGTGTATTGGTGTGGTGGATGTTCTCTGCTGTATCCTACGTTTGCCGTTAGTTCTAGCTTGTCGTTTCTTTGTATATCTTCCAAGTATCCTGCTGGCCATGCCATCATGTCATATTCGTAGTTAGGGTCTGTGCCAGGAATCTCTTGAAAAACTGCAGACTTTTGATAGTCTGGTTTAACGCGGCCAAGTTGAGCTCCATACAGTCGCTGTTCTGTCTTGAGTAGAGCAATCTTGAACGAATTTGTTGTATTGTCGTCAATGTCTGCGTAAGGTTGTTTATACCATTCGCTAACGTAAGTAATGACTTCAGTAACTGTAGCTGGTTGACTAAGGTGTAGTAGTGGTACTCCGAGATGTTTTCCTCCTGCTGTAGCTGGGTCGTAGTCGCTATGAGTGCTCCAAGTGGGATCTTTGACGTATTTGTATAGTCCATTTTGTATTTGTTTATCACCGTATAGTAGTCCGAATTCGTTTTGGTATATGCTGACCATTCTAGAGGTATTCGTCTATGTCGTCTAAGTCCGATGTGTGCCAGCTGCCCTTTGTGTCTCTGTAAAAGTCCAGGTCGGGCAATGAAGTTGATAGTTGTAGTTGTCTGCTTGGTATTTCTTTTAGATCTGAAGATATTTCTATTACGTTTTCTATGGTGTTGTCGTCTTTTACTTTTAGTTTGGCCGGTAGTACTGCGTTTCATATTGGATCTAGTAAATTTCCGGCCGGGTCTCTTCTGAATCTTTTGTTTGGTGGTAGTTTTTCTATGTCGTCCTCTGTCATTTTGTCTGACTTCCGTTTGAATGCTATCGGTGTACTATTTCGTATTCCGTGTACGTCTGGTGTTTGTAAGCTCCATTCTAGTTCGCTGCTCTGTAGATGTGTTGTTGTGTCGTATAAGATTTTCATGTAGTCTGCTGCCATTTTTGGTAAGTTTTTATATTTTGAGGCGTCTGGTTCTGGTCTTTCTGCGTTTTCCACGTTGTTGTTTTCTGCTACGGTCTTCATTCCTTTGTATGCAAATCCTACTCCTTTCATTGTGAGTAGTCTTGGGTTGTTCCATGTGTGGTGATGTTCCGGTACCATTACTTTTGTCCATGGGTTTAATTTCTTTAATTGTTCCGCTCTTCCTCTGAATGGTAGGCAGTTGAATCCTAGGTCCGGGTTTGTTTGGAATTCTAGTGTTGTTGAGTATGTTACTCTTATCTGCGCCGTTATATTGATTGCTCCTGCGCTTGCGTGATAGTCGTGTAATTTGAGCATTAGTGGTTTACTTTCGTCTAGGAAGTTATAATTGACGAATGTTTCTGCGTTTGCTTCTATATCTCCCGTTTTTGTTGGGCATGCTCTTGGTAAGAACGCGTTGCTGTTGATGTCTTTGTCTTGATTGGTAGTGTTGTATTTTCCTATTTGATACCATCTGCATTTAGCGCTGTCGTATTTGCTTTCGTAGTTGAATGACATTCCCGGTGACATTCTACTGACTTCTAACATGCCGTGTAATTCGTCGAAGAACAAGTTTAAGTCTTGGGCGTTCATGTCTTCTAGTACGGATGCTGTGAATTCTGGTCCTAGATTTACGTGTACTCTTGGCAGCATGCCTTCTTCTTGACTGTCTGGCATGGCTTTGTTGTAATGCTTGTTATTTTTGTAGAGGTCAATGCCTGTCATTATTGGTTCTATAGAGCATTCTTTAAAATATCTATTAGGATCCGTGTATATGTACAGTGGGGGATTTTGTACGAAGTTGGATGTTACACAGGATGCGTCTACTGGATTTATTGTTTCTTGTAACGGTTGGTAGTCAGATATAGTGACTGCGTGTGATAGTACTCTGTACGATGATGCATGTTGCCACGCGTCGTACCAATCTACTGGTCTCATTGCTATTCTGCAGTTTGTGTATAGTATTAATTGAGCTCCGAAGTCTAACACGAGTGAGGCTGGTTGTCCTGGTTTGTACTGTAGTGCTGTTCCCATTTTATCATCAGCGTTATTGCTTACATAGTGCCAGAAAGATCTAGTGTATGTTTTTGTGAATGAACTTCCTTTGGCTTGTTTGTGCATGATTTTTGGTTGGAGCTCTTCGATTGTGACGGGTGCGCTGGAGCTGGAGCTGGTGCTGCTGGAGCTGTTGGAGGTGGCATGATGGGTTCACGCGCTTTTTGATGTGACAATTGAAACTTTTGTAAGACTTGTCCATAGTGTTGTGCCTTTTCTGATTCGGACAAGGAATCATTTTGTAGTACTTCCCCCATTTGTTTCTGTAAATCAGAAGTCTGTGTGACTTGTGGGGGAGAAGGTAAGCGTGGTCGCTGTTCAGATTTCCATCGATTCATCTCTTCTAGCATTTTAAACGGGACAATAGCCATTTTCTTCATATTTTTTCACGAGTTGAGCCACTCCACCACTGAGTGCCCCTGCCGCTACAGCTTTAGCAATGACTGGAGTGAGAGCCAATAATGGAAATAATCCTCCTTTATGATTTAACGCCCGTTTCTTTTTTTGAATCGATACTTTTTTATCCGCTAAGGTACGGAGATGTTGACGCTTGGGCTCCAACCTTTGCTTTTGAGAGGGCGATAAGGTAACATTGCCTTTTAAAACATTGTGACAACACTCGGAGACGCATTGAATCACTTCTTTAGGTCCTTTTTGTATCATCGTTCTTCTCATTCCCTCTGGGGCTTGAGTTAAACCCAACACCAGATGACCGTACTTGTGTAGGAGTGGTCGCTTTGGAGCCATGATATCAACTGATGCTGTTTCATACATCACTGTTTATATAAAGCATCTAAGGCTTGTTTGGAAGCTGAACCCATCGGTAGGGTTCTCATTAAGTTCACACGTCCTTGTAAGATAGGTTTCAATACCATCTGTCTTGATAATTGAGATAATTTCAAGGGTGAAAATCGACTCACAGGGGTATCTGGAGATGAAGAACTGATGTACGAGGTAAAACTTTTACTGTTTGACCCACTTCTGGATCTGCTTCTAGATCTGCTTGAAGAAGAAGAATTGATTGATCCACAGGTCGAACAGCTGCTTGAACTACTTCTGCTCAAACTGCTTGATCCACAGGTCGAACATGTACTGGTTGACCCACTAGAAGAACTCAAATTGTTTCTTGATCCAGGAGTCCTGGGAGGAGTTCTCAATGGAGTACTGGTTGCAAGAGGTGACCATCGTGTTGCCATGTAAATAGGAGATCCACTGGGTGACCCATTTCTAGATAAGGGTGACCCATTGGGAGGTGATCCCATGGGTGTTGAACCTCTTAAAGAGGATCCATTTCTAGATAAAGGTGACAACCCATTTCTTTATAAAGAAGACCCACGGGAAGATCCTCTGGAACCTCCTCGAAGGGTGATAAAACGTTCATAGATTGTGGGTGAAACTGTAAATGATGGTGTTTTCTTTATCGGTGTTTTCTTTTTTGCAGGAGTTTTCTTTTTAGGAGCTCTTTTTGCAGAAACTCTTTTTGCTGGAGCTTTCTTTGCTGGTTTTTGTTTAGGAGCTCTTTTTGCTGGAACCTTCTTTTTAGGAGAACGTTTCTTTTTAGGAGTTCTCTTTGCTGCTTTTTGTTTAGGCGTTCTTTTTGCAGGAGCTCTCTTTGCAGGAGTTTTCTTAGGGCCAAATTTACGAATGGTCTTTTGACCATTCCATCGAAGTAAACTTCGTATCATCACCCCTCCAAGAAATCCACTCCCTCCTGGTTTCAATATGAGTTGACATTTGGTGTCCACATCCACTTGATCATCACCAAACTGCTCTAGTCCATTCTGATGTTTTTGCATAAAGTTTTGTTTTTGTTTAGGTAACAGCAATTTCTTTTGTAAAATCACTTTAGCAGCTAACGTAAACCATTTGACCATTTCTTTTAATCCTGATCGTAACAACTGCTCCCGTTGAGCAAGATCACGTTCCTGACTCAAATGTTCTAGCGACTGAGCTATGGTGTTCATTCTGTCTGCCATGATGACTATGATGACTCCCTAAGTTCCATCTCCTTTATATATACACCGTCGGGCCACGTTCCTCTCCAGTGATCCAATGATGAAAAATAACGGTTCTCAACCGATACGTGTCTGGTGTTTGAGGGTGAAAATCAATCACTAAATAACCATGGGGTGTAGAGATCGCATCTTGATAAGCGGGTAACAAGTGTGGCAATTGAATTTGATTCGCCAACACTTTTATTTGTCCTTTATCTCTTGTGTTTTGAAATAAGATCATGTAATGTGCATTTAAACTCAATGTACGACTGGCTTTCGATTGTTGAAACATGTTTTGAGTAATGTAAATGACACTGGCATTACGATGATGACCTTTTCGTGTAAACCATAATTTAATTTTCTCTTCATCTTTATCCCCAAGCATATCATCAAATACAATTAAATGGGGAATGGAGGTATCCTCCACCAACTCCTCCTCATCCTCAAGAATACCCTGTAAGAATTGAATGTGGGGTTCCTGCTCTTGTAACTGAGCATAGGCTGTTTGCCGTTCTTTGTAGCACCATATGATACGCTCGGGTACCACTTGAAACAGATCCGATTTGAAAGTCAACATCTTTTTTACAAATTTTGTTTTACCAGATCCACTCGGACCTGAGATAAACATATTACAAGGATGCTTAAACAATAAACTGGACTCCATGACGTGACAATCACAACTAACATCAAGTGAATGAAACAAAAGTATTTTATTGACTTTTTACATACAACAACAACAACAGCAATCATGCACAACTTTGTGTTATTATACAATAGTTACACTGACACACAGTTACAGCACTGACAACAAAAGTCATGAAGTGGTGGTAGTATTTTCTCAGAAAATTCAAACACACATTCTGAATGTCCATGTTCACTAAAAAAAGTTATGACTTCGTCCTTGTTCACTACATGGTTTATCCAATCCGTTTCACTAAAGTCTAGTGGCACTGTCTGTTTATAAAATGAATTCATCACATGAAGTCCATTTCTAAATTCTTCAAACAGTTCTGGTGTACTCAAACGTTGTCGAATCCATTCTACACCATGATGACCTTCCGGTATTTTCATGCGAAAAGCAAAAAGCAATGCTTTTCTTAACATGGTATGCTTCATAATATCAAACTGTTCCATTCTTGAATGGTTTGAATCACTTTATTGTTATTCACCACGTACGTATTCCAATCGTCTCGATGGATAGCTTTTAAGTCCAAAATGTGCACTGATCATCGCCTGATGAATCATCCGTTCAAACGTATGCCGATTCAGAATCCAGGCGTGAATGTCCTTGACCGTGACAAGGTCATCTTGTACGATACTGAATAAGGTCTCTCTATACAACTCAAAATGTAAAATAAACTCACATATTGGGGTCGTCTCGATGGTCTTTCCATAATTTAATATTCCCCGCATTAATGACAAGCCTAGGCACATCCGCATGGAGAGCATCAATGCCTTGTGCCACTTCACGTACATGATGTTTTTGTTTAAAGAACACAGCACGGTAGGATAGAATCGATCTGACCTTAGTGAAAGGGATCGGTTCCTTAAATAACATGAAACCGCGTAGTTTGTATTGCGAATACACTCGACATCCGGGTTGAGATATCCCATTGTCTTCTCCAGCCATGCTAAACCATATGACATTGCAAGTAGGTTGAAATGCAAAAAATACAAAAGTTAATGGAAATATATCATTCAAAGTGGCATCGTAGATACAAAACACCCATCCAGTAGATATCATGCGATCCAATTTTTGTTGAATTATATTGAACTTTCGTAGCATAGGTAATTTCTGACTTACAGTCAAATCCTGGCGTTCACTGACATCTTCTAATAGTCTATCTACCCGTTCAGGGTCCACGCGTTGTAAACTATGAATAGCACCATGGGTCGCCCATGCATGTACTAACTCCATCTTCCATGGTTTAGTGTTAGCCTCTACCACATAACGATGTATTTTAAGTCTTAACTCTAAAGGAAGTAACGGTATCCAATCCATACTTGTTTTTTTTTTTTGTTTGTATGCTTCTACTTCTACGACTACGACTACGCCTCATTATATATCAGAATAGTCCAAAACAACAAGGTCAAGGTTTTTTTATCAAACCAGGTCAAGGTCAGTCATGCAGATATACATAAGGAAAAGTCATGTAATCGTCGACGATGATACGTTTGGTATACACAGAACGAAATGTTTTGATTTGTTTCTCACTCGTCGCTGTTCTATCTCTATGGCGTTTAATCCTGGACGCATATTCAACTACGGTAGAATAATGTTCTCTGTCTTTCACACAGTCCACCATACTATTGAAATTCACTTGTTGAGTTGCATTATAGTCTAACGTGATGCCTTTCACTTTACACGCCTGATGTCGTTCTCCATGTTCAATGTATTCATAGCCATAGTTTTTTGGACCTAAAGCAACATACATGTATTTCACAATACGTCCATGAGGCACTTCATCCGTCCATTTTCCCTAACGACTGGATACAATAGGTACATTGTATTCTTGAGGGTCATAAATGTACATACAACTGTCCGTATCAAAATAGAGCACCCTTTTTCCCAGAGGTTCAAGCACTTTGTACAATTCTAATCGAGCATAAGCCGTCACAAAAGAAGCCACGACAGGATTAGAGGAAGAATGGGGATTAGCTCGATCCGATTCGTCCGTGAAATTTATAAGTACGAATTTATCATGATCAAAACACTCGGCATATTTCACCGACTTTTTAGGATCATTCAGAATCTCATAGAAACGATCCAATTTATGGACATACTCCGTTTTCGGTAACAGGTTGGTTTGAGCATTTTTACCCCATAAACAATTCAACATGGTTTTGGCAAAAGCTCTTTTTCCTGGATTTTTTTTCACTTGTTCCAAGCGAATTCCCTCTGCTTCCAAATAATCTTGTTTAAACTTCAATTTATCTTCCTCTGTGTCTACGCCTGGAGGATACCCGCTGGCTTCTTGCTTCATTTTTAAGTATTTGTCAATGTATTGACGGTACACGTCCGTACTCCACTCATCCCAGTGCTATACATGATATACTTTCAACACTTTATACCCTAAAGAAATGGCTTTCGCCAATTCTACATGGATCCACGTTCCATACAATTCCCGTTCATACAGTGGATGTGTACAATAATCTCACTCCTCTTCCGCACAGGTACGACATAGAGCAAATACCATTTTGTTATTACAGTGCATAGGTAAGACATGCATCCATAAATCTTGCGGTGCAAGAACACGGCATTTAATCAATCCTTTGTATGTCTCAAGACGGTGTGGATCAATTTGCTCTTGACTTAAAATCACGGGATGACCTAATGGATATATTGTCTGTACTTGTTGACATAGGAATACAGGGAACAAATGTCCACGTATTTGATCTCTTGGTCTTTTTCTATTTCATGATACAGTCGGACGGCATTGGTACGACCTCCGAACAAAGCTTCCCTGGGTTGAATTGGGTCTTGACCCACATAAAAACGTTCCACTCTGGTCTTATACTCAGGGTCCTTTTGACAACGTTGATCAAATTCACATTCCCACATTACCACTAATGGATATCCTTGTTCTTTCAAATCCTCAAGTCTTTTTTGTGTGTCTTCATAGGCTTGATGCATGCTTTTTAACGTATATGGATTGATGGTACCCCGGTTGGGAAAGCAGGTGGGGCACCCATGATACCAACATCCCATGAATTCATACGCGGTGTCTGTCTCTTCACAATACCCATCCACATAATATGGTCCAATTTTAACTTCTCCGCCTCTGTGATTCAAGGCATGACGAATATGAATCCCTTCAGTCACAGCAGTCATTTGTAACCAACGCATGCTTTTCATAGAATACCGAGTTTTATTAGGATATCCTGCATCAGAAATCACGGCTAAACAAAGAGGCGGCATGGAGTTTTTCCGCCAGGCTTTATTACACACTTGGGCTAGCGTTGTCGCTTCCGTAAAGGGGTCAATTTGATCATTGGCTAACAATTGTTGACGAAATTCACCGCAACCGCGTCTTAAAATGTCCACATCTGATTTACAGTATTTTTCCTTTTCTTTTTGAAAATCAAATTCATCTCCTTTATTCTCATGATACCAAGTTTGAAATTGTTGACGTTGCTATGGCTTCATACTGTCAGGTTTGTAAAAGTGTAGCGGTAAGTAAGGTCCCACATAATCCTGATAGTATAAGGAATTGGCATAAAATGGAAACCATCCTTTAGCTAACTCAGTCAGTCCAAATGTCTTAGGAAAAGCTGAGAGTAGCATACTGTGGTATCATTTTTGTTCGCGCAGGACGAATTTTCGCGTATTTCGCGCTACGTTTGTTGCGCGAATTCAAGACCGCGGTAATAAAAGACCATCCAGAAAGAAGTGACTATCCGAAATTTTCATTGTCCGAATACCATGCCACTTAAGTTGTGTATCTACTTCCGGCTATGTTATTACCGATTTGCGAGAAGTTAAGCTTTTTTCAAGAATTAAAAAAGAAAACGAGACATACCTTTTAGGAAAAACGTTAATGATATTTTCCCACAGAGAAAGAATAAACATATTTAATTACTGGTATTCTCTTTCGGAGTCGAAGCATCGGCTCGGTCAGGAAGGCCCGGTTCCGACGAAGAGAATGAAACAAACTATAAATTGTATGTTTTAAAACCGTTCCTAGTGGAAGGGATTATTCGCACATTTGACTGTTGTTCCTTAGGAAACTGAGCGAGTCGATCAATCGTATTCCATGCACTCTTAGCAGAATGACTTTACTTCCATTCATATTCAGTTGTGGTTTAGCTGTCCCGTGGGTAACGACATATCTGAGAATAAACTGGGCGTCGTAACCTTGAGCATTTTAGGCGATCACTGTAGATCCTCGATGGGTGGGGTTAAATAGCCAAGTGCAATTTCTCCACGGAATACCATTTGTCTTGCTTCATTCACCTCTTCACAATACTCACATAGATCTTGCACTGACTTACACATACATTCACCGCAGGCGCGTTGAGCTACACAAAAGTTGGGTATATGTTCTCCAGAATCAAAGCGACACTCAAAGTCAAAAAAGATGAAGGGGACTTCGGGTTGCATGCCTTTTCTATCAGGTGGTACATACGTTGGAATGTAACACTCATGATCCGGTCCCACTATTTTTTCACAATACTTGCATTTCTTTTTGCCTGGGCAAATATGATTTCGTCTCGTTCCTACAACTTTTTGACCACATTTTCAACAATTCCACACAGACTCACAGATAGTTTTACGTTGTTTTCCACTTTTCGTTTTGTGACGATCAAAACAGGTTTGACTTCGAAATACTCGATAACAATCGGGACATCGGATGGATTGTTCCATGGGGCATAGGGTGTGGGCGTAACACTGGCAAATGTTTCGACATTGATGGGTTTCACGATGATCATAACCCACATCACACCATTCACAATAATAACTCCGTCCAAGAAATCCTGTGATCGATATTATGCTATCATAATGATTGTCATGATGAAAAATATGAATCACCCGACTTTTTCAGTCATCGCTGGTGGCTTGAATAATAATTCATTTCCATAATGTTGTGAATGAATTTTAATCACATAATTGGGGCAAAGGTAATTTTGTAGCTTATTGTATTCTTCTATGCGCGATCCGATGAAATATCCACTTGTTTTAATAATGCCCCAGCTTCATGTTGTAGTAGATTTTTCTTAGACTGACGTATGAGACTCCATCGTTTTCCATTCCGAGGTTTGATTTTGATTCGCTTTACACATACCAACCACAATAGATCTAGCTAAACACATCGAGTCCTTAATATTGTCAATACACAAAACACTTCTCTTTGACTTCACCATGTTGAGTAAGTTTGCTGACTTGAATGTCTTTTTCCCCTAGCCTTGTGGCATAGCAATATGTGTAATTTCCATCTGTGCTTCTCCGTCATGAATCTTAGACTCACGGTTGCTCTGTGCCACTCGCTCAATTTCATCCAATACAACATCTCCATTTATACGAGATGCCACATCAAATGGAATATGAATTCCGAATTCCAAATTAGGATGCCGTATGGATACTCGAACTCTATCATTGGATCTTACTTTGCATGTCCGATAAAGTTGATTCATCATACCATGAAACAGCCGGCTTGTAAATTCAAACGAATGATCGTACGGTTGAAATGCCACATCATACACTCTAGACTGCATCTTGAATTTCCTTGATTTTCTTTCCATACGAGATTGTATTTTATAATATTCTCGCACATGCTCCAACTTTGTTCGTTTGGCTGGAGGCTCATGACTGGCACTGTCGGTGTCTGACATGATTATGATCCCTGTGGTCCTTTACACTCCTCTTTAGATAATATGTTCAAGGTCACACCTATATGAATCTGTAATCACATTATGACATGTTTTCAAGGTCGCATTCAAGGTCACATTCAAGGTCACATACATCTTATAAAAGAGACTGCTCTACACCATTCTAGTCATTCTAGTCACTCAATATGAGCTACAATGATCCTAGAATGGAAAAAGCTGACGATAATAATAGCATTTATCAACAACAGTCTTTGATGTATTCATTAAAGAAAAAAATAAAAGAGCTAAACAGTATAGTGGATCAACTTTTTGAGCAGAAACATGTCACATGGGATCATATACACGTATAGTTCAAGGGAGGTAACCATTAAGACATCATCGTTTGCAGAAGAGTTGTATTAGTTCAAAAACTTGATCCTTAGGCATAATGTTTATACATCATTTGGTTTTTATCTCATAATTAATATTCCCCTGAGTGAAGACAAAAAATAGAAATAGAGAAAAAACAGGTATCTGCGACCTAAGACGATAATGATATGAAAATGTATCTGGCAATAAATGTGTTTAAATATGCACACAGTGTAATAAGATGAAATCTTTAACATGTTTCGGATTATTCTGTTTGAACTATTTCTATAAATATATAAAACTCAGGATTAATCGTTGAACAATGTACTTTTGAGGAAGATTCTACTTACTTCAATAATTTCAAATCTTCTCTCTGGAGTTTAGTAACAACATGTAACAACATGTATACAGCAATGTACAGAATCTTTGTTCTGACTCTCGTTCAGCTATAGGTGAAGGTGGCATGAAGGTCATATTAGCGTCGCCATTGAAGGTTATGTTGCCCACGGCAACTGATTGCGCACTTATAGCACGGTAACGGACAGCTTTGGACTGTTTTGGTGCTGCATATGAAAAATATGTCTGTAACACAAAGCAAACGTAACCGCGGCTATGGTTCAGTGGTTAGTGCGCTGGATATGTAACCCGGAGATCCGGGTTCGAATCCAGGTCGCGGCAGGTTATACCCTCCCATGAAAATTTGACAAAATTGTCGATTTTCCTCTACATGTGGAGAAATTACCGGCTCCCTGTGGAAGGGTAAGTTTGTATCGGTCAGTATACAGTCCAGGAAAACTGGTTAGGTGAACCGGTCGCCGCATACAACTGAAACATTGCTGAAAAACAGCGTTAAACCCCAGTGACAATAAGTCACATACAAACATACAAACAAAGCAAACATTTTTTTATTTTCTCTAGTGTTTAGTGTCGCACCAACAGCTAGGGTCATTTCCAGCGTAAATGGTAGAGGAAGACCCCAGGCATAAACCTGGGTAGTACTATCAACCATCTGTAAGATAGCTGGACAGCTTCTTCATATGTGAAATTTGTCTGCACCCAATTGTATGAGCATTGGTTAAATCAAAGTTTTGGTTAACATTTTGGTTAAATGTTCGGTTAGCTGTCGTAGAAAATTTTGTTAAAGTCTAACCAAATGTTGTTTTTGTTAAAGCTCAAATAAATCTAACCCAAGTCTAAGATGTTGGTTAAATTTTAACATAAATGGTAACCAGTACCAAAATGGCAGCCCTTTTTAATTGTTTAAATGATTTTTAATGGTTAGTAAACCAAAATGGCTAAATTTAACCTTGGGTTAATTGACCATTCGGTTAAAGTTAACCAATGTTTACACAACTGGGCGCTGGTAGGAGTAGGCATCGGTTAAATCAACCGATTCCGATTCCGAATCGATTCCAATAACACGATTCCGATTCTCACCGATTCCGTTTCCAATAAGTGTTTTTTAATGTAAAAATAATAATTGTATATAATATGTTGTCATACAAGTGACTTTTTCGCCCTGTTACCCCGCATGTTTAAAGACGCTTTGTGATGACGTCACACATCTAACGAATAACTGGACTTGGGAGGAAAAAAACTGCTAGAACTTTTTTATTTATTTATTTCAGATTTTGATGAAGAAACAATAGCTATTTTAGAAAATCATGTTATGACTAAATATCAACTTATATTTATATTGAAAAAAAACGGTTCCTAAAAATTAATCGATTTCGGCACCAGTCACAATTTGGATCCGGTACATACCGGTTCCTGAGAACCGGTGCCCACCCCTAGGTCCTGGGTGGGATTCAAATTCATTAGTGATCACTAGTCAGGGACCATAACCACTTAACCACAGAAGCCCAAAATGCAAACATTAATGTACCAATCTAAAGTTCTATTTATTATAAAGTGAAGTATTAAATATTTTGTAAAAGCTACAATTTAACACGGAAATCATCTAAGATATATCAATAAATAAAGACATGAATGTAAGTTATACAGCAATCAGTCAAAATTTTGTCTTTTTTTAAATGACATTTTGCGCTTAAAATCCAGTATAAATTTTTATTATATAAATTTCATCTAACATAAGCCAATAAAAATGTTTCAGATTGCAAAACTATCGTGTTCAGGTCAGTAGGACAACAAATTAATATGTCTTCAACCTTTGCCTCATAATACCATTAGTAAATTCCTAACCAAACCAAAGTAAATGTATAACTTATTGAAATGTTGTGACTCCCTGATATCAGAGTATACCATAATTAATACAAGTGATGTGAATATTTTGACAGAAATGTTTTGAATCAGAAGATATTCCTATGGGTGAAAACAAAACAAAAATGAAAAACCAGACAACGAAACCTCTGTGCCACAGAAACAATAAAAACCAGTACAGTCCGGACCTGCAAAAACTTCAGAAATTCTGGCATATGATGAAAACTTTCGTCCATATATTTATTGTTTTCAAACAGCACTTAATCTCTGGACAATAGTGATCATTGGAGAAAATTGGAACTTGTCCGAAATCACTCTGCAAGAAAACTTTTATTAAGAACTGGACATTTTGTCCAGTGTAAATGCAAACTTTACCGCACCGAATGAACTTTTAGTGGACTAAAAGAAGTACACACAAAATTTTGTGAAAATAGGCTAAATATTGTAGATACTAAATTCAGCAATTTTATTCTCCGCAAAATGTATTTAACATGGAATATTTTCACCAACGTAAAGAATAAAAAACATGTCTTTTTTCTAGCGATTAAAATATTTCATTTTTGTTCTGAAATATGACAAAATTATCACTAAAGTAATTACTAGACTGTTGGACCACGGAACTTTATTTACTGGAAATTTACTGCACCGACGGCCATTTTGGTGGACACGGTCCTCAGACCGCGGCTAAATTCGAAGACTGTGATATTTTGAAATTTCAGTTTTCTGCAATTACATGTACATATATGGATGAACAAATTAATATAAAATTTTGGATTCAATCAAAATTATACTTACAGGAGAAGTGACATTGCAAACTTTGGGTTTTGAAGCCCTGTAAAAATATCAAAAATATTACTGCATTAAAAATGGTTTATTTAAGCTATGATCTCAGTCAAGAATTTGATTGATTATAATTTCTTATTAAGCCATTTTACTATTCCTATATAATTTGTACCACATTTTAAAAAAAATGACGTGTACCTGCGTATAAGCAGTTACGCCCCTGCGAGGTTATAAAAGAGTGACTCAGACTGCAAAATCTTCCTTACGTATACAGTAGAACCCCTCTAAACCCGTTCCTCTATAAACCGGTTTCCCAAGTCTAAATCGGTCAAATTTTCTGGTCCAGACTTCGTTACTATATATTTCAAAAATTCCCTCGAAATTGGTATCCTCTCTTAACCGGGCAAATGGTCTAGTCCCGGGCTCGGCCGGTTTAAAGGGGAAATCATAAAACTAGATTTTTCATCGGTATGTATATGTTAGTATTTGACCTCATTTGCCAACCAATGAAGTCACTCAGATTTTCAAAACAAAGTGTATTGAGAATCCATTAACGAATACGAATCATAATTACGAGCAGAAATTGACTCAGGACGTGTTGAAATTGTAGAACTAGTTAAAATCCTTAGCTGGCAGTCCTGCAGGACGAGTTGAAATTGTTGTAGAACTAGTCAAAATCCTTAGCTGGCAGTCCTGCAGGACGAGTTGAAATTGTTGTAGAACTAGTCAAAATCCTTAGCTGGCAGTCCTGCAGGACGAGTTGAAATTGTTGTAGAACTAGTCAAAATCCTTAGCTGGCAGTCCTGCAGGACGAGTCTGAAAAAAATGTCGATCCCTGTTTATCCTTGTTGTAATTCATGCGTCGGTTGCCCGTGCTGTCGCTCTGCATATCAAAATATCCAAATATCAACAAAAAAACTGGACTTTCGAGGCAGGTTAGAACTGATAAAGGTGCACATCTACCAAGTACTCCGACATCGAGAAACATTGTGTATATTACTTGTATGGCATGGGATTTCTCTTTGTATTAGGCAATGAAAACGCAACTTAAAGACAAACAAATAACGCAGACATGTATGTACATGTACTCCCATCAACGATGTTATTAAAATGGTTAATGGTGAATGACAAACTTGTGGTCTAGGATATAGAGATGTGTGGCTTAGGCTAGTCACTGACCGTAAGCTGCGCGTAAAACAAAAGACTTTTTTTGCGAACCGTTGACCCTGACAGTGTTAATTTACGAAAAGCTCATCGACTGAGCAGAAGACAATATTATGAGAATCAATGTGAGTGATTTAGAGCATTATTTTAGCTACGGAATGTTGTCAAAACTAATCATTATGTTTTATATTTGTATGCCTTACTTATTTTTCTAATATTTCTTAATTTCTGCTCCTAATTATGCAATTTCATTACATTGAAACGGAGACTCTTAACCTTGGGTGGGTGGTTGAAAACTATTGATTGAAATGCTTCACATTAAGTAAAACTACGTCATTGAATGAGTTTTTTTATCTTTCACACATGTCAATGAAACCAGTACCATCCATTTGAAAAGTGGAGTTTTAATTCCTCAAAGCTACATTTGTAACTACTACAATGAATTTCTAAGGCACACATTCTTGGAATTAACTGACTTGTTAAGAATGGAACTATACAATTTAGGATCTGTCTTGTATTATCCGTACAAATTGTGGTTGATATAACTATTTGTAATCGTTATGAATGACAAACAAGTACTAGTTGAAAAAACAACACTGGCATTGTTTGACATTAAATTTTTGTGTGCAACTTCAAAAGACGGTAGAAGCACTGACTGCTTAAATGATTAGAATCAGAGAAAGATTAAAGGTCAGATAAGTGGATGATTCTGATATAAATCATTACTTATTACTTACAGTTATCATTTTTGTACATAACAGTAGAAGTGCAATAGAGAGACATATTTTTGAATTCAACTTTCACCTTTCAAAGCTATTATGTATTACTTAAAACTTTCAATGCTTTATGAAAGTATGAATAATTTAGATTTAACTATCCCAACCCAAGTAGCTGATTATCATGGATGTCATAACAGTTCTCATATACATGTACTTTCTAATTTGTTATTAAATATCTGCATGATTAAATTGTTTGAAACAAAGATGTTTTTGAACATCATCAACTGATTTCATTCGTTCAGTATATTCTGAACATTATTTCCTGTCAAACTTTATTAAATGCATGGAAAAAATGTTTGTAACAGCACTACTACTTATCCAAAACTTTCTCCCTGATAATATGCAGGATAGGTGCATGACAGCTTTGTTCTTCATATGGATCCATTCTTCTTCTGAAATAGCATCATTCAGTTTCTGATTATACATATGGTTAATCATGGTTCAAATATGCCCGTTTATAATTTGAGATAGCAGGTAGAATATGAGTATATGCAGGGATGTAGAAACGTTTTCATGTAGCCGGTAAGCTACTAAAAGTAGAAGGGGAGTCTGAGGGTTCCCCCCCTGTTGGGGCAAAGGGGAGTCGCCCTCTGTTGGGAAAAAGTAGGTAAAAATACTCAAGTTATTGAGTTGACACAATGGACACCGCCCGTCCGCCTGCCTGCCACAGGTGAAACTATAATTTGTCCCGTTTTTCAAACAGGCGTATAAAAATGCCACTTTATTATACAAATATAGCTTCATTTACTTGATCAAGCTATCATTATTGATACCATGTTAATGCAGAAATGAACTAAATTCACTTTTTTGTAAAGACAAAATTTACACACAGTTTATTGTGATTTCTTGAGCGTCAACAAAATTTACAAAGAATGTACAGTCTAACATGTGTTTGCGGCCACCTCCAAATAAAGACCACCCTATGATTGAAAGCCATTCTTTGAAAAACCATAATTGATGATTTAGAACAAACTTACCTCTGAATAAAGGTCATCTGTCAATAAAGGCCACATTTTGTCTTTCTCAAGGGTGGCCTTAGTTCGCAGGTGTGACTATAATTCATAGACTGTGCTTCATAATCCCAAATCTTCCTGAAACAAATGGTCTTAAGATCACATAGCCTTTGTACATGTTTGTGACTACATTAAAATTAAGGACTTCAGAAATGGAGTTTGTTAAGTTATACTAAATAAGAGAACATGTAGAGAGAGTGACCTTAAAATTATCATGAGCTCTGCTCTAGAAAGCTAAAAAAGTGTGTAACATTAAACCCTGGATGCCATCAAGCATTAAGACAGATGGAAGTGCAAGGCATAACTAAAACGAGAAAAAATAAATACAAAGTCATAACTTATCTCAGTTTTAACCCACATTCAAACAGACATAGATCCACATGATAATACATATTGATAAAGAAGCTGATGTTGCTATAGCTATAAACAATTACTGAAAATATTCCAAATGTTTACCTCTTTCATTGTCCATTATAGTCAGGCTATCAGAAACCGAATTCTTCAGGCAGTTTTCAAAGATAAACCTAAAAATATAAATAGAATATTATAAGCAAATATGCTAAATTAAAAACTAAAAAGCAGTGTTATTCAATGATATATTTATACACTAACGAAAAACAGTCAATACGGAAAAGTCCGATTTCGTTTTAATACCAACAGAATCATATAAGAATAACAAGGGATTCAAACACTCCTGTCAACAAGTCTAAACATTATATATTTACCAATAAAAAACCTTTGTATGTGTAACTTATTTTACGTTTGAAGCTTCCGTTAAACGTATGTACATTAAATAAGCAGCATAATTCTACTAAAGAAAACCCGTATGAGTTATATCTATGTATGTACTTAGTATTCCTAGGAATATTAAAAAAATCTCCATCAGAACAAAAATTACCAAAATTCAAATCAAGTTAATAACTTGATATATCTGCGTACTGTGTGTGCATTTCATTTTGTTTTTATTCCCAGTCGTGAAATTTTGTGTTGGCTTTAATATAAATTAAGTAATATTTACACTCAAATAGTATAATAACCTACACAAATGATGTCGTGAGCAAAACAACTGAACATTTATATGCATTTCAAATCAAACTCAGGAAAATAAAGCTTGATGTGTTAATAAGTGACTTGACTTTTACTATGTTTTAAAAGATGTCGAAATTGTGTTCGCAAACTTGTATTATCGACATCATGTAAGAATACAATCATGTGTGTGCTCAATGATAGCCGTGTTAACTTCCTGAACCGAAACTTGTCCACTCAACCCCCTGATAATCAACTTAATTCTCTGCTCAAAATCTGAAACGTTTTTTTTTTGTTTTTGTTTTTTTTGTCTGGCAATGATATGTTATATTAAAAGTCTCGACACTTCAAACAATATATTAAATACCGGGCACTTATTTAGACAAAAATTCTAAAGCGTCTTAAGTTTCCACTTTATAAATGACTGACATGCTTTTAAAATGCATTTGGTTTATTAAAATGAGGCCTAAATAGGTTTGTTTCCTGTAACATGCTAAAAGAAGATGGGTCGGTATGTATGGGATATTTTTCATAAGGCTGAAAAAAAATATTCTCGTTTCTGGTCCTCCGACCGACCGTTAATTTTTAATCCCGACCGCATTTTTTTTTACCGAGAAATATTCCGGAATTTCAGTTCCGTATACCGGGAAATAGTCCGCGCTATCGTTACCATTGGAAACGGAATTTTAAGATGGCTACACAACTACGATGCTTGCTCGCTGTAAAAGTAGATAAATGCGTCCATTTTTGTATTTTATTGTGTGTCCAGTTTGTTTGAATAAGCATGAAGCTCATCAAAATTTATCAAAGCAATGGCTTTGCATACATTAGCAGTTATTACAAATGACGGGTGTAAAAAAAATCCCGACCTATCGACCCACTTTATTTTGATGACCGTGACCAGAAACAAGAGTATTTTTTTTCGGCCTAGGTGTCGAGACATCTTAACAGTATTCGGTATAAGTAATCTCAGTGTAACTGATAACCCCAGTCATAAAATGAATTCCAACTCTTCACTTTTGACCAGTTGTTATTTCTTGTACATTTTAAAGTCACCACGGGTTGAATTTTCGCCATGATCGCTATGCTTATCTGTTCAGTTAGTAAGACATACAGGGTATTAATACAGTTTTCATTAATTGACTTCAAAAATTTTGAGCTTTTCTGTGAAAGCACAATATATTAAGTCAACAAGATGTATATTGTAAATACAAAGTATACAAGTATATTGTATCTTGTTCACAATGCAGACTGGGTATATTATGTAAGCAATTTACAACAGGAGAGGTTGTGTGTACAGGGTTTTTACTAGACGTCAAAAGTTGAGAGTCAAAAATGAACCTTGGCTGATGATAATTCGAAGAGTGAACAATTTTTTTTCTAAATTTGTTGTAAATTTGACCCTTTGATACAAATTTTCAAGAGTCAAAAGTTTTATTTTACTGATTTCAAAAGTTAAAATGGTGATTTAAGGGTGAAATGAAAGCCCTGTGTGTATATAACTATTGGTTTGCTTATGAGTATAATCGTTGAATCTGTTGAGTACAAATAGTTTTAAAAAGAAGGACATATAGATTTGCATTTGTCCGTCCTTCCGTCTGTCCGTGAGTTTTGACCACCTTGGTATTTTGGTCGTTTTAGGGGAACATTGCAGGAAGTGGGGACACACCTAGTTTTAATTGTATTACTTATTCCTACATATTTTATGTGCCAGATTTTGAGCGTGGTATGTTTCATTCAAAACTTGCTCTTTTTATGATTAAACGTGAAAACTCTGTCAATAAGGTGACAACTATGATTTTTGATTACAATCGATTTTCCTTAAAATTGATCGTTCACCAATAATCGAGCATCATTCAATTAATTTTTAATTATAATTGATAATCGTTGAAACACTTAAACACTTTTTAAACTTGTGATAGCCCACGGGCATGAATAACTGTATTTAGTGGTGTTCAACCTTTATGGTAAAATGATGATAATGTGCGTTTTAAACCAACTAATCCTTAAGAAGATATTAAACCGTATTTGTTCATACGACATCAGCTAATCTGTTTGTCTATAGCACAATATTAGTAGTGATACTAAAACAGTTTGTAACAAGAATGATGACATTCTATAAGCTGACCGGAACTCTATCCCAGAGTCTCTAGCTTACCATGTCAGCACTCTGCTACCGAACCTCCGAGCCACGTAGTCCGGGACTTATCGAATTTCTACTATTACCTGTACCCGACCATACTCTAATCAGCAACAATTTATATATTTTTTGGGGAACGAAGTATATGTACGAACAGATTGAGACAATAGTAATCTCTTCAAGCAGGAAATATTAAATCATGGGTATATTGTACAATTTGATGTTCTATATGTGAGTCATGTGTCAGTCCGAACTTACAATTGTCTTCACTGATCTCAAGGTACAGGGTTACAGTTGTAATCTGGTCATTAATGGAATGTATATGAGGAACGGAATTGTTTTCTGAGTTTCAATAGATTCTTAACCAGGAACATAGGTTTTTATAATGTTAACAAGTCGTCGGCGTATGTATACAACCCCTCAACTCATTTTATTTGGCAATGTTAAGATTTTGAAATCATGTTTTTCATCTCGATGAGCTCTTTACAATGATCATACTTACCTGCTTGTAGATCTATCCTAAACAGGGTTAATCCCAATTCTACAAACCCGTAGCTCACTAAAAACTTCAAATGTAATTTTCTCAAAATGGGAAAAATGACATACGGGTTTGAAGAAATAACCCAACGTAGTGTAATGCTGTCGACACTGGATACCAGTACAGTTAAGTTAACTGAACACTTTGAAGGGACAGGCTCGCTAATTGGTGATTAAACGTGTGTGATAAAACGGTGTAAAATACTTAATGTCCTTTCAAATTATTTAACGCAAATGTATTGCTAAAGATAGAAATAAACCGATTTTTCTTAAATTTAAGTTTAGTTGAAAGTACACTCTATCCTGTAATAGCGACCACCTCTGAATAAAGGCCACCCTTTAAATAATGGCCATTCTTTGAATTCCCTCCAAATAAAGGCCATATCTTGTCTTTCCGAAAGGTGGCCTTTGTACACAGGTTTGACTATATATTAAGTGTTCGTATTATTTTTGAAAGTCAAACACACGATCTTAAAAAATTCAATGCCAGTCGTCCTTTTCATCAGGTTATAGTTAGTATAACACGCTTAATGAGGAATATTCCCTACGGACATGTTTTGACTTAGTTCAATCAAGCGACCGAAATCTTAAATACTGAAACAATATAATAAACTGAATGAATTATTTCCCTGTTCACATGATACAAGTAGAAGAGAAACTCCGAACGTACGTCGAAATGTTAAAGGAGCGGTTCTTAAACAACCTAAACAAGACACAAGTATTACATAGGACAAATACGTTTCATAGCAACCACCCTTTGATCCATAGCAAACATCCACATATCCATAGCAACCACTCTCGCGCCTTTAGCAACCGCCATAAGATCCATACCAACCACTCTAGCGCCACTAACAATCGATTTTAGGTCCATAGCAACCAGTCTCGCACCCCTAGCAACCGCCTGAATGCCAGTTGTGTTAGTTAAAAACCAACCAAGTATAACCTTAAGTCCATTGAATGACCATTTAACATTATAACCTTAGAAATTAGCGGAATCAGTGGTTTATAAACAGTTTGAACTCAGACAACTACAATAAACAGTTTGAACTCAGACAACTACAATAAACAGTTTGAACTCAGACAACTACAATAAACAGTTTGAACTCAGACGACTACAATTACCAGTCAGAAATAAGATACTGAACCTAAATAAAATACTGCCGCTAAGCATATACAATAAAAACCCTGAAAACCGGACCCATTCTGGGTCAAAAGTCCGGTTTTCTGAAAATTTCAGACTTCCAGAGATTTTTTAATGATCTAGCAGAAAAATGGGACTTGAAAAATAGTCCGATTTTCAAAGAATCCCGTAATTCAGAGAGTCCGGTTTTCAGGGGTTATACAGTAATTTAAATTACTCGAGTTACACAGCGTGTGTATAACATTGTATCTACTTAGGTATGGGCAGGTTTGGAATACTCGTCCTGATCACCAAAGTTAAGTGAAGGAACCACATATAAAAAGACTTAAAGTTTGTATTACTCCACTAATTTAAGGGTTTTCATTAAGGCTTGCGGTAATATATCTCTTTAAATAACTTTGATATTCATCTCACGTATTGCGTCTTTGCAATTCTTAAAACGTGTTTTCGGCGTATTCGTTTAAGATTCAATGCAGATTGACCTTTGACATTGTGATTCATTGTGAGTCTATTAACGAAATAACAAAAAGCGCGAAAACGTGTTTATCTATTGAAATAAACACTGTAATAAACACTGTATGCGTTCAGAAATGGAGTTTTGATATGAAAATCGCCCTGGTACTGTATACCTATAGAGGACGTCGAAAACTACATTTGTCAAAATTAGTGTAGATTTGGCGAAATTTTGGGCCGTGTTTCGTTTGATTTGTGGATTTTCGTCAAATAAAAAGTTTTGACGCGTAGATAAAACTTCCTGCAGTCAACCACAGGAAGAAAATAGTTATCTGGCCGTTTTTATTGCTGTTCAACATGAATGGTTAGCATGCTTGTTGAATTAATGCTGTAAACCTTCCCTTTTTATTTGGAATAAGTAGCCTATCTAGCTAAAATTTGGTTTTGTTTCAAGTACCTGTGGTTGGGAGAGACGAAAAACGGTCACTATGGACAGAACGTCGCTATATACTAGGGGTCAGTATAACTGTCTAGACTGTATATTATAAGAAAATTACTTTCAATATATTAATTGCTTTGAAATAAAGTGCGAATTGGCTTTGTGTGATATTGATAAACTGATTACATTTTGGCAGATTTTTGTTGATAATTTGAGGGACTATTTTCTTAAGACCGAATCACTTCTTTCTGTCTTAGACTGACTGAGGTGGAAGAACAATTCGACAATTTCAATTTTTAGAAGAAGCATAACGTTTTATTCGCAGGGAAGATTTAACATAATGGTTCCCTGGCAAAATATCGCAAAATTTCTTTACTCGAGAACACGCGGACTTTTACTATAAATGTTAACCAATACGCAATCAAGTTATATGAAAATTACAGTGTGTTCAAGATGTCTGTTTTACTCTTGGATCTAATCAAATCTAATCTAATCGATACAAATATCGCATCAATAATTTGATCAATACGGAGCCCATCCTTTGTTATCCTCAAATTTACATACAAGAAACTCCGAAGGAAAAACATAGACCAATAGTACTGTGTAACGATTTTAGGTCAGCCTTTGTTCTGTAATATACTTTATTCACACAAGAATTTCCTGAAACATGAACTTTTCATACCAGTGTTCAACCACATACTTCAGATAATTCCTAATAACAATTACCTCTTAACCACAGCAACTTGTAAAACTCAGCTTCTTCCCAACAACAACCACCTCTGAACTACAGTAACCCGCAAAAATCAGCTGCTTCTTAACTACAGTAGCCTACATACCTCATTTAATTCCCAACAACAACCACCTCTCAACTACGGTAAATATCGGCTGCTTCTAAACTACAGTACCCGACATACCTCAGGTAATTCCCAATAACAACCACCTCTCAGTCACGGCATCTTGTAAAGCTCAGCTGTTTTCCAGCTTGTAAAACAAAAGGAATTGATAAGTATAATAGTTTCACATGAAGACCTGAATATGACAAACATACATCATCATATAACAACGAAACATTATTACGCTACAGGGGCGTATATGTATGGTGGGTGGCAAGTCAAGTCAAGTCGAATATTTTAATGGCTTTTAACTATCAAGTTTATCGCCAAATAAGTTAATTACAATGATGGCGGTACATGAGCGCAGCTTACAACATACTAACATAAAAGAGATATAATACAAATGAAAATACAATGAAAAGCATGCATGTATACTTAATGTTACATGGCAAATAGATAGAAATAAAAAAGAGGTATTACTTTTGGAATCCAGTTATCGGTTATACACTAGCTAAATACCACTGAAAATAATAAATCTAACTCTAAAAGACAATTAGTCATTACGTACATTTGAAAAATCAAAAGGCTCAGATTGGGCTTGTGATTTCAATCTGAAAATAGATATTTACCTTGCTCGACGTAAAAAAGACTGTCTCGATTTATTAGCATAATAAATGAAAGATGCAAGTTTAATTAATTTTGTATTACTATTCTAATTCATCAATAAACGAAACTTCTGAAGATTTGGCCAAGTGTAATAATATTTTTTGAAGATAATTTTTTCTAAGATCAAGGTAAAACGGACATACTAAAAGAAAATGATACTCTGATTCCACTTGATTCATATTACATAATTTGCAAATACGCTGGCTTTTTTCAATATTTCTACATCTACCTTCTTCAATTGCAAGTTTGTGTGCCGAACATCTAAATCTGGCCAATGATATTCTATACTTATCAATATTAATACAATTAAGATAATTTTCAAATTCAAAACTTGTTTTAAAATCTCTGTACAATTCCAGCCGTGAGAAACAATTTAAATCACTAAACCAACTTTGTAAGTAATTATCAATAATTCTCTGAATTAAACAATTAATTTGAGTCATACTTATGTTCACACTATCCCATAAAAACGAAAAACCAAGATTACATAGTAGTGGCTTTACTTTAACAGACCAAGAATTTATTAATTCGCCACTAGGATTATTCATGTGAAATAACTTGAACATTAATGAGTTTGGGGCTTTCATAATTCTATACCAATACTTTACAATTCTAATTTGTCTCTTAACAAATAGTGGATATCGTCCGAATTCTCCATATACAGCTGTATTAGAAGTTTTATTATGAACACAAAGCAATTGTTTCAAAAAATTTATATGTACTTTTTTAATATCTGGTGATTTATGGAAACCCCATACTTCACATCCATAACTTAATATTGGCATAATCATTGCATCAAACAATTGAATTTTTTCTGAAATTTTCATAGAAAGAACATCAAAAAGTGAACAAAGAAAATAAAGGGCTCTATTAGTAGTTGTATATTTGAACGAGTCTAGGCCACCCTCGTAAACTCGGCTGGTTCGGTATTCGCTTCGCTCATACCCCTAGACTCGTTCAAATATACAACTACTATACGTTATATTATAGAAAAAAATAAATATATTTGGAAATGAAAAATGAAATATTTTGAAATTTTGTAAAAATGGCATATTTTTTATTTTAGGGATATGTGATATTTTGAAATTTTGTAAAATATCATATTTTTATTTTAGGGGATATGTGATATTTTGAAATTTTGGAAAAATAACATATTTTAATTTTGGGGTACATGTGACATTTTTGAAATTTTGCTTGGAGAACAGTTTTTTTGGGAAGCAAAAGTCTCTATGTGGGATTTTGGCATTTTTGAAATTTTGAAATATCAGGGTACCTGACCCCCCTGTCAGGTGTACATGTGACATTTTTGAAATTTTGCTTGGAGAACAGTTTTTTTGGGAAGCAAAAGTCTCTATGTGAGATTTTGGCATTTTTGAAATTTTGAAATATCAGGGTACCTGACCCCCCTGTCAGGTGTACATGTGACATTTATGAAATTTTGCTTGGAGAACAGTTTTTTTGGGAAGCAAAAGTCTCTATGTGGGATTTTTGAAATTTTGAAATTTTGAAAAATTGGCATTGTGGCATTGTGGCAAATTTTGAAATATTGGCATGTGATATTTTTGAAAAATTATCTAGAACAGTTTTCAGATAAATATTTCGGTGGTGGATCATTCATTATAATAGTTTTATTGAATAAAATAAAACATTTCCTATTTTTTTTTAATTCGGATAAAGCCTGAGCCCTGCCTTCATCGATAAGTTTTTTTCTATCAATCTCACTCAATCCTGTTTGTTTCGAATGTATGTAATCTTTTAAATTATTATATTTTTCTAATTCATCAAGTATAAGTTTAAATTCATTGTCAGATATACTACCATCAGTCAAAGCCCTCGAAATCAAATTTTTTATACTATTCAATTTACTTTCTGCAATAGTTTCAATCTTGTAATGTTTTTGTGTTTTTGTAAATAATTTACGTCTGATAAGTTTAACACATGCACCCAAACTTCCAAATACAACTGCTGCAATTTCTAATGGAAATAATATCGGAACTGCCAGACCTACACCTGCTAAAATAACAGACATCGATATTAGAACGGTATCGACGCCATCGGTAATATTAATTCCACGTTTATATTTTTTATATAATGATTTGCGTGTATTTCTTTCATCAATTAATATTTTCTCTATTTCTGATATTTTCTGTAATCTATAATTTTGTCCACCTTCATCTCTAAAGTCTTCGTCGGATAATTCTGGATATAAATACGGCGCCGTTGGTTGTTTCATTTTTAAGGATATTTTTTGAATTCAAATAATAATGCGGCAACGCTATTGAATACAGATCCATTGTACACCAAACTTACAAAATTAATAACACTACCGGCTTCAATCGAAAATGGTTTATCAAAATTTATATATTCTGATATCGTTTTATGTAAAGTAATTTCACATCCTCTCAAAATTTCTCCATTTACCAATACACCAATCCTAGCTACACCAATTTGTCGTTCACAAGATAAACTAATGCCAGTTATTTGACCACGTTTCATAACAACATAACCAACGTCTTTTTGTCTACCGGCATTTCCAAATGAAAACACTCCACCATAAACCAAATTACCTTTTTTTTCAGCAGTTATTGTAATAGTTGATTTTATATTTTCAATAGTTGGATCCTTACGGGGTTTTTTAACACCGAATATACTCATTTTTTTTAAAAAAATTATATAATTTCTAATACACAATTAATTGGCAATCCATTGTTATTTATTTTCTGATTGTTCTCATCACGAACACTTATATTTAATTCCGAAATATCACCATGTGTCAATTGTTTATATTCTGGATTGTCAAAATGCGTATGTACAATATCGCCAAATGCTCTATTTTCAACAGAAACAATACCAAGTATATTACTTGGTGCACCATCGAAGAAATTATATGCAGTATTTATCTGATCAAGGTGAATATATAGCTGTTTGTAAGGTGATAGGTCTATTGTTCTGGTACCATAGTGTGGATTTTTATTATTAAATCTTCTCTTATTTTCGAATCCTAAAATTCGACATAAATTTTCACTTAATTTCACTTCATTCAGAGTAATTAATGAAACAATGCCATTTGTTTCATTTACAGATAATGTTATATTGTTATTTTGAAATATATCGGATATTTCCCGAAAACTATAATACCCGTCTGTAATTTTATCCGGATTTTTTCCTATTATTTGAATACGGTCGTCAATTAAATTATGCCAGCCCATGGTATAAGTAAAACTCTTCAAACCAATTTTCATATTACCATGTTTGTTATTTATATTTTGTTGTAAGATTATAGTCTTACCAATATCGGAAATTGTATGATACATTTTTTGAAAATAAAAAAATGTCACCAAAAGAATTTAAATATAATGATGAAGCTCGTTATCCTGGTGCAGGTATATTCGACAAGAAATCAATCGATATTATAAAACAAAATATTATTATTTCATCATCCGGAAAAAATTTCAACGTAGATTTCCCAAATATATTCGAAAAATATATTTTACCACATGTAGCATCAAATGAAATAGTACAACGCTGGAATACAAACCCATTATTATTTTAGCAAAATCAATTAAATTTTGCAATATGGTGTGCCACTACTGGTTGTGGTATAGATTTAAACAATCATTTGAAATATGGTGGATTGACCGGATCATTATTTTTGTTTCATGTTTACTATCAAACAAGACGAATACTATTTGAATTATCTATTGCATTGCCACAAGATGAAAGTTGGAATGCATTTTACAATGGTTACGATCGTGGTGCATACGAACGAATATGCAAAGAATTTGATGTAGATCCCAATACGGACTGGAGACAAAATAACGGTCTTGGAATTATTTATACAACAAGTCATACAGCTTGGAAACGAACCGATTTTAGACATGATTATTCATCCCAACATATTATTAGTAGTACGGCAACCGATCTAGATTTATCAAAAATGACATTTGGACCAGAAGTGCCAGGTGGTAGACGTTGTGGTATTTCATCATGCGAATATCTTCCACCTAAAAAAATTCATATTGATTATATTCAACAATCAGATAATATAAAAAATGCATGGACAGCATTCATTCTTGATAAATCGAACGGTTTTACTAGAGCCGGTATCGAACGTATCAATGAATCCATACGAACATATTGCTGGGCTATACTAAGTTCACAGTCCCAAACTAGAACAACTATACTTGGAACAGGAACGGCATTCGATGCACAGAAACAATTTATTGCAAATATTGAAGATGCTATAAATAGTCCTATAGATTTACCAAGTCAAATTACAAGATATCAAAATACACTAAAATATGCACGAAGTAAAGTTGATTATGTTTATGGAATTGGATTGTACATGTCTCCCGGTGATATGGAATTACGAATTGGTACGATTCAAGATTATAACAATGAAATTGTAGTAGCCACCGATAATGAAATACTTGGATTGAATGATAGCGTGAATAATCAACCCATTCCACCGAAATATCATGTAGAAATTATAGGAACCAAAACTAAGAAATCTATTCCAGAAATTTCAACTGAAACGAAAAAATCTATACCTAAATCTATTGAAATTAATAAAGATTCAAAACAACACGAAGAAAATAAAATTGCATTAATAGTTGGAAGTATAGTAATCGGTCTTATTTTGATATATATTCCCTAGCAGCTGCATATAACAATCCAACAACAAGAACGACCAACGCCCATATATGTTCCCCAAACCAGTTGACAACTTTTCCAGTTGTTGAAAATAACCAAGATACAATAGAACCAATGACACCAGGCAATGCAGCTGCTGCCTTTCCTGCAAGATTGGCTAATAATTTACCGAGATTGGTCAATTGTTTCTTTAATCCAATCATATATACCGTCTTTTTTAGGTGGACTAGGCGGAATATTTCCACCTGTACTAATTTTAGTAGGAATAATAGATTCAACAATAACACCAATAATCATACCAACAGCAGTTACAAGACTGACGATTGTAATACCTTGTTCTCTGAATAATGTTTTAATTCGTTCAGCCAATGTTGTATCTTCGTTTAGTATTTTATGTATAGTTTCCCTGATTCTATTAATTTGGGTACGTAGTCTATCTCTATTAATTCCAATTATTTCAATTCTCGAACTTCGTTCAATTTCTAAATCTCTTATTCTATTTTCAATTCTATCTATTTGAAATTCATCATTATCCGATTTAGCCTGTTCTAATTTTTTTTTTCTTTTGCCAAATCTTTATTTGTTTCTGCTAATTTTGCCGATTCATTTGCAAGTTCATCTCGTACATTGGTCATAGCTGTAATAATACCGGCCATTTCTCTATTTGTTATATCGGTTTGTGTTCCTCGGTCACTTTGAATTCCTCCGTATCGTTCATCTATTTCGGTAAATAATGTTTCTATTTCTTTCGCTGCAGTTTCAGCTGCATCAGGTAAATCGGTCAATTCCATATTTTCAACATCGGGTAGGTTATTTTCTGTATTTTGTAATTTTGCAACGGCCTGTTTCGATAATGGTTTAGTTGTAGAGTCATATTCAGGCAAATCTAATATATTCATAATTGCCCTTGTTGCACCACGACCAATTCTAATCGCCAAAGTATTCAAACTTATAAAACCACCACCTTTTTCGGATGTAATTTGAATTTTTTTATCTTCAACATTCAAAAATAGTGTTTTATTATCTGATCCAAGTTCAAAATTTGTAATATCGATATACGATGGTTCTAGTCCATATTTTTCTTTTATCATATCGTACTATTTTTTAACTATAAATTGTTTCTGTTTTACAATTAAATCCGTTCTCGTATCATAATCATCATGCAAATCATCGATATGAACACTTCGGTTTTGTATAATTTTATCAGATTCATTATTCATTTCCATATCATCTTCATCATCTCTATCATAATCGTATTCGTCGAATACGGGATTATCGAAATCCATTCCACCTTCTGCCATTTTTTATCCTTAAAAAATGTCGGCCTACGGAAATAAATTAAATCCATACAGAAAAATAAGAGAACCTCGTGGTGTCAGAGGTATTCGTCAAAGTGTTGTAATAACAAATAATCCGTCGACTATTGATCAAAATCAACAGTTACTGGTTAGATTTCCAAATTTAAGCAGTAACGATGTTATAGTACCAGGTACAGTCAGATTGGCATTTGAAATTGAAATAAATTCCAAAGATCAGAATGCAACTATATTTCAAAATATAGGAAGATCTATAATTAAAAAAAACACAATTAGAATAAGTGGAAATGAAGTTATGTCTATTGACGATAGCGACATTTATCATTGTTATATTGATTTATGGAGATCGCCAACTGAACGTGTGAATATGGCTTATCAAGGTATCGGTAAAACTAATATGTTGAAACATAGAATTGGAGCCAAGGATGCTTCGGCTGATAAAGAAGATGAGGCTGTTGCAAAAGCATACGGAAATAGATTTTGTATTCCACTAGATTTTGAATTATTGAATACCCACATGCCATTTTATCAAGCTGGTCTCGGTGATAGACTTGAATATGAACTTACATTCAACGATTACAATAAAGTTATAAAATCAACAGATCCAGATTCTAGTTATTCGATAAGAAATATTTGTCTGGAATTCGATACCGTTTCTGATACTGGATTCGCAAGACAAATAAGACAACAGGTTGGCGGTAAAATGGTCGTTTTGTATGATCGAATACTTAGACATAGAAAAATATCTAAAAATAAATCTGATACATTATGGAATATTAATCTAAATGTTCCAGCTAGAAGTATGAAAGGTATTCTTATGTTATTCGAAGACCCAGAGCGAACATCAACACAGACCTACTACAATCCCGAAATAACAAAAGTAGAAACGACAATAGAAGGTGTCCCGAATCAGCTATATAGTCAAGGAATGAAATCATATCAGCAATGGGATGAAATAAATAAATTTTTTGCATTGAATTCGAAACAAAATAAAGAAACGAATATGGTTATAAAAGATTTATATTTTACCGATACAACATTGGAAAAATATTTAACTGATAATTATGCTTTGTGGTTAGATTTGCGTTCAACAGATGATAATTCACTACATGGTTCAGGCCGTCGAATTGAAAATGCCTCCGAAGGTATAACAATACAAATTTCAAAAGAAGCTGGAGATGATGAGATGATAAATATTTATCTATTTGTTATACAAGATGCACAAATTAATTTTGAAGATGGTAGATTTAAAGAAATTAGTTATTAGATATCTTATAAAATGGATCTGCCGAAATATCCACATTGTGCAATTATTTGTGGTCAAACTGGTTGTGGAAAAACTGAATTCGTTTTAGATTTGCTAGAACGTGAATATAGAAATGTATTTATGTATATTGTTATACTTTGTCCAACGATTCAATGGAACAGGGCTTATAAAAACCGTGAGTGGATCGGTAATATTAGAAATCCCAAAACAAAAAATATTACAATTGTAAATCCTATAATTAATAATGAAGAAAAATTACAGGAATTATTAAAAATATTTTTCAAAAAATATGCAGGCCGACCAACCCTATATATTATCGATGATTGCAGTGCTACGAAAGATTTAACAAAAAAAAAGATATGTTGTCGGAATTGGCATTTTCTGGAAGACATGCCGAACAATCGGTTTGGGTTATATCACAACGATATAATTCTGTTCCGAAAGATTTACGCGAACAAACAAAATGGTTATGTATATTCTATACCAAAGACAGAGATAGTTTCGAAAATTGTTTACGTGAAAATGATGTCATTCCTACATTTGACGAACGACAACGAATAAAAGAAAAATTGAAAAAAATGAAACATAGCAAATTGATTTTGAAAACTGACCAACCTACCGGTTACTGGATAATTGATTAAATATTGCTATATAGAATTGCTAGTATATTCTAGAATTGCTATACGTATGATTCTAGTATTGCTAGTATATTCTAGAATTGCTAGTATATTCTAGAATTGCTTATACGTATGATTCTAGAATTGCTAGTATATTCTAGAATTGCTTATACGTATGATTCTAGTATTGCTATACGTATGATTCTAGAATTGCTAGTATATTCTAGAATTGCTTATACGTATGATTCTAGAATTGCTAGTATATTCTAGAATTGCTATAGAAATATTTAGAATTAATATAGAAGTATTTTAGAATTAATATAGAAATATTTAGAATTGATATAGAAATATTTTAGAAACTATGGAAATATTTAGAATTGATATAGAAATATTTTAGAATTAATATAGAAATATTTAGAATTGATATAGAAATATTTTAGAATTAATATAGAAATATTTTGGAAACTATAGAAATATTTAGAATTGATATAGAAATATTTAGAATTGATATAGAAATATTTTGGAAACTATAGAAATATTTAGAATTAATATAGAAATATTTAGAATTGATATAGAATTATTTTAGAATTGATATAGAATTATTTTAGAATTGATATAGAAATATTTAGAATTGATATAGAAATATTTAGAATTGATATAGAAATATTTAGAATTGCTAAAAAATATACCTATAAAAATGGATGCTGCAGAAATACTTAAAGAATGCCCGGATGAACAAAAATCGAATGATCAAAATATTGAAATGAAACGTGAACGATTGTCGGCTATCGTTGCCGGTGGCAGTTGTAAACAATATTTCGGCAAAGATTTACAAATGTCCGATATCGATACAATGACACCGGAACAAATAAATAAATTATACCGTAGATACGAAGCCAGATTGGGTGCTAGTATGACGAATACATTAGGAAATGCCTTTATCGATTTATATGTTTTGGGTATATCGAAATATTTTAATATTGGCGATCCGCCTAAATTGAAACAGGATCTAGAGGAAGATCCATTCATAGATCATGCATTGACCAGTACATGTTGTGAATTGTATTATAGATATGGAATGTATCTTGCACCATTTACAGCTATTCTAACAACAACGAAACATATCGTATCTGGATCTGAAGAAAAAAGTGAAAATATCACTATAAAAAAAGATGAATGAAAATATTGCCAGTGATATCAAAATAAAAAATCCAAAAAGAATATTGGCAGGAAAAAAAGGTGCCGAAACTAGAAAATTAAATGCTGAATTAAAAATTAAAGAAAATATAAAATTGAAATCTGCCAATGAATCCATCCCTATAACAAAAGATGAAATTCAACATACAAATATATCAGAAAATTTAAATATAAAAAAATATATATCGTTGTATCTAATCGGAGTTGTTGTATTGGGAATATATATATATAAACATCGTCAACCTGTGATTCAACGACAACCTGTGAAGGACCGGAAAGAAATAATCGATCCATTTGAATTTAACTAAATTTATTATATAAAAATGGCTTCACAAATAGACGGAAAACAAATAGTAAATATGTTATATCATTCGGGAGTGATAAGTATTTTAACAGTTGGATATTCTGAACTAGGTAGAAAAATATTAAAAAAACCACCACCAAAAGTAGATTTTAATATGATGGATATTGGAATGTTGACTACTGATATATTGCTCGCGATATCAACAAAAGATATGTTGGTTAAACAGGGCATTATTCCAGCCGATATTATGAAATAAAAAATTGATCATTTGCGAATTTAATAAAATAAAAATATTTAAATAAAATAAAATATTTAAATAAAATAAAATATTTAAATAAAATAAAATATTTAAAAAATAAAATATCAAAAATGGCAAGTGCCGTAGCTATGATGGTCGGTGGTGCAATAACAAATGCATTGGCTTTTTCTGGTAGCAATTATTTATTTTCGCATATGGGTAGAAATATCGATGAAGAAAAAAAACGACACGATGAGGCTATGGAGCAATTACAAAAAGCCCAAGTTGAATGGAATAAAAAACGAACACAACGATTAGATTTTATCAATACTAAACTGAAAAATGAACATCATGCCGGTATTGAATTCGATAATGCCGATATGGCAATGAAAAATTATTATTATATCACAGGCAAACGATTACCAGATTTACCTCCGAAACCTATATTAAGTGATTTTTACAATCCATCGGAAGACCAGAAAAATAGAGAAATTGCATTTATTGTTGGTGGTATGGTATTAACCGGATTTATTACATGGAAATTGGTTTAAATAAAATAAATAGATTCACAACCATATGGTAAAGTATCTATTCCATTTTCGTGTATATACCTTTTATCATCAAATGGTGTCATACTTATTTTATTTACTTCATTAATGTACATATTATGTTTTTTTTGAATTCATAGTATACATTTTATTTATTTTATTTTTACTATTAAATAGACAATCTTTGTAATCGTTGAATTTTATATCTTTTTTAATTGTAATTTTTCCAATTCCTTTTAATTTTTTTTCTTCCATATGATCGGAATATGTAAAAGAATATGCTTTGCTTCTCAAAAAAACCAATTCATTCATATTTTTTCCATTCAATTCATCTTTAAATTTTCCTATTATTTTTTTATTTTTTTCCGAATATAACGGATGATATTTTGGATATTCGGATGTATCCAAATGATCTTGTATTTTTTTCATATCATCGTAAATATCTTTAGTTTTAATTGATATGAAAACACTATCGGTATTTTTTACAATTAATGGAAAACCACAATTGAAATTTCCAGTTTCAGTAGATAAATCATAAACTATTTGTTTTTGTTTTCCCAATGATATAAATTTTTTTATATTAGCAATTTGTTTTTTTTAGTTATATTCAAGTAAAATATATTAGGTCTAACATTACATGTATTTATATTTGTATTGTAACCTAGAGATGTTGCGAGATAATGCAAACATGATAATGTAATTTTGGATTTTTGTGTAAAACCAAATTGCCAATTTTTTCCCTTCTTAAAACCATCTCCTTGATAAAATCCACGAAAGAAAAATAATCTGTAATTATAGTTTTTATTTAAAATTTTATATGGAATGTACTTGTCACGTTCATCGGTATAAAATTTTTCAAATTTTTCTGTCATTACTTTAATATTTCCTTTTGGAATAATTTTATACATATCACCGGTTGGTATTGTGTAATTTGTTATTTTAAAATCAGTTATTTTGTAAATTTCTTTACAATATTCCAAACATTTATTTAAAAGATTTAAATCTTTGTTGGCTAAAGCCCATCTATAATGTGTTGCATGTTCGTATTTATAAATTCCACTTGATCCATCTGCCAAAAAGAAACCTTCGATAAATGCTTTTTTTTCTTCCAATGTTTCTGGTTCTAATTTTAAAAAATCTCGTTTCAATGGTGGATTTGAATTTTCTTTATAATTATCATTGAATAGAAGATTTGTATTCAATGACAAATCTCTGGGTTTGATAATTTCACCGGTATCTCTAATCAACGAATGATCTTCGGTAACGTCAACAAATCCTACCGATGTAACAACCCTGAATATTTCTTTATTTGTTTCATGTTTAATTACAGTTTTTATTTTAGAAAATCCATCACTTGTCCAAACTTCAATATTATTATTTGGTTTGTAGTAAAATTTACCATTTGAATATTCGTATTCATCAGTAATATTTTTTATTTTATCAATATATATTTTATTATTATATTTTAGTATCAACGGAGTATCTCCTAAAACTGAATCTGAAGCAACAAGTTCATTTTTTGGCCATAATTCATTTACAATATTATAGTAAAATTGATACATTAATAATTTGGAATAATCCAATATTGACATTCCCAAATAAATAGGTTTATTAAATACAATGGATGTAACATTATTTTCAATTGCAACAAAGTTATCATTGAATATTATTGAATCTTTGAAATTTGGTTTATTTATATATTTTTTCACTTCATCCCTATTGGTAGATAATATAATTTCATTTCTTCCTCTGATATTTTCTAAAGTTTTACCATAGAAACTATTATTCATTAATTTCCATAAATCTTTTTCGAAAATCGATTTTGATTTTGTTCTTTGTTCGGTATTAAAGTTAATATATTTTGCCAACCAATTTGATTCTTCAAATGATATTGTCCTATATACCTTGGTAACTTTCATACCAAGTTCAATATAATATTTTAAAATACTATGATGTACAATATATTTATTTTTATCATGTAATGTTAAAAATAATTTTTTTTCTTTACTAACAGGTTTATCTCCTAATAAATTTATTTGATATTGTGATAATTCATCTTTATTTATATTCATTTTTTCTGGTGCCAACGGATAATTTCTAGTTTTGAATTTACAATTATTTGGATATTCCAAATCGCATTCTAGTATACAGCCTCTGCCATCTGGTATATTTAAATAATAATCGGGGTCGTTTTCCCATTTAAAATTTCTTGTTGGTAAATTTTGCGACATAGCCCATCCATATAAATTATTTGCATCTAAGTATAATAAATATTTTTCTTCGAAGAATTCATTAAAATTTCCACCATTTTTTATTATTTCCAAACATTGATTTTTTTCATTTTCATCTAATATTCTATTTCCATCACCATGATAGTTAGGTGTGTATTTATTGAAAGATTTAATATATCTGGGACCTAGAACACCAGAAAATCCACCTCGTATGCCTTTTTCAAACATTAACAACATATCGTAATCGGTCAATAATTCCAATTCTATATTTGTATATTTCAATCCACATTGCCAAGTTAATCCAGGGGCTGAATAACAATAACATGGATCGATTTCATGATATTTTAAAAAGAAATTTCTAAAATTTTCAAATGCATCCGCTAATATAAGAACATCGGTTTTCAAATACAAATTATGATAGTCTAATAAATTTTTACAATCGTAATGTTCCCAGACTCTCTGTGCATGTTGTTATTCATCTTCCGTAATTGTTTTTTGTGTAATTGTTGAATAAAATTCATTAATATCTGGTAATTTGAAATATTTTAATTTTTCTATAGAATCTACGTATTCATATGGGTAGAATCCTTTTTGTTTTAGTAGAGAAATATTTTCATCAAATTCACTTTTCAAAATAGGAAATTCATCCATTGATTTTGCAATATCCGATAGGCATTTTAGCGTAAATGTGTACGAATCCAGAAATCTTAATTTTTTATAATACGATCCATATTCTATAGAAATATATTCTTCCGAGTTTTTAGAAAGAAGTTTTACTTTATTATATTCATCTTCATATTTCATCAATTCTTCAATTATAAAATGGAAATCGTAATTGGAACCATTGTGAAAAAATACAGGAATTAATTTGGAAGATTTGCCATCTTTGGTATTACATGATTGGCATGAGGCCCCACGATATTTGCCAGAATAATGACAATGTTCGCGTATTTTAGTTTCGGAAAATTCAATTCCACATATATAACAATTGGTTGATTCCTGAAATTTTTTTTCTTCGTATGTATTCAATTTTGGTTTTTTCCGTTCGTTAAGATATATATTATAATTTATTTCTTTGAATATTTCCATTATTTTTTTCATATATTGTTTTAATGCATCATAACCAACATAAGAAAAATATTGCGATTTATATATTTCCGGATAATCAGATTTAACATATATTCCATAACTATTTATTTCTTGTTTATATATGATTCGTTGGGATTTGGTCTATTTGTCATTATTGGAATATTATTAGATTCAAAATCACAATATATAACAAATGGTAATTTATTTTTAAAATGATAATTTTTAAATTTAAGAATATTTTTTCCCGGTTTTACCATTACTGTTTTACAATATTCATTATCATAACATATTTCTTTATGTTTTGCCAATGTATTCTCCCTTTGAAATCCTTGTAAACAATTTCTACATGTAAATGATTTATTTCTATTATTATCGCACATAAAACTATCTAAATTTTTAATTAAACAATAATGAGTATTTTCGTTACTTTCAATATATAACAGATCAACTCTATTTTCACTTTCTATATTTGAAATATAAATTGGATATAAAGATTGTTTATTTTTTTGATCATCCAATGCAAATACATTGATACTTAGATTATTTTGTTTTTCTACTTTTGGAATATCTTTTATTTTGACAGGGTATTCAATTCCAGTCATATTTATTTTATTTTTATATTCTATATATTTGGATATTCTATATTTATGATCGGCAGCAGGATATAATTTGGATAATATGGACCAAAGGAAACATTTGTTATCATTTATATTTTTAATATTGATAATATTGCTCGATTTAAATTGAAGTGGAATATAAGATGAAGCATTTTGGTAATTATATTTATATTGTTTTATTTTTATATTTTTGATATTTCTAAAAACAAAACCGGATCCCATTTCTTGAAATTTATCTATCCAAGATTCAAATTTATCTATTAGAATTTTATAAAATTTGGATAAATTATTTCGTGTTAGAATAACTTGGACAGGATGAGAATAATGACCTTCTATTATATCAAATGATACAGGATTTGAAAATTCACTTGTTATTGTTATTTTTATTTTCAAAGGAAATTTACCAATAACTATTTTATCTTTTAATAATTTTATATATTTTGTTATATCATATTCATCTATATCGCCAATATTGGTTTCGGTAATAAGATCTTTGAATTTTTTTGTTCCCATTTTTTAAAAAATAATTTTTAATTAGGTATATGATTTTTCAAAAATAATATTCGTGTTGGTAATTTGGATTTCTGATTATAAATTCTTGGTATGATTTTTTGTATTTTTCTTTATTATTTTGGTAATGTTTTCGTTTCATAGGTTGGTTACATTGCTTGCATGAAGATTTAACACCCATGAACCTACCACTTGCTTTATCGTATTCATATAAATATTTATATTCATTGTACAAATTTTTTTTTCGCCCATTTTTAAAAAAAATCAATTTTAATATATTAAAAATGGAAAATATAAAAATATATTGTTTGCGTTGTAAAAAACATACAGGAAATAATTCGGTAGAACAAGTTACAACATCCAATAATAGACAAATTTTAAAAGCTAAATGTTCGGAGTGTGGTTCTAAAAAAAATAGATTTATAGGTGGTCTGACAAATAAATTAGCCGATGAATTACATCATAGAGTTGTAAAATCATTTCCCAAGAGACGTGTTCATGTTCATTCGGTAGATCAAACATGGGCAGTTGATTTGGTAGATATGCAACAATATTCAAAACAAAATAAACATTATAAATATTTATTAGCAGTTATAGATGTTTTTAGTAAATATGGTTGGTTGATTCCTTTAAAAAATAAAACAGGAATGGCTGTAAGTGATGCATTTGAAACATTATTTTCCGAAAGAAAACCAATATTTATTTGGTCTGACAAAGGATCAGAATTTTACAATCGACAAGTAAAAGAATTATTAAAAAATAATAATATAAAATTGTATTCTACCGAGAATGAAGAAAAATCTAGTGTAGTAGAACGATGGATCGGAACCATGAAACAACATATGCACAAATATTTTACGTCCCATGAAACTACAAAATATTATGATATATTGGATAATTTGGTCAAAGATTATAACAATACGGTACATTCTTCAATTAAAATGACACCCGTCGATGCAAGTAAATTAGAAAATAAATCGACTGTATATGAAAATTTATATCCTGAAGATGAAGATAAAATAAAAAAACCTAAATTTAAAATTGGAGATAGAGTACGAATATCAAAAAAAAGATAAATTTGAAAAAGGCTACACAACACGTTGGACCAGAGAAATATTTGTAATTGATGAAATTTTAAATACCAATCCTGTTACTTATAAAATAAAAGATTTGAAAAATGAAGAAATTAGTGGTAGTTTTTACGAACAAGAATTACAGATTACCGAATTTTGATTTTTACTTATAAAAAATGTCTATATTTGGAATAAAAAAACAAAAACGACAGGATAATATTGAAAATTTATTGAATAAAATAAAACCTGTTGCCGATATCGAATCAAGAATTACAAAATTTCAACAAGATGTTCACAATAACAGGAGTGGAATGATGGATCAAATAAATATTCAAAATGATCGCTACAATGATCTACAAAAAGAATTTAATAAATTAAGATTACATAGTTATTCATTTACAAATATTATTGAACAGTTGCGGAAAAAAACCTATCTTATTACAATAACAGCTGAATCGAGAGGTGCAATTACAAAAAATGAAATTTTCTCACACGGAAACGGATGCAAAACCAATTCTGTTGGCTATGTTATGATGCGTCCGGGTCGAATATTAGGAATGAGCTTATCGAGTAAATGGGCTATGGGTGAAATTAGGGTTGGTATATTTATAAATGGAAAAATATTGGACGGTTGCGAAATTACACTTCATTCAGCCCCGAGAAAACATAATAATTTCCGAAAACCATTTGAAGTTGATGTTTCGAGTGTTATTAATTTTGTTTGTTTGCAAGGAAATGCAACAGCAGAATGCACCGTAGCGTCACTGTTGATTGAATTAGATTAATCCGTTATTTTTCGATATATCATTTTTCAATTTTTCAAAAATATCACATGCCAATATTTCAAAATTTGCCACAATGCCACAATGCCAATTTTTCAAAATTTCAAAAATCCCACAGAATAAGTTTTGCTTCCCCAAAAAACTGTTCTCCAAGCAAAATTTCAAAAATGTCACATGTACACCTGACAGGGGGGTCAGGTGCCCTGATATTTCAAAATTTCAAAATCTCACATAGAGACTTTTGCTTCCCAAAAAAACTGTTCTCCAAGCAAAATTTCAAAAATGTCACATGTACACCTGACAGGGGGGTCAGGTACCCTGATATTTCAAAATTTCAAAATCCCACATAGAGACTTTTGCTTCCCAAAAAAAACTGTTCTCCAAGCAAAATTTCAAAAATGTCACATGTACACCTGACAGGGGGGTCAGGTACCCTGATATTTCAAAATTTCAAAAATCCCACATAGAGACTTTTGCTTCCCAAAAAAACTGTTCTCCAAGCAAAATTTCAAAAATGTCACATGTACACCTGACAGGGGGGTCAGGTACCCTGATATTTCAAAATTTCAAAAATGCCAAAATCTCACATAGAGACTTTTGCTTCCCAAAAAAACTGTTCTCCAAGCAAAATTTCAAAAATGTCACATGTACCCCAAAATCAAAATATGTTATTTTTCCAAAATTTCAAAATATCACATATCCCCTAAAATAAAAATATGATATTTTACAAAATTTCAAAATATCACATATCCCTAAAATAAAAAATATGCCATTTTTACAAAATTTCAAAATATTTCATTTTTCATTTCCAAATATATTTATTTTTTTCTATAATATAACGTATAGTAGTTGTATATTTGAACGAGTCTAGGGGTATGAGCGAAGCGAATACCGAACCAGCCGAGTTTACGAGGGTGGCCTAGACTCGTTCAAATATACAACTACTTCTATTTGCTTGGGTAGCAAGTAATTTTTGTGCTTGATAGAAACTACCATTTGAGGATAGTGTAACACCTAAATACGTAAATGTTTTGACTACTTGAAGTTTACTACCATCATAAAATAAATCAACATTTTCAATTCTGTTATTTTTCTTGAAAACCATAATAACTGTTTTGTTTATGTTAACAGATATGCCCCACTCATTACAGTAACAATACATTTTATTTAATAAATGCTGTAGATCCTCTTCAGAGTATGCAAATATGGCTGTATCATCAGCGAATAAAAGTAAGAATATTTGTAATTGATCTAGAGTAAAAACATTATCTGAAGTATTTTGTAAATAAGTGTTCATGTCATTCACAAATAATATGAACAATAACGGTGACAATGGTTCACCTTGTTTAACACCCATATAATATCAAAATAATCTGAAAGACAACCTTTGACCTTGACACAGGATTTAACACTTTCGTATATTTTTTGAAGCATTTTAACAATTTTTGTAGACATACCTTGTTGTATAAGTTTAAACCAAATACCATTTCTGTATACATAATCAAAGCATTTTTTAAAGTCGATAAAGGAACAATAAACTTTCTTCTTTTCATTATTCAATACTTTGTCGATAATCGAAGTTAAAACAAAAATGCAGTCTACTGTACTTCTTTCTTTAACAAAACCGAACTGATTCTCGGACAAGATATAATTATCGCTAATCCATTGTCGCAAACGGTTATCAAGTAAAATAGAAAATATTTTAGAAAATATACTTGTTAAGGTTATTCCACGATAATTATTTACATTATTTTTATCTCTCTTTTTGGGGGCAGGAACGATAACCCCTTTAGTCCAAGATTCAGGATATTCACAATTATCAAACATATGATTGAATATTTTACATAACAAAGGTGCTAAAATAATTTTACATGAAATAAAAAATTCGGGAATTAACTTATCATCCGATCCACTTTTTCCTGCTTTCAGACCAGAAATTGCCATAATTATTTCACCTTCAGTTATTTCACAGTCTAATTGTTCTATTTGAGTATTTTGCATAAAATTATCATCTGATATGTTTTCTTCAACAAATTCATTCGTAAAATATTCATCAGTTGAAAATAATTTTTTGAAATATTTATAAAAATCATCTACATCAATAGTATTATCGTTTCTGGTTTGTTTAAGTTTCTTAATTTCTTTCTAAAATGTCTGTGGTTGAGTAATAGCAAGATTATGAAATTTATTTTTATTTTTGATATTAAAGAGTTATTTTGTCTTACGACTAGTTGCTTTATACTTTTTTCTTTTATTGATCAAAATATTTCGATTAAAATCAGTTCTATCTCTATAATTAATTCTGTTCGCTTGCTTAAAATCACGCCTCGCCTTTTCACATTCGTCATTGAACCAAAGACTTTTGAAATTGCGTGTATTATTTTTGTTCTTATTAGTCTTCTTATTTTTGACAGAACCACACAAATTGAATGCCTTTTCGTATAGTAAACCTGAAAAAGACTTAATACCTTCGTGTATATCTAAATCATTACATAATATTTGATCAACAATATGGCTAAAAGATTCCAGGTCAGATTTAACGAGTTCACAAAATGAATCCGCATATGTAACATCCCAATTCAGTTTATCAGTTCCAGTGACATTTATATCATTATCATGCTGTGAGTAAAATACATCAAGATCAACATGTATCGGCATATGCGATGAAAAAGAAAACATGTCATGTACAACAAAATTACATATAGCTAGAAACAAATCACGTGACATAATAACATAGTCAATAGTACTGTTGCCAATAGATGACATAAACGTGTAATTACCATAATTACCAACTCTACCATTCACAATGTTTAAATTAGAGTTAATACATATGTCTAATAACTTGTTACCAGACGAATTAACAATGGTATCCCTGTTTTTTCTAACGGCCAATGTGTGATCATTACATGTGTTATAGTCTATTTCAATGTTTTGACAATATCGACTAAACTTTTCATCTAAAGATATATAATCTGGTTTAATACCAGTTCTTGCGTTAAGATCACCAATAATCGACACTTTACCTAAACGAGAATATTTGCGAACATTAGTTTCTATACTTTCAAAGAAGCCCGTAGGATGCATTGCAAAATAAATAGAATTACGTGGAGGAATGTAACAAAAACATATACAGTGGAACCCTGCTAAACCGGACGGGCTTGGGACTGGGCGAAACGTCCGGTTTAGCGCGGTGTCCGGTTTAGGGGGTTTTATGTTTGGACAAGTTAAACTCCATGAGATGGTTATTTTTAGAGCAAATTATGACTGTATTTTGCCATTAGTCAGCTGGGATGTAAAGGAAAACAACATATAAAAGTAATATTTATTTACATTGATATCAAAGATGACTTAAAACATTGCATATAATCTGTATACTATGATTTTCATCAAATATTACATATATGGTACATAATGTAATACCTTATTTGATACATGTACATACATGTACATAATTATATCAATGTGTCACAGATTACATAACATTATCACCATTAACTGGACCTGTGATCAGGCTATAAGGGTGGCAGTAAATAATTATTCTAATTTGTAGATTAATGTAATGTTTTATATTAAAAGTACATTGTCTAAATAAGCATTTCTTATCATGATAATCAAATTCATGTTAAAAACTCGCAAAATAGTAATAATAATGATAATTCTTTAAACAAAATTAATATATTTTTCATAAATTTGTTCAATCATGCAGGGCCCACCCTGTCAGCAATAAACATCAATAATCCGTCTGACACCTAGTACACAGACCCTGAAGCAGTCTCCTATCAAAACAAATGTGACACTCTAAATCTCCAATAAACAAGTAATTTATGACATCTTCCAAAATTACCGTCCGGTTTAGTGAGGTGAAATTGTGCCGGTCAGCTTCAAATTTTCAAAAGGCGTCCGGTATCCGGAATAGTGGGGGTCCGGTTTAGCGAGGTATTTTGTATAGAGAAAAAGTCAGGACTTTGAAAATCGTCTGGTTTAGTGAGGAGTCCGGTTTAGCGAGGGTCCGGTTTAGCGGGGTTCTACTGTATAAATGTCATCATCCGTACGAAAAAAACGCTTGTTCAATTTAACCCAAATAATACCATTACTGTCCTTGTCAATTATTTCAATACCACCAGACAATGATTTTCTATAAAATAAACATAAACCACCATGGCCACGTTTACTATTAGTATTGCGAGATTCAGGTCGAGGTAAAGTAAACGTGCTATAACCCTCTATATCATAGTTGAAATCTTTGTTTTGCCATGTTTCACATACAAAAAATATATCAAAACAACACAAGAAACTAATAAAGTCTTCATCGTCAATGCAATTTGATAAGCCTTCCACATTCCACGAGGAAATGGAAACATGCTTTTCATGCTTGTCCTATTTGTGTCTGTTCATTACGTCAGAGTGTAGCACAGGGTCAAATAGTTTGTTTTCAATATAGAGTTTGTCTCTTACTAGTGTAGCTTTTTTACCCGCTTTCCTGGCTGTGACCATAATAGGGATCAAATCTTTGCGCCGTTGTTGCACTTCCGGTGGATATTGATCTGAGGCATTGAATGGTGTATCTTTTAATCGAACAACCTTTAGTGCTTCCTTGACACGTAATTCGGATGTTGTATCTTTGAACTTAACAACAACTGGGCGAGTTTTATTAACTCGATATGCTCCAATACGATGTGCACGATCATTTAGAACACTTTGCTCACTGTTAGTAATATTAAGTACTTGAGATAAGAATGTGTGAATTTTGGACTCACATGATTCAGTTGTTGCACGTAGATCAGATGGATGGTTTTCATCGTCTCGTTGGGTATTTACTTCCGGTTCATTTTGTAGACACTCCAAATGTTCTCATGAAGGTCCGGATCAGGTTGAATTAGATATACAGTGCAACCTCTCCAGAACGGCCCTTTTTTGAGCAACAACATCCTTTCAAGATCCCTTCCTGTACGATTGAACCATTAATTTATCCTCTCTAAAGCAACAACCTCTCAACGACAACAACCACATGATTTTGCTTCTCCCAAAGGGCGTTGCTTTGTAGAGGTTGCACAGTATGCACTTGATATGAGTAGCGTGCATGATTTCAGACAAAGTGTGATTACAGTGAATGAAATAGAAAGTATTCTGTACTTTTATTTCGCTTCAATTATTTGTGTGTTTGAAATCTATTTGAATATGACATGTGTGTGCATGGATGTGTACATCAAGTTTTAGTGAATTAATTTTAGGAAAACTCGAATAAGACACGAGACTCGGTGAAGTTTCAAATATATATAAAATAGATAGGTTCTAACAAATAACAAAGGACGGATCAATGATTGTGATCATAAATGTAGGTTAAGAATAAAATAGTATGTAAATATCTCAATTTATTATTAAAAGTTATGTATCTATAAATATATAATGTCGCATAACAGCGTCACATGAACATAGCAAACATAAAATATTACATACGAACGTTATATGAATAACTATAATATTGATAAACAATTTATTTATATGAATAAAATGACATACATGTATATATTACACATTTCAATCTGATACATCAGCAGTGACCCGCGACATAAATGTATAATTATATTACTCATTTCAATCTGATAAATGGATAATTTGGTGAATTTATCCAGTAAATCGATCCGAATTTTTACTTGCGTCATTTAATTGACCTGTTCTTAAATATGACCAATCAATCCTTTCATACCCAACTATTGCGCTAATCAGACTTTCCGCCCAGCAGATCATCAATCTATATCAAGTGCTGATAAATTGACTAAAAAAGTTCGAATCGGCAACGATCAGATCTAGAAGTGATCGACTGTTTCCCGAACTCTACCGAGAGTTGAACATTAATTAATAACACCAGGCTATTCTTATCAGGGTATTAAATCACGATCAGCATATCCAGCTCTCGGATAAATGATACAGCGATACTTTAAACTGACCATTTATGTTTTGTATCTAGAACCTGTATATTGCTGAGGTGACAGATTTTAAGTGTTAAAATGTTTCCTTATGACTATTTGTTATTGTCATTTTCTGTTTGTTCCAAAGTTTTCTGTTTATAATACCTGAGGTAGGAATAGATTGTATATGTACACAGTCTTCTCGTTTAATATTTTTTTTACTATAGTCCTCAGGACTGTACCTTGTGACAAAAGTTATAGTCCGCATAGATTTTTTATAGTCCGAGCTTGTTTGAATCGTGTCGTAGAATATTTGTTAAATTACTCAGGGACATCTACCCTACATAAATCATTATCCTGGTATTCATCTTGAATGTCTAGAATATGCTATTTAATATCATTTTTAACAATTAGCCATTTAAGTCAATTCTTTTTCAGCATTAGACCAAAATTCTACTCTCTAAGCTTTCATGACTGCATTCAATTAAACTGTAGATGTGAAACATGGCAATATGAGTGTTACATAGAATGGAACAAATTCAATAATTAAGATGTATTGCAATGTTTTATACCAATTGGCAATCAACGGATTAAGCATTTTGAATTTACTCACCAGTCGGGCCAGTGACTTTACAGAAGTTAATCAAAAACAGAATTACTTACCCAGATAGAAAACCCAATGTTGATAAATTTTCTTCATATTAATGTTAACAGATTTACCAGGCTTTGCGCCTTCGACAAACCGTAGAAAATTCATAATGTCTGACAAATATTTACCGATTCCATTCTATAATTAGTGATTGATTCAAGCTCAGTGTCCTACAAATTTATTTAGCATGCGGTAGCCTAGTGGGCTTCCAAATTTTTTTCTAGTAGACCAGTGGCTATATTATTTTTTTCTGGTAGCCCAGATATTATATAAATATGCAGCAAACGGATTCATCATAATTTACATTGCAAAGAAAACAAACCAGGTTCATAAAAGTACAGTTCTTATAAACTAAACTCTTAAGTAATATCAAAATTTAACCTGAGTAACACATATGTCATTATTATATTAACAGAATTATAAAGATATGTCTGATAACATATCTATGTACTAATATTCTTGTACACAAAGCATATCCAATTTCAGTTCATGTCCGAAATAAGTACAACTAAAGGGCCAATAAACACTACACAGATCGATTTCGCAAAAGCTTTAACAAGAAAATGTTTTCACAAAACAGAAGTCTGCGAATTTAAACCAATGGCCAATAGAAATGGCCCGGACATTAAAAACTCCTTTACGTGTAGACCAATCTATTAATTCTAGGAAGCCAAGTAACTGTACTGAGAGGCATGTGAGAATATAGTAGTCATGTGACCAAGAAACGCGTCATTAATTCCTTGTGTTACGTCATCAGCGATTATATTTCATTTCAAAAAGTTACACTCAAGCTGAATGACACGCAGGAATGACGTCACAAATTGCCGAAGGTGTCAATATCGTGCTTAGCTAATAAGTGAGTAGCATGTGACCTGGGTGTACATAATGCACCGATTCATGAAATAGAAAAACGGAACCAAAACAATATTGGCACCCATTTAATATATCGCTTTCGACGTCTATTAGCGAAGAAAGCCGAGAAACAGTACTCGTGTGACGTCAGCGGTTTGAACGTTTATTCATTTATTTTGTGGTAACAGTAAAGCGACGGAGCTTTTCTAAGAAGTTCTCAATTAATTTTTCTTCACCACCATCTAAGTCAGACTCTGGCGCGTAATCTGAGTCGTGTGAAAGACTACTGTCGTCAGATACCAAGTCCATGACCCTAATGGCATGTTAACGGAAACGGAAGACAAGTTGTGTGCACTTACGAAAAAGCAGTTTTGATTGGTTAAAATTCTTATATGATTTTCCAAAAACGTCATTGCGTGCGAATATTTATAGTAACATGGAAAACCCCATATTTACGATTTCCCAAAAATCTATAGTCCGATCGGACTACACTTACAACGAAAGTTTATAGTCCGGGCCAGATTTTTATAGCCTCGGGCTCGGACTATACGCATTTTTTGCAGACTGTGTACATAATGGTCTCAGACGTGAGATGAAGACATAATGGCTTCAGATAATACAGCTATATAACCGTATTATTATTTGTTTATCTCTTAATGTTTATAGTAAATGCATCATAGTCTTTGGCAATCCATCATTTTAGATATTTTGGATTCTTAACACTTTATTGTCAATTAAAGCAGTAAATTTAAAGTTAGATGACGAACAACAAAGTTACAAATTATTGACCAATACGGTTAGAAAGATCAAAACTTGTTATTGATTAAGATATAATATGGGATATGATTTAATCTTTGTACTAAAATATTAATACATTAATACTTATATTAAAATACATTAATACTTCCGGTTAATGGCATGGACGAACGTTGTTTTTATTCGCTGTGAATTTTGTGTCATAATTTTCTCAATTACTCTAAATGGATTAGACTTATTCTGTTATGAATTAAAAGCAAGTGTTTGGATTTGTTTCTTGGACAAGGTAAAATACGATATAGCTGGCATTTTGCAATTTTGAGCATTTAAACCTATCTCGGTGGTGTACTGTCGGTCAGTTTACCAAATTCTACGTGTCATCCATTATTGTGTAGGATTTTGCGAGCGGACTGGGTAGACACTTCATAATCCGTGACTCGTCACGCTTGAGTTGGCCGCATTGCGACCTGGGCGTAGTATTATCCCTCATGCCTATACATGTTAGACGTGGAGGTTATCTCCCCTGATTATAACGAGGTCTTCTTCATATCAATTAATGCCGCAAAAGTAAAGCACGAAGAAAAGTAAGAGGCCCTTGTCTTCACCAGAAAATGATGTCAGCCTTCCTGAGAAAAGACCTGCAAACAAGACAACTCCGCCGAGTACAATCTCGACACCAAGTGTAACAACGATGGACAACATGGCCAACCAGACCTGTGTTCAGCCTCTGAATATGGCAAACATGTCCAATATGATGAACTATCAAACACCAGCTGGAGTATTCTATACCCCAGCACCCCAACAGCAACATCAACCTCAATTTGTGAATCAACAATCACCACAATATGCCGTTCCACAACAGTATAATGACAAATTTCAACAACTGGTTTTGGAAAGGCTGAATTCGCTTGATAAAAAACTATCAAAATTGGACGCAATTGAACAACAACTATCAAATGTATCGAGTAAGCTTACATCATTAGATACAAGAGTCACATTAATTGAAGCTGATGTTAGAGATACTAATGCTAGAGTAACCGAGGTAGAGGCTAGTAGAGCTTATGATTCGCAAATTTGTGAAGAGCTGAAATCTCAACATATCGAAATCAACTCAGCTTTAAAACAAGAACGTGACAGAATCAACAAACTATCAGAAGATCTTGTCAATTTGAAATCCTTACCCGAAGAACTCAATGATCTAAAGTCTCGCTCAATGAGAGATAATCTTTTATTCTTCGGCTTTCCGGAGTGTCAATCACCTGAGTCAAGACGTAATGATAATTGTTCTAAAGTTGTTCTCGATTTCTGCAAAGAAGTTCTTTCCATCGATGATCCTCATAATTCTATTAAAATAGAAAGAGCCCATCGACTAGGCAACCGATTCAATCCTGATAAAGTGCGACCAATCGTGGTCAAATTTAATCACTACCCTGATAAAATGATGATCAAGGAGAAAGTTTCATCCCATAGGAAATCAAATAATAACGGAGCTACAGGCATGGAATCATCAGATGATCCAACCTCGTCATCTACGTTGAAGATTCGTGTTAGTGAACAGTTTCCAAAAACTATTCAAGAAAGGAGAAAACAACTTATCCCTATCATGATAAAAGCTAAGAATGATGGACAAACGGCTTATCTTGCATATGACAAACTATACATCAATACTAAAATGTATACAGTGGATACAGTAGCAGCATCCGGTTTTTGTTAGGATGGACCAGTGAAACAGTTGACTTTTCTTGTATGGAATGTACAAGGTGTTGGAACCAAATTTAAAGATTGTGATTTTATTAATTTTATATCTGATTTTGATATACTATGTTTTACAGAAACTTGGTCGGGTTCTAATGTCTCCAACCTAGACGGATATTGTTGCATTAATTGTCCTCGTCCGAAGTTTAATACTAAAGCTAGGCGTAACAGCGGGGGAGTCACTATTTATTATAAGAAAGCTTTGAGCAAGTTCATTGATATTATTGACATAGATTCTAGGGGCGCCGTGTGGTTTAAATTCAACAATCGTGCGAGAGAAACAAATAACGATGCTTATTTTTGTGTTTGTTATATTCCTCCAGAGGACTCGAGTTTATATCGTAATAGTAGATCAACCTTATATCAATTTGATTTTTTCGAATGTTTGGCCGATAATGTTAGAAAATATAATAATCTTGGCGATGTATTCATTTGTGGTGATCTCAATGCACGTACTGGTGAGCTGTATGATTATATAGAACCTTCAGAACTGAGTAGGTATACTAATATTCCTTATAATCATGTTTCGGGTGAAAAACTCCCAAGACGACATAACAAAGATTCTGTTTTAAATAACTTTGGTAGTAAATTGCTAAACCTATGTAAAGTGAACAATTTATGCATTGTTAACGGTCGATTGGATGAGGGTAATTGTACTTTTAATTCTGTTTTACGTAACAAGAATATATCGAGTCTAGTTGATTATCTTGTCACAAATATTGAATGTTTTTCTTGTATATATGATATGTGTGTGTTAGACAAGACGGAGTTTTCCGATCACTGTCCTCTCACGTTTTCTATAAACTACAATGTTGATACATTTGTCCATGACGATTTACCGTTTGATAAAATTGTCTGGGATAACTTCCGTAATGATGAATTTTTAAATATATTGAACTCGAAAATCTATCAATTTGATGATATCAATCAAAACCTTATATCGCATGAATATGATATCAATGAATGTGTGAATAAGTTTTCTGAGATTATTCATGATGTTTCATTTCAATTTTTTGGACGTACAATAAACCCAAGACCAAAAAGAATAGCTAAAAAATCTCCTTGGTTTAATTTTAACTGTAAGATGGCGAAAGCCAAGTTTTATGATTCAAAACGTAAATACAACGCTGATAAAAGTGAGACTAATAAAATGCACTTTTTGCGCTGCAGGAATGAATTTACTCAAATGAAAAGGCGAGCGAAACAAAAATATTTCAATTCCGAAAGGGCAAAATTAAGTACTTTGAGCAAACACTCGCCCAGGCAATTTTGGAAGTATATTAAAAAGTTCCGCAACAAAAAAGATTCCATTGAAAATGTATCCGTCGATGATTTTAAGGAATACTTTTGTCATATTTCTAACGAGTCATTTGGAAATTTTACTCATTCTGATGACACTGATTTTGACAGAGAAAATCCCATCAGCATTGAGGACCTTGATAAGCCAATAGCGGTCGATGAAATTCTCGAAACTATATCTATGCTAAAACGTCACAAAAGTTGTGATAGAGAAAATATAGTTGCTGATTTTTTCATAGATGCTAAGGAGATTATGTCACCATAATTATGTTTAATTTTCAACTTTATTTTTGACAATGGTACATATCCAGATGCTTGGTTTAAAGGTACTATTATACCCATCTTCAAAAAAGGTGATAAAGATAACCCGGCAAATTATCGCGGAATCACTTTAATTAGTATTATTGGGAAAATATTTTCATTATTATTAAGAAATCGCATAAATAAATGGTGTGAATCAGAGGGAAAATTCAACGATTGTCAATTTGGTTTTAGAGATGGTCGTCCGACATCTGATGCTATTTTTCTATTACACTCTACTGTTCAAAAAGTTTTGAATAATAAATCTAAATTATACTGTGTATTCATTGATTATCAACGTGCATTTGACTCTATAAATCGAAATGCATTGTGGATAAAGTTATTAAAATCAAATATCAGCTGTAAAATTTTAAATATTTTGAAATGTATATATCACAATGTACAATCTTGTGTTAAACTGTATAATATGAGTATGTCGGATTTTTTCGATGTAACTGTTGGTTTAAAACAAGGAGAGCCATTATCTCCCCTGTTATTCATTTTGTTCATAAACGATATTGTTGAACACGTTGATTTTAATTCGTAAGTATCCTTCGTAAGTATTTTATACACTAACACAATCAATATTTATGAAAACATACATCATCATCTAGAATTTATTTGTCCGTCCGTTGAAATTAAACAATATATAAATACACTACAATCACAATACTATTCAGTTAAGTAAAATTGACTGTAGATATACAAATACATCAATATTTCTATTTCATATAACATTTTAATTAATTTCCACTTCTTAAAGAATTAGCTAAATGAACAAACTTTACTAATTATACTAAATTTTTCATTTAGCTGATTCTTTAAGAAGTGGAAATTGATTAAAATTAATATATACATGTATGTCATTTTATTCATATAAATAAATTATTTATTAATATTATAGTTATTCATATAAAGTTCGTATGTAATATCTTGCTATTGATTTATTCAGATATTCTCTTGAGCATGTCATGCGATATTTTATATTCGTTACATTTAGATCTATGTATCAAGTTATATTTCTTATGTTCATGTGACGCTGTTATATGACATTATATATTCATAGATACTTAACTTTTAGTCATAAATTGAGATATTTACACACTATTTGATTCTTAACCTGCATTTATTATCACAACCATTGATCCGTCCATTGTTATTTGTTAGAACCTATCTATTTTAATAGATTTCGTTGAAACTTCACCGAGTCTCGTGTCTTATTCGAGTTTTCTTAAAATTAGTTCACTAAAACTTGATTTGCACAGCCATGCACAGACATGTCATATTCAATTAGACTTCAAACACACCAAAAGTTTGAAGCGAAATAAAACTATAGAATATTTTCTATTTTATATATTGTAATCACACTTTGTCCAGATTCATACATGCTAATTCGTTGTTATGTAATGTTACATGTTTGTCATATTCAGGTCTTCAGGTGAAGTTATTATACTTATCAAATCGTTTTGTTTTACAACCTGGGAAACAGCTGAGCTTTACAAGATGCCGTGGTTGAGAGGTGGTTGTTGGGGATTATGTATGTAGAGTTTATGTTAGGGTTACGGTTTAGGTTAGGGTTTGGGTTAGGTTACTGTAGTTTAGAAGCAGCTGATTTTTGCGGGTTACTGTAGTTGAGAGGTGGTTGTTGTTTGGAATTAACTGAGGTATGTAGGCCACTGTAGTTAAGAAGCAGCTGATATTTACTGTAGTTGAGAGGTGGTTGTTGTTGGGAATTAACTGAGGTATGTAGGTTACTGTAGTAAAGAAGCAGCTGATATTTACCGTAGTTGAGAGGTGGTTGTTGTTGGGAATTAACTGAGGTATGTAGGTTACTGTAGTTAAGAAGCAGCTGATATTTACCGTAGTTGAGAGGTGGTTGTTGTTGGGAATTAACTGAGGTATGTAGGTTACTGTAGTTAAGAAGCAGCTGATATTTACCGTAGTTGAGATGTGGTTGGTGTTGGGAAGAAGCTGAGGTTTACAAGTTACTGTGGTTGAGAGGTAATTGTTATAAGGAATTATCTGAAGTATGTGGTTGAGAGGTAATTGTTATAAGGAATTATCTGAAGTATGTGGTTGAGAGGTAATTGTTATAAGGAATTATCTGAAGTATGTGGTTGAGAGGTAATTGTTATAAGGAATTATCTGAAGTATGTGGTTGAGAGGTAATTGTTATAAGGAATTATCTGAAGTATGTGGTTGAGAGGTAATTGTTATAAGGAATTATCTGAAGTATGTGGTTGAGAGGTAATTGTTATTAGGAATTATCTGAAGTATGTGGTTGAGAGGTAATTGCTATTAGGAATTATCTGATGTATGTGGTTGAGAGGTAATTGCTATTAGGAATTATCTGATGTATGTGGTTGGACACTGGTATGAAATGTTCATGTTTCAGTAATTTCTTGTGTGAATAAAGTAAATTAAAGAACAAAGGCTGATCTAAAATCTTTATACAGTACTGTTGGTCTATGTTTTTCCTGTGGAGTTTCGTGTATGTAAATTTGAGGATAACAAAGGATGGGCTCCGTATCGATCAAACTATTGATGCGATATTTGTATCGATACAAATACAAATTAGATTAGATTAGATTTGATTAGATCCAAGAGTAAAACAGACATCTTGAACACACTGTAATTTTCATATAACTGGATCGCGCACTGATTATTATTTATGGTAAAAGTCTACGTGTTCTTGAGTAAAGAAATTTTGCGAATTTTTTCCAGAGAACCATTATGTTAAATCTTTCCCCGTCAATAAAGCATTATGCTTCTTCTAAAAATTAAAATTGTCGAGTTGTTCTTTACCTTAGCTAGCCTAAGACAGAAAGAAGTGATTCGGTCCTAAGAAAATAGTCCCGCAAATTATCAACACAAATCTACCAAACTGTAATCAATTCATTAATATCACACAAAGACAATTCTAAATTTATTTCAAAACAATCAATATATTGGAAGTAATTTTCTTATAATATACAGTCTAGACTTTTATACTGACCCTTGTATATAGCGACGTTCCGTGACCGTTTTTCGCCTCTCCCAACCCCTGATACTTGAAACAAAACCAAATTCTAGCTAAATAGGCTACTTATTCCTAATAAAAAGGGAAGGTTTACAACGTTAATTCAACAAGCATGCTAACCATTCATGTTGAACAGCAATAAAAACGGACAGATAACTATTTTCTTCCTGTGGTTGACTGCAGGAAGGTTTTATCTACGCGCGAAAACTTTTTATTTAATAAAAATCCACAAATCAAACGAAACACGGCCCAAAATTTCGCCAAATCTACTCTAATTTTGACAAGTGTAACTTTTGACGTCCTCTATAGTATACAGTACCAGGGCGACGATTTTCATATCAAAACTCCATTTCTGAATGCAAACAGTGTTTATTTCAATAGATAGATAAACACGTTTTCGTGCTTTTCGACGAGCAGCTTTGTTCATGACATTTTCTGTTTCTATGACAACCAGCCGGTATACTGTTCATTCTTTTTCAATTCAATTCAATTGTATTTACATAGCGCAAATATTACTGTCATATTATATTACGTTGTACACAATAATAACTTAACTAAAACACATTTGAATCAAATCCTAATTATAATAAATTTTAAAGAGAAAAGTTTTAAATCTCCTTAGGAAACAGTTTTCATCTCTGATTTATCTTAGGTCTTTCGGAAGAAAGTTCTAGAATTGTGGACCAACTATATTTTGTATTTGTCATTGTAAAACAATCAATGAACGCTTACATTTTAAACACTACATGATATTGTGCGGTGATAAATAGATGTACATGCATTTTAAAAAATGATACGAAATCAGAATATATTAGAACGATAATTTGGTACAAGGGCTGATCCAGAAATTCGTAGAAAGTACAGTGGAAACTCTCTACACCAGTTACTCTATAAACCGGTTTCCCCTCTAAATCGGCCTAATATTCTGGTCCCGACTTCATTACTGTATAATTAAAAAATCCCCTCTAAACTGGAATCTCCACTAAACAGGCCTAATGACCAGGACACGGGCTCGACCGGTTTAGAGAGGTTCCACTGTATTGTTTTAATAAAAAGTAGTATACCAAATCATATTAAATTTTCGTGTCCTAACTTGTTGTACATTTGTTGAGATTTCCGGAAAAAGTCGCACTTCAATATGCTATAAGAATGCAAAATCATATATAAACCTTTATGACGGGACTCTGCCATACAAAGTCACATTTCTCATCTGCTACTACGGTACAGATAAAACATTTCTCGTGTTGGAATGCTATGAATAATAAACTGCATTTATCCGCATTTTACAGGCTTTAGTTATCAGTATTAGCAAAAGTACATACGAACGAATGGCCGCACTCGGTTCCAACAATATGGTTGTAGTTCTTGCAGACATATTCCGACGACTGTTATATCTGGTTCTATTTTTTTCCTAATACTTATACGGTCAATCTTGTATTAAGAGTCCGTCGTGGGAAAGGCCAGAAGTGGTCGCATTGTTTTATTCTCTTCGTGTATGTTTGTTATTTTTGCTGCAGGGCACTTTATTTGTGAATAGGTGCTCATTTTTTTTTTACAGCTAACAATAACAATAATAATGATACAATTATTATACCAGGTTGATTTAAATAATTTATTTTGGTACTACGTGTACATTAATACACTGGTACTTATAATAACAAAAAGTCAATGACTAATATGATAAGAATGTCTACATGCAGATTCCTGATAATCATGATAATGTATAGTATAGTGAACTATGTTTTTGTTTCAGTATGAAAATTACGCAAAGAAAAAATGCTGGCAATGTAATTTGTCATCAACCTTGTGTCGTGCACTACGACCCCCAACTCAAACCATTTAAATTATTCATTTCGGTTCAGCACCCTTTAGGGAAAGCAAAAGTATGTTGTTGTTGAGAGGTTGTTGCTCTAGAGAGGTTGAATGAATAGTTAAATCGTATAGTGAGAAAATCATATTGTTGTTGTTGAAAGGATGTTGTTGCTCAAGAGAGGGTCACTCTGGAGAAGTTGCTCTGTAAGAAGAAAACGAACAAACTGTCTGATGTACGGACTGTCATTCTGAGAACCCAATGTAGCACACTCTTCATCTATTTATCAGATTCTCCTAGTATTTGCTGCTTTGAAGACAAATACAAATTCTCTATAGTTTCAATACAGTTTTAAGGTTATTCACTCTTTGCGTTCAAAGACTATTTGTTCTATATCATAAACCTTTTTAGATTTCCATTTACAATTAATTTGTCAAATTAACAGAACATAAAATATATTTCAGGAGTCTTCTCTGAATTTTATTTACAATGGCCATACAATGAATAGAAGTAAAATCTTTATTTTGCTGTTTCGCAGATAGATCTAAGTCTTATGTATTTCAAATAATTTTAGCGTCGGTAATATCGAGGTAATATCGAGGAATTCAACACAGAGATAATTTCTCATACACATGGTATATTCATTCTGAAGAGTTTGAAGCAATTTTAGAGAATAGTGCGTTTTAGCGAACATTAGTGATAAACAATAGATTTAAGATACCAAATTGTTGCTTGAGACTTCGAAATGAATCCAACGCAACGAAGACCGAACTTGAAATGTACAAAGAAGCGGAAAAATCGGGATTATTGATGTTTTTGACATAATGAAAAATTCGTCTGAAACGAGTTCCCCGTAACGGGGATCGCCTGTAAATCTTTGAAGGGCGACGATCCAAACAGTTACTTTATACAAAATGTTCTAGTTACGTCCCTTCATTCGAACCTGTATTATAAGATCATTGTTTACAAATTTGGTACACGTGATTATTTTATTTTGGTTTATACAAGGTATTAAATTCTGAACAAAAGAAAGAATGTACGATATTTAGAGTAAAAACGTGTCTGCTTTAATGAATACACAGGGATTCGTGAAAAACGTTTTTTTCAACCTGAGTTCACAAAATATGTAGATAGAAAATGGTTAGTATTGATATCATAATGGTTCGCACAAATACATTACACATACTTCTTTGAAACACTTACTGCTGTGTCACTCAAATTAATTCTATGACGTCACACAGACTTTGTTGTCATAAATCATAGTAATTCGTAGTAACTCAAAAAGAGCCGAAAGTGAACACGTTAGGTATTTGTGATACGTGTAATTTATCAATACAGTAAAACGTCGATTATGAGACCATCTTAGTGACCCAATATTCGGTTGTTATAATCAGGTGGTCTCATTATCAAGTTGATTTGTAATAGATTTATTGGAAGCCAGTCCGAAAATAACTTGTCGTTATAACAAGGTGGTCGTAATATTGAGGTGGACGCTATTTGAGGTTTTTAATGTGCACAAATCAATTGGTTAGATGTGGAGTTTTGTTCAGTATTCAAATATGTGTTAAAGATTTTCATTATATTGAAAATTGCATTGTGGTTGGTGGCCATTACTCGTTTTTGTTTTGTGACCATCCCCGAATAAAGACCACCTTGTGAATAACAGTCATTCTTTGAAAACTCGTCACTGATCATTTAGAACAAACTGACCCCCGAATAAAAGCCATCTGTCAATAAAGGCCACATTTATATTTCCCAAAGTTGTCTTTGTTCACAGGTTTGACTGTAGTTAAAATCGGAAATAATAATGAACGTAAAATTGCATTAATTTCTGACAGGTAGTTTTTTCACTGGAGATTAACGTCGCACCAACAAACAGGGTCATTTAGAGACTCCCAGATTTAATATCTGAGGAAGACCCCAAACGTACTCCCGAGTAGAACAACCGACATTCTGTAAGCTTGCTGGATAGCTTACAAACATTTGAAATTTGTCTGGTCCCGGATGGGATTCGAACTCGCAGCAGGCTACTGATAATAGTTAATGACCATAACAACTCAACTACGGACGTCTACACCTACATGCAGTTTAAGGGCTCGGTTGTTGAAAGTGAAATTCAACGCTTTCTGAAACAGGAAAATCTGACAAATTCTCGCATGTGTATAATAATTGTAACAGCGTAAAAATCATTTTTCTAACATTCATCAACATATTCATCTCTAGCGATAGATTCACTCCGGTAGGATACTACTGGAGTAGTACATTTGTGTGTTAAAGTATACACACAGACGCTAACTTTTTTACAGATAAAAAATTCATTTTGTACTATGGAATGAAAAAACAGAGCATACAGATATATGTATATATGTTACACGAGACTCAGACCGACTGTATTCCCTCGATAGTAGGCTAGTCCGCTACTTGAGATGGAAGTCGGTTAAAGAGAACCTTTTTTTTCTAAAACTTTTATAAGTATGGGGAAAAACTTCTCATATTTATAAAAAAAAATCGAGCATTTTTCCTTCTTTTAAAAAAATCGATACGCGTTCTGGTTAGAATGGTTTATAATACAACTTTATGTGTCCTTTGGCGGTAAACTTAAATTCGTCGTACGTTAAAGGGTGAATTAATATCGAATGACCACATTTTACTTGTTATTCTTTTTCGATTTTCGAGACGATCCCAAAATATTTTTGTTCTTCCATCACCCAGGTCGACATGTAATAATCGTTGTTTTCCCACCGGATTATTTTTTCTCGTATACGTCAAATTGATGTCGAGCGTGTAAACCACCGTCTTTTTAAAAAGCAAGTGTTCTGTGCCGTACAAATGTTCATCGCCTACAACGGGGTACGTTACTATATTGTTATAAATAATATTTGTGTTCGGCGTTTTAACGAAGGCTGATGTGAAAAAGTCGTATCGTCTATTTTTATTATTGGTGATAACAACCCGGTTATCTTCTATTTGTTTTATATTAATTATAGTATCCATGCTAACGTCGAGCGAAAATAAAAGTGTATCTAATAGCTTATTTTTAAGAATTTTTATACCCGATTCTAGTTGTAAATTTTTGGTATTATTTCCTACGACGGCTTTACCCGCACCCATCTTTATTTTTTCGACGATCGGATTCAGATCTTTCTCGTCTACAATTTTTTCCAATTCTTTTTTTAAAATTTTCTACCTCCTTCTCAATATCTCCCTGTAATTTCCGTTCGATTTTATCCTCAATTGTTTCGCTATCCAACGCCCACTCTTTCTTAAGTTTATTCAATTCAGTTTCCATTTTTGGTTCGTCGATATATTCCCCCAAATGTTCTTTTACCGTCGTTACAAAGGCTTTACCAATTTCCGCCTTTGCTCGTTCCAAATCATTTTCGTCTGCGTACGTTTCCAACTCTTTTTTAAGACTTTCTACCCCCTTTTTTACATCACCCTGTAATTTTTGTTCGACCTTATCCTCGATGGTTTCATGATCCTTCGTCCACTCCCTTTTTAGTTTATTTAGTTTAGCTTCTAATTTTCGTTCGTTGATGTAATCTCTTAGATTTTCGTTTATTCTCGTTACCAAGGTTTTACCAATTTCCGTCTTTGCCCGTTCCAACTCATTCTCATGTACGTACCTCTCCAATTCTTTCTTTAAATTTTCCACTCCTTTTTTTTAAATCTCCCTGTAATTTCCGTTCGATTCTATCCTCGATGGTTTCGTCGTCCAACGTCCATTCTTTCTTTAGATTTTCTAGTTTGGTTTCCAAATTTTGTTCGTTGATATATTCCCTCAAGTATTCTTTTATTTTGTTGACAAAAGTTTGCCCAATTTCCTTCTTTGCTCGTTCTAGTTCGTTCTCGTCAACGTACGTTTCCAACTCTTTTTAAGACTTTCTACCCCTTTTCGATATCCTCCCTCAATCTCTCTTCTATGTATCTTAAATATAAGTCAATGAATCTTTTATACCTCTTAATTCGCGTTTTTGTTTATCTAGACCGTAATCACGCACCATCTCGTTTCCCGTGTTATCAAAAATGCCTTGCTCGCTGCATCACCTACGTCTGTGGGGGTACCAAGATTCGTAATCTTTTTTCCAAACATGTCGATTCTCCCCCTTTCTGAGTTTTAGGCATTCGTCCAAATTTATCGACAGGCATTTTTATAATGCGTAATGAGTTATTTTAATTTAATTTCTTAATTACAAACGCTTATCAATATCCAAGAACGGGTTGTAGTATAATTTGATATAACTATCTTTTTTTCTCCCTATTATTTCGAATGTAATGTTTTGTGTTCTTAAAGGTCCAGCGTGAATCTGTGGAATGTATCTTGTTTTCCGGGCTTTTTGGCTCGAATGGGAAATTTTTCATTTTTTATTAATTCAATGGCGGAGTTTTCTTCCAAAACAAGAGAAAATAACCAAGACTAAATTTCTTTAATTTTTGTATAACTTTTTCTAATTTATTTTTCCATTTTTCCCATTCTTTTAATTTATAATCTCACACCATCTTGTTTCCTCGTCTTAGTACAAATGTCGTATTTGCCGCGTCACTTCCTTCCATCGGAGCACCGAGATTCGTAACCTTTTTTCCTTGCATATTAATTTATAAAGTCGTCCTTTACGTCCGTTTTAGGCATTCGTCCAAATTTATCAACATACATTTTTTAACGAGAAAATTTATTTTAATTCTATTATAATTGGTCTTCTCTTTTTTATAAGTTTTTTTTCATAATAGGGTTAAAACCTGTTGTAGTGCAATTTAACGATTTGAGAGTATCTCCCTCCCCCCATCCTTATTGTTGTATTTTGTTTGCTTGGTAAAAGCTTAATTATTAACTTGGTGTCCTTCTCGGTGGCTAATACCCATGTGTCGTTGAATTTTGCTTTTTCATAGGGGGGGGGGATTCTTCCTCAAACATTCTTTCCTCTGGGGGAGTATGGTTCTTCTTTAAATGTTTTTTCTTGTCCATCATCTAGGGTTGCTAAAATATCATGTATCAGATCTTGTCTATTTTTTATATATACATCTACATTGATCTCAAGTGTGTATTTTCCTTTCTTTTTTTAAGAGCACACTCTCATTAGGGAGTACTTGTATAATCTCTTCATGCATATCTAATGGCGCGTCTAATAATAAATAAAAAAAACTTTTGTCCTGTAGGGGGTGGTGATTTCTGGTTTATTTTTTTCATTCTATACTCCATCCCCCATACACGTTTTGTTCCCCTTTAACAAATGTACCTGGCTCTATATAAAGATAATATAACAAAATCGGTGGGTGCACTGGATTTAATTTTTGTATAACTATTTCTAATTTATTTTCCCACTTTTCTAATTCTTCCAGTTTATAATCTCGCACCATCTTGTTTCCTCGTCTTAGTGCCCCGAGATTCGTAATCTTGTCTCCGAGCATATTAATTTCCCCGCGCTTTGTAAAGTTTGCCTTTACGTCCGTTTTAGGCATTCGTCCAAATTTATCGACAAGTGGAAATTTAATTATTCAATGTCCACAAATTACTGACCCTTTCGGTTGCACTTGTTCAACATTATAAAAAAATTCGGTTTTAGATAATTTATAATTTCCACGGGTGGTTGTATGCCATAACCGTCAAAATAATATTTTTTATTTTCTCTTTTTATCCAACAAACCCAATGCGTGCCACCGGCGTCGGAAGATCCAATTTCATCATTCGGATTCGAGTCGTCTAAACTTAATATTCCGCATTTTTTCCCAAGGGCGTTTCAGCAGTTGGTCACGCATAAATGCGCCTCGAAAATTGGGTATTTTTAATGTCTTTACCGCGTCCGTCTGTTCGAAATTGTTTAGCGGTTTGTTGGGTAAAATCACTGCCCCGATCGAGATATTCATATTTTTCTTAATGATTTTGCTTGTTAATCCGGTAACGCTTGCGCCGACGTTTGTCGGTAATGGCCTATCGCCAACGTGTTAATTTCACCCAGCAAGAAAATTCTCTTGTCATCCTCGCAACTCAGCGCAACCTTGTTCATTTCTTCCGTGTACATTTCGTGACTCCGGCTTCTCAAAACATTCATCTTTCGCAGTTGTTCCTTTCTCGAAAACATGCACTCTTTGTAATCTTCATATCGGATACTCTTTTTCACAACAACTTTTTTTATTCCTTTGCATTTTTTCTCTTCCGCTCCTTCAAACATTTTATACGAGTACAATTTAGCTCTCAGGCCGACGAATCCGTCAATAATTTGTCCACCCGCCTCGTCTTTGAACATCCCATCACTTTTTTATTAACCCCTACTTCAATTCCAGACGGGTGTTTTTTGTCGAAATTACTCGTGTCAAATTTATCTTTCACGTCCGGGGCAATATCTTTATAAAAGTCTTTCGTTTCAATCTCATACATCAAGCTATCCGTATCGGTGAATAATAATTTAGCCTTTCCTCCATATTTCAGTTTAACGTATCCGTAGTGGAAATCATACATGAGCGTTTTACTTAAATCCAAAATACACATCCCGAGGTAAACCGGTTTGTCGAACGTTAATTTATTCTTTTTCATATGCGTCGCGATAAGATTTTCGTCAAAGATGGTATTTCCGTTCAAATTCGGTTTCGCCGCTAATTTTTTCGCCGTCGTTTCGTTGGTAACCAATTTGATTACCGTTCCATTTCTGATATTTTCAATCGTCTTCCCGAAGACGGAGTTGTCCATCAATTTAAAAAAGTCCTTTTCAAACTCATTCGTTGCCTTCGCTCGTAGGTTCGTGTTTAGAGTATAATGGGAGACAACTCATACTGTACTAAAACATAATCAATTAAACTACAGCCATTATCTAACATGAAAGTATAATCCCCTGTACTGCTGTCCGATCCACACCGACCATTGACAATCTTTAGATCCGTACTTATACATAAGTCAATCAATTTGTTACCAGGTGCATTAACAATTTGGTCTTGAGAAAACCGACAAGGTAATACATAATTACCGTAAAAAACAACATCATCGATACATATAAAATCACATATATTATCAGTAGGTACAGGAATGTCAGATTTATTGCCACAACGGGCATTTAAATCGCCAATTACAGACGTTTTCCCCAGTTCGGAGTAATGTCTGACTGTACGTTCAAGATACTCGAAAAAACCTTCATCGTATGCATGAAATATACAGATTTTGGGGTGGGACATAAACAAAGCATATATAAACATCAAAATTAGTACCAGTGAATGTACTGGCTATTTTAATCCACAACATTCCTTGTGGATCATGTTCAACCATTTCAATACCGCATGTAATCCCTATAAAATGAACAGATACCACCGTGACCACGGCTACGACAATTATGTATACTTTCGGGCGTCGGGAGATTAACGCGTCCATACACTTCTAATACTGGTTTGTCAGTAATTTTCAACCAAGTTTCACAACAAAAACAATATGAAACATATTACAAAATTTACAAAATCTTCGTCATCAATACATGAATTCAGACCATTGTCATTCCAAGAAATTACATTCAGGTCATACTTTTCACGTAATTCCTAGGTGGACTCGTGCAGTAAGGTGAATGGGTGTCACTCGATGTAAAGTTTATCATGCACCATAAACGCCGTCTTTTTCTCTTCCCGTGCTGCTAACATTTCCTACGCTCCACTATTTCAGTTGGGTACTGATCCGTCCGTACCACGGATATTCACTTCCCGTAGGGCACTTTTAATCCGAGATTTGGAATCGGTGGACCTCAATTTAACCACAACAGGACGAATCTTATTCCGATAGAATTTCCATAATATATGAGCACGGTCGATCTCTATAACACTACTGGCGTTTTCAATCATGAGAGTTTTCTCACAGAAAAGCAGAATCCTTTTGGCACAATCCTCCACGTGACGTTGATCCACGTGAGGTTGCTGTTGTCTAGCCTGGGTCTCGGCTTCCATCGGTTGCTCAATTGTGACCCGGGGAGCAAGCGGCGTTGTTGGCGTAGTCTGCTCTTGTGCAGTACCATCGGGCTGCGGTGCAGACGGGTATAATGGTGCGTTACCTTCCAAAGAAGAGGAGATTGTCAAGCATTGATCTGCACTTTAGATCTATAACGTCCTCATTCAACACATTGTTGGCTTGCCGTAGAGCACTGTTTTGTTGTCTCAAATCGTTCATGTCATCTTTAATGATCGAGATATCCGACTTATTAGATTATGCACTTTTTGGCACAGATTCATATTTCTCATCCAGAAAACACTGACTGCGCTCGATTTCCACAAATTTATGTTCTACACTTGCAAAGCGATCCGTGATGCTCGATATCGTGACCGTTATAGTGTTCAGTTGATTCAAACGTTTGTCTATTTTATCCAAGAAATGGTAAAGCAAAGACTTTGGAGTACCGCATTATCCTCGTTGTTTTGACTATAATTCAAATTTCGAGCAATATTTGGGTTGGGCACAGGCTGAGTAAGTTGCAGTGTATTCACCGGTGTCTGGTAGAACTGGTTATACCCTGGTGAGTATGAATTACACATTCCATTCATACCAGATTGACATTGGTTCATGGATGGGGTAGGTGCCGCTGGGGTACAGGGCTGAACGGGAAAACAATTATTACCTCCGCCCGTTAATAAAGGCGAGGAGGCTTTGCCTTTTTGCACAGTGTAGTCTTCAACCCTAAATCATTGATTTTCTGTGTCAACTCTGAGAACGTTAGTCCACTGAAGTCTGGACTTGATATGGTTTGGATCTTATGATGTACATCAGCTTGTTTCATTTCCTCCACTATTTTGTTTTATTCAGACAAAAGTTGTGAAGACAGAAGCAATTTCTCTTTCACCGGATATCATGACGCTGACATATTATGCGTATTAACACAATGTTATTTGTGACACCGATAGAATATCGTTTTTCCATCGTCATATACAAATGACCAGCGTTTCATTAAGTAAATTATTTAAAAAAAATGATTTTCAATCAATATAATCACTTATTTGTGTATCTGTTTAGATTGTAATATGACTCAAGATCTTAAGAACTTAACTTAATATACAATATTCATTCAATTCTCCTGTATGGTTCTATAGCCACAAAGTCACAAAACTCATGCCATGTGAATGCATAAATTTGCAACAAAACAGTAAACTGCATTCTATCGCCAGGCTACCATATACAGTATACAGTTTTATTACCCCTAATTAGCACGGTAAAAATGGATTTGGTCCGAGTTTATCCGGTAATTTTCGTAATTGTCCATGAGATAGACAAACTCAAAAGTAAAATGATACTTATTTACCTTATTAAACTCAAATTCCCAGCTTAAAGTATTTTAAATAATTTTATCACATTTCAAACTATTCAATAACACCTTTGGATTGCTCGATAAATGAATTTTATTGAACGGGTGGGACATTTTTTGCTTCATTGGTCCAATTTGTGAAAAACGGACATAAATCAGACTTTTTCAGAAATTTTCACACCGATTGTTCCATACTTAATGTAAAAAGGGTTATTGTTCTTAAGTGCTAATTCTTCCACCTAAATATCAAAATAAAATAAATATTTTTTGCATATACATGTATACATAAAGCGGAATAATTAAAGCTAATGAATATGATAGGACATTTTTCTGTAAAATGATTAATAAAAAAAGTATTACGCAAAATGCCTAGTACTCCTATATTCTACAGCGCCAATTTCAGCGTAAAGCACTAATCTGATAAGCGAAATTGTTCCTCATGTGATAATAGAATTTGTTATTTTTTCGTAATTAGCTTCAGATCAGACGTTTGTAACATGTATCTACATTATAACTAAATGGAATGAGAACATGGGTTGTATGATGATCGCTTATTTCTTGTGGTACCTGAATTGTTTCATTCTCTGACTTGATATGAGTAGAGGAATACGGTTTATGAATAGAGGTTAGAAAGAGATTTCTAGAAAAAAATAACACTAACAAAAAATCCCTCCGTCCTCAAAACCCACCAACCTAAACCCACTTAACACATATAAACATTCAACAAATGGTGGACAGATCACGACCCTCCAGTGAACTGATAAAAAACTGAGCTTTTGGTCACAAAATCAACCCCATCTAATCCATTTCATAGCTTGAGTAAATCTACACAGACACATACAAAGGAATACATCGCTGATTGTCTTGTCAGTAAAAGACGTTGAAGATCAAAGTACAAGATCAAATGTAGTACAATAATAAGATTGCGAGATAAATTCAGGTTACAAATATACCGGAATGAGTTAAGTGGGATGCGACATTGGACGATTCCGTGATTATTTAGAAAAATACAAGAAAAAGTAAATGTCAGTTATCACTATGTAGTAATGTGAATTATCATTTTGTAACTTACTGTTTAAACATTGAGACTGTGAGAAATCAAGATGTTCATCAATGTTTGTACGACAGATGTAAAATATAGCTTTATTCTTCTTTAGAGAAAATGGTAAAACAACTGAGTGTGTTTTGGACATACGTATACTGCCATAGTATAATATTTCTGTAAATACAATGACTGATAACTTACACTAACGGACACCCATGAGCAACGAACACCATTCTACAATGGACGAAATAGAACTGTTCACTTGATCGTGTATAGTGGACACTTGCGGACAGCGGACATTGAAAAGTTTTTCCGAATCGGTATATTTTTTTCAAGCAGAAATCGCAATTTTTTGTTCTTTAGATTTTCTTATGTTATACTGAGAAATTACACAGTGTGTCATTTCACAGGAATCATTTTTTTCTTTCAAGATATTAGAAATATGATTACATGTATTTGTTTCTATATGTTTTTTTTTTTCAAACGAATGAAGTAAACATATCTTTTTGCATGTTTTCGTATTTAATACAAAATGATCTGTAACAATGACTAATTATCGAATGACGTCATCAAGTGACAATGACCCATAAGGCTGAGCAGAAGTCCACGTGTTTTCTCGTGTTCCATGAAATGCACGTCAAAACTATACACGTCAATTGTTACGTGAGATTGTTTACAAATCTCACAATGCGGTCTGTATCCAATTGACCAATTATATAATGACAGTAATATGTAATGATTAAATCTATTGTATAACCGTGCATTATTACAATTTTCGAGTATTTACGAAAGAAAGATTGTTTTTTATATCACAAAAGAATTAGACAGTTCATGATTTCATTCACGTGGAACATGTCATACATACCTTGTGCTGACCTCAATCATACTTCATATAGAACAATTACAGGAATTTCTATACAACACCAGACATTACTTGAAATTTAAAAGAAGACCTCTACCATGTCTTTTTATAGACAAGTAAATTTGTGTTTTGAAAATGGTGTCTCGCATCAAAGCACTGAGAGAACGTCTTTGGCGAAGAATATTTTCAAATTTCAACAAATACTGCTATATTCTCTTAAGTTCAATGTATGTAATACAATAGCTTAACGCTTATCGAAAATACACTACAACTGTTGCATGAAATTCTATCAGAAACATAATTGTGACAAAAAGACGTAATGGAAACATGGTTGCATGGAAACAAATCACACAGGAGTATTTAAGACCATCTCGCTGATTACTTCCTTTGATCTACACTTGACAATATCTCGATTAGCGGTTTGATATTTGATGTGTAGACTATATAATACATACAATTATGCAGCATCTTTTCCCTGTATTACTAGCATTGATTTATATTACACAAAGAACAACTATCATACTGCGTTTATTTACAAATTTGATAATTATACGCAGAATATTTACAATCTAAGTGAGCTGAGACCTTGTCACATAAAATCAAAAGAAAATGTTCCATCAGAAACAATTTTTCTGTAAATAAAGATATGTTGTTCCTCTTATTGGAATGAAATACTGTAATAGTTTAATAGTGTAATGCTGTAATAGTGTAATAGTGTAATACTGCAATACTGCAATACTGTAATAGTGTAATACTGCAAAACTGTAATAGTGTAATACTGTAATAGTGTAATACTGTAATAGTGTAATACTGTAATAGTGTAATAATGTAATGATGTGATAGTGTAATACTGTAATACTGCAATACTGAAATAGTGTAATTCTGTTACAGTGTAATAGTGTAATTCTGTTACAGTGTAATACTGTAATAGTGTAATTCTGTTACAGTGTAATACTGTAATCGTGTAATACTGTAATAGTGTAATTCTGTTACAGTGTTATACTGTAATAGTGTAATACTGTAATAGTGTAATTCTGTTACAGTGTTATACTGTAATAGTGTAATAATGTAATACTGTAATAATGTAATACTGTAATAATGTAATACTGTAATAATGTAATACTGTAATACTGATACTCCCAACAAAGGTTTAAAGTCATAGGAATGGTCATCCATGCTGGAGTTCGAATGGTTGTCCAGTTAACTTCTTGATCACCTGACAAGTTTGAATTACAGAAATGATACCCAACGAGAATATAATGAAATTAGAAAAAGTAACAAAAAATATCCCAGTTGGTTGTGATTTATTTTAATAAGACCACATCAAAACTAGATTCGACCGCTTCCACCAAATCTGATACCACATCTGCATCTACTGTCAATACGGTGCCATGTTCTATCCTATCACATCTGTTATCAGAGCAATCTGATGGTGAAGAACATCCGCTTCCACTTGCTGAAAAAACATTAGATTTTTAAACAGATATTTCTCGTAGTTAAACCAAATGATTTGAATTCATTATGTCACTATGAATCCCTTTATTATACTCGTACTACACATTGTAGCGTCGTATTATCAAGATAAGAATTAACTGAAATTCATTAGAAATAAATGATCGCGATCAACGTCGTAGCTACACTGAGGCCTGACGTGTCCGAATATCACGATAACCGAAGTTATATTTGATAGTCAATGATGATATTTAAAAGGGTTAAACTTACTTTGATAGAACATTATGTATCTTTATATAGACTGTCATTATTTTCACTTTGAACAACTTTACGCTTATTCTTCTTCATATAGAGGTGGTTAGGAGAATATGACATAGAATTTTCCAATAAACTTACCATGACGCCGTTATAAAAATTTACTTACGTAAGAAAATGTTTTAAACAAGCAAACAATTTTCATTATATAATCGTTATACTATAGATATGTAGGTCATGTTTAAATGTAATTGTAAGGGTGCAAACCATTTAACTTATTTTTAGTTTTTAAAAACATGCTTTGTACGTACATGTATACATCTTGAGAAACCCTGTCTTCAGATAATATAGATGAAATCAGTTTCAATGTGTTGGACATAGTGATTTAATAATGTAAATGGATATACATGTACGTAATATTTACAAGGCTTGCATTAATTATTCATAAGTGTGTGTGTGCATGGCCTTAACACTACATGTAGTAGATTGTATATATCAATTGGGTGAGTTTTGTTATGTGATGTACTTGCATTATGATTTTTGTATAGTAATTAATCATATTAAAATTCAATGGTATTCATTTTTCCCGCTATTATTAACGTGGTATTTTTACTAGTAAAACTTTAGAACCAGTCACGGTTCATTTGCTGGAGGAAATGTTTGTTCTCTGTGCTGTATCAATTATGTATCAATAATGGTTGCTTCAGTCGTTTGCTCTTTCTATCAGCATTGTTCTGTTTCTTGATGGACCTGTATTTGTTGTTGTATTTCCCACACATGTATTAGCTCAAATTGAAACAAGTTTATTCTGGCAGGTGAATTTGTAAATGATTGGCAGTTTGTGTGTGATGTTTTCTATGTTCATTATTATCTCAAAAATTCAATATTTGTCGGCTTTCCCGATTGGTCCGAAACTAAAGCTTGTTAATTTTATATGATGTGACGAATAAGGAAGGTTTAAACTTGAGCTTAATGTTTATATAAACGTCTGAAGCATTTTAATGTGTATTCGTTTTTATATACTCAAAATCCGCACCTTAACGCTCAATACAAAATATACAAGGGAGGTAAGTATATGTATTTACAATATTTTTTTTTGAGAAATTCGACTTATCTCCCTTTCGCTAACCACGGTTTTATTTGGTTGCTGCCCAGTAGCAGACGACATGTCCGTTAGTACAAGACAATTTCTAAACAAATGGTTGCGATATCTAAAATGTTCAAGCAAACGAAGTCTCATTGTTTCATTTAAATCTAGTAACAGTCAAACCTTTGAACCAAGGCCACCCTTAGGAAAGACAAAACGTGGCCTGTATAGACAAATGGCCTTTATTTAGAGGTCAGTTCTAAATATTCAGTGATGGTTATTCAAGGAATGGTCTTATTAAAATGGTAGTCTTTAATATTATAAGTAGATTCCGAAGAAGCCTAATAAGTCTGTTTCATAAAAAATATTGGAGTTTATCGTATGCTGTTTGAACGAGTATGTTTTGATTCTGTTTTGTTTTCGCTGGGGTTTGACGTCGCATCAATAGCTAGCGAATTTTCCAGTTTTAACGTTAGAGAGGGAAACCCCAAGTGTACATATTGTTAGATAAAGATGTAGATGAGCTATTGATCTCTTTATATCAGATGCATTGTTCTATGTGATTCATTTACACTGTTGTTAAGGCAACTGTTGAAATATGTCTCTAGTCTCGGTACATAGTCATGATTAAGAAGATAATTTGGACATTTGTAACAGTATGATATAACATACAGTGATACATTTTACCGGGAAATTTAGTTTTCACAACGCAGCATCTTAGTCAGGAGAAACATTGTGCAGAGAACATTATCAGAGAAACAACAGGCTGCGTTCTTGAGAATAACGTTCAGAAATAAACCATGATAGTACTGGTTCTTGGTACAGTGGAAACCTTCTAAACTGGTTCCCCTATAAACCTGCTTCCTCTCTTAATCTGCCTAATGTTCTGGTTCCGACTTCATTTCTTTATAATTCAAAATCCACTCTAAACTGACATCCCCTCTAAACAGGTCAAATGACCTGGTCCCGACTTCATTCTATATAATTCAAAATCCACTCTAAACTAACATCCCATCTAAACCGGTCAAATGACCTGGTCCCGGCTTCATTCTATATAATTCAAAAATCCCCTCTAAACTGACATCCCCTCTAAACCGGTCAAATGACCTGGTCCCAGGCTCGGCCGGTTTAGAGAGGTTCCACTGTATGCATAGAATATGAGAAAAAAACGTAAGGCTGATCAATAGCAACAAGAACCACACTATTTAAAAATGATTTTTTCCAGGTAACTCTTAAAAACAAATAAATGCATATAAGTATGCTCCCAGCAACGCTTAAAAATGTTCCTGTATCCAGATAATGTTTTATTCGACCGAATTTGACACATACATGTATATTGAATATAATAATGCTGAAATAGGACGCTTAGAAAAAATATTGGCTTCTGGAATTGTTTGGAAACTTTATCCGATACAAACTTAATGTAAGCTGTAGTGTGATTTGAATTGAATATTCGGTTATACTGGTGCATCAAAAATTTATATCTGGCGGTATCATTTATGATTTTACATAAATAACCTTTCATAAGAACACAATTACAAACTACTGAACAAGTTCAGTGTCACAGGCAGTGTAGACCATCTACCGAGAAGATCCCGGGACAAAACCGGACAAATATTCTAGATTTCAACGACTGAAGAATAAATTAGTTTGACGTAAATACTATTCAAGATTTTCTCCCCTTTATTTACATTTTGTTACTAATTTGAAAGTTGCGTGAAATCAAGGTATGTTTGCAATTTTTAAGGACAAGAGATTTGTCCCAAGGTGTAAAACATGAAATGTCCCCAAATCAATGTTATCTATTCTTACGGTCATTGGAAGTTTCATACAATCAATAGTACAGGTGTAAGTTTAAAATAATGACATAATTTCTTTTACTAGCGTGGTTTACAGGACAATATTACCGTGGTTCTTTTTTTTCATTATTTTATCACTCCTTGTCAAACTCAGCTTAAGTTGTTACATGGTATTCAAGACTACGGAAAACAGTTTTAGTTTGAACATATTTACACATAAAACACAATTTAACACGTCTTCTGTATGATTGAAACTTTATACCTGTCAGATTTCTTAAATTTGTTTTCTATTTCCAAATGTGAGGTCAAGCTGCTAAGAGTCCGTTTCCCATAAAACAGTCCTTAATTAATTGAAACTTTTGTTCTACATGTTTGTCACCACACAGCATGACCAGTCTGTAATTATACATTACTAAATCGTTCCCGGTGCTTAATAACGATAGTTTTTTCCTGAAAATGAAAAAGTTAGAATGTTATGACACCAGTCTACAAAGTTGACAGTCTAGTTTCGATTTTCAATGATAGACCAAAACATAGCATATATCAATTTGATACGGAGAAACTTACATTCATATAGATTAACAGACAAAGCGTTTGTTTTCGTTGGTTCGCATACTCCGGACACTTATAATATCTTATTGTTAATGAAAGAGATGTTTTACATTTAATTCATAATGAAGCAATTTCACTTTATTTAGAAAGTATCAGGAGAAAAGACTGTATCCAAACCACGTTTATACAATTCATAATAATAGCAAAAATTCACTCAGAAAAACAGTCAAACTAAGAATCATAAAAGGTGCAAAGGTTAGAAAAAAAAATCACACGCTACTGTACATCTACACATAGTCCATGTTTTGGTCTGTTCATAATGATTGAATCTGTATATTATACTGATTAATTTAGTTCTTAGTCACTTATAACTCTGAAAAGAGTGGCAATATTTTGTCTTTAATATATGTACACTATTTATATATATATTCAAATACTACACGATTCAATACACGCAGTTTTCACAACTTTTTTAATTTAACCGTTAAGAGTGTTATTTTTAGGTTCATGCGAATTTTGAGGACCGTCAACTCTTCATGCGATCCGATCTAGGCGTTCCTAATTGTGATTCGTTAAACATCGGGTATTTCCGTTTTTCTCCGTAAATAGTGCTTAAGAAAAAAATATGGAGAGGAATTGCTACACATTAGTTCCGGTAACTTCATTGTTGAGGACTATGTCTGGTCCGATGTGAATTATAACCAAACATGGAACAAATGTACGCAATATTGATATAAAGAGGTTCTTATAACAGACATAAATTTGTTTAAAAGACAATGAAAAATAATTATGAATGAAATTAGCCGCTGTATAGTCAGGGAATAAGTTTAAACTTTTGTAGAGAATTCTAAAGCAGATTGATAAATAGTTTTGTGTGTTCTATTTAACGGAACAATTACGGTTTGAGAAACTTTGCAATTTCTACGCAGATGTGTACGTAAATATTTTAATCATTTCTGTACATTTAACACATGATTGTTGATTTAGTTTTTCAACCTGATTGTTACTAGTCACTCTATCTTACAACCTTGAGCCATTTTTCCGTTCGGCCACGACCGTGGTCTAGTGGTTAGTGCGCTGGACTTGTAACCCGGAGATCCGGGTTCGAATGGTCAAACTTTTCTATGAAAATTTGACAAGAATATCGATTTTCCTCCATATGTGGAGAGGTTACCGGCTTCTTGTGGAAGGGTAAGTTAGTACTGGTTAGTAAACAGGCCAGGAAAACTGGTTAGGTGAACCGGTCATAAAATTGTTGAAAAATGGTATTAAACCCCAGTGACAATTAGTCACATAAAAACAAACAAACAAACGTGTTTTCTGTTCCTCAATTTTAGCTAATCCGGGGAGGTTTGTGGTTGTGTAGCAACCATCGATTGAATTTGATCGCTCAGTAGTTAACTATCGAAAGGTGTTCATCACATCATAAAGTCATATACATGTATATAGATATTTACCTTACTATGGTTTTGTTGTTTTAAACTGATATAAGCATGTTGACGCTTCTATGCCGTACATGTTCATGTTATGTTATATTCATGCCACATGTGCAGTCAAATTACTGTGAAGTCAAATCATACTAGTCTTTAACTCCCGTTTTCTTTCCTTTTTTCAAAAATCTATTTTGTACGTATTGTTGTCTGTTGCCATGTTATGTTTAGGTTATATACATAGACACAATTTCAAGAAGAACAAGAAGTGTTCACTTTCTCATTGAATAATTTCTCTTTCTAGTCTGTCTTTTCTTTTTCCCAATCCTTTTACAGTAAAATCTACAGTACAGAGTCATCTGAACACACAAATTTCTCGAGATATACGTGGTGCTCGTAATAACGACGAATTTGTTTGTTGAAAATCACACACAACTATGAACAAAAATTGACGGGACTTTTAAAAATCTCCGAGATAAGTCGGGTGCTCACGATATTGATGCTCGTAGTAACGAGGTTTTACTGTATTTATACACTGTTTGTTTTGTCGCTTCACGGCTACAACAACGAGTTTTATTTAATATTGACCAGTTGTCTTTTATAACGTCTATAGTAATGTATACCATTGTATGTTGTATATATATACACACATAGGCCTAATATCTACCTATCTACCTGAAATGAAATGTTTGATGAATTAGAAACACATCGTTTTGTACACGATGCTGTATAGGCGTAGTCTATACTATACTACAACAAATAACACCAAGTACGTCTACTTGAAAACGTGTATTTTAGATGAAACAGGTCGATGTTGTAACAATACCAGGATGGGACCATTTAATATAACATAAAAATATCTGTGTATAAAACAATCTACACAATTTATCATAATGTGAAACATTTAATATAACATAAAAATATTAGTGTATAAAACAATCTACACAATTTATCATAATGTGAAACATTTAATATAACATAAAAATATCTGTGTATAAAACAATCTACACAATTTATCATAATGTGAAACATTTAATATAACATAAAAATATCAGTGTATAAAACAATCTACACAATTTATCATAATGTGTTAGCGTTAGCAACTGACCCAACACAAACCAAAAGTATTATCTTTTGTAACCCTCTATTTTATGGAGGGGGAAGTGGAGGTAGAAGGTGACCATACTGAAAACAGTAGTGTGTATCATACACGTCTTGATTTTACGATTCAGAACAACATAATGTTCGAGCCCCGCATCGGGAACTTTATTTTCTGCCTCCTAATTACATAAAACAATGTATTAAAACATGGTGCATACAAACGACCATTTGATGAAAACAAAATTTGATTTCAATATCTTAGAAAACTGGACTGAATCAGTCTGTGTCGTCTGTTAGAATGACTCACACTGACCAAAACTAGCCAAACTTATAAAAGCGCGTAAAATCCGTCCTCTCTGTGCATATTTTCACTCTTTGTAATACGTTACGCGTAAAGTTAAACATTTCACTCTATTCTATCTGGAAAGCGTGAGATTATAATGGATCACTCGTACAAAGTTGAATTTTATTTTGGATTGACAGTGGATAGCTTAATGTAATAAGTCAGTTTCAGTTACTGAAAACGCCGTATTATAACAACAAAACTATGTCTCATGCACGCATGCGTGCAGTACATGTTCAGAAAGTACAGCATAGATTAAAACTCTCACGATGACACATTGGCCTTCTAAATCTATTTATTAATATCATGTGTACCTTAGGCTGATCCAGGATTTCTAGTTCTATGGGGGACCGAAACTGAACAAGTAGGCTGGGGACCAGGGGGGCCGGAGGCCCCTGGAAGCTCCTAAGTTTTGATAATTTCTAAGAGATTCAGGCACATTTCTAGAACCTCAACTATCCTTTCCCAGGATATACAATAAAATGTACGAGAGCTCTAATCTACTGTGTGCTTAAGGTATGAATCAAACGGAGACAAAAAATCTTTTGCACAATATATAATTTGAATGTTTGCATGTTTCCCACTGGGTGTATCCATGTTTGTTGACTTACTTTACTCAAAGGAAAAATATCTATGGAAGTAAGTGGAAGCGGGAATATATAAAATGCAGAAACGTATTTTACTATGAGCATGTAAACTGAATTCAAGCGAGAGGAGAAATATAGCAAACAGGTAAACTTAGGTATCACAGTCGCATTTTGGGTTAGGGAGGGGGACGTAAAATTAATAAAACTATTAATATACATTACTGTTTTCATAATTAAAAATTATAATTATTGACTGAACATTATATATACATGTATATTAGTCTGATAGTGGATTGAGCAGCAGAATTCTCTTTCTTCTTGCAAATCACGTCTTGAATGTCAAATTCTATGTCCTTGTAGATAAACATTAGCGCTAGCGCATTAAATCTGTCCTCTCCCATTGACGACCTTGTCCTGTTTTTAATGAACCTTAGTGCTGAGTTCGCTCTTTCTACTGAACTCGAAGTGACTGAAGTGAGCAGAATATGCAAGAGAAATGAACAGTAATTGCCACAGCTTTTGCGTCCCATCCCGCCTCCAATGCTGATATAGCTTCAAGACAGATCACTAGCGCCTCATACATTCGTTCAAAATTCTCAAGGCAGGTGTGTTTTTCGACCTATCTAGTTTCGCAAAATACCTTGAATTTGCTCTCTGTCAGCTTCTCAGTATTTTCACGTGTCTGGTTTACTTCTGCTATCGCGCTTTCGAGCCTTCGACTTCGTTTTGGGGAATGCTTACAGAACAATCTTAGTTGTTTCAAACAGTCGAGCAAAATGTATACTTCCTTCACTTGACAACTGCGACAAAGAACTAAATTCTGATCATGACTAGAACAATGGTGATACACTGCTTTAGGGTATTTCTCTGTAATCAATGCAGCACATCCTTGGTTTCGCCCTGCCATATTGTCTGCACCGTCCATAGTCTGTGAACGGCAATTAGTGAGGTCAAGTCCTACTTCCGTGATGGATTCAATTATTTCATCCGCGATTGCAGCACCACTGATTTCTTCACAAGGTACAAATTCTAGTAGCATCTCAACTGGTTTTGAATCATCGGCATACCTCAAAACAATTCCAAGTTATTCCCAGTTACTAATATCAGTGACTCCGTCACACTGAAACCCGAAATATGGACCGATAGTTTGTGACCTGACTTTATCAATTTTCTTTTGAATGAATGCCTTTATACAATATAATAATTCATTCTTACTTGTTTTGGATGTGTAAGTTGCAGTTTTAGCGCATGTAGAGAGATGTTCTTGGAGAACTTCATCACCAGCATCTACTCGAAACTTCAGTAATTCTTTAAAATTACCCTTATTTAAAGTGGAAGATGTGTCATCGTCTCTATGTGACCGGAGTGCAATACCCCGCCTCCCACAAAATATCAAACTTTGAATTATTGATTCCAGAATGTTACGATTTCTGGTTACTGTTTGAGCACTCTCTGTGTTCAATGAAGCATCAATACACCTGGATGGGTCTTTGTGTGTTTTCTTGAACATTTCGAGTTTTTTTCATCGAATTCAAATGATATTCATGAGTTGCATGTAATTCAATGTCAGATATAGCGTCTTTCCAGTTTGTGTAGGGTTCTGTTATCAACGTCTTTGCACGTCGGGGAACATAACACAAGCTAGACAATATAGCCCGTCATCTTCCTTTGAATATAATATAAAACTGAATGCCTTGAACCAGTCTCGTTTGCAGTACCGTTTTATTTGACCAGTTTTGGATCGTTTATCTTTATACTCTTTAGCAGGAAAGATGAAACTTTGTTCTGGCTCTCTATTCTTATGGTCAAACGTAAAACCATCTGAAAATGTGGCGAAATCAATACATCGAGTGTTGTTCACTATCAATATCCATTGACTAGGGAACCGAAGTGGTGTCTGTACGGGGTTAGGCATCTGGAGATGTGTCTGCTGGGGAGTCGTATCATATCTGGAGATGTGTCACAATAGGGTTGATTTTCACTCGTACAAGATGTGTCACAAGAGCGTTGAGTAGCAGCGGCTGTGTCACTTGGCGGTTGAGCATCTAACAGTGTGTCTTCAGAGGGTTCATTATCAGTCGATACGTTACAAGGTCTATCTGAATGAGTAGAAGCTTGGCTTAGTGGTACGGCAAAAAAAAAACATCTGAAAAATTAAACAAGAGTGTAGTAAGAGTTATTGGTAATGTCGCATTGAAATTTACGAAATATTGAAATAATAGTCATACCTTGTCAAGAACTATGCATTTTGAGTTTATAAGTTTTAAATAAGAATAGTTCTCCAAGGATAGTAGTGCGCAGGGCTATTTTTAACGTTGTATTATGACAATGTAATTTTGATAACGTAGAACCCATCGGTATGTTTCACAGGCGCATCTCCGAGTAGTATGTCATGTAACCTAAGATTATAAATACTACATTACAAGTTTAGGCGCAATATAACTAAGTTGCTTGAAGAGGGAACAATTTTACATGACGTCGTGTTTATGAGATATAGAGTGGACACAAATTCCTAGGCTCAAACTTATAACCTACAAGTGTGACCTTCACCTTGAGTGGCGTGGCTGGCACATGGGTTCCGCACATTGTCGTGATGTGGGGTATGGGAGGCATGTAGTGCATAAAAATGTCATTTTTGCATAATAATAAAAACCGCCACACAGGTAAACTGACTTCCAACTGTGACGATGTCACCTTGGAGTAGACTGTCTTTGCTAACAAATCAGAAGATTTAAAAAAACTTAGTTACTAATCATTTAAACTTAAGGTTTCTTTTTCACTGGACAGACAGATGTAAGCAAGAATGGACAGCTGATCATTACATGCCTCCCATATCTATAGTTGTTTGATGCATAAACATATCCCGTGATAACTTTCTGTAAATGCAAAAGACAGATTTCAGAAATGTGTTAACTAATATCAGATTAAAAAATCACAATGTGTTTAAGCCGTCAACTCGTCCAGTTTTATTAAATGAAGCATTGCATATTTATAATAAAATATGATATATGGCAAAGTTGCTTGCGAATTTTTTTTTTTGATATTTATATATATATTTATGTAAATATCATATTTCATGACTGAAGAAAACTTTGCTTGGGCAATTTTAGGGGGGGGGGGGGTACGCGTACCCCCTGGATCCGGACTATACAATTTTGACTATGCAAATACAAATTTTATTTCGAGTCGGAATATATATAACAGAACAAACATTAGCTATGTATAGCTATTGACCGACTAGTAACAAAACAACAACACAATTATGTATAGAAACATTGTAATGGTATAAATACTGATAGGACAAGAGATAATTTATTGAAAGATAAATTAATTATCATAAAATGTTCAGTTATTCTAAAATGTCCTTGACCAAAACTTCATGAGATAAAACATGATAAATTATACGCATAAAACTTATTAATAAAAACGCTTAAATGACAATGCAATAAAAACATTCACTGTAATTACAAAATCGTATTTGATCATTTATATAGCTGCCGTTATTAATCAATGTCAGACTAAACATGGATTGCTTGAGGTTGCTTATATTCGTCATTGTTGGTGTAAGTAGAACCAGTGACATTTTTTTCGTGTGAAAAAGCTGCAAACGATCTGTATCCCACCCACTTCTTCACAATATCGTTTCAACTTTCGATTTAGTTTGGTCAGCATGCATATTACCAGAATTTTGTGACCTTATTTTCCAGTGTTTCTAAGAGAACAACACGTATATCGTGTATAAACACTACCAGAAAAATTGTTCCTGTGTGGCTTGTACTTAGTGGAGATGTGCATCCGTGTCCAGGTCATAGGGATACTGGTAAACAATCCTTTGCGGTTGGTGACATTTTCATGAGGAAATGTGGTTTAAACTTTATTCATTTGAACATTCGTAGTCTGTAACCTAAATTGGATGAAATCCACCTACTTGCCAGGAATCACAACCCAGCTGGCATATTTTTGTCTGAAACCTGGCTAGATTCATCAGTGCCGGACTCATGTACCCAATTATAATATTCGAACGAAAGATATGTCCGATGGACGAGGAGGTGGTGTAAGTGCGTACATACGTAGTGACCTAGCTTACAACCCCGTGCATGACCTGCACACCCTGACCTGGAGGCTACTTGGGTAGATATCCTTTTACCTAAGTCAAAACCAATACTCTGTGGAGTCATTTATAGACCACCAAAACAGTTGAACTTTTACGATGTTTTAGAATCTTTGTGTCAATCCTGTTACGATTTTATAACCCGGGAAATTTTAATTTTTGGAGATTTTAATACCAATGTATGTGGTGAAAAATGCTCACTTCTTAACGGTTTGACATCTTTCTGTGAGCTTTTCAATTTTACACAATTAATAAAAAATCCTACTAGAACATCAAACTGTTCATCTACAACAATTGATCTCATACTTGTCTCAGACATAGAGATAAAATTTCGAACAGTGGAGTTATTGACATATCTTTGAGTGACCATTCCATGATCTTTTGTAATCGGAAAATTACACGTTTTTCCTTTGGAAAGCACAATACTGTTAAACTCAAATCACAAAGAGAATACTTTCAGTAGTCGTTACTTTCATCTGACTGGGCTCCTGTTATGCTTAGTGACAATGTTAGTGAAACATGATATAATTTTAACATATTTTTCTTTCTGTGTTGAATAAACATACTCCAGTGAAGTCCGTATCAAGCAACGCACAGCACCATGGATAAATAATGTGATTTTATTTGTATAAGAATAATATAACTTCTGATAATTATGATAATGTTAAGGAGTTGAGAAATATTACTCAGTCACTTATTCATAAAGCCAAGAAAAACTATTTTAAAGACAGTATTGAAAGCAATAAATCTGACTCTAAGTCTCATTGGAAGTGTTTGAAACAGCTTGGCTTACCTTCAAAGAAAAGTGTTAGTTCTGCTAGTAACATTGGTTTGAAAATTGATGGTGAAATCAGTTTTAATTCTTTAAATGTTGCTGAAAAATTTAACTGTTTTTATACTACTGTTGCATCTAATCTTGTTAGTAAATTGCCGCATAGTTAATTTAAATATGATAAATCCTTCGTAAGTAAATTTTATTTATCCAAGAGTATTTTTCCAAATAGTTTTTCATTTTCAGTTGTCTCAGAGAACAAAATTCTTATGTACCTTAATAAGCTGAGAGCTAACAAGGCCTCTGGGTTATATGTTATCCCTGTAGGTTTCTTAGAGACAGTTCAACAGTTATAGCATGTCCCTTAACTCATATTGTCAATCTTTCTATCATTCAGGGTTCTGTTCCCGATGATCTCAAAAAACGCGCGGGTCATCCCTTTGTATAAGAAGAATGACAAGACTGAAGTTGGTAATTATCGCCCAGTGTCTATTTTGTGTATAATATCCAAGATTTTTGAAAGGGTCATTTATGATCAAATGGAAGGTCATTTGAATGAGAAGATTTTATACAGCTTTTAGTCTGGCTTTAGACGCGCATTCTCTACGGATACCTGTCTTATCCATCTATCTGATTTCATTAAATTTCAAATGGATCAAGGTAACAAGGTTGGAATGGTTCTTCTGGACTTGCGGAAGGCGTTCAATATGGTCAATCATAGTGTTTTGTTAATGAAACTGAATAAGATTGGCCTCAGTTCAGATGCTGTCCTTTGGTTCAAATTATACATATCTGACAGACATCAGCTAGTTGATGCATCAGGTGTTCATTCCAGACAAGCTCCTGTCACCTGTGGGGTACCCCAAGGATCCATACTGGGCCCCCAGTGAATATTTAATCTATGTTAACGACATGTCAGCTGTTGTCAGTAACAAACTATTATTGTATGCTGATGACTCTGGGATCCTTGTCCACGGTAAAAGTGTATCCGATATTGAACTTCTCTTATCTGAGGAATTGAAACATGTAAGAGAATAGCTTGTTGATAACAAGCTTTCACATCATCTTGGCAAGACAGAGTCCATTCTCTTTTATATGCCCGTTTGAAATACTTGCATAGGAAGAGTCAGTTTTTGGATCTTCATACTCAGAAACTTTTGATTGTGGCATTAGTCTAATGTCAATTTGACTATGTATGTTCTTTTTGGTACCCCAGTTTGACCAAATATTGGAAACACAGGCTTCAAACTACCCAGAATGAATTGGTTCGCTTTGTTTTGAATAAGGATAGTAGGTCTCATGTTGGGTTAGAGCTGTTTAAGTCTCTTAACTGGTTACCTGTATCAAAGAGTGTATCAGATAACTCTCTGTCATGTGCATAAGTTAAAGTCAGACACCGCCCCAGAATATCTTAAGGAACATTTTGTACCCCATACTCAGGTACCTGACCGTTGTACTAGATCCGGAGTGTCTGCACTTCTTTCGAGTGATTCTTATTATTCTAATTGTACTTTTAGTGACACAGGGCACTTTCTTTACCTAAAGTAGGGAGCTTTGGTAGAAAATCATTTGCTTCTAATGGTATTGTTCTGTGGAATGGTCTTCCTAAACGTCTTAGGGATGTTGAATCTCCCCTCACATTCAAACATGCCATCAAAGCCCATATAATGGCCACTTAATTATCATTTTAATTCTTTCTTTAAAGTATTTTATTTCTTAACAAGTTCCAATTATATAACAATTTACCAGTTTTTATTATTGCAGTTCGTAGTTTGGCTATCCTATTCTGTGATCTCTAGTCTAAATAATGTGATAAACACTCTGACTGTGATATATGTGATCTCAAAATATTTTCTAAATTGAAAACATGTTTAGTTGAGCATTGATTATTTGCTTTTACTCATATATATAACGTGACTATCTGTCACGCTGCCAATATTAGGGACCACAATGGAAATAAGAGGAATCCTTCCCTCTTTTCTGCGTAATTCCTGGTATTGGTGTGTATTGCATGTTTGTATAATCATAAATTTTATTTATGTAATACTATTATTTTTTCGACTGATGAATCTCACGGTTGTTATTGAATTGTATTTATCTATCCATTCAATTTTGTTTAAAATTGCCATGTTGTGTATACTTGCCAAATAAAATTATTATAATTATTTTTATTATAATATGCGACTGTACAAACAGTATGGTATAGGACAACGTTACTATGGGATTCATTAGCAAAGAATAGCACGCGCGGTTAATACAAGTACATGTAAACGAGCTTGTCAATATGTCATGAATGATTAAAGTCCACATAAACGCACAATGAAGTTAACACATAAATGGTAAAATGTCGTATTTATGTGAGATTATTGTCAATATAGTGTATACGATGCCACTACGTTAGTACGACGTAGTGAGTAAATGTAATGTATTTTCGCGGCCTGTCAAATTTGGACATTGTGATTCGAATTTCTCATAATTAGGCAATATTTCTTAGTGTTAAAGTTAACTATGTATAAGTATACATGAAAATGGATTATACATATCTGGCGGACGGAGTACCTCTCATTACACTTCCCCCTCCCTTATTAAAGTAATCCTCCTGGATTACACCTATTATAATACAACAATACGGCATAAATGAACAACATATAATATGACCATAGACAAGATAAATATAGTATGTCATCTTGTTATCTATTAAACAATATTTAAAATTTCTACATTTACAAATAATACAATGCATGTAAAATGTTCATGGTATTTCAACATTAACTTGGCAAACATTATAATTAAACTGTTTTAACATTACAAATGAACACATACACATAAAAGTCCACCTCATTCACCTGACAAAGTCAAAGCTTAAGTTTTACCCCCACGCATCCAATCTGTCCGTTATAATGTCTGTTTTTGTCCAACTGTCTGTCCTCTCCAAACTCCTGATTATGGTATTCACCATCCTCGACTCAGCTTACTCTCCCCTAGCTACCGCTCTTACATATGCATAATTGTATTGTCTTATCTTACAGTTTAATTTATCCCCATCATTTCCTCCTCCTGCGGCCGTCCTTCACCATCTAGCGTCAAAACGTTATACTTGCCAAGCAGGGCCCTCCTTGATATAGAGGGGTAATCCCCTGAGACCCTCCGAGCTAAAAACATAGCGGCATACTCATGTGTCATGAGTTTTTGGTCTACAGACAAATGCTTCCAATTCTTTGGTGGCCAAATTAACTCCAGTCCATTATATTCTAGTTTGAATTCATCCACAACTGACCAATCCCTCTTGGCCGGTGGGCCCATGGGCATCGCCCCATTCAACAGAAGTCTTATGTCTCGGCTTTTGATTCCAAACTCACTTCTTGAAACACTACTATACTACTTGATGATGCCGTAGTCGACTCATCGTCGCTACTCTCACTTACACGGTCATTGGCGACTACGTTCCTCATATCCAGCGGCGTGTCAGTACAATCTTCCACCTCCTCACTGCGAACTTCTATGTTGTCTCTATATGTCGCAAAACTATCACAGTCCACGCTCATCCTCCCACGTTTTTTTCAATCTCCTTATCTTCCTTCAGACTTCCTCTTTCGCTCTCCTGACACCACCTTCTGCTCAACCAGACCCTTTGTTTCCTTACAACTTTCTCCATTTCTACCACTCTCTGTCTCCTTCTTCGTTACCCTAACTGCCACAGTCTCCTTCTTACTTACGCAACTCCTGCCTCCCTTCCTTCCCTCATCATTATATTCACTTCTACATCTCACCCTATCCACGCTTTTGTCAACTGTTGTCATTTACATTCCTTCCTTCTTCCATCCTTACGCTCACCTCTACCATTCCTCTCCACCGATCTCCTGTCCCTCTTCCTTACCACATTCACCAATCTTGACATAATCTTCAGGATGTACAGCCAAATAGAATTCGTTTTGCCGGCTAAATCTATCCGTAGGTAACTTTACATCAGGATGAGCAGAGCGCATATGGACTTCCAAGTCTCTACTCTGGGTAAACGTGCTAGTCTTCCCGGTGCACCATGGGCACAATACTGTTAATCGCCTGTGTTCAGCAGAAATCAGGTGCTTTACTAAAGCAGTCCTGGACTGGATCATGGCCTCACATAACCAGCAGTTTTCCCTGAAAGATACAATTTGTTGAACTCATAATTTATTTACTCACCAATTATTCATAATAGTCTAGATTCTATCCGTCCATAGCAATTAACGCATATATCAATGTTTTTTTGTCTACGGTTTAAGCCATCGGTATTATTTTCAAGCCAAATAACACAGAAAAATGTCGTCTTGTAACATATGTTGATTTTTAATATTGACTCTTGAGTGTCTAGCGCGGAGCTTTATTTCCTCTGTAGGCATACAGTCTATGTATGTGGTAGGCCATACAAACTAGATCATCCACCAGCTTGGTCCTTTCCATCTATTGACCAGTTTAGAACTTACACCTACTTTCTTTGATGGATCATGCAACCATACCAACTGGCCAACTTTGTAAGACTTTTTCTTAGAATTATTGTCATAATATTTCTTTTGATAAAGAGAAGAGAAGTTTTCTCTTGTACGTCATGACATTTTTGCAAATTGTCCTGAAGATCCAGCGCATAGTCAACATAGTCTGTATCTTCATTCTCCGGACGAGGACGGCCAATCATAGCCTGCATTGGTAGAATCACCTCCCGTCCCAGCATCATTTCGTTAGAGCTTATTTTCGTACTATTGTGTATTGAAGATCGATAAACCATCATTATTTGCTGAAGGTAAGTATCCCAATTATTTTGTTTTGTTTTACAATACGATTTTAACATCGTAATGAGAGTTCTGTTGAATCGCTCAACGCTGGATGTAGCGTGTGCCTTCTCAAAACCCAGCAATTAACACAAATTCTCCATTAATTTTGATTCAAAACATCTACCCTGATCAGAGTAAATTTGCAAAGGTATTCCCAATCTGCTTACAAAAGTGTCAACAAAAGCCTTTGCCACCGATCTTGATTCCATATCTCTTATTGCAACCCTCTCCGTCCATTTAGTGAACCGATCAGATATGACCAGTATGTACTTGTTTCCAGATGTACTCTCAGGAAGCGGACCTAACAGCATATTGTTCAAGAGGTGCTTTATTTGATTCTCTGCTCAGTTTATTGGCAGTACACTCATCACATGCCCTACAGTACCTTTTTATAGTATCCGTCCAATGTTTTCTCTACACCAAGATGTCTGCTACTTGCTATGTCATGGTGGTATCTTATAACCTCTTGTCGTTTGTTTGTATGTGTTACCGATTGGTATATCACACTACAATCATCATCATCAAACTTTCTGTACAATAGATCTCCTGTTATAACCAATCGATCCCACTGTCTCCGCAAAATTTTCAGTTCAGACGAAGAAGCTGAAACTTTAGTCCATTTTGGCCTTTCCTTTCTCTCTTGGAGGTCTACCTTTATCCGACCTATATTGCTGTCGTTAGTTTCACTAGTTGAGACCACAATAGGGTCCCAGCCATTTAAAAGGAACTGATTGTCAGTGAGTTGAGAGCTACTATGTTTCGTTTGATTCCTTGTTACTGCTGCTCACGGCCTCCTCCGCATTCTGGTCGTCAGATACATTGTTTGCCTTCTCATTTTCCTCCTGAAAAGTTTGCTGACGTTTGCAAGAATTACATGGCCTCCTGGACAACGCATTGGCGTCTGAATGGCTCTTTCCCCCTCGGTGAACTACTGTCAGGTTATACGTGTTCAGTTCCTTTACCTATCTAGCTAGCTACTTGACCGATCGGCATTCTCAGGGTTCTCATCCAGCTCACTGCTGCATTGTCAGTCCTTAGTAAAACGTCTTGTCCGTACAAGTAGCTGTGAAAATGATTCAAAGCTACAACAACCGCTAATAATTCCTTCCTTTTTATACAATATTACCTTTCTTGTACATTTATTGATTTGCTCATGCAAGTTATGACCCTCTCCTTGCCATCTTGATTTTGTGAAAGAACTGCACCATCTGACGCATCTGTGTCTAAAATGAAATCCGATCCAAGTTTAGGGTAACCCAGAACAGTTGCTGCAGTAAGTAAAGTGTTTAAATGATCAAATGACTTCTGACATACCTCTGTCACTGAACTGTGCACTTTTATTACATAATTTATATAATGGTCTGGCAATATCTGAGAATCACGAGCCTCCTATAATATGAAGCTAATCCCAAAAAGCCCCCAACATTTTTGACATTCTTTGGAACTGGCCATCCGGCTACTGCTTGTTCTTTCTCTGGGTCTGTTTGAACACCATCCTCTGTCACCACATGGCCAAAAAACTGAGCCGACTTTTGGAAGAAGATGCATTTTGGTGGCTTAAGCTTAAGATTTGCTTCAAGTAATCGTCTGAAAACATTTGTGAATCTCTTGATGCACTAGTCTACTGTTTCAACACGTGTGATAATGTCGTCCAGATATAACAAAGATTCATCCCATTGTAATCCACGCAGTACATCCTCCATAAGTCTTTGAAATATTGAGGGTGCATTGACTAAACCAAATGGCATTATCCGGAAGTAGTAGATGTAAAAAGCGGGTTCCGGCACATTTCGCCATAACCGGGGTCAAAGCGGGATTCTGGTGCATTTCACTATAACCGTGGTCAAAGCGGGATTCTAGCGCATTTCACCATAACCGTTCTTAAAGCGGGATTCTGGCGCATTTCACCATAACCGTGGTCAAAGCGGGATTCTGGTGCATTTCACCACAACCGTTGTCAAAGCGGATTCTGGTGCATTTCACCATAACCGTTGTCAAAGCGGGATTCTGGCGCATTTCACCATAACCGTGGCCAAATAGCGCATTTCATCTATTTTACGGCCAATCTCAACAAAATGACCAAACCAAATTGAACAATTGAATAAAAATAAAAGTGTCGATTCAATGTCATATGCATCATTTTATGTAAGTACTTTGTTTTCTGACTAAAGAAAAATAATGTGCCATTTGTTAACATTGGTATCCCAGTTTAGTGGCCATGAAAAGAACACTAGTGCAAAAGTTATTTTCCACTGCAGTGTGTCTGATGTTTTTGTCAATAGAGCTCCTGAAGTACAGAAAGTCAGGAACAAACACATTATGTTAAGTTGATTGATTGATTGATTGGTGTTTTACGGTGCTTTTAACACTAACTAGGCTATATCGCACCTACGTCAGAATTTGTTAATCAAGTAATTAATTATGTTAATTATATTTTACAGAACAGATTAATTGCCTTTAAAAATTGAATAATAAGCATAGATGGAATGTTTGTGAATAGGTCTTTGAGTGAGCTTGCGTTGAAATACTGGTTCCGAGTTAGGGTATATTCGTGGCAGTCTATAAGAAAATGTTTTACAGTGAAAGCTTCGTTGCATGATATGCAAAATGGTTGATCTTCACGGTTAAGTATGTATGAATGTGTAATTCGAGTGTGTCCGATACGGCACCTTGTAATAACGACTTGGTCGCGGCGAGAGTTAAAAGAGGGAAAGATCTTGATAATTAGACATGAGAAAGGATGGTATGGAGTTTGCTATTTGTCTTTTCATCCCATTGAGATTGCCATTTGGATTTGATAAGTAAATTAATAGATGGCTGAAAATCGCTGTTGGGTAACGTGATTGCAACTGGTTGAATATTAAGAGCTTCTTTTGCCAAAGTATCAACTGTCTCATTTCCTCGAATGCCTATGTGGCTAGGTATCCAGCAAAATTTTACACATTTTGATTGTAAAATATCATGTAAGCGAATGAGTAAATGTTGAATCAAGACATTATTGGTTTTGCGATTTTTAATTGCTTGAAGAACAGAAAGAGAATCTGAGAAAATTAGAAATTTGTCTGCACTGGGAGGCCCATCCGAGAAATAAAGTTGTGTAAAGTTAAGAAATTTGGATATATTATTAATTTTAAGACCAAACAGTGTAACCGAAAGGATGCTGCTCTGTGGAACTCCCTGTTCCTGTTGGTGGTTCTCTGATAAAGAGGAACCAACATGAACACGAAAATTACGGTTTGATAAAAACTTTAAAACAAACAAGGGTAGTCTCTCATTCAAACCAGCATCTTTAAGATGAGGATGCCATACTTCCACGTCGTATCATAAGCCTTTTCAAGGTCAAAGAAAATTGATACTAAATGTTGTTTATTAATTAAGTCTTCTCTAATGAAAGATTCAAGTCGGACAAAATGATCATTAGTGCTTCGCTGTTTACGGAAACCTGTTTGAAAATTAGTTATTACTCCTTTAGATTCCAAATACCAAACAAGACGAGTGTTAATCATTTGCTCGAAAGTTTTGCAAATACAACTAGTGAGAGAAATAGGGCGGTAATTAGTACGGTCATTATGGTCTTTCCAGGTTTAGGGATAGGCATAACGAGTGCCTCCTTCCAACAAGACGGCACGTCACCTATTATCCATATATCATTGAAAATAAATGATCAAGTGAAACCTGTGGTAAATGCTTCAGAAGTTGGTAACGAGTTCCGTCAGGTCCAGCGGCAGAGTCTTTAGCTTTATCAATAGAGTCCATTAATTCATCCACGTTAAAGAATGCATTGTATTCTTCGTCATTATCAGATTTAAAATTAATGTTTTCTTTTTCAGCTTTAGATTTGAATGAATTGAATTCTGCTGAATAATGTTCTGACGAAGAGTTGTTGGAAATTGTTTCAGCTAATGCATTAGCTATGTCCTTTGGCGTTTTAGCGTCAGGGTCATTACGGCGTTTTAACAGTACAATAGGTTGTTTTCTGTGTTTACCGCTAATTTTTCGAACCTCGTCCCATACTTTGTGAATTGGTGTATGTGAATTAATTTTCGAAATATATGACCGCCAAGATTTACGATTCGATGCACGAATTGTTCGTCGAGCCTTTGCTCTGAATATTCTGTATTTTTCGAGGTTATCAGTTGTAGGACAGCATTTGAATTTCAGGAGTGATGCCTTCCGTTTCCGAATGGCTCCCTCACATTAATTAAATGATAATAGTAATGGATAGTGATCGCTACCAGATTGCTCGTCTAGAACTGACCAAGCACCAAGAATATAGAAAGATGGGATAAAGACATGTCTATGCAGGTAAACGTACCTGAACCTGGATGTAAATAGGTAGGGGATTTATCATTAAAGAAACTCAATTATAAATTGTCAATTATATTTTTGATAACTTGACCTTTAGCGTTTATAGAGTTGCTTCTCCACAATTGATCATGTGCGTTAAAATCGCCCAACTAAAGGAAGGGTTGTGGGAGTTGTTGAATTAAATTTTCCAACTCATTAGTACTTACAGTTGAGTTTGGTGGAAGATAAAGCGAACAAACCGCAATAGGTTTATGTATAGTGACCTAGACTGCAATAGCCTGTAGTTGGGTGCTTAATTTAATTAACGCTGAGGAGCACAGTTCGAAACAACAATTGTTGATCCTTCCGATGCCCTCGTATTGTTATCACAAATGGCGCTATAAAGACTGTAGCTTTTAATAGTTAATTTATCATTTGACGTTAGGTAGGTCTCGTGGAGACATACTACTTCGGGGGTATACTTGGATGATAGAAGTAGTAAATCATTTTAATTAGATTTTAAACCACGACAGTTCCATTGAAAGATGTTATCCATGGTTGATGTTTATAAAAAGGGAGAATCACGACGGAAACTTAACAAGACTAATACTCCTGTCCGAATTACGCTGGGGGGCATTTTCTGGAGGGCGAGTGTTTCCTTGGAGGTGAAGCATCGATCTCTTCGTCCTCTATTGACTCGATCTCCTCAAGAGGATCAAATCTGTTGGAGGTTGTTACCAGGTTTCGTTCGGCCTTTTTCGGTCGATCAGTAAAAACGTTCTTTCGGTGCCTGTCTCTGAGAAATTTTCTCAGTGGAAACCACCTTGTCAACATTGCTTTTGGTTTAATTGACGCAAGTTAATTGTGTCATTGAAGGGGAAGTTTGACTCTGTTGGTCAGCCTTTTCTTTTGTTTGAATGGGTTGTACAGTGGTTATACATGCGCAAATATTACACTGTCTACTGACATCAACTGTTTGTGTACGTTTAGCAGAGATGCTTAAATAGTTTATAAATAGTCTAAACATTTCTTGTCACAACATTCATAAAAGGAGTAAACGTGGAGGGAATAGGTGTTTATTACCAAAATCTAAAGGAGTTAATTTTGATAACTTGTCATATCCAAATAGATGTAAATCATTAAATCAGCTGAGTGAGAAAGTGGTTTGTATAACACTTAATTGTCGATCTGCTGTAAAAAAGGACATTCCAATTGGTCAGTATTTGAGAGATCAAAACATTGCGTTTGGTTTACTCACTGAAACTTGGTTCTCCAATGAGAAACAGCATCTGTATGAGACATCTCATCTGAATCAAAATGGTTATAAACTGCATGTTGCGAATAGGCAAAATAAAATTGGTGGTGGTATCGCTGTAAATGCGAGAAATACAATAAAGAAAATTAAGAATGGAGTAACCAGACATTTTGAGTTTGGAATATGGAGATTAATCTTTAAAATGATTACATTGCATATTGTTGGTATATATAGACCCCTGCTATGGCAACGATTAATCAGGTCAATGATGACTTTTCACAGTTAATGGAGGATATTCTTCCGCAATATTCTAATATGATGATCATGGATGATTTCAATCTACACATTCAGAATGATTTTAATGCTATAATAGATTTCAACAATTGTGTCTCTTCCCTGGATCTTCAACAGCATGTTAATTTTAATACTCATGTTGGTGGTAATTGCTTAGATCTGGTTCTAACTTAAGTATTAAATGGTGTTGGCGTTGTACACTGTGAAGCTGGACCTTTTATATCAGACCATTGTGTAGTGAAAGTTGTTTTCAATGTACCAAAGGAAAATATTGTCAGCAAATCTGTTTTATTCAGAAACTTCAAGAAAATTGATAGATGTGAATTTGCTAATGGTTTGAGAAATATTTGTATTGGAACAGTATGATGTTGATTCTTATGTCAATATTTTTGAAAGTAAACTATTATTGATAAACATGCCCCTGTAGTGGAGAAAACAAAGATTTGTAGAAATCATAAACCCTGGTTTATGATGAAATTGTCATTCTTAAGCGTTCCTTGCGTAAGCTAGAAAGAACATGGAGGAAATATAACGTGACGTACCAAGATGGCGACGGTCGGTTGTGAAAAAATTGAGCTGTAAATTTAAATTTAAATAATTACACTGATTTAACTTGGATAAATTCATAAATATTGTGATGAATATAAACATTATTCTGCTATATTATGCTGAGTGGTTCCACAGAAGTGTGATAGAAGTGAATCTTTCTCATCTTATCTGTGAAAATACCTGGATTACAAGATGGCGGCAATTTTTTCTCAGGTAAACCTTGATCAAAACTTTGAAACAGGTGATTTGGAATACGTTGCCAAAAACAATAGTAAACGTAAGAGACATAATACATCCATCAATTCAAATCCATTGTCTCCTATCCCACCTGGTTTGGACTTCGAAACTGCTGATAAAGACACAAAACTGTCGATGATATTTGAAGAAATTCTAAATTTGAAAGTAGACCATGCCAATACACTAAAATTAATATCGAAGTCAAATCAACTCTACAAACATACATGTGACACGGTAAATACATTGTGGCAGTGACTAACCGACAATCATCCCTTCTGAAAACATTGGCGTACAAATCTATAGATATAGAAGCACGAGGAAGGCGTAACAATCTTATATTCCGTGGGATATATGAGGGTAAACATGAAAACTGTACAAACTTAGTGTTTGACTTTCTGTCAAATATTATGCAGCTTGACACAAGAGGCATGATTATCTCTCGAGCACATCGGCTTGGTGCAAAGAACTTCACTCAAGGATCACCAAGACCAATTATAGCAAATTTTGTTCATTCTGGTGCTGTTGAATTTATACTACTAAATGCTAAAACTTTGAAAACTTGTCCTGGTTATTCCATTGACAAAGACTTCCCTAAAGAGATCACACAGGCAAGGAAACGTCTATGGACATTGTTCAAAGATACAAAGAAAACAAACCCAAAGGCGAATGTCCAAATTATTTATCCAGCAAAACTTGTATGTGACAATAAAGTCATACGTGATGAATTTCCTGATTGGCACTCCATCTTGTCTGGAAATAGACTTACTGACATAAATAACATAGATCATATGTCACTTGATCAATATGTAGATGTACGTCCAGATTTACCTTACACCGACATTGATAATCACAATCAATCTGCTGATAGTGCGCATTCACAATTGCTCAATAAAGGTACATTTATTCCCATTTCCAAGAAACCTACGCAAACTAAGATCTGTGAGCAATCAAAGGCGTTAGATTTGTCACAATCAACAAACAGCTCCCCACCAAAAATAACGAATCGTCTTATCGCATTAGATGCAAGATCTGACCAAGATATGGATACTTCTACTAGCACTAATGATCAACAAGGGAACGTACATAAATCCAGATCGACCAGCAGGAGGAAAACAAGTAATCGACGTCAACAATCCAGCTCTGTTCAACGACATAAAGTGTTGTTTTTTTCATGTATATATCTTCTTTTTCCAAGCTTTAATAGCTGTAATAACTATTACTTGTTAATTATTGTAACTACCAGCAACCGACTGTTGCATCTATGTTCATGAAATTGTATTTTGTACATATGTTCACATGGGCCTACGGCCTACTGAATTTGTAAATAAAACTCATATCATATCATATAAAACGCCTGAGCAATTTAGATTCTTTAAAGGAGCTCGAAATAAGTATAACTATGCCATTAGTTGTGAAAAGATACAAGTTATGAGTCAGAACATTATAAATTCAAAGGGCGATACGGAACAGTTGTATAAGACTATTTCAGAACTGACTGGAACTAAGTCTGAAAATCCACATCCTGCCAGTGTCAGTGACAACTCTTTGGTCGAAGAATTCGCAGATTTTTTCTTGTCAAAAATTTCAAATATCCGCGAGTCTTTAATTAGTTTTCCCAATTTTAAACCGGAAGTAAAAGATGTGCCTCTCATTGAAAATTTTCAAGACTTATCTGAAAATGAAGTTAAATCTCTCATTAGTGAACTTGGCGCTAAAGCCTCTGAATTAGATGTTTTACCTACGGGCATGCTCAAATCAAACTTAAGTGTTCTGTTACCTCACTTAACAAAATTAGTGAATCTTTCACTCAGTCAAGGTGTATTCCCATCTAAATGGAAAGAAGCCATAATACGACCTCTGAATAAAAAAGTTGGAGCTGATCTTGAATTATCAAACTACCGACCTGTTAGTAACCTCTCATTTCTTTCAAAACTAATTGAAAAAGATGTGCTTTTAAGACTTAATAAGCATGCAAATGAACATGACCTCTTACCAAAAAATCTTATCGTCCATTTCATTCGTGTGAGTCAGCCTTACTAAAGCTTGTAAATGATCTATTAAATGGATGGAGCACCAGGAAGTCTCAGCCCTTATAGCTATTGATCTAAGTGCAGCCTTTGATACTGTAGACCATAACATTCTAGTCGATGTTTTAAATAAGCAATATGGTCTTGATGGCAATGCATTAGAATGGGTAAAATCTTATCTTCGACCGAGAGCCTGTCGTGTAAGCATTAATTCTACACTTTCCACATCACATGATGTTACATGTAGTGTACCTCAGGGTAGTTGCCTAGGTCCTTGGTTGTTTTTAGCTTACGCTGGAACCCTTTTTGATGTCATACCATCTGGGATATCTGTATACGGCTTTGCGGATGATCATATAGCAAACAAACGTTTTAAACCAACATCTATCCAAAAAAAAGAAAAAACATGCAATTAACGAACTTTAAAATTGTGCAACTGTAATTAATTCATGGATGAATGACAAGAAAATAAAAATGAACAGTTCTAAGACAGAATTTGTCATAACTAAGTAAATGTCAAACCACATCTATAAACATTGCACGAGAAAACGTTCCGTTCCACTTGTGAAAACTCTAAGATACTTGGGCGCTTTTCTTGATCAATACCTTAATTTCAGGGAACATATCAAGCGCAAATGCCATACAGCTATGCTCAATTTCCTACGTATTAAAAGTATACGCGAATATCTTACAGATGATGCTACAGAAATTTTAGTTTTATCTCTTGTTTTGTCTCATTTAGATTATGGCAATAGTATTTTATATGGTGTTTCAAACTGTGATATTGGAAAAATGCAAAGGATCCAGAATATGTGTGCTAAATTAGTTATTAACGGAAGGAAATATGACATTTCAAAAGAAGCCTTGTCTTAAATTACACTGGCTACCTGTTAAAGCCAGGATTAATTTTAAGATTTTAATCTTTATGTTCTATTGTTTTACTGGAAATGCCCCTTCTTATCTCCAAGAACTTGTTGAAAAATCAAGTGAAAATATGCCTGGCCTCAGATCCTCAAGCAATAATGATTTTAATTATCAGATGCCTTTTAGCAAAAGAAAAAAAATAATGATAGAAGTTTTGGTACTGTTGGTCCTCTATTGTGGAATATTTTACCATCTAGCATTAAATACTCACCATATATAGACGTTTTTAAGAAGAGACAAAAAACACTATTTTAAAGACTTCTATAACTTATTTTAAACCAAACTTCTAAGATATTTTTATGGATTGATTTTGTATGAATGTAACCACGACACTTTAATTATTCGTGTGTATTTTATGTGTTCTAATATTTTAATTTATTTTCAGCTTTTTGTGTATCATGACTATTTTAATCTATAACATTTGATAACAAATTTTATGAAAATGGGTTTCAAACAATTTAAACACCTCAAACACTAAAAATAAGAGGTGATTTGTAAGTACTTATGTGCTAAATATTTTACAGAACATCATCACAAATAATAATTAAAACATTTAAACAGTTTTTAGATGAATATTAAACAAATAGTTTACTTTAGACAATTTAAAATAGCATGGAAAAATCGAACAGTTCCTTTAAATGCCTCAAACTACTACATTGTTCATTGTGAGTATAATTTCCAGAATTATGACGTCATAGATTTATGATGTCATTAGGTCACATGGAATAAATTCAAAATGGCTGACTGGGATATATTAGAGAATGAAATTAGGCTGTCAATAAAACGAAAATACTGCTTAAATATAGACAATAATTAACTAATAAGTACATTGATAATAAAGTTGTAACAGATAGTAATGGTTTACAGCTGATAATCCAACATGTCATGTTCATGCTTAAGAGATTAAAGGAGATTAAAAGATTAATGGAGTGGGTGGGGGAAATGAAACCCTACAATATTACGGAATGCCGGTCTTCAGTCGTTGTAGATGGTCATAATTAGATTCCTTCATCTTTAAAGGAGCGCTATATAATGGTTCTACCGTATCAAGACACTGCGCTCATTAAAAACTTCTCATAAAAACCCGTTTCTTATGCACAATTGTTAAACAGTATTTGTTTCTGATCTCATAATTAACAATCTATGTATACTCTTTATTTCCATCCTAGAGTGATTTATACATGGAGTTACATATTAAGACATATTTACAGAACATAATCCAAAATGGTATAGACAGAAATAGTACATACAATATACAACTATAGACTATACATTAACATAAACAGTTAACATATTAAGACAATTTAGTTAAGTTAATTTAAGAAACAGGTACAATGTTTAGAACAATAAATCTATGTTACATAGCATTTTTTATAAATTTTGCGACATCAATCATTGTTGTCAAGTTAGTACAAGTAATAGATATCAAAACAATGCAGAATGTAAACATGCAAAATAAATACAAAATGACAAAAATATGGGAAAATAAAACATGACGAAAATTAAAAATGAATGAGGAATGATAATTGATAAATAGAAAACGTGAGTAGTTTATAAATGAATAACATTGCTGAAACTACACCAAGGACACGTAAAACAAAGTGTTGATAGTTGCGAAAATCCGTGAGTTTTCATTACAACCTGACTACAATGTAAGTATAATAACGTATTGATTAACAGATTAGTTTGTCGATTGTCATTTAAGCTATTATCCAAATCTATGAGCGGGAAAATTATGCACAGTTAAACTTGTGTTTGTGGCGACCTCCAAAAAAAGACCACCCTATGAATAAAGGTCATTCTTTGAAAACCCGTCACCGATTATTAGGACAAACTGACCACAATAAGGCCACCTGTCAATAAAGGCCACAGTATGGATGGCTGTATACGTCCCGGAATGTTGAAATCTAGGTCTCCTGTAACACGGATATGCCACTGGTGTGATACTGGAAAACGGCGGATGTGACTGTTTTCTGTGAATTGGTCTCTATGTATGTGTCTATGTAGCGCGTAAAATTGTACTTTTGAATAATACATAATAATTATGTTTGGTATAAATCCCATTTGGTGCGTTTGCCTTCAAATATAGAATAGTCGCAATATAAAGTCCAACACTTTTTGGTTAACATATTTTAGCGCGCATAATTCATGCAGGAATAAAAGTTTACGTTTGTCGATTAGGGCTATCATAAGGAGCCAGTCAAGTAGGCTCAAACACATGTCAGTTCAAGTTCCCACTGGCAGGCCTTGGCACGTTTTGGCGGGGAGTCTCAAGAATCGTTCAGTTTTCGTAGTGTCTTTTGGCGCGAGTGTCGACCACAGCTTGGCTTAATATAATACGGTTGGTACTGAGATTTTCTGTATAAGGTCTGCGGTTATTAGAGGGTTGAGATCACACGGCACACAGCCAACACAGAGAATATTGATGATCTTCCCTTCCTTACCCTGGCGTTCACGGCCGCGCTACATCTCATACCAGTATTTTGAGTTCGATTCCTACGTGTTTTCCCGATTTTTTCGATTTTATCTCCTTACTATTTATTTGCACGCGTGATTCTTGGATTTTGTCGTCAAATATTATGTACGTATATTTGCTCTCATTTTGTGGATATCCTCATTTATTCACGTAGTTCGTAGCTATATTTATTTGTCTTTGTTGAGCACTATTGTTCTGTGACACAACTATTAAATCGTCGGTTAAGGTCGGGTTCCCCCATTTAGGTGTTCAACCTTGCATTGCCCGATGTTTCCAGTGTGTTAAGCAGGTGGTCTATAAATAGGAGATACAACCAAGTTGAGAGTACCCTCATCATGTCCAATCCCCTGACGGACCGGAAATGGATGGCCGTGACAGCACCCGGTTCGCTATTACCATGCTCTGTATGTCTGTATATGAGTCTGTATCATAGCACTGAACATTTCCCCCTGATCCCTTAATCACAGAGTGTCACGAACAGTCCATCGTGGATCACATTATCGATGGCACCGGAAGTGCCCAACATCGCCACGTATTCATGATTTGTTGCTGCAGTCTCTTGTAGATCGACTTATACCCTAATGGTCCCTATGTCCTTTTGATACGCAAGCTGTTCGGCATCTTGAAACTGTTTGTTGTGTACTTTGGTGAATAATTTTCTGAAATCATTATAGACAGCTGACAAAATTGTTACTGGTCGGGGATCAAGACATTCTGTGTTTGACTTTCCATCTCTGTTTATTGGCACTATGATTCCTTGTATACAGCCTACCGGGACGTATAATTATGCATTTTGAATAATCTTATTGAAAAGGACACACACAAGTAGTTGATCAATGTTGTGTCCCAGTATATTATCTGTTCATTCATCAGTTTATCGTACTCAGGTGCTTTGCGTCTTTTTAGGTGCTTTACGATACTTTCTACTTCAAAACTAGTTATTTCTGAAATAAAATTATCATCGTCACTAGATTTATTAGAGCGAAAAAAATCTTCGACAGTATATAAATAGTTAGTGTCATGAATCTAAAACTGGGTCATTGCAAATACAACGTTATGTCTAGACTTGGTATTATCATGAAATCCCTTTAATTGTTCTATTTGAAGTGTGATTGACGTCAAAACGGGGCAGGTAATGCGTGTTTTAGGTGAGTGAAATCATGAGTTGTCTGCTCTTTTGTGATGTAGAAAAAACATTTCTTTATAGTGTATTAACACGTGTATTGTCATTTAATACAGTTTATTGTTATATATTGACGTCAGCAAATAATTGGTCAATTAAATTATTAAATGGCAATGTTTATTTTCTAAAGAAACACACATAATCATTTACGTATATGTCATGAAACACGAGAAAACACGTGAACGTAAACTCAGTTTCTATGGATTCCTATTACATAATAATGATCTTAAAATTTCGATTACATTGTAAACAAGGGATTTATGTAATATCTTACAAATCAGATCAAAGTACTAGTAATATTAACCAGAATACTTGACACAATTGATACATGTCTATATCAACCATGCATTTAGGTGAAAAGGAATAAACAAACATATAAGAAACTATAATGATCCCCTTGTATTTTGGAGGTTAGTCATCCAGTCACGTGCACAGCTTTTAGATGCTTCCGAGTATTTGTTGTAAATCATCTAATTATATGTTTAATATGTAAATGTAGTTCATGAATAATATGTAAACGTATGATGCCTTGATACGAAAAAAAAACACAAGAACACATTACAAATATTCAACATGTCTGCTGCGGCCTCGTGTTTCATTTTTGCTACATCAATATTTGATCTACACAATGGATTCGGTACATCCTAAATATTTATCATAAAATATATGTTTCATAAATTTCAATGAGATTCCTTAAAAAATGAGCAGTTGATATTTTTACCATGTTCATCGAGATGCGGACTATTACAATATAATATATTACAAGCCACGCGCTTTTATAAAAAGTTAAGAGGTTGATCAAACTTTTACCCTGTTTAATTTTATTCATTGTGATGTATGAACTCCTCTTATTACCCTCGAATACAATTATCCATACAAATCTCAATAATTTTAATAAAAACAATCAGGAAATAAAAACAAGCAAGTTGAATTCATATTCTTAAATTTCTTGTCTTTTGTGCTGTTAGAATATTCCGAATCGGGATGATGATGATGATGATGCACTATTGGTAATTTTTTTAGTCTGTTTCTTGTTAAAACGAAAGAAGCATGATGATAACAATGTCACGGATAATGTGCGTTTTTTTCTTTATGTATGACAGAATAGTTGTTCGCAAGGACCATCGAATATTCAAATGTTGAAATTAGTGGTCGTTGCCATCCCTATAGTTTTTACATATGCGATGCAATATGATAATTACAGTCAACCCTGTAAACAAAGGCCAATCTTGGGAAAACAAAATGTAGTCTTTATTGACAGGTGGCCTTTATACGGAGGTCATAATCATACGCAGGTCATAATCATTGTCACTGGGGCTGAACGCTGTTTTTCAACAATTTTTCAGTTACATACGGCGACCGGTTCACCTAACCAGTTTTCCTGGACTGTATACTAACCAGTACTAACTTACCCCTCCACAAGGAGCCAGCAACTTCTCCACATATGGAGGAAAATCGATATTTTTGTCTAATTTTCATAGAAGGATATGACCTGTCGCGGCCGAGATTCGAACCCAGATCTCTGGGCTACAAATCCATCGCACTAACAACTAGACCACGGCCGCGGCTTCTAAATAATCAATGTTTTTTTTTTCAAAATATGGCCTTTATTCACAGAATGTTCTTTATTCGGAGGTGGCCGAAAACACAAGTTATACAGTACTACATAAAGAATTGTTAAGATAACTGAAATAACTGTTGAAATCATTTACCGGCAGTTGACACTGGGTTGGATATTAGTATAAAATGTATTTCTATTTACAGAAACTAGAATATAGTAAAAACTTATTTAGAGATCATTTGAATATCAAGAACGCCTCATTAAAACAGTCCGCATATTTTCGTACTGGTTTTCAATACTTATTCTGTATTTCGACCTCATTATTAAGAGCGGTCTTTAACAAAGGTGGTCTTCATACCGAGGTTTTGCTCACACAGTTAATTGAAGTAAACTGATAATGTTTATTTATTATCAAACAAACAAGAAACACTATTAATATTTAGGATCTTACGTTTTGATAGTGAACGGTAATATTGTTGTGTCAGTTTGTCGGAGTATCGCTGTATCATCAAAAGTTTACATTGGGAGAATTTCAATCATCTTTGAAATCACGTGAAAAAAAGCCGGTGTTTATGTACATATGGTTTTAACTGTGGAATTTCATTGATGGGTGTGTGTGTGTAGTTGTAGTAAAATCAAGTAACAGATGATATATCATTTAGTTTGATAAATACTTCTATTCTACAGTCAAACTTGAGTTGCTGAAAATTTTCTAATAAAAAGAACCAGCCACATTAAACGTCAGTTGATTTTCGTTGTCTCAATTCATAAGGACCTTGGAAATAAATTTTAGAAGCAGTTTGACATTACCAAAATTTTGATATCAACTGTATGTCCTAAGTACGCGTTTATTGGTATTCAGTACTCTCTCTCTCTCTCTCTCTCTCTCTCTCTCTCTCTCTCTCTCTCGTATGAAGATGATAATTATTGAACTGAATATAAAGTTGATGAAGTCATTAGATCCCGTGTTCATTAGTAAACTACTGTGACAGGTCGCTCATTAAAGTGTTAATAACTTCCATATAAGCGCATTTGATTCTGAAATTCTGAAAAACTTACATTGCATGTCCTGTGTCAGGTTGTGTAACTCATAAACAGAATTTTTCGAGAATGCAGTTGGGCTTCGACGAATGCGAGTTATGCCATCCGTTTTATTTTCACTTTGAATTGAGGATTTAGAGTAATTCCTTCAGCAAGATATAGATTCAGGATTATCTCTCGAACATTAATCTTTATTTTGCTTCTGTTTGCAGATGACTATAAATGTGACCAGTCACGCAAAAAGGATCCTTCAGGGTGAAAAAAAAACTTTTTTTTCGAAATATGTTGTGTTTTCCTGGTGGAAAGTTATTTTTTCATTACCACACCCACATTCATAAGCTGGAAAAATTACAACGCAACTACATATGATATTTTCCGGCATGATTTGAATGTAATTGTGTTTTGTGGTACACTACCATTACTAATTACATAAACCAATTTATGTTGTTATGATTTAGGTGAAAAAAAAATGAATTACATGTGAAAAGAATGTCCTGCTTAAATTGTCACATGTAAAATACAACATCAATACAAATATACATATTATCACAGATGATCGGGAGACTAACAATCGGGATCATCTTCGTGACAACCGCCCTGACGATCGTCGAGATGCACGTCGCGATAGTCGTGATGTTAGTGATCGCGAAAGTCACGATGACCATCGCTATGACGGTCACTGGAGATCTGCCGGTGGTCGAGGTAGAGGCAGAAACTCATCTTCACGTGGTAGTTCTGGTCGCGGGTATCGCCGTGGTCAGAGCTAGATTAGTGCCGGGTTTTGGAACGTTAGGGGGTGGAAAACAGATGTGTCTTCAGACAATTCTATTTTTAGGCCTTCATGTGTTTTAACAAATGACTTTGACATTTTAGGCATTGCTGAAAGCCATTTGCATGGTGATGATGATCTTCATCTGGAGGGATTTACGTGGTACGGCAACAACAGGACCCACATACACTGGAACGCCAGATCTGGTTCTGGTGGTGTTGGCTTCTTTGTCAATAATAATTTACTAGATTATTTTACAATTACAATTTTAGATAAATCAAACGAAGGAATTTTGTGATTAAATTGAGTCACAAATTTGATAACATTGTCATTTTACCTTGTGTATGCTACTTACCACCAGAAAATCTAGATTATTTGATGTTAACCAGTTTTACGATTCGCTTCTAACTTTAGTATACCGATACAAAGATATGGGAACATTGTATATTTGTGGAGATTTTAATTGTAGATACGGTGATAATCATGATTTTATTCGTGGAGTAGACTATGTACCTGACCGGAAGGTAATTGATTTTAGTGTAAATAGATATGGTGAAATATTATTAGAATTTTTAACAAGTGTTAATATGTGTATGTTGAATGGTCGCAGTTCAGTTAATAATTTTACGTCTGTGTCAACTAAAGGTAGATCTGTGGTCGACTTCTGTTTTGTAGAATATGATTCCCTTAAACATTTTGAGGAGTTTGAGGTAGTAACGGTTACAGATCTTATTAGTAAGACTCACATGGCCTCTTCTTTAACGTTAAGAGGACTGCCAGACCATTCTATCCTAAAGTGGAATATTGTAATTGATGGAATAATTACTGATCGTTCTCATAATAATGTTTATCGTGATGAACAAAGTTCCTATAAACATTAAATATGATGTGTCTAATATACCAGATGATTTTATGCTAAATGATGAAACTTTATTCTCTGTTAATGAAACTATTTCAAAGCTTGAATGTTCTCATCGTACCCAGTCTGATATAGATAATGTTTATGACAGTTGGTGTAGTATTGTTAAAAATAATATGTTTAATAGTTTGCCACATAGAGAAATCAAATTCGGTTCTAGCAATAAAAAACGACGACCAGGTAAGCCCTGGTGGTCCGAACGTTTGTCAAGTTTATGGAATAATACATGTAATGCTGAACGGGTTTGGTTGTCCTGTGATATTAAATGCAGAAAGAATTTACTGAAATCAGACTTTGTCAGTAAGCGTAAGTTATTTGATCGCGAGGTTCAGAGAGCTAAGCGCTTTTATTGGTTTTCTTTGCAATCTCAGTTATAAGAGGAGTGTAAAGTGGACACGTCAACTTTTTGGAAGTCTATAGGTAAAATAGGCGTTAATTGTTCAAAAGGGAATGTTGTTCCATTAGAAGTTGTTTTACCTGATGGATCAATTTCGAATGATATAAACGCAGTCTTGTCTCGATGGAAAAATGATTTTAGCTCTCTTTTCCAAGCTTCAAATACCAATGTTAACATGAAACGTAGTAATGTTTATTATGATAGTGCTGTTTTTAATAACCATATATCTGTGATGGAGGTTCTAAAAGCTACACTATCTGTTAACAAAGGCAAAGCCTCTGGAATAGACAATATACCTGTCGAAGTTTTGCATAATGATACATCGCTTTCATTTCTCCATGTACTATTTAATATTTGTTTTAATAATGGTACTGTACCTACATTATGGGGCAAATGTGTTATTAACCCTATACCAAAGTCTTTTAGTCTAGATAAACGGGATCCACTTCTTATAGGGGTATTGTCCTAGCTCCTGCTATGTACAAAATTTATTGTTCAATTTTAAATAGTAGGCTTACTAAGTGGTCGGAAGAAAATGATAAAATTTCCTGTGAACAAAATGGCTTTAGAAAAAGCCGTAGCACTGTTGACCAAATTATGAGTCTCACTAATGTTATTGATACTAGGAAAAAGTTTCGTCAATCAACGTATTGTGCTTTTATTGATTTTAAAAAAGCTTATGACACTATAAATAGAACAATTTTATGGAACCGTTTGTTGGACATTGGTATACATGGAAAATTGTTTCATGCTGTCAAGTCACTGTATGCGTCCGTTCAATCATGTGTAAGAGTAAATTATTTAAAAACGGATTGGTTCAATGTCAGTTGTGGACTACGTCAGGGATGTATTTTGTCGCCTCTTTTATTTAACTTGTTTATAAATGACCTAACTGTATATTTAAAATCGTTTGATATTGGTGTTACAGTAGATAACCAAAAATTATGTGTTATGTTGTATGCAGATGATATTGTTGTAATGGCTGAAACTGCAGCTGACCTGCAAATATTATTGAATGCTTTAAACGATTGGTGTAGTTTGAATGACATGACAGTAAATTCTTCCAAAAGTAATGTTGTGCATTTCCGTCCAGTCTCTGAAACTTGTACAAATTTCGATTTCATGTGTGGTACTAGTAAAATTAATATTGTAGATCGATATACTTACTTAGGTGTTATATTACATGAAAATCTCGATTTAAATGTTACAATTAAAGCTGTGGCCCAGAGTGCTAGTCGTGCGCTAGGCTTACTTATAGCAAAATGTAAATCTATTGGTGGTTTACCACATGATGTTTTTACCAAGCTTTATGATGCTATTGTGTGGCCAGTGATTAATTATAGTGCTCCGCTCTGGGGATATCGTTCATATTCTTGTATTGAGGCTGTACACAACAAAGCGATGCGATTTTTCCTTGGAGTTGGTAAATATAGTCCGAATGATGGTATAGCTGCGGACATGGGCTGGAAGCCACCCATAGTTCGTCAATTAAAGAGCATCTCATTATATTGGTCTAAACTGGCCAGTATGAGCAGTGAAAGATTGAATAAGCAAATAGCACTCTGGACCTACAGTAAAGCTAGTGTTTCTTGTAAAAATTGGTGTTATCATATTAAAAGTTATTTGCTTGAGAATAATCATTCTTATACAAGTTTTGATAATGTGATACCTTGTTCATGTGTTCATAATGTTGAAACCAAGGCTTTTGAAAGTTATGTTCTTAAGTTGTCTAACAGAATCAACAATGTCATGGGCCCCTCTGATCGCGGTCGTAACAAATTAAGAACGTACAAATTGTATAAAACAGTGTTTAGAACTGAGCAGTATTGTAAACTTATACTACCACCGAGGCATCGCTCAGCATTTTGTAAGTTTAGAATGGGCGTCGCCCCTATTAGAATTGAAACTGGTCGTTACGAAGGGTTACCAGAGGAGGTTAGGACATGTCCTTTTTGTACAAGAGGTGATATAGAACATGAAATGCATGTTATACTTAACTGTCCAGTATATGATGACTTAAGACGAGACTTGATTGTTAAGGCTATCTCTGTGCTTGCAAATTATGCTTCTTTGACTGATATAGAACAATTCTGTTTTCTATTTTCAAACCCAGATGTTATTCGTACTTGTGCCAAAACCTGTTTTCAAATATTACAAAGACGCCAATTCTTACTTTGTAAATAAATCTTAGTGTACAAATGTAACTATTTTCTTATATGTCGATGACTAGTTTTATATGCTCCTGTAATATACTTGCTAATCCGAACCGTGGTGATCTAATCAACACGGTATTTGATCTCTTATACTCATTTTTTATTTGTGTGCAATAGTACCTGTATTGTCTTTCAGAATCTTATTATTGTGTTAGTGCAGATTTTATTAAATGATTAGCAGGAATATTGCAGTTTTAACTTGATATCGTGAATATGATTTATATAAGATTTATATAAGATTTTTATAAGATATGTGATTAATGTTGTCATCATCTCTTATAACTCCATCGGGAGTGGCATTGTGCATATGTATTATGTGTTCTATGTACTATAAATGTTGTATATATTGTATGTACGATGATGAGATGTAAATAAAGATTACTACATATTATAATATAAAGTATAAAGACGCTGACAAGAATATTTTGTAATAATCTTAATAACACATTTAATCCAAACATATAATTAAAACAATCAATTCAGTTATGAAAAAAGCATAAGACATAATGGTTACCATGGCAACAAGATCATAATCAACACATAATTATGGTTGGTCTATTTTGTAGCCTTTTGCTTCTTTTCCATTGAGCTGTCACTATCAGCTAATCTTTTTCTTTGTGAAACGGTACAAAGTTCAGATTTCATTCCTACTGGTTTAGGATCTGACGGTTTCTGAACTGTTTTCAATTACACGGGAAATTCCTTCACGAATCAAACTAATTTGTGACAAAATGCTGAAAGCTCTTAGTGTTCTGTTGATTAAGTGTAAACAATGTTACATGACAACTGTTTAGTTCACATATAGGGTCCATTTTGAGTTTACATCGTGAGAGGTTAAATTGATAGTTAAATCGTACAGTTGGAAAATATGCTCAAGAGAATTGTCGTTGCTATGGTACTGGAATTATTAAAAATGTGGCAAAAACTTCCGGATCCTGCGGTAGCTCAATAACTAAACAACCTAGGATCACAAGAATTTAAAACTCTTTGTACTAAGCTTAAACAAAATTATCACATAAAAATGTAGAAATTTAGAATTGCAGAACTGTACAAAATGAGAATTTTACTTTGATACTAAGCCAAAAATATTACAAAAAATAAGATTTTGATAACTTAAAAGAAATTAATGAATTCAATCAGAAAAAATAAACTGATTACTTATAACCAATAAAGCTTAATTCTATAAAAACTTCACTGTGGAATAAACTATCCCTGTAGAGATAATAACGACAAAATGAGGTCCTTCGGTCAAAAATTAGAAACATATATAAAAACACATACACATATGTAGACACTTTGTGACAAGTGCTCAACCATTTGATTTAACATACAAATATTTTTTTAAAAATTTACAACATCCAACAATACAAGATCATTAACAATTTTATCATCAACACAATTAAAGATTCATTTAAAGTCAATTAACCATTTTCACACAAATACAGTGGAACCCCTCTAAATAAGCCGATCCCACGACCAGGTCATTTGGCCAGTTTAGAGGGGATGCCAGTTTACAGGGGAATTTTTAATTATATAGTAATAAAATCAGGACCAGAACATTTGACCGATTTAGAGAGGAAACCGATTTATAGAGGAACCCGTTTAGAGGGTTTCTACTGTACTTTCACAATGTTTTTAAAGAAAATGAAAGGAGCATTAAAACATAAATTGTATATAGTCTGCTCCTGTAAAGTCAGGTGTGAGTCTGTTGGAAACATATTAAATCTAATTGTTGCTAAGTAACATAACAACCTGCCTCATCCTTAACAAATCAATGTAAGCAGTTACAAGTACAATGTACTTACTTGATGATAATTTGTACACATTTGTAGTTTTCATTCTCATAAGCTAAACATACATTTAAAAAGATTAAAAATTTAGTTTCATAAATAAAAACACAGATTTTGAGATCTTTACAGATGTAAATTTCATGTAATGTATATGTGTACTAATGTGAATGTATAATCATAGTTCAAATGAGCAATTCAAAAGTTAACAAAATAATAATTAAACATTGTAAACATGATAAACAATGTATTCTGTCAAGTGTGCAAAAAGTTCTAATTCCTTTATTTAAAATTACAACACCGGCTGAAGAATAATATCATGTACAATATCAATCAGTGTCTTAATCATTACCGCAATAACACAATAACAGCATCAATAAAGTTAAAATATACACACACATATCTGAAGTACATAAAAACTGAGTGTCAGAGACTACAGCTAGTCAAGTAAAATGTTTAAAATACTTAAAATTATCATTCAAATGTCATGTCATATTTAGGTATAATAAACTATTTGTCAGCAATGTCTATCTAATCTTTTTTTCATAGACATAAAATTAATTCTTAATACATTAATTGAACATGGCACTTTTTCTTTTCAATACATAACAATTTCATGTGTCTCATCATCGTCAAGATTTGTCTCCCACTTCTGGTTTGAGACAAGTTTCCTGTCTGTCTTCAAACAGGTACCCTTGTCTGGCTGGCTTGATTCTGGGCTGTGCTAGTTCATTCAGCATAGCTGAAAAGTCAATCACTGGATTTTTTTGTAACAAGTTATACTTTACAGCTGGATAATCAAAGTCTGTTTTGCATGTCACTACGCCTAGGTTAGAACTGTCAAATGAAAACTCCTGATACTGAGATGGATACTTCAGTGACTTAAAGCACAGTTGAAGAACCTGCATCCAATCAAAGAACTGTACATCATGTCTCTCCTTCATGCTATTAAATTTCCTTTTTTTGGATTCTTAAGTTTAGCATCATCTGAAAATACAAAGTAATTATTTTAGTGGTGTTGCATTAATACTAATGATGTAATTGAGAACTAACAAGTATGTCTGCTTGAGGTTACGGATTGTAATCTTTATAATGTATAAAACAAGTGACATGTTCTTCACCATATAATGTTTATCCCGATATTAATTAGCATAAGCAATGAAAATGCTATGAGTTATATAAGCATTATTTAATGAACAGTTCTAAGTATCAATAATTGCTGTTCCTGTAAGATCCATATAAAATGCATTCTATTTTTACTGCTAATGGGTGAATGCAAAAGATGAAGACTGTGAATGACAGAGAGGTAATTTTTCCTACACAAAATGTCAATCACTTCAGTCATCATGGTATGATATGTATGACATTGAAGTTTCAAAAATTCTTGGTGCAAATTTAGGCTAGGTCACTCAAATTTGATACCAACGTAATAATATTATTTTATTTGACCTTTTCTGTTTTTTTTCCACAAATCATACATATGTTCTGCCCACAGAAAATGTAACAAGAACATTGAGGTAATAATATTTTCTTTACCTTAAATTAAATAACATATTCAATTACATCATTTGGTCACAAAAAATGCAAACTATTTCTTCTATATTCAAAATTTTCATTTTTTTTTGTAAGTTCATGGAGTATTTTTCAACTTTGACCTTAAATAAAACAGCCAGTGTAATAATGATATCAAAGTCCTGGGGATAAAGTAACACTTTTAACACTCCTCAGTAAAATATAGAAAACATGTATACAAAAGCATGATATTTTTTTTCAGAAAAGTGTTACACTAGCTACACAATGAGTTATTTAACAGAATACAATTAAAAACATTACTGAATTGGATATTTAGTTTAAAACTGTGACAAATTATATAAGCATATGTTTAACTTAAGAACTAATGTAGCAAACATAATTTAACTTTAAAAAAACACCAATCAATACTCCAAGATAATGTGCCAATATATACATTAGATTAATAATCTTGTATAAATCTGTCAGGCATTGTCGATTATCCGAAATCGGCGGGACCGAAAAATTATTTCGGATAATCTGAGGTTTCGGTAATCCAGGGTAATGGAAATCTAGAGTGTTTTTATATGAAAATAAAGGGAGAACACTCCAAAATACATTATGACGAACATGTAAATTTGTAAAATTATTTATATACATTATATATATTAAAATAAAAGTTAATGAAATACAATGTATATACATGTTATAAGAATATTGTAAGCAAACGTTTCAATAAAAATGAACACTGAAATAAAGTCAAAGTCCGAAACAAAATTCCATTACATAGTCACAAACACGAACCAGCATCACTAATATCTTTGTCATCCGAAATATGTAACAATTATGGGAAATCCTATGTATTGTTTGTTTTTAGCATTTCGTGACAATTTATAAACTACGAAAAATAAAGTGAACACTTTTAATGTTAATTGCATATTAAAGTCAAATTATGATATCATTAAACTTCTTCAATTAAAGCAATTTATTAATAAAACAGAATTCGCATCGTAATTAGGATAATTATCTTCCCGAAATTGCAAATAATAAATCAAACGAACTATACTTTGTTAGTAGGATTTTATTAATTGTTGTTCACACCCTGTCAAAACATGTCAAAGAAATCTTTCAGTGGACTAGTCTGGTCGATTGGATGTTAAATGTTGATTTCGGATTACGGGTGTGAAAATACGCATACGAACCAGTTTGGGGACCTGATTATCACTTCGGATAAGCCATGGTATTCGGATTAGACGATTCGGATAATCGGGGTTATTTTACAATGAAATATATAGGGAAAAAATCGGGACTGAAATTTCTTTTCGGATTACACCAGGTTTTCGGAAAATCCGTTGTTGAAAAATCGGGGTTTTACTGTACATGCAAACTTGTAACAGTAAAATGTTACAGAACTTTGACAATAATTAAAGTTAATGCGAAATGTTACACTAGCAACAAAAAATGACATTGTAACAATATGTCTTACTGTTGTCTAAATAGACCATTGTAATGTTTTACTGTATTCTTTCTCCCATTGAGCACTTATGGGACCACTTAGGTCGTCAGGGGAGAGAGCACCATGACGTGAACAACGTCCGTGATCTTGAACATGCCCTGCAAGCTGAATGGGTCAGGATCCCATCTGATTTGCAGCATGCAACGTCGTTGTCTGGCTGTCTTGGGTGCGAATGGTGGGCACACTAGGTATTGAGCCGTGTCCGAACTTTTACGTCTGACCCCCCTAGTTCATTTCACTTATGCCAAAGACTAAACGCCTCAAAATCATGGAATAACATTGATGCGAATCATTGGTGATAAGAATCAAATACATGAAAATGTATTTGGTTTTATGATTTCGTACCTACCGTTTCCCCAGGAGTCAATCCTTTCTGAACTTGCTAAACTTTTTTCCATCAGTATATTTGTGAGTTCTTACTTTCTGTCCAGGTTTAAACCTCCTCCAGTAAATGCAAACATCACATGTTCTATGTCATACTACAGTCTTCACTACTTTTTTCTCAAATATTGACTTGCTCATTAGAAAGGTGGGTGCTGTAAATAGATATATACGGAACAGAGGATATTTGTTGTATGTTTTACATGCTAAAATCTTATTTCATTGTGAGTAATGAAATACTTATTTTCACTATTGGTGAATTCCTGCATGGAAATATTTGTAGTGAATGAAAAAATCATAAAAAATTAAACATTTATGTACGAGTCGACCATCAGATTATGCAATTATAATTATGACTAGCATTAAAAGCAACATTTGCCACGCAACTGTACACAAAGGTGACTGATTTTTGTATCATTTAATATTCAGTTTATCTATTCATTCATTTGCCCATTCTGTTGTATTGATAAAGAACTGATCATCATTAATATAATGATTTAATCATGGAGCTTTGTAATTATCATTCAATGGAACAAAATGCATATGACTTACATGTTAAACTGTCAAATCCTTTCTTCTGCCAAGCAATATCAATAGTACAGCTCGTTCCAGACCTGGTTTTACATGGAAATTTTTTTGTCCAATTGCTTCTTAAAATGGCTGTTACATAGATTCATTTTATAGTCTTTTTTCTGTCTCTTTACAACACTAGGTATAAGGATTGTCACTGGTGTTCTGCAGCAAATAGTATCATATATATATATATATTTATGTTATTACAAATACATGTAACCAAGCAATTTGTATCGGTTCAGTAATTGATGTATAAAATAATCATATTGTCTGCATCACTTGGACATATTAACCCCAAACTAACTAAACTAACTATAATTACAGACAGGGGTTGGGTATTATGCATAAAGAGTTAAAAATGTTTAAACACATTCATGAGATGTCATATGGAGTATCACAAGCTATAAATTATTGATCATAATGTATGCTGCAAACAAAACTTAAGTATGAAAAATAACAAAGGGCAAATACTGTATACTACATTATGCTAAAAATCCAGGACTACCCATCCTGTTTTCACCAATCTATAAGCAGATTTGTTTTCATTGAAAAATCCAGATAAAATATGTAATCTTACCTACAGACATGCTGTCAGCAGATACACAAGGAGGACTGTTAATTAATATTGTCTTCATCATCATGGTTGACTGAATCAATGTCAACCTGCATAAAACAATAACATACCTGTAAGCAACATTAGTAGAGCATTTATAAAACTTTTATTTTTAAAAAACAATCTTTTCTGGCTTGTTTCACTAAAAAAACCCGGCCCGATGCATCATGCTTTCTCATTGTTGACACTTGTGGAATCAACTTCCAGTTAAGATTTCAATTTCATAATTTAAATCAAATATTTTCTAGTTGTTGTGGTTGTACGAATTTATTATTAATATGTTAACAAATATAGTAGAAAACCGAATGATTAACAAATATTGAAAAACAAGCAGGAAAAGGGAAAATATTTGACTCGTCGACTCGTACCGACACATCTCAAGTCGGCATATGGAAAATACCGATGTTTGTCGATATTGGGCAAATTTGACAGCCGCATTAAGGCAATTCTGCCTTAACATATTGCCCTGGCTATTCCAACGCTTCATCTTGAGCATTTTGACAAATATATGTTATTATTCTTTTCCCATCAGTAAATGTTAGAATGTTGGGTGACTTCTTCAATTTTTAGCTGAATCATACATTTATGGCACTAAATCTTCATTATCAAGAGATTTTGGAATGCTTACAATTTATCCCTATCAATAAAAGACGCAAAACAAAATAACCTTTTGCAAACAGAATGTCTATAAAAATAAATCATCTGAGGTCTGTCTGTTATGTAACAATAGTGAAATATACCTTCAACCGTGTTCCCACTCACTTCTGAAATTGGGGGTATGCTTACACCTTAGGTCTGAAATCTGGGGGTAAGAGAAGTATTTTGGGGGGTATGAACATTTTTTTTAAAAATATATTTATACGCATACATCGTAATGGGTGTTTTCAAATAATCGGAGATTCTTCCCTTAACATATTCATACGCCTACAATCTCGCACCAGATCAAATTGTTTTGCGTGATTTCCGATTTTATTGCGGGATTTACACAAGATTTTACGTGAGTGGGAACACTGTCTTCAAGTTGACTTTAACCATTTCCGTATTTTCTAAATTCATAATATCCTCCCTTTTGCTTCTGTTTTGAAGTCATTTTAAAAGCTCCGCAATCATAGAGTAATTTAATCCCTTTAATATTTAAAAGCTATTTGGCATATTGAAAATTTTCAAATTACACTTCATCCAATCAAAATTCACTTTGGCAAATGTTTTTAGCAAGAGTTAAATTACCGGTAACTCTGTGGTATAACAACCCATCATAAACAATGTAGTTAATTCTCATCAGACTCAATTATCAGTAATAACAGTGATGTCATAGAATTTTGAAAATAAAACTCATCAGAATAGTTCAGTTCGTCCACAAAACATCGTTCTTTCATAAGGATAAACAATTTCGTTATACATATTATTATACATATTAGCCCGGGGTTCTATGGTACCGCGGTACTTAACTTAAATTTGACAGTATTTCAATAAAAACACCTACCTTCATAAAACTATATTTGCGGTGAATAAATCATCCATTTTCAATTAATTGTTTCCAAAAATGAAGATAAATTAGACGTAAAACTGTCCAGAATCGATGAAAACAATACCGCCATGTTTTTTTGTTAAGTCAGGGGAAGTTACTCCGATACTGCGGCAATGTCTAATTTTTTAGCAATGGCACGCCTGCAATGTCAAAAGTTCTATAAGTGTGTGCAAAACGTCAGTATAACAATCATCAACAAATTCATAACACCAAATGTCAAAAATCATCGCATTAACTGTTAATAAATTGTTATTTAAATGTAACTAAACCTATTTACAATTATATTTTCGTGGAATTTCTAATCCAAATTATATGTCTTCACAATGAGGACACTTGAATGTGGCATTTAGACGCAAAACACGCACTTTGGAACAGTAAGTGAGGTGAGTCCAATGTTTACATTCATCACACTGTCCCCATTTAGTGAAAACAACACCAACTGCATCTTTAAGTTCTTTTGGTTCCCATTCACCACAAACACAACACCTATCTTCTTCATTAGAATCCATATAATCACTGTCTACCTCCTCATCTTCAACAAGGCTTATTGCACCACCTATATTTTGCATTCCTGATGTTGATGGTTTCTGGTTATCTGATGCTGATTTATTGACCTTCTTTTCTGCTTTTCTTGGTTGCAATGATTTCCCTTTTTTCAATTTAATAGAGTGCATTAAGTTTTGATTGTGTTGTGTCAAAAGACTTCCAGCAAGAAATGGTGGAACAAATTTCTTCTTTTTGGTTACAGCAGAGAGAATTGTTCTTTTGGCAAAGAAATCTGAGGATGGATTTACTTCTTTGATATTACTGGCACTTGTTATATCTTTTAAAGGAACTGCTGTGAAAGGAATGTGCTCGGTTGACTGTGTGTGTTGGTTATCATTTGAATCAGGTATGATTTCATCCTTTTTTTATAAATAACAGATGGTGCAATTTGAGAATCAGTGACAGCTGAACGATTCAAAGGATAAATGCCAGTTTTTTGGAAAGCTGAGGTTAGATTTTCTGGTGATAATGCCCTCATGTATGGTTTCTTTGTCAGTTCAGCAACCTGATACTTGGAGATATTAATGCCAGGGTTTTGTTGAAGGTACATCTGACATTCCTTGTTGTACATTGCCTTCGGTGGTCCAAAAGCACCAACATCTAGAGGTTGTGTAACATGACTGGTGTGTAGAACAAATAAAATAACATTGTTTTTCTTGGCCTATTCCGTGAGTGTAAGATTGATGTGGGATTTATGACCATCATATAGTAGGATTGCTGGTTGATCTTCTTCAATCAGTGCATTAGCATACTTTACAATGTGAGAGGTAACATAATTCTGAAATATTGAGGTGTTGGACCACCCACTGTCTGACATTTCACCATTTGATCCAGGTAGACATTCATTTAAAAATTCTGGATTCCACCTCTTACCAGGAAAAATGTAATAGAGTGGAATGAAATTACCCAAAGCATTACCACCTGCTATAATTGTTACAGTAGCAGATCTGGTTGAGGCTACAGCTTGTGGTTTTGTGTCTCTGTTAAAAACTATTTTAGGAGGTGTATGTTCAGTGTTAATGCCAGTTTCATCTATATTAAAAATTCTTTCAGGGTGATCATTGAAATTATGGTCAGTGATTATAGAGGAGAGTTCTGTGTAATAGTATTCAAGTTTCTCTCTAGATGTTCCTTGAGCTCTTTGAAGTGATAATTTCTGTGGCTTAGCAACTGTCAATTCTGGCCATCTTTTCAAGAACCCATAAAACCAACAATTACTGAGGGAGTTTTGTGATTTCAGTGGTTTACCAAGAGAAACTGCATATTCTCTGGCCATTTGTTGAATACCAATTTCCTTGTATCCATATCCAATATTTGCCATGTACGAAATATGGTCAACTAGCTGTTGCTCTTCTACTGTTGAAAATATTTTGTCAAATCCTATGACTGGTTCCATATCTACTTTACCCCTGGTTCTGTCACGGAGGGTTGACTTTGGCACAGAATAAAGCCGAGAAGCCCAATAAACAGACATGCCCTTTCTTGTAGCATCAAATGTTCTTTGTAAGTTTGCTCTTACATAAAAGATTTTCTTCTTAGAATGTAGATCCTGGAAAGATTAAATTAAAAAAGAATAAAATATCAAGAATATTTGCAGGAAAACATTTTATTTTTTGAAACATATGTTACTTTCACATTTGTCTAAATTTACAAAACAAACTTATAATAGTGTATTTTTTATTTTTGGGGGGAATAGCTTGTTGAAAGCATTGAGAACCTGTAAAATTGTGTAAATTTTCAATGTAAAACTACTTTAAAGTGTCTACTTACCATTATTCTTGATATTTTACTGAAATTCGTTATTTGACAGATGTAAACAAACACATGCTGACCAGGGTTCCCACAACTTCCTTAAAGCGAAATTCCAGGACTTTTCAAGGACTTTTCCAGGACAAATATTTTTTTTCCAGGTCATCTTTCTGAAAAATTCCAGGATTTTTCCAGGACTTCTCAACCAGTTTCTCTTGATGTGGCAGTGAATTGTTCATCCAGTACTTAGATTGCAAAGACACCAAATTACACCGAAACATTAACAAATTCTGAATAAATATAAAAATCCAATCAACCCCTATATCACATGGTCACAAATAGATAACTAGACAAATTTGGACAAGGTCATGCTATTCATTTTGAATACATTTGATAACATAAATGTAAATTTTACGTTAGACAATGTATATCTTCGATTTCTATATTTGTGAAGAAATGTTAACTATTAGACAACTTAAAAATTAAATACAAATCTGAGAGCAGACACTTAAAATTTTCACAAAACTGTAAAAACTTTATACAGTGGTAAGTTTCCTTTGATTATTAATTCAATGCGTTCAAATGGGTAACTTGATAACAGAAAATGTTCAAAATAAGTTTCAAAACTTTGTATTTGCTGTTTTATGTGATAACTTCATGCAATAGATGCAACAATAATGTTTAAACTAAGTTTAAAGTTTGGATTTTCTAATCCTAGAAACATTTTACTAAAACTCTTGTTATGAACAGTTAAACAGAATGTGACTTCTGCAAAAAAAATTAATCTGACTTCTGCAATTTTCTTTTTCAATTCTAGCTTATTTTATTCTTAAACAGATATTCAAAATTCATTAAATGTTCTTCAGAAGTTTCTGCTTTTCAGCTATTTTATTATTTAAAAGCCCTAGTTCTTCTTCTTTCTCTCTAGCCCTCCTTCTCAGTGTGTTCGACTTTGTAATGTACGGGATGCTTTGTTTATGCTCTGCATGTTCTGCAGCTTTGTCAGAATCACTTATTAAATGTTTTATTTCAGATTCCATCATTTTGCACGTTTCTTAAGTTCCCCAACTTCAGCCTCTTGAAGTTTTCTTTTCTCTGCTTGTTCTCTCTGTTCATTGTTATAGCGTTGTGAATCAAGGAAAAGTTTGTACCTTCCTCTTGCACTCTGAGCTGAAGCCAGCAGTTCTTTTGTGACAACATTCTCTATTCCTCCGACAAATCTAATATAATCCTTTATCACTCGTAAGGATATAAGAGTGTTTTCTTGCATGTTAGTGTCTGAAACTTGCTTGTTCACAGAAAATCCCCTTTCAACTGACGCTTGACCATGAGAGAGAATTAGAAGTTTTCTGATGACTTCCCATACATGTTTGTATTCTTCTTTGCCATTCATATCGGTATAGAATAAGGTGTCCACTCTATCAGCAACCTTTTTAAATGTTTGGAACTGTGATATATGCTTCACTTCTTCACAGAATTTAACATATTCTTCAACCATCAAATCACAATCATTTGCTTTAACCTGACCGATTGACTCTAGCTTTTCTAATATCCTCTTAAACCTTACTATACACTTATCTGGGTTCTTTGACAGTTCCGAAGGATCCAGAAAATACATATTTCTCAGCAGCACATAAACCAATGGCGATTTCTCCATTAATCTACTAGTAATCTCCACTAACATGTCTCTACACTCTGTTCTGAAGGCAAGGACATCTCTCTCACTCACTTTTTTTTCTGACATCAAATTTTTTACCTCTATTTCTGTTGCAAATCCTATGCCAATAGACTTGAAATGTTTTTGATTTTTCTCATCAGTGACATCAATGTCAATTAGTTTTACAACAGATGTAGCTGATTCCATAATAGATGGCTTTACAATTCTTTTCATTAATGATCTTAAAAGATTTTCTAAATCTCGAGCCAGAAAAGGGATCATTGGCTTATCACACTGATACTCCAAAAGAAAGTTTTCCATTGTTTTAGCAACAGAGACAGTAAACAGAAGTTTTGCTTTGGCAAAAGGATCCCTCACCCACTCTTTCACAGTTTCAAAAGACTTTGTGCGAGGGTCTTTCATTTCCTTTTTAGCAACACTTTCAACATAAATTTTAAAATCTGAATGGATTTCTAGTGCCCTATTACACACCTTAACATTTTCTACCCAATGGTGACTACAAAACTGTAATGGGTACAGTTTTAATTGAGCTATTTTCTCATAGTCTGCTTGTCTGGCTGGAACATCATTAAACAAATAATGTAATGCTGAAAGTTTGTGTCCAGTATCCCATCCAGTACAAGTTAATCCTGCCTTAAAGGCATTATGAAGCTGGTGAAGTCCACAGGATCCAATATAAATCAGTTGACTAGATTTCTGTAGTTCTAATTTGCGTTGCAATTTGTCATAAGCAGACCAATTAACATTTGGTAGTAAATTTGTGAGACCAATTCTAGATTCAACCTTACTTTCAAAACTTGTTATAAGGTCTGCAGCAGATGCATGTCCAAGAAAATCTGATGTGTAATACCTACTATGGACACAGTCATTGTCCAAATATCTTATTATAATGTCTAATTGCTTTTTCTGCATCTCATTATTCAAACTTTCATCAAACAACAGAACAAATGGTTGGTTCTTTATCTTACTCTCTAGACATGTAAGTAAATAAGGTGCAATACCGAAGCATGAGAGATACATAGACTTGGTCTCAGCACAACTCACTCCATCTGCTATTACTGAATCTGGGAACATTTGCTTGAACACAAACTCACTATCATTATTGGAAGAAAAAGAGTAATTTGAATTTACTGTCTTCATACACCACCATATTTCTGCATTTAGAGTTTCAGTTTTTGATACAAAAGAAGAGGTAGAGGTTGAAGTTTTTGGTTTCTTTGTAACTGAATCTGAAGAAACTCAGAAAACAGTTTAAGTCTGTTTGGGATTTTGTCTGACTTTCTCTTATCTTATGCTTTTCACTTTTCATATGTGATGTCAGTGCAGTTTTGCCCATTGTTGAAATATCTATAGTTTTTGTACAAAGAGAACATAAGGCACTATATTTATTTTCATTGTTCCTTTTTAACCAATGATATTAAGGATTTTTCAGCCAGGCCTCTTGGAAACTGCATTTTTCAGGCATCTGTAAAAAAAAAAAAATTCATTATTTTGTATGTTAGAACACCGTACTTTATTTACAATTTTCAAAGAAAAACTTCAAAATAAATTCCATTATTGTTGGTATAATTCAATGCACACAGATTTTGCCAATATAATTCATAGTACCCCCTTTGAGCCTGTCTGAATACAGTATTGAATACAATAAACAGCTCAATAAATAATGAAGCAAGGCAAATGCAGTATTGAAAATGTGATGCTGTCAAATGTATTGTTACCTTCACTAGTCTAAATCGGTTTCTGACTCAACATCAGTTGGAGCCCACATAGGGCAAGTATCATAGAGAGAGTAAAATCTTTCTGACATAATATCAAACTTAATTCTCTTATAGATGGCCATAAAATCTGGTCCCCAAATACTCTGTGTTTCATTTTCAAATATTTCTACCCAAATGTTTGTACTTGGTCTTCTAATTCTTTTCCACACCGGGGAAAAATGAAAATTGACTAATTTCGGACACTCTCTTATGATTGCAGTGACTTCATCAGGCTGGAGGTAAGTTGTGTGTTCAATATACATATTTTGCAGTGAACTTAATCTCTGAATTGATGACAAAATAGCTTTTGTTTCATTCAATAAACTTTCACATCCACTGATATGTAGATCAATTACAGATGGACGACTACTAAGAATGATTTTTATGACATCTGACGATAAGTTACATTGATCTAATTTCAAAGTCTGGAGCACAAGTTTGCTATAAAAGCCAGTGCCACCAATTTCACGCTTTCTGAAATACTTCACAGCCGATATAACTGCAATGAATTGTGTTGTGTACTTTTTTTGCAGACGACCTCGCGCTAAATGAAAGTAAATCCTGCAAGCGTTCACCTGACTATGATAACAAAAAAAATAGACCGGGTAGCAAGACTGAATGTATATAAAGTTCCTTATATTCTAACGGTTTAGCATTTTCTACAAGAATTAGCACAGTATCACATACCTTGAAGCAACAGAAACCAGCATTAATTCAGAATTTACTGAACTATCCGTGACGCGACTTTCATGCGTGGTTACCTCCCTTCGGTGAGTGCTATAAGCCGTCCAAAATGCGCACGGTACCTGCACATATCGATCATCAATACCGAGCCAAAAACCGAAATAGAGTTTGAAATAAAATGTGCATTGTTTATAATTTTAAAGAATTGGTTCACGCTTCTTAATACGATTAGACTTAATGTGTCCATGTTATTTTTCTGCATGACTACAGACAATAAAATTCCAGGCTTTTTCCCGGACCAGAGCCGTTTTTTGCCGGATTCCCGTACTTTCAAGGGCCGGGAACGGATTTTTCTTATTCCCGGACTATTCCGATTTCCCGGACCTGTGGGAACCCTGGCTGACAGTTCCAAAAATAACTCTGCCGTTAGGAGGCGCGTTACTGCGCAGTCGCAAAAAATGTAAACACCGCGGTATCATAGAACCCGGGGTACCATAGAACTCGAGTATATTATACATATTATTATGCATATTATTATACATATTATTATACATATTACTATACATATCATTATACATATTATAATACATATCATTATACATATTATGTTTCATTTTAATTTCGAGGACTCACTACAATTCATACAACACTCAAACCTTAGGCTCAATCGTAACCATTTCCGGGTCGGGTCACAAAAAAATAAATGACTAAATTACATTTTTTTCAGCATTTTCAACAATTATTACAGTAAAGACAACAACTTACCTGTAATGTTGACTCAGATAAAACATTCACAGCAAAATTTAAACCATGACATGTGCTGACACAGTCGAAATCGCAATTTAAAACATCCATGCTAGTAATAGTTGAAGTTGTTTCGTCTGCTAGTCGCGAATTGATGCAAGAGTGGTGTGGAGATTATCCTAAGTGTCAGCGAATTTTTTATGGTCAGCAAAAAAGAAAGTTACCCATAAGATATCTCATACAAGAGTAAATTAATGAAGTTTACCTATAACACGCAAAAGTACCTCAAAATTGTAATTATTTTATCCCAATGTTGAATTTGGAACCATTTTCGGCGCAATGCAATATTTATATTAACGTGAAAATCACTGTACCGTATTCTGCGGCCGTGCGGCTGTAAGCGCGGTACTTGATAGCTGCGTCTTGGAACACCAAATCAGGACCCACACATAACATCGCTCAAAACATGCGCTCGGTGCTCGGGGGGACTGAACAAGTAGGCTTGAGGTCCAGTTTCAGGGCGAATTGTACGTTATGTCATTGAGTTACTGTACCCGCAACCTTTTTTTTGACATTTATATATATTTTCATGTAAATATCATATTGCATGATAGAAAAAAAACTTTGCTTGGGCAATTTTTTTGGGGGGGCGTACGCCGGGTCCCCCCCTGGATCCGCCGATGCACACTTAATAAATTTAACTGCTTTAATGATGTTTTTAAGTACCACTAATAATATTGTTCAAGGTCCCTGCATTGTTGAAATTCATAACATATCAGATTGTTACTATGTTGAGCTAGCAACCACAATCTAAATGGGTATGTATCAATAAGTCGCTCATTTGCACAACAGTCAACAATGCATAATCTGTAACATAACATATTTAATAAAGGCCAGCATTCATTAATTACTCATTCTAGTTACACAGGTTGACAGTTACATTGTGTCGTGCTAGTCATTTATTGTTTTTGTATTTTTGCTTGCAGGTACTACTTGCAGCATTTATATTTCTTTATTTCAACTATATATAATTACATTTCATTGTTATTTGGGGTAACTATTCCAAAAGACTTTAAGTGGACCCACCATATAAATAACATCACATCCAAGGCAAAAAAACGCCTTAAGATTTATCCAAAGAAACATCAAAACCCAAAACTGGCAAGTCAAAACTTCAGCATATGTAATCTATGTAAGACCGCAACTAGAACACTGCTCAATAATACGGCACCCTTGGCAGAAACATCTACAAAGTTAGATATAAAGTTGTAAGTGTACAAAGAGCTGCGGCTAGATATGTTTGCAATAATTTGATTTCCAAAGTAGTGTCACACAAATGTTACATAATCTTGGCTGGCCCTCCATAGAAAGCCACAGACTCCATTCCTCTCCTATATTTCTCTACAAAATCCAGAACAGCCTTGTACATGTTGATCATAACCACCTCATCCCAACTAGAAATTTGAACTTCCTGATCCCCCAGTCTCGTACCTTTCTTCAAGGAAAGTCTGGAGACAGCTCCTTTCTAGTTCCCTAGGTGTTTTTTAATTTTAACCTTGCACTCTTTTTATCTGTCAACTTTTATCTCTTAACTGAGCACTTAATACTTTCTAACACAGTTTTCCTGACAAGCGCCTCCCAGCTATAATCAGTATTGATTGATTAAGAGTATCAGGTGGACAACCGCAGGTTTTTTTTAAGCTAACCCAGGATTCCAGGGCTAGCCGCACACACACGCACGCTCTCTCACGGCACCAATGTAATAGGGGGCAGAAAATAAAGTTCTCAATGCAGGACTAGAACCTGCGACCTTGTCAAGAAGTGGTTTAGTCTTGATAATTTGAATAGGTCTCCTTGACGAGGTGACAGATGTCGTTATGTGTTATGGTGTGTACCTGCTTGAAAGTTGGATATAAAGTGTTTAAGTGTGTGTGTTGTTGGTGACCTAATGATATGCAATGCACGCAATAGGGTTCTCAGGCTGGCTTAAACTTATAATCCCTTTACACACACCTAATGGATAATCTTATTAAACACGAATGATACCAATGAAACCCTTATGAAATTGTGTGGAGTTAACTTATTATTACGACATATACGTAGAACATAAAACAATGAACAAATATGCAAAATAGGTGTCAACCAATGTTGTAACAGTTACGTTCGTGTCCGATTCAGTTTTGCTTCTTCAATGCTATTTAATGTCCACAAATAATTCCCATCAGCATTTCCGCATTCTAACACAAATACAGAATGTCCATGTAGACTATTACAAGATTTATTAAACAATATTTATCTAAGCTTTAAACTAACTATTATCAATGCATATATATGTCCACACATATGTTGACGAAGAACAATTATCAATAAGGCACTTAAAACATTTAACATTTAACGTCTCACATAGGAATAAAGTAATAATTTTGTATCTTTGGGTATCGAATTCGGTATAAGCGTTTCCTCTTCCACTTTAATCTAGTTCTCTAACTTCTAGTAACTTCGATCTCAGGACGTTTCTACCTTCTATCTCATATCCCGAACTGGGATCTATAAAAACGAATTAATTGTTTATACTATCATTTATCAGTATCAACGTTCACTGGTAAAATAATAATACAGATCACACTCATGAAAAAGTGACTATACATTGATATTACAAATCAACCGTTAACAAACACAATTAAATACATATTAAGTAGTTAAACATTTCCAGTAAATACACATCTAATAGTTAAATATTGTAAGTAAAGCTCCACACTTAAAAACAATAATTCTTATTATTTGTCTTTCGTATAATAAAAAATAACTGTAATATCAAATATATGTATTTACCCCAGTTAGTTAAATCTCCTGTTTTACAAAACAAACTATTGGTATGAATCTACGTCTGTTCCCCTCAAGATGTTAACAAGCTCTGAGAAACCCTTTGTGTGAGATATTAATTAGAAAGAATTTGTTGAAAATTACGGCGTATGGAAACTATTAATCAGCACATTTTTGTCATTGACTTTACACCTGGAAAACTAATTGGTGATAAACTGGACTACATCGTTTACAATGATAGATTCTAAGATGACAATGTCAGTCATGGAAAGTGGTGTGTATGATAAGAGTAATTATGTTTCCTGTGGTGCTTTGTTCATTAAAATTAATGTGTGTATCTGACAAGAATAATTGCTTTAAGTGCGCGTCTGTTTATGTCCAAAAGTTCTTATTCTGACAGACCTTCTGCTTGCAAGTCCGCTGCTCTACCAACTGAGCTAATCGGGCTGACGCTCATACAAACTACTATAAACATGTGTAAACAGCCCTGTTACAATATCAAGACAAAGACAAGATCAGGGAAATTAATGTGTTTGGACGCTTGTCAGTAAATTTATACCGATTTTTATGAAATATTTCAAAAACAAATAACTTTGTACAAATGTTTCATTTGTTATTCATACTTATGTGGCAGAATTTACTTTTTAATTACTTTCCCACATCTATGCTTGATTATTATTACAATTAGTCCATCTTTATTCTTCTTAAATACATTTAATCTAAAGGTATTTTCCTTCTACACATGTTTATTTAAGCAATCGTAAATAATATTGTTCAACTATCTAGTCATTTGGGTGTCCAAGTGTCCAAGGCATATTTATTCACTTGATGTACTTAAATTTTTACCATTTTTACCGCATTAACCGATAAATTTAAAGTAATCAATGTTCTTACGGAATGTCTATAGTGTTCCTGAATTCCGTAATGGATTTGAATGTCACATTAAATCATTATTATAAAGGTTTATTAGAAATAAAGTCGACAGTTGAACCAAAAATTGCGCGTAAATTCATTTGAATTCAACATTTTGAACAAAATATACGTAATCTGAACCTCTCTGATGGACATATGCTAAATAAATACATCTATTATCAGAATATATCATTTAATATACCATTTGTCATAAATGTGTTGAGATATATGCAATTTTGTAATACAACGAGCGTAGCTCCCGCTTACATTACAACGAAAGTGCTCCAGTTCTTAAATCACAATTTTTTGATAATGAAACGATTACAAACACAGGAAACAGGTTCATTATTTTATTGCGTTTATTTCTTTGAGTATGTCCATTATGTTGAAGCTTATAAAGAACATACATTAGATTGCTAAGATATTTGATCTAACATTGAAATCAGCACCAGTTATGATAATTATTTGTCTGTTGTATTCGTTAGCATGTTCCTGTACTGTATATCAATTTTATCCAGTAACTTTACACACGTTTATGTTTTCAGTGGACAATGAGAAAGACAAAAAGACAAGTGTTGTGTTGGTTTAACAAGCCAAACGGAGGGTGAATCAGATATCAATACCTCTAAAAACATCAGTAAGGCCACCTAGGACTCTAAGTATAGTGCAATATGTGTCAGGAAGTCCAGAGAGAACGTCGTACAAAAAATCCACAAAAAAATGACGCTTGTCATCATGTTACATTGACTCAAGAACAACATTTTGAACCCCAAGAATTTGGAAGTTATCAACCAATGCAGGATGATAAAATGCCCGCATGTGCCTATGAAATCATAGAAATAAACTTTGCTGTGCCCAGTAGAAACACCTTGATTTCAATAGCAGATGAATATCTGAAAACTCATGTTTGGTTTGATGCCACAAACAATCACGGCCATGACAAATTACAAGCATACAAATGTATTCATGATGTGTGTTGATGGTAAAAAGGTGACATAAGGATTAGATGCAGAATTTGGAGATGTAGATATGTTTGGATTTGAGAGTAAACCAATTGTTACAGAAAATAAATGCCGACTTCAGACAGAGACACGTTAATTGATAAAGCGAAAAAACAATTATTGCATTGTAACACTGATGATGAAAACGGCTCTCATAACAGGAATGAATTGCTTGAAATGATTTGTTTTTGTCATATTTATTTATATATAGCATTGTCAAATTTGTGACCTGTAACTTGGGATTTGTGTGTCGAATGTGGTGGCTCTATATTAAGAATCAAAAGTAAAAACATCAGTAAACCCTGAAACTGTGTCGTTATCTATTTGGTTAATTAATTAATGATACATGTAACTAGTAACAGTAGAACCTGGGGAAGTTTGATCCAGTGTTCAAAACTTATCTTCACAAAAGAATACAAACCTTGTTCTGCTAGCAGGTGTATTAATGAATAACTATATCACGTAAAATAAAGGTATAAAGGATCAAAACAATACAAAAACTGTTACACTTACTGTATTTATTTGTATTCTACCCTCGCTTTGTATTTGTTTCCTTAAAATCGATATTAGACCCGAAACCTGTAATCCTGAGATGTGGTCACCAAAGTCACGTGCTAATCACATTATTGTTAGCTTGATGACACGACCGCTTCTAGAATGATACTCCCGCTCATTTTTACCTGAAAACGCGCCATTTGAAGTTTGACCTGCGCTTGCTTATGAGGTTACCTGCGTCTAGGAAATTTAAAAGGCGTTTGAACAGTTGTGATTTGTATGATTGATGACAACTAACTCTGAAAAATCATCGTTTTGTGTGTGCCTAGTGTTTTGTGTTCTGTTTTGTGTTCCAATGACGCCAGAATTTGTGTTCGATAAAAAAGAAGACCCAGCGATTGGCCGACATGGACCAGATTCTATTTAAGTGATACCAGACAGTTGAGACTCATTCCATTTATGGATGGACTTGTGTTAATGGACGAATTCTTTCATGTGGTGTGGTGATATTTTTTTAATGAAACTGAATTTGTTATTGAGTGTATGAGATTCTGTTTCTGTTATGTGACCAGCTGAGGTTGGATGATAGAACATCACACTGGCGGACAATTTCTGGTAAGCTGTTATTGTTCTTCTAATCAACTTGAATTGGTGATCAATATTTCTAGGTAATCGACCAATCATTCACGTACTATGCACCATTTGTGTCTTAGAAGTAAGGTTGTGGAGGAAGTAGATCAAATATTTGCCGTATCTATTGATATCCTGTTTACATATAACAACATTTCTTTCGGTTACTTATATCAGCGTTGTCAACATGTCTGATGCTAGACTTTTCATATTGATAGTTTTCATGATATTAACATGTAACAGGCACTTTGTCTGTTCTGTAGGCTGGGTGGTAGAGGTGAGTGGTTTAGAACATTGGTGGTTGCAACAATTATGTTGCACAAATCATGTGAATTTATTGCAGATCTATTTAATACACTTAATTCTGGCTCCTGGAGATAATATTACGTTTAGGTAATTCTATATTTATTAAATTAGACTATAAAATGAAAAAAAAGACTTTCGATACAATGTTTTATGTAAAGCAGACATGGGGAAATCATAATCTTTGATCATCATGATTATTAATCGATTAACAATCCCATCAATCATGCTGGCATTCAATCACAGAATTCTGTGATTATTTTGATAATAATTTAATCAATTAATGCTACAAAAATAGGTAAAAATCATGATTATTTTCTATTACTTTCTGATTAATTTTGATTTTAAAGTGCAAAACCAAACCCCGAGGGGTTGTTAGTTATAAAATCAATATTCAGGTGACACCTCGTTGTTATTCACTCCAAATGATTGTCCCAAACTGATGTGATATGTTTTGCCTTAAAGTATGACAAAGGGATTAAGTCTATTCAAAAGATGTGTAGAGTTAGTGATAAGTTTTATTATTTGGTGCAACTCAGATTTAATCAAATACAAATGTTTATTCTCAAGTCAGTACATCACACCTGACAATATGAGTTATAATACATCTTTCAATACAAAAGAGAATATACGGCTTGACAATTTGGGAGAGATACCTCATAGAATTATAATAAGGGAATAACATAATTGTAATATATTTGTCAATTTTGGAGTAAATCAATAAATTTCGAAAATTTCTTTTCATTTTTTCAAGTGAAACTTCATAATGCTGAAAATGGCCATTATTTTCATAAAGCCTTCGGCTTCACATGTATTTACCGCATTTCTCCGGAATGCATACTGAGCAAACGCTTTTTAAAGGGTTTTAGACACAACCCGCGCTATGACGTATCCGCGCATGCGCTGACATTACCTGTCTAATTTTCATTTCTTCTCCGAGCGTTCGTACTGTGCAGAACAAACGTTCACTTACAAGTTTAAAAAATTTTGAGCCCTTGGGCTTAAATTTGATATTTTAATTAGTTTTTTGAGTGTATCCACGTAAGTATTGTTGAAATGACAGATTTTTTGTCGTTGTCGTACGAGTCGTCTTTTGAAGGTTTTTCTAGCGAAAACGAAGTTCACGTGCAAGGAAATGTAACCAAACAACCACGTGGTGACTCAACGCTAAATAAGAAAGGTAAGGCACTTGTCGCCTCTAAATTAAACTCTACGGTGTCCAAACCCGTTAAAGCCAACAAGTCTTCGGACTCTATAAAAAAGAAAAAGTCTTCGGACGTTAATAATAATAATAATGATAAGTCTTCGGACATACGTCGTTCGGATACGACCACGAATGTGGCTGTTCCCGGGCCTTCCAACGTAAATAATTGTCGCCCGTCTTTGGACTTAACAAAATTATCCGAACAGGATATAGAACGTCTTCGGACTGTTCTTGGTATTTTGCCCCCGAATTATTTCAGTGATATTACAAATAATGATGATGAATTTCATGTTACAGGTACCCCTTTACATGAGTTGTCTAGTCTTTCTGTGGAAGTGAATGCATCTGAATTGTCAGACACTGAGAATAATTATCATTCAAACCAATTGAATGTTAACCAGAACATGCGGGATGCACCTTTTCCTGAAGAACCTTCGGGCTCATCTTCAGTTAATGATCAGTTTTGTGAATTACCTAGACTAAAAACCCCAGAGAAGGGACCTGCTATTTCTGAACCATTGGCCAGGCTCATTAATATAGCATGTAGTGAACACTGTGACATTGATGATATTACTAAGAAATACAAGATACCTGGTAATTTTATCCACAGGTATTAATAAATTTATCCCGTCTAAAACTTTCAGTGGAAAATCATCTTTGCCATGGATAACTCAACCAATCAAGCGACTGATGTGAAAAAGAGACAGGCTTTACATCAAATTGATGAAAGCGGGTTCCAGCAAATCCAAAACTTTTCTAAATCTTAAGGCCAATATAAAACAAGAGATCAAAAATGCTCATAATAATTATATTGCTGATATTTTAGGCCTAGATGACCAGGAAGACACCAGTGAAAACTCTCGTCCAAATTCTAAAAAACTTTTCAGCCTTTTGAAAAATGCACGGCAAGACACAACTGGTATATCAACATTGTTTGACAAATTTTCAGGCAAAACCAGCCCTTCAAGTGAAGATAAAGCCAATGTCCTTAACAGACAATTTCAGTCAGTTTTCACGCCTATTTCTCATTTCGATCCTTCTCAATCTGCTTCCAGTAAATATCCGACAATGCCAGACATACAGATCTCTCTCAACGGGGTGCAGAAGCTGCTGTCCAATCTCAAGCCCGATAAAGCTGCAGGCCCAGACAATCTAAAGCCATTGCTTCTGAAAAAACTTAGCCATCAAATTTCACCTATTTTGCAAATTTTATTTCAGAAATCACTCAACACTGGTGCTCTCCCAAAGGCATGGACATCTGGTAACGTTATCCCATTATTTAAGAAGGGCAACAAAGAAGACCCAGCCAATTACAGACCAATCTCACTAACTTGTATTCTTTGCAAAGTTTTAGAACACATTGTTGACTCAAATATTACAGCACATTTCAACAAACATAACATTCTATATGATCTACAGCATGGCTTCAGAGAAAAACTCTCCTGTGAGACCCAGCTGCTGCAACTCGTTGACGAAATTACCAGAAGCATGACACAGAGACAACAAACAGACCTAATCCTTCTTGATTTCAGTAAAGCTTTCGATAAAGTCAGCCATCTTAAATTTCTCCACAAACTACAGATTCATGGTGTCAACAAAACCTCAATTTCTTGGATTAAATCTTTTGTTATTGGTAGGACTCAAACAGTTGTTTTAGATGGCGAAAAATCTTCAGAGGTCCCAGTTACATCAGGGGTGCCTCAGGGCTCAGTCCTTGGTCCGCTCTTGTTTCTTCTGTACATTAATGATCTGCCTACCTCAATTACTTCACAGGTCCGATTGTTTGCTGACGATACTGCTGTATACCTTGCAATTAACACCTTGCAAGACTGCTCTATTTTACAGGACGATCTAGAAAAGCTTGAACTATGGGAAGATAAGTGGGAAATGGAATTCAATCCAAGCAAATGTGTGGTCTTAAATATTACTAATAAAAGTAAACCTTTCATCTTCAATTACAGGCTACATGGGCAAACTCTCGAGTCAGTAGAAAATGCCAAATACCTCGGTCTCACCTTTTCAAAAGATCTTTCATGGAATACACACATCAATAATATTACATCTACTGCTAACAGAACACTTGGATTTATTCGCAGAAACATACCAACAAAAAATGAAAAAATCAGAGAAGTAGCCTACAGGACCATGGTGAGACCTCAAGTGGAATACGCATCAACAGTCTGGAGTCCACATACCCAAGTTAACATTGATAAGATTGAAAAAGTTCAACGTAGGGCAGCAAGATGGGTTAAAAACAACTATTCCACTTACGACAGTGTAACCAGCATGCAAGCAGATCTTGGCTGGCAGACTTTACAGGACAGACGGGACATGGCAAGACTTACTATGTTTTATAAGATTGTATATGGTCTGGTTGCAGTTCCTGTGCCACCCTATCTAGTTCATCCCACAAGACTGACGCGTCACATGCATACGCTTCACTTTAGGCAAATTCAGACCTATAAGGATTATTACAAGTTTTCTTTTTTCCCTTATACAGTTGTTTTATGGAATGCTCTTCCCGCACAGTTAGTACTTAATGAGGACATTGAGGGTTTCAAGCGTGGCCTTACCCCAGCCCTCATTTTCCGCCCCTGAACGCCGGACGCAGTGTTTTTAACCATCTTTTAACTATAAATAGTGTCATCTTAACCTAACACTATCACACTTTTACTTCATTCTCACTTTCATTACTTTTGAAGTCTCACTTTCACAACTTTTACAAACTTTTATTCTGCACTGACGCGCACCTTCAAGTCTATACTCGCAAGAGGGTCAAGCAGTATCTATAGATAGATAGATAGAATTGTGATAATATGTCTCCTCCCTTGGTGAATCTGGAAATATGGAAGATACTTGATAGGAATGCTCACTCTTTGGATAAAGCTTTCTCGGACATTCAACATTTGGTGGCCTTAAGTATGGTCCCTATTATCAAACTTACCGAAGTTTTGCAGAATGCTTTTAAGAATAATTCTGAAGCAAAGACACTGTTGTCAGACTCTCTTACTGTGATGGGTCAAGCCCAATATTTTCTTTCTGTTCGCAGAAGATATGCAATCAGACCACAGTTGAAGAAAAAAATATCATAGTTTGTGTAGTTTATCTACGCCTATCACTAGTAAATTATTTGGTGATGACTTATCAAAGGAAATTAAACAGTGATTCTTTAACTTCTTTAGGAAAAGAAAACTACAGTATGTCTTTGAAAAATAGTAAATTTAGACTAATTTTTTTCACTCCATACCCTTCTAGAGGTAGTTATTATCCCCGTACCAATAGGGGTAAACAGTCTAGAAAGAATTATTCTTCTAGTCCTTCAATGGCTTCGGCCCCAAACGGGCAGGCTGGCCCCAGCGGCCAGATGTAACCCAGGTGTTATAAAGTTGCTAATCTAGTGAACCACCTTCATGAATGGGAAAAATTTACCAACGATAGTTGGATTTTAGGTGTGGTATCTGGATATAAAATTGACTTCATTAAAACACCTTTTCAAACCAGAGTTCCTGATGAAATCCCATTCAATAATGAGGAAAAATTGATTGTTGATCAAGAAGTGCATTATTAGATAAAGGTGCTATTATAAAATCCCATTCAGAACATGGACAATTTGTATCAACTCTTTTTGTTGTACCCAAACCCAATGGCAAATTTAGGCCAATTATAAATCTTAGATTTTTTTTATCAGTTTGTCCAATATAACCATTTTAAACCAGAAACTTTTAACACTGTGTTAGATATCATCAAAAGAAATGATTACTTTTGTAAAATAGATCTATCAGATGCTTATTACTCAGTTAGTATTTCTCCTTGTTGTAGAAAGTATTTAAAATTCAGTTGGAAAGGAATTTTGTACGAATTTGTTTGTCTTCCATTTGGTTTGAGCATAGCTCCTTTTTTGTTTACCAAGATTTTGCAACCAGTTTTTGCATGGTTTAGACTACAGGAAATTCGTTGTTCTTATTATATTGATGATTCACTTAATATGAACCAGGATAAAATAGTAACTCAAAGGATTTCGGAACTCATTGTTAAAACGTTACATGACCTGGGTTTTGACATTAACTACAAAAAATTGGTATTGATACCTTGTCAAAAAATATTGTTTTTTGGTTATATTATTGATTCAGTAGAATTCAAAGTGTTTTTACCAAGGGAAAAAATTCAAAAATTCAAATCCAAAGCACAACATTTGTTGAATTGTAAAAGAGTTACTATAAAAGAACTGGTTTCTTTCATAGGTTCTATTATTAATGCTTTCCATGCGATTTTTGAAGCACAACTGCATTATAGAGATCTAGAGAGAGAAAAAATTTTAGGTTCAGCAAATACTATGGATTTCAGAAGGACCATTTCATTGTCATATAAATGTAAATTAGAAACCAAATGGTGGTATGATAATGTTGATATCAAAAATGGTAAAGATATAAGACCACCTAAAATAACTAAAAGGTGTAGTACTGATGCCTGAGTCTGAATTAATCAGTCAGTTGAAGATGGTCTGAGCTTTATTCAGCTGTTTTTCAGACATTTTAATAATTCTGAAATTGGTCTGAACTCAATTCAGAGTGTATTCAGATATTTCCATTTATCTGAAAAAGGTCTGAATTTAATTCAGTATGTATTCAGACTTTTCTGGGGATCTGAAAATTATCTGGATATTGTCCAGCCTTGTTCAGCTCATATTCAGACATAATTCAGACTCCTAGGTTAGATGGTCAGACAACATTCAGTTGCTGAATCTTTGCTGAGGTTGAATTAAACATTTATTCAGACTGGGTTCAGACAAATTTCAGCCATTGTTTTTCATGAGGGCAGTCTAAGAAGGTTTTGGGTTTTATGATTTAACTACTGGAGTACATGGTAATGGAAGAAGGACTCCTGAAGAAATTGATAATGATATCAATTACTTAGAATTATTAGCTATTTTTTATGCGCTGAAATCTCTTTATTCTGAATGTTGTGATGAAAACATTTCTATTCGGTCAGATAATGTAACTGCAATTTCCTATATCAACAATTTTGGGGGAATCCAATCAATTAAATTAGATTTGTTAAGTAAAAATATTTCGGACTGGTGCATTATTAGAAATATTTTTATTTCTGCTGTACATATTCCTGGTGTTAATAATGTCCTTGCAGATTATTATTCTCGAAAATTTTCGGACTCCACTGAATGGATGTTGAAACATGACATTTTTGTTAGAATCTGTGATCAGTTGATAACCCCAGGTATTGACCTTTTTGCTACGAGACTTAACAAACAGTTAGATAAGTTTGTTTCATGGTTCCCAGATCCCGAAGCTATGTTTGTAAATGCGTTTTCTGTATCTTGGACAGATATGCATCCTTATTTATTCCCGCCTTTCAATTTGATAGGGAAAGTTTTGAATAAATAGTCCAGGATAATGTTGAACAAGCTATCCTGATTTTTCCTTATTGGCTTAGTATGCTTGGGAAAAGTGACATATTTGGAACAGTATCAGGTTTGGAAATCCCTTTCAGACGTCTGAAATAGACGTACTTCATTACTTATATTTTTTGTTTCAGATAGGTAAATCATATTCAGTTATAAACACTCATAAAGCTATGTTGTTGCAGACTCTCCCATTCTTTGGAAATAATTGGATTAATGGTAACTTGTTGATCCCCAGATTTGTGAAAAGTGTTTTTTTACATAAACCAACCAGACCTAGATATTTAGTGACTTGGGATGTTTCCATTGTTGTCAAATATCTTAAAACTCTGTACCCTTTAACTGGTTTATCATTAAAAATGTTAACCGTTAAGACAGTAGCCTTAATAGCATTAGCTAATGCCCCTAGAGCTCAGACACTAGTTTCACTGGATTTAGATCATATGGTGGTTAATGATCAATATGTGCTGTTTTGTTTCAGTAATGTGCTTAAAACATGTAGAATTGGTTGTAATTTTACATTGAAACTAGAACATTATCAAGATGAGTCTTTATGTGTAATGCATACATTGTTATATTATTTAAAAAAGGACTTAAGTCGTAAGATGATCTCAAAAGGTTTTCATTTCTTTTGTTACTTTTCGTGCAGTAACTACTAGTACCATAGCCCGTTGGCTTAAACAGGTTTTAGCATCTGCTGGTATTGACATATCAATGTTTAAAGCACATTCATTTAGAGGAGCATCTGTTTCAGCAGCTTATCAAAGAGGCTGTTCTTTAAAAATTATTTTACAGACTGCTGACTGGAAATCAGAGAAAAATTTCAAGAAGTTTATTGTAGAAATTCTGTAAATGGTTCTAACATATCGTACAATGATGCTATTTTGAAACTGTAATTGGTTTATTTGTTATTTTATGTCAAATGTTTTTGTTGCTTTAAAGATGCAGTATATACATGTGAAGCCGAAGGCTTTATGAAAATAATGGACCCTCATCCAAGCTTTAGTGCAGGATGAAGGTCATTATTGGAATAAAGCCGGAAGCTGAGCATGTATACACCCTCCCCTTTGGAAGAATTGTATCTCCAAAGATATGTATTATTATCATGAATGTATTATTCATGTAATAATTATTATAATAGTCGGTTTGTTTGGATTACCCTCCCTTGTGTTGTAATCAGCAAAAACATTTCTTTTAAGAATGAGAATTAGACAGGTAATGTCAGCGCATGCGCGGATACGTCATACTGCGGGTTGTGTCTAAAACACTTTAAAAAGCGTTTGCACAGTATGCATTCCGGAGAAATGCAGTATATACATGCTCAGCCTCCAGCTATATTCCAATAATGCCCTTCATTCTGCACTAAAGCTTGGATGAGGGTCCATTTTTGAGCATGTTTCAGTGCATACCTCAATAATGGGTAATTCTATCCTCTTGGAATTTTGAGAGGAGTAAGGTAGGTAACTTCCAAGCAAGTCAAATTTTAGAATTAGTTCCTATCTTGTATATTTTTTCTTTACCATTGATATATAACATAAAAAAACCAGATCAATACCAATACCATGTTTTAGCTGTCTGTAATAGGTTTAAACAAAGTTTAAAGAAAACGTTTTGTTTTGTTTTTAGATTAAAAGAAACATACTATATGAATAATCTGGCTTACATTCCAACAAACTTTACATTACAAATGAAAACGAGTCCAAGGTTCAACTTCCCCTCGACAGCTGCGACTGAAAGTTAAAAGATGACATACAGACAATTTCAAGTAAGTCGTTGTTGCTGTTTTTGTTGTTGCTGTTCCAATGAAATTATTTATTACTCAATCAGGGCTTTTTTCATATGTAGGGGAAGGGGCCTTTTTCTTAAATTTGGGGAAGTTAACACTGTATTTGCAAAATGAAGAAAAAACTTAGTGTAAACTGAATTTTTTGGGGGAAAACTGGCATGATTTAAAAGATTTTTCCTGAGGGAAAATGCCTATAAATGGCCCCTCCTTTCAAAAGAAAAAACCCTGTCAATACTCAGTATTACCATTGTCTGTTACTGTGCATGGTTGGTTTAGATAGTGTTCAATTAAAGATATTTAAATCTTCTATTAAAGGTGGAAGTTTAATGACCTCTCAGAACATGTAATTACTGTAGTGTGAAAATATACAGGCTAATTTAACACAATATATTTAGTCTCAAATTGATGATTCTACTCCTTTGGTCTAACTTGTACTTGCTGTAACTGTGACTTGTAACAATTACAACAAAATCCTAAATAATTGTTCATTTACTTAATTATTCATTATTGAAATAATGAACATAAAACTGTAGCACATTGTATTTAAACAATAAGGACTACAATTAAAAAAAAATGCTCTAATTTGACATTGATCAACTTATAATGAGTGATTTTTCTATGATTTCGTTAAAAATCTTAATGTTTCTCTAAAGTTTGTTACAATTCTGGACATTTTAGATTTTATATAGGGTAGATATTTACATAAGTTTGGAAATTAATAACAAACAATGAATAATCTGGCCTACATACCAAAAAACTATGTAATAAATGAAAATGAATCTGGGGTTCAACTTCCCCTTGACAGCAGCGACTGGAAGTTAAAAGACAACCTGCAGACAATTTCAAGTAAGTCGTTGTTGTTGTTGTTTTTATTGTTGTTCCAGTGAAATTATTTTTCAATCAGGGCTTTTTTCATAGGTAGGAGAAGGGGCCTCTTTCTTAAATTCGGGGAAATTAACACAGTCTGTTTGCAAAAGGGGGAAGAAAAAACTTGATGTAAACTGAATTTTTGAGGAAAACTGCATGATTTGAAAGATTTTTCCTGAGGAAAAAATGCCTATAAATGCCCCCTCCTACAGAAGGAAAAAACCCTGTCAATACTGAGTATTACCATTGTTTGTTACTGCACATAGTTTATTTAGAGTTCAATTAAGATATTGAAATCTTCTATAAAAGGTGAAAATTCAATGCTTTACTCTCAGAACATACAATTACTGTAGTGTGAAGATATACAGGCTAATTTAACACAATATATTCAGTCACAAATTGATGTTTCTACTCCTTTGGTCTAACTTGCACTTGTTGTAACTGTGACTTGTGACAATTACAACAAAATCCTAAATAACTGTTTGTTTACTTAATTATTCATTATTGAAATAATGAACATAAAATTATAGCATATTGTATTTAAACAGTAAGGATAACGATTAAGACACAATACACTATTGTGACATTGATCAACTTATAATGAGTGATTTCTCTATGATTTCTTTAAAATTGTTACTGTTTCTCTAAAGTTCTTTTACATTCTGTACTTGTTCTATATTTTGTATGGTGTTTACATGTTTGGAAATAAATAACAAACAAATAAACTTAAAAAAACAACAAAGTGATGCCTAATTTCAAATTAAATAATCAAAAAATGTTTTCGCATGTTTTTAAAACAACCAATTACTGACATTGACGTATGCCACTCATAGATTGGCATAGATAGGTGATAAGAGTGAGAAGGTTGAGTAGATATTGATAGTTGACAGGTTGAGAAATTTAAAGACACCTCTGGTAGTTACTAGTACATCTTAGTATGCATCTGTTAAAGTGATTTTAGTAATTTTTACTTTGTTTAAATGAAAGTTCAGGGCATTTCCGTCCTATCACCAGGGGCCGAATATAGGCGCTGTTCCCAATCAAATATAGCCTTATATTTTCCCAATTTCAAAAATAAATTCCCAAACAGCTGCAAAAAATGACATTGAAATATGTTATGGCACACTTTGTGGTGAACTTGAAATAGTTGTCAAAATGACGGTTCTGTGTGTGTGCGTCTGTTCATGGGTGTTTCTGTGTGTTAGGCCATCAGACTTTGTTTGGACCTTAACTTCCCTATGCATCAATGAATTTTAAGATGACTTGGCACAATTGTTCACCATGATGAGATGGTGTGTATCATGCACAAGATCCTTGATCACATTTTAGCGCTTAAGGTCACACTTGCGATTTAAAGGGCAAAAATTGGTGTGTTTTACCTTGTCCAGACTGTAACTTCCTTCAGCAATGATGGTTTTTAAAACAACATGGCATAATTGTTCCTTCATGAGACGGTGTGTCATGCACAAGACACAGGTCAGTATCTTCAATGTCAAGGTCACACTAAGGGTTTAGAGGACAAAATTGGCAGGCTTTAATACGTCTGACTTTGTCCGGACCATAACTTCTTAATGCACCATTGGATTTTAAAATAACTTGGCACAGTTTCACCAGGATGAGATGGTGTGTTATGCACAAGGATTAGGTCCATATCTCAAAGGTCAAAGTCACATTTAGGGTTTAAAGGACAAAGATTAGAGTGTTTTACATTGTCCTAACTGCATCTTCATTCAGCATTGATTCTGTATAGTCAAACTAAAAGATATCCTAAATTTATTCACCTTGAAATCAACAGCATTTAACTTAAAAAAAGATGGTTATTTGTCCATCCGTTTGTGCGCGCATAAAAGATGACAAGGTAATTCCCTTAAAAACCAATTGACAACATTTTCAGATGATAACAAGTGTCTTAGTGGGCTCAGTATGTTATCATTTGGCGACTTTAATTTTTGAATATTAGGCAAAAATTTGCACTGCAAAGTATGATTATTTTTTATGTATCAAATGGGTCTTTGTTTCAACTATTTACATATGAAAAATAAAAAGAATATGTCCATCCTTTTTCTTATCATGTTGAAAAAGAATGAAATTTTCATTATTTTTGGCCATAAAACTTTGGTTTTAATTTGTGGTAAATAGGGAAATTTTTATATGTGATATCTGATATGTTGATATCTGACACTTATATGTGATGGAAGTATTTAAGAAAGTTATAAGAAAATCAGTTCATAGGTATAAACTACCAGATATGTCCTTCAGTCACTCTAATTATTGGATTTTTTCGAGTTCCAGTCATAACCTACTAACACCTGTCTAACACTCTTCTATGAAATTGTCTTCACTATGAGCTCGCTGACATTTGTCAGTCACTTTTGTAACTGTCTTTTCTTGGTAAGTTGTCTACATAATAATAGGCAGAATTTGAGCATCATATATAGTTTGTGAGAAGTTAGCTAATGTCACTTTTGCCAAAGCTCATGGAAATAGGGCAGCTGGACTAGAATATGGTACTAATGATAACAATGTCCAAACATGGTGCTGACAGAAGTAAGTTGTTGCTGAATTGTCACCTTAGTGCAACAAAATTTATTTGGTGCAACAAGGTTTTACCTTGTTTAACTAAGTGAAATACAAACTGATAATTGTATTAATACAAAAATAACCAGAAGATTCAATTTGTTTAAGAAAAAAAGCTTAATGTCTCTTTTTATTTTGACCACCTTTTTTGCTTGAGATTACTTGCTGCTAGTTAGGTTTATTAATAAACACTGTTTGGATTACTTGAATTGATTTTTGTGTTGTTATCTAGGAATCCTTTTCTTATCTATATATAATCAAGATTATTAATCATATTCCAGTAAAATTGAGATTTTTATTTTTATGAAAAATTGTTTGAAGTCCTAAAAATCTTTTAAATGCATAATTAATTATATATATCAACCAAATAAGAAATTTCAGTGGTAAATATTTAAGTATAGAATAAGGATTAAGAGTTAGAAATAAAGATTATAAATTGAAATTACTTTTTTTCATTGAAAAAAAAATTTACATAGTACATAGATTTAGATCTTTAACTCATCTACAGTAAGTAAATATAAAAATCATATGTTTCAGTTTACAGAAGTGTTTTAAATGCATTTATATACTTGTTTTATTAAAAATGTTAATAAATTATTGAAAAAGTATGAAACACACAAACAAATCTAAATTTAAAATATGAGATAAAACTCGTTGCACCAAACAATTAAGCATTTGGCGTACAACCTTTGGACAAATATTGTTTTGACAAGTTAAAATGTAAGTTCGATATTGCTATATTTATTTTAATTTATTAAATCATTTTCTACAAAAAAAATCAATTTTAAAAAAAATATCAGATAGAACCTTGTTGCACTGAGATGACAATGTGTCATTTTCAAAAGGATAATGCTGTCCCGGACAGTGAAATGACCAAAGAGGATTGTTGTACAAGAGAAGGACTGAATGGATCAGGTTCTTGTACTGGAATGGGTCAAGAAAGTGTGGGGGAGAAGATCACGCAGGATGACAAATCCTTTACTGTTATTGGATGTATTCCTGTTCATCTTATCCTGGTTGTGAGGATGATGTTAACAGAGGGTTGTAGGATGACACTTGCTGTCATCCTGGGGGAATGGCCTTGGTTTTACAACTCCTAGACAGGTTCATCGACAGGCTGATGGAGGGAATCCCTTAACGGAAATGGACTGAGTAGTGTGTGGACACCCTACATACATGCCACCCTACATACATGCCACACGTCCAGTGGCAGAATTTGAAATCCCGAGCTAGACAAGACCTGCAAAACACTTTTCGACCTCTGGGGTGAATTGGGCATACCTATTGTTGTAAAAGCCTTAAAAAATGTTGTATATCTAATAACTTTGGTGGCACTGAAAATGCTTACTGTATGAGGAACACTGATGATGATGGTAAAACTGTTTTGAAAATGTGTATTACACTGATACTAAAGTAACAGAATGAATTGAATGAGTATTACTAGTTCTTTAATTTGTCACACAAAAAACAAATATTCCTTTTTGTATATTGATTTACTTTTGGTACCAAGCCGCGACCGTGGTCCAGTGGTTAGTGCGCTGGACTTGCAGCCCGATGATCCGGGTTGGAATCCTGGTCGCGGCTCGTCATACCCTTCCATTAAAATTTGACAAAAATGTCAATTTTCCTCCATATGTGGAGAAGTTGCCAGCCCCTTCTGGAAGGGTAAGTTAGTACTGGTTAGTATACAGTCCAGGAAAACTGGTTAGGTGAACCGGTCGCCGTATATAACTGAAAAATTATTAAAAAATGGCATTAAACCCCAATACAACCAATACAAACTTTTGGTACCTTTGTCCTTATGATTTATTTGCCATACACCACAAGTAAATATCATTTTATTATCTGCCCAAAGTGATGAGTTGAAAATATTGATTACGACTAGTCAGAAGGCTCGTTACTTGACTGTCATATGGTTGGCAAGTGGGTTGTGGAAATTTTCTGAAAACTGATCTATCCAAAATACAGTCCGTCATTATCAAGTTTACAATGGTACATTTATCAGTATTTTTGGGTGAGAAGTTTTATAATTATATAGTACCCAGGAGCACACACATTTGTGTATTTAGAAATGAAACATTGAAATTCAGGGGAACATTGATTTGGGCATGGAGGTTAAGCAGTCATTTCTGTCACTTTTAGGAAATTAACCAGTTTTCTGTTTGAATATTTTTACTTATTTTACGTTTAGATATATGACCCTACACTTGGACTAGCAAATTTATTGAAATTTTGGCCATAACATGAACAATTTACATAACTTTTATATAGGAGGTAACTCAGTGATTAGCTTTTTATTATTGATGTTCATCTAAAATAAAAAAAACTCTGAAACATAACTCGACATAATTACTCAGAATTTGTATTGGCAGGACAGTGTCATTATAAAAAAGACTTACTTTAAATGAATGGACACAGTACAGTATTTAGTGCTAGGGTAGTACGTACAAAGGAAGTGCTGCTTACCTTCTCAATATATATGTGCAGTACGGAATAAAATCAGCCAGGCACCTGTGTTACTAACGTCTGACAGGAACTGCTAAACCATGTGACTAATTTTGAAGAAACAAAGCAAAAGTTACGAAAACTGGGGAAATAGCCCCTGATAATATTTCATAAGACAGAAATATAATACTGACTTATTAAAATGCCATTTTTTAAAACCAAGCAGCAGGTATTTGTTCTATTAGTATTTACCTGCAATGGTCATCTGATGTATATCGATGACAGTATATATATATATATATATATCAACAAAGCACTAGGCTTAAATGATCCAGGCAAGTATTTGGGTACTAGTAATGTTCAGAGCCCAAATTTTGGGAGTAAAATTTTTAAGCTATGATGTGCAAGAAATGATTTATTTGAAATGATATGATCATCAGTGTATTGGGAGAAAGTCATCGATGAGAGGAAATAAGAATTTAACCAACATGTGTATATATAGCTACATTTGTTGTTTTCTTAAAAAGTGAACCTCTGGAAAAACAAGGACTTTGGTGTTCACCTTTTTGGATTTTGTTTCTGAAAATGTGTTAAAATGCATGAAATGGCATTGACTGTCAGACTATTGTAATAATAACAAGCCTTATAATCAGATGTTTTTAGTTTTTACTGCTACTGGATTAACTGGACAGCATTTAGTTAATTCAATTCTTTGCATTTAGTGTGATGTACCACTGAGAGTCTTTTAGCTCCTAATAGTACATAGAATTCTGACTTCTGAAAATTCTAATTCACCATTACTTGATGCCTGAGATGGAGATTGCACTTCTTTGTAGTACTGATCCATGATGCTTGTTTGTGTACTGGGTAATTCAAACAGAGTGAGTTATGACACTAATCCTTCTGTCATAAAGTCAGGATGAATTTATGTTTTTTGTTATAAAAACGATCTGTTTATAATGATTGTGTGTCTGATCTGACCAATGAACGCAACAATCAGATTGTGAACAACTTTTTCCAAGGGAGAACACTTTAGTATTCTTAACTTTTTAACATTTTAGAAACTAATTGATTTTTAAAATGATTTTATTTATATTTTAAATTTTGATCATGTGAATCTTAATATTCATGTATTTAAGATTTTGAATTTTATTTAAACTTATTTTATGTGACCTTATTTTGATTCACCCAAAATGGGTCACTTTAGACTGTATAATGTAGAACAAACTATAAGTGACTACCTTCCATTTTGAATCTAAATAAAGGGTGTATGGTATCATAAGGTTTGTGTATTCAACAACAATATTGATATCTAAAATGTATTTGATAAATATAAATTATTCCAAAATACCTATGTTGATGTTCGATATGTTGATTTTCTGAATGATAACATCACTGTGTGTGTGTGTGTGTATCTTTGGGTACTATTGTACAAATATCGTGTAATTGTCAATTACAATTGTAATAGTAGTGTTTTTGTCTACCAATGTCAAATACTGAATAGTATAAAGGTATACTTATATGACCTCCAATGTCAAATATACCTACGTTCACATAATGGAAAATGGTCATCATGACTTTCATGGAAAAAATTAGGAAAAAATTTCGTACATAAAACCAACATACATCTTGAGCATAGAAAATATATACGGAAAATAAAACTTTTAAAACAAATTCACAATATATCGTGATGTGTATCACGAAACGACATGCAATATCCTGATTTATCATAATACACGTTTAAGGATTAATAACCAGCTCTATCACCATTACAGTCTTTATCATCATCATCATCATCATCATCATCATTATCGTTCTGAAGTGGAACATCAGATTCATCTACAAGAATTCCTCATACAGTTAGTCTTCTTCAGTGCCTTATAGTAAAACTTTGTTATTGTGAGCATTATTATCACAAACACCTGACTTGTCTCAAGGAGTTTTTTGTGTCCCATCTATTTGATTTTTGGGCCACAGCAGTGGTCCAGTAGTTAGTGTGCTGGACTTGTAACCCGGAGATCCGGGTCTTGAGCATAAATGTCCCATGACTTAACTTTAAGTGCAAATTACCTTGATTTTCTCAAAGTGTCATGTTGTATCAAGCTTGCTCCTGATACGCTGGTATTTATGTGCCAATGAGTGTAAGTTACACAATTAAAGAACAGAATTTTAATTGAGTACTTTGTATTATGAAAAACTTGCGTTGAAAACTTATTATGTAAATTGAGTTATGAGAAATAGAACCGTAAGCATTATGTTAATGAAGTAATACATAAACTTATACAATCAACAAACATGTCCAGTGTTAGTACAAGCATCTGATTTATGTCGGACATTTAATCTATTCCGATGACTCCTCGAGACAATGAAGTTTTACTATACAACATTCTTGAAGGCTTAAACATCGATGGCTGTGTCCATTCCATCCTAAGCGTTGACCGACCATTTACAGATCTCGACAGCTCGGGTTTTGCCTCCGGACGTGTATACATGTATGTATGTTTATATGTATGTTGGCTGTCCACATACTACTCCGTTCATTTCCGTTGGAGTACCTTTCAGCTTATTGATGGGCAGGTCTAGGGGTTGTGAATCCGAAGTCATTCCACCCGGGATGATAGCAGTGTTGTCTTACAATTCTCCGTAACATTGTCTTTACAATCAGGGTTTGCTGAGCATGGAATGCATTCAAGATCAGTAAGGCCTGTCGTGCTGCCTGGTCTTCAAACCCACACCTTCCGGACCCAATCCAATACAAAGCCTCATCCATCCAGCCTTGGCAAAGTACATAACGATCACCTTTGGCCATTTCGCTGTCTTGGGCAGTGTTGTGCTTTAAAAAGGACACATGGCAGCAGCTTACCCCCATCTATCATGCAATTAAAAAAAACATCAATTTCTACTTCAAAATAATTGTTAAAGCTGGAGGACTTTTTTTCTACAAATTTATAGTATTAAATATATCTTTACATGAATCAATTAGTATTCTCCTACCATGAAAGAAATAATATTTTGGTTCAAAAGTTTTCTTTCCTATAGTAAAGGAGTAGGTATATGTTATGTTATTTATATATTTCCATAAAATATACCTATTTCCTTACTCAAGAAAAGAAAACTTGAACTAAAATATTATTTCTTTCATGGTAGAAGAATACTAACTGATTCATGTAATTTTTTTTAATGCTATAAATTAACATAACATAACATTTTTAGCTCACCAGAACCGAAGGTTCGGGGTGAGCTGTTAGGATGGGTAGGTGGATGCTCTGGCGTCCGTCGTCCGTCGTCTAGCGTCAACAATGGTCTTCTCCTCAGAAACTATCAGTGGGATTTACTTCAAATTTGCTCTGCAGAAGCCTTTTGACGTTCTAACTGCAATTTGCTCATATTGTTCCGGTTGACTGCTTTTGGGGTCAGTAGAGCTAAAAATAGAAATACCTTGAAATGACTTTCTTATGTTTCTATGGATGGATTATTACCAAACTTGGTTTTTAGCATCTTTAGATAGTGTTCTATCAGATTAGCAAAATTGGTTGGCCCCTATTGGGGGCCGCTAGAGCTAAAAAATAGAAATACCTTTAAACATTTTCTTCTCATGAACCAATGGATGGATGATCACCAAACTTGGTCTGTAGCATCCTTAGATGGTCCTTTCTCAAGTTTGCTTAAATAAATTTGGTCGGCCTATTTTAGGGGCCGCTAGAGCTAAAAATAGAAATACCTTAAAATGACTTTTTCTCATGTTTCTATGGATGGATTATTACCAAACTTGGCTTTTAGCATCTTTAGATAGTGTTCTATCAGATTAGCAAAATTGGTTGGCCCCTATTGGGGGCCGTTAGAGCTAAAAATAAAAATACCTTTAAACGTCTTCTTCTCATGAACCAATGGATGGATGATCACCAAACTTGGTCTGTTGCATCCTTAGATGGTCTTTTGTCAAGTTTGCTCAAATAAATTTAGTCGGCCCCAATCAGGGGGGGCCGCTAGAGCTAAAATAGAAATACCTTTAAATGTCTTCTTCTCATGAACCAATGGATGGATGATCACCAAACTTGGTCTGTAACATCCTTAGATAGTCCTTTCTCAAGTTTGCTCAAATAAATGTGGTTGGCCCCAATTAGGGGCCGCTAGAGCTAAAATAGAAATACCTAAAATGACTTTTTCTCATGTTTCTATGGATGGATTATTACCAAACATGGTTTTTAGCATCTTTAGATAGTGTTCTATCAGATTTGCTCAAATAAAAATGGTTGGCCCCAATTAGGGGCTGCTAGAGCTATACATAGGAATACCTTTTCATGAACCAGTGGTTGGATCATCACTAAATTTGGTCTGTGGCATCCTTCAGTCATCACGAATATTCTTTTGTAATATCCTTTCATGGTCTTTTATCAAGTTTATTATTGTTCCCCATTATTTGCCCACAAGTGTACCTTTATTACCTTTTTAGTGACAAGTTAATTAATATTTATTCTGGTGAGTGATGCAGGGCCATCATGGCCCTCTTGATTTTTCATTAGTAGGCAAGAAGTAGTGATATGTTATGTTAAAGTTCTCCTCAGAGAACAAAATCCTGTATAAGGAATAATGCTGAAAATGCTGATTCTTTCATACATGGATTTTGGTCTTAGGATTGTTCTTTTATAGAATGAAGTACAAAATTTCATTTGTTTGGTGTCTCTTCATAGAGTCATACCAGTAAGAAAAGTATCTCATGAAAAAATGTCCTGCAGCTTTAGAATATATTTAGATATAAGAAAACTGAAAGGAAAAACTTCAAAAATCTTCTCGTCAGAAACTGCTGGCCCTAGAATTTTGGTATTTGGTATTTAGCATTACCTAGTGGTCTTTTATTAAGTCTGCTCAAATTATGCCTCTGGGGTCAAAATTGGCCCCGCCCCGAGGTCCCTTGTTTTACATAGACTTGTCACAAACTGCAAGACCTAGAGCTTTGGTATTTAGCATCACCTACTGGTCCTTTATTATGTTTACTCAAATTATGCCCTGGGGTCAAAATTGGCCCCACCCAGGAGTCCCTAGTTTTACATAGACTTTCATAGTGAAATCTTAAAAACTTCTTCTCGTCAAAAACCATTAGGCCTAGAGCTTTGATATTTAGTATGTAGCATCACCTGGTTGACCTCCATGAAGTTTGCTCCCATTATGGCCCGCGGTCAAAGTTTGCCTCGCCCTGGGGTCCCTTGTTTTACATAAGGTTATACAATGAAATCTTAAAAAATCTTCATGTCCCAAACAGCAAGGCCTAGAACTTTGATATTTGGTATGTCTCATCACTTAGTAGTCCTTAGTTGTCATTAAGGGAGCATACATATTTATCAAACATTTCTTGTTTCATAAACACTTTCAGTGTTTGCAATATTCCTCAGGTGAGTGACCTAGGGCCCTTGAGCCCTCTTGTTTAATTAATTGTAATTAACTATTTTAAAATTATATTTCCTTAATAATACTTTAACTGAATACTTCCCTTTTTCACAAAACTGACAATAATGAATTTTGCTTAGTCAAGAGATTATGAAAGTTTGTTTCTAAATGACAAATTATGTTTGTCCAAAGACTTAGAGGGCACTGTATATTTACTGATTTATTATATAGAACGGCTGGGGGAGACAGCCATTTTCGCTTATTTCGTGTGGCTCCAGACATGTAGTCTCTTATTCTTGTAGAATATCATATTGCTGTTTGAGCTTTTCAACTTGGTCAACTGCCTTAGACCAACAGTGGGAAGGGGGATGTTCTACCAACAATGGTCTTATCTGAAAGTACCTGCCAGATTTTCTTCAAATATGCTTTGTAGTATTCTTGTGTACTTCTAACTGCAATTTGCTCATATTATACCAGTTGACTCTTTTTAGGGGCCACTAGAGCTAAAACTAGAGTAAACATTTTCTTCTCATAACATTTTCTTCTCATGAACCCAACGGATGGATCATCACCAAATTTGGTCTGTAGCGTGGTTGGGTCAACACCAGTATCCCATTGTAGTATCCTTTGATGGTCCTTTATCAAGTTTATAATTCACCTTTTTCTGCCCAGAAGTATTATCTGTTTAGTAATGAGTTAACTTACATTTATACTGTTGAGTGATGCAAAGCCATTTAAAATCCCAGTCCCTTTCCCTGATTTTTTGTAAAAAAATTAATTGATGAGCTCTGCCCCATTTGCAGGTTTGAAAATTAAATCAGGGAAAAGCTTGTTAACGTATGCAGGCATCCCATTAATGATCATTTCTGTGATGTCTGGTTTGGGTAATTAATGTCTCTACTACCCTGCATTCTCCAAGTCACAGATTGTGGTTGTTTATTACTTTTGCTGGAGGTTCAAATCTCTGGAATTCCAACATCACTAATCACAAAGACAATGGGGTCAACGGCTGGACCAGGACAAGAATGATTTTAACACATTTGATTGCTTGCATATATAATGCACTTAAGATAAGAATAAACAAAATGGCATTTGACAGGTGTCACTAAATATGTTGCAGGTCCGTTAAACACGAAAGATAAATACTGTCTTTGGGGCCATTTGTATGGAGCTAGTGTATGTCTGGCAATTCGATAGAATGGTGGTTGCTTAAAATGGTGCTTAAAGATGACTTATTGCTCAAAATATATTATTGCTGGTTGACAGTTCCTTCACTTTTTACATCTAAGCAAAATCTGATTAGCTGGTCAAGGTGCTCTTTAGACAGAATTTTTTTACATAACAAGTATTTATGACATTTTGAAGTAGTTCATAAATTTGAAATAAAAGATAATTATATTCATTATACAATCAATAAATTAAGCTCATCTTTTGGAAGCAGCAGACTAAAATTTATAAACCTAATAATTACTATCCAAAGTATACTTTGTATAACAACTAAGCCCTAGTTTCACAAAAAAAGTTTGAGCACACTATTTTGAAAGTATTATATGTATTATTTGTACTTTATTTTCTTTGAAAAGCAATGTATTTCTTGCAAAATTATAACTCTAAGTCAAAAATTTGTATTGAAAACATAGAATTATCTCGCTAAATTAATTTTTTACGTGAGCATGTTTTAACAGACTTATGTTTTTGCTCTAGTGTTTTTATTCTTTTTAGATACTATTTTCCATGAAAATCAACGTTATGTTTTTTCATCTTTTAAACTGGCACCAGTAGTACGCACCAAGATCCAATATTAAACCTATAATACATTGCAACACCTGAAATTTGAATTGGAAAATAGTGTGCTCAAACTTAAGTTTTCTCTTGAAACTGGGCCCAGAAAATTCATGCAGACTAGGATGCAGACCACTATTCTTATGACACAAAAACAAGAAAAATATTTGTAAATTTGTTGAGCATGCTCAAGTAAACACATAAAAATATTTCCCTTGTTATCATTAAGAAAAAAATATGCATCTTTGACTAGGCATACTTGATTTAAGATAAGATATACTTTAAGGGCATTATAACTTGTGATAAAATATTTGATATAGTTTGCAATTGTGTACCTGTTTCAGACAATAAAATGATATACACTTACAATCATGCTTTATACAATCAATACTGAACTATATTGATAAAGTATTATCATGGTAATGATACACATACCTTTTATGTACAGAAAATTGTTTATAGTGTAAGTGTAGAAATGCATTCATATTTTGATCAACATGTCTATGCATGTTTAATATTTCCATCATAATCAAAAGTTGAGTACGTAAATCAAAACTTGAAGTCCATGAATATCATACAGGTTCAGTTCATGAGGGAAAGTCATTATCACACACAATCTTATTAATGATTAATAATTTTTCTTCTTCTTTATGTTCTTGGTCTGCTTCTGTTGCTGGTCATGGAGCACTTCAGTTGGTGTAGGTAGGGAACACTCTGGTGTGTTCATATGTCTGCTTTTGTTTAGCACCTCGCCTTTAAAGGCTAGGTATTTGTTCATGTGTAGCTGAATTGCTATTTGCGATTTGTTAGGCATAGGTTTCTCATGAGCCACAAAAATCACATGCTTTACCGCTTGATAGGTTTAGGCAACAATGTAGGACGATTTTGTTTGGTCCATGTCCTCTTTGCTGTCCTCCAGGTCAGAGGAATGTTCCCCTGCACCCTCTGTGATTCTACCATCTGAATCATAGAAACACTATGTATGTTTATGTCTGCTGATTTTCTCTCCTATCAAACCCAGTCATTGGGGCATTCTGGGAAGGAGTGCCTGGACTTGAAACACTTTTTGCATTCCCTTGGCCTTGCTGCCATCAGACATGGGGCGATTACTCAAAAATATTAATCGATTAGATCACTGATTATTGAGTTTTTTTCAGTAATCGATTACAACATGATTACTGCATAATTTATCATTAATCGATTATCATGATTATTTTCATTGTTGTTAATCATGATTAATGATTATTTTGTTTTTAAAATAATGAGGTTAACTGTAAAATTGTGAAATTCAGTAGAATTTATTATTTTATCTTTACAAGGAACTGCACATAGGAAGTAACTAAGATAGTAGCATACTATCTGTATAGTATATAGGCTGTATAGTAATAATGAACTTGTGTATATTCTAATATTACATTGTACAAGTCACAGCTCAATATGCATCGGATGATCCACATTATTATGCACATTAACTGTCATGTTCACTTTTCTGTTCAAGTTTATTTGTTACATTTGATCATCATGAGCATTTCGAAAGTTTTGTCACTTAGACGACATCTCTCCGGTCTGAAGAACTTCCCCGCAATACTAAATAGTCTCTCTACTGGAGCAGAGGTGGCAGGAATACATAAATACTTCTTGGCGACGTTTGCAAGGTTTGGATATTTGTCTTGGTTTGTTTTCCAGAATTGTAATGGGTCATCATCTTCACCAATACATGCTTCACTCAGATAGTTACTAACTTCCTGTTGTACTGGATCGCCTGACTCATGCCTAGCTTTCTTAGATGGTGTCATAAAACTAAACAAACTGTCTGTTTTTGCCTTTTTTGTTGGAGGAGAGCCATCATCGCATGCACTGACAACACTCTGTTTTCTTGCGTATGCGGTCACTTTACCCTCTAGTTCAACCTTGTCAGTCATGTCATTTACCCATCTCATTTTAAATCTTGGGTCAAGAACAGCAGCAAGACGGTATGACCAATCTAAAAGAAAATGGCCTGTGATGCCTAAATACCCCTTCATTTGACGATTCGACCAGAGATCAATAGTTAGACTTATACTTTGCACTGCCTTAAGTTTTGATTTCAAGTCTGCTTGTATAGCACTAGATCTCTCATACAAAAGTTTTGTAGAAAGTTGTTTCCTGCTTGGTAGCTGGTATTTCGGATCAAGAGTTTCAAGTAATGTTTTAAATTCATCACTTTCCACTGTAGACAGAGGAAGTAAATTTCCGGCTACGAAATTCACAAGAGCGCCTGTGATGGCCTTCTGTTGAGGGTCCTTCTGTGGGTACTTTTGCGCTGATGCCGATTTCAAGAAGTTGTTTATTTGTGGCTGTTCAGCTGTTTTCTCTTCTGACAAACTTGCTTCATAAATGCCTCTGTGCTTTTTCTGAAATTAGAATTTAAAACATGTACATGTATGGGTGAGCAAATTAAACAGAGACAGTGAATATACATGTAACCCAAATAAATGTATTTGAAATATTAACTCCAATCATTCTGGTTTTTCAATTCTGAACATCTTAATTTTCAACATTATTTTACATAATTGTAATTATTTTTGAAATATATTCATTAAAATAGATTCTGTTGTAAAATGTAAAAAATCTTGTATGACACTAAAGACAATATCATAATTTGATACTTTTCATAAACTTTATAGAGTCAAAATTACTTTTACATGAACACGCATAATATGTAAGAAAATGATTCATTATAAAGTATTAAAATACATTGTCTTACACTGATTTTCTATACACCAGTATGTTCATTTTCCTCTAAGGCATTCCCTTACCTGATATTCTTTATTAAGATAGTATGACCAGTTACATGTACCTCTTATTAACAGATTATCAAGTCATTTAACTTTTATTCTATAATCTGTTTTGCTGAGTCAAAGGGAACAGTTAAGCCCTGGAGCAATATAACATCAGACATATAATTTTTGTAATGACCACAACTGTTAAAAGTTTTATTTTATTTTTATTTCTGTTTTATCAATAGGCCATAAGCCCAAGTGACATATACACATCAATTCACTACTAGTAACAAAACATGACAACAGCGAATGAGAGAGAGAGAGAGAGAGAGCTCCAACGTTTCGTTTTAAGCCAGGTTGCTCTAGAGAGAAGGTGAATTTCAAGAGTGCATATCATACATTTTTTATTTGATTTGATGCGTCTAAATACGTATAAATATAAATGTCAATGTGCAATTCTGTTTTTTTTTTTCATTTTTCCCATTTTCTTTCTTTTTTTTTTGCAACGAAACATCGGGGCTGTCTATCTTTACACTTACATCTATTCACATACATCAATATACGCGAACATACACACATACACATATTTACATACGCATACATCTATATATATACCTATAGATACATACACCTGCATAAACAAAATAAACAACAGGCAAAGCCAAACATTTATACTGTACATATATACATTCTATAAATGATCACTCATTTTGTAGATGTACCTACATTTTAACGTGTACTAAGGATTTTAATAGTTTTCATTTTGTTTTATTTTAAATGCTTTAAATATAAAAACGCTTAGATTTTTAATCATATTTTCATTCCTGCTATTGAAAAGTAATTTTAGCTTGAACAAGTTAGGTCTTTGCCAATAAAATCTGTTGATATATTGTTTACGTAGATCATTATACCTAATACATTCAAGAATGAAATGATACTCGTTTTCTATTTTTAAGCACACATTACATAATCTATTTTCAACTTCTACTCTTGGCCTTTGCCATCTGCCAGTTTCTATGCATAAGTTATGTGATGAGACAATTAATCGAGTCATGGCTACTCTAAATTTTGTTATGTCTACGTATTTGAGGAAAAAATGGAAATCGAAATCAATAATTTCTCTATAAAATAATGCCCTATTTGAATCTTCTAATCTTGAATGCCATTCTTGTAGATTTGTGTCTCGAAGGCGTTGCTGAAAGATGTTAATGAATATCTTGACTTCTCCTACACCTTGAGCAAGCCAAACATGATTAAAACCCAATCTAGACAGTAAATATTTTACTTGCGTAACCCAGGAAGTTCTATTAGGATGCAAATCTGCGTCTAACTTAAGTATGTTATATATTACTTTACATAATTTGTTTTCAGAAAAATGTACAACTTTTAACCAAAACTTAACAATCTTAATATATCTGGTATATTTAAGGCTAAATCTACCTAGTAAACCATAGATAAAATCATTTTGTGTTGAGCGTTTTACACGCAGAATATTCTTACAGTATATAGTATGTATCCTTTCAATATGTTCTGCATTATAAAATCCCCAGACTTCACACGCATAACATAAAATTGGCAAGACTAATTTATCAAATAGTTCCAGTTTATGTGATACTGATACATCTGTGAAGTTCATTAGATACTTGTTAACTTTAAAAATTGCTTTTTGCGCTTTTCCGGCCAAACTTGATTCTGCGTCTGCAAAAGAACCCCCTTGTGAAAAAACAATGCCAAGATAAGAAAAGGCTTTAACAATTTCAACTTGTATCCCGTTTAAAGTGAAAACAGTGTTTCTTGGCAACTGGCCAGCTTTTCTAAAAACTATTACTTTTGTCTTGTCAACATTTACTTTTAATTTCTATTTAATGCAATACTCATGAAGAATATCTAAACCTTTTTGTAAACCAGTCTCTGTATCCGAGAATATCGCAATGTCATCAGCATATAACAACATAAATAATTTTATCATATACAAATCAACACCTTGGAAGTTATGTAATATAAAGTATTCTTCGATATCATTTAAAAACATAGAAAATAGGAAGGGTGACAAACAGTCCCCTTGCCTAACCCCTAATATACATGTAAATTCATTACTTAACATATTTTCTACCTTAACACGAGTTTTTAAATTATTGTACATACTTTTAATTACAGTAATAATTTTCCCTCTAATACCTATTTTGATTAATTTCATCCACAAAGCATTTCTTTCTACATAGTCAAAAGCTTTTTTAAAATCAATAAAACAACAATACAACTTTTTACTAGAATTTATCATATCATTAAATCAATGTTGTGCTTTGCCAAATTTCTCACCTTGCTTATAAAATTGCTATAGAAAAGGGAACAATGGGGGCAATGTGTGAAAAAGTGTGTATGTCAGACAGGTAACTGCTTCTGGTAAAAGGTTTAAAAAGTCAACATGTTATATGACAATAAAGGCACAAATAATCATAAAATAATCATATATCAATCATGATTAAAGCTTTATTTTAGCCTTTAATCAATTGATTATGATTAAAATAAAAAAATATGTGATTAATGATTAACTATGATTACCGAAAGATGTTGATCAATTATCAATCGATTAAATTAATGATTATGATTACCCCATGTCTGGCTGCCATTCGTTTTGTTTGTCTGAAATGTATTACATGACCTTTGAACTTGTTGCCTTGGGTAAATTTCCACCATACATAAATAATCATAAACCTATATTAAATTCAACAGTTGAAACAAACAAAATAATCAGTGAATGACCACAATTCCCACAGCCTGACTTTTTAAAGCCTTGAAAGTTATTTCTTCTGTTAGAAAAATGTTGATTTCCATTTGAATTTTTGATTGATTTTGTGCCAAGATATCTACTTGTTGTTTTTATTCTAACATATTTACACCAACAATTACATTCATTATAATTTCTGAGAGAAGCCTCTGATAAATTAGTTTGAAGAGAATACACCACATAAGCACTTTCAGATTGTTCTGTAGTTTCAATTAATTATTGTAAGGTAGTTGAAGGATTATGCCTTATGCTGATCAGCCCTAAAATGTGTGATAATAACCAATACATCTGTATTCTCAGGGTACTTGTTCTGAACAAAATGTTTATATATGATGTAACTATTCTCACTGGGCATCAGTTAATGCACTCTAAATTCATTACAAGGGATCAAAGTCAAACATTTTATAATTATTTCTTTACAGATTAAAAAAAAAATTGGCTGGTCCTGCCGTGCCCTAGATCATTTAAGTTATCAAATTAACTCCAGTCTAAGTCAGCAAAAGAACAAAAAAATGACACATTTTTCGTGGAGTGTTCCACAATGCAACAATGAAACTATCTTCTTTTGATTCATCACTTCTTCAGAGCAAGTGTTGTAGTATTTGCACATGACACACTGAGCTGCAAGGGAGTAAATCATTGTAGGGACCTTACCTACTGTGAATTTCTTAATGAAATTTAAAATAATCTGAAGATGCAGGCTGTTTCTGTTGTAACACATAAGTATAACCAGAAATGGTTATAAAGTTCTATCAAACGCATATTATATCCTTACCTTCTCTAAATCTCCTATCCACCATCAAAATAGGTTTCCATTCTATCAAGGTTGACCTTATATGTCCAACCCACTTTGCTGTTTTAGATGTAAACCAAATGTACCAAAAAATGTCTTTAAAAAAGACAAACAGCCTAGCAATGCAAAACAATTTTGTTCTTTGATGTCATTTACACTGTTGAAACCAAAAGTATGATTAATGTTGTTCTACATTCCTATCTGTATGATATTCCAGTCAGTATACATAACTGGGCCATAGAACACATTGATTTTTACAATGCAGTGCAATGAATAAAGCATATTTAAAAATACTACACAAAAAGTAGTTCTGTAAATGGTTGCATCATTTCTTTCTTGCATATCTTAACCACATGCTGTATGTATTATTTTGAAAAATAACACATCAGTATTGGTCAAGTGGTTAATGTTGTAAAATATTCTTAAAACTCAACAATTACCTTATTAATTCATGTGGAACTTTCAATTCTGAAAGCAAATGTGTAAAACCTGGAACCAGGACATGTACAATTACTATGTTAAGGCTTCCAATTTGTTCTAAATAACAATAAAGATTTCGTCTATTAGAAGGAAGGATTTCCTCTGATATATCAATAAGTCATTTTTGCGCTAATAAAATTATCCAGTAGAATGAGGAATTTCCTCTTAATCATCAATAAGTCATGCCAAGAAACGTAGGTCAAAACTGAGCTTAGACAGCTATGTCTAGAATCAACCCAATATGTGCTAAATTCTCATGAGGGACCAGACCATGATTTCCAAACATGTAATAATACCAGTCTGTTTTAGTTGCAAAACCTTTTATCCCTCATATTCCATAGACTGTTTGATCTGGGAGGATGAGAAAAAACTCTTTCATACAAATACTACACAAATGTATCTTTTTATGAAACCTGAGGAAGGTGATACAGGAGCAATTGAACGAAACAAAAGCTTTGGGTGAAACATGGTATTGGTGCTAATAATAGTCTCAAGTAATCAAAAAAGTACATTTTAAGATACCATATTTCATTAAAGTTGATTACGTATCCTCTACACAAATCAAGTTTATTTTTCAACTGAACATGTACACGATCATTTTTTTATCCACTGTTTCCATCCAATGGTACAGTACAACCTCTCCAAGGCTACAAATTATGTTGTTGTTGAGAGGTTGTTGCTCTAGAGAGGTTAAATTGATAGTTAAAATTATGGTGGGAAGAAATCATGCTGTTGTTGAAGGGAGGTTGTTGCTCAAGTGAGGGCTGCTCTGGAGAGGTTGTACTATATTGCAAGAGATTTTTTCTTTCATTTTAAAACTTTTTGTGTGTAGTATCTGTTATAAACCTTTTCTAAGTAGTAATTTTAATGATGTTGATTCATAGCACTACATACAAATTTTAGGCTTCTTGGACATAACAACAAATGCAGGATTTATACTTTAAAATTAGAAACAATTGCAACATAAACTTTACAGTCATTAAAGAATTTTGATTTTCAATATTTACAAAAGAACAATCTTTCACGTGAAAACCTGGGCTAGTCTGAAACATGAATGTTTTTTTACTTACCTTAATATAAACTGTGTTTTTTGGATCAATTATTGAAATATAGCAATAAGTACTGTATATGTTTCATTTTTTGTGTTTAAACAAAACCACTGCTGGTAGTATTTTGCTATAAAATATATCATTTTAGTCTGATTTAATTTATTCAATTAGCAGAACTTTAATTAAAGGGCAGGAGTCTGTATAAAACCATACCAATTTATGCATCATTTCTTATTGCAATTAAGTGCATTTTGCATTTTGAACAATATTTTTTTCAAGTAAGGTTGCATAATGCTAAAAAATGGCCATTTTGGGAGCATGTTTCAATGTTTATCTCAAGAATGTGATATACAAATGTACAAGTCTCTTGTAATTTTCAGAAAAGTATGAAAGGTATCTGCCAGGCTAGTCAATCTACAAAATTAGTTTAAAATCTTAAACATCAAACATTCGCCTATTTTTACTGTGCCATTGATATGATATAAAAAAGTCCTGGTCCCTAGCTGGGTGGGGGGTTAGAATTCCCCAGCTGTCGCACTACAGAGGGGTAAGCCCCCCCCCACTGTGCCTGCCCATTGCTGTGGGCAGCAACTCATGTCACCTGATGACAGGATCCTGTTGGTTGAGTTGGGCCAGAGTATGGCTGTAAACATTCTGCCCCTGCAACTCACTACTTTAGCCTTAATTTACTAAATGAAGTACAATAAACTCTTCTCAATGAAAGAGTTGAAATTTGCCCTTAACAAGGCTTCACCTGGCCATTATACTTCACCTGGCCATTATCAATTTCTGAAACACTTTCCTGTCTATACTCTTTTACTTGAAATATTTTTAACAATATTTGGGAATCTTGGTGAATTTGCCCAATAGCCCTCACCAGTTTCATAAGTAAAACACTGGAAAGAATGGTAAACAACAGACTTCTATGGTTCTTGGAATCTAATAATCTTATTGTACAGAGTGGTTTCCTTCGCCAACGTAGTACAGTTGACCTTGTGCGCCACGAAACTTTTCTGAGAGAGGCTTTTATAAACAAACAGCATGCAGTAGCTGTATTCTTCCACCTTGAAAGTGTATATGACATGACATGGAAATATAGCATATTAAAAGATCTTCATTGGTTTGGTCTCCATGGCCGCCTTCCACTTTTTATCGCGGCTTTTTTAAATGATTATTTCGAATCTGTGTTGGTAAAGGTCTGTCAGATCAACACGGACAAGAAATGGGTGTACTGCGGGGCTCTATCCTGAGATGATATGCAAGAATGTATTCTATGTAATGCACCATATTCTATCAAACATATTCTTATTGATTGCATTGATATATCTACCTATGCGTACCAAGCATTTTAATGTTGAAATTATCAACTACTTAAAGGAAATTGGACTTTACAATAAACTGTGATAACTTTTTATACACTCTTTTTTAACTTTGCAAACTATTATACACCCTAATTGTTGCAACAGTACAATTTTTTACAAATTCATATCTTCTTCATTATTGTTTTTACATTATCTTATGTTTACATTATCTTATTAGATAACTTATCATTGTTATCTATATCATTTTGATGCATGCTACATGACCATTACTTGCTGATGCCCCATAAAACACCTGTAAACCAGGCTAAACCAATCTATTGATCAATAAAAGGTTTTTAGACCAGTGAAATCATTATCTTTAAAATTCCTGAGAAATTGAAGTTGTGGCTAATATTGCTATTGCTTCAGTTATCTTCTCTGATAAATTGCTGCTCAAAGGTTATGAAAAAACTATAGTGTAATAATTTAATGATTTTCTTTTAATCAAGACATCCAAAAAATAAGGATATGCCTTAGGACGCAAAACATGCATCCATTTGGTATGGCATAAAGGTACATAAGATACGTATTACTGTCCTATAACAGTTATATCACTCTTAGAGTAATGACACTCTACATTCATTTAAACAATATCAGCATATTCCTTTGGAACATATCAGTCTAAAGTACAGAAATATAAACAAATCATTGTTTGACTGTGTTAACCTAATAACCACAATCTATACACATAACAAAAATAACAAAACATCCTATTTTCACCAAAATTTCACCTTTCTCAAAGTCCCACAGCCTGAAACCCACCAAACACAGCAACACACAAAAATGGAGGACAATGGGTACCTGAAATATCCGAATTACTCAAATCCATTGACAACATTTTTATTTCTTATATGGTTTTGGTACTCAAAGGGGTGTAAAAATCATATACGGTACACTCATTTCACCAGAATTGTCATCCTCTGTTCTCCCACATTATACCAGAATTGTCATCATCTGTTCTTTCTCACCTTACTACAATTGTCATCATCTGCTCCCATTATTCCACAATTGTCATCATCTGTTCCCATTATACCAGAATTGTCATCATCTGCTCCCATTACACCAGAATTGTCATCATCTGTTCTCCCTCACTTTACTACAATTGTCATTATCTGCTCCCATTATACCAGAATTGTCATCATCTGCTCCCATTATACCAGAATTGCCATCATCTGCTCCCATTATACCAGCATTGTCATCATCTGTTCTCCCTCACTTTACTACAATTGTCATCATCTGCTCCCATTATACCAGAATTGTCATTATCTGCTCCCATTATACCAGAATTGCCATCATCTGCTCCCATTACACCAGAATTGTCATCATCTGCTCACATTGCACCAGAATTGTCATTATCTGCTCCCATTATACCAGAATTGTCATCATCTGCTCCCATTATACCAGAATTGTCATCATCTGCTCCCATTACACCAGAATTGTCATCATCTGCTCACATTACACCAGAATTGTCATTATCTGCTCCCATTATACTGGAATTGTCATCATCTGCTCCCATTATACCAGAATTGTCATCATCTGCTCCCATTATACCAGAATTGTCATCATCTACACTCATTTTACCAGAACTGTTATCATCTGCACTCATTTTACCAGAATTGTCATCATCTACACTCATTTTACCAGAATTGTCATCATGTGCTCTCACAGTACAAGAATTGTCATAATGTGCACTCATTTTACCAGAATTGTCAATATCAGCTCTCATATTACTGGAAGTGTCATCCTCTACACTCTTTTTATCAGAAGTGTTATCATCTGCTCTCATTTTACCAGAATTGTCATCATCTCCACTTATTTTACCAAAATTGTCACAATGTGAAAACGCATTTTACCAGAATTGTCAATATCAGCTCTCCTATTACCTCTGTCATCATAATCAGCTCTAATCACCATTATTTTTATCATCATTGATATCATCAGCATTTTGACTGTGATCAAATGTGTTCACATCAATTGATATGATTAAAGAAGTTGAATCATATATATGATCTATAGTATCATTGATGATAGAGCTTGTATTTGACTTATGACTAGTTTCTGATTCAGAACTAGAATCTAATTGCCTTGTTACATATAGCCTGCATATAAGGTCACCTTCACTTTCTGTGCTGAAACCAGAGAAATCTGATTCAGCATCATTGTATTCATACCCAGTTATTGCACAAAATTAGGGAAGCCTCTAACTTTCCATAATTGCTACTTAATAATTTATTTAAGCATCAAATTAAACTGGGTCAAAGTATTATCAGATTGTTCATGGCAGGTTGTATCAATGCTGCATAAATAAAATGAATTTTAATAGATAGATTGTGAATCAAATGACATTGCATACTATTAAACACCTTTATTGCTGCAACAGTCCAATTTTTTCAACAATTCATATCTTCTTCATTCTCATTTTTACATTTACATCTTGAATTTACATTATCTTACTAAATGACTTATCATTGTTATCCTTGTCGTTAGATGCGTGCTACATGACCTTAGATGTCAATGTGCCATAAAAACCAACAAAAAATATACAAAAAACAGCATAAAAAGGTGTATTAAAAATTTCCATTATTATGAAGTTAGATTTCTTTTATTTTTGTTATATCATGTTTGAATGTTGTGGGTTTTAAAAAACATTTAACTAACTAGAATAAAGAAAAGAGCAGAAATTTAATAAAGACTTTAAAAAATCACCTAAATTTTGTACAGTAAATTCTGTAAATGACTACAAAAGTCAATCACTACTACATAAAACTTATTGATTTTTAACTCTAATAGAACAGCAACACTGTACTATCTGAAGGTAGCTCCCTGTTTCATTCAAGTAATAATGACTTTGAAATGGAACAAATACTAAGTGTCAGTTTAAACCCATAAAATTTCACAATAGTTCCTAATGCATGTACATGTATTTCATTTACTGATGTAATTCTTGGAATTTGGCTAAAAATGAAAAAAGTTGTGTTTGAAAAAAATCAAATTAGACTTCTTTTGCGTTGAACTATCAAATTGTGGTCTTTTTTGACAGTTGATCTTTGTTTGGAGGTCAGTTTGTTCTAAATAATCAATGACAGTTTTCAAAGAATGACCCTTATTCTCAGGTTGGCCTTTATTTGGAGGTGGTTGCAAACACAGGTTTGACTGTGTGTGTAGTACAATGTAAATGAGATTAGTCTCACATGTATTAATTTTACTGAAACAAATCAATTTATCTGTTATTCTTTATTCTTATTAATACATCATCTTTTTACCTGGTTTATATTTGTTGCATTTCCCTTTTATTTAAATGCACACCACATGACCATTAGTTGTTGATGTGCTATAAGCCACCATGAAACTGATTTTAATAGGATATGACTCATGGTGTTTTAAATGGACTATTTCTTTGTTAACTAGAGATTTACCATTTTGTTATGTGTCAACGCCAATTACTAGAACACTTTGATACTTATACAGTTGCTGCCTTGGACCATTCCAATTCACTTATATTACCCAATGTCAAATTGACCTTGACCTTAGGTTATTTCTCTGTTAACTATTCCCTTTTGTCTAGCATCAATGGCAATTTCTTTGTTTACTACATTTTACTGTTTCGTCAGCACCAATAATACTTACCTGTACTGATTTTGGTAATTATCACATATTTTTGGTGTTGTTATGGGACTTGGCTGTTTTTCCTACATGGAATATATAGTACAATTATGTATATTTGAAATTTACTTCTACTTTTACACATAGACCTCATTTAGATTCAAAATCTGTTGTCAAGCATGCGACTGGGAACATACACTTTTAATGAATGCAGCATATTGCTTCCAGTAGGACACTAAGTCTGGTTTCCCCTTGATGTATTTTTCTCATATATGACAAAAATCTTCCTCATCTGATCTCTTCTGGGGCCTGAGACTTCTGCCCCGAAACATTTACTTTTCTTAAACAGACAATTTAATGCAATATTCTTTCATTTCAATAATTGTCCTTGTTACAGTAGATGATTTTTTTCAATTGATTTTTCCATTTTACTCATATTGAACTCATAAAAATAGAAGTCAATGTAGTTTTAACCCACATTGGTAAAACATTTAATTGAAAACTTTCTACACACTTAAAAACACTGTTTTTGTAAATTAATAAAACAGCTTACAACTTAAGCCATTTCCACTGACTGCTGTGGCATCTTACCTGGTCTTTTTTGGGGTCGTGTAGGTGTGGCTCCCTCAGACTGAAATATGGACAAGCTCCTTTCTTTAGTTTTACTACTATAAGAGTGGTCTATTGCTCCTGAAAAATATTACCATTATTTTTCCATAGACATTCAAATGTACAAATCAGCTGCCTGGTTTGCTCAATTGGTAGAGCACTGTGTCAAGTCTCATACCAGGCACAATTTTTGGTTTACACATGGCACATTTTCCCAAGGTTGGCAAAAAGATAAAAAAGGAGCGATATGTATGTGAGTAAGAAATCAGTCACACAGCTCAGATGGTAGAGAGTTGTACTAGTTGTTGGTTCGAGTCCTGTACAAAGCAGATTTTCTCTTGTTTTTATTAGTCAGGTTGTTTGTATTAGAGTCAGGGCAGGTATTCCAGACTACAGCATTCCCTGGATAATTCTCATTCTTTAAAGAAATGCTTTGTTGATAACAACACATGGGAAGCTAATCCAACTGTTATGCTGTTGATTTATGGATGATTTTGTTTCCCCTCTTTCAGTATTTCTGTAAACAACAAAATCCAGATACTTGTAAATATAGCTTTTTTAATGAAGTCGATCCTTGAACTTTCAGTTTGATTGTGACTTCATTTTAATACTAAACATGTGTGAACATAATACATAATAATTGTTAATTCAACAAATACATGTAATATTATAGACATAGTATTGTCAATCTGTTTGTGTTACAACAAATTGAGATACGATAAATGACTACCATAGATATGTCTGCCATTACTTCACACAGTTCATAAAATTGTATCACCTCAAATAGTGACCACCTATATAATACAACCACCTTATTATAACAACCACTTATTTTTGGACCAGCTTTCAATTACTCCTCGATAATTCTACTTGATAATGAGACCACCTCATTATTGAAGTTTTAATGTATGTTAAATTCAACAGTCAAAGACTGTAAACAGAAAACTATAAAAGTTAAGCAATTAGGGGGAAAACTGTAAAACTACTTAAATACAAAAAATCCAGTAAATCTTTGGAAAATTTCTACGATAAACTCTTTACAAATTTTAGTAGTTTCAGGGAGACACTCGGTACAAAGAGAGGGAATATCTACATTGAAATTTGTATTAATTAAGTATGAGATGATAATTAACAAGAAGAACATATAATATTTCATACTTATAAACACTTTACAGCTTGCTAAATAGTATAAAAACAAATTTTTACAAACAATTTCAAAATTGTTTTGACAGACTGATACATACAAATGATAAATAATTACTCAAATATCTTATTTATTTCCAAGAATTTGCATTTACATTAACCAAGTCAATTGCTTAGAAAAGTGCAAAAAATTTAGTTTCGGTTAATTAAATGTAATTTCAATTAAATACTTATAAGCTTATAACAAAAGTATAAAATAGCAATTTAATATAATTGCAATTAAAAAAAAAAAAATTTTGCATATTTCTGTAAACAACAAAATCCAGATGCTAGATATACAAGTAGTGCCTACTGATCACAATATATTGTCTGTGTAATGTATTAATGTCCGTCTCAACAGCATCAGTCTACTACAAACAGTCCTTAATTCTTAATGCACTTTCTCACAAAAAAACTATTTTAGTGCAGAATGGCATCCGGTCTGATTATCCTCAATGGTACCCTAGTGTGGAGGATCTGAGATTGACATTAATTCCTTATTGAGCCATTGTACTTTGATTAGTTCCGCCCACTGATCAAAATGTAATACCTAAATAATGTGTGTTCATGTCTGTCTCAAAAGCACCATTCTCTAACATTTGTGACTGTCAAATATCTGTGGAGTTTGGAGTTTGAGTTCAGGAGAGCAGAAAATGAGTGAATTTGATTGGTCGATAAATATGTAAATTTGATATGGTCAATAAATTAAATTTGTTTGGTCAATAGATAAGTAACTTTGATTGGTCAATGAATTACTATTTTGAGGATTTTACATTAGATGAACCTTCTCATAGGAATTTCTAGTCAAAGAAGACAAAACTTCAATGTATTATGATAAAATTTGTCTGTTGAATTATTTACTTGGAAGCCAGAATGTAAAGTTGTGTTATAAGTTGATGAGAGAAGATAAATTGCATTGTATTTGACAAAATGATTATACATGTTACTAATGTAGTAGTCTATTCCCAGGCTACCAACTAGATAGTATTTCTTCATTATCAATCAAATCACTGAAAGTACTGATGGAACGATTTTCTCTTAGGTTAATAAAACTTAACATAATTAATTTTTCCAGTGGCTTGATACAAAAATATTAAAAAAACAACAGTTTTAAAATACATCAAAGCATGATTGATGGCAATAATTGTGCAAGATTTCAAGCATTCTAGTAAGGGATGTTGTTAATAAAGAAAGAACACTGTTGTAAGTTATCATTTTCAAAACTGTTAATGATTAGTTTCAATGACAGATATTACTCCCTAAATAAGGGTGAAACTGTATGCACCTCATCAAAGTAATGTTGTTATTATTATCAACAATAAAATAAAAGGTGCAGTAATATAAACACATGGATCAAAAATATACATGTTTTGCAAAATAATAATTATGACTAAATATCTGAATACTGACATGGCACAGTTACACTTTATGCTCAGGTTAGCTAAAAATGAAATGACAAAAGTTAAGATGATGAATATTTATCAGAACTACATTGTACATAGTATAAAGCCAATTGTTTCTTGTTTCCCTTCATCGGGTAATTTCTACAAACCCGTAAGTGCATTTTTACCCAGTTTTGAGAAAATCGCATTTGGACTTTTGAACTGCAGTTGTTAACTTTTAGTAAGTTATGGGGTTGGTGGGATTGGGATTAACCCCGTTTAGGATCGATCAACAAGCAAATAAGTATGATCATTGAAAAGAGCTCATCAAGATGAAAAAAAATGATGCAAAGATTTCAATATTGCCAAAAATTGAGTTATGGGATTGCACATTTAACCTCTTTTGTTATTAATTAGTGAATTTGTCAAATGTCATTTAAAGTTATATAGAGGACATTTATATGTTTTGAGTAAATGTGACATTTATTTCACTGAGAAGTGAGAAAATTGCAATATTTTCAAAAGCACATAGCAAGTGAGAAAATTTAATAATCAAATATTCCCGATGGGGGGCTCGAACCCATGACCTTCTGCTTGCAAGTCAACTGCTCTTCCAACTCAGCTAATCAGGCTGATGTGTATACCAACTACTATAAACGCACACACACATATATATATATATAAGCGATAACAACAGGTTCTTTAATCTAACCCAGCCTCTACTTCACCCTAGCTCTAGGATTCCAAGGCAAGTCACACACTCATAGCACCAATGTAATAGGAGACAGAATATAGAGCTCCTAATGCTGTGCTCAAACCTGTGACCTCCTTGAAAGTCAACCGCTCTACCAGCTGAGCTAATCGGCTGACTGGCATGCAAACTGCTATAAACACTTATATATACAACACTGTAACACTCCTTCCTTGATTCAGAGGTGGCCGCAAACACAGTATGACTGTATGGTTAATAAAAAAATGAACAAAACTACCTTGTGATAATTCATTATATAATTCTGAATTATAAAATAAGCATCCGTTTTTTTTTTCAATAAGTTGACTTTGTAAACTATTGAGAAAAAACAGTTATTTACAATTTGCTTTTAACAGGAATAATATGGAGTATGTACTTAAAAGATGATTTATAAGTTACATGTTACACTTAAGATATATACAAGTTGCTGCACTTAATATTTTCAACAAGTGTAAAATTCATTAAATTATCCAGGCCGCAGATGTGGTCATGGTCCAGTGGTAAATGCGCTGGACTTGTATCCCGGAGATCTGGGTTTGAATCCCAGTCGTGGCAAGTCATACCCTTCTATGAAAATTTGACAAAAATGTTGATTTTTCTGTGTATGTGGAGAAGTTACCAGCCTAGTACTGGTTAGAATACAGTCCAGGAAAACTGGTTAAGTGAACTGTTCACCGTATATAACTGTATAATTGTTGAAAAAATGGCGTTAAACCCCAGTGACAATAAGTCATATAAAACAAAACATGTTGCATGCTCAACAATAAATCAAAAACAGCAAAACACGCACAAATGTTAAAAAAAAAACACTCAGGCAGACCTAAGATTCTGGATTCAGTTAAATTATGATCTTGATCTGATAAAACAACTCACAGTACATGTATAAATATATGTTTACTACAGTAATTACAAGTTAGATAACACATTTTATGGGCCATTTTGGGGCCTGCAATTTTTCATTGAAAAATGTGAAAGGCCAGCAAACATGCATGTTAAATTTGGATATTATGTCCATGGCATCTATTCCAGAAGTATAAAAAGAGAAACAATGATTTAGTGAGGTTGGAAATTACAATTTTAAGTAAACTATTATTGTTATTCACTTATGTGTTCTCTATCTCCTGTTAACATCCATATCTGATGTGCCTCCAGCTGACTACTCAGGCGTTTGTGTGCTTCTGGACAATTTTCTATTTTTATTACATTATTTCTTGAGGCGACTCGTCCATTCTTTTTTTGCCATATTACACCATGTCAACATCAAATAGTAATAATGTATTTATGCTGATGCAAAAAGAATCAAATATTTGGAATGTCAAACTAATGCATCCAATAACTACTGCTTTTTAGGGTGTTCCATAAGAATAACATACCATGATTTTTGTAAATATGCAGTAGTGGTGCATACTGTTCATTGTGATCAATGCCTATAATTCTTTAATTGCTCAATGTCTTGACTTAAGTTATTATACCAGTCAAATGCTGCTCCCATTACTATAACATGCCAAAAAATTTAGCCAATTAACTGTCTGCATTTTTAGTTGCTGTACCATAATACTTGTAATTTCTCAACCAACCTTTAGCATCATTCTTACAAGGATCAAACTTTCCAACTAAATCAACTTAAAAAAGAGGCAACTTGATTTGATTCTTGGATCACTGACACTGTTCCTTTGTTTTTGACTCATGTTGTTGTCTTCTGTTTGATGAAATATTGCTGTTGACATTTCTGATTGCTCATTGTCTTCGTCTGTTGTTGTTGATATTGGTTCTTATGATCTCCATTGATACACTATTGTTGGTGTTATTATTAAGGACCAACCCACTCCAGCAAGTTCTCACAGCATTGCTTTGTCTGCTTGGATGTTACTGTATATTGTATAATATAATAATGTTCATTCCGTCTTTGTGTTAAAACCTTGTTCACTTAGCTTATCACTTTCAAATTTCTGATAAGAAGCATTTTTCAGTGCTAAGTATCTCCTACTTGCGCTCACCCTGTCCTCCGCAAGTGAACTTCTCCGCATGAATTGTTTGACTTAGTGGTGGAAAACGCTATGTTCTGACTTTGAGGTAACATCTTATGTATCCACTTTGGTAAAACATTAGCTGTGAGTTAATGTTTCTTCAGGTCAGTGCATTGAAAATGTAACTGTAACAATATGTCATAGCTTTTATAAATAACTTTTTAATAACAAATGCAAGCAAATAATAGACATAATTAGGTATTTATTATTATGCATGTACAATAGTTTTTAAATATATGAAAACAAATTTTAAAACATTCGATACAGTTTCATATAAAGAATACTTTAACACAAACTTTGTTCACAGGTTTAACTGTATGTACTTAGGCCTTTGGAAACACAAAATGTGGCCTTTATTGACAGATGACCTTTATTTAAAGGTCAGTTTGTTATAAATAATCAATGATGGTTTTTCAAAGAATGGTCTTTATTCACAAGGTGATCTTTATTTGGAGGTGACTGCAAACACAGATTTGACTGTACAATGTTCTGTAACATTAGTGCGGTGTGATTCTTCCATTAATTTGAACTGACACATCATTAATATACTCATTCACAGAAATGTGATTGTAATGAGTTATGAAAAAGACACATGAACAATAATTCTTGCCTTCTGCTGCCCTTTTTTGCCACTCCATGTCTGATCTTCTTTCCATGGGTCCCCAGCTGGGTGGGGGTTAGAATTCCTACAGTACAGCAGCTTTGACTATAAAGCAAATTCAAATAAAAAGGCTGCCCCACTGTGCCTGCCCATTTGCTGTGGGCTGCTACCTGTATTGCCTGATGACAGGATCCTGGTGGTTGAGTAGGGCCAGGGTATGGCTGCTTAAACTCTGCCCCTGCAACACATCGCTTTGGCCTTAATTTGGGCTAAACGGGAGGTCAGGAAGACCAATCCTGATCAATCGGCCTGTCATGCCAGTAATGTTCCCCCTCTCTCACCACTTACAGTACCATAAACTAAATTTCCTTCTTTCTAACTCTAACCAGCCCTTTAAAAATTGATGCCTTGATGTCTAAATTTTGACACAAATTCCAGGGCTTTAATCTGAATCAAATGATTCTCCTAGAAACAGCATCTTTAACCCATGTTAACATAAGTTCATTAATTTCTTCATTTCTTGTCATCTATCAATGACATTTGGAATTGTCATGCCGATAGAGTTCTTTCCCTTGATTTGAGGATAACTTAATCATAATATTAATGAAATGAAATGAGGAATCATCTCAGAAAAATCATTAAAAACACAATCAATGTAATAATGTTACACAAATGTCAATTAACATGATAGACCTACGTGCTAACAACCCTAGGCGATAATTATTTATGATTGTATATATTAGTGGTTAGAAAATGTGTGAAACTGTTAGATGTCAGTACATTGTTTGTTAATCTCTAAAGTCATTAAAACAGACTAAAGTTGATCATCCTGTCGACAAATATACAATCTCTGGTCACATCAGACAGGGAGTTGTTTAATTCAACTGATTTATAGAAACGTTCCAGCGATCTGTAAAACAGCTGGTTGCTCAGACAGTCTCAGCTGTATCACAATTAAAACAAAATCCTTTAAGGTGTGCATAAAGAACATGTCCTTTTGCCTGTCAAATTTTTTTGCTAGAATAACATATCCAAACACAAGTCTACTCTTGAAGGAATTTTAGTCATTAGCAAGTCAAGATTGGCATTTTATTTTGGAAGTGCTAACTCTACTCATCAGCAGCATCTGGGTCCAAGTCCTTATCACTCTAGTAACTCTCTAGTAACTCTCCATTGATGTATAGAAACCAATGCTAGTAGAAAAATCATGCTTCTCAACCTTGTGTCTTCCCAACTCCTCTACTTCACTGTCACTGGTGATCATAACCACTGAAGGCCCCTCTGTGACTCTGACATTGGACATTGTAAACGTCTTTCCTGCTTGTGCAGAATGTTTTTTGTGTGTGAAGACATCATATGCCTCAATATGTGATTTTGATGATTGGTTGTTGTCTACAGTGGATGCTTTTTGAAAATTACCTGAGCCATTAATAAAAGAATTGATTTTTGTTGCTGTTTATTGTCCTTATAAAACTCCTGGCACTCGGTGCCATACATTTTCCTTTCTTGGGCATTGTAAAATAGCCAAGGCCTGTCATGTGTCCATTTTTCTCTCAATTTACACTCCACTCATTTCTTTTCATAATCTTTTTGCTTTTGTTTTTTCTCTTCATAGCCTATTTTTTTCTGTTTTTCCTGGCTTTTCACTCTCAAAATACTATAAAAGACACCATTTTACATAACAGATCAAAGTGATAAGAAAACCTAATGATGCACTTGTCCAATCAGAATGCATAATACAGTAATAAACAAGATAACAAATCCTATCTGTCCTGTCATCTGGTCTTTCAGCTATGAAAAGCTTGGTATCAATACCTTGTACATTTAAACTCTGTACATGTAGGCACATGATGTAGGCACATGAGTTGCCTGCCAATGGTTGCTGAATCTATCATAACAAATCCAGGTCTTTCCAGGATTGCAAACAACCATGGGGGACTCCATGCTACAATCTGGTCATGCCACTCTTGTTTCCCTTTTTTATATGGGCTTGTGCCATAATTAATAAAGTAAATGTAATTTAAACATGGTCTTCTACACAATTTATTGCATGCGTCTTAAGTATCTATGCCTATATTATATACTTTTTTTCTGTGATAATATTGCCCTTTCCAATAATTTCATATTTGTTGTAATATTAATAATGTTTTACTGCAAAATATAGCTTTCCATCTGTGATACATTTTGAATGAAAAGTTTTTTGTTATTATTATCAAAGTCTTTCAATTCAATGTATAAAAATAGTTAGACAATGTGCCAAAAATTCATAAGTCATACAATTTAATGTAATTTTTACAAGCACTACAATGGAAATAAGGATTCAATTCCTCTTTTAGACTATCCTTATATTTAATATTTTTGACATGGTTTAATTCTAATTAATAAATTCCTGAATTTTACATACTATCGTATTCAATGATGTATATTCAATACATCATTATATATTTTGTTTAATTTTTAAGTATTTAAGTATCAAATTTGTGTAATCCATTTTTTAAATCATTTAATTACTTTGTAGATTTTACATTAATATATAAATTTTGTTTAATTTTTAAGTATAAAAGTATCAAATTTGTGTTATCCAATTTTAAATCATGTAATTACTTTGTAGATTTTACATTAATATATAGATTTTGATAACATTCAGAATCAGAATATCTGTTTTACCAACATCTGTAATTACTGCATTTTCAAAGTGACACTTTTTTTTATTCTCTATATCTATATATGTTTCAGTGTCTGTATGATATATATTTATATACCATAAATTATTATTTAGACTGTAAATATGAAATAAATAATAATAATTATTATTCACTTCGCCTGGACACAATTCATTTTTATTCATGATGGAGTAATATTTTGGTATATAACATATTAAACATAAATTATTTAAATTACTTATGTTGGTATTAGATATGTTGATTTTCTGAAATAATGAAATGTGTGTGAGTGTATCTTGTTGTACTTCTGTACGTATATAATTTGTTTTTGTCAATAATGTGTTGTTAGAATTAAAAAGGACATTTTTTTGCTTACCGATGTCAAAATCGGTTCCCCAGACATATTTTTGTACAGGTTTGATTTTGAGTTAATTATTTTGAAGGTAAAAACACTGTTACCTTCCTCTTCCCTTGAATTAAATAATGTAAAAATATTATATTGAATTCACATTGTAAGGATGAAATACAATAAAGATACAATGATTTCACGGAAATGAAAAAATAGTATATATGTATTCATGTATACAACATTTTATGTGTTATCAATATAATCTAGTTCCTCAAAATGTGGGAAAATACAGGTCCTGGAATGACCAATGGAATGGCAACTGGTGCCTTCTCCTAACAGAATCCTTTTTCTTCCTTTCTGTCCTCTCTTTCCTCTTGGTTGGAAATCTGTTTTTTTCCCATCTGTCTTCTTGTGTGGCCTCTCAGTTATTTAACCCTTTACTTCATAGCCCCCTAGCCAATATACCTACTGTATACTGATAGTGGATTAGATAAACTGCTACACTATCTCCATACAGGTTATTGGGAAAATGCTACTGTTTTGACATGTGTCTACTTCATCACTTGATTACTATACTAATTATTAATCCAATCAAATTTGAGTGAACACAAAAGTTGTTCATAATTAAGTAACCTTTCTTATGGTATAAATTTTGTAATTGTAGGATAAATATTAAGGGAGATAAATAGGAACAAAAGTTACATAAATATTTCCAAGTGTATTTTTTTTCTTTTCCGTTTTACTGATTTGATACCTGGTCATTTCATCACCTAATTTTGGTGCTAAATAATGGTTATATGACTTTTAAATTATACCAATTTGTTGATGTTTAAAATATCTTTCTTCTAATGTGGAAAGTTTTGATATTGGGCAAATATTAAGGGAAATATAAGGAGTACAAGGTGACACAAATTCTGTGGGATTTTGTACACATAAACTTTATTATTTTGCCTTTTCTGTTCACAGACACATGATTTTCATCAAACATAATTCAATAAATATGTTGAAGAATGACTATAAATTATTCTCTCAATGTAGACTAATAAAATATATAAAATAGAATAATTTTTATTGTACATTTCATAAATATAAAATCTCATATTTGAACTTACTAGGATGGTCAAAAATTCCTTACAAGAAATGTTATGGCCTACTCCACTAAATTCATTTTTAGCTACAAACACTAAAACTTAAAATAATCAACTATCAAAAATGAGAAGGGTAAAATTGGCCCACTGCCAAATTGGCTCTGAGCCAGTGATTGACTCTATAAGCTGAGGAATTTGTTTCCCATAATTAATGTCATCGTGACCCAGACAGTGTCTGCTAAATGTGTCAAGTTCAACTAATGTAGTTAAAACAATCAAAGGTTGTATACATGTACCAAATTTAAGCAATTTGATCATACACGGTACATTCGTGGACAATATTTTTTATTGATCTTGAATTGTAAGGCCCCTAGGCATGGATTAAATCTACTGTCATATATTTTGTCAAGAAATTGTCACACGTGCCAGATTGTAAAACTACACGGGGGGGGGGGGGGGTCATAAAACACCGGGTGACACATTTTTTGTAATAATTTAAGGACACATACTGTTTTGCTGACTTAATCTCCTTGATGACTGCATCAATTAGCACAAAATATGGTGAAATTTGAATTTGTTTTCATGTGAACTCGCCGCGAGTCTGTGTCGGTATTATTGTTTTATGACTTCAAAGACAGAGCGGGAACAGTGGTGTACAATTTTTACAGCATCAAAGAATGTTTGAAAATATCAAAGAATTGATGTTTTACGTATCTTTCAACAAAATTTCCAGCATAATTGATGTCAAAAATAAACCGCATGTCCGCAGACTACCGTGTGATCATAACTAACTGTGTAATCATCGAGTGATCGTATCGGCGAGTGACACGTCTTGTGTTTACATGGTATTTACGGCATTTTTTTAAATATAAACCAAATATTTTTGTTGGATGTTTGTCTTCATGAAAGATTGAATTTTATGACTGTAGTAATAAAAAATCGGTGATATTTCTGGAAAAGGGATTTATTTTAGGTTGAAGATCAGACACGTGAAAACCCGGGATTATGAAAATCCGGTAGACACGTGAAAACCCGGGATTATGAAAATGCGGTAGACACGTAAAAACCCGGGATTATGAAGTAAAGGGTTAAAGCTTGGTATCAGCACCTTGCACATTTAAACACTGTACGGATAGGAGCATGAGTTGCCTGCCAATGCTCACTGAACCTATTATAACAAATCCAGATCTTTCCAGGGTTGCAAACAACCACAGGGCACTCCATGCCACTCTGTCTCCCTTTTTAGTTTTGACTTTTGCCATAATTAATACAGTAACTAATTTAAATGGTCTTGTACACAGTTTATTGCATATGACTCATGTATCAAGTATTATAACATGATATAGCTAGTTTTATCATTAAGTTAGGCTACATCTTTCACACTTCCAATCATACAAGAGGCATACCCAAAATATAAAGATCTTTTATAATCATTAGCAATATAATATAATTAAATAATATAAAATTAATATAACCAATACTATTATGTTTTATTATTAAATTAGGCCATGCATTACATACTTTTCAATTATACAAGAGGAATAGTTCCAATATAATGATCTTTTGTAATAGTTCGTAATATAATATAAATGAAAAATAAAAAATATTATAAACCAATTATATTTAGTACATTGCTTCCATACCAGGATGCATACAGTGTGTCAACTTTGGCAAAAAAACTAAATATCACATTATGTAATGATTCTAAAGATGATGTCTGTTCAGAACATGACAGTTTCTTGAACTATTCACTAACAATCTGTCTTTTACCATGTTTGTCAGTTCTGCTTGTGGCTTAAATTCTGAAAAGTAGCATTACACACAAATTTTCATTTACTACTGATATACAGATACCAAAACAGACAGGCCTAGACATCACTCTATGTTTGGTCTTGTATTTATACATGTATTTCCTCTTTTAATTTATCCCTTTTTCATCCATTGTTGTTGTCCATTATCTCTGTTTTCACATTGAGCAAAACAGTCACCATGACCTTCATGGACCTAAGTGTGATTCAGTATTGACAGCCATGTTTGTTGCACTAATTCTCCAGCACCATTGCTGCTTGCAGTACACCTATGAATGTGGTTACTGATAGATCAGGCCCTGGCATGTACCTTCTTACATCCTTTCTCTTTTCCAACAGCCTCTTATTTCTTGAAAATACATTTTACAAAATAAACTATTTTAATATATTGTACATGGAAGCAAAAAATTGTAGCAACTATTTCCTGCAAATAAAGGATACGTTTTCGAGAAGCTACTGCAACATGTTTTCTAACGAAACCAAATACCACATACTAGAAGAAAATTATAATACACATCAATCAGTCTATAAATCTACTATTATAAAAAAATTATTTGGATTTATTTTCATGGAGTTATGCCCCTTTTTTATTTGTCTATAGACAAAATCTTGTGCGCGCTTCTTTTCTGAAACGGCTGGTTGGATTTTTAAAAAACTTTACCAGCATATTAGGCATTAGGTCTACTTGCGCATATTGCAAACAAATTTATTCGAATTTATTTTCACAGAGTTATGCTCCTTTTTTATTTGTCTATCGACAAAATTTTTTGTGCGCTTCTCCTAAATGGCTTGTTCTAAGTTACTAAGTCTTTAAAAACGAGGCTCTGTAGGGGTATTTAATCACCTTCAATGATATTTCTAGTTTGTAGTTGTTTCACATCTGTGATCAAGTTATGCTCATTTGCTGTTGATTTCCAAGTTATTCTCTGAATGTTACCTGTAACAAATTCAAAGTCAAATTACAGTTTATAGTATATTGTGGTGTGTGACTTTTGATTTTAAGGCTTTTCGCTTTTGAAAAAGGGATATTTTTAAGACAGGTTTATCAGCCCCTTATTTGAAATCAAACATATTGTCTGATTTTTGTAGTACAACTATCATTTTGTCTTACCCAGTTGGTTGAACGTTTATTATTTAAACAAATCAAATTGATAGTTTGATCATTTAGTTGTTGATGACTAAAATCTAAAACAGAAAAAAAGAATGGATTTTTATGCATTTTGAACAAATATGTCCACATTCAAATTAGTCTGAAATGTGTGGCGTTTTATTAATAAGTACCACTGCAAAAAGATAATGCATATTAAATAGATGTTGATTTGAAACTACTATTACTGTGACCTCTCTGGAGAGGCCATCTTTTTTGAAAGAACCTCCCTTCAACAACAGCATAATTTTTTCTACTGTATGATTTAACTATGAATTTTACCTCTCTAGAGCAACAACCCCTCAACAACAACAACATAATTTTGCTTCTAAAGGGTGTTGCTTGAGAGAGGTTGCACTGTATTATAAATTGTCTTTTCTTTATGTCAGTATAAAAATAAAATAAACTACTTCCTGTTTATTTTAAAAGATTTGTTATTAAAATAACATTACAAAAGTCAACATATTGTGTAGATTATTCAGCCATTATTTATGATCACATGATATTAATACTAATTTTTGTTGGAGAGCATGGATATAGAGTATTGTTCCACTAAAGTAAAATGGAGACAGAACATTTAAATAATGACTGCTAGTCAGTCACATGTCCAAATACAATACAGTTCACTGGCTAACAATGTAACTATCATAATGCTTTATGTTCAGGAGAAAGAACACGTTATGAGTTACAAGTATGAAAAATAGTGGATATAGAGCAAAATATTAGGCGGGAAATCTGTTATTAAGTCTCAAAGAAAGTTCAATGATCACATGATATTTATGTAGATCCCTTCAAACTGAACACAGCAATATAAATATCTTATTTTTTGAAAATTCGGAGATATAGCATTATAATATTCAGTTTCTGGTCAATTCGTACCCTAGTCAGCTCGTACCTATTTTTTGTAATGTTTTTATTTGCCTTCTAAATCAGTTTATTAATGATGTTTATTGATTGTGGCATCATTATTTTATTCATAAATCGATGGCTCAGTGCTTAACGGTTGTAATTGGTAGATACGACCAACACTACAAATAATTCATAGGTTGTAAGTGAAACTGTAATTGTTCATAATGGTTAAAAGGTTATATCTACATTGATGTTTTGTTTTAATAGGTCATAAGTGGTAGTTAGGACCTTTTACAATTTTATGTGCAAATTGGATGCATAATTCTAATAGATTACCAATTAAACTATTCGAGTTTGTTTACCTTTGTCTCAAGGTTATTCCCATAGAGACAAGCATTCACTATCTTTAACAATAAACTAAAGTATAATACATAGTCCATTTTTATAAAAACAATTTTTAAAACAATCTAGTAAGGGTAGGCTATTTTAGTGAATGTTTGTATTTATGTATGTCTATTTTATTAACTTATTTTGTTAAATCTATTATATTCCTTTGTTTTTATTGACTTTAGTTGTAATTCACTATTTTACCAAATTAGGGTATGAGTTGACCAAATTCGGGTTAGTGATGACTAAGGTACAAGTTGACTAGGGTACAAGTTGACCAGTCACCTAATATTCATGTAGCCAATTGATTAAAATGATCCTGAACATTTTTAGCTAAAGATGATTTTGAAATTAGTTTTGTCTACTGGTAATACCATTTCCTTGCCAAAATACCAACTGGAATGGACTAAATCCTGTGATTTCTGTACCTAGAGTAGGTAATAAGGTCAACATGTTCAAGGTGCTATTTTCATGCTCAATGGTAGAATTACATTGAGGATGGTAACTATTGGTGAAATGTCATTTGATTTTGAACAGTTCACTCAACCAATTCGATTGCTGTGGAAATTCTTAGCATGATCAGATACGATTTTCCTTGTTGCTTTATGCCTTGTAAAGAACTCATTGTAAAGCATATCTGCTACTTCCTTGCTTCTTGTGTCCTGAGAGTATAACCTTCGAACCAATTTTGAAAAGGATTCAGTAACTAAGAGTATATACTGATATCCTTCTTTGTTTTTGGAAGTGAACACAGACAATCCATATGGATTCTTTCAAATGTATCCTCTACAGGCAAAGGTTAAAAGATTTGAATGTGTGCTGGAAGCAACGTCTGAAGGGTGGCATTTATCACAAATTTTCACACGCTCTTCAACTTGTCTGCAGTACATTTTAGGCCAAAAGCTTTATTGCTGCAGAAGTATGCTGGAAACCATAATAAAATGTGACATAAAAATAAAAATGTTACAGTTATTTAACTAAAATTTCCTTACATGTTTCTGCTGATCGAATTTTTGCTATTTGTGATATTGGACTGACCAGAATCGGTTTTTCAAGGGGAACAACTTTTACTGTTCTTTAAACCAAAGCTGCACTTAATTCAGAGAGCCAATTAGATTTATCTTTTAATGTACGTAAAACTTCATTTTGAATTATTTTACTGTCTTTTATGATGTCATGTATTGACAGTATACCAGAGTTTATCCTTTTTCTATAACTAAGACATTGTCCATGATGTTTTATGAATCTGTTGTCCATATGAGTTGCTTTCGAATGTCAAAGAATGATGCTGGGTTCACAATTTTGTTTGTATTTCATAATTCGATGTAATTTTCTAAAATTTACGATAAGAAATTAGTAAATTTCTTTTAGGATATTGGAGAGATTTTAGTGAGTTATATTCATTTTAAAAATGAGTTGATTTTGGCTGAACTGATCAAAAAAGAGTTGAGGTATAACTTTCGCTTTAGAATCCTCATCTCCATATAATGCTTTAATCCATTTCATTTTTAATGTTTTTATGTAGGTTGCAAAATCAGGCATGTCTAATCCTCCGTTAGTTATATTTGAAATATGAATTGACCATTGGATTTTCTCTCTTTTGTTACTCCATAAGAATTTATAAAATACTGAGTTAATTTCATTTATCACATGTTTGGAAGTTGATATTGACTGCACTAAATAAGCTAGCTTTGGTAATATCAAAGTTTTGATAACAGATAATTTTCCATAAAAAGTTAAGTATCAATTATTCCAGTGTTGATAAGGTTTCTACAGTTTTCTATTTTATTACTGCAGTTAATTTTCTCACATTCTGTACAATCAGTGCCAAAATATATCCCTAATGCTTTTACATATTTATTAAATGTTATCCCTTAGAGTATGTTGTATTTTTTGTGTCTTGACTTGCCAATTAGAAGGCCCCCAGTTTTATTCTAATTGGGTTTCAGACCAATTTTTTAAAAAAAATGTACCAAATTCGTCTACTATTTCAATCAGTTTTGGAATTTTGTGCTCATTTACTGGGAACAAATAATTAAATTTACATATTATGCAACATAGGCATTTTGAAACCAAAAGGTTATGTTACAAGTTACTTATGTGCAAAAAGTGTCTAAAACTTATGTTTTACTTTAATTTTTGTACAAGTGTAATAGGACTGCTATAATATGAATAAAGAATCCAAAATGTCTTTGGACTTCATCAAACATGGGATGAATGCTTGTCTTACACCTTGTGAGCGCTGTCATTGATATTGTTAATTACTTTATTTGGTATGTGAGGGCCACTGCAGCATGTTAATGGTTCTTTTGTATCTTTTGCAATCTCCATCAGAATGAATACCAAAATATTCATCCTTATTCCTCTTTTATTTCACATTCTCCATAACAGTTCTTCCACAATGTTTACCACATTGTTCATTCTTTTACTTTGAACAGATATCTCTGTCATGATTTTGTTGATATTCTGTCGGATTTTCTCCATATACTTGGTAGTGTTGTTTGATCTTAAGTTCTACATTAGTGAAATTAAACACCTGATTTTAGCAAATAATTATACACGCATTATGCAATGTCTTTTAGCCCATGACTTTTTACAAATTAAATGTCTTAATAAAGCTTTTGCAAGTTAATTTATAAGTGCATTATGCAATGACCAGCTTGCTGTAATTCATATTTTTTCCAGTGAATGATTAATAAGCTTAAGCATGTTAAACTATATTATGTGTGTAATGCTATGGTTTGCTTTTAATTCAACAAACAAACGAGACTTACCTGAAAGTTGATGTTTGTTTGAGATTCTTTGTAGTCATATAACAACTGGAGGGATCAAATGAGATGCGCGCTGAACATGATTGTGATAATCAGTATTTAAAGCTTCCAAAAAAGGTTTGTCCATTAAGTGGGATCAAATGTTTATTAAAAATTCCAAAAAGGTAAATATATACATTATGGCAAATAGCCCTTCACTAATTTACAGTGTAAGTCATACACGGGAGGGATCAATGTATAGGGTGGGCATTTGATCCCTCCAGTTGTTATATGACTACAAAGAATCTCAAACAAACGTCTTTTACGTCATACAACTTCCGTTCTCAAATGAGACTTCAAAGCATGGACAAATCTAAAGAACGGTTACAGAAATAAGATATACTGGTTACTACATAATGGTAACTTCGATTGACCTATGAATAGAGGTCAAAATTACTTCAAAACAAACGTTCACTTACATGACATCTAAGTGGTATTACTTTAATATTGTTTCATCATACTTCTCAACATTTATTGGTTTGTCATAGAATTCAGCAAATGTTCTGTCACTAGACCAACCAGCCACTTTAAGTATTTCAGATATAGGGACATCACAAGTTTTGGCTTTAGATACAGAAGCACTATGTACACTATGCGATTTGAATTTCTCAGTGTCTGTTCCAGCACAAAACATGACACATTTTAGCCATCGACTAATAGTAGATGAAGTAACAACTTTGTATGGATTGATATAGCTGATAAAAAGTCTTTTCTCCTTGTCACGTAAGGGATTAGTTCTCATTATATATTCTTCCAAAACACTGTACACACATATTCTCCTATCTGGAGCATATTTCTTAAATGTTACAATAGGGTTTAGTTTACTCTTTCTGGTCTGTTTTAATAACCCACAATAAAACATAACAAACTGTACATCATCTTTCTGGATATTTTCCAGTGTCAATAGACTTAATGACTGAGAACAACTTGCACAAATTAATGCCATCAACATGGCTAATTTATGTGACAAGTTCTTCAATGAAATGTCTTCATTTGGATACAACTGTTTCAGGTAACACAAAACTGTACTAATATCCCAAGAATCTACATATCTAGGTTTGGTAGGAAGTAAATTAAAAACGCCAGTCATAAACCTGACAATTAATGGATGAGATCCAATAGGCATATTATAGTCTTTTAGATTACATAATGAAGATATTGCACTGCGAGCAGTGTTAATAGTTTCATAACTATATCTAGAATGAAATAGTTCTGTTAAGAATTCAATTATACCATTGACATTGGTTTGAAAGCATCAATTTTCCTTTTACCACAGAATGAAATCCATTTGTTAATGTAAGTGGAATATTGCTTCTTAGTTGACTGTCTCCAAGAGAACATGAGGATATCTGTAGACTTTTCCGAAAATTTTCTGATTTTGAAGCATCGCCTGATATGCGACATACCATTAGATGTAACTTGTCTGACAGTGGATGAATTTTCTGACAATGTGGAATAGTCAGTATGTTCTTCAGAACTTTGACCATCACAGGAAAGTCGATCAGCATTTCTAGAACTGGTGTATACCAGTTTTGTGTTACCCAAAGTGGAGCTATCAATAGTAGTTCTGCTTTGTCCTGATGAGCCTTCTGTACAAGTTGACCAATCAAACTGAAAGGTGGAAAGGCATAAAGATATATATCACTCCAACTAAATGTAAAAGCATCAATTATTTGAGCTTCTGGGTCTGGCTTCCAGGATACAAACTTATCTGTTTGTTCAATCTTGAGGCAAAGAGGTCCATTTCTGGACAACCAAAAATTTTTGTTATTGTTTCAAATATAGATTTATCAAGTTTCCATTCAATATTATCATTGAATATTCTAGAACCTTCATCAGCTGTGTTCAAGATTACTGGTAAATGAGAAACAGATATTCAAATATTCTTATGTTTGCACCACTGCCATAATGATCTGGCTAAAATATCACATTGAGTTGACTTACAACCACCCATATTATTTATATAGGCAACTGTGCAGGAATTGTCAGACATAATTTGGACATGAATATTTTCAGAACTTTTGCAAAATGACTTAACAGCAAAAAATGCAGCTAATAATTCCAGATAATTAATATAGTTCTTGGACTCATTTTCAGTCCACCTACCGCCAATTTTCATGTCAGAACATACTGCACCCCAGCCTAAAGAGCTGGCATCTGAGGTAATAATTCTATCTGGATTATCATGAGTTAGAAAAATTTTTCTAACTTGAAATGGAAGATATTCAATCCACCAAATTAATTGGGATTTTATTTTATCAGATATTATCATGTTCTCATCAAAATTACCCTTATTAATCTTTACTGCTTCAATCTTTTCTCTTTCTATATCTCTGTATTACAGTGGTCCATATTCAACAGCTGAGAAAGATGAAATTAGGAGACCTAATATCTTAGCAACCTCACAAATTTTTGCACATTTTTTCTTATGCACACTTCTGCATGCTTGAACAATATTCATAACCTTTGCTTCTGGCAATTTCACTATCATTTTTTCAGAATCAATTAAATTTCCAAGAAAAATTATTTGTTTTGTTGGTATAAAAACAGACTTGTTTTTAAATTTTGACAGAACACCCTCAACTTGGGTTTCAGACCAACCGGCAAATATTACTATTGTATTATCATATAATAATGGTATTCTTTTTCCCATATATGCCTCTTGACACACAACAAAGTAGCAATGTGTATTTGTTCACATCTTTGTGTAGAATAGCTGCACTGAAACTCATTGATACCTCAGAAATCAAGTCCTACAGGTGTAGAAATGCCTTCTCTGGGGCTATGAACCATTCCAGTCCAGTTCTTTTGTGTTTCATCTGCCATTGCCAAACCCCAAAATTATTTGCTTACACATATACTAATGTATATACAGTCAAACATGTGTTTGTGACCATCTCCAAATAAAGACCACCCTGTGAGTAAAGGCCATTCTTTTAAAAATCATCATTGATTATTTAGAAGAAACAGACCTGAATAAAGGTCACCTGTCTATGAAGGCTACACTGTCTTTCCCAAGGGTGGCATTTGTTCACAGGTTTGACTGTACTTACTTCAGAATGATACCCTAACAAGTGATAAGTAAGTTCATTTACAGACACAGGAGCTTTTTCATACATGCCCTTAGGAAGAAAACTAAAGATGGAATTTTCTTTGTAATGTTCATGGATCCTACCCCATACTGGGGGAATGAATGGCTACTCCGGATGCCCCTGGTGGTTTGGTGTTGTAATAATTGTGATTTAAACATATGGTTGTGTAGTGTCAGTAGCTATATAATGATGCAGATTTAATAATTGTGATTTAGACATATGGTTGTGTAGTATCAGTAGCTATATAATGATGCAGATTTGAATATTTAGGTTCAGAGTTGCAAGAGTAAAATATTTTAGGGATGTTATCATGAAAATGGCCTCGGAACCTATCTACATGCAGACAGACAGGCAAACAATGTCTATTCGTTCATGATTTACTAAACTTGTGTAATGATATGATATGATATGAGTTTTATTTACAAATTCAGTAGGCCGTAGGCCCATGTGAACATATGTACAAAATACAATTTCATGAACATAGATGCAACAGTCGGTTGCTGGTAGTTACAATAATTAACAAGAAATAGTTATGACAGCTATTAACAAAGCTTGGAAAAAGAAGATATATACATGAAAAAAACAAACAAACAAAAAAAAAACAGGAAGACAAACACTTTCAGCAGAGAAGGTGAACATTTTTACAAGAGTTTAGACTACAGATGACATTAAATATGGTATAAATATAGCATTGAAATGTATATAAATGCACATATAAATATGTGTAGAATATTTATAAAGAATCATAATTATGCAAATGTCGTGTTCATTAAGACATTCGTTTATAGTTGTAATACATGTATACAAATGAGCATGGAAAAATACATTAAAACAAATATAAACAACTTTCATTTGATATGCATATAATGAAATTTGATGACGAGTATAGTAAATATCATTTACACCAATAACACAAAACACTTATAAATTTACATTTGAAAACATAAAATTAGCAATATTTAAGTGATAAACGTTTGTATAAGTTTACCTATACTGTAGTGCAATTTAAACTACATCCATAAAATCAGGTGACAGAATCTCGACATTGAAAAGCTTTGAATATAAATATGCTCAGGTTATTTATTACGGTTTCATTTTTACTTTCATATAATTGTATCAACTTCATCATACTGGGTCGTGACCAATAATATTTTTTGATATATTTATTGCGCAGATTTGTGTACAAAGAACATTCCAAAATAAAATGGTATTCATCTTCAATTGTATTACAAATTAAACATTTCTGATCTGCTAGTGGTATACTCCTTGGTTTATGCCATCTACCTGATTCTACTTTTAGATTATTCGAAGAAACTATCAGTCTTGCCATTGCCACTTGATGTTTACTTATGTTAATGCATTTGAGATAAAATTGATGTTCAAAATTAATAACAGATCTGAAGAATATTGCCCTGCTTGAATCTATTAAACGAGTACGCCAGTTTTGAATGTGAGTGTCAATAAGCCGTTGTTTGAAAACAATAAAAAATATTTTAGAATCACCTACATTATGTGCTAACCAAAACATCATAAAATCCTTACTCTGACAATAGATTTCAGACTAATGTAACCCAAGACATTTTGTTCGGGTATAGATCAGCATCTTCTTTTAGTAAGTTGTATATAATTTTACAGAATTTAAGATCATTGCACGAGTTTATTTTTAACCAGTATTTTATTATTCTTAGATAATGATAATGTATCAAGTTGAACCTACCTAAAATACCGTACACAAAATCGTTTTGAGTACATCTTTTAACATTTAAAACATGTTTACAATATTGGCTATACACTCGTTCTAAATTCATTGCTTTATGAAAACCCCATACTTCACAGGAATAGTTCATTATTGGTAATATTAATTTGTCAAATAGTTCTAATCTATGACTAACTGTAACGAAAGGGAAGTTAAAAAGATATCTATTTAACGTAAATATTGCCTTTTGTGCTTTACCAGCTAAAGAACACTGCGTTACACTGAAAGAACCATCCGATGTAAAAACAATACCTAGATATTTAATAGAATTTACAATTTCTACAATTTGGTCACCGACTGTAAATTGGATGTTGCACTGTAATAATCCCGATTTTCTAACTATAAGTACTTTAGTTTTTGTAACATTAACTTTTAATTTCCATCTATTACAGTAATCAAATAGCAAATTAAGACCTCTTTGAAGACCTTCAGCTGACTCCGAAAAGATCACGATGTCATCAGCGTAAAGTAGGATAAATAACTTTGTCATGTGAACATCTATTCCTTCAAAATTGTTCAAACTTAAATAATCTTCTAAGTCATTTAAAAACATAGAAAACAAAAAAGGGGATGATAAACATTCCCCTTGGCATACACCTAAAATGCAAGAAAAATCGTTACTTAGTTTATTATTATATTTGACACAACTTTTGATATTCGAATAAATACTTTTATAATGGTCAACATTTTACCTCTAATTCCAATCTTAATTAATTTATACCATAAACTATTTCTTTCAACGTGATCAAAAGCTTTGCTAAAATCTACGAAACTGCAATACAACTTTTTTCCAGAATTAATCATATGTGATATAAGACCATGTGAAACAAATATATTATCTGTGGTTCCGATTCCACTTCTAAACCCAGCCTGAGCTTCTACATAAACATTGTAATTTTGTGCCCATTTGTCTAAACGATTATTTAAAATTTGTGTAAAGAGTTTGCCTAAAACACTCAAGAGTGTTATTCCTCTATAGTTTTCTGGGTTATTAACAGGGCCTTTCTTATGCAACAGAATTATATAGCCTTCACTCCATGTTTTTGGGAAACATCCTGTATCAAATACAATATTGAACAAATTAATAAGATATGGTAATAACTGGTTTTTGCCATGTTTGAAATATTCATTTAAAAGGTTATCTGGGCCAGAGCTTTTTCCATTCTTTATTTCACTGATTGCTTTTAAAATTTCACTTTCAGTTATACTTGAGTCAAGCTCACTAAACATGACGTGAAAATGCCTTGAACAAATCGTTCGTTAAAATGTATGACATCTTCGTCAGGATTAAAAAAGTGATTATCTGGATTATTGATAGCCCTAAAATACCGTTCAAAACTTGTCAGAGGAATGTCCGGTGTTTTTACGTGAGATTTTCTTAGATGTTCGTGCGTTCATTTAAAAACCTTTTACGATTATATTTCAGTGTGTTTTTACACTCAGATCGTGCCTTCACTAGTAGTTCACGATTTTCATCAGAGGAATTTTTTCTATAATGATTTAAGACACGAAAAAACTAAAGTCTTTTCGTGTCACACTCATCGTTAAACCATGACTTATTTTGATTTGGCAATGTATGTTTATGATTGTAATTGCGCAAAGGATGCTTGAACAATTTATCCGTTGTTTCAGACATCAACTGAGAAAACATTTCTAAATTTGAGTCAATTTCTGAACAATTTGTGCAGCTGATAACGTTTTCTACTAGTTTATTTAAATTGAACTTAAACTGGTCATTACTTATAGAATTAATGTATTCTTCCTTCTTATCGTTACACCATGTGTACTTACTATCAATACATTTACAGTTAATATCATCAGTGTGATCATTTTCAGTAGTTTCATACTCAAGATCATTTATACATACCGAATTTTCTATTGTAAACTCAATGAGACAATGATCTGATAATGGATTAGGGTCGTGGACGTTAAATGATGTAAAAAGGTTAAATAAATTTTCTGACGCAATGACATAATCTACCACACTACAACCTCTATTACCAATAAACGTGTATTTACCGACATATGCATCCTGACAACATCTATCGTTAACTATGCGCAAACCTGTTTGCTTGCAAAAATCAAGGAGGTTATTACCGTTACTGTTTACATGTCCGTTATCTTGGGAATTTCTTTGGATAAACGAATCAACTTTATAGTCATCTGGTACATAGATAAAATCTTCGTTTGAATCTAAAATAACAAAATCATTGTTAACAGATGTACGACTGTTAAAGTTGCCTGAAAGTAAAATGTGACAATTTCCACTTGTATTGTTAATTATAGTGGCAATTGAATCTAATAATCTATCAAAACAGTTTTGATCAACACTATTGTATCTACTACTTCCTTCTGGCATTACATAACACAATCCTAAGTACAAATCAGCATCAAGAAAAAACTTACAGCCATTAATACGTAACCATAAAATATCATCCTCACTTTGTAAAACCATACAATTTTCATCTACAAGATAATCACATATGTATACTATAATACCACCTGAATCACGCTTACATCGTTTGCCCTTTAGTCTATGTAATGGGAAATGTTTGAACCCTTCAACACTTAAGTTTTGTAGATCATTTGACCATGTCTCTGTTAGCATAATAACATCATTTGTTTGGAAAATTAGTGATACATCAGGACACTGCAGTTTATTACATGTTTTTGAAATCAAACACTGTATATTTAATAAAGCAAAATTAATTTGCACCTTCTCCTGGGACCGTTAACCAGAGTCAATATGAGAATTGGTTTGATTTATATCATTAGCATTCTTCTTGCAGTTTTGTTGTGTAACTTCCGCTGAATGATTTGTTTCTTTATGTCGTTGAACAGAGCTGGATTGTTGACGTCGATTACTTGTTTTCCTCCTGCTGATCGATCTGGATTTATGTACGTTCCCTTGTTGATCATGAGTGCTAGTAGAAATATCCATATCTTGGTCAGATCTTGCATCTAATGCGATAAAACGATTCGTTTTTTTGTGGGGAGCTGCTTGTTGATTGTGACAAATCTAACGCCTTTGATTGCTCACAGATCTTAGTTTTCTTGGAAATGGGAATAAATGTACCTTTATTGAGCAATTGTGAATGCGCACTATCAGCAGATTGATCGTGATTATGGTTGTTGGTGTAAGGTAAATCTGGACGTACATCTACATATTGATCAAGTGACATATGATCTATGTTATTTATGTCAGTAAGTCTATTTTCAGACAAGATGGAGTGCCAATCAGGAAATTCATCACGTATGACTTTATTGTCACATACAAGTTTTGCTGGATAAATAATTTGGACATTCGCCTATGGGTTTGTTTTCATTGTATCTTTGAACAATGTCTATAGACGTTTCCTTGCCTGTGTGATCTCTTTAGGGAAGTCTCTGTCAATGGAATAACCAGGACAAGTTTTCAAAGTTTTAGCATTTAGTAGTATAAATTCATCAGCGCCAGAATGAACAAAATTTGCTATAATTGGTCTTGGTGATCCTTGAGTGAAGTTCTTTGCATCAAGCCGATGTGCTCGAGAGATAATCATGCCTCTTGTGTCAAGCTGCATAATATTTGACAGAAGGTCAAACACTAGATTTGTACAGTTTTCATGTTTACCCTCATATATCCCACGGAATATAAGATTGTTACGCAATAATGAAATACACATAATTTGTATGTTTATATTAAAAAAGTACTTTAATAAATACATAAGAAATGTCTGGGAAAATGGAATTTAGAAATAAGCCACTTTCTGCCCAAACCCCTTTGCAGCCCGAGAGTGATTATCCTATGTACATACACTATGTTCCGGTGATTAACTAATTAGTATATATATATATATATATATATATATATATCCATATAAGGCATGGTAACAAATGTACAATTGCAGATAAAAGTTCAAATAAAAGAAATTTTATCTTGAGTATTATCAATAAAAAAGCAAAAAAGTGATTTTGGGATATATTAGCAAGTCTTGTTTGACAAATGTACCTACAAAATTGATTTAATATTTTTTAGGCGTATTGCTGATATCTGCAAAAATGTGGTAACTAATTAAAAACGAAATCGACAGATTTATATACCGGTACATAATTATATACTAACAATTGATCAATGGATCATATCAAATTTAGTGTTAGTATCTATTGAGATTCACACCAATCCTGTTATACCACCTTGGAAGTGTGCTTACCAACTTATTGTGTATACATATTGGGGTTCAGTTATGACCAGACTTGATTTTTTCTAGTCATCAGTATCTACATTTTATACTACTCCAAGTTTACAATTGGAATTTGTACTGTAAAACTTGTGTTGTGACCACCTCTGAAAAAAGACCACCCTGTGAATGAAGGCCATTATTGGAACTTTTGAATACTGATTATTGGAAAAAACTGACCTCAGAATAAAGGCCATCTGTCAATAAAAGCCACATTTGGTTTTTCCCAAGGGTGGCGTTTGTTTACAGGTTTGACTGTATTTATAAAATATTAAGTTCAATATTTTAGTACTACATGAAGTACCTTAGAGCACTCAAAATACACCAGACTGCATCATTTTTCAATTTTTTTTCCACAGACTTCTTCCTTTACACAATTGTGAAACCACATAAATAGAGGGTTTACTACACCCCTGCACCAACATATCATCTCACCTGCCATAACAGACATTTTGACACTGAGTGATAAATGAAGATTTATAAAATAAAAAAAGTAATGTGCAGAAACTTAAATGTTTAGTGGTGTTTTAAGGCGTTTTGACTACTAATGGTCATGTAGTGCACATTTAAATAAAAGGGAAACTAAAAGGTATAAATCGTGTAGAAGGATGATATATTACGTATTATCATGTAATCCAAGCTCATGTTGATACCTTTGATCGTTTTCAAACCATTAGATTTAAAAAGCAATTTTGACCAAAATTCTAAGCTAAAAGGAAGCATAACTCATAAATATAGCTTTCAGAATAATGCCCTTTGTCTTACAACTGCATCCTGACATGATTATTAAGTATTCCAAGTTTCATGTTGATACCTTTGATAGGTTTCAAATCATTAATCTATTTAAAAGGCAATTTTGACCAAAATTCTAAGTTAAAAAGGGGCATAACTCAAAAAACATTGATTTCATGGCTATGTCCTTTGTCTTACAACTGTGCCTTGTCATGATTATTTCAGATAATCTCTCCAATTTTTTCTTTTCCAATGTGTGTGAATATTTAATTTTGATGTCAAAATTGCATGACAAAAGCTAATTAAAATGTTTTATGGCTGTTAAATATCTTTAAACCAACCATATCACCATATATATTATCAGTTGTGAACCTTGATTGTGTGGGAAAAACATTAGTCAGTTAGCTAGAAATGAATGTATTTTTCTCAGGCCTAAGTGATGCTTGATTGGCACTGAAGTCCTCAGTGGATGCTGTTATTTCTGATAATGTCCTCAGCCAGTGGTATTGCAATAATACTAATACCTTTTTCTGTAGAATACACTTGACTGTGTTATATAAACATATTTGGATTACGTATTCTATTAATTTAGAAATAATGTAATCAAATACTTGTATTCCTTATTTTGCAATTATTTATCTGGTATTAACCTTTGCTTATTATAAGCACATATAAGTGGGGTGGGACAGTGACAAATTTCAGTGTAACAGCTGGTAGTGAGTAGTTTTAGTTAGAAGTTGTTTTCTTTTGTTGCTCTGTACATTGATTGGGTGCCAAATAAGCTCACTATCCACTGTTCAATGTGGCATTTTGCCTTCAACAAATGAAGTTCTCTGGAGAAGGGGAGCAACTAGCTAAACTGATTCAATTCATGGAAAAATAACAATTATTAGGTGATCAATGCTTTTAATTTATCCCTGCTTATAAGAAAATTGTAAGGGTACATTAATATTCTATTCTCCCACCTTATCATGTGATCTCTCTCATCCTCCTCCCCTCTCTGTCTCTCTTAAAAACAATAAGCTGCATATATTGATCAGGTTGTCCAGCTTATTATCAAAGAAGAAGTTTATTGGGTTAATTGGCATATGATGCCATTGATCATTTACAAATAATTTTAATGTCAAGATGGTCAAGACAATAATTTGTACAAGAAATATACGCACATGAATATTTTCAACTGATTCCACAAACTTATTTGTTTTATATAATTATACAATGACAAAAATCAATGCAAGGAAACATGCGTTTTCAGAAAAAAAAACAAATGTAACATTCCAAAGAAACAGAAGGGTATTAAGTATCCTAAAATAAGAAACACTGTAAACAAAGATTAAAGAATAACGAAGAAGCGCTGTAAACAAAATCAATGCTTCATTAAGTGGCAGTGTACATCTTTAATATATCCAGTCTTAATTTCATCGTATAGAAAATAAATTTTGCAGTATTATTACATACAGTGTTTGATTCTTTAGACATTATAGAAATGAATTTGTTAATAGAAATCCATTTTTGTACAAATGTAATTTTTGTATCTTTCTTTCTTAAATTGTTACACGTATTATAGCACATGGTGTACAGATTCAATTTGATTCATAGAGCATAATTTACAAATTCAATTTTCTCTAAATATATTGTTGTATCTGCCTGATTCTATCTCTAGATTATTAGAACTTAATCTGAATTGAGATAATTCCTTTCTGCATTTATCAGTTTTAACATGATCTAGATAAGGTTCATGCTGGTGTTTTTTTTAATTTTTTTTGTGATAATGTATTTTGGTTGGTTATGAATAAAACAATAAAATAGAACAGCAGCATTTGATGTTTGGTTGTGAACACCAAGTATTCATTTACAGAATTTAACATTAATTTATCAAAGTCTTTAAAACCATAAATCCCCCAAATTTCACATCTGTACAGTAAAATAGGTACAATTAATGAATCAAATAAAGACAATTTCATTTTAATATCAAGACAAACTCTACTAGAAATATAGAATAATTGATTTTAGTCTTTTAAAGCTAGATCATGTAGAGCTATTGCAGCATGTGTCATAGATCCTGTATAATGAATGTTAATATATAAGTAACAAAAACTGTCAACATCTTCAACATTTTTATTGTAAATTAACCAAGAAAAACGATATTGCTCTTTCTTTTTTCAAAATTACAGACTTTAGCCTATTTACATTAATATTTAGTCCCCATTTTATGGGAATATGTGAATATATTATCAGTTGTATTTGAAAATTGTGAGGGTCTGATCTGTGTCTGAACTGACATAATATGATGGCATTTATGATGAAACATCATTTAAAATATGCATGAAAATTTTATACAATAAATCCATTAAATAAATAAACTAACAATTTCAAACTTTGGTCAATTTTACAAAAATGATCTCGGATTTGAAATGAAAAGGAAACTAGGACAGTTAAATTGTAAGGTTGAAATACAGGACATTCAATTTAAAATTCTGCTTTATTCAGGACATTTGTTTACTTGAAGCTTGAGAATGCTTGATGAATACCACACATGTTTTTTTTGCTTCCTCTTTGTTGAATGAACAGATAGTGGTCAATGCTTTTGAGCAACTGAAGGCGTAACAAATATTTGTAACAATTTGCTGACCTGAGTAACACATTTTACTCCTTCCAGTACCACTTCCTATTTTCAGTTGATATATACTGTTGCAATGTTTTAATACTGGGGTCTATCTCAGAAATGGCCCACAGAAATCTTCCCCATGTCCTTAGCTTTTTGTGAAATATATTGGTGAATGTTGGCGTGTTTACCAGTTTCTCATTTTTCCTCTCTCCTAAGTGAATAATTTGTGGATCTTTTCTTACTGTTGTGATGTCATTCCTCACCTTGTTTTGAACATTTTTTTCTTGAATTCTTGTGAGCAATGATTGTCAACAGGAACTAACAATCTTGGGTTCTTCGCTGGAGCATCACTTTATATATATGAGGGCTTTGCTTCGGAAACAATTTCTGCATCGTTAAACTCATATGATAAATACCCTCTGTTATGTTTGCTTTCTTTTTGGCCTGTATTTTGGTATTAGTTCTCCAGAGCCTTTCATTATCACATCTGAATTATGAGCATAATTTCCTTTGACTGATAATTATGCATATTTTCTTTCTGCAGATTTTTTTGGCAATCTTAAAACCTGGGCTGCATCTATGTCATTTGAAGGTTTATATTCTAAATGCCTAGCAAGTTTTGTGATAGTGCCCAATAGACACAACAGAACCTTGACAGCATTCTCTCTGTGTTATTTGTCTACTGATAACACTGATCCACTGGATATACACTGGAAAATACATTCCTTACTGACACATTGTTCAGCAAAGCATTAAATATACTCATTGAAAGTTTCAATTTCCTATACCAATGTTTATATATTACAGAAAACAGTGCATAAATAAATAACATAATCATGAGAAGATTTATAATGATGTTGTAATTATAGCACATTTGGAAATGAGGTTTGAAGTTGTTTGTACTTGGCACTGTAATGTGACATTCATGTTAGGCAACCATTGGATGAAAATCCTTTGAGATAGAAAGTGGACAAGGGGCCGTATTCATTAAGCTCCTTAGATTTAAGTAAGGAATTTCCTTACGTTTAAATAAATTTCCTTAGGTAATTTCCTTACATGCCACACCAGTAACTGTTGGTTCGATGCAGTCAGCGCTAGGCAGCCTGTATTGGAAACCAAGCTTTATGTGTGTTGGCTGTAATAAATAGCAAGCTTGTTATAGCTTGACAAAATAATTTAAATTCAAGGAGTGAATGGTACCTGGGTCTTGAATGACTGCCTTTTGTATAATGTACCTTATATACTTTTTTTTTACATACTTTTTATTCGATAAACATAAGGCATGAAGCCTAACAGTTTACAAGTTATATACACGTATATGGATAGAACATAGATACGTTATATTATAACGTGATTGATATAAACATTCCAAATATTACATTGGTAATGGCGCACATATATAAATATAATGAGAAAAGTGCAAGACACATACAAACAATAGTCAAGTCAAGTGTGAAAGAAAAATTAAACATAAACAAAACTATCTTGTAACCTAAAACTTTTGTAAATATAAACTGCAAGGTTTTGAATAATATTTAAGTCAACAGATGTAAAAAGCTCATTGAATTTAGGTATGTTTGGACGTTTCCAAAAATAACCATTAATATATTTTTTTCTTAGGTTCAAATACAAAGAACATTCTAATACAAAATGAAATTCATCTTCTAACTTATCACAAAATTTACATTTCCGATCTTCTCGTAATAATCTATTCCATCTTCCCATTTCGACTTCTAATTTATGACTTGACATTATTAATCTGGTAAAAGCAACTCTATATTTTGGTATATTAATAAGGTTAAAATATGATTTAAATTCAAATTTCGAAAATAAACGGTATGTACTGGCACGGGATGACTCGTTTATTTCGGCATTCCAATTTTGTATATATATATGTCATTAGCTCTAAGTGAAAAAAGATGCAAAAATAACTTAAAATACTCAACGCCTTGATTCAACCATGCATAATAAAAACCAGTGGACTGTAATAAAAATTTAGCTTTTGATACCCAGTTTACTAAATAAGGTTTTTCTTCAATATTGTTTAACAAAAGATTGTACGTTTGTTTAATCAGTTTACTATTATCAGTTCTCATAATTTTAGTCCAGTAATGTACAATGGATAATAATCTTCTTGTTTTTAAAGGTACTTTACCAAGTTCACCATAAATAAAATTATTTTGTGTTTGTCTTTTTACTCCTAGAAGTTGTTTACAAAATTGTAACTGAATATTTTCTAGTTTCCTAGCTTTAGAAAGCCCATATCTCAGAACCGTAATTTAAGATACGTAAAATTGACTTATCAAAAATATCAAGAGAGTGACTAACACTTATATTATGGAATTTATTCAGATACATTTTCATTTTAATAATTGATTTCATAGCTTGTCCACTTAATGCGTCAAATGTTTTCTCAAAAGATCCGTTGGTGGTAAATACAATGCCAAGATAAGTAAATTGGGTGACTATTTCAACAACATTATCGTTATAAGTAAAAATTCTATGGTTAATTTTCCTACCTTTCTTAAAAATCAATATTTTAGTTTTTTTAACATTAACTACCAATTTCCATTTTTCACAATATTCCCATAAGATGTTTAGACCCTCCTGAATATTATTTTCACTATTGCAAAAATTACAATATCGTCTGCATAAAGCAGTAAAAATAATTTCAATAAACCCGAGTCTATACCTTTAAAACCGTTCAATGACATGTAACTTTCTAAATCGTTGACGTACATTGCAAATAAAAAAGGACTCAAACAGTCGCCTTGTCTTACACCTAAGTAACAATCAAAACAATTACTTAATTCATTCTTGAATTTAACCCTAGATTTTACATTAGAATATAAAGATTTAATAATATTCAACATTTTGCCAGAGACACCAACTTGAAATAATTTGTAAAATATATTTTCTCTTACAAGATAATCAAAAGCCTTAGTAAAATCGATAAAACATGCATAGAGAGCCTTTTTATTGTTAATAAAATGATTGATTAACCCATCTAAAACAAATATATTATCTACCGTTCTCATATTTTTTCGAAAGACTGCTTGCGATTCAATGTTCAATCTGTTATTCAAGACCCGAGTGAAAAGTTTTCCAAACATACTCAAAATCGGATGTCAGACTTTTCGACCCTAAGACTTTTCGACCCCAATATTGGCCAGGACTTTTCGACCCCTTTTGTCATTGTAATTGAATTTGTGGATATTTTTCGTGAAATGTGTTTTTATTTCTGATTACTCGATAAAAAAGAAGTTATTAGGATAATTATCAAAGGATATGAGGTTGAATTTTTTGTAGACACCAAGTTGTTGATATTGAATATCCATGAGTGAAACATTGTATGTAATATTTATGGTCTGCAAACGGTAGTGGTAAAGACTTAACTACTTCTTAATAACAACAACACAAGATACTATTTATACATTGATATTCTGTGTATTATCTGTGTATTGTGTGTGCATATTAAAAGTGTGTATTGGTGCCAGGTAGGTAGATCTATGCGTGAGACAGCAGCGTATGAGATAGATAACAAAAACATTGAGTTATGAATTTATTACAGATTTAATAATAAATAATCTTTTAATAAAAGACATAGCTGTGATTTCTATAATAATAAACATATAATTTATTAATATTATTCATTAAGTAATGACAAATGGTAATGATGAATACAGTGAAAGAAATATTGAAAGACATGTAATATAACAATAGAGAATAATTTATTCATTAATTTAACAATACAACACATGTAGGAAGATTTCAAAGATGATCAAATGATGAATGAGAGATTTTTCACATTCATTTTAACATTGAGCTATCAAGTTTATCTTTATTAATCTAAAAACAAACCCCTCTAATTATATGATTTGATAGTTATAATTTTATCAAATACAAGCCATTTATGAAAACTATATGAAATTCATCCTCACATATAACTATTTTTGCATATAAATATTCTGAACTTGTCGGTACATATTAATAATTGATGATAAAAACATTGGTTTGGTTTGGTCGATATATATCATCATATTCAGTTTTTGACTATACAAACTCAATAACATCTGAAAAACTTACCAGAATTACACGTCCTGTGTTGCCACCTATCGCACGTGTCACATGGTATGGCCTTCTGTCTAGGACGAAGCAAACGCCCGCAATCGTCAGACATAATCACCAAAACGTATGTTTTTTTTTACAAAATCATACACAACTGTAAAATCGGCAAACCACTTTTAAGAAAATAGAAATTAACAAATATCTAAAAATAAATAATGACTTTAAATTAATCCGACATCCAAACGTATATTAAAACACACGTTTTATTTGAAATATATCCATTAATGTTGCACTTATATGCTATAAGATATCACTCAATATCAACTCGATAAATTTTTTGAATTACAAAACACATTTGTAAATTGGGTGTTAGTTGTGTCAGTGTTATAATGACATACATTAGCATTGTTTTCGGACAATAACTTAATTACACGTGCATTTTTGTTTTCTTTTGTCGGATTTCAATATATTACTTTTTGAATAATTGCACGTGTAACTTTGTGTTTTAATTGGCTCTAATTGTCAAATAAATGATTTTTTTGCAAACATGATACTTAATATTCAATTATTCGTGCTTGTTTGTTTCTTTTATATTTGGTTTTGTCGGTATTTCAAACAACCTTAATTTGTACAATTAGCTGGCATATTGCAAACTTAGTGATTAAAACGAAATTAGAACGAAATTAACTACAATTCAATATTTCTGTCGGCTATAATTGTTAAATAATTGTAAGAATGATGCACAGCTTGATATCATTACATTTATGAATTTTATGTACAAAAAAGATCAACATCCATTTTTTTCGTTTATACATTTATTTCTTAATAATACATCAAAGAAAATACCAATAGAAATAAATACAAATAAATTATTATTAATATTTTACAATAGTAGATAAAAAAGATACATTTTTTTTCGTATAAAAATACGTCATTACATTCAAATATATTATACATCATAAACACACCATAACATTCCAAAATTATTGGGGTCGAAAAGTCTTAAGATTGGGAATATTGGGGTCGAAAAGTCTTGGGGTCGAAAAGTCTTGACTTTTGAACTGGGGTCAAAAAGTCTTGGGGTCGAAAAGTCTTGCTCCCCTCAAAATCGTGATGCCTCTATAATTTTCTGGACTATTACGGTTGCCTTTCTTAAACAAAGGAACAATATAGCCTTCAGTCCATGCAGGTGGAAAATAACCTATTGTAAAATTTTTATTAAAAAGTGTAGTTATATAATTGCCAATTATGTGATATCCACATTTGAACGTTTCATTCAAAACAAAATCCGATCCACCAGATCTATTATTATTGAATTCTTTACAAGCGTTTTTTATTTCGTTTTCAGTTAAGGTACATTAAGCTCATCAAACATTATTTGAATTTCATTTGTAACAACATCATCAAAACGTAAAATATCCTCATCAGGCTGAAAAAATACTGACTCTGGGTCATTAATAGTCTTGAAATAATTTTCAAATTGTGACATCGTAATTTTATAATCAGTATTAACATAGGTCGATTTTAATAATTTCCAGTATTCTTTTGCATTTTTCAATTTCAAAGAATTAAGTTTTGCTGTATTTGACTCATCAAACGCCATTTTTTTCTTCCTGATAATGTTTTTATATAAAGTTCTACTGTGACAGAATAAACTTCTATTTCCTTCTAATTTGCATTGTCTAAAATTGTTTAAATGATCATAAAATTGTTTCCTCTTTCTCAAACATTCATTATCAAACCACAGTTTGTTGTAGCGTTTCGTATTATTGAAATGTTTGGCATGATAAACGTCAACTTTACATATTGGGTCACAGACTTTACAAAAGACATCATAAAATATTGACAAATTTTCATTCAAGTCTTCACCGCAGTGTACATTAACAATATTATCAGTCAATTCATTGAGATTTGAAATAAACATTTCATTTTGTAAGGCATTTACATACAAATCTTTGGAACCATTTTTCCATACATAGCGGTGAGAAACCTTTTCATATTCATCATGCATGTATAAAGGAGCTTCAATAATGCTTTTACATTTCAATGAAAATGAGACAACACAATGGTCTGATATATTTGGTTCTTGGATTAAAAACGAGGTAAAGTATGGAAATAATGACGGGTTACAAATAACATAATCTACAACACTGGAGCCCGTTGATTTTACGCATGTATAATTACCTATGAATTTATCCTGCATGACACGGCCATTAGCTATTCTCAGACCAGTACTTTTACAAAAATTCACTAATGATCTACCGTTTTCATGAACAAACATATCTTTAGAAACCCGTGGTAACTCACGGTCTTCTAAATAATCATCATATATAAAATCAGACATAAATAAGTGATCATTTTCTACATAGTCTTTCAACTGACCGACCCTACTATTCAAATCGCCTGTCAAAACAAAATAACAATTCTCGTGAAATCTAGTATTAAGATCTATTATATGATCAGTTATACAATCAAATAAATTTTCACCAATAAAATGTTCACGACTTCTGCCTGTTGGAATAATATAAGATAAGCACATAATGACATCTTAAACAACGATTTATCAGGCTTAAACCATATCATACAGTCGTGTACATGTTTCAATAATTCAAACCCTGGACTTATCTTACCAGTGACATAAACTATTATCCCCCGCTATTTCTTCTAGCAGATGAATTTTTCATGTCACGATTTAAAAATAATGTGAAAAGCCGTTTACAGTGCAATTAAAGCAATTGTCTAACCAAGTTTCACAAAATAGCAGAATGTCATAGTCATTAAATAATTTCTTCACTTCTGGGAATTCTAATTTATTATAAGATTTTCCTATCAGTCCTTGTGCATTTAGCGTACAAAATTTTAAGTCACTTTCCTCATACCTATCCTATTGACAATCTACCCGATCTGGTTTTTCCCTCTGGCTATTTATAGAACACTGATCGTCTGTATCACTCGGACATTCACTATTCTGGTTTCTTCCGTGGTTATTTTTAGATCCTGAATTGGTATGTACAGTCTGGACACTTGTATTTTTGGAAGAATTATGACCACGTGATTTACTTGTAGAAGCCGTCTGGCTGAAGGACGTTGGTTTATTTCTTTTCTTGTTGACCTTATTTGGATTTTTTGAGTTTTTATTTGGGGACACTGTTTTGCTACGGCCTATGGTCGCGCGACGAGCTGTACGTTTTATAGAATTTAAAGAACCTTCAGTTACTGATGGTGTACTTTGGGTGTCATCATCTGATTGTTCACAGGATTGTGTTGATGGATTCTTGACTGTTTTACATTTTTTGGTTGGATGTTACTACATGCGCGTGTTTTGAACACAGGTGAGTGGCTTTCATCATTATCTTTGATGGTATCAGTCGAGTAGGTTCGTTTATTTTCATCATTATTGATTACACAGGGTGTTTCGTTGCTGATATGTTCATTTAGACCATCTAACCTACTATCCTTCAAGACACTAAACCAGTCTGGGAATTTATCACATATCAATTCACCATCAATATAAAGTTTTGCAGGATACTTTATCAACACTCTCTTCCTAGGACTACGAGCTTGTCTTGCCTCTGGTGATTTGTACAATGCTTTACGACTTTGAGTAATTTCTACTGGGTATTGCCGATCTATATTAAATGGTGTACCTCTAAGCAACCGTGTCTTAGATAGGATTAACTCTGTGTTATTATAGTCCACGAAACAGGCTATAATTGGTCTTTTTGCATCATAGCGGTGTCACATCATATACGTCTAAAAACAGTAGGTATTGTAGTCTGTATCTGTGATTGTTTATGAAATATCAATGTTTAATAGTACCATCAGTTTCAGTGTTTTGGACGAAGTACAAAAATATGGGTACCAATGATAAAATATAAATCAAACACAATCTTGTTTTAATAAATCAATTATTTTACCTCATATTATCTAACACAATGTTTATGAAGTGAAATAATACATAATACACTTTTTTTTCATAAATTTTACCCAAACGAGAGTTGAAAACATGCTTGCATAATGTTTTTCCAAGAGCTAAAACCCACAAACTGGAGTGATATTAATTTTGTGCAAACTATATACTGTTTTACGGACAGATTTTCTTAAAACTTTTGTACAACACAAGCTTATACTATGCAAATAAGTTATTCATAAAGAATAATATCAGTTCGTGCTTGTCTTTGATATAAAACTTATTTTAACCATACCGACCCATTTAAAATTGAAAGACAGTAATGTACTTTAAGAGCAAGTTGAATATCTTGTTATGGACATTTTCAGCAGGAAAATCAGTAATGTCTGATACATTACATTGTTGTTGCAATGGCTATCTAGTATGAATGTCCTTCTCTCATTTAAGTTTGTAATGCAATTAACCCTTCATTGAGTTTCCTTTGAAGTTTCTGTTTTTTATATTCTTATATACATTTGTATTGCTGTCTTTTCTTTCCTTTTGGAATCAAGTCTTGTAGCAAATGTTTGAAACACATGGACAAGTGAATCACGAGAACTTTCATTTATTTAGTACATCATTCTTTTGTGATATTGCACAGTCAACTCTGCTTCTTACACTTGATGTTCATACTCCATGGCTCTTGTTAGTTTTTATCAGTAAAATGTTTTGATAATAATAATAACCAAAAAAGTGTCAAAAAATATAATGACATTGCAAAATGCATCAACAAAACTACATAAGGAATATATTACATTTCACATAAATTACAGCCGTGAATAAAGAAATGTTTTCTTACACTTATCTACACATGACCACCTGAACTGACTTGGGTGCATTAATGTATCCCAATTTTCCAATACAGGTTGGAAAGTAGATGCTCTAAATAGGAAATAATTATTGTAAGTTGCAAGTTGTATAATTTAAGGCTGTGAGTGGTGTGTTACCAGGAACAATTGTCCACATTGACAATTTAAGTGTAACAGAACCAAATCCATGATGGTTTTTGACAGTATATTTACAAGATTGGGTGACTGATGACACTCTGCACACTTCATCTGACTTGCCATATGACCTAGTTCCATGATCCTCCTGCACTGCTCCAACAGCATGGTCTCATTCCCAAGAGGATTAATTAGTGGCACCACACTAAAATGATATTAAGGCAATATGTTAATGGTCAAAAATCAAAAACAACAAACCGCACACAAAGTAAGTGAAGTTATGAATAGAACAATCAAAACTTTCATCCAGTCATGTCTCAGACGCTCAGCAAATTAGACCTTTCTGTTTTTTATTTTGTTAAGTGTCAATCTCTTTTTGAAAAAACTAATCAGTTTTTTTTACTTCAATAACAGAAACATAATGTTAAACATACATAAGCCATTAAATCTTGGAAGCTGTAGAATTCATCAAGAAACTGTTAAATTGAATATCTTGGTCAAACTTAAATGTTTATTGTTTATTTACGTCTCATATGTACATGTTACAAAAACACATATGCATAAAATTTACATATTAAAACATTCATGTTCATCCATTTATATTATAAATTATAAGAGACGGACAATACCGATAAATAAAACTGACATGTGTAACAAATGCATTATTGCAATAGAAATAACACATTCTATCAATTTAAAAATAAGTATTTGATCATAAAAATCACTACAAAATAAGTATTTTAAAACTAAAAACACTTTTAACATAAGATTCTATATGAACAGATTAATACATACAAATAAGTTATCAAGAGTTTATGTACACAAATAAGATCTTCTATTTAAAATATTTGCACAAGTTTTGCCACAATGTCTTATTAAATTAACATCTGTTAAAAGGACCTGTAATTGTTTTTCTTCATTATACAACAAAAAATCTGGATAAATAACTAAAACTTTGTCAAATAAGAACTTTCTGATATCAGAATAAAACTCACACTTCAGTAAAACATGACACTCATCTCCTATAGTGTCGCAAAACAAACAATTTCTTTGGCCTTCATAACGGCCAGTTTCTATGCGAATTGGTGCAACACCACATCTAAATTTACAAAATGCTGCCCTATGAGTGTATGGGAGAAACATCTTACAATACGCTTCTGTTTCATAAAAAAGTTTAAATTGGCAATATGTTCTTAGTTTGTTGCATTTGTCATTGAAAGACAGGACCAAAAATTTACAATAGACTTCCATTGGCGGATTAAGGGGGGTAGCCGACCCATTCCCCAAACAGAGCTGCAACAGGCGTATACTTCCGTACGCCTAGATAAAACCTCATCGCTCTATGGCACATGGCACCTATACAGAAATGTGATTTTAGTCCTGAGATGGCTGAACCATATGATATAACGGGCCATACTTGCGAATCAAATAATTTTTGTATAAACCTTAAAAGGTACCCCTCCAACTAATTTACACTTAGAAATAACAAGACCTAATACACGGCTAGCACTCTGGGTAACAGCCTTAACCGTTAAATTAAAATCCAATAGAGTGACTTTATGGCTTTAAACATTTTACCTTTTACACCAATATCGTTCAATCTCTGCCATAATTTCGCACGATTTATGTAATCATACGCTTTCTTAAAATCAATGAAAGCTGTGAAAGTGGACAATTTACAGTTTTCTTGATTCAATAATACTTGTAAAGGAGGATCTGCACATCTGCCTGATTAGCTCAGTTGGTAGAGCAGCTGACTTGCAAGCAGAAGGTCATGGGTTTGAGCCCTGCATTGGGAACTTTATTTCTGCCTCCTATTACAGTTGTATTAACTGTACCAACAAAATTGAAAGGACCAAGTAACAGTCATGGTATAATTCAAAGACTTGGTGAATATCCATAATACAAATTATGTAATTATCAGTTACCTTAGTATATGTTCAAAAGCTTATCAAGTAAACACAAATGTTTGTAAATGTCAACTCCAATGACAAATGTGAGTTTTGCTGAAGGAACCTATATTTATGTGCTTGTCAGTTACATACTCTCTTGGGCTCTGTACTAGAGCCATTCTCTTGTTGTATATAGTTTTGCCCTTGTTGATGTAAGGGAGCCAACTCTTACTGTACTATCTTACAATAAGAGTATATGTAGGTTTTGCTTCCCTTGACTACTAGTATGAAAATTACCAGTACATTTACATGTGCCTGCTTCCTGGCATCATACGCATGGATATACGCATGCATAATGAGCCGGGATCTAGTGTCGGAATGATTGTCTTATAAGTTTTTTAAATATTAAGTAATGTTATATCATTATACAAAATTAGTGTCCAATTTCTTTGGTGAGGTTATTTACACTATGGAAATAAGGGATTACCCTTTCTTGCGTTATTCCTGGTATTGGTGTACATATCATGGTGTTTATACTTATGTTGTGTTGTGTTATGTATCTCTACATGCTGTTTTATTACCATGTATGTGCTATATGCCAAAATAAATCCTATCTTAAATCTTATCTTAATAGCATACCTCTTTATAATGAAAATTAATATCACATTACACTAAGTAACATGTGTAGAAATTGATAAAATTTAAATACAGATGATGTTTCAGATTCAATGGCTATTTATTAATGTCAACTGTGATATACATGAAGGCATTGGATTTACAGTCATTTGATTTAAACTGAACAACTGTGTCTTGAAAATTTCAGCTGACAGACACAACCCCCAAGACATGCTGCTCTATGAAAATGGTGAAAGCGACTCAGTGATTCTTTCAGGTACATATTTACAATTATAAATTTTACAACAGGGCTAAACAAAGTTTTTTCAGGCCACTAATTCAGTAGAACAACCAGCTTAGAATTTTAATTAGTTCTTCAACAATTTCAACTCATCCTGAGGTGACTTCTACTCATAATTACGAGCTGGCCAGTGGATTTGTCTAGCTCTGTATAAAACAACAACAAAAAAAATACATACAATTATAAAATCAAGCAGAAAAAGCAAAATGTGAATGTTACTGAATAAAGTTGTTATTGTACATGTACCATTATTCACATTCTTAAGCCAACGCTTAAATATCTGAAGTTACTATTAGGCAGAAAGCCTGTCCATGATTGGTAACACTTTATCATTTAATTTGTGCTTGTCGTAAAGGAATACAACACATAATCAAGGTGACTAACTTGCAGCACACATGGAATTGTTTTGTATGTGATTGGATAAGTGTAATATGTTTTGTAAGGCGTTATTTTTAGCATGAATCTTAGTAGAAATTTCATCTGTAGTTAATAATAATGTAACATTTAATGTGCGGTTATGAAAAGCATGGTCATATAAAATACCTCCATACAAATGCATTTTCATGGTACAGTGCAACCTCTCCAGAGCGGCCCTCTTATGAGCAACAACCTTTCAACAACAACATAATTTTGCTTCTCTCAAAAGGTATTTTTCTATGGAGAGGTTGCACTGCAATATCAAAGAAAAATTGACAAGGAATCTTCAGTATAGAATTTTTTACTGTTTTTATATTCATGTAATTGAATGAGTACCACACAAAATCTTTAATAAACACAGCAAAAAACATTCAATTGCACACCTGCATTTTAAAAAGAAAAGAAAAAAGAAGAAAATATAAATAGTTGAATAAGTGTATGAATGCCAACAAAATGTATATAAATATATATGTAAATAACAAATGTATATAATATATATATATAAATATGTGTAAATAACAAATGTATATAAATATATATGTAAATAACAAATGTATATAAATATATATGTAAATAACAAACGTATATAATATATATATATATATATATATATATATGTGTGTGTGTGTAAATAACAAATGTATATAAATATATATGTAAATAACAAATGTATATAATATATATATAAATATGTGTAAATAACAAATGTATATAAATATATATGTAAATAACAAGTGTATATAGATATATATATGAATAACAAATGTCATTTCTAACTTTCAGTTACAGAACTGAATGCTTGTTCCAGCAATGCTGTTTTGAAAGAGCGAATGACTTCTACAGAGAAAAACACCGATTCAGTCAACCAGTCATGTAATACTACCAAAACGTTAGTATATATAAATTATACAATATGTAGTATTTTCAAGTAACACAACTACTGTAATAAAAAAGTTAGTATATATATAAAGTAAGGTCATAACACTCAGTACAGGACATTAGTACAAACATCAGGGCCTCAACACTTAGTACATGGCCTTTGTATCACCAAATGGGCCTCAACACATAGTACAGATCTTCCATGCAAACAGTGGGGCCTCAAAACTTAATTCAGGGGCTCAACACCTAGTACAGGGCCTCTGTGCAATCAGTGGGGCCTTTTGGCTCAGCACATTACCTCCACAAAAACAGTGACTTTCTTATTAAAACAACCTGGGATCAAAATTGTTATAAGTTTAATATGGACTTGTTATCAAGTTGAAATATGGACTGAAAATGAAGTGGTCTTTACAACAAGGTAAATTTCATAGAAGTTGTCTCCAACTGAAGTTTTTACTTGTATACATTTATACACAATAAATGTTTTTCTTAAACTAATTACATGGAAAAATTTAATTAAGAATGAAACACATTATGTATGGTGTACTTGTTCTACTTTTAATCAGTTATCATGAAACAGGGCATTCATTTGACCATTGTTGATTGAGAAGTTTTTTGAAGGCTTTATGGCATGGAGTTTTCAGGTAAGTGGACTTGTTACAATTAGCTTTTATGTGTCAGCTTATGTGAAGTTGTATTGAAAATGAAAATGGTTGTTCTATTTCTGGTATAAGTGAAGTTTGTAAAATGTGTAGTGAGTGTAGGAATATAGTCCACTTTCAACAGCCTTGCTGTTGGGTTAACTCTTTAGTGATGCTGTTTAGTGTCTGCCTACAGTGCTAGGGGTCCTGTGTTCAATCCCCGGTTAGGACCATTTGGTGAAACCTTTTGCCTGCTGTAGTATAAACGCTTATAACTTCTTTCATTTTCCATTTTTGTCCAATCAATTTAAAACTTTGTGTAGGGGTCAGAAAATATCTAATCTAAGGTTATTTGTACTTTTTGACCAAAAACAAAATTTCTTTTAGGTTTTTGGCCTTTTCAACTTTTTTGCACAAAAATTTTGTTTTACAACTTTTGATTGGATGAATATTTTTCAACCAAATTTGTTACATAGATAGTTTGTATGAAGGTATTAATGTGACAAGTATTTGGGGTCACTGGGGGTCGATATCAAGGTCAAGGTCATTGTTACTAAAATTGAAGTAAACGGCTTTTTATCTAATATTTTGATTTGAATGAATATTTTCAACCACATATGTTACTTACATAATTTGTATAAAGGTCTTGATGTAGGAAACAGAGGGGGCAACCGGGGTCAATTTAAGGTCAAGGTCATTGCTAGTAAATTTGAAATAGTTTCTGATCAATTATTTTTATAGTGAAAATTTATGAACATGTGATGAATACGTTGTAACATTTCATTGTTTCTGACAAGCAATTGATATTCCAGCATGTTGTCCTCTGACAGCTTTTTGGAAAAAATCTGAAAGTTAATGTGAACACTTTTATTATTCTTTGGAGACAGATGTTTAGTGCAATTTTGCCTAATATAGCAAGCAGCTTACTTGAGCAGAGAACTAATTCTGTTGCATTATTCTCTCTTTTTATTATTTCTTTCAAGCAGAAATATACATCATCTTTGGGATATTGACTCCATAAGATCTTGGCTTTCACCATGTTCGTGAGCAATCCAAAATGCTGGTTCTGTTGGCAGCTTGACACACTGATCATATACTTGGCTGATGTCACTGATGGTGTTGGCTCAGTCAATGTCCTTACTCGCTCCCTGAGGTGATGTACAAATCTCCCTTCACAGTAAGCATTGTTTATGTTATATATCTGTACATGTACAAAGATTTACTAAACATAGTTATGTGTAGTAAAGACACTTGATGTAGTAAGGATACTTGGTGTAGTAAGGACACTTGTTGTAGTAAGGACACTGTGTTGTACGGGCACTTGATGTAGTAAGAACATAGTATAGTAAGGACACTGTGAAGTAAGGCCATTTGTAGTAAGGACACTTGATGTAGGATGGTCACTTGGTGTAGTAAGGACACTTGATATAGTTAGGACACTTGATGAAATAAGGACTCTTGATATAGTGAGAACACTTGATATAGTAGGGACACTGTGTAGTAAGGACACATGATGAAGTAAGGACACTGTGTAGTCAGGACAATTGTTGTAGTAAGGACACTTGGTGTAGTAAGGACAATTGTTGTAGTAAGGACACTTGGTGTAGTAAGGACAATTGTTGTAGTAAGGACACTTGATATAGTAAGGACACTGTGTAGTAGGGACACTTGGTGTAGTAAGGACACTTGTAGTAAGGACACTTGATGTTGTAAGTGCACTTGATGTTATAAGGACACTTGGTGTTGTAAGTGCACTTGATGTAATAGGGACACTCTATGTAGTAAGGACACTTGGTGTGATGGATTAAAGCACACTGTATGTGGAATCTGTTATGGATTATTTTTTTACAGTAAGTTTATAATCTGCTGGTGTCTATTTATTCTGAAATTTGGTAGAATATACTTCTTAAAGAAACACTTGTATCTGTCACTTGTTTCTTTTACATGATCTACATGTGATTTAGTCACAATATAACAGATTTATTTACCTGAATAAAATACTTCATACTACACAGAAAAGTTCAAATACACAATTATAGCACACAAGAAAAAACAGCATTTTTACTACAAAGAAAATTCATACTAGTCAAAGAACAGAAAATGTATACAAATATTTACAAACTTCATACTATAGTCAGAAAAGCAAGTTCAAGTGTATAAGTATAAAAACACAAGAACAACAGCAAACTGGTAAATATACTGAAAGACATGAAAAAAAGCAGGAAGGAAATTTTGCATAAAAAAAAGAAAAATGCCAGTTTGCTGTTGTTTTTGTGCTTTTCTGGCTATAGTATGAAGTTTGTAAATACCTATATGAATTTGGCTTGTAAAAACACTTGATGGACCTCATTCAGATTTAAAAATACTGGTTGACTGTCTGTTTACACGGATGACAAGATATAGGTATGTGCAGTATTTAAAAGGAGATAAAGTCATGGAAAAAGCTGAGTTATTGCATAAATGAAAAAAGTGGCTGATAACACAATGAATTCATGGTAGTCAATGCGAAAACTGTTCAATTGAGTTAAAAACTAGGTCACCAGGTCAAATTTTAGAACATCTTTGTTTTAACTGGGTTGCTTGTGGCCAAGAACCAGGTCAGTAAGTTAAGTCTATTATAAACATTATTAACACTTCACAGGCCACGACCATGGTCCAGTGGTTAGTGCACTGGACTTGAAGCCCGGAGATCCAGGGTTCGAATCCCAGTTGCGGCAGGTCATACCCTTCTATGAAAATTTGACAATAATGTTGATTTTCCTCCACATGTGGAGAAGTTGCCAGCCCTTGTGGAAGGGTAAGTCTGTACTGGTTAGTATACAATCCAGGAAAACTAGCTAGGTGAACCGGTTGTCGTATATAACTGAAAAATTGTTGAAAAACAGCGTTAAACCCCGGTGACAATAAGTCACATAAAAAAAATTAACACTTCGCATGGCACATTTCTGTTCTAACCTTCATCAAACTTTGTCAGAATGTTAGTCTGTTAGATCTTGTTCAAGTTTGAAACTGGGTCATGTGGGGTCAAAAACTAGGTCATCAGGTCATATTATTACTTACCGGTAAGTAGTGATGTAGGACAATCATAGTCCTCTTGTTAAATTTCAATGTAATTCCTGTTTATCATGAAGAGGTTAACTGTTCCACTGTTGAGAAATTACTCTTCTGAAGATGTGACACTATTTATGATTATATTGAATGAACAGGGCCCCTCATCCAAAATTTCAACCATAGCCACAGGAACACGGTTCACCAAGTAAGATAAAATATTTTATCAAATTGAATTTTCTATCCCCCAAGAACACAGTATATGACTTTTTGGTTTTTGCCCTCCTGTACTCCTGGCAGTAAGAAATTTCATTTGCTTTTTGTAGCCTTAGATACTTGACTACAACTGTGTTCTTCAGTATCACTAGCTGAGCTTTCATCTTGAATAGTGTTGAGAATGACATTCTCAACAAATACCACCATCTTCCATTAAACCATCATATTAAACAAGTCATGTCAACGAAAGTTACAAAACTCATTTCAGCTAAATTTATTAAAAAGAAGTGTGTAGTGATAAAGATGAGCAAGTTGCAGACCTTGTGTTTCAGTGCCACCAAATCTAGTTGAACACAGCTAAATTTACATGCCTGTACTTAAGTTCTTTTATGCACTGATACAGAAGAACACGAAGTCAGGGCGGGACGACACTTTCAGATAACATTTTGTCAATATTACGTCAACTGTAATGGTGGCGCCCATATTGGTGAAGGTATTATGACATTTTTAAAGAGTTGCACCATATCCAGGCTTTGTTCTACTTTGTTCTTTGTTCTACTGATATAAAACTTTTCTCTTAATTTGTTGTAGATTTTCAGTTACCCTGTGAGAATTATTAAATTCATACTAATTGTGAATGTTTTTGACATTTTGACATGATTTGTACTGCATTGATTTCACTCAATGGTGCTATATAATACTCCAGTCAGGACTCATACAATCACACCCATTATAATAACAAATTCAGTTAATGACACCATTTTAGTGGGAATGAACTTTTAACATCGTTTGCATCCGTTTTAAAGGAATATTCGCTTTCAAACTTAGACACAAATAATGGGAACCAATCTCTTTTTCTATATATATATATTATACCTGATATAATGACCCAAATAAACAAGTATTAGATTTTACCCAAGGTTGTTTTAGTGAGTACACCTGTTTAATAGCTTGACTAAGTGATTGTGCATCCAATTAGTTTGTTACAGATTTTGTAATTAGTCAATTGCAAACTTAGTTTAATGTGTCCATAAACATTAGTTATTAATTATTACACAATACATGCATACAATATCATTTCTATTTCTCATGGTTTATTTTACAATAGGTTAGAAATTGATGCATTTTTCCTTTGTCAAATGATTCCTTATTAAAATATGTTAATAGCTAATATTTATGCAATAAATGTATTTTTTATTTGTTACTTATTGTAACATGCTACTTAATACATGTAATTGATTGATCAAGTACATGGTCAGTGAGATTCATTATACTGACAAACTAAATACAATGACATTATCCTGGGGAACCAGCAGTGTTGTTATATCAGGTCCTGACTGTATAGACTAATTATCAGGTCCTGACTGTATAGACTAATTATCATTCTGTTAAGAACTTCTAGTTCTGCCATATTTAATAAAGAGCCACACTATATATGTACTGTTTTGTTGTTTAAGATGATTCTATTATCTGGGCTGCCAGCTGACGAAAGGGATCATACAATGTCTGTGTATATTTTTGGGTGACAGAATTTACAGATGAAGTACTGGAACTTCAATTTACATTTTCATTGCAGCAGTACTTATGTAAGTCATTGATATATACATACATATATATGTATATATGCAGTGGAACCTCACTAAACTGCACAGGGTCTGGACTGAACAAAAATTCCAGTTTAGCGAGGATTCCGGTTTAGAGGGGTTTTTGTTCTTGGAACAGGTTTACTGATTATATAGATGATCTTAGTGTTGAATATGACTGTATTTGGCCAATTACCCAGGTCAAAGGGGTGTTAAGGAAAATAACACATAAATGTAACATTTATTTGCATGGACATCAATGATGGTTTAAAAGTAATGCATATAAAATATTATTTTACAAGTTCATCTTATATAGACAGGGTACATCCTCAGTTCACAATACACAGGAAAATTATGGCAGCTTCAAAAATTATTGTCTGGTTTAGTGAGGTTGAATTGTGTTGCCCAGCAACAAATTTTCTCAAAATTTCATCTGGTTTCCAGAAAAGCGGGTTTAGTGAGGTTCTTTTAACATTAAATATATAGTGGGAAAATATGGAACTTTGAAAATTGTCTGGTATTGTGAGGATTCCGGTTTTGTGAGTGTCTGGTTTATTGAGGTTCCACTGTATAATCATAGATCATATAATTTGTATAGGCTGTTAAGTGATCATATGTTTTCCTGCCTTTTCCTACTTTTTCCTACATTTTTATGAAACATTCCTAATATTTTTCTTTTTTTTCAATGGGGCAAAAAAAATGTTTATTATTCTTAATAGTTTCTTGGTATAATTGCAGGAAAATTAAACCCATTGTATAGTTGTATTACTGTTAAAGATTCATTCATCAAGATGAGGTCCCATGGGCCCATACTGACCACACTCAAACACCTCTTTGAGTAAGCATAGATCTTTTTGTTAATAATTATTGAAGTTATATAAAAGAAGTTTGGTTACTCATTAGGTATTCCTACTTTTTCTTATTTTTTTTCAACTTTTTGAAAAAGGTCACATGACAGCCTGTTAAATGGGAAAATGTTGTATGGTCAAAGAGTTATATAATATCCCAGTACAATGTACCAGCTTGTACATTGTCCATGTGACTAAAACCAGGTCAAAAAGAAGGTTTCTAGAAGTTTGAGCCCTGATAAAAGATTTTAAGAAAAGCTCAAATGTTGAAACAGAAAAAGTTTTGTTAAAATAGTTCACTGCTATTTGATCCAACAACGTACTTGTACAAAAGTTTTAGATGCTGAAATGATTCATCCTGATTTCAAGACCTCAAACAGCTAGTTGGATCATAGAACTTCCCAGCTTTTTATGTGGAGAATCAAACTAAGGTGATATGAATTCAGGTGATACTTCAGCATTGTGATCTAAATCGTTTCACTTGAAATATAGAAACATGCATCTTTGTTGAAAACATACAGTGGAACTACATAAAGCTGTATTCAAAACTGAATGATTGAATCTGATGTAAGGGTTATAACATAATTTGGTAAATTTATGTGCATAGTATAGTATGTGTTGATATATTAGTTTATGTACATAGTATAGTTTGTGGTGATATATTAGTTTATGTACATAGTATAGTATGTGTTGATATATTAGTTTATGTACATAGTACAGTATGTGGTGATATATTAGTTTATGTACATAATACAGTATGTGGTGATATATTAGTTTATGTACATAATACAGTATGTGGTGATATATTAGTTTATGTACATAGTATAGTATGTGGTGATATATTAGTTTATGTTTATTCATTTCATTGTTACAGACTGTAATGTTTAATGTTACAAGATGTCTGACAGGAAGGATAACTCTGTTATACACGATGTGTTGTAGGATCTTCTTCACACAGTCATCAACCTGAATACAAACATGTTATCATTGAAATGTAAGTTTTATCATTTATACAATATCATAAGGCCATACTGAATTGATGTGAAATTCATTAGTTTTACGATCTTTGACTGATAGAAATTTCTTGATACATTTTTATCTTTTTGAAAAAATGTGTCTGCTTTTGTAAAATATACGTTTTGGAGCAACAATATGAGAATACAATCAGTACACGTAACATTGAATTTTACACATCTTAATGTAGAAAACACACTTGCTTACGTCGTCATATAATTTCAATCATATTGGTATAACATAATTGTTTGTACTGTAACAGTGTTGTATATATAATATATGTGTTTATAGTACTTTGAATGCGTGTCTGCAAGATTAGTTCGGTTTGTAGAGCAGCTGACTTGCTAGCAGAAGGTCGCGGGTTTGAGCCCCGGCATCGGGAACTTTATTTTCTGCCTCCTATTACAGTACAATGCAAATTGTTGTACAACTAATCAACATGGTACTGTGTTTCTCTGCACATTTCTGTTATAGCTTACTGTTCCACTTAGAGCTATTATGGCCACTTTATTCTAGGAATTTTATCAAACCTGAAGCCTGGTCTTTTCCTGTCACAATTTACTGCATATACACCTGTTAATAGTCTGTATAATAATTTCAAATTCTGTTTAAACTATTGAATGATGCTGTGATCTTGATCTCTCAACAATAAGTCTATGTGGATTGAAATCATCAATTATGGATTGCACCATTTTTTAGCTCAAATGAGCACATAGTGCTTGGTGAGCTATAGTGATCAGTCAGTCTACTCCAGCATCTTTCGTCGGTTGTCCGGCATCCATCGTCCACACCTGGGGATTGTTAATGCTCTAGTGGTCACACTTTTAAGCAAATCGTCATCAGACCTGGTTAGAATGCTCAGCTCAATGATATCTTTGACAAGTTCGAACATGGGTGATCTGGGGTCAAAAACTAAGTCACCAGGTTAAATAGAATGGAAATTGTGTTAACACTCACAGATGTTATCGGATCTTCATGAAACTTTGTCAGAATGTTTGTATTAATGATCTTGTTAGATTGTGCGAATATGGGTCATCTCTGGTCAAAAACTAGGTCACTAGGTCAACGCACCAGAAAACCCTGTTAACACTCAGAGGTTGCAATTTTGTTTGAATCTTCATCAAACTTTGTCAGAAGGTTTGTTTTAATAATATCTTGGATAGGGTTGTACATGGGTCATCTGGGGTCAAAAACTAGGCCACCAGGTGAAATAATTGGAAAACCTTGTTAACACTCAAGGGGTCACAGTTTTGATTGGATCTGCACCAAACGTTGTCAAAATAATTGTTTTATAGTCTCATAAACACACATATAGTCTGATAAACATGCACAGAGTCTGATAAACACACATATAGTCTGATAAACACACATATAGCCTGACAAAAACACATACAGTCTGCCAAACACACATAGTCTGACAAATACTCATATAGTCTTCACAAACACCCATACAGTCTGACAAATACATATTGTCTTAAACATGCATACAATCTAACTCACATACAGTCTGATAAACACACATGCAGTCTGACAAACACTTATACAGTCTGATAAATGCACATTCAATCTATCAAACACACCTACTGTCTGATAAACACACATATAGTCTTGTTAAGATGCACACAATCTAACAAACACACCTACAGTCTGATAAACATACATACAGTTGGATAAACACACATAATTATAGTCTGATAAACATGCATACAATTTAACAAACACACCTACCGTCTGACAAACACACATACAGTTGGATAAACACATATAGGTGGATAAACACACATTCAATCTAACAAACACACATACTGTCTGATAAACACACATATAGTCTGGTAAACATGTATACAATCTAACAAACCCACCTACAGTCGGATAAATACACATATAGTCTGATAAACATGCATACAATCCAACAAACTTACATATTGTCTGAAAATTACCGATTGTAATCAGTCCAAGAAAATATAATTGATTCATCAGGGACAAAAGATTATTTGATCAAAACTGAGTAAATAAGAAATGACCAAAAATGTTAGTACAGCATAAACCTATCATCCCTTACACCAAATAAATAATACAAAATCAATAAAAAATGATGTATTTAATGCCTTAACTTTTCTAGATGATTAAGCAATCATAACATCATTTTAAAACAAAAGTGCAGACTATCGCAAAATACGCCATTTTATAATTTGTGGTGGCAAATAGAATATGGGTATATGTATATTGAATTTAAGTTATTAAAAAGTTATTAAACTAAACCAAAGTAGAGATCTTTGAGTTATGTGAAAATCACTAAATTTTTTCACCGGATGTGTAAAATTGGACCGTAATAGTCTGATAGTAAAACAATTATGACCATTTGACAAGGACTACAACAGTGGACTGTAGAGGTTCTACAACACAGTGACGCACAGGCATCCAACATTCAGAAATAAGAAATTCAGAATAGTTAGCTTTGACATTTTTAACAATTTGGTTTTTAGTGATGATTTGTAATACTTTGCAATTCAAAACATAGTGGCAAATAGCAGCCAATTGATTATCAATCTTGATAAATACATTATAGTCATGTGCTATATGTGCTCTGTCCATTACAAACTGTCCCAAACTACCTGGAATAAAAAAAAAACAATTAGGCAGCATGGTGTCACTTTGTACACATACTAATATCCTGTCTTTAATTGACCTTTCTGCTGACGCTACTTAGCCACGCCCATTATAGCAACAGGTGCTCGTTGTAACCACGCGAGACAAACAGTGAAAAAAATGGCAGCTAACAAACAGTATAGGCATGTCGATTTGGATGGTATTCCAAGTGATTTTTTCGCTACAGTTTCATCCTGACAAAATTATTTCTTTGAAAGCAAACAGCAAGGATTTAGGTTTTTATGTGAAGGATATTTTTCTAGAGTGCAAATTTATATCATGGACGAAAACATCATCAGTATGTGAGGGAAGTGCTATCGAAGCCAGAAGAAGAGTGAAAAGCCACATAATGTGAATTTTGACATTTGTGGCAAGGACATAATTCATTCATATTGCTCCTGTCAAGCTGGGTGCGTAGAGTTATCATTTCATTTATAAAATATGGTATTGACCTAGATTGGCATGTTTATTTTTTTCATTTTTTTCAACATGGCGCATTTTCAAGACGGAGCACTTTCATTGGTCTACACTGAACTCCCGACAGTTTGCTTTCTTCCTAAGTTAAAATTTGTGCTTGATTAAATTGAATAAAAAATGATATCAACACCCTTTCTTAAATTCAAAGAAATTATTTCTCAAATTTCCCAAAATATTGCCACAAGCCGCAATTTTTTTCCCCGATTTAAGCCGGAAAAGGCCCTGGTTTGTTACTGTTGGCATTAGTGTGCCATAAGGGCAGTTTTGTTTCAGATTTCAGAAGTAAAATTAAATAAGGTAGAATGTATAAATTTACATTTTCTTCTTGTATCTTTTAGAATGGGTGGATCATTTTCCCATGTAATTGGACTTACTACTGCTATTAACCAATGACAAGTGATGGGTTACAGCAGTATACCAGAGTAAGTGTCCTGTACATCCACAGATGGGTTACAGCAGTATACCAGAAGAAGTGCCCTGTACATCCACAGATGGGTTACAGCAGTATACCAGAGGAAGTGCCCTGTACATCCACAGATGAGTTACAGCAGTATACCAGAGGAAGTGTCCTGTACATCCACAGATGGGTTACTACAGTATACCAGAGGAAGTGTCCTGTACATCCACAGATGGGTTACTACAGTATACCAGAGGAAGTGTCCTGTACATCCACAGATGGGTTACTACAGTATACCAGAGGAAGTGCCCTGTACATCCACAGATGGGTTACAGCAGTATACCAGAGGAAGTGTCCTGCACATCCACAGACATGGCACGCCCCCAGAGGAACCAAGCTAGAACCAGAGCCTGTGTCAAGTTTAAAATTTATCAATGCAAAGATGGAACGAAAAAGCACTCCAGTACAGAACAAAATTGTCATCTGCAGGTACAATATCTATTGTATTGATAGCCTTATAAGTTAGCCCTTGACCTCATAATCCTGCTCTTTTTTACATATCTACTTTACCTACATGATCCCTACATTTTATGCATGCATTTTTTTATCTCTAATATTTTTTTTCATATCGAAGGAAGATTTTATATAAATAATCATTCACTTCTATATTCCATAAAAACGAATTATCCAAAAAATTGTGTTATATATTAAAAAAAATTGCTTTAAATATTGTGTAAAAATAACACCATTTTTTTCTGTCAAGTCTATGTAATATTTTTGTGTACAATTATTGATACCATCTATAATTTACCCCCTAAGTTTGGCAGGGCCTTTTAAGTGAACATCTTGTGACTATTTTGTGTGCAAAATAATTTTTTATTGCCACGTTTGATGTTAATTAATGCCGTTATCAAGGGGTCAAGGTCCCCAAAACAGTATGGGTCCATAGATATATCTTAATGTATCATCAAACACATGTGTCACCCTGGGTTTTAGTCATGCATTGTTTATACAGCTGACATGTGTGGCACTTTCCCAGACTAATCAGGGATTATCCTAGGTCAAATTTTCCATGAGAGAATTTCTCCCATTTACATAAAAATCGTGAGAGATTTCCAATTTCTGTGAGAGAAATTCTCCCATTTGTACAAAAATGATGAGATTTTCGATTCAAGAAATCAAAACATACTGAGATCAAACGTTTAATAGATCATTTGACTAGAGTCATGTATATAAAACACTGACAAGAGTAATCATGTATAAGACTTCGCCATGTTGATCACGTCAGAGAAGCGCTTATTAAACAAAGAGAGCTAATTCTAGACGCTTGGCAGACATCTATAGGACGTTGACTTAAAGCGCTTTAGGTCAGACACCAGTAAATCAGCGTATTTCATTTGGCTGGAAGCGGTGCGATATTTTTTCGCATTTAAGGATTATCAATGTGATTTTTGCCATTTCAGTGCGAGAAATCGTGGAAATCGCGCCCTAGGATGATCCCTGCTAATGTTCACTGGTAGACTTAATTAATAAGTCCTAGTATGCATTATGATAAAATCAAGTGTATGTAAGAGGAATTGCCAAAAAAAAAACAAGTTTACATAAAAAAAAACAAATTCTGTTAATTTATTACTCCCTATACTTACCCTATATTACCCTTAATATTTACCAGGTAACAAAATTTTTCATATTACTAGAAAGATAATTAAAACTGCTACATATTTTACTTAAAAAAATAGGAAACCGTTATTTAGAGCCAAAATTAATGAACTGAACAGGTGTCAAACAGAAAAGAAAATCTGAAAATATTTGAACTTTTATTCCTTCAATATTTTGTTTACTATTTGTCCTACAATTATAAAATTGACACCATTAGACAGGTCAATAATTTATGCACAACTTGTGCATTCATTAAAATTTGATCAGATTAACAGTTAGCATAAAAACAAGTGATGAAATAGGTGTCAAAACAGTATATTTCCCAATAATCTGTATGCAAGTAGTGTACCAGTTTAGAATAGAGCTCTGTGAGATAAAGGGTTAATATTGTTATGTGCAAGTAATGCATTTTGATGCAAGTGTGTGTGTTTAGATAGCTATTTGCCGAGCAAACCAACTCTAGCTAAATGCTTCTTTATCTCTTACTGACACTTGAAGGATGGACAGGCAAACAGACAGACATAGATTGTCACAATATGACTCAGTAGTTTCTTGTGTAAGCTAAGAACTAAGACTAATTAATGATAAGCCAGACTGCTATATGTTTGATGACATTTATTTGCAGAAGACTGCACAAACAATAAAATATAGATCTATCAATGCAATAAAATCCAACAACGATTCATCGAAGTTGTGAGTGGTTCAATTAAACTCAAAAAACACTATAAGGCCTAAACAAAGAAAAAGGTTTGTTTCTGGTTAAATGCCCAAAAAATTAGGGGTTGGTAGGTAGGGATTTTTCTTTCACATTTTTTTTACATATATTGGCAACACTGTTGTGAAAAGTACAATATAGCACTAAAATATGGATGCTGTAAAAACTAAAAATTGTGTCAGCAGGTAAAAGGTCGGTCGGGTAGTCGGAAACAAACCCTTCTTAACGCAAGGTTAATTTCCCATGTTCCAAAAGATTATTATCCAAGTAAGTACATTAAATTAATAGACAAAATCTCTGATAATTAATACTCAAAACTGTTACTTAATACCAAACATATAAAAATAGGAATATTTTCTTGACCAAAAATTATTTAGATTTAACCTTACCTAATGTTGATGCACTGCTTTGTGATTTCTTAATGCAAGTTAAACTTTTGATGTATTCAAAAAAAAACCAAATGTAAATATTGTTAAATTGTCAAAACAATGCCTTAAAATTGTCTCAATATACTACAATATCTACAATATACTACAATATTTACAATCAGTACATTCCAAGGAATGATGATGTTATGAATTGATGAAATCATAAATTTGATGATGTCATAGTTCACATGGAACAAATCTAAAATGACTGACATGGTAAACATAAAAAAATATGTGACTATAATAATAAAAAAGTTAAGCATTGCTAAAACTATGATGTTAAAATACTGATATGTATTCTAGTAATTAAGCACTAATACAGATTAATGTAGCAATGTTCCATGATATAATGACAACAAATCAGAATTCATATAATATGTAAGTTTATCACATGCAATATGTAAGTTTATCACATGCAATATGTAAGTTTATCACATGCAATTGGCATAACATTTATAGTTATTGGAAACTGAAGTCAAAGTTTTGACTACTAGAAAAGCAAAACATTTTAAATTTAATTGATACTATATATGTTTTATAGGCACATGTATAGGAAGGCAGTCTTGTTATAATATTTGTTTAATTCATACACAACTGGAAAAACTTTAGAAAAGAAGCATTAAACACATTTAATTAAAAGCTGTAATTCTATATATCAGTTAATTAAGAAAATCATTTTTCAGAAAAGTCCTGTGACAGAGGATGATGATACATTTTTTGAAGTCTATTCACACTTGCTCAATTGGTTATTTGGTGTCTTCACCAAAAGTGACAGTCAACACACATCTTGGGGAAGTGCCAGTGGGCAATGCATTAGCAACACAGGTACGTTTTATCTAATTTGCACTTCATTTTTCTTTAATACACAGGGGCATGAAGTTTGTGAGAAATGAACAGACATTCCAAATTTGGTTGACAGTTGTCATGTGTACAACCTGAAATTGGTTGGACAAAATCTTAAATGATTTGATCCTTCGAATTGCTCATTCCACATGAACAAGATGTTATGCTATCTTTCTGGTCACAGTTACATCTTGTTCTCTCATCTGTGTTCCACTTTCAGCAAAAGGAGGAATGTTCAATGAAAGTCCTATTTCTGCGACATTTTCCTCTATACGGAACCCTTTGTCGGCCGTTAGTTTATCTCCCAGTTTGAGATAATCTATCTCCAGTAGTTGTTTCAACTGATCCTTAAGTCCTCCCTTCTCAAATAATTCTTTGTCAGACATTGAACCACTGAAAAACATTGATGAGTACAGCTCAGAACCTCGGGGATCAATTGCAATGAGGCCTTTCAATGTGTTGCTTGACTTATAATCACTATATGTTTGTGACTTAACTTTCAGCGATGCTGGTTTCTATGTTGTTAGTGTACAATCTATAGTATTTGTAAAGTATTTCGAAAATCTGCAGCATAATCATCTGGCATGTGTTGTTTAATTACTTCCCTATCTGGCCATGTCAATATTTCACCGAATCGCAAGTACATGTAATGTATCCATGTCTTGAAAATCAACCCAGCTGCATGCTGTGAAATGGCAAACCGCTGGCCAATGTCTACAAGATCAATGTCATTCTGCAGTTTACACAAACTCAGAAACAACTTATTTTTTGGGGAAACATTTTTTACTTCTTTAAGCTGTCCTTTCCCAACATATTTGACAATCTCAGTGTTTTCATTTGGAACGAAAAACTTTTAAATATTTAGAAATGCTTGCTTTGAAAAGCTAGAATAATATTTAATGAGTTTATTGTTTCAATTTGAGTGTGCATTATGGGCAGAAGAAAGAAAAAATCAATTAAACGCTTCACAATTTGGTTTAATAGCAAAACGGCAAAAGGTCACGGAGAAATTTGTTGAAATGATCTCTGAACCAAAGCTGTTTACCTCAAATGCTCTGACTGAAAATTGTAAGAAAACTGGCAATCATGTACATAAATGTGGCTTGATAATAAACCCTAAATTTCAATTTCTCGGGGCTTCCCCTGACACGAAAGTCTGTATTGGTGAACAAAAAAAGTGGCCTTATTGAAATCAAGAGTCTATATAATGCGCAACAAAAAAACATTAAAGAGGCATGTACCACGGAGACATTTTGCTTTAAAGATGAAGATGGAAAGAAACAGTTAAAGAAGCATCACACTTACAATTATCAGGTACAGGGCCAACTCTTAGTAAGTGGGGCAGATCTTTGTGACTTTGTTGTCTATACAAAAAAAAGACATTGAGAGACTAGCTGTGGATAAAGATTTTTGCAAAGAATTGTTGTTGACTCTGTCCAGTTTTTATGAAAAATATTGTAAAAATAAATAATAAGAGTTGGTGCTTACACATGCTACAAGTTTGAGAAGAAATCTCCGCAGTGTGTACACAAGGATTGTTGATATTGGGATGTTGACTTCCCTTGTCTGATTCATTTTCATTGTCTGTTTCCGGATTTGTGTAACTAGATGTTTGATTTTGATTTCCTTTAAACTGCATGTCAGCACTGTAAAAATAAATAATAATGTAAATGCATGTATCTTAAAATAGAAAACACACACGATACAGGATTTACAGCTTAGTAGATCTAGTTGATTGAAGTTAGCTCCTGCACTTAGTTATGACAAACGAATAAACAGACTAATTTTGTGTAAACTCGGATTAAACATGTATTAAAATAACAGATCAGTTTGATAAGTCAGTCGCCTTATTCTCAATGGAGATGGTCTGTGTGCCTTTGAAGTGTAGATTAGGTGTGTAGGAATATGCTGACACCAGATCTGGGTGTTCCTTAGTCGGCCAACTACCATTGACAAAATGCTGAAAATACATAATCCTGACATTAATTAATACTATGTTTATGATTATTGCTTACCTAATACTAGTGCGGTACCTAAATGTACACAAAAGACTACAGTACTTTCCATCTGTTTAAATAGCCTGTTTTTGTCCTGGAACATTATAAACAACTAAAATGAATCACAACAAAAAAGCAACTGCAACAGCGATCATGCTTATGGTTATATCACAGTGTATAAAACGAGTCAAGTTCCGGTAGTCGCTATAAATAGTACAAGTTGAAATATATAACACTGAAATGATTTGTAGAGTGATTTTGTATACACACACCATGTATATGGTACAGAATGATATAAAAAGTATTAATTGCCGTCTTATTGGTGCAAAAAGGCTAGGTACGAATCATACATTTTCCTATCACTCTAGCGAAATGATCACTGATCAATTTAATATCATACCTTGGTGCAAACATAACGATTAGAGTTGATTTTCGACGGATTCAGTTGCTCACGAGGACGCCCGCATAACTTGATCCATCGTACATATTTTTGATAGTTGGTCTTCGGTTTTGGATACGGCAACAATTGCACACCTCCTGTTAGCCTTTCAGGATATTGATTGTCACTATCACATATCCTGAAGCTAATTCTCTTCACCATGACTCAGATTCTTTTAAAATATTTGTAATCTAACACAAATTGCAAGAACAATTACGAGCTCACGTTATTACCGATTCAGGCATTTGCCGGATGTTTGTCTAACAAGATGGCACATGCTAATAGATAGCGCTAGAGTGAAAAAATGACGCGATTTGATTGGCTGATTGGACCTGAATTGGCAGAAAGGTCAATTAGAGAGCAGACAAGGCTAATTTAGGAAATTTTGACAAATAAGGGGGAGTAACAATGAATTGACTGGTGTACAGGCTATCAAACTTAGGCAAGACATCATCCCTGTGTACAACCTTCCGTAGTTTGTCGCTGTTTGGATTATAAGCATATAAATTAGAAACTAGACAAGGCCAATTTCACAAACTTTTTACAGTTAAAAGGCAACAACTCCAAATTTTCTCAATCAAATTGACTGGTTATTGAACTTGGCATTTGCATTATATCAATACACATTGTGACTTAGTTTCGTAAATGCAGGTAAAAAAATACTCTAGTTATTGAGCGGACATCACAGTGAACAGTCAACCTCCCAACAGTCTGCCCACTGCAGATGAAATTAAAGTATGCATATATTGCATTTTTCAAATGGGCATAAAAAACCATGCACTACCAGACTTATGCTGTATTTACAGATACAGCTTGAACAGTGTTGGTATCAAATACTCAGTCATGAGGGAAGCCCAGGAATCATGTGTCATTGAGACACTTGTACTTGTCATAGTTTTCAGTAATTTTTCTTATCATAGCTTGTCGACATGGAATTTTGAAAATAAGGGTTCAGTTTAGAAACAAATGTATAAGGTCACCATACATAAAGTAGGGCCATAACACCCAGTACAGGACCTCCATACAATATAGGGGCCTCAACACTTAGTACATGGCCTTCATATCAACAAATAAGCCTCAACATATAGTACAGGGCTTCCATTTAAATAGGGGGGCCTCAAAACTTAGTACATGGGCTCAATACCTAGTGCAGGGCCTCTGTGCAATCAGTGGGGCATCTGGGCTCAGCACATTGCCTCCAACCAACCACAAAAACAGTAACTTTCATATTAAGACAACCTTTGGGATCAGAATTGTTGTAATTATAAGGGGGGGGGTGTGTGGGCTCATTGTTAAGTTAAAATATAGTCTGAAAATGAAGTGGTCTTTACAACAAGGTAGTCTTCATAGAAGTTGTCTCCAGCTGAAGTTTTTCCTTGTGTACATTTGTACACAACGATTGTTTTGCTTTAAACTAATTACATGGGGAATTTAATTAAAAATGAAACACATTATTTTATATGGTCTACTTTTAATCAGTTATCATGTAACACAACTCAACTATATTAATGATAGTTTAATAATGTTCATTTTTTTTTAAATGTGTATCCTAACTATATATTTGTATAATGAGATTTACTTTAATTGTTTACAATATCAATTTGTCAAGTTTACAGGTATGAGTTGAAATAAATGTTTGTTTTGATAAGAAAGTTGGTGACTGCATGGAAACTCACCTTTTTGTTTGAGACAAGACAAGATTTGGTGTGTTATCTAAATTTGTAAAGCAGTTTTTTATTGGTCAACTGAATCTTGTTTTGTAGTTACTTGAATAGAAACTCATAATTCATTGGATAATATATTGTTGTTTCAGGTTCACTTGATTAAAAGCGGGAAAAATCAGAAACTCACAGGCAAGCATGCTGGTCAGACATGGTTTTTGATTGAGAAGTTTTTTGAAAGATTTATGGACTGGAGTTTACAGGTAAGTGGACTTTTTACCATTAGCTTTTATGTGTCAGCTTATGTAAAGTTGTATTGAAATTATGGATGTTTTATTTCTAGTACAAGTGAAAAGTTTAGTTTCCTTTTATTTTTGTAAAATGTTTAGTGATTGTTGGAATATAGGCCACCTTCAACAGCCTAGTTGTCGGGTTAACTCTTTAGTGATGCAGTTGAGTGTAAGCCTACAGTGCTAGGGGTCCTGTGTTCAATCCCCAGTGGGGACCATAGAATTTTCAGCTGGGCTATTTATCAGAATAGGAAGAGCTATTTTACTCACCCAAGTGTCGGCATTGCATTTGGTTAAACCTTTTGCCTGCTGTACTATAAATTCTTATATCTTATTTCATTTTTGTTTTTAGGTTTTTTGGGCCTTTTCAACTGAACTTTTTTGCACAATATTTTTTGTTTAATAACGTTTGATGGATGAATATTTTTCAACCAAGTTTGTTACATAGATAGTTTGTATGAAGGTCTTGATGTGACAAACATTTGGCACTACTGGGGTTGATCAAGGTCAAGGTCTTAGTAAGTAAAATTGAAATAGTTTTTTATCACTTATTTTGGTTTTTGTGTATAATTTTATTCATTTTTTTTAACTTAGATAGTTTGTATGAAGGTCTTAATGTTACAAATATTTGGGACCACTTGGGTTGATTTCAAGATCAAGGTCAGTTTCAAGGTCAAGGTCGTTGCTAGTAAAGTTGAAAGTTTTTGATCAATTATTTTTATAGTGAAAATTTATGAACATGTGATGAATACATTATAATGTTTCATTGTTTCTGACAAGCACTTGATAGTCCAGCATGTTGTCCTCTGACAGCTCTTGTTGCTCCTTATTTACTATAGTGGTGTCAGAAATGGGATTATAAAAGGAATTTTGAATTTGAACCATAACAAAATATCTCAAACCTGTCCTATATATCCATGTGTTATATTTTATTCATTTTTACAGTTTATTTCTATTTGTATGGCAGAAAATAAAAACATTTGATTAATCCAGGGAGGTTAATCTAATCTTAAAGGTTGAGACATTTTAAGCTAACTTTTGTGTAGTTGAAGCAGGATCCATCAACATCTTATTGTGTGGTTGATTCTAACCAATTGTTGAGTCTTAGTATATCTACACACATTTAAGCTACAGCGGAAGACTAATCACTGCTGATGTTATTGAAATCAAAGCATTGATAGGAATATTGCTGTTATTTAAATCAAAACACTGAGAGGACTGTTGATATTTAGATCAAAACACTGTCAGGAATATTGTTGTTATTTAAATCAAAGCACTGATAGGAATATTGTTGTTATTTAAATCAAAACGTTGGTAGGAATATTACTGTTATTTAAATCGAATCGCTGATAGGAATATTGTTGTTATTTAAATCAAAACACTGATAGGAATATTGTCGTTATTTAAATCAAAACACTGTTAGGAATATTGCTGTTATTAAAATCAAAACACTGAAAGGAATATTGTTGTTATTTGAATCAAAACACTGATAGGAATATTGTTGTTATTTAAATCAAAACACTGTTAGTAATATATTGTTGTTATTTAAATCATAACACTGGTAGGACATTTTTGTTATTTAAATCAAAGCACTGATAGGAATATTGTTGTTATTTAAATCAAAACACTGTTAGGAATATTGTTGTTATTTAAATCAAAACACTGATAGGAATATTGTTGTTATTTAAATCAAAACACTGGTAGGACATTGTTGTTATTTAAATCAAAGCACTGATAGGAATATTGTTGTTATTTAAATCAAAAGACTGATAGGAATATTGTTATTTAAATCAAAGCACTGATAGGACTGTTGTTATTTAAATCAAAACAGTGATAGGAATATTGTTGTTATCTAATTCAAAGCACTGAGAGGACTGTGGTTGTTATTGAATCAAAGTACTGAGAGGACTATTGTTGTTATTAAACCAAAGCACTGATAGGAATATTGTTGTTTTTTAAGTCAAAGCACCAATAGGATTGTTGTTGTTATTTAAATCAAAGCACTGAGAGGACTGTTGTTGTTATTCAAATCAAAGCACTGAGAGGACTTATTAGTAGTAATTTTCAATTTAGTGTTGAAGATACCTCACATTGTACTTCAAAACTGTTAAAGAATTCATTCTGACACAGTAGCCTTAGCAACATAATTCTGAATTTCTTTTGTAAGTACCTGTTTTCACGATTTTCATTCTGTTAATGTTCACTCAAACCTGCGTGATAAGACCATCTTTGGAAGTAAAAAAAACTAGACTTTATTTAGGTGATTGTACTTGGAGGTTGAAATTAACTGCTGTTACTGCTTCCAGTGGAATACTATCACTGGCTATTGTAGGCAGGTGATGTTTAGAACCAATGTTTTGGTGCTACAAAATTGCTTTCTTGATTATTTTAGATAATTGTAATAATATTGTATTTTTACATAATTGGAGTCAAGTTTGTGACTGTAGACTAATTTTTGTAATGGTACCAATTCTACATTTTGTACAACCATTATTTGCTCATACTAGTATCTTGTTACAGGATGTGGTAATGACAGCAAGATCAAGTGTGTGCTTCCAGATCTGTTTTAATTAGAGGGCTTCATGACCAGACAACTACACAGACTGACCAATAATCTGAGAATAAAGCCTCTGTCTCAGGCAGAAGTCTAATTGCTTCCAGGTATACCACACAGTTTTGTAAGCATTGTTCATATTTTAAAATTGTACCTTAACTTGTTAAAGAATTTATTGGGTCTAGCATTTATTTATGAAAAACACTAATATAGTAGAATCTCAATTATCTGAAATGGATACATGTAGGTATGAAAAATTTTAGATATTCTAGGGTTTCGGATAATCCATGATGTGGGAAATCAATACAGTGTTAAAATAAAGTGAGATCACTTCTTAATTTAAATAAAAAAATATTAACAACCAACACCACATGTTATATTTCATTATTTAAAGGAAACAGTACATTATGAACATATCCTTGTCTGACCTATAGTTGGTAATTGTAAACAAGCATATCATTAATCAACTGGAGCTGAAAGGTATTTTTCTGACTGTAGTCATCAAGTGCAATAATTTGCATTGAAAAAAGTTTACACATGTAAACCAGATATGTCCATGGCGTGCGTGCAGGTGGAAATGGATATTGCATGAAATCACATAAATCGTTTGACATGAGGTGATTATCTGACCGATTTCCCAAACGAGGTTGTCAGTGTTAACTACTTCATGTACATATTTTTCTACATTATGTGTTTAACCTTATAAGTTTAAGACCTACTTTGTGAAAGTTTCTTTTCTGGTGCAGTGTAGTTATGTGCAGTAAGGACATTTGATTTAGTAAGGTCACTTCTTTTAGTAAGGACACTCGATATAGTAAGGACACTGTGTAATAAGTTTAGGGTATCCTCTACACAAATCAAGTTTAGTTTTTATGCCAGTGGTATTTTATGATGTGAGTGTATTTAGTGATCACCATGTCTGTCCGTCCGTAAAACGTTTGACCTTGACCTTGAATGGATTTGGACTTACAAAACCACTTACTAGAATACTTTGATACTTACACAGTTGTCTTTGACCATTCTGAAATTTTTTAAATTCTTTATTTCTTTAATATTTGGCCTATATAATGTTTCCTTGGCATTTATTTAAATTTTGTCTATTTTTCCTATGTAGTCTTTTAATAATTGTAAATTTATGAACAACATAATCTGTATTAGGTCTTCATGGTTAGTAGGCAAGTCAATCTTCTGCATAATGTTCTGAGGTGGTAGTAGAGACACTTGATGTAGCAGGGACACTTGATGTAATAGAGACACTTGATGTAGTAATGATACTTGATGTAGTAAGGACACTTGATATAGTAAGGACACTGTGTAGTAAGGACACTTGATTAAAGCACACTGTATGTGGAATCTATTATGGATTATTTTTTTACAGTAGGTTTATAGTCTGCTGATGTCTATTTATTCTGAGATTTGGTAGAATATACTTCTTAAAGAAACACTTGTACCTGTCACTTGTTTCTTTTACATGATCTAAATGTGATTTAGTCACAACATAACAGAAAAAAACTTCTCAAGCTGCTTGTAAATTTTTACATTTTTTCTGATTACAGGTTGATATTGACTCCATGAGATCTTGGCTTTCAAGCAATCAATGGTGGAAATAATAAAGTTCAGATGGCTGCTGAAATTAGATTATAGACTTGGAAAAAGAATTTAAAGCTTATATGCAGTAGAAACTCGTAATATCGAAGTTCAAGGGACTTTGTAAAATTGTTCAGTATAAACAAACTTCAATTTATAAATAATCAGACAAATTTGACATCTCCGTTTACTTCTATGTTGTAAAAATTATTTAATCGCGCTAATTTGAAATAAATGGTCGCAGTATAAATGAAAATCGATGTTTGGAACCAAAACTCGACTTCAATATACAGAAATATTGAGACCAACAAATGCAAAATAAGTGCATTTTTTAATATGTAAAAAGGATAAAATTCAGGACTTTATAATTATATCGATATAAGTGGGAATTCAATATAAGCGAGTTAGATATCACGAGTTTCTATTATATTTTATTTTTTTGTGAATCTATCGCTGTTGTTTCGTGGATTGTGTTTTGAGACATTGGATACACAAACGGAAATACAACGCTGTTCAAAAAACAAACCCACCAACATGACTTCTACTCACAGGCAGTAGTGACGGGCATGTCAAAGTAAGAACTGAAATCAAAGATGCCCTACTCGTCACAAAAATTCTCTTCCATAGAAAACTTGTCTAAGAATACAAAAATAAAGAATTCTGAAGCACCATCAAAGGGAATGATGGTGCGCATTAACCAGTTCAAGCACTGGGCTTGTATTCAAAGGCATTTTTCTATGAAGGGAATTCTCGGGTTGAGTTGGGCGTCTTGATTCTTACTTTGACATGCCCGTCACTACTGCCTGTGAGTAGAAGTCATGTTGATGGGTTTGTTTTTTGTGCAGTGCTGTATTTCTGTATCGTTGTTTAGTATGATGATCCAGATATTTTCAAATGTTGCCTTTTTTGCCATTGTATATTGTGGAAATAAACAAATACCATGCTTCGTTAGTTGGCATTTTTAAATACATAAATGAAAATTAATTTAGGAGTGTCACTGGCTTATAAACACTATTACGATCAAGTAATATACATTGTTAGTAAACTAATGACTGACCAAATATTGTAGAAAGACAAGAAAATAATATGAACAGATTTATTTACGTGAATAAAATACTTAAGAAAATTCATACAAATATTTACAAACTTCATACAATAGTCAGAAAAGCAAGTTCAAGAATAGTACAAGTATAAAAACACAAGAACAACAACAAACTGGTAAATATACCGAAAGACATGAAAAAAGCAGGAAGGAAATTTTGCATAAAAAAAAAAAAAGAAAAAAACGCCAAAATTCAAGGGGAAGATTTTGATAAGTCCATAATCTGTTCTGGACTTTTCACATGCCACAAAATGTGAAAAAATGGGTTCTCCAGTTTTACAGCTGTACCTTTTTTTTTTACAATAGCCATATTAAATACCCATATAATCGTGTATTACAATAAATCTCAACATTCTGCAATTCTTAACACATGAAACAAGAATAAAAACAGATCTGGGGTTACATGTACATTTTTAAAGATGCTGTAGCCTGTTTTCATAGACATCTCTCGACAACAATGATGGCACTAAAGATCTTTGAAATCTAAAAACTGCCATCTTAGCGATGATATGTCTTTGAAACACCCTACAGAGCTGTGACTCAATAGCCTCTCAACTCTAAGGCCAAAAGTGTGAACTACAAGCGCAATGTAAAGTTTTTTTCTGCCTGTAGAGATTAATGAAGCTGAATTGTTAGACATCTTCATGAAAAAAACGTAGTGTTTTCAAAAATTCTGAATTCTTTTAATTACAATCATCCCTTTAAAGGTGGTCATCATCTTTATTTTTTTATTTTATTTCTATATTTATTATAAACAAATTTTCTAATTATATTTTTTCAATTATTTTTATCTATTAATGTACAACACCATTGAATATGTTCAACCAAGATACTAGGCGTTTAATCAAATATAACTGTTTACTTTTTTGTTTTGATAAATGAACAGATTTAGCCAAAAAAACAGGAAAACTTTTTTGTCGAACAAAATTTTGCAGAAAAAAACATTTTTCCAATTTTCGGGCAAAAACTATTCATCTATCAAAAAAAACCCACTACATTGCGCTTGTAGTTCACACTTTTGGCCTTGACCTCTGCTTTATTTGGTCATATCTGATAAAGAATTATGTGAAGTTGACGATTTTGAATCAATCAGTTTGATAACTTTGAAAATGACATCAAAGTCATATGGTATGGGCACACAGCTGAAACATGGTTTTGGTGCTGATCACGAATGAATGATTGTTCTTCCACAAACATTGAATTTAAAAATTCTGTAGTGTCTGTAAGCATTAAAAGTTCATTCAAATTTTGCAATAGTTTCATCATTATTCATTCCAAAAACATGAATCCTTTATTGGCTAATGTGTATTCATTTATGTCTAAATTGGCCATAATTTGTAGAGCTATGAATTAACATCATGGAAAATGATTGTTTAGAAAAGGTTACAGACATTACACAAAAGGTATAAAAATGAATAAAAAAAGTATTTTGACATACCATAGGATGGAAATGGCGGATATAAAAAATAAAATGTATGTATGTTCATGAAAAATAAACAAAGTAGGGGAACTTTGTGATTAACTCCAAGAAAATATGCTATCTAAAAATTTAGATGCTATCAAAAAAATTCTTTGAGCAAGTGAGACAACTTTCAGCACCAATACATGTTTCAGCCTACATGTAACCTTTATAATATCAGATTATCTGAGATATGACATTCATTTTGGGTGGTTTGAGGGTCAAATAAAATAACACAAACACACAGATGTAAACATTCACTAACAACAACATATCTGCTTCCATACTCGTCTAGGTTATTCCTCTGTAAGAACCTGAAATCACAGAAAAATTTACAAATAAAGTGCAGTATAGAATCAACTTTAATTCATGGTAATATTTTTAACAAGACATGGAAATTCCATGAAAACCATTTTTTCCAAAGCACTACACTTATTTTTTACATTAACAGCAAAAAACAACTTATATTAATATATTAATTTATATTTATATTAACTTATATTAATCATGCTCGATGACTGCTTCCAGGACAAATTACCAACCAGTGCCCAAATTTAGGAGTTGTGAAGGCTCAAAACACTATAAACCAATCAAAAGAAATGCCTGTTCTTACCAAACTTTGAATCTGACATGCTTATAAGTAGACACACCTTGACATTGTATTTGGTGTTTTAGTAGTTTGCTCGACAAAATTTACCAAATTCAAAGATGGTTGACCATCTGCCATTTTGAATGTACCCAGAAATCAAGAACAAGAACTCGTCATTTAAAGTTCGATCAGAATATATGAAGAAATAACACAGCAGTTTACTCCACAGATCGACCGACTGACAACCTGATTATCATATTGCTCCTACATTTTCAATGCAGGGTCCTAATAAGCAATTGTTCTACATAATTATCTGGTATTAAGGGGAGTAACTCAGGAGAGTATAGTTACATGATCATAAGAGTTGTCTCCCTTGGACGAGACTGGATTTTTATTACTTATGTATAACAGTGACCTTGACCTTGGATCTAGAACCACCAAATGCAATCCCAAAACTGGTGAAAATTTGTCAATTTAAACAAAAGTTATCAAAAGTTATCAAACGAATTGTTGACACCCACTGCCCACCCATACAGATTTCTTCAGAAATCCTGGTTAAAAAACCATCCAGACATGTGAGGAGCTTTATCAGTGTGTTTTACTCTACAGCATTTAATAACAAATTGTTCCATAAATTTACACTGCCCTCTCAAATTACACTATTGACAGTTAAATGATCATTTGTAATACAAAATAAATCCAAATAATTGTTTCTATAATATGCACAAGTAGACCTAATATGTAATTGGTAGTTTTATAAAAGTCCAACAAGCTGTATAGGATGAGAAGCGCACATAAGATTTTGTCGACAGATTGAGAGATGGCCATTGTTGAGAAATGACAGTTGTTGAGAAATGACCGTTGTTGAGAGATGACTGTTGTTGTGAGGTGACCATTGTTGAGAGGTGACTATTGTTGAGAGATGACAATTGTTGGGAGGTGACTATTGTTGAGAGGTGACTATTGTTGAGAAATGACCATTGTTGGGAGGTGACCATTGTTGAGAGGTGACTATTGTTGAGAGATGACCATTGTTGGGAGGTGACCATTGTTGTGAGGTGACTATTGTTGTGAGGTGACTATTGTTGAGAGGTGACTATTGTTGAGAGATGACCGTTGTTGAGAGATGACCGTTGTTGAGAGGTGAAAGTCGTTGAGAGATGACCATTGTTGGGAGGTGACTATTGTTGGGAGGTGACTATTGTTGAGAGGTGACTATTGTTGGGAGGTGACTATTGTTGAGAGGTGACTATTGTTGGGAAGTGACTATTGTTGAGGGGTGACTATTGTTGGGAGGTGACTATTGTTGAGAAGTGACTATTGTTGAGGGGTGACTATTGTTGAGAGGTGACTATTGTTGGGAAGTGACTATTGTTGAGGGGTGACTATTGTTGGGAGGTGACTATTGTTGGGAAGTGACTATTGTTGAGGGGTGACTATTGTTGAGAGGTGACTATTGTTGGGAAGTGACTATTGTTGAGGGGTGACTATTGTTGGGAGGTGACTATTGTTGAGGGGTGACTATTGTTGGGAGGTGACTAGTCGTGACTATTGATGGGAGGTGACTATTGTTGGGAGATGACCTATTGTTGAGAGGTGACTATTGTTGGGAGGTGACTATTGTTGAGAGATGACCTATTGTTGAGAGGTGACTATTGTTGAGAGGTGATTATTGTTGAATGATGACCATTGTTGGGAGGTGACCAGTATTGAGAGGTGACTATTCAGGGAAGTTTCACTGTATAAAATTACCTTTGGGAAGTTTCAATTTCTAATTAATTTTCAGGTTGACTGAATTAATTCTAATTAATTTTCTGTATAACTGATCACACACAAAACTTACCATTCTTTGCACATTGTTGAAACTATTACCCTTCTGTTAGTGTTGTCAAGAAGAAAAATTGTCATCCAGGTCATAACCGGACATTTCAGCATCAATATACCCAATCATATCAGTCAACTTTCCTAAGTGTTTTCTAAACTCTTCTGATGTGAAATCACAATCTGGCTCTGAAATTTGTAAACTGATGATATAAGAGTGAAGTCACACAAACATACTGGAGTACATGTTTGAAGGATCCGTTATAGACTTAAAATATTAAGTTGAATAAAACATGTTATTCTTCTTGATTAGATAATTTAATACAATACAATATTATGTCAATAATACCATAATACAGTGATTGAAATTAAAACAGTACAGTGGAAACTCAGAATACTGAACCCCCTTGGGACCAGGTGAGAAGTTTGGTTTTCCCAGTTTCTTTAGAATTCTTCAAAATGATATGATGGTATATGGACTCTCCTTTTTCAGTATTACAGTATTACCTGTGTCAGCAGCCACCTCCGAATAAAGACCACCTTGTGTAAAATGGCCATTCTTGGAAAAACCACCACTGATTATTTAGAACAAACTGACTTCTGAATAAAGGCCACCTGTCAATAAAGACCACATTTTTTCTTTCCAAAGGGTGGTCTTTGTTTTTTAGGTTTGACTGTATACTGGACAAAGAATGGTAAAAATTGAACTTGCAAATTATATCTTATGAGTAAATGATTTTGTAATTTACACAAACTTATTAAATATTAAATGCTAATTTCGGCGTATAATGCTGCTCATTCAAATTACACATAATAATTGTCCTCCTTGCCAAGCGTTTTCCAAAACTATTGTTATTTTTGTAATTTGAATTATGTAAACATTTTAAACTGTTAAATGTGTTATAATTGGTCAAAATCCAAAATCAAGAAATGTGGGAGATGTTGCATACAGAAGAAATTATGGACACCACCCCACCCACCCATTGACATTCACCAATGTTATGTATTTGATCGAAGTGGATAGGTTCCTAAGCATATCAATACTTGGTCAAAATTAAGAACATGTTCTTTTGTTTGTGTTAGGGTTGGCAGTCGGTTGTGCCATGGAAATAAAGTAAAAAAAGAAGAAACAATTTGCTTGATAATCATATATATTTTTCCCCAAAGGCTGAATAGAGCCAAGCTGTTAACATGGTGGAGAATCCGGGTCAAGCTGTTAACACCAATCATTTTTAACATTCACACCCATCCCTAATTAAAATGTGATAATGTGAAGGCAGTTGAACAAATCAAAATATGACAAAGATAAACAAAGAAATGAAAAACAGCTAAGAAACATAAAGTATAAATCAACATGAACTAAGTCATTAACAACAATGACTGCTGATCAAATTATTTGTCTTGCAGAAATGACTAAAACCCACAAGTTGTGAAACGCCTAAATGGGCTCCAGCATCCGGTTATCACCTTGTTCAACCAACAACAAATTGCTGACGTAAAGAGATTCTGTTCTACAGGAAGGATTGTTGTTGACTTTGATAAGACATACAACCTTAGAAACTTCAATGTTACCCCAACAGTAAACAAAGATCTATCAGTGTGTAAACAAAGACCTATCAGTATGTAAACAAAGACTTATCAGTATGTAAACAAAAACAAGCCAACATCCAATTACTTTACGGTCAACATTCATTCATACAAATTTATCCTCCAGATCTTATTGTTCGTTCTTTCATGATATAGAAGACAATTTGAATTTGGAAAAACTTTCAAAGCTTTAACTGGACGATACATGCATTCAGGAAAGCAACTGAATGATGTCTGCCTGGTTCTATGCACATTTGATGCATGCAGCATCTTCAGCAAAAACATATCATGAGGATCAAGTTGGCAGTCCTGTTTATCCGGCAAACCTGACTGACAGAATTAAGAGAGACATTTATGTGGGCAAAAAAAGGTAGTTACCATATTTCATTGATAAACAAATTCAAAAATATGTAATTGAACCCACTAATAACCAATACTGTGAAAGTCACTGGACATCAATTGCAAGAGTGTAAAGATTAATATCTTCAAGAAGGCAACTAGGTGGTACAGAACTACCAAAATTTATAAACCTCCTCTATGATATTGTTAAAGCAGAAAATACAGAGGATTATTGTGCAATACTGGGTGCTGGTAATTACAAGTTGGATGATTGATTCCTCCAACATCAAATTTCCATTGATAGATTGGCAACAATGTCAGATGATGCCAGGGATAAATGTGAGCAAAGAACCCATGCCAGTAAGAGAAAACCACAATCTAACATTGTAATATTTATTTTGTTTGAAAGGTACCATAAATTCCCTAATAAACGCCCCTGGGGCGTTACATTTTTTAAAGAGGGGGCATTTAATTGAGAACAAAAAAGTAAAATTTGACACAAGTTGTCAAATATGTATTCATTAATTTAAACCACAGACTAACCTTTAAAAATTGTCCAAACATCAGATTCTTTAAGCTTTTTTACGTAACAATTACACTCTGGTCTTGTAAGAGGGGTATAAACAGCAATGACAGCCGACTCTCATCTCTTTGGAGTCACTGCTACGATCTAGCTTGAACTGACATCACGTCTAGCAGCTCAAGTCCTTTGACGTCGATAGAGAACTGTCATGTGTACTGGATTTAAAATGTGTTTGTGTCATTCCTTGGATTTGAAAAGTTTTTTCTACAATTCCTATTGTTCATCTCGGATTAAAATAGCCTGTCATGGTAAGTCACTTTTGTTTCCTCTTGTCCTGAAATAGAAGGGGATGTTTATTAGGAGAGGTGCGTTTATTAGGGAGTATATGGTATGTGCATATTGCTACTTGGTGACAGTGACATCATCTTTATGGTCTTAATTTGCCATATAACCTTTATTGAGAACCATAACTATAGTCTACTTCAAATCGATAATTACCAACTAGTGGCAAACTGTATCAATTATTCAATGATAATTGTTATTCACATCCTACGTAGATGCAAATTGTACAGTGTCATCAACCAGAAATAAACATTTGTAATTGTACAATACTGCATGATTCAAAGTCGAAAATACATAAATAAGAACTGATATCATGAATTATTGAAACAAACAAAAGTGGAGATGATAATTTACATTGTTTTAACACTTAATGAATTTAACCACATAAACGAATAAACTATATAGTAGAGCCCCACAAGTGGACCACCCCATTTTTTGGGAGACCCTGTTTCTCATGGAATAATGGCCTGTGTAACAACAGACCATTTGGACAAATAATGACGTTGAGGGTGAGAGATTCAATTTAACATTTAACGAATATTGATATACGGAGTATCAACATATACTTATTACCTGATAAAGAATATTAATTAAACAATGCTAAATGAATGCTTGAATGTATAACAAACTGCATGTTTCATTACTAGGTACTGAATAAATGCTGAAGTTGAGAATGAATGATTTATTATAGAAGCACTTAATAATGAACACTTTTGACATTGTCACATTAATAAACTAAAAATAAATGCTTAAGTTGAGAATGAATAATTTATTACAGAAACACTTAATAATGAACACTTTTGACATTGTCACATTATTAAACTAAAAATAAATGCTGAAGTTGAGAATGAATGATTTACTATAGAAACACTTAATAATGAACACTTTTGACATTGTCACATTATTAAACTTAAAATAAATGCTACAAGTAGTGTAACTAAGAATAAGTATTAACTATAAGTTCTTTAAATGTCTTAATTTTTCAGGTTGGCATCACAGACTTAACTCAAAGCAGCAGCGGTCTTCATTTTTACAAGTTAGTGCTGATGCTGAGATGGGAAACTGAGCTGGTTGAGCTGACAGGAATGTAAGACCAAAATCTATCTTCCTAGACAATCAATTTAGAGAATTTTGGTTTCAAATAGACTGATGGAGATCAGAGACTGGGAGATCTCCACCTCCCATTTATTGAAGAGGTGTGGAGATTTGTATGGGGTACATGTGTAAATATTAAGGTTACTGTGATATGTAGCCTATTGTGTATGTTTGAAATAAAGTGGGTTTTTTTGTTTTAAATGTCTCTGTCATTGTGTTATGTATTTATCATATGTCGTATTTGAGGAATCGTGAGTGTGTGTTGAATTTACTGTTATTAGTTACAAATCATTTATCGTTGTTATTGTGATATGTATTTGTTGTATACTGTTTTGTTGCATAATGCATTTTATAAATACCTCTTATGTTTGGTCTGTTTTATGTGACTTATTGTCACTGGGGTTTAAAGCCATTCTTCAACAATTTTTCAGTTATATACGGTGACAGGTTCACCAAACCAGTTTTTCTGGACTGTACACTAACCAGTACTAACTTACCCTTCCACAAGGAGCCAGCAACTTCTCCACATATGGAGGAAAATCAACATTCTTGTCAAATTTTCACAGAAGGGTATGACCTGCCGCAACTGGGATTTGAACCCGGATCTTCGGGTAACAAGTCCAGCGCACTAACCACTGGACCACGGCCGCAGCCTAACTTTTATGTAAATATAAATTAGTAACTGTTTCATTGAATATTTGTACCGAACAAAATGTTTGTTCTGTAAATACAGTGTAACCTATCCAAAGTGGCCCATTCTTGAGCAACAACCTCCCTTCAACAACATAATCTTTCCCCATGGTATAATTAACCTATTAATTTAAACTCTCTAGAGCCACAACCTCAGACCAAAAGGATAATTTTGCTTCTCCAAATAGGTGTTGCTTTGGAGAGGTTGCACTGTACTGTTATTGTGAGATGTATTCTTAGCATATTGTTATGATGTGTAATGTGTTTTGTGAATATGTTTTATGAAAATATAAATCTTATATGAAAAATATATATGAAGCAAATTTTGTATATAAACAATGGTATATGTTAAGAAAGGCTACATAACATAAACTAGAGGGCCATGGTGGCCTTTTTTTGCTCACCTGATTAAAAATTGCAACTTCTATGGGTTTATGGTAATCTGACTTGTTGAACTAGTCTTTAATTTGAGTTGACCAATGTTCAAACATGTTCACAGTATCATAAATATAAACATTCTGACAAATTTAGGGGAAGATCCAATCAAAACTGTGACTTCTTGAGTCTTAACAAGGTTTTCAGAAGATTTGACTTAGTGACCTAGTTTGTGACCCCAGATGACCCATGTCCAGACCCTGTCCAAGACATCATTGAAACAAACATTTTGACATAGCTTAATGAAAATACAATCCAAACTGTGACCTCAGAGTGTTAACAAAATTTTCATTCTTTTTGACCTGGTGACCTAGTTTGTTACCCCAGATGACCCATGTTCAAACTTCTCCAAGATATCATTGAGAGGAACATTCTGATCAGGTCTGATCAAGATTCACTCAAAAGTGAGACCTCTAGAGAGTTAATGACCCCTAAGTGTGGACGACAGATGATGGATGCTGAGTATACTGACTGCTCATTATAGTTCACTGAGCTAAAAAGACAAAAGCTTACTCTTGTTCATGATAGTTTGTAGTGAACCTCTACAAGTAACACCCTACATGGGGCACTCCAAATTTATTTGAGCCAATTGAATAAAACATGATGAATTTTTATATATGATATCTGACATTGATTTGCTCCATAATTTTGATAAAAGGAAGCATTCAAATTTTCTTGCTATATTTTATAAGGGAATCAACTCCAGATAGACATCAGAAAATGGCAAAATGAAAACTTGTGAGCTGTGTTGTTACGAGGGTTGATGTGAGCTGTGTTGTTACGAGGGTTGATGTGAGCTGTGTTGTTACGAGGGTTGATGTGAGCTGTGTTGTTACGAGGGTTGATGTGAGCTGTGTTGTTACGAGGGTTGATGTGAGCTGTGTTGTTACGAGGGTTGATGTGAGCTGTGTTGTTACAAGGGTTGATGTGAGCTGTGTTGTTACAAGGGTTGATGTGAGCTGTGTTGTTACAAGGGTTGATGTGAGCTGTGTTGTTATGTGATGGTTGATATGAACTGTATTGTTATGTGAAGGTTGATGTGAGCTGTGTTGTTATGTGATGGTTGATATGAACTGTATTGTTATGTGAAGGTTGATGCGAACTGTATTGCTATGTGAAGATTAATGTGAGCTGTGACGTTATGTGATGGTTGATATGAACTGTATTGCTATGTGAAGGTTGATGTGAGCTGTGTTGTTATGTGAGGGTTGACATGAGCTGTTATGTGAATGTTGGTATGAACTGTGTTGTTATGTGGGAGTTGATGTGAGCTGTGTTATGTAAGGGTTGATATGAACTGTGTTGCTATGTGAGGGCTGATATAAGCTGCGTTGTAATGTAAGAGTTGATTTGAGCTATTGTTGTTATGTTAGGGTTGATACGAACTGTGTTGTTATGTGATGGTTGATATGAACTGTGTTGTTATTTAAAGATTAATGTGAACTGTGTTGTTACGTAAAGGTTGATGTGAACTGTGTTGTTATGTAAAGGTTGATGTGAACTGTGTTGTTATATAAAGGTTGATGTGAGCTGTGTTGTCATGTAAGAGTTGATGTGAGCTGTGTTGTTATGTAAGAGTTGATGTGAGCTGTGTTGTTACGTAAAAGTTGATGTGAGCTGTGTTGTTATGTAAGAGTTGATGTGAGCTGTGTTGTTATGTAAGGGTTAATATGAACTGGGTTGTTATGTGAGGGCTGATGTAAGCTGTGTTGTTATGTTAGGAGTGATGTAGGTTGTATTGCTATGTGAGGGTTGATGTGAGCTGTGTTGTTATATGAGGGTTGATGTAAGCTGTGTTGTTATGTGAAGGTTGATATAAGCTGTGTTGTTATGTGAAGGTTGATGTGAGCTGTGTTGTTATGTAAGGGTTGATGTGAGCTGTGTTCTTATGTGGATGTTGATGTGAGCTGTGTTGCTATGTAAGAGTTGCTATGTAAGAGCTGATGTGAGTTGTGTTGTTTTGTGAGAGTTGATATGAACTGTGTTGTTATAAGAGGGCTGATATGAGCTGTGTTGTTATGTGAGGGCTGATATAAGCTGTGTTGTTATGTGAGGACTGATATGAGCTGTGTTGTTATGTGAGGGCTGATATGAGCTGTGTTGTTATGTAAGAGTTGATGTGAGCTGTGTTGTTATGTGATGGTTGATATGAACTGTGTTGTTATGTAAGGGCTGATATGAGCTGTGTTGTTATGTGAAGGTTGGTATGAATAATAATAATAAAGTATTTATTTGTAATTCTAGGCCTCCGGCCCATACACATACATGCAAACAACATACATAATACAAATAATTTGACTGACAGAGTTGGCAGATATAAATTCCTATTACGTAACACTTGAAAAAGAATTCATACATTTTGATCTGACTTCAAATGCTTGATAAAGAAACATTGCTAATCTTCTAGTCAATTGGCTATTCCTATCAGACATAAGGGAATAAAATTTTTGTTTACTTGGGAATTCATAATACTTTTTTGGTAAAAATGAGGTACGTAGATCTTGATATTTTGGACAGATCAAAACAAAATGGTATTCATCTTCAATATTGTCACAAAATAAACAATGTCTTTGGTCCCTTGGTATACCGAGTTCTCTCCCTTTTTCAATTAAAAGATTATGCGCCGAAGTTCTAAATGTTATTAAGCATTTTCTGAATTTAGGAATATCAATACAATCAATATATGGTTCTAATGCAAAAGATGATTTAAAATTAATATAGAATTCCAATTTCTTATTATTTAAACAATTTTCATGCCATTTTTGTATAAATTGATCTTTCAACCTATTTTCATATAAAAAAAAAATTTTTTTTGTGTTGCCTACACATTGTCTGTTCCATATATAACCAAAACCATTTTCAAATAAGTTACATCTTATTTTAGTTACCCAGTTTTTACACCCTAATTGGTCAAAATACATCAACATGAAATAACACTGTTTCACATATCTATGATTTGGCATGTTTAAAATCCTTATCCAAAATTTAATGCAGCGTTTAGCTGACATTACATAAAGAGGAAAACGACCACAGTCTCCTGTGATAACATCATTACATGATTTCAATGGGGCATTTAAGAAACACTTACAAATATATAGATTAACATGTTCAATGCAGTCAATTTTCTCTATACCCCATAGTTCAGCCCCATATAACAATATAGGTATAACTTTAGAATCAATAATTTTGAAAAATACATCATAAGACATTGGTAATACATCATGTAAGCTTCTTAGTAAAGTTACAAACACTTTCTTAGCCTTCATAGCATTATGGTTAGCCATTTGATACATAGATAATCTGTTTGTAAAATTCATTCCAACATAAACAAAGGAATTCAAGGCTTCAAGTAAAATACCATCATAGTACCATTTTTCATTATGTGACAATTGACCACCTCTTTTAAAGACTACAACCTTTGTTTTATTGACATTAACATTCAATTTCCAATCTGAGCAGTACTCATGTAAAGCATTTAATTGGCACTGAAGTCCAATAATAGTATCAGATGGTATAGCAACATCATCAGCAAACATAAGAAGAAATATTTCTACGATGCCAGGAGTTAATTGAATTCCATGTACACCAGTAGAACTCATTACATTTGACAATTCATTTATGAACAATGAAAATAGTATAGGACTTAATTTACAACCCTGACGTAAGCCAACTGGGCAATCAATAAGATCACTGAATGAACTACCATTTTTGACAATGACTTTGACATTTTTATAAACAGCCAATATAGCTCTTAAAAGGTTACCCTTAACACCATTTTGTATCAATGCTAAATGCATCTTTGAACGATTGACAGAGAATCAAATGCCTTCTTGAAATCAACGAAGGCTACATATAATGTTTTACGTTTTCTGCAGATGTATTTACTGATTATTGAATATAATATAAAACTGTTGTCAACTGTAGAATATCCAGCTCTGAAACCTGCTTGTGACTCAGTAATTATGTCAAAAGCATTAGAATAAAAGGGAACTCTTCCAGTTATTATGCTTATATAAATTTTACTAAAAATATCAATAAGAGCTATACCCCTGTAATTATCTGGATTATTAAGACTGCCCTTTTTATGAATCGGAACCAAATGCACTTCGTCCAGGTCACTGGAAATTCACCAGATTGGTACAATCTGTTAAATAATTTTTTTTAAAAATGGTAACAAGATTTCCTTCCCATAGATAAATTGCTCTGCTAACAATTTACCAGAAGATGTTTTATTTGGGTTAATATCTTTTATGGCTTCTAGGATTTCATTATCATCGATATCACTATTAAAAATCAATTGTTCAATATCATTTAGTTCCAGCCCATTATAATTATTATAGTCATAATTATGATTAATATCATCATTGTTTTAATTACTAAAAACGTTTACAAAGTAATCAAACCAAACAGAGGTAGGTATGTTTGGAACACGTCTTTGTACACATTTATTATTCTTTAAAGTTTTCCAGAATTGCGTGGAATCCTTCAATGAAAATTTTAGATTTGCAACAAATTTATTTTTGAAATCTCTTTTTTTAGACTGACACATAATTTTGTATTCTTTTTTACAATTAATGTACATTTCTAGATCATAGTCATTCCTACTAAAACGAAATTTACGTAATGACCTCATCTTCTCCGTCTTCATAAGTTTACATTCACTATCAAACAACTTCTGTGTATTATTATTTTATTTCTCCTTTTCTTTTTAACAGAGCAATTGAGAATAATAGATTCAATGCAAGATACAATGTGAAGGTTGGTATGAACTGTGTTGTTATGTGAAGGTTGGTATGAACTGTGTTGTTATGTAAGGGTTGATGTAAGCTGTGTTGTTATATGAGAGTTGGTGTAAGCTGTGTTGTTATGCGAAGGTTGATGTAAGCTGTGCTGCTATGTGAGGGTTGATGCAAGCTGTGTTGCTATGTAAGGGTTGATGTAAGCTGTGTTGTTATATAAGGGTTGATGTGAGCTATTGTTGTTATGTTAGGGTTGATATGAACTGTGTTGTTATGTAAAGGTTAATGTGAACTGTGTTGTTATGTAAGGGTTCATGTGAGCTGTGTTGTTATGTGAGGGCTGATGTAAGCTGTGTTGTTATGTGAGGGTTGATGTGCGGTGTGTTGTTATATGAGGGTTGGTGTAAGCTGTGTTGTTATGTGAGGGTTGATATGAACTGTGTTGTTACGTGAGAATTGATACGAACTGCATTGTTATGTAAGAGTTGATGTGAGCTGTGTTGTCATGTAAGGGTTGATGTGAGCTGTGTTGTCATGTAAGGGCTGATGTGAGCTGTGTTGTTATGTAAGGGTTGATGTGAGCTGTGTTGTCATGTGAGGGCTGATATGAACTGTGTTGTTATGTGAAGGTTGGTATGAACTGTGTTGTTATGTAAGGGGTGGATGTAAGCTGTGTTGTTATATGAGAGTTGATGTAAGCTGTGTTGTTATGTAAGGGTTGATAAGAGCTGTATTGCTAGGTGAAGGTTGATGTAAACTGTGTTGTTAGGTAAGGGTTGATATGAACTGTGTTGTCATGTGAGGGCTGATATGAACTGTGTTGTTATGTGAAGGTTGGTATGAACTGTGTTGTTATGTAAGGGTTGATGTAAGCTGTGTTGTTATATGAGAGTTGGTGTAAGCTGTGTTGTTATGCGAAGGTTGATGTAAGCTGTGCTGCTATGTGAGGGTTGATGCAAGCTGTGTTGCTATGTAAGGGGTGGGTGTAAGATGTGTTGTTATATGAGAGTTGATGTAAGCTGTGTTGTTATGTAAGGGTTGATGCAAGCTGTGTTGTTACATAAGGGTTGATGTGAGCTATTGTTGTTATGTTAGGGTTGATATGAACTGTGTTGTTATGTGATGGTTGATACGAACTGTGTTGTTATATAAAGGTTGATGTGAACTGTGTTGTTATGTAAGGGTTGATGTAAGCTGTATTGTTATGTGAGATTCGATGTGAGCTGTGTTGTTATGTGAGGGAGGACTACCTTAGGATGCAACAAACCAAGCTTAGGATAATCCATTCATTAGTTCATGAGAAGAAGACCTTTAAAGGTATTTCTATTCTTAGCTCTAGCAGCCCCTAAATGAGGCCAACCAAATTTATTTGAGCCAACTAGAGAGAGGAATACTTAAGGACACAACGAACCAAGCTTAGGGAGGATCCATCCATTGGTTCATGAGAAGAAGACGTTTAAAGGTATTTCTATTTTTAGCTCTAGCAGTCACTAAAAGGAGCCAACCATTTTTATTTTAACACATCTGATAAAAATCTATCTAAGAATGCTACAGACCAAGCTTGGTGACGCTCCATGCATTGGTTCATGAAAAGAATATGATTAGAGGGTTTTTTTCAGCTCTAGTGATCCCTAAAAGGGCTCAACTGGTATAATATGAGCAAATTGCAGTTAGAACGTCAAAAGGCTTCAACACAGCAAATTTGAAGTAAACCTGACAAGTAGTTTCAGAGGAGAAGACCATTGTTGACACTAGAGTATACCCCTACCCATACTAACAGCCTACCCTGAACCTTCAGTTCTGGTGAGCTAAATAAAAAACACATTCTACTACATATTAGTATGTCAAAATTTATCAAAAGTCAAACTTACACATACCATAGCGCATTCTTTCAAGCCCCTGATTTCTGATGTCAACTAGTGTGAAGTTTTATTGGTTTATCTGGAATATAAATAAAGAGACATTAAATAAAAAGTAAACAAGCAGTAAATCTTACAAAACAAATTTTATATGGTTCTCTTTTGAACGTATGAAATTCACGCTGAAGCTTTGTTAATAAATCAAGAATATCAGAAAACCAGTCAACAAACTCTAGTCCCTCATTGGTTGTTTCTGTGCTGTCTTCGTAGTACAGTAATGCAGAAAACAAAGACTAGTTCCCAAATCTTAGCTTTATCAAAGACTGGTTCCTAAATCTTACATTGTATTTAAAACTGGTTCCCAAATCTTAGTTGTATTAAAGAATGGTTCCTAAGTCTTTGTGGTATCAAAGACAGGTTCCTAAACCTTAGTTGTATCGACTTGAGCATGGTTATAATGCATATTGATTTCACAAAAAGACCAGCAAAGTTAGCTAAAAACTGAATACAGACAGACTTACTTAAGTTACAAATCATTTTGCAAAGGCAATAGCATTAACAGTTTTTAGGTTTTAGGAAAACTTCTAACTTAAAATAAAACAACCCTCTGATGTTGTATCTTACAATTCCTACATGTAATCAATATCTGATCTTTAGTAAACATATCATCTAGTTTTTTATCTCCAGTACGGTATAAAAGAACACTTCTTCATTAACTAGAACTCCACAGAGTGAAACCAACTCTCATCTGTTTTATATCATCCTATTTAATAAGCAATTTTGATCAAAATTCTAAGTTAAAAAGGGGACATGAATCCAAAACTATAGCTTTCAGAATAATGCCACTTGTCTTGCAACTGTGCCTGGTGATGATAATCAAGTATTCAAAGTGTTGTGTTGATATCTTTAAAAGTGTCTGAGTAATGGGATACATTAAAGTTTTTGCACAACGACGACTATTATGACGCAACAATTATAATAGCAATTTTTTCTTCGAAACAGACAAGCTAAAAACTAGGTTGTTTTGTTGCTATTGGCAATGGTGAAACCACAGGTCCGTTTAATGCTGAACATGATCTTCATAGCTTGTTCCATAGTCATAGAATAACGCTGCAAATTCAGCAGAAGTCAAATAATAATCTTTGAGGACACATTAGCACAGACATCATGGTTATAATCATGTACATAGTCAACCATTAGCATGCATTCAAACCATTATAAATGACAACAATCATTATGATGAAAAATTGTTGTCAAGGTCAAATCGAGGTTGGGTGATATGGGTGGACTGAGAATGGTCTAAGGTAACAACTGTGTAAGTAATAAAGCATTCTAGTAGGCAATGTTGGTTTTATAAGTGCAAATCCATTCAAGGGTGGGACATAAAAAATACAAAGTACACCACGGATGATATTAGAGTATTCAACTGATTTTAACTGACCACACAAAATATTCATTATGAACTTTTTAGTACTAGTATTGAGATGACAATAATTCACCAATATCCTAACAATGAAATCAACAGATAAGAATTCACCATTCAACAATAATTCAACAATATTGTTGCAATGAAGAGATGAAAAATATATTGAAAATATCCAGAGCAGAGTGCAAAGCCCTATTTTGGAGAAAGAATGCATAATAAGGATGTAAAAACTAACATACCTTGGTCTACAATATAATATCATTACTTGGATGTAAAAGTGACTAAAACTGTGAAAAGAGGTAAAACATCTGCCAACCATGTGTCAGTGAGTTAACAGCCTGCTGGAAAACTGGTTCTCCTCAAATGCTTGTGTACACTTTTTCAAAAAACATGAGAATTTCATGGTAAAAACCTGTTGGCAAAAGGAGTGACAGGAAAGCATTCAACCGTTCTAAACTGAACACAAAAATATTGTGTAGACAAAAGGATTAATAGTAAAAATACTGAATAACCCTTGTACAAAAAATTGACCAGGGTAAAATTTGATGTGTACATGACAAAGGATAAATAGTATGTTTAACTAATTGTATGTAACATATACTGAAAAACAAGATACAATCCAGTGCTTTTTTCACCTCTAGGGGAAAGGTGGTGGGCCCTTAGTAAGGGTAAAATATTGTGGTAAGAAAGTAGTCAGGTAAGTGAGAAAATAGTGTGGTAAGTGAGAAAATAGTGTAGTAAGAAAATAGTCTGGTAAGTGAGAAAATATTGTGTTAAGTGAGAAAATAGTATGTTAAGTGAGAAAACAGTGTGGTAAGTGAGAAATTAGTATGGTGAGAAAATACTGCAGTAAGAAAATAGTGTAGTGAGTGAGAAATTAGTATGGTGAGAAAATAGTGTGGTGAGTGAGAAAATAGTGCATTAAGGGAGAAAATAGTGTGCTAAATGAGAAAACAGTGTGGTAAGTGAGAAATTAGTATGGTGAGAAAATAGTGTGATGAGTGAGAAAATAGTGTGTTAAGCGAGAAAATAGTGTGGTAAGTGAGAAATTAGTATGGTGAGAAAATAGCATGGTGAGTGAGAAATTAGAGTGGTGAGAAAACAGTGTGGTAAGAAATTAGTATGGTGAAAAAATAGTGTGGTGAGTGAGAAAATAGTGTGTTAAGTGAGAAAACAGTGTGGTGAGATATTAGTATGGTGAGAAAATAGTGTGAAAAGTGAGAAAACAGTGCATTCAGTGAGAAAATAGTGTGATGAGTGAGAAAATAGTGTGTTAAGTGAGAAAACAGTGTGGTTAGAAATTAGTATGGTGAGAAAATAGTGTGGTGAGTGAGAAATTAGAGTGGTGAGAAAACAGTGTGGTGAGAAATTAGTGTGGTGAGAAAAAAAACATAAATACCCCCCAACATACAATTATCACGGTATTATTTTATTAGTCAATTTCATTATTTCTGATCAAAATTAAAATTCAACACAACAGGAATGTTCACATAGCAATAATTATATCTTACTGAGAAATAGTGTTTGGTACATAAATGATAACAATGGTACATAAACATAGCTTATTATAATGTCAGTAACTATTGTGGATCAAATATTTCCTACACAAAATTCATAATTACTATGTAATATTTTAGTAATTCTACAACATGCACACATATGCCTTTACATACAGTATAACCTCCCAAAACCAGACTCCCTGAAAAACAGATTTCTCTGAAAGACAGACAATTTTTCAAGTCCCATTTTTTTCTTCTGTAATTAATAGTTCTGTGAAAACTAGAATTCTCAGAAAACTGGACTTCTGACCAGTCCTGAGAAGGTCCATTTTTCAGGGGTTGCACTGTATTTCATTTAAACCTAGTTTTATTCTTCCAAGACATTCTCTATTTATAGATACATATTGTGTGATACACTAATAATTAAATTTCTATCATCTACTTCATAACTCATAAACAGATTTTTTTAAAATTTTCATCCTATCATATCTCATAGTAAATACACTTTAAATATGACTCACCCATATTACTTTTAAATGTTTGGTGTTTGGTTTGCATAGTTTAACATAAAAAAATAATCAGAAATTTCAATAAAAATGACCTCTGTTTAGAAGTTAGAAGTAGTGTGATAACATATATATTCTAATTAATGATTTATGTTTTTATTATAAATGTACATGGAACATAGTGAAAAGTCAAATTCTATGATTCAGATTATTTTGACTACATTTGATAAATTCATTACATACAATGTACTGAGGTAAATACATGTGTAAGGTGAAACGTCAAACAATTTGTGAACAATTAATGAGATAAAATTGTGCACAAAGTAACATAAGACCAACATCTGTCTCAATCATACAATGAAATAATCAACAGTCTTCATCCTCAACCAAACACACCCAGCAGACATAGTACACATATGAACTAGACGCCCAAATCCAACATCCAGCCAAATAATGACCTTGACCTTTGGGGTACAGACATTGTTCTAAAATACTTAAACTGTCGAATAATGGAGAAAATATTACACAAATTTGTTTATAAAAAAACTAATAATGACAGAGATATGACGAGGTAAAAAATATTAAATCTAAAATAATCCAATCAAACATTTGTCACCTCAGCGCAACAAGTTTGCATCTGTCACCTCAGTGCAACAAGTTTGTATCGGTCACCTCAGTGCAACAAGTTTGTATCTGCATTTTTCAAAATTAATCAGGAGTAGCAGAAAATTTTCTTATTTTGTTATTAACAAGAAACTAAAAATATGTTTTACACATTAATGAGCATATATTAGGTATATGTAGATAACACAAACTGATAACCTCAATATTATACAAATATTAATCGCATAAGAGATATTGTGAAAGTGATGAGATACAACCTTGTTACACTGAAAAAACGTCGTATTCTGTCCATTTATTTGGAGCAACAATGTTGTATCTTTTTTAACTAAGTGAAGTAACAAGATGATAATGGTACTAATACCAAAGAAACAATTAGATTCAAACTGTTTAATAAAATAAAACTTACTATCTCTTTTACTCGACCATACATTGTATATATTTGAGATTAATCATAAATACCATAAATTCTCAAGAATATGTCCCTGTTTCACTATTTGACACAAAATATGAACTAGACAACTAGTAACTTAAAAAGAATTTATATGCCAGTTCTCAGAATAGACACTCAATTAGGGTTGAAAATCAGCAAAATATTTTAAGCACTTGAAACTGATTTTATTCGTAATTTCTGATAACTATAACAGCTGAAAATCCAAAATATCTACACTCAAAATTAAAAAAATACTGAAAGTACATATCAGTGAATAAATGCACTATTAACAAAGAAGTATTATTGTATTTCAAAGGGTATAGTTAGAAATTTGCTGTAATTAAAGGATATTTACACAACGAGTTCCCTTATTTTGGTATTATCTTTGATTTACAACCATAAGTTCACCCTGTAAGTATAATTTTCAAAAGTTGTTAAAAAAATGTAACCTGGTTTACTAGAAACGGATATTACAAGATAAAAGGTAAATAGTGTTCACATTATTGTATTTCTGGTCCTATGATCAGCAATTTCCATCAACAAAGTGCATAATGTGTACATTAATTCTAAAATATGGTAATTTTAATAACACAATGTATACTGACATTCACATAGATTACATTGTTAACCATAACCTTTTGTAGCGCCAAATGATGCCATGTGTCAGAGTGATCGTCTCTCCAATGGTCAAAAGCATTTTCAGGCAACCAATATCAATTTAGTATTAGATGTCAACAAGCATTAAATCCAGTTCAAATTATGAATCAGAATACCTACATCTAGCAAATAAATAATGGCAAGATAGATTACTGCAAGTTATGCAACATGGTTTTGGATTCAAAAACGTAACCAAAATCATCATTTTTTTATTAAAATGCTGTTGATTTTATACTAAAATATGTATTTTATCAAACTGGGCAAATAAATATTCAGGCAAATAACGTATTTTTGTATTTCGTATTTAATGTATTTATATTGATTTACATATTCATTGTTTTAATAATCAAGGAAAGGGTTAGAATGAAAGAAAGTTCTTCCAATAAAATTCATCTCTATAACCTTTTAATGTAGATAGTAAAACTCTATATACAAGTTGTAATATCAATCTCCATAAACTTTTAATGTAGATAGTAAAACTCTATATACAAGTTGTAATGTCAATCTTTATAAACTTTTAATGTAGATAGTAAAACTCTATATACAAGTTGTAATATCAATCTCTATAACCTTTTAATGTAGATAGTAAAACTCTATATACAAGTTGTAATATCAATCTCTATAAACTTTCAATGTAGATAGTAAAACTCTATATACAAGTTGTAACGTCAATCTCTATAACCTTTTAATCTATATAATAAAACTCTATATACAAGTTGTAATGTCAATCTCTATAACCTTTTAATGTAGATAATAAAACTCTATATACAAGTTGTAATGTCAATCTCTATAACCTTTTAATCTATATAATAAAACTCTATATACAAGTTGTAATGTCAATCTCTATAAACTAAATTTCATCAGTAAAAATATGACAATGTCTCGTCAGAAGGTGGGACTGTACACATGGAAAATATGCAAATTTGGTACATGAACTATACCTGTATATAGTATGTATGTTTATCTCTGCTTCTTGACAATTCTCAGCCATTTCTTTCAAGATGTTTGCACATTCTTTCATCGAAGGTAGAGACCCTCATTTATACCCTATTCTAACAAGACAAGCGATAGCATCATTAAATTTCTGTACAGTTACATGAACAGGTGTAATATATGACTAAAAACAAATTTTAAATAGAAATAAATAAATGGTGATACCAATGTTTACCCACAATTGTGCCAAAAGTAAAGTCAGCCTGCCAACTAAGGCTACAAACATGAGTTAATTATGATAGCAATAAATATGTGCTAAAATGTGGCCATCATTCACATAGTGGCATATACTCCCAAATGGTATTTTAATCTGCTTAATTTGATAAACCTGTGAAATGACATTTCTTGGTTAAAAAAACAACATAATTCCCATACTTGACTGCAGTAAACGTACCTCACATATCTTGTGCATTCTCTTCATTACAAGTAGGTAATTAATATTCTGATATTCCACTTTAGTAATTCACCACTGAGTACCAGCCAGTCTATAATATAAATATAAAAGTTAGCAGTCAGCATCATCATAAAAATTGCCTCAAGCAGGTGTAACAATTAAGTTGTAATATCAGTATAACAATATTCTACAATTTGGAAAAACATTACAAGTCTAAAAACAATTCAAAAGAGTCAGAAGACATTGTTTAAAATACTCTTAGCACAGTTAGTTACAGTAGAAACTCATTATATCGAACTCACTTATACCAAATTCCCACTTATATTGATATAAATTATAAAGTTTCGAATTTTATCCTTATCATATATAAAAAAGTGCACTTACTTTGAATTTGTTGGTCTCAATATTTTTGTATATCAAAGTAGATTTTTGGTGTCAAACATTGATTTTCAACTACACAGTGAATATCTATGTTGAACCAATTAAGTCACTAATTGACAAAAGAATTTTTCACTTCTTTACCTCCATCACAAACGCCTATTAATTTCTCAACTGATCAGATATTTTTTATTGAACTCTGAAATCGATATTTAATTAATGACTTTTACATAAACACATCAGTGTTTACGCTCGCAATTATAAAATCAGTTTATGTGAATATGTTTGTAATCTTTTCTTTGTTTGTGTTATTTTACATAAATGTTGCATGTTTTAAATACGTTAAAAGTATGAATGATGTGTTCCATTCCTATCCCATACACAAAATTGCACGATAAAATGATTATTACAACACACCAATGATCAATCTAAAAAGGAAACCCAGTCATAAAATTTCTCCAATTATTTATGTATCGGAGTTCGCTTATAATGAACAATTTTGCAAAGCCCCTTGAACTTCGATATAACCATTTTTCACTGTAATTATTTAAAGTACGCCCCACGTAATAGGTTTCATCAAGAACCTGAATAAAACTGGTTTTTTTCTTTTCAGAATCATAAGAGACAACTAAATACTGAATATAAAAAAAAACTTTCACCGTTTCATTTTGTATTTATTTGAGTTTCAGTATGTATACGCCCTCCACTAAAAACGTGCACATTTTCAACACCATTGTGTTACAAAATATGACTATTTTTTAATCAAGCCATCAAAAATATCACAAACTGGAGATATTTTATCAAAGAGTAACAATTGAGGATTAAAATAAATGATTACAAACCCTATAATAGTAGTGTTTGAGGTACTTTTTTTATCAAAATGTTGATACAACTACATCCAAAAATGTCACATTTTTTCTGTTGAGGGTAGCAATTTATTTTTCTAAGTACAATTATCACAAATTATAAGATATGCACCCATATAATCTGGGTATCAAAATTTTTCCTAAAGGTCTACTCTCTAACATATTTGAGAATGAAAAACATTTACCATCCATTTTTTGTTTTACAACAATAACAGAAGGACATCTACCAAACATTCCAAAGCCGCATTTTACTGAAAATTTCGAACTAACACTAGTTGACATAATTTTTAACATTTAAATATTATTTCAAGCCATAAGAATGTTATGTTCCAATTATTTAGTAACTTTAATGATTCAGGTCATTAATAATCATAACAGATTGTCCATGAAATAAAAAAAATCTGTGAAACAATCACAAATATATGGGACAAGATTTTTCACAGAAAAACAAGATGTCATAATTTTTTTACCATAAAATCAGTAAAATATATTCATAAAACATGTATGTACATAATTTACATTATATAACAGTTAAGCATATCTTACAAATTTTCTATACATAAAGTATCAAGCACTTTTGTCAAAGTAAGCTGCAATTTTTGGCACCACAGATTCTAATGTTCTCCTTACATTTGTCACACGGGGTTTGCCCTCTGAATTTTTCATTGTAAACACAGTATGAATACCGTCTTCTTCTTGGCGATTATAAATAACTTTCAAATGTTCAAAATTTAGTCCCGAACTCGCAACATTTTCAGCAGTTGACATTTTCATGACACCAGTTGATACTAAAACTGAAAGATTTTGAATATTTTTCTTCTTTTCCATGTTGGAATCCATATCATAAATGACATCTTTAGGTGTAAAACTTTTATCAATTAGACACAATGGCTCAGAATCTATCATAACAGAGACTAACTCTAATAAACATTTGACATCATCTACTGCATTATGAGCATGATATTGTCTATTCAGTATCTCCCATGCAAGATCCTCCTGTTTGTATGAAGACATCCTCGGATACAATGTTTTAAACACAGACAGTGTATCTACTAAACCAGTTACATTAACACACAGATCATTAATCAATCCACATGATTGACATGCTGCTGACAATACAATAAAGTCAAAGCGTCTCCCTTTACGTGCAACCAGAAAAACTTTTTGAAATTTTTGAAGCCACTGTAAGAATATTGAGATGACTTTGTATAAAGTTACTGCTTCTACCGATAAACCATTCAACAACATATGGTCACTATCAGTCATTATGATCCCTGTAACACTTTCAGCAGATCTGTTAATTGGTACTTTGGGAATAACATAACTATTGAATGAGTCGCTAGAATTCATTGCTGTTGCTGAAATCTGGGTGATGTGTGGAATAAGATCTCCTCTTACTGAAAAAGATTTAACAATTTATCACACTAATAATGGTATGAAACAAGTTAAACCTTAACAATGTACAGACTAATGATTAAGTATATTCCAAAAGCAAGTTCAATTTGAGTGTGGTGTGTACATTTAGAATAAATATAAATTCAACTCACTTAGATCAGTCATCTCAAGGTCTATAATGACATAAGTCACAGAACCCTTCATTTGGACTGGTTTGAAAGTTCCCCTTGGTACAGGATCTGGTAACTGGTCGATGTCCACGTTTTTATCATGGCCAATACATATTAGAAAAAATGCATAATTTTAAATCAAACACATTCACTTACAAAAAAGCCAAATTCAATCTAAAAGTTCACTCTGAAGATATGTAGCAACTGTTCTTTGTATGTAGCATTGAAGCATTTCCAAGAATTTCATAACTTAGCATAATAGACATGTCAGGGAGTGCTTCGATGTAGATCACTTGTGGCCCAAATCTTTCATACACACACTTAGTAATGTAGTATCATATACATATACAGAAGGAAATTAATGTGTTTAAACAAACCTATTTACATTTAAAAGCTGTATGAAATTCATCATTGTTGTTGACTGAAATAATACAAAAATTAAGTACAACATTTACCTGACTGATAAGTTATGCATTCAAGTGATTCCTGAGCCATCTTGGTAACAGCATGTTCTTGTTTAAGGATTATTCTTCTTTGTTTAGAAGAAGGTAGTTTGAATTGATCTTGGCTGTGCTGCCTCTTCTTGGCCCACTTATCTGCATAGTCTACAGTATGTTTTCCACGGGAAAGCCCAGCAGCTGAATTCACCTGAGTGAGAACACAAGTAACAAAATCAATAATCTGATTTCAATAAACCATTGCTACTTTTATTTCTTAGAATGATTTCTAAAGCATTTGTCTTATATATATTATTCTTATCTATTAATAGATAAACAACAAATTTTACAAAAGCATTCTATCAGTTCAAACTGTTAGAAAAAAAGTTGCAGGTATACTTTTGAATTCAATTACATACTTTTATTATGAAGTTCAAATTGCGATGATATCATGACAACAGTAAACATATACACGCAAGTCAATGACAGAAATCAGTAATATGAATAAAAATACTCACTTTAAAGATGGTGAAGTCAGACATCAGACAGACACCAAGATCATCATCAATCACTTCCATTTTCTTCTTTGCCTCATGTGTTTCTTCAATTGCAACATCACTATTAAGATAATGATAAGGAAAACAATAAATTCACAGATCTGAGGAATATAATTATTCATGTATATCAAAATAAGCATAAAATTAATAAATCCAAACACATGTTAATTACAACACATCTGCATACATAGCTGCATTGTAAAGAACCACATTCACAGGAATACAAAATGTGATAATACAAGTCAGAGATGTCGTTAGTACTTGCTTTTCATTAAAACTGATAAATGTGACATGTTAGATTCTTGAGAAGACAAATCTAAAACAGCAAAAGATAAAATATCAATACCTCATCTCCTTTTTGAAAGCATCTTCAGCTGCAGCTTTCATTGAATTATTAGCAACTGATTCAACAAATTCACCAGCTCTCCTTTCCATTATCTTGAGGTTGTTTGAATGTATAGGTTTGATGTTTAGTGTGGACAACATATTATTAACTTTTCCTGGTCCACCAACACTATCAATCATGGCTGGAAAAATAAATAACAATCAAAATGATAATCAAAATTTTCTGTAAGGATTGACTTTAATAATAAAAAGTAGATATAATGATATGTGAATCTATCTGCCAATTATCTATACATTACTGACAACTCATCATGCGATTGTAATTGACTTGTGATGCATGTCAACTTGATACAGGAAAAGTATCTTTCTATTCATTCATAGCTTTATATGTTAAATAAATCATCTACACATGAGTATAGAATAAAGTAATGAAAACCTGTACAAAATATGCTTCATAAAACAATAAATATTCTAAATAGGAACCTACTTACCAACACCTAGCTTGGTATTAGCAGCAGAACAGGGCATACCCCTGGCTTTGACATGGTGGGTTTTTCCATATGCAACACGGTTTGTATGCAAGCAGTCTATATTCTGACATCTTACGTATAGAAAGCCACTGAGTCCTTTCCTAAATTCATCAATCACACTGTTGTACGTTAAGGCTACCGGACCCGGCCTACACTTAGAACAATGTTTGAGATTCTCCAATAATATCCCAAGTTCAATTATTCGTCTACCTGTCTTCCAACCGTCTTGACTGGCAGTTTTCGGAAGGTTTACCTGTCTACAATGTTTGAGATTCTCCAATAATATCCCAAGTTCAATTATTCGTCTACCTGTCTTCCAACCGTCTTGACTGGCAGTTTTCGGAAGGTCTACATGAACATCTGCCACACAATCATTTACACAGCAGTCCTTACCATTGCAATGAAGTACACCGGTATAATTGTGATCAAGTAGAACCTTGTCAGAGGATTTCCTGACTTTCATTAATGTTTTCTTCTTCGCAAAACAACCGCGACAATTCCGTTCCGCCGTTTTGCCGCCCGGAAGTAGCTAGAATGAATCTGAACCTGTATGAATGGGTTACGAAAGTGTCAGCGGAATGTTGCGAAATTACACGATATAACACAAAGTGACAGAGACGCATTACGCGGGTCCTAACTTAAAATAAAGTTATTCATCTTCACAAGACAAAATCCTGTACGAAGTTAACTAAAATAAGGCAGAATCTTTTCAGTAGTTTCATGAACTTTTACACATAACATATTAATGTAAGCACAGACAAACTGACATAAACACACCTAGCTTCAAACATGGAGATTACAAAAGCTAACACAATGGATCTGTTGGGCCGTTCATCTTGTATTCTCAAAACTTCAGTCAAAGCTTTAACTAAAACACCACAAGCCTGAAAAGTATACAATAGAAAGTAGCATGATGATGTATAAAACTCTACTATCCATGAGGAATGGATTATTTTCAAATCAATACATACCATTTTATTTTTAAACATTTATTTACATTGGTAGTGTTGGGTGGAGTTATGTTCATTTCCCTTTTCTAACTTTCCAGCCACTCAATTAGTTAGATATCAATATTATTAATGTGTAATTATCTGATCAAAGAAATTTAAATTTGTGACAACCGGCTTCATAAAATTGCCCAAATTGGGTTCACTTTTACATAAAGAATTAAATTTTTTGTGGGTCAAATTTCAGAATCTAGTTATTTATCAGGATGTTAAAATGGACCATGCCTTTTTGTAACTTAGATATGATTTAATCAAGTTCTAGTAATTTTGTCTTTGTTTTAAATTCTTTGACCAAGAAGTACTGATACAGAAAGTTTGAATTTGACCAATGCATAATATATATGCATATTACAGGTGAATTTTTATGAGGTATTATGGAGTCTCAAGTCACTTACCGCTCATTTAGCATTCCTGTTCTTGTAATCCTGTAAAGTAGCATTCACCCTCAACATGGTTGCACTGTACCACAACATCTCATCATCATAGTATAAAGTCTACACATGGAAAAAATATGTAAAATCCTCCATGCAAAAGGTTCATTGTGTGTCCTAATACCAAGGGAATACTCCAAACAATCTTGAAGGGTAAAAACAGGAGAAGTTTGTACAGTAGTTTTTGAATGCAGATGAGCTTGTTCATGTTCAAATCCAAAAAAGTCACAACTTGACCCGTCCTAAAAATGTATATAATACTTGATATAGACAGATATACAACCTTGTAGCATTTAAAATATAAATTTACAGGCCAAGTTTTTGGGGTTTTCATACCTGTTTTTCAACAGTATTCAGTAATATACTGACAGGCACTCAACCTAACCAGTAACCCTGGATTCTTCACCAATATTAACCTTGTTTATTTGAATAAGTAGTGTAAGACAATGACTTAAGACACAATGTTTTCAAACACATGATGCAAAGAAAGTGTAGCCTTTAGGGTTTGTATAGTTTATACTAATTTATTTTTAGCTAAATTAGGAAACAAGCAATTTTGCTTAAATTAATCATGCTTGAGTCCACTTCCTAGACACTACACCAGTACTGCATCAGAAAAACGGGATTGCGAAGTTCATGAGCGAAACACTTCGAAGTCAGGATTCAAACTCAGGACCTTTGGATCAGAGGTCAGATGCTCTACCTCTTAACCACGATTCTGCCCAGCCTTCAGGATCAAATGCACAAATAAAGGGATAAAGGGGTTACATCGAGAAAGTAAAATGTAGTTTCGGTTAAATAATAATAACTGGACCAAGAATTATAAAAACAAGGGGACATAACTCTGTCTTCACCTACTTGTCTGATAAATATTTCAGCAGTGTCAATGCAGACATCCCTAAATCGTACAGCACCCAAAACTTTACCAAGATAAGAATGTACTTTGTCTTCACTCTGAAAAAGTAAATAAAAATCACATTAATTCATAACAGAAAATTTAGTTGTTATCTTTACAAAGACTACTGGACAGCAGACAAATGGATTGAGAGAATACATATAAATAGTTATTGTCTTTACCATTATCAATGAATTCTAGAAGTACAAACCTTTTCTGAAGCCATTGCTTCAGGTCTTCTGTACAGAAGGCTACGTGTGGACTGCTTGCTTTCAGTAGCCAGTTTAGAGATGGTCTCCCTGACTCTCATTTCCTCTTTGATCACCCGCGCTTTTTGATTTCTTCTCTTGATCTGACAGCAAGAAGCAATGAAAAAGTGATTGCTTTATAGAATAAATAGCTCACAACATTTTGTGGAAGCATTTATCTTTTGGATGGAGCCTGAAAAGAAATAGCCATGTTTATGGTTACCTAACAGAGCCAAGGTTTTGACACTGACACTGACTGTAAAGTTTCTAACAGCACAATCTAAAGTATGAAAATATTTGAAAATTAATTGTGCCTCGTATTCTCACATAAGAAGTTCCTAATGAAGGTATTGTAAATTCAGAAATAAGTAGAATTGAAATATACTAGTGGTTTGAATTGACCGAGGTTAGACATGTTTGTCTCTCTGATACATCCTTACCAGTTCTCACAAAAGATGTTAAGAAAACCAAAATTGAAAAGAAGCTTTCCAACCTATTTACTCCATGTTTTTTTCCAATTTTAAACATGACTATTTCCTAGACTAATACATCTGAAGTGAAATTAGAATCCGGAAAAACAATGAATTGATTCCCCTAAGTAAACATTTGAAACACAACACTAAATTTGTGGTATGAATCCCATTCTACTAAGGAAATCTGTCTAAATGTTGTCCAAATGCTTGTATATGTAAACAGATTTAAAATCAAACAATGTTTCAACAAGGGTATTACAATTATTTAATACATCTTTAGCTTGATCGATTTTACTAATATCAACAAGTCCACAAACCTTCTCATGGAAACTGTATTCATTTGTCATATTCAATTTAAGGCAAACTTCCAGAGCACAAGCATGCACAAGGTATTTGAGAGAATTGTTCTGTAGAGAATTCGTGCCAACAGGTCTTTGAAAGTTAGCACAGGTAAAGTCATGTGGTTGTAGCCAATGTCCATTAATTTTTCTATCATGGAATCAAGATAGTGAAGGGTCAACATCTCTATAAAAAGAAAATAGGAAATATATGTACAAAAATTAAAAGTATGCCTGCCCCCCCCCCCAGAAAAACATAACTTGACCCTGACCTCAATCTTTAAGGGCAAATAAAAAGAAAAAAATATATGTCTTCATGTTTTCATATGCTTTTCTGTTTAAAATATGATGTCTGTCACAGAAGTGTCTCCACTATCCAAATCACGAGACAAACATTAGTCATGCACCTCTTGAGTTCCAGCAACTACTACACAGTAATTCTGCTAAACTTCAACTAACAAACTACCAATACTATAACTTTAAGTGAATAACTTGAGCAATATAACAAGCAAAATCCTCAACAAAGACAAAATCAATTTACCCCAAAATATGTGGGAAACAAAACTAACTTACAGGTGTGTAAGTATGGTATGTTTGTTGATTCCTGAGTCTGTCATGAAATCATGCTTAAAGGCTTCAATAACCAGAAAATAAAAGTAACAAAGTATAAAAAAGTATAAAAAGGCAAAATATTAATTTTTCAAAATATCGCGTTTGTACATTTAGTGCTTAACTATGTCAAAATATTTTACTGATAAATATCATATTCTTTTAATAAAGCAGCTGTTCTTTTTTGAAAATCCCTTGGCATGGTCAAGATGATCATGAAAGTCTTAATTTACAAAGATTTATTTCTAAACATTATAATAAAATTCTATGTTTATAATGACATGCTATTCATGCTATTGTATATAACATGCCATGGTTTTGTTGAGGCCCATATGGAAAATAAAGTCATCCCAAACAGATGAATTCTTTATTACTATCATGTCGTAATATGCATCACAGTAAAATGTGTATATTAAATTTTCAATTTGATAAATGAAACCAATTAAAATCCCAAAGATGGTCTAAAAAAGTTGTACAGTTCAATTATTATTATTAACGTTATAACATGAGTAGGATGTTAAACATTTTCAAAACAAAAATGGAAATCTTAACTTAAATATTGAGTTACAATCAGTTTGAAGTAGTTCAGTATAGACTTACCTGCCACATTCTCATGAGATAAGCATGAGCCATGAGGAGATAGTCAGCATACTGACGTAAGCTAAGTCCAAGAATCTCTGCCAAAAGAACATGAGCTCAAACCAAACCATCTAAAATCTTAATTCTCTTGCAACATCTTGTACCTTCAATGATGGATTTGAAGGTAACATTCCTGTAAGAAAGAAAAGTTCATTGATAATCTAATAAGTATACAGTAAATTACAGAGGTAATTTGGTCATCAGGTGAGCTCAAAGGGTAGAGCATTAGGTCTATGTAACTTGGATGAATGGGTTTGAACACTTTGTGTGAAGATGTGATTGAAGGCATTTTTATGTCTAAAGTCATCAATTACTGATCATTCATGCGAAGTTGGCAGCTACTTATAACAAGGTAAGTATTAGCATGTATTAAAAGTGGGCATAAATCCACCAAAAACAGAACATATTTATAAGTAATTATAAAGTTTAAGCTTTTTAGGAAAGATTCTTCAATAATGATATTCAAAATGAACAAGGAAATTACATATTATTAAAAATATCCTAAACCAATGTGCCATTATGATCCAGTTTTGATGCAAACATTTCTTGTTTCATTGAGTTTTAATTGATTACATGAACTCTCTGCCATAAATAACTGATATATTCTGGAAACATAGAGTACAACCTAGTACAGTAAAATATTAAAACAAGCAGATCTTACCAATAATGGTTTCCTTGACTTGCGGTACTGTACCCTCTGCATAAAGTTCACTTCCTGCTTCATCACCACCATAACCTTTACCCTTTTCAACCTTGCTTGGTTCCTTACAAACAACAACATCCTTCTTCTTACCTGACGCACTTTTGGTTTCGCCGGTGGTCCTTTTTGTTCTTTTACCTCCTAAATGAGAGAGTTAATTCATGGTAGTCAACAGTGAAATGAATTAAATCTTACATATAGCTGTACAATTACTGTAATTCCATAGTTATATTAGTTAAATTAAGAAGTAATGTTTAATATGGTACAAACATCATTTACCTTTAGCAGCTTTCTTAGCCTCAGCATTTTCAGCTGCAGATTTTGCTTCTGTGAGCAGGCTATATGCTGCCATTTGCCAGTTTCGAAAATGGCAAAAAATCTGCAAGTGGCGAAAAAATCAAATTAAGAATATTTTTTTGTATTCCAGACCCTCCCCTCTATACCTGTGGTGGAAAAAATATAATGTCCAGCGGAAACCCTGAGTGAGTGATACAACAAAGAACATGATACAACAATCACACACAACAATTGTGAATCACAATACTAAACTGTCACTAAATAAATCAAAGCTTTGTTGGGTCTTCCTGATTAAAAAAATCAAAGTACTTATTACTGATTATATACAAGAAAAAAATAACTCAAAGCACGATAAACAGTTTATGTGACAGTATCTTACGGGACGTTATTTTTAAGCAGTTTCAAGCAGAGATGACAATGATAAAATTGTTCTTTCGTTGTTTCATTGTAACATCAGAAGTTGTTTACAGGTGCCATTTGTATGAAAAATAACATGAAAATAAAGGAATGCCTGCATCTTATCTGATCAAAGAATTCCAAGTTTTACTGTACAAATTGACTCTTATTTTGAGAATGAGTGTGTAACACTGTTATTGGTTAATTTTCAGACTTTCCATCATTGGTGTGTTGTTGTGACAATATGACAAACCAGGCTGTTTCAGTTTATTCTAGATAGCGATTATGCATTTATGTTTAAAATTGATAACTTTACAACTTGACAAAAATTTCTTGTATTTATTTCAAGTTTAAGATTTCTAGATAAACTTTCTTGTTTGCATGAAACGATCGTTCCAAAAACATTGAAATCTAAACGCATCGTCTGTACAATGGCATAGCTTACACTATCGTATTTTTAAATGTTCATACCCCCAAAATATTTCTCTTACCCCCCAAATATCAGACTTAGGAGGTACGCTTACACCCTATTTCAGAAGTGAGTGGGAACACTGAATGATTATACTTGACCACAATGATTTTGCCTTCTTCTCTTTTGATATCTTTCACTGTCTGCATATTTAACACAATATATGTCGCCCATTCTAGCCGGTCAGTGCAGTCTTCAAGTGGGAAATCTTCTACACACAGTCACTAAGCAAACTCAAACAATAGCTCTATCTTCAACCATTTATCACTTTCATTCTGAAATATCAATAAAAATACCTTCATGGTCAAAATATTCAAATATAACTTAGTATTATTGCTGAAAACACAATGTATTGGCAAAATTTACTTCATAAATCTGTTCACACTCCAATATCCCAGACATATATACATACATATATGATCTGAGCCACAGCCGTGGTCCAGTGGTTAGTGGGCTGGACTTGGAACCAGGAGATCCTGGTTCAGATCCCGGTCGCGGCAGGTCATACCCTTCCATGAAAATGTGACAAAAATGTTGATTTTCCTCCACATGTGGAGAAGTTGCCAGCTCCTTGTGGAAGGGTAAGTTAGTACTGGTTGGTATATAGTCCAGGAAAACTGGTTAAGTGAACCGGTCGCCGTATATAACTGAAAAATTGTTGAAAAATGGTGTTAAACCCCAGTGAAACAAACAAACAAACATATATGATCGTAATGATGCAACAACATATACAACCAGTGTCAGATAAACATTTAAAAATTGGAGTGTCCTTGTAGGTGACCTCCACCTTGACCTTGAAGCTTCAAAACTAACACCTCTCATCAAAGAAAAGTCAAATAAGGACAAAAAGAAATTTTCAGTATATGGCAGCACACAAACCTGTCCATAATAACCAGTTTTATGGAGTGAATGAATACTCTTTCTTGGGTATAGTCTTTATTCAGAGTTTTAAAATGAACAATAAATGCTCTAACTGAAAATTACATAACCGGTCTTTAGAATGAGTGGCACCCTTCTCATAGATGGACCAGTTGTGATCTATAAGTGTAACCATCTTGTTAAGATTTTCACGGAACCAAACCAAACGTATAATAATCTTACATTCAAGGCTTCTATAGCATTCTGAAGAGACAGAACTTGTTCTGTTGTTTCCTGGGATATAAGAGCCACGTGTCTCCACATGTGTGCCACATAATCCTCGCTCTCATACTCCAAATATAACAAAATGTCCGTAAACATTCATTTACATGTACATTAAGATACATAGAACAGGCTACGTACCATTTTTTGACCCAGGTTATCAAATCTATGCTGAGCAGAGAGTAAAAAAAAAACGACAAAAGTGATGTACATATAGAAATAAATGTAATGTACATGTAGAAATATATGTAATGTACATGTAGAAATATATGTAATGTGCATGTAGAAATATATGTAATGTACATGTAGAAATATATGTAATGTACATGTAGAAATATATGTAATGTACATGTAGAAATATATGCTAGTGATCTAAGCTGACTGTAGATAAATCATAAATGCACAAAACATGAAATGAATACTTCAGTTACATAAGCATCCTGCTGTGACAAATAAATAAATGTTTATATCATTGAATCTGATGTAAACTCATTGGGAAAGAAAATGGATTTGAATGCTTGCAATGCAATTGAACCAGTGCTTTGAAAAATACATATTCAATAATTCATCAGAAATGATATAAAAATGAAACAAACATTTGAATTATCATGCACATAATATATATCATGATGTATTCATTATATTCAACATGTGGTTAACAGTAACAAAGTGATGCTTACTTTGATATTATCTCTAGCCAGTAATTAAGCAAACATCATAACAATGACACAAGTTCTAAACTCCGGCTGGGACTAAAAGTGAACAAGCTGTTAAACAAAATCATCATCCCTTCCATTATTTGAAAATTTCTACAAGTTTGCGACCAGCTTGGCTCATTGATCAAACAATTCAGACATTGAATTATTGTAGCAAAGTTATAGTGAGTTTCTGGGGTACCAAATAATTTCTTCATTTTGTCCATATACTCATAATTCTATATTTGTCACTCTGAAATGAAGAATAAAAGGGTTTTGAAAAAAAAATCGAATAAACAGTCACAGATATTTACAAATGCAGGGTATGTTAAATATTACAGATGGTTAAAAAGGTGATTTGATTAAGTGAGTAAAAGGTTAATCATGTGATAAAGGAATACATTTATTATAAAAATATTTCTCTATTATCAAACTGCAACATCAATCATTTATACACTTCAGTTAATTAATCATGTATCTGTTATCAACAACCTGCATCTCCACATTCCATTCAGTTATAACAAAATAATTCATTTTAAGACAAAATATTTTCAGAATGCAACGATTATTCATGTAAAAAAATGCTACAACTTATCAACAACCACCTGTACTATGCAGTTATAAAAATAATTCATTTTAAAACAAACTATTTTAGAGTGCATCCAATATTGACATATTATTAATTATTGATACATTATTAAAGTGGCAAGAATAGAAATTTACAGGAATAGATACATGACAACATCCCCAAATCACCAAAGAAGCACTAAATTATATTTCCAAATCACAAAAAAGCAACTATTAGCAGCACTGTATACAGATTTTTTTCATTCATACCTTGTACAAGGCCCCAATGATCACCTATGAAACAGACTGGAACTGGACTAGCATGTTTTTTTCTGTCCATTTTAGTTGCTGATCTAGATGTTCATGGCACTCTTCTATGGCTGACAATAGGTCTGACATAGACTTCTTGACATCTGTGAATTTGCTGTTCATCCACCATGAATACATCATTACTTTGACAAGGCATCTGACTTTTTTGACCACTCATCAGCAGTGATCTACAAGTTTTATATAGATAAATTTATTTGCAATGCTTTCAACATGATTACAACAAAAGTAGTAACTTAACATAACAATAACTATCACAAAGAATGAAACAAGAGCATCGTCAGGATTGTCCATTAAGTATGAAGACTTATTTCCAATGGGGTCCTACTGATACAAGTATAAAACATAATATATCTAATAGCTAGACAGAAATTACACAAAAATCTGTAATTTAGTGTTAGCAAATTCACAAATAAATCTAGGATAATGGTTTAAAACATGTGATAAACATAATACAATAAGAATACAAGAATTTAAAATCACATTCATAAAAGATAATATGGATTTGATTACATAATCATTACAAACAATGGAAAAATCATCAATTTTACAAACTTTTTTCTTGGGTCCAAAAAGAATACATTCTGTTTTACCAAGGTGAGAGATAATTTGTTGTCCACTAGCCATTCACAGCAATTATTCATTTCATTACATAAAACATTTCTTACGATAGTTGAATCTTCATGGGAAAATAATATGGTACTGTCATCAGCATATAAAATTAACTGGTTTCACTTATGCTGGTACAAATATCATTTATATAACATAAAAACAATAACAGGCCTAAAATACTACCCTGGGGTACGCTGCAGGGAATAGTATTGTAATCAGACATAGCATTATTAACATTTACTAACTGCTTTAAAATACTTAAATTCAGAAAGAGAAAATGTATATTAAAAGCTGGCTAATCGTGACAGATGTACATAGCTTTTTATCAAAATTGCTTTCACAAAAATGAAAAAAATACTAATGATCTAATGTAAATGCTAATTGGAAACACAAAGGCATTAGCTCCAACACCAAAGCAAAAATCCCAACACTAGAGCAATGATCTTAAGACAAGAATCCCTACATTACGACAAGGGTATGAAAATCAAAGTGAGGATCCTAACACTAAAAACAAGGATACTAATACTAAAACAAGGATAATAAGACTAAAACAAGGATACTAATACTAAAGCAAGGATCACAAAACTAAAACAAGGATACTAATACTAAAACAAGGATCACAAAACTGAAACAAGGATATTAATACTAAAACAAGGACACTTATACTAAAACAAGGATCACAAAACTTAAACAACAATACTAATACTAAAACAAGGATAATAATACTAAAACAAGGATATTAATACTAAAACAAGGATAATAATACTAAAACAAGGATACTAATACTAAAACAACGATACTAACACTAAAACAAGGATATTAATACTAAAACAAGGATACTTATACTAAAACAAGGATACAAACACTAAAACAAGGATACTAACACTAAAACAAGGATACTAATACTAAAACAAGGATATTAATACTAAAATAAGGATACTAATACTAAAACAAGGATATTAATACTAAAATAAGGATACTTATACTAAAACAAGGATACTAATACTAAAACAAGGATACTAACACTAAAACATGTATACTAATACTAAAACAAGGATACTTATATTAAAACAAGGCTCAAAACACTAAAATAAATCCTAAACATCCTAAATATGGCATAAATCCTAAAACAGAAAGCCTCAAAATTACACATTATTTGTGCATATTGAGTGCCTTGATTATGAAACCATGACTTGATTATGAAATCATGGCAGTGGGCATGATTCACAGCATTTATCACTTATTTTAATATATCCGGTCAGACAAATTTTCATTTGGTCTGACAGAAATTCTAACTTGGCATGACCTGATGTCAAGCATGTATTCCAGCAGGTTTGAGATGCCTACTATTAAGATGAATTTTTTCCTAAATCATAAATCAGTGAGAACAGCTTGAATTGAGTAATACAATGTTTATTAAGGTTTATAGTATCAATAAATGGCCCACATAACCTTAGTCGTGTAAGTGTTTATATTTTAAGCATATTTTGGATTCTTCCAAAATTCAAATCAAATGTACAAAATATCAATATATTTAAAAAAATCATTACACAACTCATTACAAGCAATGACTTCTTTTGTCAAATTGTTTTCAAAAGTCGTCTGCTTCAGATGTGGAGAAATACAGTATTAAAAGGCAAAAGGTTAGACATTTACTTACATTAAAATCATATGGAATAACATAAACCAGATCAAATATTTTTCTCACAGAGGTTTAACATCAGTCCAACAGCCAGGAGCATATGGTGATTTTTCCAGATTAATGATAAAAGAAGACCCAATGTGCACACCTGGATTTTCTGTAAGCTAGCTGGACAGCTTCCTCACCAATTTGGCAGGTCCTCGTGAGCCTCACAGCAGTGAGGGGGGAGTGATTGCTAGTCAGAGACTAACCACTAAACCATACCCCCCATTTAAATAAAAGAACTTAGGCCTAAAAAAGGTTTGTTTCTGGTTACTCAACTCCTCTTTTACCTGCCGACTCATAAATTTTTATGACATCTAAATCTTAGTGCTATATTGTAATTTTCACAACAGTGTAAAAAAAAATAAGAGAAAAAATCCCTACCAACCGACCCATATTTTTTGGGCATGTAACCGGAACAAACCTTTTTATGTTAAGGCCTTATATTCATGAGCATTCCCTCCTATACAAGACTGGTGAGTTATTGAGCTAAGGATGAAGAATTCTTATTAAAAGAAATTCATATATACTATTTCTTTAACAAAATGCCAAGTTTTCACTTTTGGAAACATTTAGTTCACTATTCTTCCAATAGCCTTACTTATTCGGCTTCAGTGCGGTATATTTAATCACCATGTAAATGATTGAAGAAGCACTTATAGGTTTTCAAGACATATACGCTAAAATATTGTCACCCCACGTTAGATCATTCAGTAATTACATGATTTGAAATATTTAACAATTAATTTACCATTTTATTCTTAAAACAACACTCTGTTCGTATTGCAGTTTTACGGTTGTTCTATAACTACCAGTTTGTAAATGGCTGCCCTAAATAAAGGGAAGTAACTTTAGAGAAGTGTATTTTTAAACTGGTCCCCGTTCCTTGCTGCAATGCACCAAAGGTCTCTGTACAACTAGTGTCAACGGGTACCAGTTTAGTATTCCCAAACTGGTACCCGTTGGCACTAGTGGTACACTGAAGGATGGAACGGGGACCAGTTTCATGTATTCCTGTAGACTGGTTCCATCCTCTGTTAGCTCCTCTGCAGTACTCTCTACAGAGACCGGTAGGCACGTACTAAACTACTGACGGATTAACTGACCATATAGATAAAGAGGAAAAACGCTGAGGTTATCGATGCGGTAAATGAACTTTTCTCACATTTCTGTATGCAATTTCACTGACCATTTTAATATAGAGTGATTATGGGTCTATAAGGATGTGATACTAAATGCACATATGGCGAAGAACAAAACAAAGAAATAGATATGTATCAGATAATTTATTTGCTTACACTTCTCCTGACAATACAAAAACATTATATTACAAACAGCAAAAATAATATTGAAACAAATACATTGATACATTTTACGTGCGAAATGATTTAAATATTACTAAATAATGTATTCTACATTTCTGATATAGTTTACAGCGTGTACAGTAATACTGAATAATAATAAATAATAAAAGACATGCGGCATGGCAATAGAAAAGAAAGTTTGATATCAATTAATATTGTATTGAACAATTATATCAGAATTTACTGCTGGAACAATATTTAATGATTTAAGCTAGAATTTATTTACACAAGTAACAAATGAAATTGACACCTACATTGGAGATATCCGCCGGTGCTCCTACACAATGTTTATGGTACCAAAGTAAACAAGTATTGCATTGAACCTGGTCGCCTAAACAAGCTGGTAATTTGCATCTACAATAATTTTCTATGTTTATAATTGTTTGATTTTTTTCGTCTGTTACTTAAAGTTTTTTTAGTAGTAGGAAATCCTACCATTTTTTCTTGCTCTAAGTAGAATGTTAAATGTTCTCTAAGTTTCTTAGAATCAAAAATCAGGTCGAAACATGTTTTTTTCTAAAACAGAAAGATGTGGTATGTGCTATAGCAAATAGACCAAAATCTACAGAATTGCCTTGCTTTTGTACAATGCATTTTAAATATCATAAATGCTTACAAATATCTAGTGTTTCATATCACCGAAATTTAACGATAATTTTGCCAAATTTATTTTCAAAAATGTTTTCTCTTTTTTCATTCAATTCTCCTCTATGTATAGAGGTTAGTCCATATTAAATGACTAAAATAATATCAGGTGATCAATATTTATTTAGCATCACGTGTATATGTGTATAGTTCGTTCTATGAATCATTTATCACATTCAGTACATTTACAGTCCACAAATAATAATGCTTGTAAATTATTTAAGTTTAAAGACATTACTATTTAGTCCTCGAGAAATACTTGATAGGAATTATCAGACTTTTAATCAAATATTATGAAAATTTTATATACCCTTTTTTGCAGTGGATTCATCAAATGAGAGGGAGACTGATCAGTCTCTTGACTTATTGACCTGTCCTTATGGTGTTTCTTAGTCAGACGTTTGGACGAACGAACTTTAGACCAGTTCTCATATTTTAGACGTGGTGACGGACTTCGCTGAGTAACACGGTCAGTCATGCCATTTCCAGGAAATAAATTGACAGGCTTATCCACATGTTTGTTCACCGGTTCTCGAGCTGACAAAACCTTCTCCATTGCTTCTTCCAACGTATAGGTCAGCTTTTCCGTGCCTTCGAAACTCAGATCTAGTCCGTCTCTACTAATATATCTTCTATCAGCACCTACAATAATTGATTATTTTATAAATAATATAAATATAATATATAGTCTTTAATAATTATATTGTTTGATTATTGTTAATAATAGCGACATTGTATCACTAATGTATCCACCTCCTGGTATCACATATTTTAATGAATTGACTAAAATGCAATAAAATGGTGTTGTTTAATATACAGTTAACATTTGTCGCCATAGCCAATTGCGTGCAAGTCAACAAAATATGTAAATTGAACTCTTACCAAATAAGGTGTGGAAGCAAGACTGGTTTATTGTCTTCAGCCACGTGGACGACGTAGACAACTCGCGCAACAAGTAGTTGACCTCGGAAGCAATAGCATTCAATCCTTCAAGAAATGTCGTATCGGCGGCAATGCGATCGTAAGTCTGCATATGAAACAAATTGCGTCCTCGTGGTAGAATTTCCGACACTATGATTGTAGCACTGAAAAAGAAGAGTAAAAACACATGAACACCATTAATATCTGAGATGTTCCAATAGTACTAATAGTAATAATAGTCTAATAGTCGTATAAGAAGATATTGTTTGCAAACAATAGACATACATGTATTTTAAATTTAAAATATGTATTGAGGAAAAACAATGCAATAAAGAAAATATACACTTATGAACTTATGATTTCAACTCACCTTCGAGATATGGAACGAAATTTATTACACAGATGTTCAATATCTTTCACAATCTCGGTTGCTGTCCTCTTACCAATGTCATTTGCACCAAGTGAGATTACCTGGTGAAAAAATAAATTTTACTGGTCAGTAAAATTTAACATATAGACATATAGAGGTTCATTTACCGCATCGATAATCACTCTTCATTCAACTGGTCAGTAAAATTAAACATATAGACATATAGAGGTTCATTTATCGCATTGATAATCACTCTTTATTCAACTGGTCAGTAAAATTTCACATGTATACATATAGTGGTTCATTTATCGCATCGATAATCACTCTTTATTCAACTGGTCAGTAAAATTTAACTTGTATACAGGTACTGTGAGAAAACGCTGACCATATAGACATATAGAAGTTCATTTACCGCATCGATAATCACTCTTTATTCAACTGGTCAGTAAAATTTTACATGTATACAGGTACTGTGAGAAAACGCTGACCATATAGACATAAAAGATTGCACAAGATTTCGCCTTTCCACATAACCCTTGTTAGCTCCATCATGGACTTTAGTGTTCATCTGACCAGGGATGTCTGCAGCCCTCTGACCTGTTATCTCGTCTCTTTACTTACCCTCTTCTCATAATGACCCATTTTTAGATATCGTATAGGCTATATCTCACATTCGTAACATATCTATCCTAGAAGGCGGTGACCCATGGGCTAATCGTCTGGAATCATTCTTGATTTAATCATACTGATTTTGCACGAGTATATCCTTCAAGTAACTTCGTGGCTTGAGGATTGGAAATCCGCCCCCTTTAAACTTCCCCGTGTTGGAGTCCGTGATGGCTGAGGAACTTGGTGGATGAATCAAAACTTCTCAAATATGGATACCTCAAACCTAAACTCAAATGACCCCAAAAAACGTAAACTGACCCCTGCTTCCACAAAAGACAATGCAAGTGCCACATTCCCGTGTTTCCTCGTCATCGAGTCACTTGACGAGGGCACAAAAATGTCAGATCAGAGCCCTTTTGTGATCGAGAAACAAATCAATGCCCTTATCGGATCCGCGAAGTCGGTAAAAAAAACTTCATGGCGGATGTTTGCTTGTGGAGGTTGCGAGACCAACGCAGGCGGACGTCCTGATTAACATCAAGTCTTTCTTCCGAATTCCCGTTAAATGTACGCCGCACAAGACACTAAACTCATGTAAGGGTGTTTTCCGATGCGACGACCTCGGGCCCAGTACTGGGTCCGACGAGGTCGCCCGGGAGCTGAAAACACAGTGAGTGCGCACTCCAAAGTGAAAGTGTACGTGCCCAATCCTCTGCAATGTTATAAGTGTTTCTGATTCGAGTTCCACAGGGCAGCATCCTTTCGGTTACACTGTTTGGTCTTAAAATTAATAATATAGCCAAAGTTCTTAACCTCGGAGTTGATTGTTCATTATGCGTCGACGATTTTTTATATGTTACCGTTCGAAAAGCATGCGTACCATTGAAAGCCGACTACAACAGAACCTTAATAAGATCCAAAAATGGGCCTCAGAAAATGGTTTCAAATTTTAAAATCTAAAACGCAATGTGTACACTTTTGTCGTTTGTGAAAGGCACACAACGATCGAGAACTATGCATATCCAAATCGAAAATCCCTGTCGTACCTGAAGTAAAATTTCTTGGTGTCATTTTTGATAGAAAATTGTCTTTCATACCCCATATTAAAAACCTAAAACGAAAATGTCTTAAAGCTCTAAATCTACTGAAAATCCTTTCTAATACTGAGTGGGGATCAGATACCTCAACCATACTAAAACTGTACAGAAGCCTTATCCGTTCCAAATTAGACTACGGATCAATTGTTTAGAGCTCTGCCCGCAAGTCATACTTTATGATGCTTGACACTATGCACCACCAAGGCTTGAGTTTGGCTTTTGGTGCTTTCCGCACATCACGAATAGAAAGTTTATATATGAAGGCCGATGAACCGCCACTTAAGCTACGTCGAAAAAAGCTATTGCTTCAGTATGCAAAGTCTATTTCATCTAACGACAAAAACCCTACCAGAGACGTTATATTCAACCCTAATAGCAAAGAGCACTTTAAAAAAAAGAAAGAAATAAAACCAATTAGTTTACGATTGGAAGGCAACTTAGAATCTCTCAAACTTGACCCACATAGCGTGGCACCAAACCTTACACAAAATATAGCTCCATGGACACAATCATGTCCAGAGGTAAATACTGATCTATCCAAAACAAAAAAATCTCCTAACTAATCTGAATTATATAAAGAAGAATTTTCCAAAATTATAGAAACACATCATGATTTTATCCATATCTATACTGACGGCTCTAAAGACGGCAACAAGGTTGGTTATGCTGCTTTCGCACAAAACTTTATTTCTCGGATGGGCCTCCTAGAGAAGGCATCAATTTTTACAGCAGAAACAAAAGCCATCGACTTGGCATTATCATACATTTCTCAGTGCAGACAAATTTCTAATTTTCTCAGATTCTCTTTCTGTTCTTCAAGCAATTAAAAACCGCAAAACCAAAATGTCTTGATTCAACATTTGCTCATTCGCTTACATGATATAATAATACCTAGCCACATAGGTATTCGAGGAAATGAAACAGTTAATACTTTGTCAAAAGAAGCTCTTAATATTCAACCAGTTGCAATCCCGTTACCCAACTGCGATTTTCAGCCATCTATTAATTTACTTATCAAATCCGAATGGCAATCTCAATGGGATGAAAAGACAAATAAAATAGCAAACTCTATGCCATCCTGTCTCATGTCCAATTGTCAAGATCTTCCCCTCTTTTAACTCGACGCGACCAAGTCGTTCTTACAAGGTGCCGTATCGGACACATTCGAATTACACATTCATACAAACGTAACCGAGAAGATCAACCATTTTGCATATCATGCAACGAACCTTTCACTGTAAAACATTTTCTTCTAGACTGCCACGAATATACCCTACCCCGGAACCAGTATTTCAACGCAAGTTCACTCAAAGACACAAACACTCCATCTATGCTTATTATTCAGTTTTTAAAGGCAATTAATCTGTACCGTAAAACATAATTAACATAATTAATTAATTAATTAACAAATTCTGCTGTCGGTGCGATATAGCCTAGTTAGTGTTAAAAGCACCGTAAAACACCAATCAAACAAACAAAAAATCACCAGATCCAAATGAAGTCGGCCACATAGTTCCACCACACGACTTTGATGTACAAGATTTCGCCTTTCCACATAACCCTTGTTAGCTCCATCATGGTGTTCATCTGACCAAGGGTGTCTGCGGCCCATAATTCTAATGCCTGAAGCTGAGTGCTTTTACAACTTGGATGGAAGGAGAGCAAATAGGTAAGCACGATAGGCATACGTGTCCGCATTGCTGGTGATCAGTTTATTATTCAGATACACATCAATGCTACTGAACAAACTGTGAAAAAGGTTATTGACGGTGGCAATTTCACTGTCATTCGCCAAGTCTGAATTATCCGCCTAAATAATTTTGATTTTCATATACAGGTAAGACTGATTCAGAGGAATCACGAATTCAATAGGAGCATTATTGTCCAGGGCAGAAATGGGATAATGTTCAGTCCATTGCTCCTCTTGCATGACAGTCATCGCGGGGGGACGACAGATACGTCCAATTCTGTCTTACTGCATTCACAAGAACCGTGTTGCATCATGATTGTAATCGAAAATATCAAGCGGCCTAGCCTGCTTCACTTGGCGACGATGAAGTTTTTTCTTGGTCCGTTTGGCCTTTATAGTGGTCTCGGGTTTTTTGTGGCTTCACGTAACAGGGATTCGCTTACATTTTTCAATATGGAGGCGCATCTTTTTCGTTTCACCTTTTCTATAGTCATCAATCAATCTACTCCGGCGTCCGGCTTCCGTCGTCCGCATCATTGTCGTTGACGTAGGTGTAGCTTCACCATAGACTTCCCATGAATAAACTGAATGGGGTGGCCTGCGTCACCCCTTATACGGATAACGATGGTGTCAAAGTCAGCAGTTGACCTAGGTAATCTTTAATGACTTGGTCCAGGGTGTCTACCAGATGTTGTGGTGTGAGATAGGTCCCTACAGGAATAAAAAGACGTATTCCTTTCTCATCATTGGGGAAACGACAGTAATGGGGAAAAGCCCCAAAGGTCTTGGCAAGGATAGGATCCCGCGTGACAATGGAAAAATGTCGCTCCTCCTCAGTGATATTGATGACCTGACTAGGCACAATCATTTCCGCTAAACCAATTTCCCAGTCTTGTTTATTGAGATACGCTAATAATGATATACACCACCACAATTTTGGAAAAAAGAGATCTTGTTCTTAGGTTCAGTTGGTCTGACTTGCTCTGAGGCACTCACTGCCACACTGACTGTGTCAGACTGAGACATGCTGTATTTAAACGAGATGGGATTCAGGAATCCAACTGTCAAATTTCGAAGGGTATCCTGCCCAATGCACTTTAATTTCTCGACTTATTTTTCCGTCTACTTTTCTCTTACGACGAGCCAAAATTGATTAAAGTTCACAGGTACCATCGTCTTTTATTGGCTGTATTTCAGAAAGATAAAAGGAACCCAAAAAGTGTTCCCCGTCGATGGATCACTTTAAACACTTCAGTAGTCCAGTTAGGTAGATAGCGTTTATCAAATGTACATTTGGTTTTATTGATACGCACAATCTCTCCAACCCGAATATCTTCTTAGTTTCTTTCCTTATTTGTTTTTCCATACAAGGTCAAGGTCACTGAATTTGAATTCAGTGCCTTTGTCCGTTTGCAAAGCTTTGGGTGATTTCGTTTTAAGAATAAAGCGAAACGCTTCAATGAAGGTGAGTATCCTTGAGGGGAACGACACAAGCATATTTTGAAAATACATCAATGACATAAAACAGATATAGATAATTGTGTTTGACCAGGGATTGCATATCCGCAAAATCAGCCTGCTACTGATGATCGATGCCACCCACTTTGGTTTTCTGTCTTGTAAATTTCCGACGGATCGGTTTATGCTAGGTATATGTCTTTTGTCCCTTCAGCCAGGATCGTACTTGATTCCATGTAATACCGTGAGCTCACGCTGCTCTAAAGAGACGGCGTATCCCTCCAAAAGCAGTGGGATGTGAGGGATCATAATACATATTCTGCAACACGGTATCTACTTTGGTGTCTATGTGGTCTAGTAGGGTTCCCACTTAGGCTCTGGTTTGATCAAAGTTTTTCTTTGTTTTATAGGTTCCTGAGACGTAGAAGGAGAAGACTCGACAAAACTATCGTAAAATTCATCTTCCTCCGAGTCTGACTAGGGTTGTTGTTCCCATGACTATCTCCGTTTATTCCTCACCACTTCTTGTGGTATGTTGACTTCTCTTAATCCACGAGAAAAATGTTCCCATCCTTCCGGGCTTGACCCTTTTCTATGACGAATCACATCATTGACTAAATCAATAATGTTGGATCCTTGTATGGGTTTTCCATCATATTCCAAAACACCTTGTTCATTCTATGACATATGGGGATGATTTTGGAGAAAGTGGAATTAGAGTTGAGTTTTTCGACGCATGGTTTGGGAAAAACTTTCAAGAATCCTATCGGTCAATGTAGCTGGAGCTGCTGGAGCTTGAGCTGCAGGAGCTGGAGTTGGAGCTGTGATGGTGGGTTCACGCGCTTTTTGAAGTGACGGTTGAAACTTTTGCAGGACTTGTCCATAGTGTTGTGCTTTTTCTGATTCGGACAAGGATTCATTTTGTAGTACTTCCCCCATTTGTTTCTGTAAATCAGAGGTCTGTGTAACTTGTGGGGGAGGGGGTAAGCGCGGTCGCTGTTCTGATTCCCATCGATTCATCTCTTCTAGCATTTTGAACGGTACAATAGCCATTTTCTTCATATTTTCTTTCACGTGTTGGGCTACCCCTCCACTGAGTGAATCTGCAGCTACAGCTTTAGCAAGGACTAGAGCCAGTGCCAATAATGGAAATAATCCTCAGTTTTGATTCAGCACCCGTTTCATTTTTTGAATCGATACTTTTTTATCCGCTAAAGTACGGAGATGTTGACGCTTAGGCTTCAACCTTTGCTTTTGAGAGAGGATAATGCAGCGTTGCCTTTTAAAACATTGTGACATCACTCGGAGACAAATTGAATCACTTCTATAAGTACTCCTTATATCATCTTTCTTCTCATTCGCTCTTAGGTTTGAGATAACCCCAACACCAGATGACCGTACTTGTGTAGGAATGGTCGCTTTGGAGCCATAACCTCAACTAATACTTTTTTCACACATCACTGTTTATATAAAGCATCTAAGGCTTGTTTTGAAGCTGAGCCCATTGGTAGGGCTCTTATTAAGTTTACACGTCCTTGCAAGGACAGACCTTGATAAGTGGGTAACAAGTGTGGCAATTAATTTGTCCTTTATCTCTTGTGTTTTGAAATAAGATCCTGTAATGTGCATTTAAAGTCAGTGTACGACTGGCTTTCGATTGTTGAAACATGTTTTGAGTGATGTAAATGACACTGGCATTACGATGGTCACCTTTTCGTGTAAACCATAATTTAATTTTCTCTTCATCTTTATCACCAAGCATATCATTAAATACAATCAAACGTGGAATGGAGGTATCCTCCACCAACTCCTCCTAATCCTCAGAAATACCATATAAGAATTGAATGTGGGGTTCCTGATCTTGTAAGTGAGCATAGGCTGTTTGTCATTCTTTGTAACACCATACGGTCCGATTTGTAGGTCAACCCTCTTTATTACAAATTTTGTTTTACCAGATCCAGTAGGACCTGCGATAAACATATTACAAGGATGCATAAACAGTAATCTGTACTCTATGACGTCACAATCACAACTAACACCAAGTGAATGAACTGAGTTATATTATTTGCTGTTTTTTTTTTACCTACAACAACTATAACAAAACAATAGCATGTTTTACATACATACTAGTATAACAGCCATATTTTTAGTTCAGCTTAGACACAGTTACAACACTGACAACAAAAGTCATGAAATGGTGGAAGTATTTTCTCAGAAAATTCAAATAAACATTCTGAATGTCCATGTCCACTGAGAAAGGTTAACACTTCGTCCTTGATCACTGCATGATTCATCCAATCCGTTTCACTAAAGTCTAGTAGTACTGTCTGTTTATAAAATGAATTTATCACATGAAGTCCTTTTTTAAATTCTTAAAACAGTTCTGGTGTACTCAAGCGTTGTCGAATCCATTCTAAACTATGATGACCATCAGGTATTTTCATGCGAAAAGCAAAAATGAATGCTTTTCTTAACATGGTATGATTCATAATATTAAAATGTTCCATTCCTAAATAGTTTGAATCACTTTATTGTTATTCACCACGTATGTGTTCCAATCTTCTCGATGGATAGCTTTCAAGTCCAAGTGTGCACTAATCATCGCATTATGAATCATCCGTTTAAATAGTTCAAACGTATGCGGATTCAGAACCCACGCGCAAATGTCCTTGGCCGTGACAAGGTTATCTTGTGCTATACTGAATAAGGTCCTTCTATACAACTCAAAATCCAAAATGTACAACAAACTCACTTATCTAGGTCGTCTTGATGGTCTGTCCATAATAATGGTCTGTTAAATAATATGACACCACGTACTTTGTATTGCAAATACCGCCGCTATCTGAGTTGAGATATCCAACCGTCTTACTTAACACCCATCCAAAAGATATCATGCGATCCAATTTGAGTGGAACCATATTGAACTTTCGTAGAATAGGTAATTTATGACTTAAGGTCAAATCCTGGCTGATATCCTCTAACAGTCTATCTGCCCTTCGAGGGTCCATGCGTTGTCAACTATGAATAGCACAACGGGTGGCCCATGTATGCACTAAGTCCATCTTCCATGGTTTAGCGTTAGCCTCTATCACATAGAGATAAATTTAAAGTCCTAACTCAATAGGAAATAACGGTATCCAATCCATACTTTTTGTGATTTTTTTGTTGTTTCGTTGTTTTCGTAAATGAAACAAGTTCAAGTTATGAATATTATATAACCAAAAAACAAGGTCAAGATTGACGTTCAAGCTTGACGTTCAAGTTCAGTCATGCAGATATCCATAAGGCACGGTCATGTAATCCTCGACGATGAAACGTTTGGTATACACAAAACGAAATGTTTTCATTTGTTTCTCGCTCGTCACTGTTCTATCTCCATGCCGTTTAATCCTTGAAGCATATTCAACCACGGCAGAATAATGCTGTCTGTCTTTTACACAGTCCATCATACTATTGAAATTCACCTGTTCAGTCGCATTATAGTCTAACGTAATCCTTTTCACTTTACACGTCTGATGTAGTTCTCCATTTTCAATGTATTCATAGCCATAGTTTTGGCAAAAGCTCTTTTTCCTGGATTTTTTTTCACTTGTTCCAATCGAATTCCATCTGCTTCAAAGTAATCTTGTTTAAACTTCACTTTATCTTCCTCTGTGCCTACGACTGGAGGATATCCACTGGCTTCTTGCTTCATTTTTAAGTATTTGTCAATGTATTGACGGTACACAGCAGTGCTCCACTCAACCCAGTACCATACATAATACACTTTCAACACTTTATACCCTAAAGAAATGGCTTTCACCAATTCTACATGGGTCCACGTTCCATACAATGTCCGTTCATACAGTGAATGTGTACAATAATCTAATTCCTCTTCCGCACAGGTACGACATAGAGCAAATACCATTTTGTTATTACAGTGTATAGGTAATGTAGGCATCCATAAATCTTGCGGTGCAAGAACACAGTATTTAATCAATCCTTTGTAATTCTCAATACTTTGTGGATCAATTTGCCCGTGACTCAAAATCACAGGATGACCTAATGGATACTCTCTGTACTTGTTGATATAACGATAGAGAGAACAAATGCCCACATATTTGATCTCTTGGTCCTTTTCTACTTCATGATACAGTCGGTCAGCATTGGTACGGCCTCCGAACAAAGCCTACCTGGGTTGAATATGGTCTTGACCAACATAAAATCGTTCTACTCTGGTCTTATACTCAGGGTCCTTTTGACAACGTTGATCAAATTCACATTCCCACATCACCACTAACGGCTACCCCTGTTCTTTCAAATTCTCAAGTCGTTTTTGTGTGTCTTCATAGGCGTAATTCATGCTTTTCAACGTGAATGGATTGATTGTACCCCGGCTGGGAAAGCAGGTGGGACATCCATGGTACCAACATCCCATGAATTCATACACGGTGTCTGTCTCTTCACAATACCCATCCACGTAATACGGTCCAATCCTTACTTCTCCTCCATTTTGATTCAAGGCATAACGAATATGAATCAGTCACAGCAGTCATTTGTAACCAACGTTTGCTTTTCATGGAATACCGAACTTTATTAGGATATCCTGCACCGGAAATCACGGCTAAACTGTTAGGTGGCATGGAATTTTTCCGCCAGGCTTTATTACACTCTTGTGCTAACGTAGTCGCTTCTGTAAAGCGATCAATTTGATCACTGGCTAACAACTGTTGACGAAATTCACCGCAACCACGTCTTAAAATCCCATATCCGATTTATAGTATTTTTCCATTTCTTTTTGAAAATCTCCTTTTTTCTCATGGTACCAAGTCAGAAACTGTTGACGTTGCTCTGATTTCATACTGTCAGTTTTTGCGGTAAGTAAGGTCCTATATAATCCCGGTAGTATAAGGTATTGACATAAAATAGAAACCATCCTTTAGCTAACTCAGTCAGTCCAAATGTCTTAGGAAAAGCTGAGAGTGGCGTACTTTGGAAACTGAGAGAGTCAATCAATCGCACTTCATGCACTCTTAACAGAATGATTTTACTTCCATTCATAATCAGCTATAGTAGTATAGATTTTAGGATTTGATGTGTAAAAGGTCATTCAGTGCAAAAAGTTATTCAGTGCAAAAGGTCATTCAGTGCAAAATACGTATCCAAAAATAGATGGGAATTCCCCCCAATTTCAAAATTTGAGAGCAAAATATATTTTCTCTAGCGAAAAAAACTTTTTATAGTATGAGAAGTCCCCCATATTTATAAGAGAAAACATTACGTATTTTTATAAATCTTGTAATTGCTCGTTATCGATCCAGCTATGAAACGACGCGGGATAACCGTACCACTTTACTAACGCTTTATTACCTTTACGGCGTATTATTTTTCAATCCTAAATATTTCTTGGCTAGTTTTTTGTAGTTCTTGTTCGCAAAACGTGCCCTGTATTTCCTCCCCATTATAGTCGGCTATTTTATAAGTCACTGACGTAGTTTTTGTACGGTAGTCACGGTAAAGATTTCTTCAGTCCATCTCGGTGTATATCCCTTTTCGAACGTTTTCTTTTTCATCGAAATCCTCACTTTATCACCTACCGAAAATTGTGGATTAAAAGTTTTTATTTTATAATGGCCCGGGTAAAGATTTTGCCAAACCTTAGTTTTATTTTTCTCTTCACTCGCTTCAACAGGTGTCATTTTTGTCGACGAGTGTCTCGTATTATTGTATTGATCAACGAGCTCGTCCAACACGTCAATGTATATCCGCGTAGAATTAGCCGAAAAATATTTCCACATTTTCTCCTTCATCGTTCTATTCCATCTCTCTACTACGCTAGATTTTTCTTCATTTTCGGTAGAATGTAATTCCGTTAAACCCCGTACTTCTTTCTTGTAAAATTCTTTACCTTTATCAACCCACATTTTTTGCGGTCTTCTTTCCTTAAATATCTTTTTCAACGCAGTCGCGACCGATTTTCCGGTCTTATCTTTTAACGGAATTAACCAACCGTATTTGGAAAAAAATATCGATAACGGCCAGCAGGTACTTGATTCCGCGGTTAAATTTCGAGAACGCCTGCATATCTACCAAATCTGCGGCCCATATTTCGTCAATGTTATTTACGCGCACTCGTCTTTTAGGAAATTTCTTAACGACGGGCTTGTTTAATTCTCCGCTTAATTGTCGGTCCATTTTAACTTTTCATCCCGAACCTCATTTTTGTACCAATAATTTTTTTAACAATAGATCTATACATTTTTTCCTTTAGAGTGGGATTATAAATATTTGTCATCTCCTCCAACATATTTTTATCGCAAACTTTATTTCTAGTTGCTGTATCCTTATTTTAAGATAGCACACATCATGATGGTATGCAGCTTTATAAACCCTATTTACAGGCATACTCCAGCTTTTAGGTGTAAGATCCGTATTTAATCTCTTTTTTAATTTCGTACCCGGACCGATAAAATTATGACCTGGCAAATGCATTTCAAAAGGCAAGTTATTTATGGCACTATTTAATAGTGAACCACCTTTCATTTTAGTAAAGTGAGTTTTTGTCGTTCCGCATATTACGCATTTTCCACGTTTCATGGGTCTTTTATTTTTTGCAATTGTATTCTCCACGTTACACGTGTCTGTAATTTTTTTACATTTCACGCAATACATTTTTTATGTAATGCGTTTCTTCGGTTTAAATAAATGGAAATTAAAGATTTATCTTGGACTACGAAAACTAAACGTCACAATAATCCTCTCTTGCCAAAAAATATTCGTGGGGTTATAGTGGGTAAATCCGGCTGTGGTAAAACAATTTTATTATTAAACTTGTTGCTTCAACCGGGGTGGCTCGATTACGATAAACTCAAAGTTTTCGGAAAGGTTTATTTCAACCCGGATACCGCCTCGTTTATAAAGCTTTTAAAAATAAATTGACAAAGCCCGAAATATTACGTCTTTTCGAAATCTGCGAAGAACTTTCAGCTAGGGATATATCACCCGATCATTTTATTGAAGTTTTAGCGCGCGACAATCCCAAGCGGGAGGGATTAAAATGCGAATTTTACGAAAACGCCCACGACGTACCCGATCCTCGCGAATTGGCACCGAGTGATAAAAATTTAATGATTTTCGACGATTTGCTTTTGGAAAAGCAAAACGAGTGTGAGCGTTATTACGTACGTGGTAGGCACAGTAATGTAGATTGCTTTTATCTCTCTCAAAATTATTTCAAACTACCGCGCCAAACGATACGGGAAAATGCAAATTTTATTTGTCTTTCCCCAAGATTTAAAAATATCAACCACATTTATAGCGACCACGTTAGCCAGGATATGACCAAGGAAGAATTTAGAAAATTGTGCGTCGAGACTTGGAAGGAGCCGTATAACTTTGTACTTATTGACTTGTCTTCATGAAAAGATTGTGGGAAATATAGACGATGACTCGATGATTTTTATATAATTGAAACGCCTTTTCTCATATAGGAAAATATAGAACAATTGTTGGAAGTTATAGCAAAAACACCCGCCCCAAAAGTTCTCAACAAATTGTAGTTTCAGATAATACTACACGGCTTAAAACGAGATTTAACCCTCCTCTCGAGCTTGACAAAGATAAACAATACGAAATTGCGCTCGTTAACCTCGAGACGTATTATTCTTTTCCAAACATTACCAACGAAAACAACCATTTTAGGTATTCACACAATGAAGGTAAAGATTGGAAATTATTTATTATCCCAGAGGGAAGTTATGATATTATAGACATTAACCGATTTATTCAGGAGCGAATGAAAGAGGATGGCTACTCGGACAAAGTGTCTGTAACGGCGAATCCAAATACGTTAAAATTCAGGGTTAGCGTAGAAGATAAATTGGTAGACGATTTTAGACACCCAAATTACATCGGACGGGTTTTCGGATTCGAATCCGCGGCATATCGATCCGGCCTTCACGAATCTGAAAACGTGGTTGATATTCTTTCAATCAACGCTATTCGGGTCAACATAGATGTCATTACTGGCAGTTATGTTAATGGCTATGTGCAAAGTACAATTTATACCTTTTTTCTGTGTGTGAGTCCTGGCTACAAAATTGTCGAAACTCCTGCAAATTTAGTTTATTTACCAATCACTTTGGATACGATTCACACTATAGAAACCTTACGGATCAAAATGGTGAGTTGCTCAATTTGCGTGGAGAAGATATTACGATTCGATTTCATATTCGAGAAATTTAAAAGAGTTTAATTTTTTAAAAAAAAATATGCGATATATAAACGTTCGAGTAAATATTTCCCAAGGGCAAAAAGATAAAATACAACGGGCGATTCATAACGGCACGACGACCGTTATTCGTCTGGGCAAGGACGATCTGAAAGGCAACGATCTTATAGCGGTGACTCCCACCCAAGCGAATAGGATGCGGCGGGCGATGGAAGAAGGCGTCGGTCTCGATTTAAAAAATAGCCGCGCGCAACTAGCCCACAATTTAAAAATTGAAGGCGGTTTTTTAGGTTTGTTGGCAGGGTTAGCTTCGAGGGTTTTACCCATGATTACGGGTAAGGTTTTACCAGCTCTCGGGATAGGTGCTTTATCAGGGTTGGCCGGCACAGCCGCCAAGAAAGCCCTCGGGTCAGGATTATATCTAAAAAAGGGTGGAAGCGTTTGTCAATTGGAAACTGACGACGTGGGACTTTATTTAAAACCATCCTCTGGTATGGGATTCGAACTAGTCGGAGATGGTCTCTATTTGATAAAGGAAGGTGCATTGTACAATGGGCGAGGTCTCCTTTTGGGACCCAACAGTCCGTTTAAAAATGTTCCGCTTCTCGGAATGTTTCTTTGATTTAAATAAAATTGTCGTCTATTTAAATAGGGGAATAAAATGGAATCGCAAGAATTTAGATTAAAAAAATTAACCAAGTTCAGGCCATTTTTACGGCCGAAGAGGCGCAACGCCTAGCTCTGAGTAAAAAATATAAACGAGCGCGCAAACTTGTCGACGCCGTTGATATGGTTTGTAGTTTCGCTTCAATCGGGTTGACGGCTGGAGGAGCCGTTCTTTTGTCTACGATTGTGGCAGTTCCTGAAGCCGTCCTCATGGGCAGCGTCGCGGCAGGTCTCACAAAAGTACCACCGAAGAAAATAAAGAAAATTTACGCCAACTTCCAGGCTCTAGTGAGACCCCAAAAGCCCCGATCGTTTCCGGCGATCAAACGTTTGGTTTGTACGCTAAAAGGGACGGAAATTTGTATATAGATGATAAACCTATTACTATCAAAGAGAACAACCTAATAGTCGACGGTGAGGAATACGAAGGTACTCCGGGACTGTGGGAACTCATCACGTCTAAAAATCCCGGTAAATTTGACGATAGAGATTTAGCCAATTATGGTGAGTTGTTGTTTAAAATAAACACCATTTACCAGAAAAATGACCCCACTACCAGGAAATCGAAAGCCAGCAGGTCGGATAAGTATAGATATATTGTCAAACCGATTTGGGAGGAGCATAAGGCTAAATTAGGTTTCGGTCTCTCCAACCCGAACGAGCTCCTCGAGAGGTTGGATTTATTGTTGGTGAGTAAAAAGGCGGGAAATACTGGAGTTGGGGATGAACTGGTAGCCATCTGTAACGAACTCGCGAATCGAGATATAATAGATTCCGACCAATATAAGAAAATGTTGACCATAATTTAAAAAAAATGTTAATTGCGAAAAATCATGGTTTTACGAGACGTTACCGATACTGGAAGCGGTATATTTGATTTTCTTTCCAGCTTGTTTACCCGCAGTATGATGAAGGTCACCGCTCAAAAAGTTGGGCAAGCTGCGCTCGAGGCGGGCAAGTCAGCCGTGGAGGAAACTGGGAAAAAAGTCGGGCAAGCTGCGCTCGAAGCAGGCAAGTCGGCCGTGAGGGAAACTGGGAAAAAAGTCATGGATGTTGCTGGGAAAAAGGCGATCGAAAAAGTTAAAAGTTTCCTCACTCCGAAATCTAAAGCCATTTTTAAAAACATTTAGGCGACGCCCCCATTCAACCAGTTTCTCTCGGTACGCTAATCGACGGAAACGGAATCGACGATTTAGTAAAAAGTTTTACGAAAAAGTAAAATGACATGAAAGTCTAGAATTTGTTCGTTTCCGGAATTGGATTCCGCCTCAGTTTATGTTGAAAATGCAACTTTGAGATTTCATGGTGCCGAAATTTTAGAAGTTCGAGATTCGAAATTTGGTTATCAAAAAGCCGTTATAAAATTAACCGACGATCAAATCCAAACGCTAAGAGATTTCGAAAAAGAAACAAACGATTTTTTACTCAACAATGAGCAAGAAGTTTTCCCACCCATCAAACTAGTTTACGAAAATAAAATTTATCCGATAATGCTTACTGGTAAAAGGAAATTTAACCAAATTGTATTAAAGCGAGTTTTCATCTCTGGCCAAACGTTTCCCCAGCTTTGGATCATGTAAATTTTTTATATCGTCAAAAAGAGATCGATATAAAAAATCAATCACCCGTTTAAAAAAATGGCAATGATTTTAAATATTACAGAACCTTACGCGACTGATGAAATTGTAGAAAGGTATGAATATCACGAATACGAACCCATCACGGGAACCAATTTAAATAATCCTGGGGAGATTCGTATAAACATAGAGACTCAAGATTTATTTACCCACCCGAGTGAAAGTTTTTTGTTGCTCGAAGGAAGGTTGATGAAAGCTGATGGAACGGCTTACGCGAATGGTGACAACGTTGTCATAACGAATAACGGTCTCATGTACCTTTTCAGCAATATATAAAATATCAACTTTCCAGTCAAGAGATTGAATCCGTTTTTCACCCCGGTCAAGCCACCACCATGATGGGGGTGTTGAAATATCCCGACGATTTCCCCAAATCCCAAGATTTAAATCAGTTGTGGTACAAAGATACCAATCCAGCGGCTCATAGAGGTAACAATACCGGATTTAACGTTCGGCAAGATTACCTAATTGTTCAACCAGATCCAAAAGGCTCGTTTAGTTTCCGAATTCCGCTAAAACACATTTTCGGATTTTGCGAAGATTACGATAAATTTTGTACGGGATGAAACAAACACTCACTTTGGTGCGGAAATCCAACGACGATGCCATCTTTAGGGATAACGCGGTGGATCGAGGCCAAGTAAACCTCAGCAAGTTATCTTGGTTTATTCCTCACGTCCGTCCTGCCGACGCCCAAAAGGCGAGATTGTACAAGATGATTGAAGAAAAGGCTACCCTCCCCGTAGGTTACCGAATGAGGCAATGTGATTCCATCCACAATATACGAGTTTTACGTGGAGACTTTCCGTCAAGTCGAGTCCCAAAAAAACCTCGTTGGATTATAGTCGGGTTTCAAACCAACAAAAACGGCAGCCAGGAAACTAACCCCGCCCTCTTTGATCACTCTGACTTGAAAAATATGTACGTCATGTTAATTTCGGATAGATATCCCGAAGTGGATTATCAATTGAATTTTAATCAATATAAATTCGCTCGCGCGTATGGAGATGCCACTCTATTCAGGCCTAGATTTTACGGGATGGACGAATAGATATCCAATCCCAACATTTCTCAGTACGATTACAAAGCCCTTTTTCCCTTGCTCGTGTTTGACGCGAGCAAACAGAGCGAGAGGATGAAATATTCCGTCACGGATATTCAAATCAAGGCGCAATTTAACGTCAACGTCCCCGCCAACATGGAAGCCTTTGCCGTTGTAATTAGCGACAAATTGTTGGAATTCAAGTCTGACGGAAATAAAATGAGTGTGATTTATGGATAATGTTTCCTAATTAAAAAAATGTCTGACAAAAATAAATCTGATAAACGACCTCAGGACATTCTCAAGCGAGCGAAAATTATCTTGGACGATTCGCTCGCGAGATATTCCGGAACTAAACATCCGCGAAATCTCACGCTTCCCATGAGAGAGCATGAACAAAGAAAAATTACTATAGTTGATTCGGGGCTGCATTATACTTGTATTTACGATTCTGCCTACGGCGGACTCAAACATCCGCGAAATCCCGCGTTTGATAAGCAACCCGCGAATGATTTTGAACAGAGAAAACTAGATTAAGAAAAAAAGAATTTAAAAAATATTGCTAAAATAAAAAAAATGCCTTCATTACCGGAATTCCAAAACATTTAAAAAAACATAACATTAAGGGTTATTCTCCGGGAATATGGGTTAATGCCTGGACCAATAGATCATTACGAATTTTTACGAGAAATAAGAAATAAACCCCGTTCCCGTGAGAATTGCCGATTTCCAAGAGGGAATTTTTTTTATTTTTCTTCATTAAACAAAGCTAGTGCTTTTATCGGGGAAGCTCCCCAACTTTGCCGGATTTACGACGGTAGAATTTTAAAAGATAGATACGCTATTCAAATATTATATTTCTTTTTTATTTTTTCTGTAAAAATAAAAAAATGAAAATAGAATTCTTAAAAAAACTAATAAAAAATGATTCATTACTCCGATTACACTATCAGAGAATTAAGAGAAATGGCAAAACAACGCGGATTTCGCGGTTTTTGGAAGCGTAGTAAAAACGAGTTGATAAATTTATTAAATAGTCTGCGCGGAGGGACGAACGAGACACCGGAAATTTCAGCAAGACAAAGAGAGCGAGAACGAGCGCGAGAGGTCGCACGAGCCTTTATGTCCGAGCCCGTAACTCCCAGCGTCCCCGCTCCATCGCCTTTAATCGAAGTCCTCCCGCCAACGCCATCCATATCCGCTTCAGGGCTGTCTGCCTCCGACATACTCGATAGCGGAACGAGAATTAATGTGCCGACTCTTATCCCGAGAATAGTCACAACCGCGGCGCGAAACGTGAAAATGTAATTAAAAAATCGGTAAAAACAGCGACAGATTGGGTCAAATGGTTGGAAGAAACGCCGCGAGGCTGTAAGATCCATACCAGAAAATATCGCGGTCCTGCAAAGGACGGTCGCGAATTTATACCAGGAATTACGAAATCAACCGTCTTTCGAGGTCAAGGTCAATCCTCCATGAAAAATGAGTCGAATATTCATACGATAGAAGGGAGGAAAGGTTACGACGCGCGCAGTTTTTTTCAACGCGGTTAAGAACATGGTTACCGGATTTCTCGATCAAAATAGGAACCGCAAAGTTAAATTACTTTTAAAATGTCAAATGAAAAAAACAGACACCAATACTGGAGAAGAAATCGTCGACTCGGCATATATTTAATCATTTTATGAAATTATTTTAGAGGGAACCGGCGTATTTGAAATATACAATACCGCGATTGGGCAAATTTTAGAAAATATGGCAACGTACCAAAGTCTGGGTAGCGGTTGGATTTTCGTTTCGATTGAGAAACTCGAAATTCGTTCGTCGGTTTACGAGCTGTTGAGGCAAACAACGCTTCTTTGAGAAAAGTCAATCCTCCGAAGGAAGGAAGTTCTTATATTCAGTTACCGAGTGTATTGGCGAAAAAGAAAGCCATTGTAAATATGAAAAACAAAGACAATGTTTTCTATGGAGCGTCTTGAGGGCTTTGTATCCGAGAGACCAAAACCCCGAACGTACAAATCAGGGTTTAAAAAGTAAAGAAAGTAAATTAAACATGAAAGGTATTAAATATCCCGTAGAGTTAAAAGACATAACCAAGTTTGAAAACCAAAATCCGGGTATCTCCGTAGTCGTTTATGAGTATGAAGCGGGTAAAGGTGTTTATAGCCTCCATTCCAAAAAGACAAGAGCTAAAAATCCGATATACCTTTTGTTGTTTGGTGATGGTAAAAAAAACATTATTGTTTGGTGAAAAATAAAAGTAGAAATAAAAGTTACTGTCTTCGCAGAGGGCGCATGGGAATTTTTTTTTGTGACAACTGCCAAAACCCATTCACCTCGCAGAGAGTGTTGGACAAGCATTAGGAATATTGCTATTCGAACGAAGGGGTACGGATTGATATGCCAGGGAAAGATTCGTTTGTCAAGTTTATAAATTTCTATAGATCGATGCGAGTTCCTTTCGCAATTTACGCCGATTTCGAATCTTTTCTAAAACCTATTGACACGTGCGCTCCAGACCCGGGAAAGAGCTATACGAAACAATTCCATCAACACGCTCTGGCTGGATTTTGTATTTACGTAAATTGCTACGTCGACGGCGTATACGAGAAGAAGCCCATCATCTATACTGCGGAAAGTGATGAAGACATTGGTCTAAAATTTGTGGAAATGTTGGAAGGGGTCGTGAGGGAGATTAGTAATATTCCACAGAAAAAGATGATACACGGCGTAGAAGACAGGATAAATATCGGGCGAGCGACCAAGTGTTGGATCTGCAACGACGACTTTGGTAACCACGAAAAGGCGTATGAGAAAAAGTATGGTAAAACAAATTTCCTCACGAAGGCGTTTGCAAAAAAGGTCCGTGATCACTGCCACTACACCGGAGTGTATAGAGGTGCAGCACACAGCGCGTGTAATCTCATGTTTGAGAAACCTAAATTCACACCCGTGACATTTCACAATTTAGCCAGATACGACAGCCATTTATTCGTTAAAAATCTAGGAAAAACTGAAGGTAAGATTGATTGCATCGCGAAAACTGAGGAAGAATACATCAGTTTTACGAAAACGATACAGGTGGGCAATTATACCGATAAGAAAGGTGAAGAAAAAACGATAAATCACCAAATTAGGTTTGTAGATAGCTTAAAATTTATGCCTTTCAGTTTGGACACACTCGCTCGAAATTTAAAAGGAAGAACATTTTAAGGCTATAAAAATATTTCCCAAACGAGCAAGAAAATTGGTTTTGAAAAAGGGTGTCTATCCGTACATATTCGGATTGTGCGAAAAGATTTAAGGAAACGCACTTGCCTCCGAAAGAAGCGTTCTATTCAGGGTTAAACGATGAAGGAATTAGCGATGAAAAAACGCTCAAGCGCAGGAGGTGTGGGAAGCCTTCGAGTGTAAGACGTTTAGAGATTATCACAATTGTATAATAAAACGGACGTCTTGTTGCTGGCTGGCATTTTCGAGAATTTTCGAGACCTTTGTCTTCAGCATTATAGGCTGGATCCCGCGTGGTATTTAACGGCACCCGGATTAGCCTACGATGCCATGTTGAAAAAGACGAAAGTAAAACTAGAGTTACTGACGGATATCAACATGCTACTCATGATTGAAATAGGAATAAGAGGTGGAGTCTCTATGATTTCGAGAAGATATTCCGAGGCGAATAATAAATATATGAAGGGATACTTTTGGAAAATGGTTCGACTAAATCTTAAGGAAATAATCCGGATAGACAAAGAAGAAAAATCAGGCAAAATTCCAGTCAAAAACCTGAAAAAAACCCTCTCTGATATCTATAATATATTTAGACGCCAACAAATTGTATGGGTGGGCAATGGGTCAGCCATTACCGATCCATGGATTTAAATGGATGACAAAGGATGAATTACGAGATTGGAAAAATATCCCTTGTATTTTAGAAGTCGATTTAAAATATCCGAACGAGTTACACGATTTACACGACGAATATCCTCTAGCTCCCGAACATCTAAAGATAAACGGAGTAGACAAATTAATCCCGAATTTATACGATAAGAAAAAATATGTGATTCATCACAGAAATTTAAAACAGTATGAGGAGATGGGATTAGTAATTACGAAAATTATTACGATAAAATGAAAAAAGGAAATTGACGGCGAAACCAAATTTCAACGGAGATACAATCTTTGACGAAAATCTTATCGCGGTGCATATGAAAAAGACCCGCCTATTATTCAACCAACCGGTTTACCTCGGGATGTGTATTTTGGATTTAGGTAAAACGCTAATGTACGATTTCCACTACAATTATATTAAAGCCAAATACGGAGATAAAGCTAAATTGTTGTTTACGGATACGGATAGCTTAATATACGAAATTGAGGCGGAAGATTTTTATAAAGACATTTCCGAGGTCGTATAAGCTAAATTTGACACGAGTAATTTCCCCATGAATTTCCCCGAGGGACACAAATCTGAAATTAAAATGGGAGTGAATAAAAACGTTATCGGAATGTTTAAAGATGAGGCGGGAGGGAAGATTATAGAGGAATTTGTGGGGTTGAGAGCTAAATTGTATTCGTATAAAATGTACGAGGGACCGGAAGAGAAAAAGTGTAAAGCGATAAAAAATGTGTTGTTGAAAAGAATATCCAACACGAAAATTATAAAGAGAGTTTGAATATGGGAAAGAACCAACTGCGAACGATCAATATTTTGAGAAGTCGGGAACACGTAATACACACGGAAGAAATTAAAAAGGTCGCGCTAAGCGGTGAGGATGACAAGAGAGATATTTTGCCTGACAAAATCTCCACTCACGCGCACGGTTATAAAGATATGAAGGAGTCGGAATTATTTAAAAAAATGAACGTCGGAAAGATAATTTTATCGGACAAACCGCTCAACAATTTCGAATTGATGAAAGCGACTAAAGAGTTGAAAATTCCGAATTTTCAGGGCGTATTTATGCGCGATCAACTGCCGAAACGCCCTTGGGAAAGGGAATACGGAATATTAAACTTAGACGACTCGGATCCGAACGACGGCGTCGGATCTTTCAACGCTGGTGGAATGCATTGTGTTTGTTGGATAAAAAAGGGAAAAGACAAACATTATTTTGACGGGTACGGCGTACAACCGCCGGAAGAACTGGTAAAATATTTAAAACCGAAAATATTTTACAATAAAGATCAAGAGCAGCTGAAAGGATCAGTCATTTGCGGGCATTTGTGTTTATACGTCTTAAACAAAAGTCTACGAAAATAAAAAAATGCCTGTTGATAAATTTGGACGAATGCCTACAACGGACGCGAGGGTTGACTTTATAAAGCGCGGGGAAATTAATATGCTCGGAAACAAGATTACGAATCTCGGAACGCCGACGGATGCGGATGATGCGTCGCCTAAGGCGTTTGTGATAAAGCGAATAAGCAAGGCGATACGAGATTATGGCCTAGATAATCTAAAAGAGACGCTGAATGGTGTAGAAGAACGGGTAGAAAATTGTCTAGATGAAAAAGAGTTGAGACGAGTGAAGATGGATATCATAGAAAAGATGAGAAGACGTAAAAAGGGGGGTGGAAAGTCTTAAAAAAGAATTGGAAACGTATGTAGACGAAAATGAATTGGAGCGGGTAAAGACGGAAGTTGGTAAAACCCTTGTAACGACGGTAAGAGAACATTTGAGGGGATACGTTGACGAACAAAAAATGGAAACTGAACTGAATAAATTTAAAAAAGAATGGGCATTAGATAGCGAAACCATTGAGGATAAAATCGAACGAAAATTACAGGGTGATATTGAGAAGGGTGTAGAAAATTTAAAAAAAGAATTGGAAACGTTCGTAGACGAGAAAGACCTAGATCCAATCATCGAAGAATAAAGATGGATGTGGGTAAGGCCGTCATGGGAAACAATACCAAAATTTTACGATTAGAATCGGATATGAAAATTCTAGGAGAAAATTTATTACATACTCTTTTATTTTCGCTCGAAATTAGCGCGGATACTATTATCAATATAAAACAAAAAGAAGATAACCGAATTGTAATCACCAATAATAAAAATAAACGATACAACTTTTTCACATCGGCCTTTATTAAAAAGCCAAACGAGAATATCATTTATGAAGATATAATAACGTACCCCATTATTGTATTTGTATATTTGTACGGCACGGAACACTGGCTTCTTAAAAAGACGAGGGTTTACACCCTCGGAGTTAATTTGACGTATACGAGAAAAAATAATCCGGTCGGGAGACAACGATTATTACATGTGGACTTGGGTGATGGAAGAACGCAAATATTTTGGGACCGGCTCGAAAATCGAAAAAGAATAATTAATAAAACGTGGTCATTCGTTATTAATTCGCCGGACACGAGAATCGGAATATACCCCTTAACGTACGGCGAATACAAGTTTACCGCTGAAGGACACGTGAAATTATATTATAATCCGTTTTAATGCGCAATTTTTTCTCTTATAAATATGGGGGACTTCTCATATTTATAAAACGTTTTTTTCGCGAGAGAAAAATATATTTTTTCTCAAATTTTGACATTGGGGGAATTCCCATCTATTTTTGGATACGTATTTTGCACTGAATGACCTTTTACACTGAATAACTTTTTGCACTGAATGACCTTTTGCACATCAAATCCTAAAATCTATACTACTAGCTATGGTTTAGCTGTACCATGGGTGACGACATATCTGAGAATAAACTGGGCATCGTAACCTTGAGCATTGTGGGCGATCACTGTAGATCCACGATGAGTGGGGTTGAATAGCCAAGTACAGAATTGTTCCAAAGTATTTTCTCCACGGAATATTATTTGTCTTGCTTCATTCACCTCTTCACAATACTCACATGGATCTTGCACTGACTTACACATACATTCACAATAGGCGCGTTGCGCTACACAAAAGTTGGGTATATGTTCTCCAGAACCAAAGCAACATTCAAAGTCATAAAAGATAAGGGGGACTTCGGGTTGCATGCCTTTTCTATCAGGTGGTGCATGCGTTGGAATATAACACTCATGATCCGGTCCCACTATTTTTTCACAATATTTGCATTTCATTTTCCTTCAGCAAATATGATTTCGTCTCGTTCCTGCTACTTTTTGCCCACATTTTCTACAATTCCATACGGACTCACAGATAGTTTTTCACTTTTGGTTTTGTGATGATCAAAACAGTTTTGACTCCGAAATACTCGATGACAATCGGGACATCGGATGGATTGTTCCACGGGGCACAGGGTGGTGGCATAACACTGACAAATGTTCCTACGTTGGTGGGCTTACTGTGATTATAACCCACATTACGCCATTCGCAATAATAACGTCCAAGAAATCCCATAATGGACACTATACAGTCATCTTGATAGTCATGATGAATATTATGAATCACACGACTTTTTCAGTCAACGCTGGTGGTTTGAATAATAACTCACTACCGTAATGTTGTGAATGAATTTTAATCACATAGTTGGGATGTAGGTAATCTTTTAGCTTATTGTATTCTTCTATACCACAAGCTTGATCCGATGAAATATCCACTTGTTTTAATAATGCCTTGGCTTCATGTTGTTGTAGATTTATCTTAGGCTAAGATGCCATCGTTTTTTCCATTCCGGGGTTTGATTTTGATTCGCTTTACACATGCCAACCACAATAGATCTAGTTAAATATATCGAGTCCTAACTATTGCCAATAAACACAACATTTGTCTTTGACTTCACCATGTTCAGTAAGTTTACTGACTTGAATGTCATTTTTCCAGAGTCTTGTGGCATAGCATTATGCATAATTTCCATCTGTGCTTCTCCGTCATGAATCTTAAACTCACGGTTACTCTGTGCTACTCGTTCAATTTCATCCAATACAGTGTCTCCATTAATACCAGATGCTATATCAAATGGAATATGAATTCCGAATTCCAAATTAGGATGTAGTATAGACACTCGAACTCTATTATCGGATCTTACTTGGCATGTCCGATAAAGTTGATTCATCATATCATGAAACAGCCGGCTTGTACGAATGATCGTACGGCTGAAATGTCACATCATATACTCTAGACTGCACCTTGAATTTCCATGTCTTCCTTTCCATTGAATTTGTATTTGATATTACTCTCGCACATGCTTCAACATTGTTCGTTTGGCTGGAGGCTCATGACTTGCACTGTCGGTATCTGACATGATTATGAATCTTATGGTCCTTTACAGTCCCCTTTAGATAGCGTGTTCAGTGTCATACCTATAAGATTATATTCATATCTATAGGAATCTATTCAAGGTCACACTCAAGATTACAATCTGTTCAAAGTCACATTCAAGGTCACAATGTGGTGAACGCCATTAAACCCCTCTACGCAAACGGCCCTTTTCAGGGCACCATGTTTTTTTTCCGAAAGCAAACTTGTGAAATTGTCCAAATTGTCTTAAGTTCAAAACAAAATGTCAAAGTCCGAAAAAAACAAATGGCCAAAAACAAATGGTTCAAAACAAACACACACACAAAATGTCTAAAGTCCAAAAGGTCACACCGTAATTTTTGCTTGTATCACGTGGTTTGATATCCATGAAATACGGGAAACTCATATCTAAATTTCGGTGATCACCACTTCTTGAAAATAACACCGCCATTTTTAAAGATTACAACCGTTGAAACTTGTTTAAGACATGTACAGAGAAATTCGCCATTAATTTAATTTGCCCAGTCTACATATTCATTGATAAAGGAAATGTTTCTAATGTATTTTTTCCTTTTCTTTAATGTCAAATATGCGCCAGATACAGTCAAACCTGTGTTTTCAGCCGCTTCCGAATTAAGGCCAGCCTGTAAATAAACGTCATCATTTGAAGCCGTCAATTATTGAATAATTGACCTCTGAATAAAGGTCATCTGCCAATGAAGACCGCAGTTTGTCAATCCCAATGGTGGAGTTTGTAATAAATACGCATGAATAACATTTATAATAAATACGCATGAACGACAACACGGTACATGATACTAGTATTTAAAATTAACTGAAGCCTATTAACAAAGTAATTACATGCATGTCCATCGTGTAGAGCGCCTGCTATTTTCCAGGCAATTGTTGTTGATATCTGAGTATACATGTACAAATTGTACATCTTAAATACTGACTGTACAGGTATCTACTACCTGTGACAAAATGTCACTACTGTCTGTATTGTAACAGTCGTTACCAACAAAATGCTATCAGATTCTGGACATCTCGACTCATATCCTCTATGTTTCTTTTAGTCTTGTTACTTATTCTGGTCATTTCTGGTCACCGCATGCATTTCCATCATGCGTATTATGATTAAAAGTTCTTGTCAACATATAGAATGCACAGTTGTGTTTTGTCATTGCATATTATTAATGCCTAAATGACAGCATATGTTTATATGCAGACTGAATATGTAGATAACACATTTACATGCATATAACATAATTATAATAAATCATACCTAACAATTGCAACGTTATATAAGACATTGACCAGTAATTTAGCTATTGGACTGTCATTGCTATCATCTAGGACAAATATAATTGCCCTAGCTACTGTATGCATGTACTACATAACACTTCAACTTAAATCTTCCACTAACATTATCAAATATGTTATTAAAAATTCTCTCGACAATACAACTCAATAATCAATGTCAAACACATTCACGAAAAAAACCATAAGGACAATGAATAGTATTAATTAATGTTCATATTATATGTGGCAATTAATCACGCGATATTTTCGTGCAAATCTTGGAAAGGCAGAAAAGTCTGCGTTAAGGAGACAAGACCAATGCAACTCGTTTGTATCACTAATTGCACAACTCTGTAATACAAACACATGTATACCATATACAAATGTACATGCAAAAGTCATAAATTTAATCTGAAAGACAACATACACCCGATATTGTTCCTTAATTTCATTTCAAAGTTTCTTCTGTTAACGTCGGTGTTGTGGTTTATCACGGCCGCTAACTACATAGAAGATATTTTGTATAAAGAGCTTAGACCGGACTCGATAAGAATTATGAAGAACTAGGAATACGAAGAATCATAACAGTTGTTATATGTGTAACATTCCTTCACGTACAAACACTCATGCAAATTAGTATTTTGTGATAACTCCTTACCTTTGCCATATAAGTCATTTGTAAGTCTTTGCCATATATTTATCCACGAATGTAGCTCTTACAACAAGAATAAAAAAATCTTAACACAAAAACTCATGTAACTAAAATAGTAAAATGTGTCCGAAAATGGACCACGTGTATTAGGAGAACCCCGTGCTTCAACAATTTAAAGAACGAGAAATGAAAATCTAGTGAACAGTCAAGCGGAAAACACATCAAGCGCCACGAAGTAAGATCAAAACGGGAAAACAGCTATTTAGTAGCTGATGCATCAGACAGATTAACTAAGTTTGTTTTTCCAATGATTCAGTATTTACTGATAATGCAAAATTAAATACCCGGATTTTAGAGGTAGAAAAATATTGCATTGTCGAGTGTCCTGTTTATGGTATTCTAAACTGATCATAATGATCTAAATTATTGCCAACATTTGATGTTTATTAATTATAAATAATACACATACTTTTTATATATAAACGTGTCTGTTTTCAGCAATAAGGCCATACCAAATTGATTCTATGTTTATCTACCAAGCAAAAATAAGGGCACAACAATTTTTTAAATCAAGCCTATTGAAATTTAAAACCTCATAAAAGGCAACAGTTTGTTACATAACCAATTAATTATATGGACCACTGTTAATAGGCCTAACACGTGTGCACAAATACACAGTGAAACATATTATAAATGAGTAGAACAATAAAAATTCCACCCTGCTTCTGTTGCCTCATTGTCCTCAGAAAAGGAGACTACGCATTGGGTGTAGGGTTTGTCCTGTAAATTAATTGGACGTTTAAATCTTACCACAGGGGTAGCATTGTGAATGACCTGAATGATTTTTCTACAAGTAGGGAAGCAAATGTTTCGTCGCCAACTTGAATGATATACTAATCAAGAATTGTTTGGGGGCCCTTCTTTAACTTGACACGATACAATGGCATATTTACAAGCCATTCTGAACTCAAGCCATATTTGCTAATGAATACATCCCCCTCCCTCCCCATTTAGTAAAGAAGTAATAACGGAGAATAGTTAACAAAAACACACGAATGTTAAAGATCTACCAAAAAATAGTTATAATAAGTAGTTCATCAAACGCTTGCATGAGTTTAAACTTAATAAGCGTCTATGGTACAGTAAAGATACGGGCGAAAAATGTCTGCCGAATGCTATGTTTGTTTTGTTTTTTTGTCAAAACCCTAGAAAACCTACCCACCCAATGACGCTAAACATAGTATCAATTTGGCATGGCCTAATGGATTTAGCGAATTAAGTCGAAGAATTTCAATAGTTCTTTAATCTTTTCATATTAATAAGATAAATGACGTCGAAAATAAAACACGAATCCAAATTTTGTTACTGTATAAAACTGTGTGATATTACATTTGTAAATTCATATTTTACGTGAATATTCTTTGAAGTTAATATTTTCTTAGTTTTGAACTATTGTAAGTACATGTGTATTATTTTTACATCTACTCTATTGGCTGTCCATTTGTATAAAAGAATGCAGAACAATGAAATTACCAATGAATGTTATATATCGTAACAACAGACGTTAGCTTATCTCATACAGAATTACCAGTAGATCTGTATTTGTACATTCATTCTAAGACTTATATTAGTTAATATTTTCATTGTCTTTGTTGTACAATTTTGTCAGGCTCAAAATTTATGTACATTGTATTTATGTTAACATCTTTTGTTTCAAAAAATCAGTTCTTTCATTTGATTTGGTTATAATTGTGATCATATCATAAACACGTATTATCCAATGTATGCGCTATGCGTCCTTTAAACAGATGTTAAAGACCTGAATTTTGGCTAGTCATAGTTTGTGTTAGTATAGTGCAACCTCTCCAAAGCAACATCTTTTGGGAGAAGCAAAATTGTGTTGTTATTGAGAGATTGTTGTCTATAGAGCTTAAATTAATAGTTAAATCGTACATTGGGAAAAATCATGTTGTTTTTGAAGGGAAGTTTTTGCTTTAGAGAGGGCCGCTCTGGAGAGGTTGCACTGTACTAGTTACTTCCCTTTGTATTTTTAGAGTACATTATTCTATTTCATCCTGTAAATACAGTAGAAGCTCCCTATCTGGCCCTTGTTAACAGCATGGTGCATTCAACATACTTATTGCATTTCATGTCTGGGTTAACAAGTAAAAGTGGCTGTTTTGATTATATTACAGACTTATATTATCTGTTGTACTTGACGAACAGAACAAAATAGCACAATTTTCTAAAGGGTCCCATAATTTACATCAACTACATTTACCCATACCAATACAATAAATTCCTTCTGCAGTCTAGTGTGTACTGTATACAATAAGGGGCCACACATATAAAGCATAGTGTCTGATCAAAGGGGCCTCCTGTCAGCAGCAGGGGCCATCTGGTCTATTTATCATCAATCTTTTGGGAGTCATAAATATATCTTAGCACTAGAAATATAGATTTAAATGATTATAATAATACAAAATATAATTAAGGATACAAATATTTCAGCAAATATCATGATTATGTATTACATACATGTACATTGTTTTACTCGAGTTTAATATTGCTAAACTGAATATTTAGCACAGTAAGATATTAAATTACCAAAGTTTTTATAGCTACATAGTCATGTTTACTTTCAAAATGATCAGCTTTTAATATAGATTAATGTGTCTTAATTTTGTGATTTGTGCAGTAATAAACTTGTAAACATTTTTGTATTTTGAGAACCTTAACAGAAGCACTACTTTAAATGTTAAATAACTAAATTCTAAGTTTTTGGAGTTGTAAAGTCATGTTTATATACAAATCAAGCAGAATTTAGTACTGATTGTGAATAAGTCTTTTATTTAGGATTTAATCAATAATAAGTGTTTAGTTACTGATTGTATTGATTTAATCGTTGTTTACAAGTTTGTCAAAATAAGAAGTCATTGCAAGCTAATTAATTCAATTAGACAGGGCTTATCAGCCCCTACATCTGTCCAAGACCTGTCCAACATTAATGACTTACTTGACTAGGGCTTATCAGCCAATCATAATAATGATGTATGCTTTGGCTCATTGACCAATCAAATGATCGCATTATTTTACTATACAATAATTACCTTTTTCCTCACCTTGCCTCTGAAATTAAGAATTATTACTTGTAAAATCTTACTTCTTGCTCTAAATACGAAATATATTTTAGATACTTAAAAAATTTGGATCATGTCGTTTAAGGACATTTAGAATATTTTGAGATTTGTTCAGATCTTAGTACTCTGATACTTAATAAATTTAATTGACTTATATACTTAAGTGTTTTGACACTTTGATGATGTTAAATTTAATTAATCAATTTAAGACATTCTATGCAGTTGGAATATTTTGTTTTATTGATGGAATATTAACTTACCGGTAATCCAGGCTCGACGAATCCACTCGTAATAAGTAGAAATCCACTCAGGACAAGTTGAAATTGTTGTAGAACAAATCAAAATTCTAAGCTGGTCATCTTGTGGGATGAGCAGTCAGAGAAAATTAGGCAAGCCCTGTTAATGATGCCGTTTGTTGTGATAATTGTGCTATTTGGAATCTTTTAATTTAAGCAATGTCACTGTAATTTTCTTACTTTTGAATTGACTTTCACTCCACATTTATTTGTATTTAACCAAGACTACTGATTGCTGCTACAAAATATCATTTGCAAAATATCATTTTTGTTCTTGAACAGACAATATAGTTTTTAAAGTATATTTGTGTAATATATTGTTGTTATGTTGTTTTTAATATTGCTTTGCTGTTTTAATTGTTTGACTTTTTACTGTATTTCGCTCTCATTTACAATCATCATGCATAGTCATGCATAATTGTGTTTTGTACTCATTTATGAATATTTGTTGATTAGTGAAACATTAAAACTAGATTTCTTAGTTAATTTCTGCTTTTGTCTTATATTCCAATTTGTACATAAATTTCATTTATCTCCCAGGTAAAAGTTAGCCCTAGTAATTGTAGCCCTGTCATCCTGACAATTTTTCACTCGATTTGTGATATATACGCTTCAACAAAGCTTTATAACTGGGACCACGCATATAAATCTGCCACAAAAAGGTTAGGGGACCATTAGCAATATTTAACACAATGATTTATAGAAAAAAAATTATCTGATTTGAGAAGATAACCATTTTGAAAAGATGTTCCAGTTTTCACAATTCAGAATGCTGGTCATCCAAAGGGAATAGAAAAATTCTGAAAGTTTATTGCACTTGGCAAAAAATGGCAATCTTGGGCTCATCTGGGGCTATTCACATCCCTCATAAAGATGGCTGAAATTAGTCTGCATCCAGTCTGACTGCTTAATTCAGCCTCAGTAAAGACTCAGCAACTGAATATTGTCTGACCATCTAACCTAGGGGTCTGAATTATGTCTCAATATGAGCTGAACAAGGCTGGACAATATTCAGATAATTTTCTGATCCCAAGAAAAGTCTGAATACATACTGAATTAAATTCAGACCTTTCTCAGATAAATGGAAATATCTGAATACACTCTGAATTGAGTTCAGACCATTTTCAGAATTACTGAAATGTCTGAAGAACAGCTGAGTAAAGCTCAGACCATCTTCAAATGACCGATTAATTCAGACTCAAATATAAATTTGAGATCTAATAGTTTAAAGGTCTGAAAACTTCAGTGAATGAGAAGAATCAAACTGCTTTCACTGAAGCATTTTGGAAGGAAATGAAATCTACATTAGGTATTCTATCAACATATGATATCTTAATAAACAATTTTTATAAATGACATCAAAATTTATAAAATTTATTCTTATTGCATGAATTATGAAATGTTGAAAAAAATCTGAGAATTACAAACTTTGAGAAAAACATCCTTAAAATTAAATCAGATTTAGTACAATATAAAGTAAACATGGAAATAATCAGAGTAGTTCAAGTATCATACATGGAGAATATGTAATTAGTGGCAATTAGAAAACTTCAATTCAAAATTCTAAATATTATACCACTTGACTAATCAGACATTTGTAAGTATACAATATCATTGTTTATTCTGAAAAATTCAGAATTTGAAAAAAATGCTCTTCCAGATAAACCAACTTAAACAATATTTATCAGATGTCAGCTAAATAAATATAGCAACAGATAAGCTTGTCCTAATGACAGTTTTTTCCTTCCATAGCAGGGCTGTTTGTAGGCATCTTCCCCTCAGGAAAAATCTTTAAAATCATACAGTTTTTCCATTAAGTTCAGTTTACATCAAGTTTTCACATCCCTTTTTGCAAAAATACTGTGTTATTTTCCCCAAATTTTGAAAAGGTCCCTTCCCCCGCCAGTGAAAAAACCCCTGGATGAATAGTCAAGATGATAGTCATGTGTCAAAGCAAGCTTTGAAAGCATGAAACAACAAGAGCTATGTTGGGTAAGGCAAAATACACATGAAGGCTGTGTTGACATGAGTACTAACCATAATACGTTATGATAAGTTATGCTCCCTCTTGCACAAGTGAAACACTTTGTGATTTTTGTGAAAGTTTAAGATTAACCCTAATAATTTAAAGATGAAATAGTTAAAAGATATTTGATCAAATAAATGAGGGGATTGCACAAGAGATTGCTGAAATATTGAAAGAACAATTGCTAAGATAAAAATGGGTCAAGTAATGAAAAAGTAGTTGCTGCACAAAGACATGCTTAGAAATATAATAATGCTATACAACTTGGTAAAAAATACAGCAATGTGAATTATCTCCTCTTTACACACAACTTAACATCAATAGTTTTCATCTGTGAGAGTTCAAAGAAAATTGGTCAAGTAATGAAGGAGGAATTGTCCGCACAAGAATTTGCTGTAAAAATATTACTAGAAGTCGCCAAATGGCGACATATCGAGCCCGCTAAGACACTTATCATCCTGAAAAGGTTGTCCATTGGTTTTAAATGCCAATTTTTGCCCTTTACACCCCAAGTGTGACCTTGACCTCTAAAATATGGCCAAGGGTCTCGTGCATCACACACCAACTCATTATGGTGAACAATTATGCCATGTCATTTTAAAATTTATTGATGCATAGGGAAGTTATGGTCTGGACAAAGTCGGACGGACAAAAACACAGATGCACATAGGCACAAATGGACAAACAATTAACCATCTACTTCATTAATTTGAATGCTGTTGATTTCAAGGTGAAATAATTTAGGGTATATTTTAGTTTGATTTAATAGAATCAATGCTGAATGAAGACACAGTCAGCACAAGGCAAGACATGCAAATTTTTGTACTTTAAACCCTAAGTGTGACATTGACCTTAGAAATATTGACCTGGGTTTTGTGCATGACACACCATCTCATCATGGTGAAGAATTGTGCCAAGCCATTTTAAAATTCATTGATCATAGGGAAGTTAAGGTCCTCACAAAGTTGGACGGACCAACACACAGAGGCACGCACACATACTGGTCTACATTACCGAGTGAGGTACCTATTTCTGTACTTACACACTGAGGTCTACCCTTTATCGTAGAGATATTATATTTCTAAGAGTATAGTTCGGATAAAAAATTTAGCACAATTTACGTGACTACTTTGATTTAACTATACCTTGCATTTTTAAAAATGGGTACTATGCATACATACAGAAGCACATACCTCAGTTTGCATCACTCACAACACACATGCAGTACGAACACCAGGTGAGGTAAGCACACACAACAAATGCCATTCTATTGCTGAGAGGTTATTGAGAGGATCGTACCTCAGTCTACATCACATATAACGCACATTCATCACAAATACCAATTGAGGTTAACACACACAACTGACTCGGTCCTACCATCCAGAGGTTATTTTCAGGGGTCAAGTATAAATGAATGCAAATCATTTACTCAATGAGAATTATTTGGTGAAAACCTTTCAATTATTTAGAAAACACTGATGCTTTTCATTCTAAGCACTTTTCTGTAGTGTCATTATTCAACCCATACATTAAAAATATGGATTTCTTTAACATCACCTTTACATATTTATACTGCCAATATGAAAATGGGAACAAAACATTTGCTCTTTTTGTTTTCCATGGTTCAGTTGTGCATTTCAGCAGTTCTGCAATGTTAACATGTATTATTCCAAAGTTAACTGCACCATGTTGTTACCATGATTTGTTCATGTTCTACAAAATAAATCTATATATTTCATACTGTTGGTTATGATTCGTACTATAGCTGCTAAATTTGAGAACAATTACTGATTCATTTAATAACTAAAAATACAGTTGACATACTTATCATATATTCATGCAAATATAATCACACATGATAACTGTGCATTACTTTTATGGAAGAATATAGTAAAATAAACCACATATTATTTATAACTTTTATCAGGACAGAAATAAAATGAAACAAGAGGAATGCTAATGCCATGAAACCATATTTTCAACATGTAACCATGTAAACATATGAAAGCACATGTAAACGTCAAATTCAGGGAAAAAAAAGCCAAAATGTAATCCCCATCAAGGTAACCATACAAGTTGCTGTACCTAAAGTTTGACCGCAAAAGGCCATTCCAAACTAGTTATCCACCAGAAGCCAATTTCCTATTTATAAAAACAGTGACCATGACACTAGTGTATCAAACTGTTACAAGTATAAGTTTACAGTAAAAGTATCTATACAAGAGCGAATTTGTTAATATGGGGAAGATGGACATGTCCTGAAAATAGCCAATAAAAATTAGAATGCTTTACTCCTAAGGTAAATAACAAACTTGACATGCACTGATATGGGTTATAACCAAAAAAAGTAGACAAATTAAAAGAATACTAAACTTAAAAAACTTACAGTACAAGTTACTGCCGTTAAATGGAAACTGTGACCAATGACTAGTTGAACTTGTATGGAGCAATTTAGCAAAAAGCTAAAGATAATTAGAATACCCACAGGCAGACTGTTGAGCGCTCATGCATTCATTTTGACATAAGACAAGTGTAAACTTCACCTGTTCAAAAAGCTCACCAGAGTTGTGGCATCAGTGGGTGCTTCACTATGCTTAAAATAGTGTATTATTTATACCAGTACAATCCACAGTGCATTCCAGCCTTTATAGCTGACAGATTTCACAGTATATGATAAGAAACTGAAAGTGATCATAAAAATATTTACACTAGCTACATCATAGCATAATAATCATTAACAACAACCAGGAACAAATTTGAAATGACTGATAAACAGTGGAAAAAACAAGATATTTGAAAAACACATATACACCCCCCCCCCTCTTCATAGACTATCGGTGGGTGGTTGGTGGTTAAGCAGAAACAAACCAATTAATAATAGCTTGTGTGATGAATTCAATATTTGACAAATTATGGCAAAAGAAATATTAAGAACAAAACCTGTCGACTAGTCCTGTTATAATTTTGATGACATCAATTTCTTTTACAAGTGTACTGAACATTTAGATATGTAAATACAGCACAATTTACAAGCCTGTGCCATTGCATCTTAGATTACAACCCTGTACCATTACAGTACAATTTACAACCATGTACCATTACAGTACAATTTACAACCTTGGACCATACAACACAATTATCAATTTGTTACCATAGATACAAGTAGAACATTGAAATTGTAAAATATGGTACAATAATTTATGGGCAAATTAGCAGGGATGAATACAACTTAAAAACCAATTTAAATTGCATAGAATTATACAAATACCTTTAAAATTGATGTTTTTATATTTTGCCAAAAGTTTGTGGAATTTAACAGTCATTTAAAAAATGGAGATAAACAGGCATTGAAATTTTAATAGATGCAACTTAGCAATATCATTGTTTTATTTTTTATACAATTCTCACTGTCAAAGAAAGATGCTCTAACAAAATATTAGATAATTATACACGTATGCAATTAATTCAGGAATTAAACAAAAATCATGAGTACAAGCTATTTGATTTACCCACCACTAAAACATTTTAGAGCCCTGATCCAATCATTATTTTGCAAAAACTTTGGCAACATTTAGTTTTAAATAATAACCTCTTTATGATCAACATTTGTGCTCCCACACATTCACAGTCTTTAATTCAAAAGTTTACCTTAAACAGAAGTTTCCAAGAAAGCACAACAATAAAATATAGGTATATCCGAAGTGCATGAAGAATACATGAAACATTCTTAAGTAAACATGAATAATTTTGAAACACATCATACACTCTTAACATTTGTAGCATTATTGGCATTCTACTACATCAACAATTATGAAAAATATCATTCTATAATTGGTGCTACAAAATCCCGATCAGGCTTTTATAGGTAGAAATGAAAAGTGGGTGTTCAAAGATAAAATAAAAAATCTAAATTGGACAACTTTCATTAGATCTTTACCCCATCTCACTTCATACATCATGTTCTGAAAACAAGTTGGACCGAGTTCTTAAATAGTAATTAGGTATGTAAATTTAGGCATTACATTATACATAAAATTAGACATTATTCATTTTCAAAAATGAATAATGTTTTTTTGATTTCTGATCAACTTTTGTACCCCCATGCACGTTAAACATCAACAATTTTATTACCCTTTTGCCAACATAATAAAACCACAAAACCCAAATCTTATTTTACGCCCTACATCAAGCTTTGTCTTGAGAATGATGTTTTTGGTATTATGAACTGGTGAACTGCCAGTTTACAAGCGTTTTAATTTATGCTTTTCTGCCATGATCCAGTTGTGTACTGTGTTTTTATTTTTATCCACGTCAGATCACTTAGACACTTGTATTTCTTGATAATGTTGACACAGTCAATCATTTTAAGTTGTAGTGAACTATTTGCTTTGAACACTTGACTAAGCAGCTCGCTCTGTTCCTTTGACAGCCGCTGGATTTTCGTGGCTACAATAGAAAAGGCTTCCAACACACTTTAACAATGTTATAAACTTTTTGTCAAATCTTCACTTATCACTGCAGAACTTATTTTTGAAGTAAAAGATATTCAAAATACTCATTCAGTTAATGTTATATAATGGAAGGCCTAATTATGAGGTTTCCTTGGGCTTAATGAAATTTGCAGCAATTTGTGCTGCATCGCAGTCAGCCAAAGTTGTCAACTTCACCTCATTTGTTTTGAGAAGTTGCTGTACTTTGCTTACTATTTTAGTGCACTCAACACGCACAATATAAATGGCAAGTTTTTGTTTACCTTGCTTTTTGCCTCTGATAGATAGTTCCTTTGCCGGTGGGGATAAACTTGGTCCAGGACGCTTACCTGAAATTGACATAATTTTGTATATACCTCAATCTACATTACACACAACACACATGCATCGTATACACTAGGTGAAGTAAACACACAAACAACTAACACATTTCTATCACCACAAGGTAACATTATCACATTATCAATAGGCCAAGGCCCTCTAATCAGGAGTCCAGGGTTCATTCATTTAATCCCCACACAGGTCAATTTTTAGGTCTTTCTCTGTAATGCTGATGATACTAAACACTGCGGTCGAGTCTGAGGGTCATATGTCCCTCACCACTGATTAGTATTAGAATTCAATCAGTTGCTTACAGAGAATGTTGCTCATACTGGGAAACCTAGGCATACTGGCTATAAGGGCTGACTGATGTGAGGTGACTTTAAGAGTATTTAAGTAACTCAAAATGATAAATCCAACCAAACAAACCAACATTATCAAAGAGTAACATAATCGTGTGGCAGGCAAAATTGTTATAAATATACAAACAGAAACATTCCTTTTAGCTAATGTAAGATTTTGTTCCTCCATTAATTGAGATATTCACCCTTTTTCTTAGACTCACTGGTTTAAAAAACAGTAAAACAGGATTTCCAAAATTTGTATGTCTGCTTATATATTTAGGAAGAGATATTCACCATTTTATAAATGTTGACACTGGATTTCCAAATTATGTGTTTTCTCAAATAATGATGGTTGGTTAATATGTAATACAATCGCTCACCTGAGGCAACCTGTTTGTTACTAATGTTTGTGTATTTGTGTTGGTATTTAACATCTTTGACATTTTTGTCCCAGATATCATTTGGCGAACATCATATTAAAACTGGGTTTTCCAGAGATTTGACCTGGTAACCTAGTCTTTGACACAAGATAACCCACATTCAAAGTTGTCCAAGATATCATTAACACAACATTCTGACAAAATTTGGTTAAGATCAAATCAAAACTGTGACCTCTAAAGTGTTCACAATGTTTTCCAGAGATTAGACCTGGTGACCTAGTTTTTGACCTGAGGTAACCCATATTCAAACTCATCCAAAATATCATTAACACAAACATTCTGACAAGATTTGGTGAACATTCAATCAAAACTGTAAGCAATAGGGGTATTATAACCAATTAGGGTATTTTTTATTAGTTATTTACATGTTTGTCAAAACAATTAGTCATCACAAGCTAATCAATTTAATTAGGTGGAGCTTATCAGTTGCAGATCTGTCCAAGACTTGTCAATCACTGAAATTGCATTGAATTGCATCTTGACCAGGGCTTATCAGCCAATCATAAAGTGGTATAAGTTTTGGTTGTTGACCAATCAAAGACAATATTTGTTGGCATATAATAGCTTGCACCTGCTCTTTTGATCATTCTGCTACTGAATTTCAGAGCTGTACTTTAATCTGGTGAATATTTACTATTTGTATTTAATATGGTTTAGACACTTAAAGTTTTTCTTTTCTTTGTTGATGTTATATTTTAGATACTTCGATGATTCTGATCACATCGATTCTTGATATTTAGAATATATTTGGAAGGATTTCTGAGACTTTGCTACTTTGTAGATTGTCACTTTTATACTTCATTTATTTGACATTTTGATACTTAGCTGATTTTTGGATTTAATTAAATTATTTGAGAAATCATATGCATATCAGTGTATTTCATTTTATTAATTGAACAAAACTGATCATGCTGATTCTAATGATTGTTGCACTGATTTTGAATCTTCTAACCAATTTGGCTGTGCTTTTCATATAAATTTATGATTGGATTGGTAACTTACATTTATTTATATTTCAACCAGACTTCTGATTGCTGCTGCAGGGTCCTTTGCAATGAATAATTTTTGCTCTTCACCTATCAGTTAGGGATTTTTGAATATAGAGTAGCTAGTATAATTTGCAAAGCTTAATTTTTGTTCTTAATTTTGTTCTTCATTTTAGTTCTGGATAAATTTAGGGATTTTTGAATAAAGACAGCATAATTTGCAAAGCTTAATTATTGTTCTCATTTATCAATCAGGGACTTTTGATTACAGAGTAATTAACATAATATGCAAAGTTTAATTTTGTTCTTCATTTATCAATTAAGGACTTCTGATTATAGACACTTTTTGCATATTAATTGTTTGCGAATTTAATATTTTATTGATATGTACTACTACATTTGAATCATCATTATTTATTCTGATTGGCGATTGAAGCATTAGGCTGGATATTAAAATGTACTTTAAACCATTTGGTTGTTCTTTTTATTTTTGTAATTGTTGTGCTAAGGGTTCTGGCTAACCCCTAATAGCTAGTGGTGTTGGTGAGTGCTAAAAATAGAGTGCTGCCACAATTATCACTTCACAAAGACATAAAGCCCACGGGCGACCCAGTGGATGACGGGCACGTTAAAGTGGGGTACGCCACAATTATAACCATTGGCACAATATATGTAAATGATGCATGTTTGAAAGTCAAAGTCACCTTATTTGTGTCATATATAAGTAACTGAAACAAGACTGTCATTAAAGCATACTAATCTCCCTGACATCTCAGCAGTAAACTGTGACACACAAAATAAACAATATAACTGAGAAAAATCAATCAAACCTTGCTGTTTGCCTGTGGATGAAACTTCATTCGCTTAGTCCAGGACGCACATCTGAAAATGACAAAAAATGCAAGTCAACCAACATAGTAAGCATTACTGAACACTGAATTTTGCAAATTTTATTGCCTTTAAGGTCCCATATCTCCAATTATCGCCTAAATATTCTGGGAAGAACTATGTATCATAGCCAAAATATCTTAATTATTAAAAAGTTTTCCTAAAAAACAGCTCTAGATAGCTTATCATGTTCATTGACAATTTCATTTCAAATACTGTGGGTTAGACTAAAGCTGCTGAACTGCGATAATATCCGATTGTTATCAATTGCGTATAGATTTACTTCAGACAATTCTATTTATAGCAAAAAGCACAAATATAAATGGCATGCATATCTGATCCATACAAATTACATGCTGTCAACATTCAGGAAATAGGAGATCAACACTAAATGTAAACATAAACCAAATAAGAGGGACCCATTCTATTCAAAAATAACGTTTTTAAACGGGTGAATGTTGCAAGTGAATGTTGCAAGTGCAATTTGTTATTAACTAATAAAGTTTTGGCAAATATCTCAAACATGCAATGCACTGAATTATTTTTGACTTCTGGTAATATTTCTAAAAAAAAGTTAACATCACGCCTTTAATGAAACTGAAAGTATTGTTGCTGCCCTTAACATTTACTGTTCACTTCGTACATTATCATCTGTTAAAACATAATCTACCAATAACAAGCAACTGGTGTTAATATTGTCCGCAACACATAATGTCCCCTACCGGCTCCGCCTTGACTTGGTATGATATTTAATCTGTATAATTGTCACACTTGTATTAAATACAACATCATCAAATAATCAATACAGAATTTCATTCACATGGCCTGAATAAAGTTAGTTATTGCAGTATCAAGATTTTGCAACATGTTCTTTACTATTAATATTACCATAGCGACCAGACTTGTAACCCTGGGAGACAACAAAATAGTGTACATAATCTCAACATTGTTACTTATTCACATACTTGTAGTAATTTAAGTTTGAACAGTTAATAAGTGATTGCGGGATCCAATATTTTGACCATAATTTGTTATATTTCCAATCTGGTCAAAGCTAATTTTAATTGGGTGTAAAAAAACTAGAACTATCACAAAAGTTGATATCGTATCACTGACCCGACTATACACATTCCCAATGAACTTCAAAATATTATATAAATTAAGTCAAAATAATACTGTGAATTATCTCCACGATAAAAACAATGTCATTTAGTAGTATTATTTAATATAATATTACTAACTCAAATATCAGATTTCATTCACCTATCTTGCACAGTGAAAAAGTTTTGACAGAATCAAAACTTCTGTGGATATTTTTACTCTTTCCATTACCATGGTAACTACAATTTTACCCATGGGAGAAGACAAAATGATCTACATAATCTTCACATTGCCACCAATTCACATACCAACCTTCATCATCCTAGGTTGTTTAGCTATGGAGTTACCACAGGATCCAGAAGTTTTGGCCACACTTTTACTAATTCCATTACAATAGCAACGTTAATTTTCCTGTGATAGAGAAAACAAAATGTACACATAGCCACCTATTCACATTACCAACTTTCATCATTCTAGGTTGTTTAGTTATTGAGTTACCGCAAGATCCAGATGTTCTGGCAACATTTTTACTAATTCTGTAACCATAGCAACCACCATTCTTTCCCAATGGAGAAAACAAAATGACATGCATTATCTACACATTGCCACATTGAATTACAGACTTGGGTTTTGCCTGCAACAAGCCAGTACATTGTTGAACATTTATGTCAGGTTATTTCAAAATCCCATAATGAATGACAGAGTCATTATTCGGGCAAACTCGTACAGACACACTGACATGAAACCGCCATTGTGACATCTATGTCTGGCTTTCTGCAGGCGGGCTCGATAAAAATATTAGGTTTATTCTGTGTATTGCTTCAAATTACTATATTAATTTATAAATTCACAAAATTAAGAATAAACAACCTACCTTCAATGTCTGGACAAAAGGTGTAACGAATTTCAGAAGCGAGTGTACTCTGCTTGACAGCCGTTGTTAGTTCCTCTGACACCTGAAAATCCCCATCAGGTCTGGACCATTCCATAACAACTTTGTCATCATTGTCTGTGGGGATACAGATATTAAATTGCCAGTTATTGCACAGCACACAAAATGTGTAACAAGAGGACCAGGACATTTTTTGCCAAAAGGGTCTAGGCCTGTTAATTTTGTGAATATTTGCATGACATATTGATCAAACGTGTGCTTGGATTAAGTTCGTTACTAATCAGTATTTTACTGTGATATACTGCTGATGTGTGTGATCGACTTAATCTTAATTTACCAAATGAAAACATTTAAAATTGCACTCACACATTTGAAATGGACACCACATGTAGGGTGACTTATGTCACACTAACACAGACATATTTTTGTCTAATTTATTTGTTGATTTATACATTAAATGACTAGTTTATAAAGCTAAAGGTTCATTACATGATAGCAACGAATTTTTCAGCAATCTAACAAGCTGTGAGTACAAAGTAAGTGATTGTTCAATATCAACTCAAATAGCATTTTGTCTGATTAATTCTTCAAGTTCTTATTCTTAGTTACGAATAAACAACTGTTTTTTAAACGGACTGCAAAAGTAAGATTAAAAAAGTGAATAGTAGCGAACAATTTTGAGCATGTTTACATCTCGAAATAAATTACTTAAACCACTTTAGCCTAGAGTATACCTAACAATAAGAGATTCTGCATAGTGGAAACGATAATTATTACTTTTTAAACACACATTTGAAAAATACGCATTTTATGGTAACAAATTATTCTTCATTATGTCCTTGATCTTATGCTAATATTATACTGTATATTAAAATTTTAGTGTAATATTACATATTTTGCTCTTGATACACTTGAATATCTACACTGTTGTCACCAGAAGAAAAAATAGAATGTATCGAAGCAAACTTGTGCCAAGAAAATAACACGGTAGAAACAAGTGGATATGAGACATAAATAATTAGGGCTGTGTATAGCCAGGTGACTCGCGATACGATATGTACCGCAATGCGGGGGGGCTGCCGATATGCAATACGGCATGATACCTCCATATGTCTAGAAGAGTAGAGCAGTAGAATCTTCATATGCTGGGGGCCAATAACTGTGATTTTTATTTTAAACTAGAATGCTTACTGTATAGGAGACAGCAGCAACCTGCGCGGCAAATTACTAATGGGGAGACGCTAAGGCTATGACTAAAGGGCAGCCTTTAAGATTTATGTGAGCTTCACTTCACTTCACCCACAATCACATACTTTATAGCACTTTCAATAAACATGGATCCCGTGTACACCTTCAACTGGATGTCATTTACCAAAGTGAGTGAAAATATACTCTGTAATCTTTTTTTGATGTTGCAGAATTTACTACCATATTTCCGTACAAAGTATGAATCAAATTTTTGACTTACAAATTATTATTTGAAATAAATATTTTCATCGAAAAGGTTTTGAATTTAACGAATTTTTATTCAAGTGAAAACTGTACAAAACTTTGTCATGAAAGAAACTGTAATAAGTTTTTGCATTTAGATCTACAATAATGGTGCATTGCGGGCCAAGTCACGGATAAATAGAGGCAAAGTTGCTGACAAAATAAAGGAAAAACAATGTTTAAGTTAATTTGGCTAGATTGGCTCCCGCCAAAAAGTGTATTGCGGTATGCTGATACAGGGGACAGCGATAAAATATGCATATCATTCAAAGTCAAACCGCAATATACTGGTATACCAGAACAGTCCTATAATAATTGGAATATAAGTTTGTGTTGTCTTTCCATAAAAAAATCAGAAAAAGAGATGCCATTAGTTTTCAAATATTAAGATACATGCATTTCTTGCACATAAATGCACAGTTTCTAAACTTTTTCCTATGTTGTGGTAGTTCAGTATTTTGTAACGAACCTTTCATGAACCATTCAGTGATTACTGTTAATTTTTAGTTGTTCCTCACGTTTCAATCATTATTTCAGTCATGCGTGTTAGGTTGCAAATTCTCTATCATGGTAATTTTTGCTCCATACAGCATCAGGTACTTAAAGATATATTAAAGATAATGTTGAATGGTTATTTTAATGTTTAAAATGCTTCCGTTTTTTGTAGTTTGCTATCACTGAGTGATAATGTTTGTTGATTTTGTCAAACAGTTCATTAAATATGTTGACAGAATAAACTTCTGGAAAGATATTTTATATTATGCTTATATGTGTACATGAAAATCAACAATATATTATATGAAACTAATTTGAAAGGTTTGTTACAATTTGACTCCTTATAAAACGTCGAGGTTCTGATTTTCAGACTAAATACTATATGTCCACGTAGCCAAAAATCAATAAGGAGAATATCAAATGTTTACTTTTTATATGTTTTAACAAGGATACTAGCGGTTTGTTAGATGCACAACACATGGAAACAGATCATTACAGTACTTTTATTTTAATCAAATAATCTGCAATTTATCCTCTACTTCTTGGTACAGAGTTTTTAGATTTGAGATGTGTTTAGCATCGTGCCAATACGTTTGTATGAGAGAATAATGACTAGAAGAACAAAAACCATTATGCTTAGTAGAGTAAGTTTCCAAAATGAAACAAAATTTGCAACAAAATGAGTAACGATAGTGTTGTAACAAACATTTCAGGACACAAAATACGTATTTAAAGCACCTTCTTTCCCTATGCGCTGCTTTTTAATTGTTCAATTCTTGCTGAAAATATTTTTGAATATGAAAATATAATGATCCAGAATGATATTCAACCAGGTTTTATGCAGAAATCACAAAGTTGATGTTTATGTATTTTTAAAATGCAAGTGCACTGCTTTATTGAGACTGCATGAATCAAGAGAGTCAAATACAGGACATTCACTTTTAAGATTTCTCAAAATAAATGTATACATTTGAAATTTTGAAGTCAACAGAGGACCACCCAAAGATCATTCAACCAAAGTTTGATTAATATCTGTTGAGAAGTTCAGAAGAAAACGCATTTTGAAGATTTCCAATTTGTAACGGTTGGGGCCCTAGGGCTTGGCCAACATCAACCCTATGTGGATGCGTTATATAACTTTTGTAGAAGACCACTAGATACTGTTACATACCAAATATAAAGCCATAGCTATCACAGTTTAAGAGAAGAATTTTAAGTTTCACTTTTTAAGCATAAGGTATAGGACATATGGAACCTAGACAAAAAAGTGGCAGACAGGCAAAGGGCATTCCTATAACCCACCTCCTGCTTTGCGGCGATGGATAAATAAAATCTAATTCATATAAATAACTATGAGATACAAGGTTTCCAATTTAAATAACAAATGCCCCTGTTGTGTTTGCATGAAATTGCTTCCAATATATGAAAATAACAAGACCTTGTCTACTGAATACTGAACATCCTGGCATTACTTAATCATAAAATAATAACTAAATCAGTCAAGTACAACACTTTTACTTATAGATCCCCCCATGCCTGGCTTTTCAGTGCAACTAATGAAACAAGTGTGAGCTCAGGATACTTGCTAGCAACAGTTTCTCTCGATTCCTCTGAATGTGGCAACTGTACAATAGGTCTAGATCTCCCCAAATAGGATGTGTCATTGTGCCCTAAACAAAAAAGCAATGAATCGAAGTAATATCATTGGGAGATTCACAACACACCAATTGCTATGTTAACATGATCGTGTCTTAAGCACACACAGGTATCACATATAAAAAAAGATGACCATATACAGTGTGAGGTACACCACACACATACTTTGCTGAGTTATCATACCATGACAGATGCATACATACCGAGGTACAATTAATAAAATCAATGCAGTGACCATGACGGAAGATATAACTTGATGTGAGACCCATTCTGCCAAAATCATATTTAGCCGAATACAGCATGATTTACAGTAATATATATTTTGCTCTTTATATTCAAAAGGTTTTTAATTTGCGGTTACTGAATAAGTGAAAAATAACAAAAATAAAACACTACCAAATGAACTACTCAAAGTTTGCTAACCACCAAAACTTCATTCACCTAAAAATTCTTAAGATTAGACTTTCTGTTAATAAATCTATGACATGCTGCTTTGACATCCTTCTAGCATTAAACAGTTTATGATTGTAAGTGATGACCTAAAGTATAACCAGCAGATAGCTAATATATGGCACTACCTTCAATACCAAACATTTTCATCATCTATGAGAGGATTTGTAAATAGTTTATGGTGCAAAGCTAACTTTGAGTAGTATATCTGGTAATTTACAGTTACAAAATAACGGCAGTGCCAGCCAGTCCAAAATTAAGACCAGAAGCGTGTCAATGCCATAAAACCAGGTTTTCAACATGTGACCATGTAAGCATATGAGAGCCCCCACTTCCAGCCATTAACAGAAAAGCAATGTAAAATATTATGCTTATAATTGGTAAATGATGGGTAACAACTGTATTAAGTTTCATGACTTCATGACACAAGATTCTGTGAAGTAAAAATCCAGAAAAGGCCATAACTCTGCTTTTACTAGATATAGCCACAAGCTAAATGTCAGGCGCACAACAAGTCATGGTGGTTAACACTTCAACAAAGATTAATGAGTTTTGCTCGTACAGTTTTGGAGATATGCGCAACACAAGATTTTATGAGATAAATCCATAAAGGATTATAACTCTTCATTTACTAGACCTAGTCAAAAACCAATTATCAGGTGCACAACAACTCATGACGATCAACATTTCTATGAAGTGTCTAGACTGCCTGAAACAGTTTTGGAAATATACTTGACATTAGATAAACTGTGACAGACAGATGGATGGACAAGGGCAAATCAATATGTCACCCATTTCAATGTGGGGGCATAAAAAGCCAAAGAACAGTGACCTTGACACTAGAGGTCTCAAATGCCATCCCCACCAAGGTATCCACACAAGGTTGCTTCACCCAAAGTTTGACAGCAACAGGCCTTCTAATCTAAAGCTACTGACCAGAAATAAATTTTCAATTTATAGAAACAGTGACCATGACCCTAGTGGTACCAAATAAAATCCCCACAAGGTTGCTGTATCCAAAGTTTGACCACAATGGGCTATTCTAAACTGAAATTATTGACTGAATACCAATTTTCTATTTATAACAACAGTGACCTTGACCTTGAACCAAAAGGTCCCAAATGAAATCCCAATGAGGTATTCACTCAAGGTTGCTGATACCAAAGTTTGACTGCAATAGGCCGTTCTAAACTAAAGTTATTGTTCTAAAGCCAATTACCTATTTATAGTAAGTGACTTTGAATCTAGAGTTTCCAAATACCGTATCCGAAGTTACTGATTGGAAACCTTGTAGGGGCCAACCAATTTCATTTTAGCAAATCTGATAGAACACTATATAAGGATGCAAAAGGCCAAGTTTGGTAATAATCCATCAATAGAATCATGAGAAACAAGTCATTTTAAGGTATTCCTATTTTTAAAGGCTTCTACAGAGCAAATTTGAAGTAAATCCAACAGGTAGTTTCTGAGAAGAAGACCATTGTTGATGCCAGACGACGGAGCATCCTACCACCCATCCTAACAATATTAAACCAATCATTCAAGTAATAACATCATAACATTATTTAACCAGTGCCTATTCTTGTGTTCTATTAAAATAGAAAGTTTTAATTCTGAATTGTTCAGTTATAATAATATTAGAAGTATTGGAACTTGTTTCCAACCAATAAACAGTCCTCAAAATATGAACATCACAATTATGTATATTTGGTATGTGCCATATTATGATGTAAATCCAATAAAAATGAAAATAAGGCCTAAATTAAAATATTGTGTGTTTGCCACTTCCAACCGACCCACCCAAAATCTGCCAGTCTGAAAAATCTTTTGACTAAAAAATAACATATTTTTTTATTCTTTTCATGCTTTAAAAATATTTCGTTTGTGCTCATTTTAGTATCTTATCGGTAATAAGTAGTCTCGATCATTTAGGTGCTACATGTTCATGAGCAGTATCTGTTTCTAAGCGTCCATCGAGTTAGATTATTGAATTTGTCACGGGTCTTTGCAATGCCAAAATCTCCGATGGAAGGTAATTGATAAGGGCATGGAACCAGCAGGTAAACGCTGTCAACACAAAGACGATGTGGTGTTATGTTTCAACATAAACATTGGGTCTAAAAATGTCATAAATAACAAAATCTACGCCTATGATCCAGAATGGTCGTGGGATGATGTCATGAATGATTTATCCAGCGAGTTGGAAGAAAGGTCTATTGGGAAGAGTGAGAGTATTCAAATTTCAGTATCTGCTAAACTCCATGTGTCCAAAAATTTTTATCCAGACAAAGGCGAACCAATCAGAAATACTTTACATTTTGACCCATCTTTGGAATACGTAACTTTTGACATTGAAAGGTCAGAAACCAAACAACAAGAAGAAACTAATAAGTTGACTGCATTTAGTGTGTTAATGGAGAAAAGTACTGTTTTTGATAAGAAGCCCAAATTAAAATCAACAGATGGTCCAAGATTCACAGGTAAAACATTTTTATTTGTAAAAATAATGAAATCTATCTCTTGAAAGAGGAGGTATTCTGTAATCCATTAGGATAAATAAAATACCATGGCCAAAACATCTTTTATTTTTCTGTCCTGTCTTTACCTTATCAATATAACATTGAAATAATTTGAATACAAATTTTGAGGTGAACCCCTGCCCATTTCCGAAAAGTGGGTGGGGTAATGGTGAACTATTTGAAATGATAGAAGAATACAACCATGTTACATGTAAATATGATACAATGACAGACCTCTGTTCGTAGGGGAATAATTATGTTTCATATCACTTCTACATTGAATATACAATTAAATAACACCTGACATGATTCTTTTTTAGTCAAGGACTGGTTATACAATGATGTTGTCTCTCACATGGTTTCAAAGGAAGCACTTTTCCCAAGATCAACAGATGATAATACAATCAGTAAATATGTTGATACTGTTGTAAATGCCCTGTGATATGTAGATTGATCAATGGATAAGCTGATGACAAGGCTGAATAATGAGCTAGTTATTCCAAAGAGGTTAGTAGATCTTAAACTTGATGTACATCTTTATCATATACTATTATAATTTAGAAAGAAAATTGAATGTACAACTTGTTGATTTGTCACCATACATTAATTTTGTAAGCAGAAAATATCATTTTGACTTTTTGACCTCTTTAAATAGATTTTATTTTGTAAGTTCATATAAAATTATGTAGCAGTATCCTAAATGTTTTCATCTTAATAACAAGATGATTGCAGATAAAGATTTTTGTTTGTTTCACTGGGTTTAAGGCCATCTTTCAACAATATTTCAGTTATATACAGCGGCAGGTTCACCTAAGCAGTTTTCCTGGACTGTTTTCAAACCAGTACTAAAATTAAAAAGATTTATATCAACTTTTTTTTAATCATCACATTTCCACAATCATTTATTTAAACACTGCAAATGATTTCTAGTGATTTTGCACATTTGTCTCTGTATTGCTATTTCAGACTTCTGTTGTTGTACAGTGGCTACAATGATTGGAGAAAACATAAGAAAAGGGCCCCCAGCTGACAGCACAAACTTTAAAGCTACACAGCTCATCACTATTTAAGATGTTGATGTTGCCATTGACATCTAAGTGGGGTGACTTGGTGACCGATTTTAGGAATCTTGCCTTAAGCTTTGATGAATATGCTTCATTCTTGGACAAGTCCAATACTTCACAGACAGCAAGGCAAGAAATGCATGGCCATGTGCAAGAAGTTGCTAAGCATTCATATCTTCAGCATAGACAACCAGTAAAAGTTGTTTATGATAAATACTCAGTTCTAGATGTAGCCATTTCTAAACTTGACTGTAATGAAAGTCTGTGTTTTGATGAAGAATATCATTTCAATAGACAGTTTAAGAATACATTTGAGAGATTTGACTTTCTTCAAAACATTGCTCTTTCTGAATCTATAGATATTCTTCGGTATGACCCTGGTGGCTCTATTGGGGCCACAGTGTTTATTTGGAGAACCCCTCATGATCGTGGCACTAATGAAGTAACAAATGATACAATTACATGTTGTTGAAAAACTCAAATCAAACTTATCAGAATATCATACTAGAAGGATGAAACATGATTTTGTAAAAAGATACAGTACACTTCAAAACATGTTCTGCGTGCCATGTATGCCGAATTATCTTAAGATGCAAGTTGTGACCAAAATCTGACTCCAGATGCAAGAGTAAAACAGGAAATTTTAGTTGATGATACAGATTTAGTGCTAGATTTAAGACATAATAATACTGGTCGGCCAGGTGATGAATTCCAGCCTTTCTTTGATCTTCTTACAGCAAAAGTAGAGGAGCTCTATACTGCTGATGATAGATGCCATAATGTTGAACATTCGTCTCATTATGTTTCAGTTAGAGATCTCATTAATGATGTAAGAAAAGATTTGCCTGAGGATGCGAAAGTACCTAGTGAATCTACAGTGCTGTTTTCTTTTGCTCCTAAAAATGCTTATTTAAGTGTCTCGGCTGTACAAATAAAAGGTTCTGTTACAGTTCAAAGTTCAGACAAGACAGTTGAGAGCTTTTCATCAAGATAACTTTTAGGTGATGTATTACATGGGAAAGTTTTTGTAAGACTCCAGATTAGCTGTTCATCCCCCATAGAATACGCATACTATGCTACTGTAAGGAAAGACATTTGTTGTATTTGTGCCAATGAAAATGCCATGAAAGATCAAGAACTCTTAAAAAAATACAGGATAGTTTTACCCCTGTGCCAAACCTGCAAGATTGCTGAGGAGGAGCCCTTAAAAAAGAACTCTATAAAATGAAAAATACATTTAAACAGTTTTGAACATTACAATGAATATACATGAAGAAACATGTACTCAATGAAGAATTAAATTGCTGTATTGAAATGCTTATATTTTTGTCTTTTACCACTAGGATTGTAATAGCTTGAATTCAAGGCAAGTGTTTATATGTTTATGACAGAAAAAAAATTTACCTGTCTACCGACCCAAGCCAAAAAGCATGGGTTGGAAGTGGCAAACAAACAATTTTTTCAGGATGGCCTAAGTCTGAATACGAATAATGGAAGACTTGTAATGATGAAGTCAGATACAAACAACCTGTAATTTAGATTGACTGGTAATGTGATTTTACACCATTTTCCACACAAATGTAATATCATGATGACAAGGCAACCTGGCCACATCTTCTAGGAACACCAGTACTAGTATTTCTCTCTGTGGGCCTTCCAATATTAGCAGTAGAGGACGAAAGACCTTAAGTTACATACACAACATGAGGCTTAGGACCAGTCATCAATGATAAAGTTTGCTGACCTGTGCATGGATTGAATCAATAACCACTGGTACTCCAAAGAATACATAAACAGAACAGTCTGGAGTAAAATTATGCATATTTCAAATGTATTGTTAATTTTGAATTACATAAAAATGTACTGGATCATATACAAAAACAAATGCAATGCTTTAAAATACCTGTTGCCAAGGCAAGTCCTTCAGGCCATAATCATAAAGGAGCTCTTCTCCTTTGTTTCCTGTTACCTGATGGACCTATCTTTTACCTGCTGACTCGTAAGCTTTTAATGGCATCTTAATCTTAGTGCTATATTGTAATTTTCACAACAGTACTGCCGATACATTTTAAAAAAAACATAAAAGAAAAAATCCCTGCCTACCGACCCATATTTTTTGGGCATGTAACCAGAAACAAACCTTTTTTGTTTAGGCTTAAGAGTCATTTTATAACAGTGCACTCAACACTCAGTTCCAGCTCTTCCCCCAATAAAGCTTTAGGGAGAGGAGGTTGAAGCAGAAGTATATATTATTTTGTATTATTATCTATAAAATATGAGGGGAGGTGATCAGTGGGGAGTGTGTGAAACAGAAGTATATATTATTTTGTAAAATTATCTATAAAATATGAGGGGAGGTGATCAGTGGGGAGTGTGTGAAACAGAAGTATATATTATTTTGTAACATTACCTATAAAATTTGAGGGGAGGTGATCAGTGGGGAGTGTGTGAAGCAGAGGTATATATTATTTTGTAACATTACCTATAAAATATGAGGGGAGTGGATCAGCGGGGAGTGTGTGAAGCAGAAGTATATATTATTTTGTAACATTACCTATAAAATATGAGGAGAGGGGATCAGCGGGGAGTGTGTGAAACAGAAGTATATATTATTTTGTAACATTACCTATAAAATTTGAGGGGAGGGGATCAGTGGGGAGTGTGTGAAGCAGAGGTATATATTATTTTGTAACATTACCTATAAAATATGAGGGGAGTGGATCAATGGGGAGTGTGTGAAGCAGAGGTATATATTATTTTGTAACATTACCTATAAAATTTGAGGGGAGTGGATCAGTGGGGAGTGTGTGAAGCAGAGGTATATATTATTTTGTAACATAACCTATAAAATATGAGGGGAGTGGATCAGTGGGGAGTGTGTGAAGCAAGATTTATGTTTATGTTTATTTCGATGGTAAGTTGAGTAACTGAGTAATGGAGTTTTACAACAAATTCTTGGTTAGTTGGTTAATTTGATGGAAGATTCCTTTTTAGGAGTTTTTTACCATAAGGTTTTGCAACACACAGTCACTGTCACCTAGCCAGTTCCCCTGGTTAACCAGAACAATGTTTACAAGTCACTTTCTCAGCAAGCATCTGATGTCCTCACAGGGGACGAATGACCCTCCAGAGCATTTTCCTTAACAAACTGAGGCCTTTAAAAGGCCCCTTCCCATCTAAAAAGGTCCTTTTCACTATCTAATTTGGTGGTAATATTCCCCAAAATAGTGTATAATAACCAAGAGGTATTTTTCAGACACACAAATGTTTTAATTTATCACTGAATGCAACTTGCAAACATATGCTGAAATCATACAGTTTGAGGCTTCAAGAAATTTCTTTTTCCACTCAATGTTTTGAAAAATATATTTCAAAAGCCAACCCTAAAATCCCAAAATCCAGGCCCTTTCCCATACTCAAAACAAAAGTCTTGCACTCAGACTCATGTACAATGTCTAGGATCAATCACCACAAACTTCTTTTTCAATGTTGATTGACAAATCAGTTATGCAACAGCATGAAACTTGTGCATAATTACCTTTTTTTCATATCAAAAATAACATGTCTAGAATTTTTTTTTCAATAACATATTGAAAATTACCTGATGGCAAACAAGCATAAGTTCCCAAAAACTTCTTTCATAGCACAAGTTCTCTCCTTTCTGACACCATGATTTACAAGTTGGACAATCAGTTGATGCATCAACACTGAAAAACAAGACAGATTGTCATAATGCACCATAATGTAATATATTATGGATGTCTAATGTAACTGGTTGGAGTGTGTACCTCACAAGATTGACCAGCATTTCTTAGGCAAAATTGAGTTTCTTGTATGCACTTACATAGATCACATAAAAAATAAAAATCAGACATTTATTACCCTCATGCCACCATATATGCAAACAGTACCAAAAACCTTATACACACTAGTAAATTAAAACAAAAAAAAACAAACAAATGAGGGTTTGACATTAATGGTAGTTTAATAGTGTGGGACAACTAGGATGACTGTTTGATCATGTAGTTTTCTGGCACTATTCAGACGGAGTCAGTGAAATTCCTGTCAGAAAGCATTTTCTCTCATCTTATGCTATGAAATGTGCAGGTTTCAATCTTATTACCAAAAAAGCAGGTGTGAAATACTTTATTCGATCGACAGTCATTACAAAATGTTTGAAATAACTGATCTTTGGTCAAGGATAATAATAACTGATGTTACCATGATGAAACATATTGAGTGTCGTTGTGTGATTTCCAACCTCTTCAATAAATAATGTCATTCTGGGACACCCAGTTTTGTTGTAACGTCATTTATAATCATCTAAGCAGACGCATGCCGTTTTGTCCGCCAATATACGAAACATATTCATCCTGCATGGATATCTTACGTTAATAGGAGAAAAAATGGATACAATCAATATAAGTATATTTTTCTTACTAAGGTATGTATTAATCCATTGTGCTGTCATTAAAACCCACAAATAACTTTAATATCATGACTTCTACTCAATAAATAAATGCGTATGCTCCGACCAGGGCACAAATCTTCATTTCAAAACGCTTGATGTTTTTGATCGTTGTATTGCAAGACACAAAAAGGGCCCGACCGATGTAAATAATGACGTAAATAAAATGTCTGCAATGTTTATTGTATTTGTTTTCTGCAGCATTGTATAAAAACATTCAAGTGAATATGTTATGTTTTTATGCTTATCCCAAATAATTGAGAACACATTTTTATTTCAACTGTGCCATACATATATTTAAACTCACTACAGAATTCTCTCCTTGGTTTACTGTTCTAAAAATAGAATATACTTTTTTTGTTTAAGCATTGTGTTTGGCATCTATGGCGATAGCCGAGCTGTGTGCAGTGTTGCGTGTGAACCGAAAGAATCGGGATTGATTCATACTCACTCCACTTTTTTTATTGTTTCAAAATATCATAACTTGAAATTTTTTAATTCTAGATGTCGCTTGGTAAATGTATGAATTATAATGCTTGTTCATAAATAAAAAAACTGATGACAAATATAGCCATGTATACATACACCAAATTGATACTGATAATTATATATAACATAGAACAAAGCTATGTTTTCCCTTATTTAAAAGCCCTTAGTTTTGTATTTGTAATGTATGACCATATCTACAACTATAAACATATCATACACTAACTAAACATTGTTATATTTTAGGAAGTTCAACAACTGCATGTGGAACACTTTGGTTTGGTTGACATACATCCTGCTACAGAAGAAACATCTGAGAAAATTGAAGATGATGAATGTATGCCAGATGATGGATTGAATAAAGCTATTGATGCTTTTCTGGAAACCAACAATACTGAACGACGGGAATGTGAAAGTAGAGAAGCTGAAACATCAGAGATTGTCAGCTCCCACAAATCATGTAACTGTCATAAGAATTATTTAGGACAATTCAGTACTGATGAGACTGAATCTAATGTGTTCAATCTTAGAGAACTTGATAAGTCTGAAAAAGACTTTTACATTATGGGTGTCCTTCCTTCATCGCCTTGATTGTGTGTATAGCCCTGATCATCTGAGAAAACAAGGACGCCTAGAATACAAGTATGGTGACAAGACAGTATGCAAGGATGCATTTTGTCTTCTGTTTGATAATGGAAATTTTACCTTAAGAGCTCTTATGCAGCATATTTGACAGCATGGTCTTGTCAGAGGGGATCATGGCAATAAGGGTCTTCTTTATGATGACATAATAAAAGTTGTTAATTTCATCAAAAATACAGGTGATATCATTGGATTACCAATGCCTGCTGCCCCTAGTGGTTCAGATGGAATTCTGCCAATCTATTTACCACCTCCTTCAACGAAAGTGGTTCTACATGCTGAATATTTAGCTTGTTGTATGGAGGAGAGTCTTAAATATATTACGTTCATAGAAATCTGGAGATCATGCTGCAAGTGAATCAACATTGTGTCACCACATGATGATGTTTGCTCTACATGTGCAGTCATGCGCAAGTCCATCATGGATTCAAGGACTGAATGTGAAAAGCTTACATTATGACACAGTTCCTCACCATGGTAGACAGATGGGTCCGCAGTACTTTGTAATGCCTCAGCATGTACATGTATTTGGCTTTCGCATTGACTCTGTCCCATAACATATTAACTATTTAATAGATGATTCCCATACCACTGGGTTTGATGGAGAAGGAATTCATGGTCCTAATGCAGTTTTGTCAATAGTAGGTCATAATTTGTCAAAATATTCACTAGGAGAGGAGGAGTGTGGAATACATGCTGATAACTGCTATGGTAATCATATTCATCATTCTTTCATTCTAATGTACTAGACAGCCATCAATTAATATATGCCAGTTAACAACAATATCAATTATGATAAACTTAGAGATGTTATTATTACTTATCAAATTAATATACTGAAATACTGAATGTAGACAAGTGCAAATATACTATTTGAAGAATACTGTTTTTTTTAGTTATACTATTATATAAGTATGTGCTAATATTTCTCTAAATATGCTTTCTGATTTATAGTCAAAACAAACATTGGTATGTTCTTGGCTACATGGCTAGATGAATACTTGTTAGATTAAACAGAAAAATAACGTATATGATGCAAATACCAGGTCAAACTAAATGTCTAGTAGATGCCGGTTTCGCACAAGCAAAATGTCTGTATCGTCAAACAGATGTGGATACAATCTGTCAAGTATATGATGTATTCTCAAAATCATCAGCCACAAATGAAGCTTTATTGTACAAGGTAATCTGCTTTTACCAAAAGTCATTATTTATCATGATTAGAATACTGTGCCTGTAATCAAATTACATATATCAGCATGTATTTTATCAGATCAATCAATACATGAATTTCTAACAGTAATTAGGGATTTCTTTCATAAAAGATGATTTATTGAAAAGAACAAATGAAACTTCATGTAATGCTCTATTAGCCACTCAAATAATGTTAACTTGTTAAATGATGCTTAAAACTTTAGTTAATAATACATTGTCAATTGGCAAGTTTTGCAGCCATAGTTTTGTACTAATTTTAGTAATATTTTGTAATTATAGGATGCTGAAAGTAGCTTGGTAAATTGGGAATGGAGAGACTGGAAAACGTCTGAACCAAACCACTGAAAGGCATCTCCAAATTTCATGTGTTTGAATTTTCACATGATCATCCAGGGCAAGTTACTGCAAAACATACATCAAATGGAGAAGCCTTCACTTTTATGCTGCTGAAGGATGCAGGTGCAATGTTCGATCCTCATAAAATAGAACGGCCTGAACCAATCTAAGCAGCAGGCTTGTCTGCTGAACATAAGTTGAATCTTTACAAGCATGTTAGACAACATGTCAGACAACAATATCAGGACATAACATGCCCTCATGGTTTTGTTTGTGTCATTTGAAGTCGTTTGTGTCATTGTGTAGACAATTTTCCACTAATTGATCCTGAATAAATAAATCATTTACTTTATGATGCCAAAAAGTGATCATTATTCCCATCATTCTATTGCTATCAATAACACTGATAGTTTCATTTGACAATATCAATTAACCGAAATAGCTTATCAGTTCAAAGTTGTGATAAATCTCACTTATGTAACACATACAGTAGTGCTATTTTTGTCATTAGTTCTACGCTATTAAAAATTCATGTACCAGTTATTTATTGTACAGAGAAATACCTTTGACTTGTTGTAGTACTTCTATGTATTTCAACTTTGACCTTACAAATGAATGCAGTATGTATGTTAAATTATTAGTATAATTCACTGCATGCCTTTGTTATGTTATATTATATACAGTAAGAAAATTAAATCTTTTACCCAGTGTTAATTATATATAAAGAACATTATTATCATAAATTTAATGCATACATGTATGAAATCTATCATATTCTTTATTATACAGAAAAATTAAAAGCTTTGTGGCAAACAGACGATACTTAAACAGTGTTGATTTTCTGTTTACAATTAATGTTTGTAACGTCATTACATTTCCCCCTTATACATAACGTTCTTTCTTACGTCATAACAATAACATGAGTGTGGATAATTTCTAAAAAATGACGATTTTCTGAAAGAAAAATGATTGTGCTATATGAATATGCAAAAAAAGTGAAAATATCAAATTTGACCCCTCAGGTTGGAAATCACACAGCAGCACTCATATTGTTAATTAGATTGAAAACAAGTAACAAACAAAATCATGCAGGTGTCGTATGATGTTGAAACTTTCAGTTTCTTGTATCTGTGTGTGCACTGTGAAGTGACTGGTATGCATTCCTTAGATTACATCATCGTTTCATTGTCATGCCTGTTTTCTACTTTGGACGTTTGTTTTATTTTCAAGTTTTTTCATCTGCAGATAAATTAAACTTGGTCAGACAAGAAAACATTTGATTTAGACAACTGCTTTTGTATCAACTTGTAAAAAATACTTTTGACTCTCATATAGAGGTACCAATTCCAGTGACAATATGTCACACGCACGCACGCAAGCACGCACGCACACACACACACACATATATATTTTATAAAGGTACCAATAGGTAGGCTAAATATTTGTGCGTAAAGTGTTTACCATATGTTTCCCATTTGACTTGAAGAAGAACTTAATTCCTGTTGATATGTAGTTTTTCCTGGTGCTTACTTCACTGGGTTTTTAAGATTTCTCCTTTGTATACTAACAGCAAGTCTCCTTTTGTTTTTTTTTTCAGTCATTAACAACACTGTTTCCTAAAAACAATAACTGATGATAATTGTTTACATAAACAGCAAGCTAGGTACATTAGCTTCATACCTGTTATTAACAAGAACGGATTATTTGATACTGTTTTAACCTCATGGTGAAAAATACTTAAAATATACTGTGACAAATATCAATAGAATGAACACATTTTTTCATAGTATCAGATTTCAAGCGTAAGCTGAAGATTGAGATTAAAATTATGGCCTTCGGATTACAAGGTTCAGACATTATGCCTCTACACTACAAAGATGCTATTAAGTCTTATGTTTAGAAATACTTCTTTGTGTACATTTTTCAGATTTGTAGGCAACTGTAGTAGTAAAATATTATCAAGTTAAACATGGTTTTATTAACACTTTTGCACTTTTTGTTGAAGTGCTTGAGCTGCTTTTTTCCATGTTGTAAGTGCTGTCGCTGATAGTAAGAGTTCATGTGACTTTTTCTGGCTCAATATTATAAGACAACATGACATGAATAGACAACATGACAGGAATAATCTCCATACTGCCATCTATTCAAGACTCCAAATTCCATCAACTTGATGTATATGGTCTTTATATTATCGCATGATCCAGACAGCCTGACAGACAAGGCAGACAGAGGACAAACCTATAGTCCCCTCCAGTGTAAACAACAGTGGGGGACTAAGTTTCATAAAAAGAACATAAGAGTATGACAATGGATGAGCATAATCTTCAGCGCAGCATGTAATAGTACCTTTTCCTATAAACATTTTCATCCTAAACCCTAGGGAATCATTGTGTTTCTTGATGTATTCTTCAGCTGTTGCTTCAGGGGTTTCTGTTCTTTTGTAACCAACTGAAAAACAAAAGTAAACCTAACATTTTTGTCCTGATACACATTGAGAAAACTGACCTTCTAAGTTCATCAAGACACGGAAGGTGGATAAATTTCCTGCCCAGCTTGTAAATAGTTCAGGGGGGGGGGGGGCTTTTGTAGGCACCTGATTTTTGCCGAAAATATATGGAATTCATAAAAACAATATATGTGTACAATGTATTCTTTTAAATTTCATTATTTTTTAATCAAATACAAGCAAAGAAACTAAGACAGCTAGTTCCATTGGTTCTCTCACATTCCAAACAAATTTGTAAAAACCTAACCATATGATCCCATTAACTTTTTCTTGATGGATTAATATATATCATGTAAACACATTATTAAGGTATTCAAAAACTTCTGAAAATTTGTAATATGTGTTAGTGTAGCCAGGTCAACTTTTGAGTTGATATGTATTGACCATCCCTTCCTTTCATTTCTGTTTTAGTCCCATTCCTGGGCTTAACCATTTTGGTTGTTTGAGTAGTCTCCCTTTTTATATATATTAATGAGTGAATCCCTGTGTCATCGCAGTCACTCACACGTCTTGGTAGCGTGAAGACGCTCTTGGTAGTTTGGTCTTCGGCGCTTTGTTGAAGCCTTTTAGTTTGATTGTCAAGGAGAAGTTCACGCTGAGACCCATATCATGTAAGGAAGATGTTCGTGAGAATGCCCAATGTACAGTAAATGTACATCCTAGTGTATATATATAGATGGTTATGGTATCATATATCTTACCAATGTAAATTTCGAGAGTATAACTATATGAAGAGATAGTTGAAATACATGTATCGCCAAATTAGTGTGCGTTTGTAATTATACTACCACACCCCTGGAGAAAAAGACACATCAGTATGAATATGAAAAATCAGAAGCAAAAATCAGAGTTCAAAACACTATTTTTCATCAAAAAGTTTAAAAACACTATTGAAGAGAGAGAGAGAGAAAGAAAATTAATTTACATAGACCATATGGAACTGAAAATAGAAGTGTGTTAGATAATGAAATAGCAATGAGTATTTGTAAATTGTTCATTTAACTTCGGTGTGAAATTAATTACTAACTAATGAAGGAAGTACAATAATACAGTTTAATCATATTAAAGCACTTCTGAGTACAAATAATGATAATAAACCATAAAAAAAACACCTAAGGCAGGTGGAAGGCATTTATTTTCAACCAACTGAGCCAGGTAAGGTATTTAGATGCATAAGGCTTAAAAAAAATACTCTTGTTTCTGGTCACGGTCATCAAAATAAAGTGGGTCTGTAGGTCGGGATTTTTTTTTTACACCCCTCATTTTTAATAACTGCTAATGTATGCAAAGCCATTGCTTTGATAAATTTTGATGAGCATCATACTTATTCAAACAAACTGGACACACAATACAATACAAAAATGGACGCATTTATCTACTTTTACAGCGAGCAAGCATCGTAGTTGTGCAGCTATCTTAAAATTCCATTTCCAATGGTAACGATAGCGCGGACTATTTCCCGGTATACGGAACCGAAATTCTGGAATATTTCTCGGTAAAAAAAATGCGGTCGGGGTTAAAAATTAACAGTCGGTCAGAGGACCAGAAACGAGAATACTTTTTTTCAGCCTATGAAAAAAAAAGTCTCTCTAAACAAAACTAAGGAAAACAAAACAATGATTTACCTGTGAATCTGGATGCTGAGATCTGGGAGAACTGTCACAGTTCACTGTTATAGTCTTCAAAGAAGAAACAAGTTTGGCACCAAAGTGGTCCATTCTTTTTCCCAGCATGCGACAAGTGTAACAGTAAGTGCCGTGAGAAAGTCATTGAACTTCTACCTGGAAAATATTAAAATTTACAATACATCTTTTACTGTGAGTCATTATCATTTAAAAAATTAATAAAGCACAGTTTTAGGAAAACAAAGCAATTGTTCACGCACTTAGAACAGCATAAAGATGATCTGTATGACAAAGACTAAGAGAACCTACAGAATAAACAAAAAATATACAATTACCCTCTAATTCAGAGGTCAATAATTAATATACTCAACCAAAGACTATGGAATAACATTTTGTAACATCACAATTTGAGTAAACAATAAAGATGTCTTAAACAGGATAAATGGCCTTATTGAAAATACTGTCAACTGAGACCAAGTCAACGTCAATAGTAACTGTTGTCTGATGAGAGTCAATATTCATTTTCCAAGGCTGAATAGTTTTAATCTATTGACCTTGTACGTAATAGATAGTTGTTATTAGAAGTTTGCATGTAGCAAGTGAGCATTACTAAAGCAGCCACACAAAGGTCAATAGACCTTTCTTCTAGAAAAACAGAGTCAATAGCTCATTTTAGTTCCAACCTGTTCACTTATCAATCAATCAGATTAAACCATTCATAGTGGTATATAATAAAATCTTTTTTCTTTAGATAGATAACAAGCAACACTAAGAACCACTAAAGACAAGTCATCCACCTTCATTTTCGAAAATGAATAATATATCAAGAAGTCCATTTACGACATTATTGATAAAGCAAAATACATCAATTAAGGACTACGGACCCTGAAAGATCGTATTTTTTCGTGTAATGTCGGTTATGTCCATAAGGTCACTTTACTGACCACGTGATCATGATGAAATAACATGTGATCAACTAGCGTCAGCAATAAAGATGCCAGACCAAAAGCATGATCATCGCGGTTGCTTTTCTTCCTCAAGGAAAGAAACGGATAAAACAAAGATAGTTCCAACTTAATTGTAGAGAAAGAGCTCAATTACACAGTGAGTGATTACGTGCAAGTGGAACATGTCGAAAGTACGGCTAATTCAAAACAGAATGACAGTTGGAAAGAGGGTTGATGCTTGGTGGAATTTCTGTGTTGATGGACTGAAATTGTGTAAAATGTGTAGACTTGGACCTACACCATTATGTGAAAACAGTGTCGTTGGTGAACTTTAGAAAGGTTTTGGAGGGTATTTATAAGTTAAATGCATGAACAGTGATTGTAAATATTTAAGTTGTGTTGCTTACTGAAAATTGACGAAAGGAACTAAACAAGGGACATCAGGCTTCAAGCTTGGAACAGGTAGGTCCCAAAAAGATTTTGTAACACATTTGTAATTTTATTAAATACTTTTTGTCCAGTTTGACCAAATTACCAATGCAGGCAATGTTTTACCTGTTTTTTATTGTTTATATTTACTGTGACAAAAAATATGTTCCGTACCTGTAACACTTCGTACCCACTGTCAATACTATAAACATTGTGGAGATTAAAGCTGTATTTTGCTGTAAGACACCATGTTCACAAGTTTCTTATACCTAAACCTGTTTTATACTACTTTTTAAAAGCATATATTTTCAGCTGTTTTAATGCGATCGCTAGCTTGGGTACTTTGACTGCTGCCAGGGTGTCTTAAAGGACCACTATTGTTAATATATTTTTGGAAAAGTCTGCAGATATACGTTTCTAAATGATCAAATTTGCAAATGATTTGCTAAAGATGTCATATAAATGACACAACATTAATTGAAGTTCCTTCTGTTTTAGCTATGATTGACAGCTTAGGAGAACCGAACAAATTGAACAACCTGCTGGCAGCCCTAAACATTCCAACTATTAGCAACAGTAAACTCAAAAAGATGGAGAGGCGTAAGATTATCACAAATTAATTAATCAATCAATCTTTTACATGTAATATGAAATTCAACCTGTGAAAAAGATAATCACTTTGGCATTCAGCCTATGAATATTCCTCACATATGGTTCACAAAGTTAAATTTTCACTTAAATCATTGCATTATTTGCGTTAGGAAAGGTCTAGAGGTAATTAAAATCAGTTTTTTCACATTTGGTAAGGTAAGATATACCCTACTAACAATAGACAAACTGTGTAACAATATGTCTTTTTATCCTCTAGGGTTACAGCCAAATAGCTGCCAGAGATGTTAGGACTGGAAATGAGTTTTCATTCTACATTCTACCTACAATGCCAGCAAGCTAGAGGAATTCTTCAATTGTGCAGTTGGATATTTAAACACTTTATCACTGTTTTGCAAAACCTATTCTGACAGGGGTAGTTACAGAAAGGAAGATCTTGCGTGAGACATTATTCATGTACAATACAATGCTCATGATGCAGTAGACGATGTACGCACTTTAGTGAAACTCTTCCAGCACTCAGTCACAATAACTCCGGATGTAATCAAGTTTAAATTTTCTCTCAAGGCAGTTTACAATCAACATAGGTCCCTTAAGGAAAAGGCAAAGGATCTTCCTTCTTTGGCTTGTCTAGTTTCAAGCACTGTTTGTATATTACCCACTGTTGAAAATATTGCTGCATCTGGGTTAAATTTAGAACATTTAAGAAACATCTATTTACAAGGTGATGAAGATGGACTTCATACTGCATTTATGTCTAAAAATAGTGAAAGACAACCAAGGGTAACAAACACGACAAGAGGGCCATGATGGCCCCGCATCGCTCACCAGAATGAATATTAATCATCTTGTCACTAAAAAGGCAATAAAGGTACACTTGTGGGCAAATAATGGGGAACAATAATGAACTCGATAAAGGAACATCAAAAGATACCACAAAAGAATATTCGTGATGACTGAAGGATGCCACAGACCAAATTTGGTGATGATCCATCCATTGGTTCATGAGAAGAAGACGTTTAAAGGTATATTTATTTTTAGCTCTAGCGGCCCCCAATAGGGGCCAACCAATTTTTTTTGCAAATCTGATAGAACACTATCTAAAGATGCTAAAAACCAAGTTTGGTAATAATCCATCCATAGAAACATGAGAAAAAGTCATTTTAAGGTACTTCTATTTTTAGCTCTAGCAGCCCCTAAAAGGGGCCGACCATACTTATTTGAATCAACTTGAGAGAGGACTATCTAAGGATGCTACAGACCAAGTTGGGTGATCATCCATCCATTGGTTCATGAAAAGAAGACATTTAAAGGTATTTCTATTTTTAGCTCTGGCAGCCCCTGATAGGGGCCAACCATTTTTTTCCACAAATCTGATAGAACACTATCTAAAGGTGCTAAAAACCAAGTTTGGTAATAATTCATCCATAGAAAAATGAGAAAGAGTCATTTTAAGGTATTTCTATTATTAGCTCTAGCGGCCCCTAAAAAGGGCCAACCAAATTTATTTGAGCAAACTTGAGAGAGGACTATCTAAGAATGCTACAGACCAAGTTTGGTGATGATCCATCCATTGGTTCATGAGAAGAAGATGATTAGGGCTTTTCTATTTTTAGCTCTAGCAGCCCCTAAAAGGGGCCGACCAAATTTATTTGAGCAATCTGATAAAAGTCCATATAAGGGTGCTACTGACCAAGTTTGGTGATGATCCATCCATTGGTTCATGAGAAGAAGATGATTAAAGTTTTTTTTCTATTTTTAGCTCTAGTGACCCCTAAAAGGGGTCAACTGGTATAATATGAGCAAATTGCAGTTAGAACATTAAAAGGCTTCTGCACAGCAAATTTAAAGTAAATCCGACTGGTAGTTTCTGAGAAGAAGACCATTGTTGACGCCAGACGATGGACGCTAGAGCATCCACCTACCCATCCTAATAGTTCACCCTGAACCTTCGGTTCTGGTGAGCTAAAAAGAACACTGGATACTGTTTTACCAAATCTTGTCAACTTTTTTTAAACAGATCTTGTTGCGAAGTAAAATGTTTCCAATAACAGACCAAGTATTGGGGTGGGTTGTCAGTGAAACTTTTTATAAGAACTACCACAGGTTTATAGTATCACAACAGGTTATAAATCACTTATCATAGTATTTTCACAATTGTTTCATACAATATATACATTAAGAATACTTGCACTTTATAATGCTTAAGGAACATGAAATTATAACAATAGTTTTCTCAGTTTTCAAAATTGAAAAAAAATCTTTATAGGGTCTGGGGTGAAAAATCATAATCATCTGGTTACTGGAAACAAGTAATTTGTTTTGGGTCCTAATTTTATTGTATTTTTTTCAAGGTATCTTTCACAACTGTTATCTAAATTGTACTTAAACATCTAATATCTTACAATATGTACTCCTCTGTTATTTGGGGAAGTATGACTTTGATTTTCTGTCACAGGCATTTCTTTTGTGTATTTTCCTTGAGTATAAAACAATTTTCTATTGTCAGGTTTATTTTGTCCTAGATCTGTGGAACTTACATTGATATTCAATGTTTCTAAAGAGTTCAAACACTGTAGGGTAGTTGTACATCAATGTAGAAACATGATTATGTAAACATATATGGCTTCATGTGATTGTTCTTGTATGCATTGTTACTGTATTCTTCAATTATTGTTATTCATGCTAAAATTATTATAACCTGACTATATTTTGGATAAAATGTTACCACTTAGTTGCTTTGTTTTCTGTGAAAAAATAAGTTCTCAATGTATCACATTTCATTAATTTATGTTATGAAAATGGAAATGATATTTTTTGGAAATTTTACCCCAAATTGTCTCTCTTGAAATTTGACCCCTGTGTCATTTAACTCTTTCAGGCCTATCAGTTTATCTAAAGATAAGATCTAAGACTATCTAGGGGGTACAAGTCGACAGCTTTATCAGATCAGCTGTTATTCTACTTCCATTGGATAGAGTAGTGTTAGATAAACACCTGTTACTTAGTCTATTTTCATCAAAACATTATAAACCAAATATATTACTAAAGGGTATAAAATTACTGACAATTTGATGTGAAAATTACCACATTTTACTTTCAAATATTGACGTTTTTCCGTGCTGAACATGCGAAACAAGGGAAACTCATCCAAACAGTGGTGATTATGAACATCCTACCACTTGATTTTCTTCCAGATTAATGTTTATAATCCTATATAACATACACACAACTAATTCAATTTAATCAATTCAGTCCCACATTGTCATAAAAAAATGGAATATCATCGTTAGAATCGTCAGTTTCAGTCAAATAAATGTCTGACTTGTCCCTATATTCTATGTCTGCCAATTTAAGATTGAAGTCTAAATCACTAACAGTCAAAAAACAAACTCCATTTCGATGTCCAACTCCATTATGTCCGTAAACAAAATTGAATCACCTGTGGCATACGTGCATAAAAACCGGCCAATTAAATTCGCTGTTTCATTTAACCTAGAAATCATGTTGTAAACAATAGAAAAAGGATCGCTACGATTGGCTGTATTTACTACAAAATCGGTGTTAACTTGAATTTAAACCAATGACAGCCGTTTTTACTCGGCATGTTTATCACGCTTTGAGTCAGGATTCGACATACGATCGCTAATTGTAAACACGAATTCAGTCTGGACTCGTTGTTGGCTTATCAGATATAATCACGCCTTTAGTCAGGATTCGGCCAGAAAGAGTTACCAATGTGTTGAGAAATAAATTGATGGTAAAATCTTCTCAGTTTTCTTTATCCTATCATTTAAACAAAGAAGAAAATATGTATATAAGTTTTATGTGGTGCAATCAAATAGATATTCTGAAAATGTTGGTCCAAAATCAATATACTTTGAAGTGATCTTTGGAAAAATGTCCAATTTGTCGAGTCAATTTTCATGAAAAAGTCTTTTAACTATTTTTATATGTCAACAATCCTAAAAGGCAACCATAAACAGTTATAAGGAAAATCATTGAAACTCAAGAAGATATATTTCGTTACTTTACTTCTTTTTTTGATAAAACAAGAGTTCATTTAATGTAACTAGGTGTTTGCGGTTTGGACGCCAATATGGAAATAAGGGGTTACCTACTTCAAAAGCAGATACCTTGAGTTAGGAACAGTACAAATTGTTTAAATTTCGTATTTAGATGTCCTAATAGATATACAACAAGAACTTATTAAGAAAGTAGCCAATTTCAAATGTGAGTTTCAGGGTCCGTAAAACTTAATTCCAACATTCTTAGCCCATTCCGTTCTTAAATTCTATGTCAAATTAATACATTACATCATTATTTCTGAAAAGTGAGCCAAAACCCTGACAACTTAAAATAGATCATACCGTAGAGTGTTGACATCTGATAATTGAAGAACTGCAGGTGTCTTTTTCACAGAATCCGTGTCATTTTTGGCTATCCATTCCTGCAACAAGAGTCATACTGCTGACGATAACAACATAAAATTAATGGTCATAATACTCGGCTTTTAACCCTTTACCTCATGGCCCCTATTCCAAACTACTACAAACTGATGATAGATAAGATAAACTGATAACCAGTAACTAATACTGGCTCAGTACAAGTGATAGCCTCATCTTCATACAATTATTTTGATCAACTACTGTTTTTGATACATGAGTTTTTTAACAGGCTGTAACTACATTAAATATTGATTTAATCAAAAAAGTGTGAATATAAAAATTTAGGAAATTAATTTTTCTTTCTAATGATGTATTGATTTTATCTGTAGGCAAGATGTGAAGAATGTTATTGCTAGTATAAGATGACCATGAAAATAAAAACACCTCGTTTAGGCATATTATCACTGTCATATCATTTTTGACGCATGGTTTTCAACAGACACTATGTACATAATTAGTGATTTAATCCAAGACAGCTGTAAAAACAATATACATCCATATAACAACGGGTGATACACGTATATATACCAATGAGCAAGACCCCTTACCGTTTTTCTGGGGGTAATGTCTGTCATTAATTGTTATCAGTATGGATCGTGTCACCATGACCGTGTTTGTCACCCTGACTGTGATTTTGATTATAATAAGTTGCCAACATTTAGCCATAATTTATGTGGTAGAATAGACTATGTAAATATCAGAGACACACTCGACTTTCTTCACTATCTACCAATGAATAAATATTGTAGATAAATATGCAAATTAAGTCTAGAGAACATTTAAAGTATAGCAACAATTACCTTTCCAATGCTTGAGCTCATCCAATGGTCTTGGGGAACAAGATGTTGTTAGGGGCGTGAATTTCAATAATCGACTCTGGACCTCCTCGTACTCACTCTTGGGTAATAAATCATTTCTGTCACACCATATTTGATAAGCTGTTCCATTACTCCTAGAAGAACAGTAGATAAAATACATAAAAAGATTCAACAATTTAAGCTGAAAGCATTGATATTAAGTTTAAAATGCAGAATTAAACGTATTTAAATAATTAAAATGGTAAAAGCTGTGGCATTATAAGGTAACTTGTTACTGACATTTTTATTATAATTAAAGAGACAATATTCTTTGACTGAAACTGACTAATAATGACAAAAATGCATCACATTTTTGATAAATTTAGATCCAGTTTGTCACTCATGGTTCATTTATGGAATTGAGTGACAACCTAGTTTTTAATGCTATAAATGCTCCAAAATTCATATGAGTATGTAAAAACTGTTTTATGTAACAGCAATGCATATAATCCAAGCACATTCCATCAATAATATCAAAGTGTGGCATCGAAAATGCCCAGGACACACCCTTGACACCTTTCTCTGCAAACTGGGATGTTATAAGAATCAATTAATATATGCTACATTATTTGACACCATATACTGAACAAAACCAATAATCTTGAGCTTTCATGTTGGGCATAAATTGTTTCATGTTATCGCATTTATCTTCATTTTCATATACTAAATACATTTAAACTTTCCCCCATTTTCAGAAAAGTCATAATTTTGTATCTTGGCCATGTGTAACTATTTTTTGAAAATTTTGCTGAAGATGTTTGGGTTGGGGAAAACGTGATTATGTCTGAGGATGCAGATAGAAGTCATTACATTCTTAATCAACTTAATAAATTCTCTGATATTCAGTGCAACTATGTCCACATTCACCAAGCCATTTTATAAACTCAAACAGATAATCATCATGTTTAATATCAATATTGTTTTTAAATCGGGGCATGAAAAATCCACTCATTCACTGGTATTGACGAGTGAGTTTAGGATCCAGACGAGAAGAAAATCAGCCATGGTCGTCATACTGGAGGAGTAGCTTTTGCCTAATAATCCAATGCAAAAGGTCAGAAAAAAAATCATCTTATAGCGGAAAATTGGGTGAAAAATATTTTACTTAATATCCGTTCAATATTTCCTGTCTGACAGAAGGAAAAATCAGTAATGGCACTAGTTTTGAGTAAATGCCGATTGTCCGCATCTCTTGGTGAGTGGCTAACGCCTTCTCACAAATAAATATACATACCTTATCATACTTTCAGTTCATACATATAACATACTTAATACAAAAAATAGATGTGTAATATATCTAAGCCTTTGAGAAATGAGTGGAGATGTTTATGTTAAACTCGATTAGCTAGGCTGAGATACCTGTAAAACGGCCTTGGACTGGCATTTATTCGGACTGTTCGCAGGAAGTTTACCAATGTTCAAGGTGACGTTATTTGATATCGTCTGCATCATGTCCAAAATGTCATGATGCCAGCCTATGTGCCAGTAGAGTGGCTTAGGCTGTATTTAGCTCCTTAAATGATCGAATAAGGTCCAGGTGTTTCCATAACAACATATTTACTGTTTCAGTGTTATTTTTTTAGTTTGCCACTTTAAGTGGTAGGACAAGTGACATCAAGGATAGGACGAGTGGATTTTATGCAGGACAAGTGACCCTCAAAAAAATGTTTGCACCCTGATAATCTTACAAAAAAACAAATGCAATAATTGTGATATTAAGCAAACCTTTTTTCCCGTCTTCCAAATTTTTCCTTGCTTGTCGAGCTAGAACCACTGTTCCTTCATGAGTATGTATTTTATCAAAACCATTTTCAGTCTCATTTCTAGAAGCAACAAATTCATGTTTTGTCATTAACACAATGTTTTCAAAACATAACCTTAATTCACGGTGGTTAACTGAAATTGACTTAGGCAGTCCAAAAGAACATTTCCTGACTAAATATGAATAGATCAAGAAACTGACTTCAGAGCATTTTTCATCAAAGTCGCAGTAAATAATTATCATTTTAACTCTTTGTACATGTAATTACTGAAACAACTGCAAACTGGAATAATACACTTATTTAGCTTCCAGAATACAATTTAACATCCATGATAATCTGGGTAAAATATTTGCACTTGGGTCAATACATAATATTCGCAATGTAAGGATAAATATTGTACTCTAAAAGAAGATTTGCACCTTATGTTGCCTTAAATAAAATTAATTAACGAATTGTTCCCTATAAAAAAAACTATATTATTCAAATAAAAAAAACTACAAAACTTAGGAACTAAAGCAAGAAAGATCAAAACAGTTCAAAGCCCTGTAGAAAGTAATTCTTCAGAGTGAAGAACTAAATACAACTTTTCATATTCTGCTTGAATAACACCCCTAACACAGCCATTCTTCAATATAATGTGATGTATCATGTATTAATGTTTGCATAATTTGACAAAATTACTTTGACACTGAAAACTTATTAAGCAGTCACAAATATTCCCATAATTTCTGAAATTAAGTTACAGAGAAATTCAGTTTAATCAAAACACATTTTACCTATATGAATATATATGACTACGTCCTTTCTTGTCAAACTCTCCAGGGCTGAGACAATATGGGCAGCTATAGTAAGCATTAAACTGCATGAAGTCCTGAAACATGCATTTTGCAGGAGAATCACAGGACATCTGTAAAAGTAGAGCTTTACGTGTTCTGCTTTCTTCCTTAATTCTCATAGTAAACCTTTAAATGAAGAAATATGAAAAATGTCATTAAATTAATATTTTGGATGTTCAAAATATTTGGTCACAATAAATTCCATGTAAAAATAGGACAGCAATGATTTTAGTTTTCAGCAAAATCACATGTAAAGATCAATATAGCAAGATAGAAATTGTTTGAGTTGGCGTAAAACATGGTCGACAACAATTTTGAAGTCACATTCAGGACAGCAGACTCACTGAACTATGACCAACTTCAGACATATTTTTATCTTAGATAACGAGAATATGGCCCTGTGTCTTTCATAAGACATTAAGTTGCAATAAATTTATCATTCATTACTCAGATCTTTCATATGTACCTAGAAGAACTGACTAATAATCCTCAAGTTCTTCATATAGACAAATAAAGTAATGTACACAGACAGCATGCATACACAGTCTATACGAAAGGATTCAAAATCTATCGGTCAGTCGGTCAGATAAAAGACAAAAAATCTGTCTGCCGGCAGAAAATTTGTCAGAGCGAAAAGTTCTAATATATTGTTTAC